>CM077664.1:210191561-211557135 GCA_039707655.1 Elymus sibiricus
ATTCCGTTCTTATTTATTCTCCACTTGGCAAGCATCATGTGGTAGGGAAAGATCCAGACATACATATCCAGTTGGATGTAGGTGATCATGAGTTATTATTGTTGACATTATCCTTGAGATAAATCAGTTGGGTGGTGAAAACTATAAACCCCCATCTTCCTATGTGTTTGACTGAAACTTTTGCTCCATAAATACACCGTGAGTGTTAGCAATCATGGAAGACTAAATGATAGTTGAGTATGTGAACTTGCTAAACAAAGTTCTTACATAGACTTTTTCTAAAAATATGATAGATTGCAATTGTTTCAATGACTGAGAACATAGTTTGTTAGTTTCAATGAAGTTTATGGTTCATACTTTAAATTGTGAAGGAATTGTTACTTGATGATGAGAAGTTTTATGACAATATATTGCTGCTATAATAATGATCATGATGCTTTCATGCACATATTTTGTTTTATCAACACCTCTCTCTCTAAACATGTGGTCATGATTATCGATTTCGGCTTTCGCTTGAGGACAAGTGAGGTCTAAGCTTGGGGGAGTTGATACGTCCATTTTACATCATGTTTTCCTACTGTTATTTATTATGTTTTGGGTCATTATTTCACTTTATGATGCCATCCTAATGCCTTTTCTCTCTTATTTTGCAAGTTTTACATGAAGAGGGAGATTGCCGGCAGCTGGAATTCTGGACCTGAAAAGACTACAACAGAGATACATATTCTCCACAGCTCCAAATGACCTGAAAATTTACAAAGAATTATTTTGGAATATATAAAAAAATATTGGCGGAAGAAATACCAGGAGGGGACCCACCAGGGAGCGACAAGCTCAGGGGGCGCGCCCTACCCCTCTGGGCGCGCCATGTGAGCTTGTGGGCCCCCTGGCAGGCCTCCGGGGCCCATTGATGCGTCCATTTTGCATCAAGTTTTCCTACTATTATTTATAGTGTTTTTAATCAATATAACACTTTGTGGAGTAATTCTAATGCCTTTTCTCTCTTAATATGCAAGATTTACACAAGGAGGGAGATTGCCGGCAGCTTGAATTCTAGACCTGAAAAAGCTATGTCAGAGATACCTATTCTGCACATCTCCAAATGAGCTAAAATTTCACGGAGATTTATTTTGGAATAAATAAAAAATACTGGAAGCAAGAAGTACCAGAGGGGGCCACCCAGGTGCCCACGAGGCACCAGGGCGCGCCACTGCCCCCAGGCGCGCCCTGGTGGCTTGTGGGGCCCCTGGCCAGCCTCCGGTGCCCATTTTCTGGTATATAAGCCCATTTTCCCTAGAAAAAATAAGGAGAAGACTTTTGGAACGGCGCGCCGCCGTCTCGAGGCGGAACTTGGGCAGGAGCACTTTTGCACTCCGACGGAGCGATTCTGCCGGGGATACTTCCCTCCGGGAGGGGGAAATCGGAGCCATCGACATCACCAACGATCCTCTCATCATGGGAGGACCAATCTTACCATCTCATCTCAAACCCTAGTTCATCTCTTGTATTCAATCTTTGTCTCAAAACCTCAGATTGGTACCTGTGGGTTGCTAGTTGTGTTGATTACATCTTGTAGTTGATGCTAGTTGGTTTATTTGGTGGAAGATTATATGTTCAGATCCATTATGATATTTAATACCCCTCTGATCTTGGACATGAAGATGATTTGTGAGTAGTTACTTTTGTTCTTGAGGACATGGGAGAAGTCTTGTCATAAGTAATCATGTGAATTTGGTATTCGTTCGGTATTTTGATGATATGTATGTTGCTGATTCTCTTAGTGGTGTCATGTGAACGTCGACTACATGACACTTCACCATCTTTGGGCCTAAGGGAATGCATTGTGGAGTAGTAATTAGATGATGGGTTGCTAGAGTGACAAAATCTTAAACCCTAGTTTATGCGCTATTCCGTAAGGGGCTGATTTGGATCCATATGTTTAATGCTATGGTTAGAGTTATCTTAATTCTTTTTTCGTAGTTGCGGATGCTTGTGAGAGGGGGTAATCATAAGTGGGAGTCTTGTTCAAGTAAGAACAGCACCCAAGCACCGGTCCACCCACATATCAAATTATCAAAGTAGCGACCGCGAATCAAACCAACATGATGAAACCAAGAAGAGACAATTGTTCACCATGTTGATCCAGTTGTGCCTACTGCTTATATTGAGAAACCACCTTTTCCTGTTAGGATTAAGGAACATGCTAAAGTTTCAACTGTGGTTAACAAAAGTAATATTAGAGCACCTAGACCCTCTGAACAAATTAAAGTTGAACCTAATGTCGCTATGGTTAAAGATCTCTTGGTTGATAATATAGATGGGCATGTTATTTACTTCTGTGATGAAGCAGCTAGAATTGCTAAACCGGATCCTAAAGATAAAAACAGACCTGTAGTAGGCATGCCTGTTGTCTCTGTTAAAATAGTAGATTATTGTTATCATGGCTTATGTGATTTGGGTGCTAATGTGAGTGCTATTCCGTTTACCTTATATCAATAAATTATGAATGATATTGCACCTGTTGAAATAGAGGACATTGATGTTACTATTAAAGTTGCAAACAGAGATACGATTACACCGCTTGGGATCATTAGAGATGTTGAAGTCTTGTGTGGAAAAATAAAATACCCTACTGATTTTCTAGTCCTCGGTTCTCCACAAGATGATTTTTGTCCCATTATATTTGGTAGACCTTTCTTGAACACTGTTAATGCCAAGATTGATCACGCTAAAGAAACTGTTAGTGTTAATTTTGGTGGTATGTCTCATGAATTTAATTTCTCCAAGTTTCGTAGACAACCCCATGATAAAGAATTGCCTAGTAAAGATGAAATTATTGGTCTTGCTTCTATTGCCGTACCTCCTACTGATCCGTTAGAACAATATTTGTTAGACCATGAAAATGATATGCATATGAATGAAAGAAATGAAATAGATAAGATGTTCTTTGATCAACCACCTATCCTTAAACACAATTTGCCTGTTGAGACTCTTGGAGGCCCTCCTCCACCTAAGGGTCACCATGTATTTGAATTGAAACAATTGCCTGATACATTGAAATATGCTTATCTTGATGAAAAGAAGATATATCCTATTATTATTAGTGCTAACCTTTCAGCGCATGAAGAAAAGAGATTACTTAAAACTCTGACAAAGCACTGAGCTGCTATTGGATATACTCTTGATGATCTTAAGGGCATTAGTCCCACTCTATGTCTGCACAAAATTAATATGGAGCCTGATGCTAAACCAGTTGTCGACCACCAACGACGATTAAATCCTAAAATGAAAGAGGTGGTAAGAACTGAAATATTAAAGCTTCTAGAAGAAGGTACAATCTATCCCATACCAGATAGTAGATGGGTAAGTCCCGTTCATTGTGTCCCTAAGAAAGGAGGTATTACCGTTGTTCCCAATGATAAAAATGAACTCATTCCACAAAGAATTGTAACTGGTTATAAGATGGTAATTGATTTTAGAAAATTAAACAAAGCTACTAGAAAAGATCATTACCCCTTACCTTTTATTGATCAAATGTTAGAAAGATTGTCTAAGCATACACACTTTTGTTTCCTTGGTGGTTATTCTGGTTTCTCTCAAATACCTGTATCACAATCCGATCAAGAGAAAACCACCTTTACTTGTCCTTTTGGAACTTATGCTTATAGACGTATGCCTTTTGGTTTTTGCAATGCACCTGCTACCTTTCAAAGATGTATGACTGCTATATTCTCTGACTTTTGTGAAAAGATTGTTGAGGTTTTCATGGATGATTTTTTCGTTTACGGAACTTCTTTTGATGATTGCTTAAGCAACCTTGATCGAGTTTTGCAGAGATGTGAAGAAACTAACCTCGTCTTGAATTGGGAGAAGTGCCACTTTATGGTGAATGAAGGTATTGTCTTGGGGCATAAAATTTCTGAAAGAGGTATTGAAGTTGATAAAGCTAAGGTTGATGCTATTGAGAAAATGCCATGTCCTAAAGATATTAAAGGTATAAGAAGTTTCCTAGGTCATGCTGGTTTCTATAGGAGGTTTATTAAAGACTTCTCTAAAATTTCTAGACCTCTTACCAATCTCTTACAAAAAGATGTTCCATTTGTTTTTGATGATGATTGTGTAGAAGCCTTAGAAACTCTTAAGAAAGCGTCAACCACTGCACCTATTGTTCAACCACCTGATTGGAACTTGCCTTTTGAAATTATGTGTGATGCTAGTGATTATGCTGTTGGTGCTGTTCTAGGACAGAGAGTTGAGAAGAAATTAAATGTTATCCATTATACTAATAAAACTCTAGACAGTGCCCAAGGAAACTATGCTACTACTGAGAAAGAATTTCTAGCAGTTGTGTTTGCTAGTGATAAATTCAGATCTTACATAGTTGATTCTAAAGTAACTGTTCACACCGATCATGGTGCTATTAAATATCTTATGGAAAAGAAAGATGCTAAACCAAGACTCATTAGGTGGGTTCTATTGCTACAAGAATTTGACTTGCATATTATTGATAGAAAGGGAGCTAAGAATCCCGTAGCAGATAATTTGTCTAGAATGGAAAATGTTCTTGATGACCCACTACCAATTAATGATGATTTTCCTGATGAACAATTAGCTGTCATAAATGCTTCTCTTAATACTCCTTCGTATGCTGACTATGCTAATTATATTGTTGCTAAATTTATACCACCTAGTTTCACATACCAACAAAAGAAAAAGTTCTTCTATGATTTAAGACATTACTTTTGGGATGATCCACATCTTTGTAAAGAAGGAGTAGATGGTATTATTAGACGTTGCATACCTGAGCATGAACAGGAACAAATCCTACGGAAGTGTCATTCCGAGGCTTACGGAGGACACCATGCGGGAGACAGAACTGCACATAAGGTATTACAATCTGGTTTTTATTGGCCTACTCTTTTCAAGGATGCTCATAAGTTTGTCCTATCTTGTGATGAATGTCAAAGAATTGGTAATATTGGTAGACGTCAGGAAATGCCTATGAATTATTCACTTGCTATTGAACCATTTGACATTTGGGGATTTGATTATATGGGACCTTTTCCTAAATCCAATGGGTATACTCATATTTTAGTTGCTGTTGATTACGTTACTAAGTGGGTAGAAGCTATTCCAACTAGTAGTGCTGATCATAACACTTCTATTAAAATGCTTAAAGAAGTTATTTTCCCGAGGTTTGGAGTCCCTAGATATTTAATGACTGATGGTGGTTCACATTTTATTCATGGTGCATTCCGTAAACTGCTTGCTAAATATGATGTCAACCATAGAATTGCATCTCCCTATCACCCTCAATCTAGTGGTCAAGTTGAATTGAGCAGTACAGAAATAAAATTAATTTTGTAAAAAACCGTCAATAGATCTAGAAAGAATTGGTCTAAGAAACTTGACGATGCATCATGAGTTATAGAACTGCTTATAAAAATCCTATGGGTATGTCTCCTAATAAAATGGTTTATGGAAAAACATGTCATTTACCTCTTGAGTTAGAACATAAAGCATATTGGGCAATTAAAGAACTCAATTATGATTTTAAACTTGCCGGTGAAAAGAGGTTATTTGATATTAGCTCACTAGATGAATGGAGAACCCAAGCTTATGAAAATGCCAAATTGTTTAAAGAAAAAGTTAAAAGATGGCATGATAAAAGGATTAAAAAATGGGAGTTTAAAGTGGGTGAGCAAGTTCTACTGTACAATTCTCGTTTGAGACTCTTTGCAGGAAAACTTCTCTCTAAATGGGAAGGACCGTATATCATCGAAGAAGTTTATCGCTCCGAAGCCATAAAAAACAACAACTCCGAAGGCACTAATCCGAGAGTGGTGAATGGGCAAACAATTAAGCATTATATTTCAGGTACTCCCATTAATGTTGAAACCAATATTATTGAAACAATTACATCAGAGGAATACATAAGAGAGACCTTCCGGAACACTCCAGAGCCCTGAAAAGGAAGAGGTACGTGATACAGTAAGTAAACCGACTCCAAACATTCCATAAAAATACTTTATGTCAGTTTTGGAATATTAGAAAAAATACAAAAATAAGAAACAGCCGAGGGGACCCACGAGGTGCACACGAGGCACCAGGGCGCGCCACCGCCCCTGGCGCGCCCTGGTGGCTCATGGGCCCCTCATGAGCCTTCCCGACTCCGTTTTCTTCTGGAATACTTGTTTTGCAAGATAAAAATTCTTTATATATACTCCCGGACGTTTTGACCACCGTATCACAGAAATCTCCTCTGTTCTTGTTTCGTGCTGTTTTCTGCCATATTTCGAGGCCAGGCACCATGTCTTCTTCTTCCTCCAACAACATGGGAGACGACGCTTGGCTGCTGCAGATGGAGCTCAGGAGGGGGGAGGAACGAGACGTTACCATGGAAGAAGATGATGGAGATTCTCTTGAGGTTTACCCTCCGGCTTCCGAGAGGGGCACCCTTGCTGGCATCTCCACAATTCCGAACCCTCATCAAGCCGTGAGAAGCATTACAAGCCATGGGAGTCCGGAGGTACAAGAAGGGCTTCCCCCTAGGAGGCCCTTACACAGGTTACATCGGAACAACTTTCATAATTTGGTTCACAATTATGGGGTCGAAAATACTCCTCGTAGGCACATACCCTCCAATTGGGACATCTCTCGTCCAAGTGAAAGTGATGCAGGAAAGAATGCTTGGGGCCCAGAGAATAAGCATATTATGGCCGAAGTCCAAAGGAATACACAGATGATACAGCATGTGCTCCGGGAAATCCAGAGCCTAAAGGAGATCCTAATTAATGTCATGAAGGACAAGCCCACCACTTCATCACCACCACCATCACCGAAGAAGGAAACTTGAGTACATGGGTATGGGCACTCCCCTTGGCTTGTGTCAAGCTTGGGGGAGGTGCCCCGGTATCGTATCACCATCACTTTTATTATCTTTACCTATTTTTAGTTCGATCCTTAGTTATTTCGTGATTTAGTAGAATAAAAGTTTAGTATGATCTATTTTCGAGTGCTAGTTTCGTGATCTATCTATTTATGTAATTGAGTTGAGAGTTATATAATAAAGAGTAGTTTGAGTTTTTGCTTCTGTACTTTTATGTTTCAATCCTAGCAATGAAAATATTGAAAAAGATCATATGCTAATCTTATGGAAAGTAATGACATTACATAAAGAAAAGTATAAGTGGTAAAATTTATTGGAAGTTAACAAACATAGCACTGGTCAATGATGCAATTCATGAAAAAATTAATAGGGAAGAGAAGATTCACATGCAAATATACTATCTTGGACATCTTTTATGATTGTGAGCCCCCATTAAGTATTTTATGTCAAATTGTTGACGTTGGACAAGGAAGACAACATAATGAATT
Source organism: Elymus sibiricus (assembly GCA_039707655.1). NCBI lineage: Eukaryota > Viridiplantae > Streptophyta > Magnoliopsida > Poales > Poaceae > Elymus > Elymus sibiricus. The sequence continues at coordinate 210,198,939 of CM077664.1, forward strand.
ATGTTTGCTTATATTCACATAGAAGCTATATTATCATAGATCCTTCAACATGTGGTGCTTGCTCAATATCTTTGCTAGCCAAAAATCCGCACCAAGTAGAGATACTACTTGTGCATCAAAAACCCTTAAACCCAGTTTCATGTCATGAGAGTCCACTATATCACCTATGGATTGAATAAGATCCTTCAAGTAAGTTGTCATCGGTGCAAAAAGCAATAAAAATTGCCTCTAAATGTGTATGAACTTTTATTGTAAGGGAAAATAAGCTTTGTACGAACTTGTGATGGTAAAGAAATAAAAGCGACGGACTGCATAATAAAGGTTGCTATCACAAGGGGCAATATAAAGTGACATTCCTTTGCATTAAGAGCTTGTGCATCCAACAACAAAAAGCGCATGACAACCTCTGCTTCCCTCTGCGAAGGGCCTATCTTTTACTTTTATGTATTTACTTTTTATGCAAGAGTCAATAGTGTTCTCCTCTATTCCTTTTTATTTTTCTCTGTTGCAAGCATCATGTGGTGGGGAAAGATCTAGGCACATATATCCAGTTGGATATGAGTGATCATGAGTTATTATTGTTGACATCACCTTTGAGGTGAATAAGTTGGGAGGCGAAATTATAAGCCCCTATCTTTCTATGTGTCTGGCTGAAACTTTTTGCTTCATATATATGTTGTGAGTGTTAGAAATCATAGAAGACTATATGATGGTTGAGTATGTAGACTTGATAAAAAGCTCCTACATGAGACCCTTCCTGAAAATATGATGAATTACAATTGCATTGTTGACTGAGAACATAGTTTGTTAGTTTTCAAGAAAGTTTATGCCTTATACTTCATTGTTGTGATGAATTGTTACTTGCTCATGAGAAGTTTTATGATAAGAAATATTGCTATTATAATAATGATCATGATGCTACTATGTCCGTATTTTGTTTTTATCGACACCTCTCTCTCTAAACATGTGGACATGATTATCGATATCGGCTTTCGCTTGAGGACAAGCGAGGTCTAAGCTTGGGGGAGTTGATACGGCCATTTTGCATCATGTTTTCCTACTTTTATTTATAGTGTTTTTAATCAATATAACACTTTGTCGAGCAATTCTAATGCCTTTTCTCTCTTAATATGCAAGATTTACACAAGGAGGGAGATTGCCGGCAGCTGGAATTCTGGACCTGAAAAAGCTATGTCAGAGATCCCTATTCAGCACATCTCCAAATGAGCTGAAATTTCACGAAGATTTATTTTGGAATAAATAAAAAATACTGGAAGCAAGAAGTACCAGAGGGGGCCACCCAGGTGCCCACGAGGCACCAGGGCGCACCACCCCTCCCCCAGGCGCCCCCTGGTGGCTCGTGGGGCCCCTGGCCAGCCTCCGGTGCCCTTTTTCTGGTATATAAGCCCATTTTCCCTAGAAAAAATAAGGAGAAGACTTTTGGGACGGTGCGCCGCCGTCTCGAGGCGGAACTTGGGCAGGAGCACTTTTGCTCTCCGGCGGAGCGATTATGCCGGGGATACTTCCCTCCGGGAGGGGGAAATCGGAGCCATCGACATCACCAACAATCCTCTCATCGTGGGAGGACCAATCTTCATCGACATCTTCAACAGCACCATCTCATCTCAAACCCTAGTTCATCTCTTGTATTCAATCGTTGTCTCAAAACCTCAGATTGGTACCTGTGGGTTGCTAGTAGTGTTGATTACATCTTGTAGTTGATGCTAGTTGGTTTATTTGGTGGAAGATTATATGTTCAAATCCATTATGCTATTTAATACCCCTCTGATCTTGGACATGAAGATGATTTGTGAGTAGTTACTTTTGTTCTTGAGGACATGGGAGAACTCTTGTCATAAGTAATCATGTGAATTTGGTATTCGTTCGGTATTTTGATGATATGTATGTTGCTGATTCTCTTAGTGGTGTCATGTGAACGTCGACTACATGACACTTGACCATCTTTGGGCCTAAGGGAATGCATTGTGGAGTAGTAATTAGATGATGGGTTGCTAGAGTGGCAGAAGCTTAAACCCTAGTTTATGCGCTATTCCGTAAGGGGCAGATTTGGATCCATATGTTTAATGCTATGGTTAGAGTTATCTTAATTCTTCTTTCGTAGTTGCGGATGCTTGCGAGAGGGGGTAATCATAAGTGGGAGGCTTGTTCAAGTAAGAACAGCACCCAAGCACCGGTCCACCCACATATCAAATTATCAAAGTAGCGAACGCGAATCAAACCAACATGATGAAAGTGACTAGATGAAATTCCCATGTGTCCTCGAGAACGCTTTTCTTATTATAAGAGATCGTTCCGGCTTGTCCTTTGCTACAAAAAGGATTGGGCTACCTTGTTGCACTCTTTGTTACTATTGCTACTTGTCACTTGTTACAAATATTCTTGCTATCAAACTACTCGTCACCGATAATTTTAGTGCTTGCAGAAAATAACTTGCTGAAAACCGCTTGTCATTTCCTTCTGCTCCTCGTTGGGTTCGACACTCTTACTTATCGAAAGGACTACGATTGATCCCTTATACTTGTGGGTCATCACCCATCTTCTCCTATAAGATGCTATTTGCCCTAGAAAAAAAATCAGGAGAAGACTTTCGGGACGAAGCGCCGCCGTCTCGAGGCGGAACCTGGGCAGGAGCACTTTTGCTCTCCAGCGGAGCGATTCCGCCGGGGATACTTCCCTTCGGGAGGGGGAAATCGAAGCCATCGACATCACCAACTATCCTCTCATCGTGGATGGGCCAATCTTCATCAACTTCTTCACCAGCACCATCTCATCTCAAACCCTAGTTCATCTCTTGTATTCGATCTTTGTCTCAAAACCTCAGATTGGTACCTGTGGGTTGCTAGTAGTGTTGATTACATCTTGTAGTTGATACTAGTTGGTTTACTTGGTGGAAGATTATATGTTTAGATCCTTAAGCATATTCAATACACCTCTGATCTTGAACATGAATATGATTTGTGAGTAGTTACTTTTGTTCTTGAGGACATGGGAGAAGTCCGGTTATAAGTAATCATGTGAAGTTGGTATTCATTCGATATTTTGATGATGTGTATGTTGTATTTCTTCTAGTGGTGTTATGTGAACGTTGACTACATGACACTTCATCATATTTGGGCCTAGGAGAATGCATTGGGGAGTAATAAGTAGATGATGGGTTGCGAGAGTGACAGAAGCTTAAACCCTAGTTTTTGCGTTATTCCGTAAGGGGCTGATTTGGATCCATATGTTTCATGCTATAGTTAGATTTATCTTAATTCTTCTTTCATAGTTGCGGATGCTTGTGAGAGGGGATAATCATAAGAGGGTTGCTTGTTCAAGTAAGAACAACACCCTAGCACCGGTCCACACACATATCAAATTATCAAAGTAGCGAACTCGAATCAACTAAACATGATGAACGTGACTAGACAACATTTCCCATGTGTCCTCGAGAATGCTTTGCTTACTATAAGAGAACGTTCCGGCTTGTCCTTTGCTATAAAAAGGATTGGGCTACCTTGCTGCACCTTGGTTACTATTGTTACTTGTTACTTGTTACGAATTACCTTGCTACAAAACTATCTGTTACCGCTACTTTCAGTACTTGTAGAGAACACCTTGCTGAAAACCGCTTATCATTTCCTTCTGCTCCTCGTTGGGTTTGACACTCTTACTTATCGAAAGGACTACGATTGATCCCTATACTTGTGGGTCATCACTTATCACCAAACTGAGTGTCTAAGGGCTCTCGGTACTGTGCCTGAGTAGGCACTCGTAAGGGATAAGAGTCAGGCGCGCTACTTTAGGTATCCTGCAATTGCAAGAGATTTGTAGCTCATAGCTGCAAGATCACCTAATGGTATTGCATCCTTTGAATACCATAACGAAAGTACCGACTTGGGACTAATTATATAAGGGCGGTACTAGCTCCCTGTCAAAGGGCAGGAGATACGCTGGAGCCCATTCCCGTACTCCATCTCAAAAGATAGGAAAACACCATTGTAGTCATCTGTTATCATCAATAAAGATAGACATGTAGGATGTAGGGCTATGACCCATCAAGGGGGGTCTGAACCTGGGTAAAACCATCGTGTCACCTTCATCGCTGACGAGATCCCTTTGAGCACCTCCCCTATCTCTACTTTCTTCTACGACAAACTTTAGATCATAAGATTGCCAGACCATTATTCGTCGTCATTTGACGCCGACATTGAGGCTTGATCGGATCTTCTTGGCCAAGATGAACCAAGAAACAACTTCTGCTCCCACCATGACTATTCCCAGAGACTGGCATGAAGAAAAACACCAGACCAAAGGACATCGTAACTCGACACGACTAAGTGAGAGAGATCGCCCTTGATCCGTCTCAGGTGACTCGTTTGTGAAATTCAGGGTGTCCCTAGACAGTCGGCGTGAGCAACAACTCCTAGCATTCCTCCAGGACAACCTGGGTGTATTTGCATGGAGTACATCATATATGAGTGGGAACCTCCGAGACGTCCCCGAACATCACCTTCATGTTTTTTCTTGATGCCAAGCCGATGCAGCAGAAGCTCCAGAGATTCCCCCCCTCCCCGACAGAAAGCTTGCCATACGAGAAGAAGTCCATCGCCTCATGCGCCCAACACTGTCAGAGACATCAAAACACGGATTGGCTAGCCAACCGGTGCTAGTCTTGAAGCCTAACAACAATTGGAGAATGTGTGTGGACTTTACCGGGTCTCAACAGGCTTGTCCCAAATATCCATACCCTTTCCCACATATCGATGAGATAGACGACTTTGTCTTCTGGATGTGAGTACTTTTGTCAGCTGGACTCATACTAAGGATACCATCAAGTGAATATGAAATTGGAGGGCGAAGAGAAAACATCGTTCACCACATCGTACGGAGCTCATGCACATTCTTGAGGATAGATACTCACCTTGGTTGGATTCTCTATATCCCATTCAAAAGAGGAACATGATCTTTATCTCACTGCTCAAGCAACCAATGATATCTTGAGAGGCATTAGTGAGTAGCTGTTGAAAGGTATCTCATCATTTGAGTGCGGTCATGGGATATGGAAGGAAATCCGAGACATCTACTAGTTTCCTAGTGATCACCTTCACCATCCTCAAAATCAAGTAATGGTGAGATTTGTGGGGAATATGGTGGGTATACAAAGGTGTCCCTAAAATCTACCTATTACAGTTAATTTTACGCGTTTACAATGATCAAGAATGATATGTGCACAATTTTTGAGTTTAATGATTGTGCTGCATTTTACTCCAATAAATATCTATAGATGTTCTCTTATGCGAAGTAAAGTTCTGCTCGAACATGTCTGTGGATCTTACATTATTTTCCTACCGCAGCATGCTCTTTCATTTGAACCGTACAGCACGTTCACTGTCATGTGAACCCGTCCCACATATCATCTACAATACTACCCCGTGTAGTAATGCAGAGGATCTCGACCCCATCTCAAAGATTCCGCACAACTTTCCAATTCATCAATAGACGTTGATGCTAACTGTTGTGGTTATAAATCTGACAGTAAGAGAGGTGTACGAACAGAGCTTGATCTACCGAGGCGTAAATGAGTGACACAAGAGATTATATATACCGGTTCAGGCACCTCAGCGGTGGAGGTAATAGCCCTAATCCTGCGTGTGAGTGTTCTTGCGTATAATTATGTATAGGGATTACAAAGAATACGATTGAGTTCACGCCTGAGAGAGAAGATACCCTGCTAGATACCCGGACTTTGCCTTATATAGGGATGTCTTTTTTTTTTTTGACGAACTAGCAGTAGCCCTGCTTTGCATTAAGGAGAAAAAGAGTATTACACAGTCAGTTACAGCAGAGTGAAAGACACTAGCTGCCAGACCTCGCTATTACACATTCAGTTACAGCAGAGTGAAAGACACTAGCTGCCATTGCCCAGGTTTACAAAAGAGTATATAAGGATGTCATTGCCCAGGTTTACAACGATCGGGTGTGTGATGAAATAGTTAATACCTAGTGGAAACTGCCTATTAACTATGCACTGGAAACTCCCACTTGATGACTTCCTTCTAATGGCGCCTTTGAAACGTCTGCTTTATTGCGGAGTAATATCCGTCTTAATCCCGCCCCCCTCCCCGGGCGTACGTCCAGCCGACTGTTATGTACTTTCCCAACCGACTGGTCTCATTGGTGATCATCCATCCGGCTGAGTGAGCTTACACGGTGGGAATAACCTCATCACTAACCTCGGTAGGATGGAATCTACAAACTTTTGCCTGTTTTGCATTAGTTGTAATTTTTAAAAGATCGTTATGCCTTATAACCCCTAAAAAAGGCCTCGTGTGTGGAATTTTAGCTTAACTTAACACATATGCCCCACAACCTATAAACCACGAACCGCGCTGCAAATCTGTATGTCAAATTTTTAAGAATGACAAATCAAACGTTTTTATGGCAAATTACATGTCGCGAGCCTGGCAATTCACTTCAGCAAGCATGGCAAATCCTGTCATGTTTATTTTTCTGCCATGATTTGTCATGTTTGCTGAAGGGAATTGGCATGCTCACGAAATGTAACTTGCCAGCGAAAACATTCATTTTGTCATCTTGAAAAAACTGATTTTTAACATTTCTGTAAACCTACGGCCAATTTGAGGCCTCTAATTCGAATCATGCAAATTTTTATTTATCAAATGTTTTTGTTGTTCTGGTTTTCTCACGTACCTGTACCGTTCTTTCCTCACATTGGATGCGTGCGGCGACATGCGCTTTGGAGTTCTAATCCCCAAATCCTGAATTCCTGACCCTAAAATCCGTTCGTCGAAAAGAACATCGTTGTTATCAGCCAAGACAAGGAAAATTAGCAGAAAACAAACGGCGAGCACATCTACTGCGCTCGTATCTGTTATTGGAATAGCAAATCCGGCCAGTTAATCACTAGATCAACACACACCACATCCTTTTTTCATTCTGAGAGAGTGATACACTAGCACACTATATGTGCACGCATGCATACACCATGTTTCTACTGCGGGCAGGTCGGGATGGGGATGCCGCAGGAGGTGAGGGTCTTGCGGGCGGTGGGGCTGTTGATGTAGCCGGAATACGCCGGGTTGCTCGCGTACTTGCAAAGGCAGCCTTGCTGCGCCTTCAGGTTCGAGCAGCACGACGCCGACGGCTCCGCCCCGCCGATGATCGCCGCCGCGCACACGATCAGCTTCCCCGCGTCGCAGTCCTGTGCTGCCACCGACGGCGGACCGGCCACCACCAGTGCCAACAGCGCACACGGCCACCACCGCCACCCTAGCCATGGTCTCCGATCTAGCTCCGACTTCTCCAAACACAACGTTCTCCGGACTCGGGTGTGACTGTCAGATCGATGGAGTTGGTGGCAGAAGAGGAGCGTTGCTCGTATTTATAGGCGGGAGAGTGAGCGCCCAAGGTATTTGGTAGGCAGTGCGTCCCGCGTGAGTTGTGTGCTTTGCTGAACTGATGAAGTCTTTGGTACCGCTTCACCTCAAGCGTTGCTCGCGCCAGAAATCCCTCGCTATTACTACTACTGGGCCATTTTTACCTCGAGACATTATTACTCCTAAACCTGGGAGGCATTCATTGGTAGTAATGATAATTGGATATGGATGACTTACCTGGAACCTGTGATTTCGGACAGTCGGCTATGCACCATTAATTCTGCGGAATTGCCTCACGTACAGGATGTTTTTTTTATACTAGAGGTTATGAAATTTTCTTTTTTGATCTGCGTACGGAATGATTATTACTTCCAGCTTTGCTACATCTTCAGGTAATTACAGGGTGATGAGGCAGTAGTTAATTGGTCACTAGTGGGCGGCCCCACCCTGAAATTCTCGGGGGCATGGTAGCTTGATTAGGGTGGAAGGGAGGTCTGTAGCCACCACATGACCTATGTGGTAAGCAATCCAAACTATTCAAAAAAAAAAGGTCTGTAGCCTCTTCGTTATTCACCTATAGGTTTAACATTTTTGTTTTATATTTCAAAGCCGTAGGTATTAGAGCATCTACAACCGGAGCTCTTAAATCTGCCCTAAACACCCAGGTGGGCTGCCCTGTCGCAGCCCGAACCAAAAAACAGCACCCAACCGGAAGCTCCCAACAACCAGCCCAAACGCCCGGGTTGTCCGGCAACCTGTGACGCCCCCGACTCGACCGTGCACTAATAATACGCAAATGCGCACGATCAAGCCCAGAGACTCACGGGAAGATATCACAACACAACTCTTAACTCAAAATAAAATAATATAAGCTTTATATTACAAGCCAGGGGCCTCGAGGACTCGAATACATAAGCTCGAAAACACAAGAGTCAGCGGAAGTATCAGTATCTGAGAACAAACATAATTAGACAATCTTGCCTTAAGAAGGCTGAGCAAAATAACGACATCTAGATCGAAAAGGCGCAGGCCTCCTGCCTGGGAGCCTCAGAACTACTCCTGGTCGTCGGTCTCCACGTAATAGTAGGCTCCGTCGGGGTAGTAGTAATCATCGGCGGGATCAGCTGTCTCCGGGACTCCGTCATCTGGTCGTAGCAATCGGGTAGGAAAAAAGGTACCAAAGCAACCGTGAGTACTCATCCAAAGTACTCGCAAGACTTACATCAGATCTATGCTAAGTATGCATCGGTATCAAAGGGAAGTGGCTGTATCTGTAGACTATACTGCAGAATTGCCAGAATAGAGGGGAAGCTTAGCCTATCGAAGACTAGCATCTTGCAGCATTTGAAGAGTGCAGATTAGCAGTATAATAAAGCAATAAGTATGCAATAGCAATGCCCAGAGATCCTTCCTCGACTCCCTGCGAGAAAGCGATCCCGGAGCCATCATATCAATTAAGTATCACAAGTATCAAGTTCAAGTTGTAGTAGATCGGGATACAACTCTGAGCGTCCTGTTACCGTGGACACGGCTATTCGAATAGATAACTTGCCTGCAGGGGTGCACCAACTTACCCAACACGCTCGATTAACTTTGGCCGGACGCACTTTTCCTGGTCATGCCCGGCCTCGGCTGATCGACACACCGTAGTCCTACCTAGGCTCCGCAGAGAGGTCCCCGCCGGTCTACATCCTAAGCGCGAGGGGGTAGTTCGGCCGCTCACCCCTAAGCACTCCGGGTCGTTGCGCGCAGGGTCAGCCTCACCACGTTGTGCCCGTTGGTATCTGCTGTCGCCCGGCCGCAATGCTGCACTGGACGTCTGACATAGCTTTCGGGAGAATCGTACGACGCCGAGTGCCCATAACTTATCCCGCGTAGTGGTTAGTGCGAAAAGGCCAGAGGCCTACTCAGATCACATATCCAAACTGTTAGTGTATTGGGAGCTCGCGGAGACGATCAGTGATCCTGTTGCCCCATCTCGCGGACTTACGACAAGGGCCAGGCCCGTCCCTCTCCTGGGGCGGTCTGCCTGCCCGGCCGTGCCGCGTAATTATCTCGCGGGTACCCTCACGGTTAACCCGACTTCAAATCTCTCGCGGGTACCCCTCGGGGTCGACCCGACTTCAACAAGGGACTGAGGTAAAACAGGGTATCCGTGTGTCCAAAACATCAAGGGGGGAATCCGAGGAATCATCCTCGATGGATTCCTACTCAATGTAACCGTCAAGGTGAACTTGAAGGAATCACCCTCGATGGGTTCACACTTGAGGGGCTGCACGACGATACGTCCATTTTGCATCATGTTTTGCTACTGTTATTTATAGTGTTTTTAATCAATGTAACACTTTGTGGAGCAATTCTAATGCCTTTTCTCTCTTAATATGCAAGATTTACTCAAGGAGGGAGATTGCCGGCAGCTGCAATTCTGGACCTGAAAAAGCTATGTTAGAGATACCTATTCTGCACATCTCCAAATGAGTGAAATTTCACGGAGAATTATTTTGGAATAAATAAAAAAATACTGGAAGCAAGAAGTACCAGAGGGGGCCACCCAGGTGCCCATGAGGCACCAGGGCGCGCCACCCCCCCCCAGGCGCGCCCTGGTGGCTCGTGGGGCCCCTGGCCAGCCTCTGGCCCCCATTTTCTGGTATATAGGGCCATTTGCCCTAGAAAAAAATATAGAGAAGACTTTTGGGAGGGTGCGCCACCGTCTCGAGGCGGAACTTGGGCAGGAGCACTTTTGCTCTCCGGCGGAGCGATTCTGCGGGGATACTTCCCTCCGGGAGGGGGAAATCGGAGCCATCATCATCACCAACTATCCTCTCATCGTGGGAGGACCAATCTTCATTAACATCTTCAAAAACACCATCTCATCTCAAACCCTAGTTCATCTCTTGTATTCAATCTTTGTCTCAAAACCTCAGATTGGTACCTGTGGGTTGCTAGTAGTGTTGATTACATCTTGTAGTTGGTGCTAGTTGGTTTATCTGGTGGAAGATTATATGTTCAGATCTAATATGCTATTTAATACCCCTCTGATCTTGGACATGAAGACGATTTGTGATTAGTTACTTTTGTTCTTGAGGACATGGGAGAAGTCTTGTCATAAGTAATCATGTGAATTTGACATTCGTTCGATATTTTGATGATATGTATGTTGTTGATTCTCTTAGTGGTGTCATGTGAACGTCGACTACATGACACTTCACCATCTTTGGGCCTAAGGGAATGCATTGTGGAGTAGTAATTAGATGATGGGTTGCTAGAGTGACAGAAGCTTAAACCCTAGTTTATGCGCTATTCCGTAAGGGGCTGATTTGGATCCATATGTTTAATGCTATGGTTAGAGTTATCTTAATTCTTCTTTCGTAGTTGCGGATGCTTGCGAGAGGGGGTAATCATAAAGTAAGAACAGCACCCAAGCACCGGTCCACCAACATATCAAATTATCAAAGTAGCGAACACAAATCAAACCAACATGATGAAAGTGACTAGATGAAATTCCCATGTGTCCTCGAGAACGCTTTGCTTATTATAAGAGATCGTTCCGGCCTGTCCTTTGCCATAAGAAGGATTGGTCTATCTTGCTGCACTTATTGTTACTATTGTTACTTGTTACTTGTTACAAATTATCTTGCTATCAAACTACTCGTTACCGATAATTTCAGTGCTTGTAGAAAATACCTTGCTGAAAACCGCTTGTCATTTCCTTCTGGTCCTTGTTGGGTTCGACACTCTTAGTTATCGAAACGACTACGATTGATCCCCTATACTTGTGGGTCATCAGGACTCTTTTCTGGCGTTGTTGCCGGGGAGTGTAGCGCCTTTGGTGAGTGGAATTTGGTATGGAAACATTTATATTACGTGCTGAAATTTACTGTCACTTGTCACTATGGAAAGTAATCCTTTGAGGGGTTTGTTCTGGGTATCTTCACCTCGACCGAAAGCACCAATAGTTCCTTCTCAACCTACTGCACCTACTGAAAATATTTATTATGAGATTCCTCTGGGTATGATAGAGAAACTGCTAGCTAATCCTTATGCAGGAGATGGAACGGTACATCCTGATATGCACTTGATCTATGTGGATGAATTTTGTGGATTGTTTAAGCTTGCAGGTTTATCCAGAGATGGAGTTAAGAAGAAAGTATTCCCTTTATCTTTGGAGGGAAAGGCATTGACATGGTATAGGCTATGTGATGATACTGACACATGGGATTGGAACCGATTGAAACTGGAATTCCACCAGAAATTTTATCCTATGCATTTGGTTCATCGTGATCGGAATTATATATATAATTTTTGGCCTCGTGAAGGAGAAAGCATCGCTCAAGCTTGGGGGAGGCTTAAGTACATGATGTACACATGCCCCAACCATGAGCTCTCAAGAGAAATTATCTTACAGTATTTTTATGCTCGGCTTTCTCATGATAATCGAACCATGCTCGATTCTTTTTCGACTGGCTCCTTTATGAAGAAAACTATTGAATTCGGATGGGATCTTCTGGAAAGAATTAAACACAACTCTGAAGATTGGGAACTCAACAAAGGTAATGAGTCAGGTATAATACTTGAGTTCAGTTGTGTTAAATCTTTTATGGCTACCGATGCTTTTCATAAGTTTAGCACTAAATATGGACTTGACTCTGAGATAGTAGCTTCCTTTTGTGAATCATTTGCTACTCATGTTGATCTCCCTAAGGAGAAGTGGTTTAAATATCATCCCCCTGTTAAAGAAAAGATTGAGGAACCCGTTAGTGTTAAAGAAGAGACAATTGTTCACCATGTTGATCCAGTTGTGCCTACTGCTTATATTGAGAAACCACCTTTTCCTGTTAGGATTAAGGAACATGCTAAAGTTTCAACTGTGGTTAACAAAAGTAATATTAGAGCACCTAGACCCTCTGAACAAATTAAAGTTGAACCTAATGTCACTATGGTTAAAGATCTCTTGGTTGATAATATAGATGGGCATGTTATTTACTTCTGTGATGAAGCAGCTAGAATTGCTAAACCGGATCCTAAAGATAAAAAAAGACCTGTAGTAGGCATGCCTGTTGTCTCTGTTAAAATAGGAGATTATTGTTATCATGGCTTATGTGATTTGGGTGCTAATGTGAGTGCTATTCCGTTTACCTTATATCAAGAAAAAATTATGAATGATATTGCACCTGTTGAAATAGAGGACATTGATGTTACTATTAAGCTTGCAAACAGAGATACGATTACACCGCTTGGGATCATTAGAGATGTTGAAGTCTTGTGTGGAAAAATAAAATACCCTACTGATTTTCTAGTCCTCGGTTCTCTACAAGATGGTTTTTGTCCCATTATATTTGGTAGATCCTTCTTGAACTCTGTTAATGCCAAGATTGATTGCGCTAAAGAAATTGTTAGTGTTGATTTTGGTGGTATGTCTCATGAGTTTAATTTCTCCAAGTTTCGGAGACAACCTCATGATAAAGAATTGCCTAGTAAAGATGAAATTATTGGTCTTGCTTCTATTGCCGTACCTCCTACTGATCCGTTAGAACAATATTTGCTAGACCATGAAAATGATATGCACATGAATGAAAGAAATGAAATAGATAAGATGTTCTTTGATCAACCACCTATCCTTAAACACAATTTGCCTGTTGAAACTCTTGAAGGTCCTCTTCCACCTAAGGGTGACCCTGTATTTGAATTGAAGCAATTTCCTGATACATTGAAATATGCTTATCTTGATGAAAAGAAGATATATCCTGTTATTATTAGTGCCAACCTTTCAGAGTATGAAGAAAAGAGATTACATAAAACTCTGAGGAAGCACCGAGCTACTATTGGATATACTCTTGATGATCTTAAGGGCATTAGTCCCCCTCTATGTCAGCACAAAATTAATATGGAGCCTGATGCTAAACCAGTTGTCGACCACCAATGACGATTAAATCCTAAGATGAAAGAGCTCGGGGTAGGTGGTCCCGTGCTGTGGATCTTGGATCGATGGTAACAGAGACGAGGGAGACGATGTTTACCCTAGTTCGGGCCATCTTAATAGAGGTAAAACCCTACGTCCTGCTTCTGTTTATATTGATGGAGATGTAACAAGTACAGAGTTGATCTACCTCGAGATCGTAATATGAGTCTAACTTCTAGGGCTAGGTGAGCAGTATTGCGTTGTTCCCCCTTCTACGGGCTAAACCCTGTGGCTTATATACATGCCAGGGAGGGTATCTAGGGTTACAAGGTTGGTATCTAGGAGTAAGACGGCTGGACAAATCTTGAAGTGTACTACAAGTCTTCGGTAGAGACAGCCTCGATCACGTCTCTCGTGTGCGGCCTCCGGAGTCCATCCTGATCACGTACGGCGGCATATCGACCCAACCGAGGAGACGGGCCGACTGGGTTAGCACCCCCTAATCCGGGACACCGTCAACCGAGCTGCTATTGGATATACTCTTGATGATCTTAAGGGCATTAGTCCCACTCTATGTCAGCACAAAATTAATATGGAGCCTGATGCTAAACCAGTTGTCGACCACCAACAACGATTAAATCCTAAGATGAAAGAGGTGGTAAGAACTGAAATATTAAAGCTTCTTGAAGCAGGTATAATCTATCCCATAGCTTATAGTAGATGGGTAAGTCATGTTCATTGTGTCCCTAAGAAAGGAGGTATCACCGTTGTTCCTAATGATAAAAATGAACTTATTCCACAAAGAATTGTAACTGGTTATAGGATGGTAATTGATTTTAGAAAATTAAACAAAGCTACTAGAAAAGATCATTACCCCTTACCTTTTATTGATCAAATGTTAGAAAGATTGTCTAAGCATACACACTTTTGTTTCCTAGATGGTTATTCTGGTTTCTCTCAAATACCTGTATCACATCCTGATCAAAAGAAAACAACCTTTACTTGTCCTTTTGGAACCTATGCTAATAGACGTATGCCTTTTGGTTTATGCAATGCACTTGCTACCTTTCAAAGATGTATGACTGCTATATTCTCTGATTTTTGTGAAAAGATTGTTGAGGTTTTCATGGATGATTTTTCCGTTTACGGAACTTCTTTTGATGATTGCTTAAGCAACCTTGATCGAGTTTTGCAGAGATGTGAAGAAACTAATCTTGTCTTGAATTGGGAGAAGTGCCACTTTATGGTGAATGAAGATATTGTCTTGGGGCATAAAATTTCTGAAAGAGGTATTGAAGTTGATAAAGCTAAGGTTGATGCTATTGAGAAAATGCCATGTCCTAAAAATATTAAAGGTATAAGAAGTTTCCTTGGTCATGCTGGTTTCTATAGGAGGTTTATTAAAGACTTCTCTAAAATTTCTAGGCCTCTTACCAATCTCTTGCAAAAAGATGTTCCATTTGTTTTTTATGATGATTGTGTAGAAGCCTTTGAAACACTTAAGAAAGCCTTAACCACTGCACCTATTGTTCAACCACCTGATTGGAACTTGCCTTTTGAAATTATGTGTGATGCTAGCGATTATGCTGTTGGTGCTGCTCTAGGATAGAGAGTTGATAAGAAATTAAATGTTATCCATTATGCTAGTAAAACTCTAGACAGTGCTCAAAGAAATTATGCTACTACTGAGAAAGAATTTTTAGCAGTTGTGTTTGCATGTGATAAATTCAGATCTTACATAGTTGATTCTAAAGTAACTGTTCACACTGATCATGCTACTATTAAATATCTTAGGGAAAAGAAAGATGCTAAACCTAGACTCATCAGGTGGGTTCTATTGCTACAAGAATTTGACTTGCATATTATTGAAAGAAAGGGAGCTGAGAATCCCGTAGCATATAATTTGTCTAGAATAGAAAATGTTCTTGATGACCCACTTCCTATTAATGATGATTTTCCTGATGAACAATTAGCTGTCATAAATGCTTCTCGTAATACTCCTTGGTATGCAGATTATGCTAATTATATTGTTGCTAAATTTATACCACCTAGTTTCACATACCAATAAAAGAAAAAGTTCTTCTATGATTTAAGACATTACTTTTGGGATGACCCACATCTTTATAAAGAAGGAGTAGATGGTATTATTAGACGTTGTATACCTGAGCATGAACAGAAACAAATCCTACGGAAGTGTCATTCCGAGGCTTACGGAGGACACCATGCGGGAGACAGAACTGTACATAAGGTATTGCAATCTGGTTTTTATTGGCCTACTCTTTTCAAGGATGCTCGTAAGTTTGTCTTATCTTGTGATGAATGTCAAAGAATTGGTAATATTGGTAGACGTCAGGAAATGCCTATGAATTATTCACTTGCTATTGAACCATTTGATATTTGGGGATTTGATTATATGGGACCTTTTCCTAAATCCAATGGGTATACTCATATTTTAGTTGCTGTTGATTACGTTACTTAGTGGGTAAAAGCTATTTCAACTAGTAGTGCTGATCATAACACTTCTATTAAAATGCTTAAAGAAGTTATTTTCCCAAGGTTTGGAGTCCCTAGATATTTAATGACTGATGGTGGTTCACATTTTATTCATGGTGCATTCTGTAAACTGCTTGCTAAATATGATGTCAACCATAGAATTGCATCTCCCTATCACCCTCAATCTAGTGGTTAAGTAGAATTGAACAATAGAGAAATAAAAATAATTTTGCAAAAAACCGTCAATAGATCTTGAAAGAATTGGTCTAAGAAACTTGACGATGCATTGTGGGCTTATAGAACTGCTTATAAAAATCCTATGGGTATGTCTCCTTATAAAATGGTTTATGGAAAAGCTTGTCATTTACCTCTTGAGTTAGAACATAAAGCATATTGGGCAATTAAAGAACTCAATTATGATTTTAAACTTGCCAGTGAAAAGAGATTATTTGATATTAGCTCATTAGATGAATGGAGAACCCAAGCTTATGAAAATGCCAAATTGTTTAAAGAAAAAGTTAAAAGATGGCATGATAGAAGAATTCAAAAACAGGAATTCAAAGTGGGTGAGCAAGTTCTATTGTAGAATTCTCGTTTGAGATTCTTTGCAGGAAAACTCCTCTCTAAATGGGTAGGACCGTATATCATCGAAAAAGTTTATCGCTCCGGAACCATCAAAATAAACAACTCCGAAGGCACTAATCCGAGAGTGGTGAATGGGCAAAGAATTAAGCACTATATTTCAGGTACTCCTATTAATGTTGAAACTAATATTATTGAAACAATTACACTGGAGGAATACATAAGAGAGACCTTCCAGAACGCTCCGGAACCTTGAAAAGGAAGAGGTATGTGATACGGTAAGTGAACCGACTCCAAAAATTCCATAAAAATACTTTCTGTCAGTTTTGGAATATTAGAAACAATACAAAAATAAGAAATAGCCAAGGGGACCCACCTAGTGCCCACGAGGCACCAGGGCGCGCCCTGGTGGCTCGTGGGCCCCTCATGAGCCTTCCCGACTCCGTTTTCTCCTAGATTACTTGTTTTGCAAGATAAAAATTCTTTATATATACTCCCGGACGTTTTGACCACCGTATCTTAGAAATCCCTTCTGTTCTTGTTTCGTGCTATTTTTCTGACAGATCTAGATCGCTATGGCTCCATCAAGCTCTTCCAAGGACAAGTTCTACGAGAAGGTCATCAACCCCTATCTACCGGAGGTGATGAAACACCCTCAAGCCATTGAGATGCGTGAGGGAGTGCTTCACATCTGGGATGTTCAAGGACCCAAGAGGACCGGGAGCATGGAGTCCAGGCTCGAAGCGGTGGAGCAGGAGATCTTCAAGTGCCAAGGGATGGTGGAACGCGGACTCAGCACCAACCACTCCATGATCACAGAATTCACCCATGATCACAAGGTGAATGGCCAATCGATGGGTGATAACCCACAAGTATAGGGGATCAATTGTAGCTTTTTCTATAAATAAGAGTGTCGAACCCAACGAGGAGCTAAAGGTAGAATTAATATTCCCTTCAAGTTCTATCGACAACCGATACAACTCTACGCAGACTTGACGTTTGCTTTACCTAGAACAAGTATAAAACTAGAAGTACTTTGTAGGTGTAAAGGGATAGGTTTGCAAGATAATAAAGAACACATAAATAAAAGTTAGGGGCTGTTAAGATAAAGAAACAATTAAATTAGTTTTAGTAGAGAGCTTTTTGTAACACAAAGAGAAAGATTTGTCCCTAGGCAATCGATAACTAGACCGGTAATCATTGTTGCAATTTTATATGAGGGAGAGGCATGAGCTAACATACTTTCCGTACTTGGATCATATGCACTTATGATTGGAACTCTAGCAAGCATCCGCAACTACCAAAGATCATTTAGGTAAAACCCAACCATAGCATTAAGTATCAAATCCTCTTTATTCCCATACGCAACAACCCCCTTACTCGAGTATGTGTTTCCGTCACTCACGCCACCCACCATAAGTGAAAAATGAACGTATTGCAACACCCTACAGCGGGAATCCTTCACGCTTGTGCGACACGGAGGGCACCATAGGACAGCACCAAAATAAAACATATAACTCAAACCAATCATGATCATCAATCAACCCATAGGACAAAAGAAATCTACTCAAACATCATAGGATGGCCACAAATCATTGGATAATAATATGTAGCATTAAGCACCATGTTTAAGTAGAGATTACAACGGGGAGAAGAGGTGTTACACAGCTGCATAGAGGGGGAGAGAGTTGGTGGTGACGGCGGCGAAGTTGTTGGTGTAGATCGCCGTCACGATGATTACCCCGGCGGCGTTCCGGCGCCACCGGGAGAGAGGGGGAGAGAGCCCCCCTCCTTCTTATTCTTGCTTGGCCTCCCCATAGATGGGAGGAGGTTTTCCCCTCTGGTCCTTGGCCTCCATGGCACCCAGAGGGGCGGGAGCCCCTCCGATATTGGATCTCTCTCTCTGTTCTCTTCTGTTTCGCGTTCCTGTTTTCTTGCCTTTCACCGTTTCTTAAATTCCCGGAGATCCGTAACTCCGATTGTGCTGAAATTTTAACACGATTTTTTTTCCAGATATTAGCTTCCTTGCGGCCGAAGAAGGGCATCAACCGACCTACGAGGGCCTCACGAGGCACCACGGCGCGCCGGACCCCCCTGGCGCGCCCTGGTGCCTCGTGGGGCCCACGAGCACTGCCTTGCGTTGATTCCACCTCCCAAAAATCACATATATTCCAAAATAATTATGCATAAAATTTTATTGCATTTGGACTTCATTTGATATGGATATTCTGCGAAACAAAAAACAAGCAGAAAACAAGAACTGGCACTGGGCACTGGATCAATATGTTAGTCCCAAAAATAATATAAAATGTTGCCAAAAGTATAGTTGTAGAATATTGGCATGAAACAATCAAAAATTATAGATACGACTGAGACGTATCAGCATCCCCAAGCTTAATTCCTGCTCATCCTCGAGTAGGTAATTGATAAAAAAGATAATTTTTGATGTGGAATGCTACCTAGCATAATCTTGATCATATAATCTAATCATGGCTTGAATATTAAGACACGAGTGATTCAAAGCAATAGTCTATAATTTGATATAAAGACATCAATACTCAGGCATCCCAACAAACAATCATGCCTTTCAGAATAAAAATGCTAAAGAACGCTATCCCTACAAAATCAAATAGCCTTGTCATGCTCCATCTTCTTAACACAAAATATAAAACATGTACTACCCCGGTGTCAGCCAAGCAATTGGTTCATACTTTTTAATGCGCTTCAGCTTTTTCAACCCCCACGAAATACATGAGCGCAAGCCATGGATATAGCACTATGGGTGGAATAGAATACGGTGGTAGAGATTAGTATGGAGAAGACAAAAAAGGAAGAAAGTCTCACATCGACGCAGCTAATCAACGGGCTATGGAGATGCCCATCAATTGATGTCAATGCGAGGAGTAGGGATTGCCATGCAACGGATACACTAAGAGCTATAAGTGTATGAAAGCTCAAACTGAAAACTAAGTGGGTGTGCATCCAACTTGCTTGCTCAAGACCTCGGGCAATTGAGGAAGCCCATCATCGGAATATACAAGCCAAGTTCTATAATGAAAAATTCCCACTAGTATATGAAAGTGACAACATAGGAGACTCTCTATATGAAAAACATGGTGCTACTTTGAAGCACAAGTGTGGAAAGGATAGTAACATTGCCCCTTCTCTCTTTTTCTCTCATTTTCATATTTTTTTTTGTTTTTTTTGTTTTTCCTTTTTTATCTTTTTTTTTCTTGGGCTCTTTTTGGCCTCTCTTTTTCTCTCTTTTTTTTATTTTTGTCCGAAGTCTCATCCCGACTTGTGAGGGAATCATAGTCTCCATCATCCTTTCCTCACTGGGACAATGCTCTAATAATGAATAATGATGATCATCACACTTCCATTTACTTACAACTCAAAATTACAACTCGATATCTAGAACAATATGACTCTATATGAATGCCTCTGGCAGTGTACCAGGATGTGCAATGATCTAGCGTAGCAAAGATATCAAAAAATGGACAAGCCATGAAAATATCATGCTAGCTATCTTACGATCATGCAAAGCAATATGACAATGAATGCTCAAGTCATGTATATAATGATGATGGAAGTTGCATGGCAATATACCTCGGAATGGCTATGGAAATGCCATACTAGGTAGGTATGGTGGCTGTTTTGAGGAAGATATAAGGAGGCTTATGTGTGATAGAGCGTATCATATCACGGGGTTTGGATGCACCGGCGAAGTTTGCACCGACTCTCGAGGTGTGAAAGGGCAATGCAAGGTACCGAAGAGGCTAGCAAATTGCGGAAGGGTGAGAGTGCGTATAATCCATGGTCTCACATTAGTCATAAAGAACTCACATACTTATTGCGAAAGTTTATTAGCCCTCGAAGCAAAGTACTACTATGCATGCCCCTAGGGGGGGGGGTTGGTAGGAGTTAACCATCGCGCGCCCCTGACCTCCACGCAAAGACACTCAATAATAAATCATGCTCCAACTTCTTAGCATAACGAGAGACTATATGTGCATGCTTCGGAATCACAAACCTTAACACCAATATTCCTACTAAACCACAATCATTCACTAGTACCTCCCACATATTACCATCTCTATATCGCAAAACTATTGCAAGGAATGAAACATATCATATTCAGTGATCTACAAGTTTTATGTAGGATTTTATGACTAACCATGTGAATGACCAATTCATGTTGACTCTCTAAATAGATATAAGTGAAGCAAGAGAGTTTAATTCTTTCTACAAAATACCATGCTCTAATAAAAATAAGTGAAGCAAAATAGCATTCTACAAATAACGGTTTTCTAGATGAAGAGAAACAGGCATCCAAACTTCAAATGATATAAGTGAAGCACATGAAGCATTCTATAAAGCCATACTCAAAAGATATAAGTGAAGTGCATAGAGCATTCTATTAATCAACCAAGGACTATCTCATACCAGCATGGTGCATAAAAGAAAAGGGAAAAATAAACACACGAGATGCTCCAAGAATTTACGCATATTATGTGAACAAAACAAAAGCTGAGACATACCGATAATTGTTGAATAAAGATGGGATGCCTTCCGGGGCATCCCCAAGCTTAGACGCTTGAGTCTCCTTGAATATTTACTTGGGATGACTTGGGCATCCCCAAGATTGATCTCTTGCCTCTCCTCATTCTTCTCATATCGATACCTCCTCGATCTTCGAACACTTCATCCACACAAAACTTAACCGAACTTTTTATTAGAGGGGTTAGTACATATAACACCAAATCCCATCATGTACTGCTGTAACATTATTGTATAATTATAATAAAACATTACCCACTGTATGCTATCACAATTCTATGGCTCCCAAGTCAACGGGGCTCAACAAGATTTCAAACAGACGCAAATAACGAAACTATAACAGCAATCTGTGAAAACAGGATAGTATGTAAAGATGCAGATGGACATATACTTCTGTAACTCAAAAAATTATTAAAAATTACTAAAAAATAAAAATTTTGCATAGCAGTACTGTGTAAAAATTTCAGAATTTTTTAATGTTCCAGTAAAAAATGTAAATTCACGCACCACAGCAAAAGATTCTGTTTTTGCACTGCACATACCAAACAAGCAATTTAAACATCCCAACGGTAAATCTTGGCCCATTATTTTTATATAATACAATGGATTTTTACAAGGGGATAATTATTTTTGTTGAAAAGTTTCTGTAATTCAAGATTCACAAAGTTTCCGTGGGCATGAACAAAGTTCAAGGAGCTCCCCCACTTCAACGGTGCTCGTCTTTCTTACTTTCACTTTCCTTTTTGAAAAGTTTTAGGTTCCCCTCTATATTTTTTTTGTTTTTAAACTTTTTAAAATCACACAACAGAATAAAATGACTCTCTAAAACTTCCGGGTTGTCTCCCTGGCAGCGCTTTCTTTAAAGCCATTAAGCTAGGCATAAAGTGCTCAAGTAATCGATCCACCCGGATCCCAAGGTATACCAAAGCCAATTTTAATTAACAATGATTTGTAATTTAGTAGTGAGCACCAAGCAACATATATCATGCAATGATGAAGTCTAACTCTCTTCCTATGCATCGGCATGTCAGAAAAGAACAATTCATGCACATCAAGTAAAGGCCAATGCACAGTATAAACAGTTTCTTGCAATTTTATCATATTGGAAACATAGAGAGGCGGAGGTGTAGTTCCTCTCTCATAATAATTGCAATTAGGAGCATCAAGCACATTCATATTATATCCACCAAAATTATCATGTGCAATAGTAAAACGCAACCCATCAATATAATCCTTAATAAGAGCAAACTTCTCCGATATAGTGTAGTTGGGAGAATTCAAAAAGATAATAGGACTATCATGTGTGGGTGCAATAGAAACAATTTCATTCTTAACATAAGGAACTATAGCAATTTCATCTCCATAAGCATAATTCATATTGGCATCATGGCCACAAGCATAGCAAGCATCAATTTCATCAAAAAGGGATATTTCAAATGAATCCAAGGGATCATAGCAATTATCATAGCATTCATCCTTCGGTAAACACGAAGGGAAATTAAAAAATGTATGGGATAAAGAGTTACTCTCATTAGAAGGTGGGCACGGGTGATCAATCCGCTCTTCCTCCTTTTGTTCTTCACTCTCCTCAATTTTTTCATCTAATGAGCTCACAGTGTCATCATTTTCTTCTTCCATAGGAGCCTGCAAAATATTAGTCTCTTCTTGGACAGCGGAGACTTTCTCAATAAACTCATTAATATCGGCATTGTATTTGTAATTCTCATAGCAATATTTAAGTATAGCAAAATTTCCAGATCTGTAGACAGCATCATCACAATCTTCATACTTTTCAAACAAAGATTCAATTTCATAAGCACCCTTAAAAGCAACAAATTCTTCTATTCGTTCCACATCATAGTAATCATATATACCATTAGCATAAGAAGCCAAGGTTTCATTATCATTAAATTCACATGAAAAGGGAAGGTGTGGAGCCTTCATCATAGAGCAGCAAGTATAATCATATCTTAAGCATAAATTCCGAGCATACCAATGCAAATAATAAATTTGATCCCATAAGAGTTTTCCTTTTTGAGACAAGTGATAATCCCTAAAGTATTCCCATTGATCCAAAGTAACTCCCATTATCAAGTTGAATGGAGTTTTATCAGGATTATCAAAGTAGTATTTAATGTTTTCCACATAACGAGCATCAAGGGTTTTAGGAGGTTCCCCATCTCCATGAGTAGCAAGTACAACTAATTTTTTTGGTGTTTCGTGTTCCATATCCATAACTAAAGATATAAAACAACTTAGAACAGAAAATAAAATCTACTTAATGATAAAGCAAACAAGCACACACGAGAATATCAACCCCACGCTATTGCTCCCCGGGAACGGCGCCAGAAAAAGGTCTTGATAACCCACAAGTATAGGGGATCAATTGTAGCTTTTTCGATAAATAAGAGTGTCAAACCCAACGAGGAGCTAAAGGTAGAATTAATATTCCCTTCAAGTTCTATCGACCACCGATGCAACTCTACGCACACTTGACGTTTGCTTTACCTAGAACAAGTATAAAACTAGAAGTACTATGTAGGTGTAAAGGGATAGGTTTGCAAGATAATAAAGAACACACACATAAAAGTTAGGGGCTGTTAAGATAAATAAACAATTAAATTAGTTTTAGTAGAGAACTTTTTGTAACACAAAGAGAAAGATTTGTCCCTAGGCAATCAATAACTAGACCGGTAATCATTGTTGCAATTTTATATGAGGGAGAGGCATGAGCTAACATACTTTCCGTACTTGGATCATATGCACTTATGATTGGAACTCTAGCAAGCATCCACAACTACCAAAGATCATTAAGGTAAAACCCAACCATAGCATTAAGTATCAAGTCCTCTTTATTCCCATACGCAACAACCCCCTTACTCGGGTATGTGTTTCCGTCACTCACGCCACCCACCATAGGCGAATCATGAACGTATTGTAACACCCTATAGCGGGAATCCCTCACGCTTGCGCGACATGGAGGGCACCATAGGACAACACCAAAATAAAACATACAACTCAAACCAATCACGATCATCAATCAACCCATAGGACAAAAGAAATCTACTCAAACATCATAGGATGGCCACAAATCATTGGATAATAATATGTAGCATTAAGCACCATGTTTAAGTAGAGATTACAGCGGGGAGAAGAGGTGTTACACCACTGCATAGAGGGGGAGAGAGTTGGTGGTGACGGCGGCGAAGTTGTTGGTGTAGATCGCCGTCACGATGATTGCCCCGGCGGCGTTCCGGCGCCACCGGGAGAGAGGGGGCGAGAGCCCCCCTCCTTCTTCTTCTTGCTTGGCCTCCACACTAGATGGTAGGAGGTTTTCTCCTCTGGTCCTTGTCCTCCATGGCACCCGGAGGGGCGGGAGCCCCTCCGAGATTGGATCTCTCTCTCTCTGTTCTCTTCTGTTTCACATTCCTGTTTTCTGGCCTTTCATCGTTTCTTAAATTCCCAGAGATCCGTAACTCCGATTGCACTGAAATTTTAACATGATTTTTTTCCGGATATTAGCTTCCTTGCGGCCGAAGTAGGTCATTAACTGACCTACGAGGGCCTCACGAGGCACCACAGCGCACCGGACCCCCCTGGCGCGCCCTGGTGCCTCGTGGGGCCCACGAGCACCGCCTTGCGTTGATTCCACCTCCCAAAAATCACATATATTCCAAAATAATTCTTCGTAAAATTTTATTGCATTTGGACTTCGTTTGATATGGATATTCTGTGAAACAAAAAAGTAGCAGAAAACAGGAACTGGCACTGGGCACTGGATCAGTATGTTAGTCCCAAAAATAATATAAAATGTTGCCAAAAGTATATGAAAGTTGTAGAATATTGGCATGAAACAATCAAAAATTATAGATACGACGGAGACGTATCAATGGGGGACATCATCTTCAAGCTCAATGAACGAATCGACTATCTCCAAGGCCAAATCTATGATCTTCAAAACCAAAATTATGAGTATGAGGCAAGATTCAAAGGTATGAGTTTAGCTGCAAGTTTCAGGACTCCGGAGACTCGTTCATCTTTTTATGATGGGGAACCTATGCCATGGAAGCTGGAGGACAAGCCCACCACTTCATCACCACCACCATCACCGAAGAAGGAAACCTGAGTACATGGGTATGGGCACTCCCCTTGGCTTGTGCCAAGCTTGGGGGAGGTGCCCCGGTATCGTATCACCATCACTTTTATTATCTTTGCCTATTTTTATTTCGATCCTTAGTGATTTCATGATTTAGTTAAATAAAAGTTTAGTATGATCTATTTTTTAGTGCTAGTTTCGTGATCTATCTATCTATGTAATTGAGTTGAGAGTTATATAATAAAGAGTAGTTTGAGTTTTTGCTTCTTTACTTTTATGTTTCAATCCTATCTATGAAAATAATGAAAAGGATCATATGCTAATCTTATGGAAAGTAATGACATTACATAAAGAAAAGTATAAGTGGTAAAATGTATTGAAGGTTAACAAACATAGCATTGGTCAATGATGCAATTCATGAAAAAATTAATAGGGAAGAGAAGATTCACATGCAAATACACTATCTTGGACATCTTTTATGATTGTGAGCCCCCATTAAGTATTTTATGCCAAACTGTTGACGTTGGACAAGGAAGACAACATAATGAATTATATTTGCTTATATTCACATAGAAGCTATATTGTTATAGATCCTACAACATGTGGTGCTTGCTCAATATCTTTGCTAGCCAAAAATCCGCACCAAGTAGAGATACTACTTGTGCATCCAAAACCCGTAAACCCAGTTTCATGCCATGAGAGTCCACTATATCTACCTATGGATTGAATAAGATCCTTCAAGTAAGTTGTCATTGGTGCAAAAAGCAATAAAAATTGCCTCTAAATATGTTTGAACTTTTATTGTAAGAGAAAATAAGCTTTGTACGAACTTGTGATGGTAAAGAAATAAAAGCGACAGACTGCATAATAAAGGTTGCTATCACAAGGGGCAATATAAAGTGACATTCCTTTGCATTAAGAGCTTGTGCATCCAACAACAAAAAGTGCATGACAACCTCTGCTTCCCTCTGCGAAGGGCCTATCTTTTACTTTTATGTATTTACTTTTTATGCAAGAGTCAATAGTGTTCTATTCTATTCCTTTTTATTTTTCTCTTTTATAATCATCATGTGGTGGGGAAAGATCTAGGCATATATATCCAGTTGGATATGAGTGATCATGAGTTATTATTGTTGACATCACCTTTGAGGTGAATAAGTTGGGAGGCGAAATTATAAGCCCCTATCTTTCTATGTGTCTGGCTGAAACTTTTTGCTTCATATATATGTTGTGAGTGTTAGAAATCATAGAAGACTATATGATGGTTGAGTATGTAGACTTGATAAAAAGCTCCTACATGAGACCCTTCCTGAAAATATGATGAATTGCAATTGCATTGTTGACTGAGAACATAGTTTGTTAGTTTTCAAGAAAGTTTATGCCTTATACTTCACAGTTGTGATGAATTGTTACGTGCTCATGAGAAGTTTTATGATAATGAATATTGTTGTTATAATAATGATCATGATGCTACCATGTCCGTATTTTATATTTATCGACACCTCTGTCTCTAAACATGTGGACATGATTATCGATATCGGCTTTCGCTTGAGGACAAGCGAGGTCTAAGCTTGGGGGAGTTGATACGCCCATTTTACATCATGTTTTGCTACTGTTATTTCTAGTGTTTTTAATCAATATAACACTTTGTGGAGCAATTCTAATGCCTTTTCTCTCTTAATATGCAAGATTTACACAAGGAGGGAGATTGCCGGCTGCTGGAATTCTGGACCTGAAAAAGCTATGTCAGAGATCCCTATTCTGCACATCTCCAAATGAGCTAAAATTTCACGGAGAATTATTTTGGAATAAATAAAAAATACTGGAAGCAAGAAGTACCAGAGGGGGCGACCCAGGTGCCCACGAGGCACCAGGGCGTGCCACCACCCCCCCAGGCGCGGCCTGGTGGCTCGTGGGACCCCTGGCCAGCCTCTGCCCCCATTTTCTGGTATATAGGGCCTTTTTCCCTAGAAAAAATATAGAGAAGACTTTTGGGATGGTGCGCCACCGTCTCGAGGCGGAACTTGGGCAGGAGCACTTTTGCTCTCCGGCGGAGCGATTCTGCCGGGGATACTTCCCTCCGGGAGGGGAAAATTGGAGCCATCATCATCACCAACGATCCTCTCACCGTGGGAGGACCAATCTTCATCAACATCTTCAACAGCACCATCTCATCTCAAATCCTAGTTCATCTCTTGTATTCAATCTTTGTCTCAAAACCTCAGATTGGTACCTGTGGTTGCTAGTAGTGTTGATTACATCTTGTAGTTGATGCTAGTTGGTTTATCTGGTGGAAGATTATATGTTCAGATCTAATATGCTATTTAATACCCCTCTGATCTTGGACATGAAGATGATTTGTGAGTAGTTACTTTTGTTCTTGAGGACATGGGAGAAGTCTTGTCATAAGTAATCATGTGAATTTGGCATTCGTTCGATATTTTGATGATATGTATGTTGTTAATTCTCTTAGTGGTGTCATGTGAATGTCGACTACATGACACTTCACCATCTTTGGGCCTAAGGGAATGCATTGTGGAGTAGTAATTAGATGATGGGTTGCTAGAGTGACAGAAGCTTAAACCCTAGTTTATGCGCTATTCTGTAAGGGGCTGATTTGGATCCATATGTTTAATGCTATGGTTAGAGTTATCTTAATTCTTCTTTCGTAGTTGCGGATGCTTGCGAGAGCGGGTAATCATAAGTGGGAGGCTTGTTCAAGTAAGAACAGCACCCAAGCACTGGTCCACCCACATATCAAATTATCAAAGTAGCGAACGCGAATCAAACCAACATGATGAAAGTGACTAGATGAAATTCCCATGTGTCCTCGAGAACGCTTTGCTTATTATAAGAGATCATTCCGGCCTGTCCTTTGCCATAAGAAGGATTGGGCTATCTTGCTGCACTTATTGTTACTATTGTTACGTGTTACAAATTATCTTGCTATCAAACTACTCGTTACCGATAATTTCAGTGCTTGCAGAAAATACCTTGCTGAAAACCGCTTGTCATTTCCTTCTGCTCCTCGTTGGGTTCGACACTCATACTTATCAAAAGGACTACGATTGATCCCCTATACTTGTGGGTCATCACACGACAGAGGCATCATCGGAGGTGGTGAAAGAGGAATCACCCTCGGTAACCCACAACCGACTAGCTACGCTACAGAGATATTATCAGGAGTGAGGTACACCCTCGGCACTCGATAGTAGCTCTGCAGAGTCGTACAACTAAGGGGGTGTGCGGTGCTGTGTCGGTCTTTGCATATTGATCACGTTGATCGAAACATCCGGAAGCAAAGCATGGCAACACGTACAAGGGTGCGGGGCCAATGATGGATCACTAACCAACCTATACTAAGCATTTAGGATAGCAGGTAAGGTATCAACAGTAGTTACAAAAATAGGCTATGCATCAGAATAGGAGTTTTTGGACAACAGTAGCAAATTCTAATGCAAGCACGGGAGAGAAAGAAATGGGCATCATGAATGAATTCAACAATATAGCTATCACATAAAGCATTCCTTTTATGATCCATAAGCATAGAATTTTTATTACTCTCCACATAAGCAAATATCTTCTCATCGATAATAGTGGGAGCAAATTCAATGAAATAACTATCATGTGATACTTGACTGGCATAATCCAATTGAAAATTAAAATCATGATGACTAGTTTCATTGTTATCATTATTCTTTATAGCATACATGTCATCACAATAATCATCATATATAGCAACTTTGTTGTCATAATCAATTGAAACTTCTTCCAAAATAGTGGAATCATCATTAAATAAAGTTGTGACCTCTCCTAATCCACTTTCATCAATATAATCATCATAAATAGGAGGCATGCTATTATCATAATAAATTTTCTCATAAAAACTTTGGGGACTAAAAATATCATCTTCATCAAACATAACATCCCCAAGCTTATGGCTTTGCATATCACTAGCATCATGGATATTCATAGAATTCATACTAGCAACATTGCAATCATGCTCATCATTCAAAGATTTTATGCCAAACATTTTATTGAATTCTTCTTCTATCAATTGAGCACAATTTTCCTTTCCATCATTTTCATGAAACACATTATAAAGATGAATAATATGAGGCAACCTCAATTCCATTTTTTTGTAATTTTCTTTTATAAGCCAAACTAGTGATAAAACAAGAGACTAAAAGATTCAATTGCAAGATCTAAAGATATACCTTCAAGAACTCACCTCCCCGGCAACGGCGCCAGAAAAGAGCTTGATGTCTACTACACAACTTATTCTTGTAGACTCGTGTTGGGCCTCAAAGCGCAGAGTTTTGTAGGACAGTAGCAATTTTCCCTCAAGTGGATGACCTAAGGTTTATCAATCCATGGGAGGCGTAGGTTGAAGATGGTATCTCTCAAACAACCCAACAACCAAATACAAGAAATCTCTTGTGTCCCCAACACACCCAATACAATGGTAAATTGTATGGGTGCACTAGTTCGGCAAAGAGATGGTGATACAAGTGTAATATGCATAATAGATATATTTTTTTGTAATCTGAAAATATAAAAATAGCAAGGTAACTAGTAACAAAAGTGTCGGCGTACGACACCTATGGGACCGTGTGGATCCCTTACTTTCTTGGGGACGGAAAAAGAGCCCGTCCCATCAGCACCACTTAACCCCATCCACCGCTAGTGCCATGACACGCATCCAGGAGGACAAACCCTAAATGACAGGCTGGTCGCTGCGCTGGAGCGGTGGCAGGGCGGTGGGATCTTGCCGGGTACGAGTCCTTGCCGGGTCTTCGTGAGCTTTCCCGACAAGATCTTGCCGGGAACCCAGCCTTCGGTCTTCTGTCTTCTGATCATTGGCTTGAACGCCTTCTTGATAATCTTGTGTTTGTTCCCAACTGTCCCCCGGTAAGCCTTGCCGGGTCTTGTCTTGCTAGGAGATCATGCCGCTGGGAAGAGGCTTCTCCCCAACGAGCTCTTGTTCTTGCTTGTTAATATAATGCTTGCCAGATATGGTATTCGCCGGGAAGCTTGGCCTTGCCGGGGTTGCCAGGCAACAATCCTGGACGGGAATGACCCATGCCAAGAAGGTTGATGAGACCCTCGTTCTCATTACACCGACAAAAAGTGAGCACAAAAGGTATTGCAATGCTTAAAAACAAGTCCTAGGGTTCATACTTTCACTAGTGCAATCTCTCAACAATGCTAACATAATTGGATCATATAACCATCCCTCAACGTGCGATGAAGAATCACTCCAAAGTTCCTATTAGCGGAGAAAAATAAGATAGAAATTGTTTGTAGGGTACGAAACCACATCAAAGTTATCCTTTCCGATCGATCTATTGAGCTATTCCTATAAGTGTCACAAACAGCCCTAGAGTTCGTACTAAAATAACACCATATGATACACATCAACCAACTCTAATGTCACCTAGATACTCCAATGTCACCACAAGTATTCGTGAGTTGATTATACGATATGCATCAAACAACTTCATAATCATAATATTCAATCCACACAAAGAACTCCAAGGAGCACCCCAAAGTTTCTATCGGAGAAAAGATAATGAAAACGTGCATCAACCCCTATGCATAGATTACCCCAATGTCACCTCAGGAATACGCGAGTTGAGTGCCAAAACATATATCAAGTGAATCAATATAATACCCCATTGTCACCACGGGTATTCATATGCAAGACATACACCAAGTGTTCTCAAATCTGAAATATTCAATCCGACAATAACGAAACCTCAAAGGGAAAAGATTCGATTCATCACAACAAAGATAGAGAGGGAAGAAACACCATATGATCCAACTTTATTAACAAAGCTCGCGGTACATCAAGATCGTGCCAAATCAAGAACACGGGAGAGAGGGATAAAACACATAGCTACTGGTACAAACCCTCAGCCCCGAGGGTCAACTACTCCCTCCTCGTCATGGAGACCGCTGGGATGTTGAAGATGGCCTCCGGTGATGCTTTCCCCCCTCCGGCAGGGTGCCGAAAAAGGGCCGTAGATGAGATCGTGGAGGTATAGAGGCTTGCGGCGGCATAAAAACTCATCTAGGTTAACTTTCGGGGGTTTCTGAATATATATGATTTTTCAGCGTTGGAATCACGCAAAGAGGTGCCACAGGGGGCCCACGAGGCACCAGGGCACGCCTTGGGGGGGGGGGGGGGGGCAGGCGCGCCCAGGTGGCTCGTGGGGCCCCTGTGGCTCTTCTGCTGCTTCCCTGAAGATTCCTGGGTCCGTTTCCTTCCAGAAAAAATCATCAAAAAGTTTCGCTGCATTTGGACTTCATTTGATATGGATTTTCTGGAAAACCAAAAACAAGCAGAAAACAGCAACTGGCACTGGGCACTAGGTCAATATGTTAGTCCATAAAAATCATATAAAAGCCATATAAAAGTGCACCAAAATCATACAAAACTATAATAAACATGGCATGAATACTTCATAAATTATTGATACGTTGGAGACGTATCAGCATCCCCAAGCTTAATTCCTGCTCGTCCTCGAGTAGGTAAATGATAAAAGAAATAATTTATGAAGTGTGAATGCTAGCATAGTGCATAAGTTTGATCAATGATAATTTCAATCACTTTTCCTAGCATCACAACATCAACTTTTTCTCATAAAACTCATCATGATAAAGTAGCAATCAATTCACATGTTATGGTTCAAACAATGCATTCTCTTGAAACTTAACAACCTATGTTCTTAGTCACCAAACAATTGCAATTCAACTTAATTTCAACAAAGTCTAAGTAAGAGCTCCACATACTCAATTATCATATAGTCTTCTATGATTGCTAGTACTCAAAGCATATTTTTAGAACAAATGGCATCCATCGAACACAGAGAAAGATAGGGGCTTAATGTTTCGCCTCCCAACTTATTTATCATAGAGATAATTGTCAACAATAATAATTCATGATCAAATATATTTGACTGGCCATATGTGCCTGGATCTTTCCCCACCACAAGATGCTTGCCAACTAGAGAATAGTTGAGGTTGAAATGCGAATGAATACTTATTGACTCTTGCATAAAAGTAAATACATAAAAGTAAAAGATAGGCCCTTC
This sequence comes from Elymus sibiricus, assembly GCA_039707655.1. Taxonomy (NCBI): domain Eukaryota; kingdom Viridiplantae; phylum Streptophyta; class Magnoliopsida; order Poales; family Poaceae; genus Elymus; species Elymus sibiricus. Next base: position 210,231,066 of record CM077664.1, read on the forward strand.
GCAGAGGGAAGCAGAGGTTGTCATGCGCTTTTTATTTTTGGATGCACAAGCCCTTAATGCAAAGGAATGTCAAGTTATATTGCCCCTTGTGATAGCAACCTTTATTATGCAGTCTGTCGCTTTTATTTCTTTACCATCACAAGTTCGTACAACGCTTATTTTCCCTTACAATAAAAGATCATACATATTTTAGGAGCAATTTTTATTGCCTTTTGCACCGATGACAACTTACTTGAAGGATCTTATTCAATCCATAGGTACATATGGTGGACACTCATGGGAAGAAACTGGGTTTAAGGGTTTTTGGATGCACAAGTAGTATCTCTACTTAGTACAAATTTTTGTCTAGCAAAAGATCCTAAGCAAGCACCACATGTTGGAGGATCCATAACAATATAACTTCTATGCAAATATACCCAAACATTACTCATTACGTTGTCTTCCTTGTCCAACTTCAACTAATTTGCTCAAGTTTGAAAATAATTAATGGGTATTCACAATCATAAAAGATGTCCAAGATAATATATTTATATGTGAAAGTCCTCTTCCTTATACTAATCATTCATGAATTGCTTGTATGACCAATATTGTGATTGTCAAGCTTCAATAGAATTCACTTTCTAACCCAATGTGAAACTACTACTAGACATGATATGAGCATATGAAGCACATATAATTTAAAATTTATGATATTCAATTTATTCAACAATTTACTCATAGGATATAAGTGAAGAACAAGAGTAAATGACAAACTACTCCAAAAAGATATATGTGAAGACCAAATGAGTAGTTAAGTAAATAGGTAGTTATGTGAGGACTCTCTCTCATTTAAAAATTTCAGATCTTAAGTATTTTATTCAAACAGCAAAGAAAACAAAATAAAATGACATTCCAAGTATAGCACATATCATGTGAAGAAGCAAAAACTTCGGCTCAACCAAAACTGACCGATAGTTGTTGAAGAAGAAAGGTGGGATGCCTACCGGGGCATCCCCAAGCTTAGATGCTTGACACTTCTTGAAATATTATATTGGGATGCCTTGGGCATCCCCAAGCTTGAGCTTTTGTGTCTCCTTAATTCCTCTCATATCACGGTTTTCCTAAATCTTAAATACTTCATCCACACAAAACTCAACAAGAACTCGTGAGATAAGTTAGTATAAATCAACTCAAAACCTTAACATTCTCTACTGTAGAAAATCACTAAAATTATAATTTAACATTGCATACTAAATGACTCTGCATATTTAATACTCCTATCCACAAATAGAAACATTAAACAAGCAACATATGCAAACAATGCAACCATAACCGAAATCTGCTAAAACAGAACAGTCTGTAAAAGGGGAATAAGAATCCATACTTCCCTAACTCAAAAAATTCTGAAAAATTCCCATACGACAGAGAACTCATGCATGATTACTGTGTAAAAATTTCAGATTTTTATCATGTTCTCACTATTCAGGAATATTCTGGACATAACAGAAAACTTTCTGTTTTCAAACAGCAACACATAAACTTGCAAACTGGGCATGGTAAAGGCTATAATTGGCATTTTATTGAACTAAAAGATACAAAACATGATTATTTATAACACCAAGCAAATATCAACAGAAGAAAATGACGCTCCAAGCAAAACTCATATTATGTGACGAATAAAAATATAGCTCCAAGTAAGGTTACCTATAATGCTAACATAATTGGATCATATAACCATACCTCAACGTGCGATGAAGAATCACTCCAAAGTTCCTATTAGCGGAGAAAAATAAGATAGAAATTGTTTGTAGCGTACGAAACCACCTCAAAGTTATCCTTTCCGATCGATCTATTGAGCTATTCCTATAAGTGTCACAAACAGCCCTAGAGTTCGTACTAAAATAACACCATATGATACACATCAACCAACTCTAATGTCACCTAGATACTCCAATGTCACCACAAGTATCCGTGAGTTGATTATACGATATGCATCAAACAACTTCATAATCATAATATTCAATCCACACAAAGAACTCCAAGGAGCACCCCAAAGTTTCTATCAGAGAAAAGATAATGAAAACGTGCAACAACCCCTATGCATAGATTACCCCAATGTCACCTCGGGAATCCACGAGTTGAGTGCCAAAACATATATCAAGTGAATCAATATAATACCCCATTGTCACCACGGGTATTCATATGCAAGACATACACCAAGTGTTCTCAAATCTGAAATATTCAATCCGACAATAACGAAACCTCAAAGGGAAAAGATTCGATTCATCACAACAAAGATAGAGAGGGAAGAAACACCATATGATCCAACTATATTAACAAAGCTCGCGGTACATCAAGATCGTGCCAAATCAAGAACACGAGAGAGAGGGATAAAACACATAGCTACTGGTACAAACCCTCAGCCCTGAGGGTGAACTACTCCCTCCTCGTCATGGAGACCGACGGGATGATGAAGATGGCCTCCGGTGATGCTTTCCCCCCTTCGGCAGGGTGCCGGAAAAGGGCCGTATATGAGATCGTGGAGGTACAGAGGCTTGCGGCGGCGTAAAAACTCATCTAGGTTAACTTTCGGGGGTTTCTGAATATATATGCTTTTTCAGCGTTGGAATCACGCAAAGAGGTGCCACAGGGGGCCCACGAGGCACCAGAGTGTTCCTGGGGGGGGGGGGCAGGCGCGCCCAGGTGGCTCGTAGGGCCCCTGTGGCTCTTCTGCTGCTTCCCCGAAGCTTCCTGGGTCCGTTTCCTTCCAGAAAAAATCGTCAAAAAGTTTCGCTGCATTTGGACTTCATTTGATATGGATTTTCTGGAAAACTAAAAACAAGCAGAAAACAGCAACTGGCACTGGGCACTAGGTCAATATGTTAGTCCATAAAAACATATAAAAGCCATATAAAAGTGCACCAAAATCATACAAAACTATAATAAACATGGCATGAATACTTCATAAATTATAGATACATTGGAGACGTATCAGTGACCTAATGCGGTGCTAAGCATTACAGACGGAGCGGGAAAATATCTGGGAATATTTTCCCGGCTTTAGGCAATTATCGGACAGATGATCCAGAGGGGAAGGTTCCTTGTTTGCAGTGTTGGAGGCATGTGACAGATATGTGGATGGCATATTCGGATTCGTTTTATTTTTCTGATCATTTTTCATATATAAAATATTTTCATCTGAGCTACGGTTGAATTTATATGATTTTAAAAAGTTTTAATCATTTTCTGGAATTTACTGGATTAATTTTAATTCGAATTAAACAGTAAAATTCTTTTATTACACAGGACAGAGCCAGCCACAGTCAATGACATGTGGGGCTAGTCAAAGCCCAGTCAGCAGTCAACACTGGCAGTTGACTGGTCAAACTGACAAGTGGGACCCCACTGTCAGTGACTCAGTTAAAATAACATGTTTTATTATTTTTAAAAACTCTAATTAGCTGGTGGGGTCCACTTATCAGCTGGACACAGTCGCTGACGACTGGGGCCAGTCAACGCCCACGTGGCTAGGTCAAACTGACCAGTGGGGCCCGTGGTTTATTTAATTAACCCAAACGTTATATTTCACCGGTTAGTTAAACCTCGCGGGACCCACTGTCATAGGCACGGGGGGGGGGGGTACTTAACCGCATCATTAGTGGGCTAATGACGGCGCCATGTCTGCACCACCGGAGTTAAGCCGGCGAGGCCATCCCGACGGCGGACGAGCATCGTGCGCTCGCTACGGTGTGCCAAAACTGGCGTTGTTTGCGGCATTGTGCTCCTGGGCTCGTGTGCTACTCACTGGTGCCGGAGATGGACCGAATGGTCGCCGGAGTTGAGGTCGGCGACGAGGTTTGCGGCGGTTGCGTTCGGGCTAGAACGGGCGCGCGCCTACAGCTCGTTTTCGAGCTCCCTAAGGGGCTAGGCGGCCTCCTGGGCGCTCCCAGAGCACGATGGACAGCAAGGGAGGGCTCGGGCAGTTCGGCATCGAGCCGTTCCACAGCCATGGCGCTGCCGAGCTCGGGCCTTTGCGGCGACGACGATTGGGCAACCAACATCGGAAGAGAGAGAAGGCGACCGACGTGGGGCACACCGTGGGGCACAAGGTGGCCGGCGAAAAGCTTAGGAGCGCAGGGACGAGGCGGATCGACGCGATGCAGAGGCGTTGGTCGACGGAAGGGGGCGAGTCGATGACGACGTTGTGCTGCTCCCCTGGACGAAACAGAGCATCATGACGAAGGAGTCGAGGCCCCCGGAGCTCCTGGACAGGTCGCGGTGATGAACGGACACCGGTGGCCGCGTGCTTCGGTGAGGTTCGTCCATGGCGGCGTTCGGGACGAGATGGGAGAGCGAGGGAGAGGGGGAAGGAGGGCTAGGGTTCGCCCGGGTGGCCACGATGGGGACCTTATCCCCTCCTCGAGCCCTGTAGCGGCTGGCTGCCGAGCAGCCGAGAGAGGGGGGGACCGGGCGCAGCGTGCACGCGCGCTGACACGGGAGGAGAGAGAGGCGGGAGGTTGAAGGAGAGAGAGTGGTGGGCTGGGCCGGTGCCACTGTGCACTTAGGCCCAGTACACAGTAGTTTTTAGGCTTTTCCTTTTCTGTTTTTCTGCTTTTTCTTTTTTAGAAACAGTTTTGCATTTAATCAAGCCATCAAATGACTTTTGCAAAATATGGAACTTGGCCATTTAAACGCATTGCAATATTTGGCAGTGCCACTAAAAGTTTGGGAGGCATTTGAATTTGTTTGAATTTTTCATAATTGGAAAAGCATTTAAATATGCTGATTTGGCACTATTTTAATTGCGATAGCCCATTTAAGCAAATAAGTGATGTTGTTTTCCTTAACAAATAATTGTTATGGAATATTTGCTAAATGATGGACTATTTTGCAACCATGTTTGTGAAACTTTAAATTTCACTTGCAATTTGAATTGATTTCAGTGGTGGAATTTGAAATGAGATATGATTCCAAAGGTGATCAAGCATTGCAAACCAAAGTGATTAAGCATAATCATGAGGATCACTGTAGCTCATTACATAGGGGTGTTACAATTCTCCTCCTCTAAAAGAAATTCTCATCCCGAGAATTAAGAGGTAGAAGGGAAAATATCGGAGTATTCTTCGCGAAGACGATCCTCACGTTCCCAAAGTGGCTTCATCTTTAGTATGATTCGACCACTGCACTTTAAGGAACTTGATTACCTTCTGACGGGTTCGATGTTCAGCTTGATCCAAAATGCGGATCAGATGCTCCTTATAAGAGAGATCATCTTGCAATTCGAGCATTTCATGATCCAGGGCACGGTGTGGATCCTTGAAGCAACGACGAAGTTGTGACATATGGAAGACATCGTGGATATGAGAAAACTGTGGTGGCAATTCCAATTTATAAGTCACATATCACGTCTGGCAAGAATGCGGAAAGGACCAATCTAGCGAGGAGCTAACTTGCCCTTGATCCCAAAACGATGAGTGCCCTTCGTAGGAGTGACACGCATATAAGCTTGTTCACCAGGTTGATAGATCGATCCCAGTGTTTATGATCATAATTGCTCTTCTGGCAAGACTGAGCCACCTTGAGATTTTCCCGGACAATACGGACTTGCTATTTAGCTTGTTGGATAATATCCGGACCGATGAGAGGCCGTTCCCTAGTTTCTGACCAATTCAGAGGGGTTCGGCACTTACGTCCATATAACACCTCGAAGGGAGCCATCTTCAAGCTAGCTTGATAGCTGTTGTTGTACGAGAATTCAGCATACGGGAGAGATTCTTCCCACTTCTTGCCAAATGAGATGACACATGCACGCAGCATATCTTCAAGCACTTGATTAACTCGTTCAACTTGGCCTTGGGACTGGGGGTGATAAGCTGTGCTCCAGGTTATATGAGTTCCCATAGCTTCTTGGAAACTTTCCTAGAACTTTGAGGTGAAGAGGCTGCCACGGTCTGAACTGATCTCCTTCAGAATACCGTGGAGTGTCATAATTCTTGAGATATACAAGTCTGCTAACTGACTAGCAGTGATCGTCTCCTTGACTGGCAGAAAATGTACAACTTTGGAGAATTGGTCGACGACGACAAGAATAGCATCGTGACCTTTTTTTGATTTGGGTAAGCCAGTAATGAGATCCATTTGAACCTTATCCCATTTCCATTCAGGGATAGGAAGTGGTTGCAGAAGTCCAACATGTTTTTGATGTTCTGCTTTGACGCGACGGCAAACATCACATTCAGCAACATAATGAGCAATATCTTGTTTCATATTGGACCACTAGTACCTCTGACGAAGGTCTTGATACATCTTGGTACTACCCGGATGAATAGACAGCGGTGTATCATGTGCCTCCTTCATAACTTTGTCTATCATAAGTTCGAACCGGGGTACCACAAGGCGATCTCTGAAGTACAAGGTTCCATCTTCAGCAATCGAGAAATCTCTGGCTTTCTCAAAAGCAAGTTCCCTTTTCATCTGATCAACTTCAGCGTCTTTTGCTTGCATAGACTTAATAGCTTTCTCGAGAGTTGGTTCCAAGACAATGGTATTGAGAGAACTGTGGAACGATGTGAAGGTTCAACTTGCAAAGTTCTTCATGAAGAAGGGGTTGAGCTTGCTGAATCATAAGGTTGTTGCAATAAGACTTGCGACTCAAAGCATCGGCCATTACATAAACCTTGCCAGGGGTATATGAAATACCGCTGTCATAGTCTGTAATAGCCTCCATCCATCTTTGTTAACGGAGATTCATGTCTGGCTGAGTAAACAGATATTTCAGGCGTTGATGATCAGTGTAGATCTCGCAACGATTACTGAGAAGGTAATGTCGCCACAACTTCAATGCATATATAACTGCAGCAAGTTCGAGATCATGAACTATGTAGTTCTCTTCATGAGGACGCAATTGTCGTGAGGCATAAGCAATCACTTTGCGTTCTTGCATTAGGACACAGCCTAATCCTTGATGAGATGCGTCGCAATAAATCATGAAGTCCTTGCGAGAATCCAAAGGAGCAAGCACTGGTGCAGAAGTCAGCTTGTCCTTGAGAGTCTGGAAACTTTCCTGACATTTTTCTGTCCACTCAAACTTAACGCCTTTGTGAAGCAGATTGGTCAAGGGCTTGGCAATCTTGGAAAAGTTCTCGACAAAACGGCGGCAATAGCTGGCGAGTCCGAGAAAACTTCTGACTTGCTTGACATTCTTCGGGGGAGTCCAGTCAAGAATAGCCTGAACTCGTTCTGGGTTAACAACAATACCATCCTTGGAAATCACATGGCCAAGATAGGTCACTTCGGATAACCAGAATTCACACTTGGAATATTTGGCATATAGCTGATGCTCTCGAAGCTTTTCTAGAACAAGACAAAGATGTTCAGCATGTTCTTCCTTATTCTTGGAATATACAAGGATATCATCCAGATAAACCACGACGAACTTGTCGAGGTATTCCATGAAGATATAATTCATCAATCGAGAGAATGTTGCTGGAGCATTGGTTAAGCCAAAAGACATGACGGTGTACTCGTATGAGCCATATCGTGTAACGAAAGCGGTCTTCGGAATATCCTCTTCACGAACTCGGATCTGGTGGTATCCCAATCTCAAATCAAGTTTAGAGAATACTGAGGAACCAGCAAGTTGATCATACAGATCGTTGATTCTAGGAAGCGGATACTTGTTCTGAATTGTTGCCTGGTTGATAGGTCGGTAATCTTGGACCAAACGATTCGTACCATCCTTCTGCTTAACAAAGAGAGAAGGTGCTCCCCAAGCAGAGTAACTTGGACGAATGAAACCCTTGCGAAGTGACTTGTCGATTTCCTCCTTAAGTTCAAGGAGTTCAAGCGGCGGCATCTTGTATGGGCGCTTGGCAATAGGAGTAGTGCCCGGTTTCAAGTCTATGACGAATTCGACAGCTCTAGCAGGGGGTATTCCTGGAAGTTCTTCTGGAAAGACATCTTGGAATTCACGAACGACTGGAATGCTCTCTATTCCCTCAAGAGGTGAAGCATTCAATGCATTCAGCGCATAGATCTGGCACTCGGCATTCTGAACTGTTCGGGCTGAGTATTTGATTGTCTGGCCAGAAGGGTGAGTGAGCTGGACTGTTTCAGCAGCACAGTCGATCAGGGTTTGATGAGGACCCAACCAATTCATGCCCAGAATGACATCTATGGTAGAAACCATGAGGGCCATGAGTGAAGCAGTGAATACTAATCCTCCAATTTCAATGTGGTTGTTGTGGGCTATCATTGAGGTATCCCACTTGGAACCCGGAGAGCTAACCACCAGTGGAGGGTACAAGTTTTCGAATGATAATTCTTGCTTGTGTGCAAACGCTTCAGAAATGAAAGAATGTGACGCTCCTGAATCAAAAAGAATAGAAGCTGGGACTGAATTCACTAGAAGGGTACCCATCACAATTTTGGGGTCCCGTCGAGCTTCTTCAACCCTTACATGATTAACGTGACCACGACCGAGTGCAGGCGGCCTGGCATTAAGGTTTTTGGGTTGACGAGCTCGTGCATTTTGATTCTGGGTCGGGCGGCAGCTGGTAGCACGGTGCCCTGGCTATCCACACTTGAAGCAATTCCCATCATTGGGGTGAGGATCCATAGCACTGGCCTGTCCACCCTGAATCATTAGCTGTCTCGGCGGCGGAGGCAGTCGCGGTGCAACATAAGACGGTCTGGGTGCAGGGGCAGGTTGGTGATGGACATTGTGCGGAATCCAGACTCGACGCTTCTGAGCAGGCGGGCCCGAAGATGAGCCAACGTCATGGGTGCGCTTGAGCGACTCTTGGTACTCAGTCAGACCAGTTTCAGCTCGGAAAGCTTGGCTGACAAGCATCGCAAAGTCTGCGCAATCATGGACAACAAGTGCGAGCTTTATATCAGGATGCAGTCCTTCACGGAATTTCTCCTACTTGCGAGCGTCAGTGCAGACGTCATCCTCAGCATAGCGGGATAAATCGAGAAATTTCCTATGATATTCATCCACAGTCATTTTGCCCTGGGTGAGTTTGCGAAATTCCTTCTTCTTTTGGTCCATCTAACCTTGAGGAATGTAACGTGCACGGAAGGCTATCTGAAATTACGCAAAGGTGACATAACTGGCAGGGGCAACATTAGCTGACTCCATCTCATACAGGATGTCACGAAGCCAATCATCATCATCCGTAGGATTGGTGGAGTTGCAGAAAATGGACAGGTTGAGGCGCACGAATTCTTGCAGTGTTATTGGGGTAGGCTGTTGATGAGCATTCTGGTTTGAAAGCTGGGCCATTATCCTGGTCATAAACTGACGGTTCAGCTCAAATTGCTGCATCACAGCGGCCATGTAATCTGGCGGTGGTGGAGCACTGGCACCACGGCCACGACCACGGGCATTGGACCTAACCATCCTGCTTAAAATAACAGGGGGTAGTTTAGTAAGAGCAATTGCAAGTGTATGGAGTCACTCATGATGTAACCTGAACGATGAGCAAAGGGCGCAGTAGGTACAAAGCAGTAGTCATTAAAGACATACAGATCCATGCACAGAGTTGGCTACAAACGGGCAGCATGAGTTCGGAAACACACGCAGCTAGACAAAGTAGGCGGCATGCAGGCACGCGGTGGAGGGATACAACAATGTGACATAGCAAAAGCTACATCAACGTCGGAGAAAACCACTCAAGCGAGGAATCTGTAGGTGACGACGCAGGGTGCCTTCGATAAAAGGATCCTGCGGTCCGTGAACACTGTGAAGCAGAACCTGGCCCTCAACTCGAAGAAGGGTTAATTCAAATCTCCTGGTGGATGTGATCACGAGAACCTAGAGTTAGAGTTAGTAAAATCTTTAACCCGAATAGAAGAGAGATCAGAGTCCCAGAGTAAAGAAGAGGAATAAAAGATCCTAATCCCATCCATTGGCGATGTGGGCCCGTAAGCCACACAACATAGTTAGTAAAATAGTTTTTCAAAGACTAGACTCAACTTCGGCTAAGGAGTTGGAAAGGGGCTTCCTACAGGCAGTCGGCTCTGATACCAACTTGTGACGCCCCCGACTCGACCGTGCACTAATCATACGCAAACGCGCACGATCAAGCCCAGAGACTCACGGGAAGATATCACAACACAACTCTCGACTCAAAATAAAATAATACAAGCTTTATATTACAAGCCAGGGGCCTCGAGGGCTCGAATACATAAGCTCGAAAACACAAGAGTCAGCAGAAGCATCAATATCTGGGAACATACATAATTAGACAAGCTTGCCTTAAGAAGGCTGAGCAAAACAGCGACATCTAGATCGAAAAGGCGCAGGCCTCCTGCCTGGAAGCCTCCGAACTACTCCTGGTCGTCGGTCTCCACGTAATAGTAGGCTCCGTCAGGGTTGTAGTAATCATCGGCGGGATCAGCTGTCTCTGGGACTCCGTCATCTGGTCGCAGCAATCGGGTAGGGGAAAAAGGTAGCAAAGCAACCATGAGTACTCATCCAAAGTACTCGCAAGACTTACATCAGATCTATGCTAAGTATGCATCGGTGTCAAAGGGAAGGGGCTGTATCTGTGGACTATACTGCAGAATTGCCAGAATAGAGGGGAAGCTTAGCCTATCGAAGACTAGCATCTTGCAGCGTCTTGCAGCATTAGAAGAGTGCAGATTAGCAGTATAATAAAGAAATAAGTAGGTAATAGCAATGCCCAGAGATCCTTTCTCGACTCCCTGCGAGAAAGCGATCCCAGAGCCATCATATCAATTAAGTATCACAAGTATCAAGTTCAAGTTGTAGTAGATCGGGATACAACTCTGAGCGTCCTGTTACCGTGGACACGGCTATTCGAATAGATAACTTGCCTGCAGGGGTGCACCAACTTACCCAACACGCTCGATTAACTTTGGCCGGACGCACTTTTCCTGGTCATGCCTGGCCTCGGCTGATCGACACACCGTAGTCCTACCTAGGCTCCGCAGAGAGGTCCCCGCCGGTCTACATCCTAAGCGCGAGGGGGTAGTTCGGCCGCTCACCCCTAAGCACTCCGGGTCGTTGCGCGCAGGGTCAGCCTCACCACGTTGTGCCCGTTGGTATCTGCTGTCGCCCGGCCGCAATGCTGCACTGGACGTCTGACAGAGCTTTCGGGAGAATCGTACGACGCCGAGTGCCCATAACTTATCCCGCGTAGTGGTTAGTGCGAAAAGGCCAGAGGCCTACTCAGATCACATATCCAAACTGTTAGTGTATTGGGAGCTCGCGGAGACGATCAGTGATCCTGTTGCCCCATCTCGCGGACTTACGACAAGGGCCAGGCCCGTCCCTCTCCTGGGGCGGTCTGCCTGCCCGGCCGTGCCGCGTAATTATCTCGCGGGTACCCTCACGGTTAACCCGACTTCAAATCTCTCGCGGGTACCCCTCGGGGTCGACCCGACTTCAACAAGGGACTGAGGTAAAACAGGGTATCCGTGTGTCCAAAACATCAAGGGGGGAATCCGAGGAATCATCCTCGATGGATTCCTACTCAATGTAACCGTCAAGGTGAACTTGAAGGAATCACCCTCGATGGGTTCACACTTGAGGGGCTGCACGACGATACGTCCATTTTGCATCATGTTTTGCTACTGTTATTTATAGTGTTTTTAATCAATGTAACACTTTGTGGAGCAATTCTAATGCCTTTTCTCTCTTAATATGCAAGATTTACTCAAGGAGGGAGATTGCCGGCAGCTGCAATTCTGGACCTGAAAAAGCTATGTTAGAGATACCTATTCTGCACATCTCCAAATGAGTGAAATTTCACGGAGAATTATTTTGGAATAAATAAAAAAATACTGGAAGCAAGAAGTACCAGAGGGGGCCACCCAGGTGCCCATGAGGCACCAGGGCGCGCCACCCCCCCCAGGCGCGCCCTGGTGGCTCGTGGGGCCCCTGGCCAGCCTCTGGCCCCCATTTTCTGGTATATAGGGCCATTTGCCCTAGAAAAAAATATAGAGAAGACTTTTGGGAGGGTGCGCCACCGTCTCGAGGCGGAACTTGGGCAGGAGCACTTTTGCTCTCCGGCGGAGCGATTCTGCGGGGATACTTCCCTCCGGGAGGGGGAAATCGGAGCCATCATCATCACCAACTATCCTCTCATCATGGGAGGACCAATCTTCATTAACATCTTCAAAAACACCATCTCATCTCAAACCCTAGTTCATCTCTTGTATTCAATCTTTGTCTCAAAACCTCAGATTGGTACCTGTGGGTTGCTAGTAGTGTTGATTACATCTTGTAGTTGGTGCTAGTTGGTTTATCTGGTGGAAGATTATATGTTCAGATCTAATATGCTATTTAATACCCCTCTGATCTTGGACATGAAGACGATTTGTGATTAGTTACTTTTGTTCTTGAGGACATGGGAGAAGAATTGTCATAAGTAATCATGTGAATTTGACATTCGTTCGATATTTTGATGATATGTATGTTGTTGATTCTCTTAGTGGTGTCATGTGAACGTCGACTACATGGGGGTGTGCGGTGTTGTGTCGGTACTCGATAGTAGCTCTGCAGAGTCGTACAACTATGGGGGTGTGCGGTGTTGTGTCGGTCTCTACACATCGATCACGTTGATCGAAACATCCGGAAGCAAAGTAAGGCAACACGTACAAGGGTGCGGGGCCACTGATGGATCACTAACCAACCTATTCTAAGCATTTAGGATAGCAGGTAAGGTATCAACAGCAGTTACAAAAACAGGCTATGCATCAGAATAGGAGCTTTCGGACAATAGTAGCAAATTCTAATGCAAGCACGGGAGAGAAAGAAATGGGCGATATTGAAATGATCAAGGGGGTTTGCTTGCTTGGAAGCTCTGCTGAAAGGGGGTGGACGTCAGGAGCGTAGTCGTACTCGGGAGCAGCGTCAGTCTCGGAGTCTACCGGAGAGAAGAGGGGGAAGAAACAATAAATATAAAGCAAAAAATGCAACACAGCTGCATGACATGGCAATATGCTGGGCTGGGGGTGACCTAATACGGTGCTAAGTGTTACAAACAGAGCGGGAAAATATCTAGGAATATTTTCCCAGCTTTAGGCAATTATCGGACAAACGATCCGAAGGGGAAGGTTCCATGTTTGCAGTGTTAGAGGCACGTGACAGATATGTGGATGGCATATTCGGATTCGTCTTATTTTTCTGATCATTTTTCATATATAAAACATTTTCATCTGAGCTACGGTTGAATTTATATGATTTTACAAAGATTTAATCATTTTTTAGAATTTACTGGATTAATTTTAATTCAAATTAAACAGTAAAATGCTTTTATTACACAGGGCAGAGCCAGCCACAGTTAATGACATGTGGGGCCAGTCAAAGCCCAGTCAGCAGTCAACACTGGCAGTTGACTGGTCAAACTGACAAGTGGGACCCCACTGTCAGTGACTCAGTTAAAATAACAGGTTTTATTATTTTTAAAAACTCTAATTAGCTGGTGGGGTCCACTTGTCAACTGGACACAGTCGCTGATGACTGGGCCCAGTCAACGCCCACGTGACCAGGTCAAACTGACCAGTGGGGCCCTTGGTTTATTTAATTAACCCAAACGTTTTATTTCACCGGTTAGTTAAACCTTGCGGGACCCACTGTCATAGGCACGGGGGGGCGGGGGGGTACTTAACCGCGTCGTTAGCTGGCTAATGATGGCGCCACGTCAGCACCGCCGGAGTTAAGCCGGCGAGGCCATCCCGATGGCGGACGAGCACCATGCGCTCGCTACGGTGCGTGATACGTCCATTTTGCATCATGTTTTCCTACTGTTATTTATAGTGTCCTTAATCAATATAACACTTTGTGGAGCAATTCTAATGCCTTTTCTCTCTTAATATGCAAGATTTACACAAGGAGCGAGATTGCCGGCAGCTGGAATTCTGGACCTGAAAAAGCTATGTCAGAGATACCTATTCTGCACATCTCCAAATGTGCTGAAATTTCACGGAGATTTATTTTGGAATAAATAGCCAATAAGTACCAGAGGGGGCCACCCAGGTGCCCACGAGGCACCAGGGCGCGCTACCCCCCCCCCCAGGCGCGCCCTGGTGGCTCATGGGGCCCCTGGCCAGCCTCTGGCCCCCATTTTTTGGTATATAAGTCCATTTGCCCTAGAAAAAATATAGAGAAGACTCTTGGGACGGTGCGCCGCCGTCTCGAGGCGGAACTTGGGCAAGAGCACTTTTGCTCTCCGGCAGAGAGATTCTGCCGGGGATACTTCCCTCCGGGAGGGGGAAATCGTCGCCATCGAGATCACCAATGATCCTCTCATCGTGGGAGGACCAATCTTCATCAACATCTTCACTAGCACCATCTCATCTCAAACCCTAGTTCATCTCTTGTATTCAATCTTTGTCTCAAAACCTCAGATTGGTACCTGTGGGTTGCTAGTAGTGTTGATTACATCTTGTAGTTGATGCTAGTTGGTTTATTTGGTGGAAGATTATATGTTCAGATCTATTATGCTATTTAATACCCCTCTGATCTTGGACATGAAGATGATTTGTGAGTAGTTACTTTTGTTCTTGAGGACATGGAAGAAGTCTTGTCATAAGTAATCATGTGAATTTGGTATTCGTTCGATATTTTGATGATATGTATGTTGTTGATTCTCTTAGTGGTGTCATGTGAACGTCGACTACATGACACTTCACCATCTTTGGGCCTAAGGGAATGCATTGTGGAGTAGTAATTAGATGATGGGTTGCCAGAGTGAAAGAAGCTTAAACCCTAGTTTATGCGCTATTCCGGAAGGGGCTGATTTGGATCCATATGTTTAATGCTATGGTTAGAGTTATCTTAATTCTTCTTTCGTAGTTGCGGATGCTTGCGAAGGGGGGTAATCATAAGTGGGAGGTTTGTTCAAGTAAGAACAGCACCCAAGCACCGGTCCACCCACATATTGATAACCCACAAGTATAGGGGATCGCAACAGTTTTCGAGGGTAGAGTATTCAACCAAAATTTATTGATTCGACACAAGGGGAGCCAAAGAATATTCGCAAGTATTAGCAGTTGAGTTGTCAATTCAACCATACCTGGAAACTAAATATCTGCAGCAGAGTGATCAGTAGCACAGTAGTATGATAGTTTGATAGCAGTAGCAATAATAGTAACAGTAGCAGTTGTAATTGTAATAGCAGCAGCAACAGTAGTAACTTAGCAAGATTCAATATATGAAAAGCTCGTAGGCATTGGATCGGTGATATTCATTGGATAACATTCATCATGTAACAGTTATAACCTAGGGCGACACAGAACTAGTTCCAATTCATCAATGTAATGTTGGCATGTATTCTGTATATAGTCATACGTGCTTGCGATAAGAACTTGCATGACATCTTTTGTCCAACCCTCCCGTGGCAGCGGGGTCCATAAGGAAACTAAGGGATATTAAGGCCTCCTTTTAATAGAGAACCGGAACAAAGCATTAACACTTAGTGAATACATGAACTCCTCAAACTACGGCAATCACTGGAAAGAATCCCAATTATTGTCACCTTGGGGTATGTGGATCATAACACGTAGCAGGTGCATACAACTTGCAAGATCGGATCAAGAACACAAATATATTGATGAAAACATAAAGGGTTCAGATCTGGAATCATGGCACTCGGGCCCTAGTGACAAGCATTAAGCATAGCAAAGTCATAGCAACATCAATCTCAGAACATAGTGGGTACTAGGGATCAAGCCCTAACAAAACTAACTCGATTACATGATGAATCTCATCCAACTCATCACCGTCCAGCAAGCCTACGAAGGAATTACTCACTCCCGGCTGTGAGCATCATGAAATTGGTGATGAAGGATGGTTGATGATGACGATGCCGGAAGATCCCCCTCTCCGGAGCCCTGAACGGACTCCAGATTTGGCCTCCCGATGAAGAACGGGAGGTGGCGGCGGCTCCGTATCGTGAAACGCAATACAACTTCCTCTCTTATTTTTTTCTCTAGAAAACTGAATTTATAGCGTTGGAAATAGGTCAAACGGAGCCACGTGGGCCCCACGAGGTACCAGGGCGCGCCTGGGGGGGGGGGGGTGACGCGCCCTGGTGCCTCGTGGGCACTGGGTGGCCCCCCTCCAGTAGTTCTTGATGCCAATATTTTTTATATATTCAATGAAAAATCTCCAGAAAGTTTCATCCAATTCCAAGAACTTTGATTTTCTGCACAAAAACAACATCATGGCAATTCTGCTGAAAACAGCGTCAGTCCGGGTTAGTTCCATTCAAATCATGCAAATTAGGGGCCAAAACAAGAGAAAAAGTGTTTGGAAAAGTAGATACGACGGAGACGTATCACATATCAAATTATCAAAGTAGCGAACGCGAACCAAACCAACATGATGAAAGTGACTAGATGAAATTCCCATGCGTCCTCGAGAACGCTTTGTTTACTATAAGAGATCATTCCGGCTTGTCCTTTGCTACAAAAAGGATTGGGCCACCTTGCTGCACTCTTTGTTACTATTGCTACTTGTCACTTGTTACAAATTATCTTGCTATCAAACTACTCGTTACCGATAATTTCAATGCTTGCAGAAAATACCTTGCTGAAAACCGCTTGTCATTTCCTTCTGCTCCTCGTTGGGTTCGACACTCTTACTTATCGAAAGGAATATGATTGATCCCCTATACTTGTGGGCCATCAAGACTCTTTTCTGGTGCCGTTGCCGGGGAGTGAAGCGCCTTTGGTGGGTGGAATTTGGTAAGGAAACATTTATATTACGTGCTGAAATTTACTGTCACTTGTCACTGTGGAAAGTAATCCTTTGAGGGGTTTGTTCGGGGTATCTTCACCTCGACCGGAAGCACCAAGTGTTGCTCCTCAACCTACTACACCTACTGAAAGTATTTATTATGAGATTCCTTCGGGTATGATAGAGAAACTGCTAGATAATCCTTATGCAGGAGATGGAACGGTACATCCGGAGATGCAGTTTTAGCTTGCAGGTTTATCCGGAGATGGAGTTAAGAAGAAAGTATTCCCTTTATCTTTGGAGGGAAAGGAATTTACATGGTATAGGCTATGTGATGATACTGATACATGGGACTGGAACCGATTGAAATTGCAATTCCACCAGAAATTTTATCCTATGCATTTGGTTCATCGTGATCGGAATTATATATATAATTTTTGGCCTCGTGAAGGAGAAAGCATCGCTCAAGCTTGGGGGAGGCTTAAGTACATGATGTACACATGCCCCAACAATGAGCTCTCAAGAGAAATTATCTTACAGAATTTTTATGCTCGGCTTTCTCATGATAATCAAACCATGCTTGATTCTTCTTCGACTGGCTCCTTTATGAAGAAAACTATTGAATTCAGATGGGATCTTCTGGAAAGAATTAAACACAACTTTAAAGATTGGGAACTCGACAAAGGTAATGAGTCAGGTATAATACTTGAGTTTGATTGTGTTAAATCTTTTGTGGATACCGATGCTTTTAGTAAGTTTAGCACTAAATATGGACTTGACTCTGAGATAGTAGCTTCCTTTTGTGAATCATTTGCTACTCATGTTGATCTCCCTAAGGAGAAGTGGTTTAAATATTGTCCCCCTGTTAAAGAAAAGATTGAAGAACCCGTCAGTGTTAAAGAAGAAACAATTGTTCACCATGTTGATCCAGTTGTGCCTACTGCTTATATTGAGAAACCACCTTTTCCTGTTAGGATTAAGGAACATGCTAAAGTTTCAACTGTTGTTAACAAAAGTAATATTAGAGCACCTAGACCCTCCGAACAAATTAAAGTTGAACCTAATATTGCTATGGTTAAAGATCTCTTGGTCGATAATATAGATGGGCATGTTATTTACTTCTGTGATGAAGCAGCTAGAATTGCTAAACCAGATCCTAAAGATAAAAACAGACCTGTAGTAGGCATGCCTGTTGTCTCTGTTAAAATAGGAGATCATTGTTATCATGGCTTATGTGATTTGGGTGTTAGTGTGAGTGCTATTCCGTTTACCTTATATCAAGAAATTATGAATGATATTGCACCTGTTGAAATAGAGGACATTGATGTTACTATTAAGCTTGCAAACAGAGATACCATTACACCACTTGGGATTGTTAGAGATGTTGAAGTCTTGTGTGGTAAAATAAAATACCCTACTGATTTTCTAGTCCTCGGTTCTCCACAAGATGATTTTTGTCCCATTATATTTGGTAGACCTTTCTTGAATACTGTTAATGCTAAAATTGATTGCGCTAAAGAAACTGTTAGTGTTGATTTTGGTGGTCTGTCTCATGAGTTTAATTTCTCCAAGTTTCGTAGACTACCTCATGATAAAGAATTTCCTAGTAAAGATGAAATTATTGGTCTTGCTTCTATTGCCATACCTCCTACTGATCCGTTAGAACAATATTTGCTAGACCATGAAAACGATATGCATATGAATGAAAGAAATGAAATAGATAAGATGTTCTTTGATGAACCACCTATCCTTAAACACAATTTGCCTGTTGAAAATCTTGGAGGCCCTCCTCCACCAAAGGGTGATCCTGTATTTGAATTGAAGCAATTGCCTGATACATTGAAATATGCGTATCTTGATGAAAAGAAGATATATCCTGTTATTATTAGTGCTAACCTTTCAGAGCATGAAGAAAAGAGATTACTTAAAACTCTGAGGAAGCACCGAGCTGCTATTGGATATACTCTTGATGATCTTAAGGGCATTAGTCCCACTTTATGTCAGCACAAAATTAATATGGAGCCTGATGCTAAACCAGTTGTCGACCACCAACGACGATTAAATCCCAAGATGAAAGAGGTGGTAAGAACTGAAATATTAAAGCTTCCGGAAGCAGGTATAATCTATCCCATAGCTGATAGTAGATGGGTAAGTCCCGTTCATTGTGTCCCTAAGAAAGGAGGTATCACCGTTGTTCCTAATGATAAAAACGAACTCATTCCACAAAGAATTGTAACTGGTTATAGGATGGCAATTGATTTTAGAAAATTAAACAAAGCTACTAGAAAAGATCATTACCCCTTAGCTTTTATTGATCAAATGTTAGAATGATTATCTAAGCATACACACTTTTGTTTCCTAGATGGTTATTCTGGTTTTTCTCAAATACCTGTATCACAACCTGATCAAGAGAAAACCACCTTTACTTATCCTTTTGGAACTTATGCTTAGAGACGTATGCCTTTTGGTTTATGCAATGCACCTACTACCTTTCAAAGATGTATGACTGCTATATTCTCTTACTTTTGTGAAAATATTGTTGAGGTTTTCATGGATGATTTTTCCGTTTACGGAACTTCTTTTGATGATTGCTTAAGCAACCTTGATCGAGTTTTGCAGATATGTGAAGAAACTAATCTTGTCTTGAATTGGGAGAAGTGCCACTTTATGGTGAATGAAGGTATTGTCTTGGGGCATAAAATTTCTGAAAGAGGTATTGAAGTTGATAAAGCTAAGGTTGATGCTATTGAGAAAATGCCATGTCCTAAAAATATTAAAGGTATAAGAAGTTTCCTAGGTCATGCTAGTTTCTATAGAAGGTTTACTAAACACTTCTCTAAAATTTCTAGGCCTCTTACCAATCTTTTGCAATAAAATGTTCCATTTGTTTTTTATGATGATTGTCTAGAAGCCTTTGAAACACTTAAGAAAGCCTTAACCACTGCACCTATTGTTCAACCACCTGATTGGAATTTGCCTTTTGAAATTATGTGTGATGCTAGTGATTATGCTGTTGGTGCTGTTCTAGGGCAGAGAGTTGATAAGAAATTAAATGTTATCCATTTTGCTAGTAAAACTCTAGACAGTGCCCAAAGAAATTATGCTACTACTGAAAAAGAATTTCTAGCTGTTGTGTTTGCATGTGATAAATTCGGATCTTATATAGTTGATTCTAAAATAACTGTTCACACCGATCATGCTGCCATTAAATATCTTTAGGAAAAGAAAGATGCTAAACGTAGACTCATTAGGTTGGTTTTATTGCTACAAGAATTTGACTTGCATATTATTGATAGAAAGGGAGCTGAGAATCTCGTAGCAGATAATTTGTATAGAATAGAAAATGTTCTTGATGACCCACTACCTATTAATGATGATTTTCCTGATGAATAATTAGCTATCATAAATGCTTCTCGTAATACTCCATGGTATGCGGACTATGCTAATTATATTGTTGCTAAATTTATACCACCTAGTTTCACATACCAACAAAAGAAAAAGTTCTTCTATGATTTAAGACATTACTTTTGGGATGACCCACATATTTATAAAGAAGGAGTAGATGGTATTATTAGACGTTGTATACCTGAGCATGACCAGGAACAAATCCTACAGAAGTGTCATTCCGAGGCTTACGGAGGACACCATGCGGGAGACAGAACTGCACATAAGGTATTGCAATCTGGTTTTTATTGGCCTACTCTTTTCGAGGATGCTCGTAAGTTTGTCTTATCTTGTGATGAATGTCAAAGAATTGGTAATGTTCGTAGACGGTAGGAAATTCCTATGAATTATTCACTTGCTATTGAACCATTTGATGTTTGGGGATTTGATTATATGGGACCTTTTCCTAAATCCAATGGGTATACTCATATTTTAGTTGCTGTTGATTATGTTACTAAGTGGGTAGAAGCTATTCCAACTAGTAGTGCTAAATAACACTTCTATTAAAATGCTTAAAGAAGTTATTTTCCCAAGGTTTGGAGTCCCTAGATATTTAATGACTGATGGTGGTTCATACTTTATTCATGGTGCATTCCGTAAATTGCTTGCTAAATATGATGTCAATCATAGAATTGCATCTCCCTATCACCCTCAAACTAGTGGTCAAGTAGAATTGAGCAATAGAGAAATAAAATTAATTTTGCAAAAAACCGTTAATAGATCTAGAAAGAATTGGTCTAAGAAACTTGACGATGCATTATGGGCTTATAGAACTGCTTATAAAAATCCTATGGGTATGTCTCCTTATAAAATGGTTTATGGAAAAGCATGTCATGTACCTCTTGAGTTAGAACATAAAGCATATTGGGCAATTAAAGAACTCAATTATGATTTTAAACTTGCCGGCGAAAAGAGGTTATTTGATATTAGCTCACTAGATGAATGGAGAACCCACGCGTATGAAAATGCCAAATTGTTTAAAGAAAAAATTAAAAGATGGCATGATAGAAGAATTCAAAAACGGGAATTCAAAGTGGATGAGCAAGTTCTATTGTACAATTCTCGTTTGAGATTCTTTGCAGGAAAACTTCTCTCTAAATGGGAAGGACCGTATATCATCAAAGAAGTTTATCGCTCCGGAGCCATCAAAATAAACAACTCCGAAGGCACTAATCCGAGAGTGGTGAATGGGCAAATAATTAAGCACTATATTTCAGGTACCCCCATTAATGTTGAAACTAATATTATTGAAACAATTACACCGGAAGAATACATAAGAGAGACCTTCCGGAACGTTCCAGAACCCTGAAAAGGAAGAGGTATGTGATACGGTAAGTAAACCGACTCCAAAAATTCCATAAAAATACTTTCTGTCAGTTTTGGAATATTAGAAAAAAATACGAAAATTCTTTATATATATTCCCGGACGTTTTGACCACCGTGTCGCAGAAATCTCCTCTGTTCTTGTTTCGTGCTATTTTTCTAACAGATCTAGATCGCCATGGCTCCCCAAAAGCTCTGTGCCAAGCACCGCATTGTGCAACCATCACCGGGCAAACGCCCCTACAGTGAGGTTTACTACAAGTTGTCGTCGGGAGAAGAAGACAATGGCAAGGAGGACAAGGTCAAGGAAGTTGCAGGAGCCCAGGCTCTGGAAGGAGGGCAAGCCATCCCCATGGAGGAAACCGCAGAGAAGAGAGATATCCTTCAACCTTTATATGATCATCTCTCCCCATCCGTAATAGTTAGTGCTCAAAATACATCTCTCACTCGTGAAGTTATTTTGTTAGAAGTGCAAAACATCGCCCTTTGGAGCATCAATCGCAGATTGATGTATCTGCTTGAGCTGAAGGACAAGCTCGCCACTTCATCACCACCACCATCACCGAAGAAGGAAACTTGAGTACATGGGTATGGGCACTCCCCGTGGATTGTGCCAAGCTTGGGGGAGGTGCCCCGGTATCGTATCACCATCACTTTTGCTATCTTTACCTATTTTTAGTTCGATCCTTTGTTATTTCGTGATTTAGTTGAATAAAAGTTTAGTATGATCTATTTTCGAGTGCTAGTTTTGTGATCTATCTATCTATGTAATCGAGTTGAGAGTTATATAATAAAGAGTAGTTTGAGTTTTTGCTTCTTTACTGTCATGTTTCAATCTTAGCAATGAAAATAATGAAAGAGATCATATGCTTATCTTATGGACAGTAATGACATTACATAAAGAAAAGTATAAGTGGTAAAATTTATTGGAAGTTAACAAACATAGCATTAGTCAATGATGCAATTCATGAAAGAATTAATAAGGGAAGAGAAGATTCACATGCAAATACACTATCTTGGACATCTTTTATGATTGTGAGCGCCCATTAAGTATTTTATGTCAAATTGTTGACATTGGACAAGGAAGACAACGTAATGAATTATGTTTGCTTATATTCACATAGAAGTTATATTGTTATAGATCCTCCAACATGTGGTGCTTGCCCAATATCTTTGCTAGCCAAAAATCCGCACCAAGTAGAGATACTACTTGTGCATCCAAAACCTTTAAACTCAGTTTCATGTCATGAGAGTCCACTATATCTACCTATGGATTTAATAAGATCCTTAAAGTAAGTTGTCATCGGTGCAAAAAGCAATAAAAATTGCCTCTAAATATGTCTGAACTTTTATTGTAAGGGAAAATAAGCTTTGTACGAACTTGTGATACTAAAGAAATAAAAGCGACAGACTGCATAATAAAGGTTGCTATCACAAGGGGCAATATAAAGTAATGTTCCTTTGCATTAAGAGCTTGTGCATCCAACAACAAAAAGTGCATGACAACCTCTGCTTCCCTCTGCGAAGGGCCTATCTTTTACTTTTATGTATTAACTTTTTATGCAAGAGTCAATAGTGTTCTCCTCTACTTCCTTTTTATTTATCTCTTTTGCAAGCATCATGTGGTGGGGAAAAAATCTAGGCATATATATCCAGTTGGATATGAGTGATCATGAGTTATTATTGTTGACATCACCCTTGAGGTGAATAAGTTGGGAGGCGAAATTATAAGCCCCTGTCTTTCTATGTGTCTGGTTTAAACTTTTTGCTCCATATATATGTTGTGAGTGTTAGCAATCATAGAAGACTATATGTTGGTTGAGTATGTGGACTTGCTAAAAAGCTCCTACATCAGACCCTTCCTGAAAATATTATGAATTGCAATTGCATTGTTGACTTAGAACATAGTTTGTTAGTTTTCAAGAAAGTTTATGCCTTATACTTCATTGTTGTGATGAATTGTTACTTGCTCATGAGAAGTTCTATGATAATAAATATTGTTGTTATAATAATGATCATGATGCTACTATGTCCACTATGTCCATATTTTGTTTTTATCGACACCTCTCTCTCTAAACATGTGGACATGATTATCGATATCGGCTTTCGCTTGAGGACAAGCGAGGTCTAAGCTTGGGGGAGTTGATACGTCCATTTTGCATCATGTTTTCCTACTGTTATTTATAGTGTTCTTAATCAATATAACACTTTGTGGAGCAATTTTAATGCCTTTTCTCTCTTAATATGCAAGATTTACACAAGGAGGGAGATTGCCGGCAGCTGGAATTCTGGACCTGAAAAAGCTATGTCAAAGATACCTATTCTGCACATCTCCAAATGACCTGAAATTTCATGGAGATTTATTTTGGAATAAATAAAAAATACTGGAGCCAAGAAGTACCAGAGGGGGCCACCCAGGTGCATACGAGGCACCAGGGCGCGCCACCCCCCCAGGCGCGCCCTGGTGGCTCGTGGGGCCCCTGGCCAGCCTCTGGCCCCCATTTTCTGGTATATAAGTCCATGTGCCCTAGGAAAAACATAGAGAAAACTTTTGGGATGGTGCTCCGCCGTCTCGAGGCGGAACTTGGGCAGGAGCACTTTTTCTCTCCGGCGGAGAGATTCTACCGGGGATACTTCCCTTCGGGAGGGGGAAATCGTCGCCATCGACATCACCAACGATCCTCTCATCGTGGGAGGACCAATCTTCATCAACATCTTCACCAGCACCATCTCATCTCAAACCCTAGTTACCCTCTTGTATTCAATCTTTGTCTCAAAACCTTAGATTGGTACCTGTGGGTTGCTAGTAGTGTTGATTACATCTTGTAGTTGATGCTAGTTGGTTTATTTGGTGGAAGATTATATGTTCAGATCTAATATGCTATTTAATACCCCTCTGATCTTGGACATGAAGATGATTTGTGAGTAGTTACTTTTGTCCTTGAGGACATGGGAGAAGTCTTGTCATAAGTAATCATGTGAATTTGGTATTCGTTCGATATTTTGATGATATGTATGTTGTTGAATCTCTTAGTGGTGTCATGTGAACGTCGACTACATGACACTTCACCATCTTTGGGCCTAAGGGAATGCATTGTGGAGTAGTAATTAGATGATGGGTTGCTAGAGTGACAGAAGCTTAAACCCTAGTTTATGCGCTATTCCGTAAGGGGCTGATTTGGATCCATATGTTTAATGCTATGGTTAGAGTTATCTTAATTCTTCTTTCGTAGTTGCGGATGCTTGCGAAGGGGGGTAATCATAAGTGGGAGGTTTGTTCAAGTACGAACAGCACCCAAGCACCGGTCCACCCACATATCAAATTATCAAAGTAGCGAACGCGAATCAAACCAACATGATGAAAGTGACTAGATGAAATTCCCATGTGTCGTCGAGAACGCTTTGCTTACTATAAGAGATCGTTCCGGCTTGTCCTTTGCTACAAAAAGGATTGGGCCACCTTGCTGCACTCTTTGTTACTATTGCTACTTGTCACTTGTTACAAATTATCTTGCTATCAAACTACTTGTTACCGATAATTTCAGTGCTTGCAGAAAATACCTTGCTGAAAACCGCTTGTCATTTCCTTCTGCTCCTCGTTGGGTTCGACACTCTTACTTATCGAAAGGACTACGATTGATCCCGTATACTTGTGGGTCATCAGTGCACCAAAACGGGTGTGGTTTGCGGCATTGTGCTCCTGGGCTCGTTCGCTACTCGATGGTGCCGGAGATGGACCGAATGGTCGCCGGAGTTGAGGTCGGCGATGAGGTTTGTGGCGGTTGTGTTCGGGCTAGAATGGGCGCGCACCTACGGCTCGTTTTCGAGCGCCCTAAGGGGCTAGGCGGCCTCCTGGGCACTCCCAGAGCACGATGGATAGCAAGAGAGGGCTCGAGCAGCACGGCATCGAGCCGTTCCACAGCCATGGCGCTGCCGAGCTCGGGCCTCTACGGCGACGACGATTGGGCGACCAACAGCGCAAGAGAGCGAAGGCGACCGGCGCGGGGCTCACCGTGGGGCACAAGGTGGCCAGAGAAAAGCTTAGGAGCACAGGGACGAGGCGGATTGACGCGATGCATAGGTGTCGGTCGACGAAAGGGGGCGAGTCGATGGCGACGTTGCGCTGCTCCCCGGGACGAAACAGAGCATCAGGACGAAGGAGTCGAGGCCCCCGGAGCTCTTGGACAGGTCGCGGTGATGAACGGACGCCGGTGGCCGCGTGCTTTAGTGAGGTTCATCCATGGCAGCGTTCGAGATGAGATGGGAGAGCAAGGGAGAGGGGGAAGGAGGGCTAGGGTTCGCCCGGGTGGCCACGATGGGGGCATTATCCCCTCCTTGAGCCCTGTAGCGGCTCGCTGTCGAGCAGCCGAGAGAGGGGGGGCCAGGCGCGGCATGCGCGCGCGCAGACACGGGAGGAGAGAGAGGCGAGAGGTTGAAGGAGAGAGAGAGAGATGGGCTGGGCCGGTGCCACTGTGCACTTAGGTCCAGTATACATTAGTTTTTAGGCTTTTCCTTTTCTGTTTTTCTGCTTTATCTTTTTCAGAAACAGTTTTGCATTTAATTAAGCCATCAAATGACTTTTGCAAAATATGGAACTTGGGCATTTAAATGCATTGCAATATTTGGCACTGCCACTAAAAGTTTGGGAGGCATTTGAATTTGTTTGAATTTTTTATAATTGGAAAAGCATTTAAACATGCTGATTTGGCACTGTTTTAATTGCTATAGCCCATTTAAGCAAATAAGTGATGTTGTTTTCCTTAACAAATAATGGTTATGGAATATTTGCTAAATGATGGACTATTTTGCAACCATGTTTGTGAAACTTTAAATTTCACTTGCAATTTGAATTGATTTCAGTGGTGGAATTTGAAATGGGATATGATTCCAAAGGTGATCAAGCATTGCAAACCAAAGTGATTAAGCATAATCATGAGGATCACTGTAGCTCATTACATAGGGGTGTTACTCAACCCCCACATTCAGCCCATATGTGGGGTGCATATGGGGAGGTCCGGACGCACCCGGACGCTGCCGCCACGTCAGACCGTCCTGCTATGCCCCGCGATGTCCCCACCACTGCCCCCCGCAAAAACGCCACCCAGTTTGATGAACCCTAGTGAAACCCTAGGTCCTCTCAGTCCTCTCACTCTCTTTGCTCCTCTCCCATCTTCTCCCCTTCCTCTCCAATCTCTTCCGCCCCTCCGCCATGGCTAGGTCCGGCCACGACTCCAGCAGCAAGACTGAACCCATGGACTGGGACGGCCTCGAGAAGGACGAGGACTTTGGCTTCGGTAGTGACGCGCCGAACGACGAGGAGCTCGCGCTCCGCATCACCATCTAGTAGGAGCGGCTGGACACCGACGGGAGCTCGAGCTCCATGATGTCCGCCGCCAGCTCCTCCCGGCCCTGCCGCGCCAATGCGCTCCAGCGGGCTCGTCCGTCCCACTCTGCACTGCTGCAGATCTGGAGTAGGGCGACCCTCTCCCTTCCCACTTCAGCGCCAGCTCCTCCTGGGTAGTGCTAGGTTCTCGTGCCCACGGCTCCCGTGTGGATGCGGATGTGGATGCCGAAGTCGAAGGCCAAGGCCGCCTGCCACGAGCGGTAGCGGGCCGAGGCGGAGGCCGGCTCTTCCCGCCAACGCTCCCACTTCGTCCCCGTCGACCTAGAGGAGCAGCTCCTCCGCAAGGTCATGAGTCGTTCACTGACCATGGCGAAGGTGGACGCTAGGCGCCACCAGCGCAAAAATGTGAAGGCGCTCCAGCTCGGGATCGAAGCTTCGGAGCGCCTCGCAAGGGAGAAGGAGTCTGCCATGGCCAAGGCGGCATGCCATGCAAAGGAGCAGGCCCGCGTCATCCCCAGCCTCTCCGGCTACATCTCTTCACCGTTCGAGAGCGGCACCACCACGGACGACGACGATCCTCCCGCCGCGGACGCCTACACGGAGGAGATGGACTGCCGCTCCGGTGACCACAAGGGCAAGGGCCCGGTCAAGAAATGGTGATCTCCGCCTCTTTGCATCGTCTATGTCTATTTTGTATCTAGTATAGTCCGGTGAACTATGTCTTTTGGGCCTGATTAAGTCTGTCCGATGAATTATGCCTAACGCAGAATCTATCTATATTTCTCGTTTGATATATTGTGATGTTGATCTACGTTGTTTATGTTGTTGCATATATTGTATGGATTTGGGTGCGGGCATATGGGGACTACTGTTATGGACAGAGAGAAATGTACTGCCTGGTCACTACCAACGGGCGCATCCGGATGCGTCCGCGGGCGTATTGGGCCTCATATTAGGCAACTGTGGCTGTAGATGCTCTTAGGTACTGAAATACTTGTGTCATTCCCGAGTGCTCCTGCTCAAGTGCACAAGGGATTTTGTACAAAACTTCTCATATGTATCTGCCAAGTAAAGTTTGTTTTAAACCTTATAAACTTGCATGATCCGTCAAAATCGAACTTTGAACTCATAATCCCTGAAATTGACACCCTATCTTTGTCGTTTGCGGTCAATCCGAACCTTGAACATGTTTGGCACACCAGGAAAGGAACGATCCCACCTGGGTTCACCTGCAACTCTCACTGACAATGCGGGTTCACATGCCATATCATCTCTCTCCTCTTCTCCTCTTCCTCCCTCTTCTATCCACTATTGATCCACTTTCCCCAACTCTTTGTCCCCAATCCAATGGTAGCAAGACCCGACCATCACCATATCCTTCCTCTATCGGCTACTCACCAACCCCCGAAACTGAGCCTGATGTCTTCTCACGGTGGAGATGCACTGACGAACATGGAGAAGGATGATGGGAGAAGGAAGAGATAATCAACAGGGGGCAGACGTTAGGCCCTTCCCAATGCTCCACCTTGTACAGGTGCTAAGGCTGTTGAAAGAGCATGGTGCCCCCATGTTTGGTTTTGGTAATTGATCACAATCCCTATGGACTAATGGTTGCCTTCAGTTATATTTGAAGGGTTTGCCCATAGGCAATGCTTGAAGACCATATGTTAGATTCAAGGTGGAAAGAAGGAGATTATGTGTTGACCAAGGTGTTATTCAAGGCGTTATCCAAAGATTGGTCATACGAGTGTTGAGCCTATTGCATGCATGTCTTGAAGAAGAAGATTGTGTGAACATTCATGTTTACCTTCAAGACATCATCTTAATGAAGAGAGAAGATAAGATGCATGGTTGATCAAGTCAAGCTACAAAAAGTGGATTCAAGTTGATCAACACACAAAGCGTAGAAGATGTACCGAGTGGGATCTTGTGATATCTTGGTATGGTAAGCACTGTCCATTACGCTTTGTGAACTAAACCATGATCTATGTGTTTGGTGTTTCTTTGTGGGGTTAGGTATGTTTCCAAGGGCTTGCATCAAAAGGAAGATCTCATATAACCCATGGACGATGACATCAAGTGGTGATCATCATCAAGGTTGCGCTGTGCAAGTTCAAGCGGAGCACCACGAAGAGATCACATGCTTGAAGCTTGCTGTCCATTCTGGCGATAATGGACTTGTGAAGATGTGCCGAAGAGAGGCTCACCCATAGTGGAGTATGGGGGAGCAATTTACTAGTCTTCATCGAGCCAGTGCAATCAAGAAAGGTGGTCCAACTCGAGGAGGTCAAGATCGTCATCATCTAGATCAAGTGGACTATGTGCAAGGCAAAGGTTTGTCCTTGATAGGTTTTCTATTTTACCGGTCCCATGGTGTTATTTGGGAGACCGGGTTATAGCACTACAAAAAAATACACATCCGTGACATTATGGCCCGAACGAAAAGTTTTTCTATCATGGTTGTGACACTTCTATGACAATAATTGTGACAAAAACATGTATCATCATAGATGTGGTGGGCTCCTACTTCTATGACAAAAAATTATGATAGAAAATGGGCTTTTTGTCCTGGGCGGGCCGGAGACGCACCCGCATGACATTCTTTGGGCCGTCCATGACGTAAAAAATCATGGAAGAAGTGAGGGTGAGGAAATTTTCGGGGAGTTCCCGGTTACGGTGGGTGGTCGGGCCGAGCGATGCAGTGTGGTTTTGCGTGTTTCTCTCTCGTATGCGCGCGTGTGTGCAAGGTGCTCGCTAACTGAACCCGAGCGAGGCGTACGTTCGCTTACTGAACCCGAGTGATCGACCGCCCTCGCACTACGTACGAAACACGAGCGATCGATCCCTCGCACTACGTACTGAACCCGATCGATCCCTTCGCTGCTAACTGAAGCCGATCGATCCCTTCGCTGCTAACTGAACCCGAGTGATTCCTTCGTTGCTAACTGAGCCCGACCGATCCTTCTCGCTGCTTACTGAAGCCGATCAAGCCCCCATGCGAGACGTAGCTAGCCGGTTGGGTAGCCTCTTGATGAACAGTGCCCGTTGCTGCTGCGCGCGTGATACACGTAGAACGAGTCAAGACTTGCATCGATCGAGCCGGTTGGTTGGCTGTGGATGAATAGTTCCCGTTGCTGCCGCCCGCTCGTACGCCCCACCCCAGATGGTGGGGGTTGAATGAACAGGACCCCGGCCGTGTAGGCGGTTGGCGCTGGATGAACAGGACCCCGAGGAGGCCGTGCCGTGGTACACCATACCCCAGCCGGTTGGGGGTGGATGAACAGGACCCCATGGAGGCTGGATGAACAGGACCCCGTGGAGGCTGGATGAACAGTAGTCGGTGGAGGCTGGAGGAAGTCGACGGTGGATGAACAGTAGCCCGTGGAGTCCCGTTTTGCGGTACGCCACACCCCTCCCAATGAATCGGACTCCGTTTCGACTGTAGGTAGTTGGGTAGAAGTCCGTTTCCTTCGTTTTGCGGTACGCCAGACCCCTCCCGATCAACAGGACCCCGTTTCGACCATAGGCGGTTGAACAGAAGTCCGTTTCCTCCGTTTTGCGGTACGCCAGACCCTCAGCCGATGAACATGACCCCGTTTCGACCGTAGGCGGTCGAACAGAAGGCTGTTTCCTCCGTTTTGCGATACGCCAAACCCCGAGTCGATGAACAGGACCCCGTTTCGGCTGTTCTGTCCAAGCAGGTTGGCTCCCGATGAACAGGACGCGTTTCGACCCGGTCGCTTGGCTCCCGATGAGCACAACGCTGTTTCCTCCGTTCCGACCCAGCCGGTTGGCTGCCGATGAATAGGAGGCCGTTGCTGCCGTCCGTTGCCTCTCTCCATGTACATGAGCTCTGGCTGTACGTCTGCGCGAGTACGCGTTCGAGACCCCGCTCGTATATGTACGTACGTCGCCGTATTTTTTGCCGTGTGGCTGTACGTACATGTACACGATTTAGACGGGGCTACCTGAACTGCTATGTTGGGTGCTCTAGTACGACACGTGCCGCTCCTTACACGGCCATAGTTCATCATGGCAGAGAGACCGATCAACCAGTATGTACGTACACGCTTGCGACCAGACATATAACGATACGTATGCTTCAACCGGGTGGGTCCCAGCTATCAGGGAGGATAAGGAGGCACTTCCTTGCATGCGAAGATATAGCAGGTGGGTCCCAGCTGTCAGGGGGGTGGATAATTTTTTTTCCGCGTAATAAGGAGGCACTTCCTTGCGTGCCAAGATGTAGCTGGTGGGTCCAGCTGTCAGCCTCACCACGTACAGTCCTCTTCCGATGGCTGTCGTTCATTGACCATGTTGACTACACCGCACCGAGAGTACCAAGGCGGTGGACGATGGCGAGGCCTAGGAAGGGAACGACGCGGAGCCAGGGAAGACGCGGCAGTGGATACCCACGCGGAAGGGGGTACGAGGGTTGACTGGTTCGGCTGCGGTGTGAGGCCGCCGTCGTCGGAGAATAACAGGGGATGTGGGTGCGTAGAGGAAAGGCCTGGCCAGTGGTGGGAGTAGGGTGGGGTGGTGAGGCTTGCACGACAGCACAGCCGGCCACGGGAGGCAGGAGCAGGCGGTCCCGCTGGCACTGGTTTGGGCGGCTGGAGCAAGAAGATCAGAGATTGAAGAAGCTGCATGGCCGTTGGATGAACATCCAACGGTCACTACTGCTAGAATCGTTTGTTGACTAAGTTGACAATGCCCTGCGTACGCGTCAACTTATTAGGCCCACAAGTCAGCCTCCAAATCTGGTGGGTCCCAGTTGTTATGGGGACGAATCATTTTTTTGCGTAATAAGGAGGAACTTCCTTTCGTGCGAAGATATAGCTGGTGGGTCCCAGCTGTCAGGAGTAGGAATCATTTATTTTTCGCGTACTAAGGAGGTACTTCCTTGCGTGCGAAGATGTAGCTAGTGGGTCCCGGATGTTAGGGGGAGGAGTCATTTTTTTGCGCGTAATAACAAGGCCCTTCCTTGCGTGCGAAGATGTAGCTGGTGAGTCCCAACTGTCAGGGGGAGGAAACTTTTTTTCGCGTAATAAGGAGGCACTTTCCTTGCGTGCGACCATGGACTTCGTGGGTCATAGCTGTCAGCCTCTCCACATACAGTCGTCTTCCGATGACTCTCGTTTGTTGACCATGTTTAACACACCGCGCCAAGCGCACCAAGGCAGTGGACGATGGCGAGGCCCCACCGCCCCAGACGGGAATGACCCAGAGATGGGGAAGACGCGGCAGTTGAGTCACAAACGGAGATGAGTGCGAGACTTGACTGGTTCGGGTGCGAGGTGGGGCTACACTCGACGGAGAATAATAGAAGGTGCGGAGGAGTGGAGGGATGGCCTGGCTATCGGTGGGGTAGCGTTTCGCAGCGAGGCGCGCGAAGCAGCGCTGCTGGGCGCCGGAGGCTGGAGAAAGCGGTCCCGCCAGCGCTGGAGGAAGAAGACAAGAGATTGAAGAAGAATGCCGGTCGTTGGATGTACATCCAACAGATAAGGCTGTCAGAAACTTTTTTTGGCTAAGTTGACAACGCCTTGCGTAGGCTTCGACCTATTGGTCGACATGTCAGCCAATCCATTTGGTGGGCTGGGTGAAACAATAATGTTGCGTCTATGCAGCCCATTTATATATTTTGATAGCATTTACAGCCTATTTGTATTATTTTTCAAAATACAGGGTTTTGCTGGGCTGGGTGAAAATATCATTTTGGGCAGGTCGGAGAAATGTTATAAAAACATAAACCGGTGCTGGGCATTTTATTATAAAACTACATAATTTGCGGAGCATAAACACGTGATTGCATGTCTATTACTGCATTGGTCCGTAAAATCTTAGCAAGCTTATGTACGAAATCACCAGGAATTAACTTGCCAACTTATTGTTAAATAATAATAATTATTTGGTAAGAACTTATCGATTTACCAGATAAAATATTATTTATTTTGAAGAGTTAATAAGATGTGGGGTATTATTATTTTTTAAGCTAGACGTGGGACAATTGAGTTGGTTTTAGGTAAAACCTGTGGGAGAAATCAGAGATAGGATTAATAAAAAACAAAAGTAAAGGAAGTGAGAAGGTCTATACAAAGGTTGGACGCAGGACAGGTCAAACGGGAACCTTATGTTCTTCCAATATATGTATGGAGTATATGTAATAAAATAAAATATAAATATATATACTATTATAGAAGGGAAAACATAATTTGAGTTTGGCATTCTTATAGAAAAATA
Source organism: Elymus sibiricus (assembly GCA_039707655.1). NCBI lineage: Eukaryota > Viridiplantae > Streptophyta > Magnoliopsida > Poales > Poaceae > Elymus > Elymus sibiricus. The sequence goes on from CM077664.1 coordinate 210,264,107, forward strand.
GAATTTATTTTTTTGAGCAGTATAGAAAAATAGAACTGAGTTGTGAGTTGTCTTCAAGAAACAAACATAAGTTGGGTTGCTGATGTTATAAAACAAGCTAGGCTGGGAGGCCCAGAGGCCGATTGATACCTGCTGGACCTCAAAAAAAGTTGAAACCTACCGGATCAACTGTGCCAGCATGTCGTGGGCTGCGCATGTTAAACAACAAAACCTAGGCTGGGCAGGCCACAGCCCGGTTGTTACTTGTTCGACCTCTAAAAAAATGATTACTTGCTAGGTCCTGGATGACAGCCACCTTGACTACGTTGACAATCTAGTGGGCCCCACATGTCAACATACCATAAGGAGGAAGCATTTTTTTGCAATATATAAGGAGGCACTTGTTTGCGTACGGCCATGGACCTAGTGGGCCCGGACTGTGAGCCTCTCCACGTACAGTCATCTCCCGATTCCTCTCGTTTGTTGACCATGTTGAGAACGACAGACGGCGGCGCCGCGGCGAGAGCACCAAGGCGGAGGACGATGTCAAGTCCTCGGACCGGAATGAACCGGAGCCGGGGAAGACGCAGGCGGAGGGGAGTACGAGGGTTGACTGGTTCAGGTGCAGGTTGGGCCGGTGGAGGTGCCGCCGCCAGAGAATAAAAGGAGATGTGGGAGAGTAGAGGGATGGCCTGGCCAGCGCCATGCATAGGCTAGGATAGGTTGTCGAGGCGTGTGCGGCAGCGCCGCCAGCCGCTGTAGGGAGAGGACAAAAGATTGAACAAAATAAAGAAATACAAATGGATAGGTGGTTGGTTCTAGATGTCTGTGTACGAGACCTGCTGGGTCCACCTGAGAAGGGGAATGTGTTGGGAGGAAGGAGATTCAAAGCACGCCAGCCGTTGGATTTCAATCTAATGGCTGCCAGAAGGACTGACGGAACTGTATCTAACTTAACTTGTTCTCGTCGTTCGTGATCAAAGATGATCACCCTGAGTGAAGTTATCTGATAATCTAGGCAAAACGAACGACTATGCAACCTACAGAAAATTGCACTCAGACTTCAAAAAAAATGCACAAAAAAATGATACAACTACTGGATCCCCATAAGCATGTCGTGGGCCGCGGATGTCCTAAGAAAAGAAACCTGGGCTGGGCAGCCACAGCCCAGTTGATACCTACTCGACCTCAAAAAAAAGGAAACATGGCAGCCCTGTGAACTAGTACTCTTATTACATACATAAGCAAACAGATTCATAGCCACTTGGAAGAAAAAAAACCAAACAGGTTCATGGTTTCTTAGACGAAATATTACAGATAAAACAGATAATTATGACACATAGGCTAATGTATGAAACACTCAGATGATAAAGGTGCTTAAACAGACAAACTACACCATCTAGATCTTCCTGGCACGCTTGATCATGACGCTGCGGCTGTCCGTGTACTCCTCGGTCATGGGAAGCAGACATGCCCTCATGTCCAAGATCCGCATGTACATGTCGTAGCATGCGTATGCATCCTTGGCCGCGTAGGTGATTTAGGCTAGATTCAGAGGTACCTCCCACGTGTTCAGGTCCTTCGTATCCATGTCTTCTTTCATGTTGGCATAGCAGGGATCGATGATGGCCGCGGCGCGGTAAACCACGAAGTCCTCCTCTTGCCCATTGCCGATGATCTTGTATTGCTTCTGGATGTCGACGAGCTTCTTGCACCAGATGACCGAATCATAAAGCATAGTGGCGTTCTTCCTGCTCTCCACCGTAGCGAAGGTGCAGTCGGCGGAGCCGATGAAATGGGCGAATGCTCCAGAACCCCTGATGGCCCTACAGTAGTGGTAGACTAGAACCTCGTCCCGCACGCATGCCTGGGTGACGGCAATCCGCTGGTCCCTGTCAGGAGATGGATGGATGGGCACAAGGTCTAGTCCCGCGACCTTGTGCTTCTCGTCCTGTAGGTACTGCTTGAACTTGGCGACGGAGAGCTTCACCGATTCCGGATCGTTGGTGTACATCACATTCAACTTGGTGCTGCCATGGGTCTGAAAGGCGAACTCAAAGGTGAACTCCTTGCTGGAGTCCATATCTAGCAGGCTCGCCCCTCGGATCGCCATTGGAGTCTCTTCTCACGCAGATTTGTTGTGGCGGTTCTCATTTTGTGGGGATTGGGGGCAGGGGGGAAGATGAAGACGATGGGAAGATATGGACAGCGGAGGGCTCCTTATTTACACTGGGGATCGGTGTGTAGTCGCGTACTGGGGGGCGGCAGCAGCAGTTCGTTTTTCTAATCTTGGGGAACTATCGCCAGTGAACGTAGGGGGTAGGCGGTAGCAGCAGTTCATTTTTTCACTCTTGGGGAACTGCAATCGCCGGTGAACGTAATGGCTACATGCGGCAGCAGTTACTACCCCCTCCTCCCTCGCCCACTGCACGCCCCCTCGATCCATTCAAATGCCTCCATTAAACCAGAGTGGAAGCCGAGAAACCTATTTCGTCCACATGTCCATTCATGAGAGGGTCGGCATTGGCACTGTAATAGCGCGTGTTAGTGTGGTCGCTTTGCTTAAATTTTATTCTTAAAACAAGCAAAGCATTGGCTTCTATCAGTGCCATAAAATCAACATGCAAAACAATTAGAATTATTATTCTCAGGACGCACACGAACAGCTCATTTGCCGCCCTTTCAGATAGACAATACTACCAAGTTTGAACAGATTGTTAGGGTTGCTGTCCTCTGCATCATCATGCCATGTTTCACATCTTGCAAGATTCACAACCAACTCATAAGATTCAAATAATAAGTACAACAAAGATGCCTACGCATCTCAATGATTCACAGATCAGAGCCAATAGTTACTGTTTAACTAAAACATTGTGAGAATGTTGAAAAATAAATAAAATCGATCGATGCTTCATGTAAGCAAATTGATTCAAGGATTTGCTGAAACATTGAAACCAGTCCCGTTTACGGCCACGCATGTCAAACATTGGCAGATGAACATTTTCTGGATAAGTGGTGGCACTAGCATTTCCAATATCTGCATAAGCGGGTCGTCCTGTGTTGGACCAGGATCATGAGATATAGTGCATCGCTAAGGAGATGGAGCTCCTGAAGTGTGAGTTGCCGAACAAGTTTGTCGTGGGTTGCATTATTGCAAAACTCCCTCCTTCATGGAGGAACTTTGCTACTTCTCTCAAACACTTGAGGCGTGAATTCTCTGTTGAGGATGTCATCGGTCATCTAAGTGTTGAGCAGAACTCGAGAGCAAAGGACTCACACGCGAAAGGGGCAAAGGGTTCTTCTAGCGCCAATGTGGTGCAAAAGAATTTCCACAATTTCAAGGGAAAGAACACTGTCCAGCACCAAGAACTTGGCGAATGCTTTGACCATCCCAACTTCTGTAGCTGAGTATTCCTGTTTGCACAAATAATGAAAAAGCATTATTTCTATAATAGTGGCACTAGTTGTAGCAACTTTATTTTCTTAATGGGAAAAAAGATTGCGATACAATAGCTTTATATAAAAAAATACAATGCTAGCACAGTATGACAAAGCACGATCATGTGGATGAAGGACTGTACTGACCAGTGTGAGATGACTTTGTGAGATCAAGTTGTTCTTCAGGTCCCCATATCTTGCCATGATGGCGATTCGTTGACATCTGCCAACAACTTCAGTGTGGCAGTAGAAGGAGGGGCCTCGAGTCATTCCAATCTCTTTTTTTGTGCCGTTCAACAAAAATTATGGCGCTCGCCATGCTGCGAGGGAGAGAGGGGGCCCACGCCACCTCGACGGTACGCCTCATGGACTCAACTAGTTCAGTGCACATGCTATGTGGTTGATGCAGCGCAAATGGACTCAATTCTCCCGGATACGCCTTCAGCAAGTTATCTACATTGGAAATGAGATGATAGTTTAGACAGTAGCTCTATTATAACTGTATTATTACTTTATTTTGTCAGTGACACTAGCGGTGCCAAAACATTGCCTCAAATTATTAGTGGCATTACATTAAGATGCAAAAACAATATCATTATTGCTTTCTCATAACAGTGCAAAAACAGTAGCACAAGATCACTAGCTGAATGCAATGCAGAGTCAAAATCAACCAAAAAGGAACATACCCGGTCATGCGAACCATAACTGCAATCAACGCCATTGTAGACGGGTTGACACCAGTCACCAACATGGATGATTCAATTCATGCGACCTTTTTGTGCATTTTACCTAAAATGAAGCAATGTTTGCATCATGCAGCTAGCAAGATGTACTTGGTCCCATGAGCTGGCAGCTTCTCCTTCATTAGTTGCACTAAAATTTGAGCAACATCAAGGTTGGCTGTCATGCTCATGGAAGGTGCAACTATAATTTGCTTATCCTCAGTTCCACTAAAATCAAGTGCCATTGTGGTGACGGTGACGGCTAATCTTGCAAAGGTTTATAAACTGTTGCACGAGATTACCGGTAGAGTTAGACGAAGAGGTTAGGAACTCCAATCACCCTTTGTGCAGTTCCACTAAAATCGAGAGACATTGCCCATGTGACATTTTAGTAGAACTACACAAGACACTCTTTCAAAAAAAACAAAGTGTTTTGTGCAGTTCACCAAAAGGTCACAATAGCAACGAGGTGAAATGGATATCCCTATCTACACAAAAAGATAGAAAGAAAATAGTTACTGGTCAATAACAAGATATGAAACATACACGAAATGAAAAGAAGCATCTATCTTCATGGCAATCATGCAAGGACAGTAGAAATTTCAAAACGGCAGCATTGCTTCATATTACTCGAAGCATTATGATCAACAATGACATCGGTCAAATATGCCATTACATTAATGGTGGCATTGCTTCATTTTACCAGCTACATTTGATTAACAGGAGCTAAATAGTTGGATTAAGTGCATGGGATAGTGGGGACACCAGGACATCACCAGCGTAAAGAAGCAACTTACTTATCATAATGGGAAATCTAGCAGGAGAGTAGCGTTTGTAGAACAGTTTAACTGCATCATATTACTGCAGGCATTAGATTAACAACAACATTGGTTAGACATGTCCTTACTTTAACAGTGAGATTGCTTCATTTTACAAGCGCCATTACATTAACAACAACAAAAAGTTGGTACAAGGGCATGCAGACAGTGGACGGATCAGCAACATGTACCTACAAGGAGGCATAATGTGGTGAGGCCGAGTATGTTGCCCCGAGCAACAAACATCCAACCAAGATCTGGGATGGTCCCAAATTTAGTTCTCTTTAGGCACCTTTTATTACGTGAGGACAAAAAATCTAATCCTGGACATACTCTGTTGACTTGTCTCCCTGCTGCCACTTTCTTTCCTTCTTCCACCAATAATAGATCTGTTCCTTATCCAGTTTGTACTGCGTTTTCCCTTTATTTCCCTTTTGAACCAAGAAACCGGTTGGGTAGCCAGTCTCTACAACATCCCCCCCTTCTATTTCCTCTTTGAATCAAGTCCTAGATTCATGCTACACCTTTTCCCCCCTTTATTCCCTATTTGAACCAAGTCCTAGATTCAACTGCATGAAGTAGCTTTACCTCTAATAATAGTAAAAATTAAGGTGGCTTTGGAACAGCTGATGGAAGTAGAAAAAGATCCACATGCAGCCACGTGGAGAGCTGGGGCAGTAGAGCAAGGCCGTTTTCGAAGGAATTTATACCTAAGGGTCGTCGGTATGTGGCTAGGAGGGCGGCCAAAGGCCGGATCTGGCCACAATACGGCATGGAGGAAAAAGGGGTCGGAGGCCCTCCCGAGCCGGCGCTGTGTCGGAGAGAACGGCACGGGCAGCCGATCGGCACGCGCCGGCAGCTGTGGGTCTCCTCCCTAGACGCCGACGACCGTGTGAACGATGAACCTACTCCCCTACCGCGGCCGAGGAGATCCGGCCGGATCTATGACCAGCGGTGAGCAGAGAGAGAGAGTGTGGCCACCGCTGTCTTGTTTAGATCTGGAGACGGTGAGAGAGTGGAGAGAGCAACCCTAGTAAAGCAAGCGCTGAGGCTCCTGCCCATATATATAGTGGAGTGATTTTCTTTTTCTCTCCACAACAGTCTTTCAATTTGTGTATGTGACATTAAAAAAAAGAAACTCTCTATTTAACGTGCTACAGTGAATAAAACTCCACGGTGTCCAGGAGTACTAGTAGTATTGGTCATTTGTGGACCCCGGCCCTCCATTCATTGAACAACCACATGGGTGAATATATGTAACTACTCTGCGGCCGATGCTCTCTGCACGAATTTTGGACGACGCTTGATCCGGCGGCTACGCGTCACCTGCTTCTACTCATGCATGGTTAGATTTGTAGCATCGTCCAACAATCGTGCAGGCAATGTCGTCCGTATAGCAGCACTCGTGAATATATATATATATATATATATATATATATATATATATATATATATATATATATATATATATATAGAGAGAGAGAGAGAGAGAGAGAGAGAGAACAAACAAGCTGGAACTCTTTTGGCTCTGAGATATCGATGGTACCGTTTGACCACACTGCATCAATGGACTCAGTACTTTGAAGTTGCCATAATGCGTGGCTTTTGCAGTTCCCTTCTAAATGGGGGAATACCATACATTTTGTTTGATATACGTATAAACACATGCACGGTTTACATTTCGAATCGCTAGCTAGAACTTGAACTATATTTGTTTATAACATAAAGTGGAATCAAATGTTTGAACTCATGATCTTAGCGTTTGCAGAGAAAATGTAAAGGGCTTGACCTCGTTGATGACAGCCGGGAAGTGTTTGTGCACTTGCCCCTACGGAGCGGCGACCCGAAGCCATAGTAGTCATAATTAATGTGAAGCACCTAATTCATATAACACAAAATTTCGCCACACGACAAGAAACCCTAGCCTTACCGCCCCAAGGAGATGACATGAATCTACGTTGGAGCTCCATCGACTATGCCCCGACGAGGATCAGAGCTTGAAAGACAAACTCATACAAGATGTGTCGATCGATATCGCTGTTGTCCTACCGGAGTTGGCTTGACCTCTTTGACGATAAACGGGAAGTCTTCGTGCAGATGCCCATAAGGACCAGAGCCGTAGAGCCGTAGTGTGTGTTTGGTTGCATTCTCATCTCAACATAGTTGTTCCCCCTTTGTGCGTGCTCATCTCAGCATCCCTTTTCATGCATGCTCCTAGTGTATTTGTGTTAAGCTAGCGTGGACTCATGCACCCTTCATACACTCTACCAAACACCCAAAAGTGGGTCGAGAAGGGAACTTTTGCTCTCATGCACCCTTCATACACCCTACCAAACACCCAAAAGTGGGTCGAGAACGGAACTTTTGCTCTCGTGCACCCTTCATACACCCTACCAAAACACACCCTTGTCGTCGTTGAACCCTTGTAATTATCCGAAGCACTTGACACCTAATCTCGGCACATGACAATACGCTCATGTTACATCCACTATGTCTAGACGGACGAACTCGAGGAGGATCGGAGCCCGAAAGACAAACTCAACGGAGAAGTGCCCCCATCCGAGTGAGGGCTGCGCGTGCGTGGACTAAAAAACCCTAATGTAAACTACTAACTGGAGCGGAGGCACCTGGATTCCCCTCCCCGCCACCAGTGGCCCGAGCGGCGGGAAGAGGGGAGGGGCGAATCCACAGGATCACCGGTGAAGCGTATAGCGGGGAGGTTGCCCTAGCTGCCTAGGGTGGGGAGAGTAGATTTGTATTCATACCGAAATAGATTCGAATTTTATTGGTACTGTACAGTACTATACAGCCGATGTCTCGGCCTTTTTTTATTTCTCAACATATCTACAACCCGTATGTTACTATCGCTCGTCTCTCTTTTCTACTATGATGTAGTACTTAGTAGTAACTCAGCCTGCCTAAAAAAAGTAACTCAGCTGTATGTTACCATCGCTCATCTCTCTTTTCTACTATAGTACTGTAGTAGTAGTAACGCAATGCGCGTTCCATTCAGTGAGCGGCATGCCGGACCGACCGTGGGGGTGCGACGCGAATGCGATGGGCGTGATATATACTCCCTCCATCCCAAAATAAGTGTCTCAACTTTGTACCACCTTTTTATTTTGGTTTTGCTCCATGCCGCAATCAATCGATACAAAATTATATTTAAAAGTAGAGGGCGGGGATTTTCCCGCGCGGTACGCACGGCAGTTTTGCCTAGTCGGTTTAACAGAGAGGCGAGGAGGATGAGGGAGCAGCGGATTCAACTTACTACTGGAAGAGTGGGACTGTGTGATTTGACGGCTCATTACTATTGGAAAGTTGGGGCCTTGCGATATGACTGCTCATTTATAATCATTATTACTGCGGCGCTACGACCGAGTGAGGCTCCCCTTCCGTTCCCCACTCTAATCTAGTGCATGACACGTCGACCCGGATGCTGGCTATCCCACATGTCGGCGAAAGGAAGAATAATTGTTGCCAACGACGTAATAAGGAGCAAAGAACCATGCGGTGTACTCTAGTTTAGCACTGGAGTACTAGTATACGTCGGAGGAGTGCGAAACATGGCAGCCCAGTTGTCGGGCCCATGGAACCCAGGGTATCTCGGCCCGTCTGCCTGCGGCCCAGGATGCAACACCTGGCGGAGGCCCAATAGGTGGCCCACCAGCGGGCACCTCGAGCAAGACCCCTCATGAGGCCCTGGTCTCCTGAGGACCCCTCCTCCGGGAGCAGGCGGGCAAGACTCAGCCACAACTTCACCGAGAGCCTCACGAGGCCCTCTCGCGAGGCGGCCTCCCGAGGTTGCCTCCCGAGGCACCCTCCTGAAGGCATGCAAGGCAAGTGCTGTTTGGCTCGGTCGCGTGGTCTCATGCCCACCACATGGGTGACGCGCGCGGCGACGAATGGCGACAGAGGCCGCGCCAGCAGGCGTGGATGGTGAGGATTTCCCCTTTTGTGCTAAGGGAGCAAGGCCAGCAATCCGTTTCCCAAAGCAACCCCAACGGTTGCCCGATCGGTGAAAGAAGTCCAAGACGGTGGACGCGCAGGGCGGAGGTCACCACCGAGCCCACCAGCGCATCATGGATAGCTGCTTTGTAGGCGAAGACCGCCTTTTGTTAGGATAGACTGCGCCCCTGTCCCTCTTCAAACTTGCTGTTGTGTGGCAACCCTTCCCGCCAATGTTTTTGGGGGAAGAGGACCAAGGCAAATATAAAAGGAGGGCAGGGTGCCGCTATAGAGATCGACTCTTCGGCCCCAGACCTTGTACTCTCACCAGAGCAATCACGACCAAGCAGGAGTAGGGTTTTACACCGCAAGGTGGCCCGAACCTGGGTAAACCGCTGTGTCTCCGGCCCGCTCTCGCTAGTGCACTCTTGTCGTAGCTTCACCGTAGTTTTGCCATGGTAGGGGACGAGGCGGTAGGAACGAGCTCACCCTAGTGTTCGAACCTTTGGGTCCCCGGAGCCCCATCTCCGACATTTGGCGCGCCAGGTAGGGGTGCGCTGTTGTTCTTCCGCTCCGTTCTCCACTCCACCAGCTTCATGGCCGACGCTCGCCACGAGCGCGCTGAGCGCAGGGCAGGTCGTGTGGCCCAGACGGAGCCGGTGGGCCGCGGCAACCACCGCTGCCATGTCGAGGCCACTGCCGCCACTGACCCTGCCGCCCGGGAGCAACAAGATTCCTCCCTGCACCCCTCCGTGTAGGCAGACGGCCGCACCGCCACGGCTTCCTCCTCCCTCGCCCGCCGTGGGCCGCCGAACGCGTAGGCCGCGCTGCTCATGGCGCGTGAGCTGCTCCGCTACCGTCCAGCTAACACCGGCTACGACGCCTGGCTTGGTCGCATCACCGAGCTCGTCAACGCCACCGGGGACGCTCCGGTGCCTTCCCAGTCGCTCCGCCTTCCGCCGTCTCACGCTGGGGAAGTAGCACATGGCGCACCCCCGCCACCTCCTCTGCGCGACGAGCTCGTCAGGCTCCAACGCAACGCGCGGGCGCGTGAGCCGTCCCGCGGTGCGTCCTCGCCGGTCCGAGACGAGGCCAGCAGCTAGATCATCCGCCGCGCGCCGCCTGATGCGCGCGTGCTCCTCGAGCAGCAGCGCCGGCGCCAGGACCGGACCATCTAGGAGGTCGAGGAGGCCGTGCGGCAGAACCGCGCAGCCCTCGCCGGCGGTGTTCCTTCAAGAGGCGTGCGGTGCCGCGCCTTCACTCACGAGCTGCGCCAGGTGGTGTGGCCCACCAAGTTCAAGCTGGACCTGCCTCCGTGCTACGACAGCACCCCCAACCCCGCGGAGTTCCTTCAGCGCTATGTGCTGAGCGTCGAGGCGACGAACGGCGATGACAAGGTCATGGCGAACTGGTTCCCCATGGCCCTCAAGGACGGCCCGCGCTCTTGGCTCATGTATCTCCCTGAGGCGTCTATCTCGTCGTGGGGCGAGCTCTGCACACAGTTCGTCGCCAACTTCAAGGGCACGCACGACCGCTCCCTCACGATCAACAACCTGCGGCATGTGCAGCATCGCCCGGACGAGACCCTCCACAAGTACATCCAGCACTTCAGCCAGGTGTGCAACAAGATCCCGCGTGCCTCCGATGCGGCCATCATCTCTGCGTTCTCCACTGGCGTCGCGGACGTCAAGATGCGCGAGAAGCTCACCATCAACGACGAGCTGGACTCCATGCTCGAGCTGTTCGACCTCATCGACAAGTGTGCCAAGGCTAAAGAAGGTTGTCTCTTCATCCACAACGACCCCGATGCGGCGCCCGACGCCGCCAAGGCTAAGGGCAAGGACGTCAAGCGCAAGGGCCCTGCCGTGCTTGCGGCGGAGCCCAAGCAGAAGCGCGGCTGTGACCGCGACAAGCCTAGGAAGGACGGCCGGCCGCTCTATGTCTACCACAACATGCACTCCCACAGCACCAAAGACTGCTAGGAGCTCAAGCTGCTCCGCGACGAGTGCCTGGGCCGCCGAGGCGGCCGCAATGACCGCGGCGCCGGTCGCGGAGGTGGCCGTAGCGGCAACCGCTGGGACAGCCGCAACGGCAGCGGCAACTTCCACAAGGGCTGGCGTGACCAGCCTCGCGAGGCCGCCTGGCACGGTCAACCTCGTGAGGCAAACCCTTAGGCCAACGCCGCTCTTCCGCCGCTGCCGCCGCCACCCCGGAGGAACGACGTCAACCAGCCTGACGAGGGCGCTGGGGGCTACCAGGAGCCTCGCGCGGTTGCCTGCATCCTCGGCGGGGCTCAGGCTCCCGCGTCCAATCGCCACTTCAAGCAGTTCTCTCGCGAGGTGAACGCGCCCTCCCGAAGCCTAAGGACGCACGGCCCCTCAAGTGGTCGCAGTACGCCATCACCTTCGACTGCAAGGACCACCCCAAGTCCGCGGCCACCGCGGGCGCGCTCCCCATGTTGTGCACTCCCACCTTCAGCAACGTCGCGGTCACCAAGACCCTCATCGACGGTGGCGCAGGCCTCAACATGCTCTCCATCGAGACCTTCGAGCAGCTCTAGGTGCCTTACGAGCAGCTCATGCCGACGAGGCCCTTCTCGGGCGTGACCGACGGCTCCACGCTGCCTCTGGGGTAGGTGCGCCTCCCTGTCACCTTCGGCATCCGCAAGAACTACCACACTGAGCTCATCGACTTCGACGTCGCACACCTCGGCCTGCCCTACAACGCCATCTTGGGCTACCCCGTGCTCGCCAAGTTCATGGCGGTGACTCACCACGAATACAACGTCCTCAAGATGCCTGGCTGCAGCGGCATCATCACCGTCTCCTGCGATGAGAAGGACGTGATTTGCTCCCTCGAGCACGCCTACAAGGCTGCCGCTACCGCCCATCCAGCCGACGAGGACGTGACCGAGCCTCCTGAGGCCACGCCCGCAAAGAAGAAGAAGCTATTCTCTCAGGACCGTGCCGAGACGAAGAAGGTGTTGGTTGACGGCAGCGGCTCGGGCCCTGCCTTCACCATCGGCACCTGCCTTTCTCCTGCATAGGAAGGCGTGCTCGTCACCTTCCTGCAGGCAAACTCGGATGTTTTTGCCTGGAAAGCATCTGATTTGTCCGGTGTACCGAGGGAGGTGATCGAGCACCACTTAGCGGTGTGCCCCAACGCACGCCCCGTCAAGCAAAAAGCACGGCGCCAGGCGCCCGAGAAGCAAGAGTTCATTGTTCAAGAAGTGCACAAGCTGCAAAAAGCTGGAGTCGTCCATGAGGTGCGCCATCCCGAATGGGTCGCCAACCCAGTCGTTGTCTCCAAGAAGGGCAGCAAGGAACGAATGTGCGTCGACTTCACGAGCCTCAACAAGGCCTGCCCTCAGGTCCTCTTTCTGCTGCCACACGTCGGCCAGGGCAAGGACTCCGCCACCGGCTACACCCGCATGCCCTTCGGCCTGAGGAACACCAGCGCCACCTTCTAGTGGCTGGCGTGCCTCACGCCGGGGCCTCGGACGGGGAGGGGCGCAGAGTTCCCGGGACACCCCCGATGCGTCGCTTCCTCAGACCTCTCCCCCTCTGAGCCTCGCGAGCCCCCTACTTCTCACGAGTTCCCTGGGCCTCAGGAGCCCCTCGGCCCCTGAGGAGTGGGCTTCCACGGCACACCTCACCAGGCGACCTGTGCGCGTCTCCAGCACAATACCACTAGATGCGTTCGGGCGTTCCTCCTCGCCGTGCCCTCCGCGCCATCGCTTCCGGGATCCTCCTACCAAGGTTCATGTTGACTGCATAATTGTGTATTTGGTACGATGCTGTCTCGAGAGCGCCGCGCACTCGCGATCTCCCTCTTGACCGTTCCCTGAGCGGGGGCTAGGCACGGCGCCTGTGCTCAGGTCTGTCCCTGCAGCGCCGCCAAATCCAAGCGACTGAGCTCTGGCTCGCGGGCCTGCTCCCGTGCACGTCACCTCGCCAAGGTCCTTGGTGCCTTATCTCCTCATGTAACGGCCACGAGCAAGCTAGCAAGCGCACGTCGCTCCCCTGTTGTGAGGCTTGTCGACATGCAGTTGTCTCAGGAGCAAGCTGCTCGGAAGGCCTCACGACCGTCGGCTCGCGAGATAGCCCCAGCAGGACACCCCTCCGGATCCCACGAAGCCTCGCGGGTGGTGTCCCGCGGGCCGGCCTGCTGCGGTCATCTAAGTAGGAGGCCATGAGAGCAGAAGACCTCGTGAGCCAGGCACGCCTCATGAGCCGGGCACGCCTCCTGAGCCGCGGCTCGCCTAACGCCCCTCTCCGCAAAAGCTAAGTCCGACTATCTCACGAGACGCCCTCGTCATCTCTCAAGCCCCTTCTCCTTGCAACCTCGTTGAGTGCCCATGTTTTCTCCTTCACGCGAGCCCCTTGCACGCCAAAGGAGGGCTCTCTGAGCATCGTGCCTCGGGGGTCCTTACCGCCTCCGTGCCCTACACCTCCTGGCCTTGTTCAGGCAACGCGACCGGACATACCAGCGATGGCTGTAGCCCACCCGGGGGCAGGGTCCTGACGACGTAGAGCACCATGGCAAACGAGAAGAGATAAATGAGGCCTCACGAAAGCGCCTCACGAGGAAATATGTGTTACGATAAATTATACAGTACTTAAGCAAAAGCCATTGTTTTCACGCCCTCTCGGGGTTACATCGATCCGGTGCAGGAGAAAAGAACGAAAGAAAGAGATCAAGGGTGACGCGGCGCGCTTCGAGATCCATCACGGACGCCGCTTGCGCCTAGTCGGAGTCCTCGTCTTCGCTCTTAATGCGCGGAGAGCCTTCGCCGCTCTCGCCCCCGCTGCTGTTGCTGCTGCTGCTGCCGCTATCGTCAGAGGACTCGGAGCTGCTGTCATCCTCGCTCTCCGTGCAGCACTCAAGGCGTGTCCCGGAGGCCCCGAATATCTTCATGAAGAGGGTGGCAGCTCCATCAAGCTTGAATTGGAGGAGATGCCCCCGCTTTAGGCCGCGAGCAAGGGTGAAGGACTTCCACCCCCGCTTCAAGAACATGAAGCCGCAAGGGGCGAACTCCGTCACCACCCAAGAGGGCCCGTTGTAGCAGCCATCCGCCTGCACCCACAGCCCCAGGGGTTCCTTCCCCTCCATCGCCTTCGTGAAGGAGTCGGGTAGTCGGAGCCAGCTACAAGGCCGGCGATGCATTCCCACGATGAACTCGTACGTCGCGTCTGCCGAATGGAACCCTGCTTGGGGAGGACAGGCGGCTGTCCCGCCGCGCCCGCCTCGGCCACGCGCGCCGCGCTCTCCGCGGCCACGGGTGTCGACCCTCCCACGAGCACTTGGCCCTGCTTCGACAACCGCCGAGGGGCACCCGCGCCCCCGGGGCGGAACCCTCGTGGCGGCGGCGGACGCACGAGCTCGCCCTCTGCCCCTCGCCATCGCAGCAGTGGTTCTGGAAGACAAGGAAGGAAAGGGAGAGAGGAGCAGGAGAAGAAGAGGATGGGCGAAGGACCTCGGCTCTCCACTTCCCCCCTCTTTATGCTCGATGGTGGTGCTCTCCTGGTCGTTCTGCCTTCTTCGGCGCCAGGAATCAGAGCAGCAGAAGGAAGGCAATGATGGTCTCGCGCCGTGCGCGGGCAGGCTTTATGTCAGCGCGGGCAGTTACCGAGGCGTCGTGGGAGAAGTGGGGGCGTCCCCCATCACGTCGTGCGCCACGCGTCGTGCCTGGCCCGCAAGCGGTTAGGACCCACGTTGTTTCGCCCCCGAATAGGCGGAACATGCGCGCCGCGCGCCCGGGGGCTACTGTCGGGCCCGTGGAACCTAGGGTATCTTGGCCTGTCTGCCTGCGGCCCAGGATGCAAAGCCTGGCGGAGGCCCAATAGGTGACCCACCAGTGGGCACCTCGAGCAAGACCCCTCATGAGGCCCTGGTCTCCTGAGGACCCCTCCTCTGGGAGCAGGCAGGCAAGACTCAGCCACGACTTCACCGAGAGCGTCGCGAGGCCCACTCGCAAGGCGACCTCCCGAGGTTGCCTCCCGAGGCACCCTCCCGAAGGCATGCAAGGCAAGTGCTGTTCGGCTCGGTCGCGCAGTCTCATGCCCACCACGTGGGTGACGCGCGCGGCGATGAATGGCGACAGAGGCCGCGCCAGCAGGCGTGGATGGTGAGGATTTCCCCTTTTGTGCTAAGGGAGCAAGGCCAGCAATCCGTTTCCCAAAGCAACCCCAAAGGTTGCCCGATCGGTGAAAGAAGACCAAGATGGTGGACGTGCAGGGTGGAGGTCACCATCGAACCCACCAGCGCGTCATGGATAGCTGCTTTGCAGGAGAAGACCGCCTTTTGTCAGGATAGACTGCGCCCCTGTCCCCCTTCAAACTTGCCATTGTGTGGAAACCCTTCCCACCAATGTTTTCGGGGGAAGAGGACCAAGGCAGATATAAAAGGAGGGCAGGGTGCCGCTGTAGAGATCGACTCTTCGGCCCCAGACCTTGTACTCTCACCAGAGCAATCACAACCAAGCAGGAGTAGGGTTTTACACCGCAAGGTGGCCCGAACCTGGGTAAACCGCTGTGTCTCCGGCCCGCTCCCGCTAGCGCGCTCTCGCCGTAGCTTCGCCGTAGTTTTGCCGTGGTAGGGGACGAGGCGGTAGGAACGAGCTCACCCAGTGTTCGAACCTTTGGGTCCTCGGAGCCCCATCTCCGACACCAGTGAACCAGCAGGCGATATGGTGATAAAAAACAATCTACTACAGTCCAGCCTTAGCATGTAAAAACACGCCACCGCTTCCTCCTCCCCCTCTGGGTTTATCGCCATCAGCGGAGCAAGAGCGTCGTCGCAGCTTAGCTAGTAGTACTCCTACTCCTCTCCAACCTTTTTTTTAAAATTCCTGTGTTTTTCCTGTGGCGTTGAACACTCTTTGCTAATCCTATTGGATTTAGCACTCCAGTCCCATACTTTCCCCATTCCTGTATTTTCAGTATCCTGGGAATCAAAGAGGCCCTTAGACTGGTTTAGGGCCGGTCATTTTTTTTCAATGAAATATGTCCAAAATGTAATGAATGTGCTCCGGTTTCTATGAAAATCATCCGGTTTGCATGTAGTAATTCATTTATTTATTCTTTTGCGGGGGGTTTGCATGTAATTCATCCAGTTTGAAATGTACTCATACGCCAGCATGGTTGGATGGCCCGCTGCCGGATTACTGTCCGAGGACTCGTCCCTACCGGTTGGCGCTCAGCGTTGGAGATGCCCCGAGTGCTTGCAGGTCGACTCAGATGCTCTATGTCCCACATGTCAGCGAAAGGAAGCACGTAGAAATATTTCCGATGACCGCGGAGCTGAGAAGTACATCTCAGCAAGTAGGAAAAATGCGTGAAAAAATATGTACTATGAAGCATTGCTGCAAAGTGACCACATGTATAGGTCGCACGCACCCAACGAGTGGTCGTAGTATGTACGAGTACAAACGAGTACGGGGTACTCCTACTCTATCAACACGAGTCCCATCGGACAACGGCGTCTGTGCTATTGCAAGCTCTTCTCCCTCCTCGTTTCTCTCTTCTAATTCTAACTCAGCCGATGCGCAGCGGGCGAGGTGGGGATTTGCCGATAGTCGGTTTGCTCAACTACGGTCCCACATGACAGTGAAAATGCTAGACAACACGCGTTCCCTAGCTTGAGCGGTGTGCCGGACCGACCCTAGTACTCCCGACCGTGCGGGGGTGCCACGCGACGCGGCAGGCTTTTCCTTTTGAACTTGTAGGAAATGTAACATTTGGTTCTGCTTCTGCTCCTTGGCATGGTAGACAGATAGAAACAACGATTAAAAACGCTAGGGTGGGGATTTTCCCACGCATTAAGCGGGGGAGTTTGCCAGTTTGGCGCATCAACGATTTTCTCACATCAGGCCCACATGTCAATGATAATATGCCAAGCCAATGCGCGCTGAGCGGTGGGCCGGAACGACAGTGTCGGGTGCAACACGAACGGGACAGGCGTGCGATACTTGTTCCACTTTCTCGTTTTGAACTTGTGACGTATAACGCTTAGTTTTGAATTTATAAGTTTGGTTGTCGCGCCCATATATATACTATAGTTTGGTAGGTTGGGTCAGGCATCGTATGTAAATTACGAAGTTGATGCAATAGGTAACTACTACCTCCGTCCTGGTTTGTTGGTCCCCTTTGTGCGAAATTTTGACCATATAATTAACTAACAAAATATTAATGCATGTCAATAAAAAAAATATCGTTGGATTCGTATTTGAACATACTCCCTCCTTTCCGGTTTACGGTTTTGAGGTACATTAAATCACCCAATGCAAGTATCAAGAGAAAACTCACCAATGCATGTAGAAGTTCATGGACATTTAGTGGTCATGCATGCATGCGTTGTAATTAATGCATTGGTAAAGATAACTTTTTGAGGAAAACGAGCGTACTAATAAAGTACTTATGCAAACTACGAAATTTATTCCACCACTCACCATCTACCTTGGTTGAAGAGATTTTGAAATTGAGCCCTATAAACCGGAAAGGAGGAAGTAGTTTCCAACGATATTGTTTTTTGTGACATGCATTAACTTATTGTTAGTTAAATCTGAAGTCCAAATTTGGCACAAAACACGAAGGTGACCAATAAACATGAAGGCACAAAACACGAATGTCCACCTCGAGTCCGTGCTCGCCGCGCAGCGCCTCGCCGAGCAAGAAACCGTCAACCTACACATCCATGTCTACGAGGAAATCATCTACATAGGCGACTACAGGGCCAGGGATGACATTAAGATGTTGGCCTTCTTCGACCAGCTGGAAGCCTTGGACGCCATTGTTCAGAAGCACGTTGACCTCGCCACGAAAGCCGCTGCTCCTCAGCCGCCGTTCGGTGGGCCGGTGCCCTGAGTCGAGGAGGAGGTCATCGATGGATGCATCTTTCTTCTTGCCTCCTGTAACCAGCACTGCATCGCGTACTGTATTGCATTATCATTCCAGTCGTAAATGACATTCGTGATCCCTTGCTCTCATTCGGCGAGGCGCTGCGCGGCGAGCACGGACTCGAGGTGGACATTCTTTGTCGCCACATCGAGCGGCTGCAGGGCCACCAGTGCATGAAAGAGGTTGTCACCATGGATGCCGATGAGGGTGGCAGGCAACGAGGAGCCTGGGCGCGTGGGCTGGAGGAGTACGGCAAGGTCGTCCACACACTTCTTGACGGCGGTGAACTTGCGGATGGAGCGGACCATCATCTTGCCCATGTGAGAGGCGAAGCTGTCGTTGCCAAGGGCTATGATGCTGGTGGTCGCCAGCACTGTCTGGAGATGCTGCTCGGTGCCAGGCCGCAGGCTGGCATCGTGGATCATCTGGCACAGCCGTATGCCACTCGCGTCCATCGCCTCCATGGGTGGTTGTGGTTTCTGGTCACTTGGTCTTGGATTGGAGTGAGCAGTGTTGCGCAGACTAGGTGTGTAGTACTAGTAGGTGCGTACGATTCGGTAAATGGATTGGAGTGGAGGGGCGCCTTATATGAGAGTGTAAACTGCGTTGCATTCATATCGTGCCGGCTCCATTCTTCTTCTCCAATTAATTCCCTCTGCATGCTTCCCTCCATTCCACAATGTAGTGCGCCCGCGCTTCCCGAGATCTAAGTTTGACCATAAAACCAACGAGACCGACTGTGGCGGGAGCAAAAATCATATGTGTAGTGTCATGCAAAGCTTCATTTATTAGGTTATAGACTCATTTTGTGTTGGTATGTGTGATGTTACTCATAGCCATAGTGGAGAGTAACATACACTAGTACTTCTAACATACACATATCCCTAGACTATGTTACTACCTTCATAGTGGGTAGTAACATAAGTGTGGTGTCATGCAAAACTTTATTTATTAGGTTATAGACTCATATTGTATTGGGATATGTGATGTTACGGTAACTAGCTAAGTTACTCAAACTACCTCTCTCCTCATTAACTCATTGCCACATAGGCAAATTTGCTGAGTTGGACTCGATGTTACTGCTGAAGTTACTCAGTGTTGCATGACACTACACATATGTTACTCCCCACTATAGAGGTAGTAACTAGTAACATGTGCAGGATAGCGTGTATGTTACTAGCGTAAGTTACTCTCCACTGTGACTAGTCTACTAGTAGTAGTATAATTTTTGCTCCCGCCGCAATCGGTCTCGTGGGTTAAATTTATGGTCAAACTTAGATCTCGGGAAGCGCAGGCGCACTACATTGTGGAAAATTGAATGAGGATGCCTCATTGACCGTTCAACGTTTCGGGAACCGCTACCCTCTCCCTCATTGGCATTCAAGCCGTATCAATGTAAATGCGTGTCAAAAAGAGACTAGTCAACAGTTCACCATGAGCCTATAACTAGCGATTGCCACAATAACTGTAAGATCTGCATCCGACGGTGGCACCTATTGGACGCAAACAACAATAAAAAAACAAATGCCATGGCATTTTACAAAACTGCCACACCACGCCCCTCCCCTACACATGAGAGACTGCCACGTGAGCGTTCACAACTGCCACATTCGGGTTGCGCTTGGCTCTTCGCCTCTTCGGGAAGTCGTACTACTACAATAATACTAGTATATGCTTCTGGCAATCTGACACCGAATGAACTGCTGCATGTCCACCGCGTGGGGGAGGGAGAGCGTGTTGTAAGCAAAAGCTTCTCCTCGTACATGGGCGAGGGAGAGGGCGTAGTAATCAAGCTTCTCCTTGTTGTACGAGTTGACGCGACACATCAAAGCAGTACACTCGATTTTCTCATGAAGTTGTGTTTACCGATGCATAAATTACAATGCATGCATGCATGCATGCCGTGAGTTTCCTTTTGATCCTTTCATGTGTTAATTTAATGCACCTTGAAGTATGAACATGTGATGGTAAAACTTTCTAATGCCCCAGCCCTAAAGCGAGAGATGGTGGTGCACGAGGAGAGCGAGATCATGCCAACGGAACAGGACCAAACGATGGACGTCTTCATGGACCTCACCATGCTCCACTGCCCCTTCTGCCTCCACCCCTTGAAGCCTCCGGTGTATGAGGTTCAAATACATCTCGTCCGTTTGGCTGATCGAGCAAGGCACAATTTTCTTGATTGATGTGGTGTTCGATTTATTTGTGCAGTGCAAGGGAGGGCAGCTGGCCTGCGCGGACTGCCGCGGCGAGCGGCCCGGGAACCAGCGGCAGTGCCAGAAGTGCGAGCGTGGCGGCGGCTTCGATGTGCGCAACACAGTGATGGACGCCGTCCTCTCCTCGGCGTGGGTGGAGTGCCCGCACGAAGGCTGCGGGCTCTACGTCACTTACCACAAGCTCCACGATCACCAGAGCGCGTGTCCGCTCACGCCGTGTAAGTGCCCCGTGCCCGGCTGCGGCTACGAAGGCCCGCCTCCGGCGCTCCCCAACCACCTCATCACCGTGCACCCCATGCCCGTGCACAGGATCTAGTACGGCGAGATGCTCCAGCTGCAGGTGCCAGTGTTGGAACCGCGACACTTGTTGTTCGTGGAGGAGGACGGTCGTGCGTTTTTCGTGGTCGGTGGCGCGCTCGGCATCGGCGCGCCTAACGCCGTGTCGGTCATCTTCATCAGAGAGGGGGCGTCCCCACCACCGCACTACGCAGCCAAGGTGTGGGCGAACGGGCCGCCGGGGGCGCCCAACAGCAGGACCGACGCCGTCAAGGTGGAAATCGAGGTGACAAGCAGCAAGGAGCCCGGCGCCGTCGCCGTCGCCGTGGAGGAGCTGACCTTCTTGATAGTGCCGCCCAAGCTGCTGGCCGGGGCTAGATCATCGAGGAAGGTGTCCCTCCACATTCGGATTGACAAGCTCACCTCCTAAATGATTCCACAATGCCTTCTAGTTATCTTAGTAATATGCTAATGTAGGGTTTAGTTTGGTCTAGTTTACCTTAAGAGACGGTGGATTTTGGTGGCGATGTAGCAATTACTTCAACATCACATCAGCAGTTGAAGTAATTCCCAACAGTCCAAGGGATATTTTGTGTCTGTTGGAGATAATATCTTTTGGGTAAGAACTAAACCTAAATATAAGCTGCTTATATGTTTGTTTGTTAAGGAAGTGTTGCATACTTCAGCGAGTTGACGCGACACATCAAAGTAGTACTACTAGTACTCACCCGACTGCGCACCAGGCAGACCAATCTCGTGTCATGTTGGTGCCGTGTGTGGTACACACATTAAGCAAAACCTCGCGCCTCCAACTGAGCCTCCGCGTTTTGAACCTTTGAATCTGAAGGCCAAGGAGCGACATGAACCTGTGATAGAGCAAATCGGATGGTTGAGAACACTACGATTCGTAGCTACAGATGCGTGTGTGAGAGAGGACGAGTGCGTGCGTGCACCTCTTCTCTTCGTGCACGGCATACTAAACCTAGAGTACAAGTGTATGTGTGTGGCATCAACCTAGGGAGCTAGAGATAGTGTGTGCGAGAAGTCCTGAGAGACTCGTGAGCGTAGGTGTGTGCGTGGGAAAGAGGGAGAGAGATGATATGTGTCGATGTAATGCGTGTGAAAAAAAAGTCAATAGTTCGCCGCTAGGCTATTCCTGGCGAACGCCCCATTAACCGTAAGATCTGCATCCGACGGTGCTAGTTATTGGACGAAAACAACAGTAAAAAAAAGAAATGCCATGGCATTTTACAAAACTGCCACACCACGCCCCTCCCACCACATGAAACTGCCACGCGAGCGTTCGCAACTGAGGGAGCCATAGCCATGGTCTGCTCCTTGGTGCGATCTATAGAATTATTAAAAAGGTTGGGCTTTTGGCGTGCGGTAGGCGGGGGATCTTGGCATGTCCATTTGCTACTCCTCACATGCGGTTGTACATGTCAGTGATGTATCAAACCGATGCGTGTCGAGCGGCAGGCCGGACCGACCGTCTGTTCGTGCTACTGCTCACATGCGGTTGCACATGTCAGTGACGCACCAAGCCGATGCGCGTCCCTTCGGTGAGCGGCGGGCCGAACCGACCGTGTGTTGGTGCGACGCGAACGCGACGGGCTGTAAATTTAACCGCCTAACTTAATAGTACTATGTAAAGTGTAACACTTGCTTTCACTCCTTAACGAGATCGGTCGATAGAAATCCCCATTAGAAAGGCGAGGGCGGTATTTTTCCAGCGCGGGAAGCGACGGATTTTTTTTACTGGAGCGGAGGCGTGGGAGTTTGGCCGACGGTTTCATACGTTTCTCGGACGCGTACGTGGGCCTGCGCTCTTGGAGGCCATCGTGGCAGAGCCAGACGCCCGCAACCTCTCCGACCAAAAAAAGAGGAGCCCGTTGTTGGCTATTTCTATAATTAGTTTTAAATTCTCAATCGTTCACGTGTGACGTGATATCAATCGTTCATTGATGTTGATCCAACGGTCTAGGTGTTTCAGATTCGCGTCTACAGTAACCTAAGTGTACCCACCCTAATAAAAAGTGTCTACGTTCTTCTAGAACCATCGTGTGACACCCTGATTTTTGGCCCTTTCTTTTTCTTTTGGATTTCTTCAAAAATTTATTTGGAATTCCTTTTTGGTGGCTCAGTGGTCTTGAAATCTGGGAAGGTCATCTCTTCTTCTTCTCCCAAGTGGCTTGTCACTCGCAACTCTTTCCCAAGGCCATGTCATTTCCATCTTAGCCCAACCCTAATCTTTATTCCTTGGGAATATTCCTTTTTCTATTAAAGGAATAACCCTGTTTGCCCTAGGTTATGAAGCAACTTATATTTCTGTCATTCCCAAAATTCCCAAAAAATTCTCAAAAATCCTTTGTACCATATGTACCTTGGATATGTAAAAATATTCAAGATTCCATGCTCATGGTGAGCACACCATCCAATATTTGTTTCTGGTCAAAAATTCAGTTTGTGAAGCAACTATATTTTATATGGATTCATAAATTCTGAAATTAATCCAGGACCTAAATATCCCTATATCCTTGGAGCATGCCAAAATTCACATCATTTTGCCAGGCCATTTTCTCCACAAAATTTCCCCAAGTTTCTGACCAGTAGAAAGCGTTGTGAAGGAAGTACCATTTTTATTTATCCAAATGGTATGAAATTTTTACAGTGCCTTCATATGCCCAAATCATCATCCTCCACCAAATTTCAGCTCAATCCAATCAATCATGTGAGTGCAGCTTCAAGATCTAGTTTCCTGGACCAGACTGGCAGTTGTGAAGCAACAATGATAAATATTGGTCCAAATCTTTTCATATTTCACAGGACTGTAGTCCTTCCAACCCTAAACCCCTGTGACATCCTGGCTAGCCCTTAGCCCCTTCATTTTTACCACAGCTTCATGCCCAAGTTTGCTACAGCAAACTTTAGATGATCATTCCCATCAGCACACAGTTGCTTTCTTCGAACCATCACTTCAGAGAGGCCCCATGTTGAAAGGACTACACTCTAGACACCTTTTGCCAGGCATATGTGCCTTCCTCTCACCAATGCACGTGGTGACCATGCGGGCTGGCATGCATTTGGCGCGCTCTGAGCGTCGGCTAGCTCCGGGCACTGCCCTCCCAGCCGCTCCCACGCGTCTCACCTTGTCCACCGTGTCGCCCATAGTCCCCTACGTCCACGCGTGCCCTGGCCCCCTCCTCTTTCTCCCTCCTTGCACCACGGCAGCCACGTCCGCACTATGTCGCCGTCCCCACCACCATGGCCGGTCGGCCACGCCGTCCTCGAGCTCTCCCGAAGCACCTCCGTGGCCTCTCCGCATCACGTGAACCCCCAGCCCTCTCAAATCGCCCCAGAGCCCCTCCATGATCGCCCACGGCCACCATGCTCACCACCCTCTTCCGCTCGAATTCGAGCTCTACGGCATCTCCCGCCCCACCTAGCCACCTCCAGGTGCCTTCCCCAACCCCCTAGACCCTCCCCGTAGCTCCAACTCCTCCTCTCTGCGGCTGTGCCACGCGCCCCGATGGCACCCGACGCTGCCCTGCGCCTCGGGCGTGGCCATCCTCATTTCGGAGCTCCTCGACGGTGGATACCCCCACTCACTGATGCGGCTCGGCCCCCTGACCACGACGGTAGGTCGTGCATCTCGTATGGCCGCCGGAATCACCGGCGGTCGTCGTCGGGGTGGGCTCCTCCCTCGGTAAGGAGCGCGTATGTGGGAGGAAGAAGGAGGATGACCTGCCACCGGGGCCCGCACGCCAGTGACCCAGTCGGCCGGGCCCGGTCGTTTAAGTGGAGACGCATTCTCCGGAATACGCTTTCCCTTAAGCAAAAACGCTCTCGGCCGTGTCTTCGGAAAAGAATACGCTTTCCCTGCAGCGAAGGCGTATTTCCCGAAATACGCTTTCTGTTTTTCAGCCTAGCACCGAATGTGCTAGTTTGCGGACGTTCACTTGTTAGCAGCAGAAAAGAACACAATTTTATTCGATTTCTGCCTAACGAACGAACGGCCGTATCTCCACAACCGTAACTCCGATTCAGGTGATTCAAAAGCCCACATTCTCTGTTCGTCGAGCCCGCTCCGATGGTATCATTTTCACCATGTTGTAACATTCTGAAAATGAACATTTTGCCCTTGCCTTTTAATCAGCTCCGCCGAGAGAGAAATGTTTCCGGCAAATTTTCCGCGAGCTCCTCGCACTTCTTTCCGGTGATTCCATCAACACCAGGCAAGCCACGACAGCCACTTGCATGATGGCATTGCAATAGCCATGGTTTCAACTTGAATGTTCGAATAATTATTTGTTCATGTAATTATTTTGAATGTTACTTATATGCTTGTGAATCCATGCTCATTTCTTATGCCATATTCATTTTTATCTAGTAATTGAAATGATTAATTGCTAATGTTATTATTATCATGTTTCATTCTTGTAATCATTTCCGATGCTAGTGATAATGATATGCTCATATGAATAGTTAGGGTTTGTTATGAAACTACTTGTGATATTCATGATCATCGTTATGCTATGCTCATTTGCATCCCATAGAATAAAAGATTTATCATTGTTGCTGTTATCTTGTTAAATGGTTATGTTGCCCATCCATGGATACACCGATATCATGCTCATATGCATTGTTATTTCATTATGTTATTTTATTGTGACTCGGCTCATCACCATTCAAGTTAAACCTGACGTAATCGAACTTGAACAAATCTGTTGGCTGAGTCATGGTGCCACCGAATCGAGCTCACCAGTGCAACCACACTTGCCTGTATGGGGAGGCCCTAATGCAGTCTATTGTCATGCCTCTCGCCGGTGCCTCCAGCTAGGGAAGGTTATGTCCGCGCGCTACCCTGATCAGGTAGGCAGCCATAATCTTGTGTGCCCGAGTTGTATGGTACCATTGTCCCCGTTTGGGACCATTTGTTTTGTTTGGCCACGATGGTGGCAGCCACGAGGTGGCAGGATGTCACGAGTTGACATCGGGGCCACCCATGATATAGCCCAAAGGGGAGTTTGTCGGAGTGGCTGGGAGAGTGTCATGCAATAGATTGGTTTTGTCGGAATGTCGTTGGTCCACCCGAATGGGAGCACGAGGCCATGGATTCCGTGGTGTGGGTATAGTGTACTAACCTCTGCAGGGTGTATAATCTATCGATAGCTGCGTCCTCGGTCATGGACACAGTTCGTAGTAGGTCACACTATGGGTCAACAGTAATAATAACCTGGATAATAAACAACCCCGGTTCCAAGAGGAAAGAAGTTGGTTGATCTTTATGTGGTCATGCGATGATCACAGGTAGAGATCAAGCTCCGTGTGTTCATGTGATGATCACGATGGTATAGTTGATACCGAGCTTGGTTGATCCTGAGGTGATCGTGTGATGCTCACAACGGTAAGCTTAACACATAGGGTGGTTACGAGATAACCTCCGAGAAGAGTAAGTTGGTCCAAGGGACCTTAAACATTGACCCCCTCTCATGCTAGTGCTAGTATCATCATGTTCATATCATGATTAACATGTACATGCCATGTTGTTGTTTGTCTTGACTGCTTTGGTTGCTGTGAGCTTGCGAGTACATTCAAAGTACTCACCTGGCGTGTCATGCCAGATGCAGGTGATGCCGTGATTAATTGCTTGTCGAGGATCCCGAGGTTGCACTCTAGGATGCGTCCCAGCTAGAGTCCCTGCGGAGTGGAGTCAATCACCGTCGTCGTTGTTCCGCTGCTAGAAGTTATTCCGCTACGAGATGTTCCGCTGCTAGCATAGAGCTATCGTAGTAGGCGTAGAATCATCGTGCCTTTGTAACCTTTGCACCTTCAAAACCCTTGTATTCATATTATTGGTAATAAAGAGCTGATTTGTTCTATGCCAAGCAGTGCCGTATTCCAGAAGACTTGATCTCTTGGCTGGAATACGGGGTGTCTCGGTTCCTCTGAGCCGGGGTGCCACAGTGCTTGGTATCAGAGCAGGTGTGTCTGTAGGATGCCCTAGCCAGCGCGAGTGTTAGAAACTGGTAATATAGAGTCTAGTCGGTTTGCTGCATTTGATTGCTGCATTTGTTTGTCGCATAGCATGCATATAGACTCACTATCTTGTCGCTAATGGCTCATGTTGTGATTGTAGGTGGCATCGGTTTTGATCCACTACCTGCACCCTCCAGCTTTGCATACCTGCTTTTTGGTGTTCGACGTCATCTCCGTCCCAGCAGAGTGATGCCGAGGTACCAAGTGTTCCAGACACCACTTGGAGGTATCGCGTATATATCTTTCCACCAGCCACCTATCGCCTCGGTGATAGACATGCTTCTATCCCGGATCTTGCCATCCTACTCGCCGCTTTGGCAACCCTTACTGGTCTTTGTTACCAGAAAAGGGCAATGCCAGCAAACCCTGATTTCCACCGCTATCCCGCCTTATCACCTATTCCCTGGACGAGTATGGGTCCCTTCCGTCCACTTGATGATGATGTGGCCGTGACATCCGTGTTCCGCTACATGATCACCAAGTACGTCCTCATCCCTAAGCCCGTCCAGATGCAACCGGTGCTGAGCCAGCGCTTGGTGTAGCTCTATTTACACCAACCTCTCCACATGTTGATTTACTTTCGTGCACACCGCCACAGCATGTTAGAGCGTAGTACCGGAGTTTCCGCGAGATTTGTGTGCTTAAGTAGGCAGGCATACTGTGGTGAATAGTAGTAAAATGTGATGTTGCTTGTATGTAATCTTGATGCCTTGTGTGTTTTTGTTTAGTCGTTTCTTTTGCTTCTTTCTTTGGGCTTTCGGTGTCACTTTATTTCCCCTTATGAAATTTGCTCATCGAACCGCCACCAGACTCAAGAATCAGTGAGGAGTTCAATTATTTGGAAGCTCAGCTAAACATTATGGAATTCTCAGCCGACTGCATTATATTGGGAATATATGGTTTGAATACAAATGATATTATGGATTGACTATCAGCATCAAGTCTATATCAGCGCGCAATCTTCACAGCCGTAATGATTAAACCAGCAGGAAGACGATTTGTGTGCAAGGCCAACCGTATATTTCGAGACAAAGCAGGAACATCAAGGGTATACATACATATGGCATTCAGTCCGCATATCAGAGAGAAAAGCTTCTGGTGTAAGCAACCCAGTCTTCCTCCGCACGCTACCAGAGAAGCTTACGATGCAAGGCTCCTCAATCTTCCTTAGCACGATATGTGGATAGCTTCCAGCATAAGATACTCAGTCTTCTTCAGTAAGCCACCACAGAAAGCTTCCGGCATAAGGCACCGAATCTTCCCCAGCAAGCAACCAGGAGGAGAAGCTTCTGAGGTACAATACCCAGCCTTCTTCAGCACGCTATCCCGGCAAAAGCTTCGAACGTAAGCTATTCAGTCTTCCTCAACACACTACTCTCAGATGGCTTCCAACACAAGCTATCCAGTCTTCATCAGTACGGCACTATGAACAGTCATCGACATTAGTACAAGATGCTACCCAGTGAGTTGGTAGTATATGGCAGTGCATCTCAAGAATCAGGTCCGCAACAGTTGGGTCAGAAGCACGAGCTAGTCAGGACACAAGTGTCTGCCTCGAGAATAAAATGCTCAGCTACCCATGCCTCCATATATATTGAGAGCATGCCACCCAGGTCATGCAAGTCACTCGTACGATGATGCAAGCACGGCGAGAATCCGACAACCACATGAGTTATACACCTACGTGTGATGCAAAGACTGACAAACTGTGAAGTAAGACAACATTGGGACAACAAATCTTGACAGTGGATATCAAGGCCAGTCTCCTCACACTCAACAAAGTGATATCATTAACCTTTGTCATTGTCTTGTATGATTGACGACCACAATGAGCTCCATACGAGTACATACAAACCTGGTATATTTCCTATGACACGAGTCATGAACAAGGCTAAGGTATGATTACCAGAATATTGCACCTGACAGCACCTATGGTCACACGAAGAATTAAGGATATATATGGCCAAGCTCTTTCGGCAAAGGATTCAGAGAAAGAGAACAATAATGAAGGAGCAAGATCGACAACGCGGGTGTGATAATCGTTGCCCGAACAACACGGTACGGATACCCAAGACAGTATGATTCCATATCGATTACTATGAATATACACCCAAGTGGTATACTCTGTTGGTAAGGACCTCATATCAAGGTAACTCACTTGTTCAAATGTATATGCTCAGAATTGTCAGTATCGAATATCCAAGTCTGCTATGTCAGACCAAAGGCCAGCTCAGCAGTTTGACTTCAATGACTGGGTTAAATCATCGCACGGCCTACTACCCACATATGGGTATATCGACAGGAGAAGTGGTCGAAATGCTAAAATCATAAGCTCGGATCATGTGCTCTCACATATGGTACCCAGTGAAATGCTAAGATTCTTCCGCCAGAACCACCCTCAGTCAAGTCTCTGGATGCTATTGTTATAAGGCCGTACTCCTTTATACTAGTCACAATTGGCGACAGTCAAATCATTGGTACGGATTTGATACTCGAGACAGTGAAGCCAGCCAAGATGATTCAGAACTCCCTACAAGTAGTCAGATTCCGCCAAGGCAAGGGTTATGATTCCCAGTAGGGTTTTGAACCCGGAGGACATGCATCTACTTGAGTAACCCGATGCGAGGAGTAAATGTTTTGTGTCCACCAAGGAAATTCGTTCACAACTCCATTCAATACTATGAGTGTGGGATAGAAGAATGTCACGTCAATGGGAAATCACTCCCGGACTTATGGAAAGATGACATATTTCAGTCATTATAATATATCAAATAAGCCAGCAGACATAAAGGAATTGGAGTCAGAGTAAGGATGAACATATGAAGGAAGACCTATCAGAATGTGGGATATGGTGAAGCAAACCACCCCAGAGCAAGGTAGTCAGGTCATATGAAATTCAGTGGGAACATCATATAAAGGAAAAGGATACCCGAGTTGGAAACGGTCTCCTTAAGTTAGAATATTCATACTTGTTCCCTGAGCGACCAAATCTCGAGGACGAGATTTTTGTAAGGGGGGTAGGTTTGTGACACCCCGATTTTTGGCCCTTTCTTTTTCTTTTGGATTTCATCGAATTTTTATTTGGAATTCCTTTTCGGTGGCTCTGTGGTCTTGAAACCTGGGAAGATCATCTCTTCTTCTTCTTCTCCCAAGTGGCTTGTCACTCGCAACTCTTTCCCAAGGCCATGTCATTTCCATCTTAGCCCAACCCTAATCTTTATTCCTTGGGAATATTCCTTTTTCTATTAAAGGAATAACCCTGTTTGCCCTAGGTTGTGAAGTAACCTATATTTCTGTCATTCCCAAAATTCCCAAAAAATTCTCAAAATTCCTTTGGACCATAAGGACCTTGGATATGTAAAAATATTCAAGATTCCATGCTCATGGTGAGCACACCATCCAATCTTTGTTTCTGGTCAGAAATTCAGTTTGTGAAGCAACTATATTTTATATGGATTCATAAATTCTGAAATTAATCCAGGACCTAAATATCCCTATATCCTTTGAGCATGCCAAAATTCACATCATTTGGCCAAGCCATTTTCTCCACAAAATTTCCCCAAGTTTCTGACCAGTAGAAAGCATTGTGAAGGAAGTACCATTTTTATTTATCCAAATGGTATGAAATTTTTATAGTGCCTTCATATGCCCAAATCATCATCCTCCACCAAATTTCAGCTCAATCCAATCATCCATGTGAGTGCAGCATCAAGATCTAGTTTCCTGGACCAGATTGGCAGTTGTGAAGCAACTATGATAAATATTGGTCCAAATCTTTTCATATTTCACAGGACTGTAGTTGTTCCTACCCTAAACCCCTGTGACATCCTGGCTAGCCCTTATCCCCTTCATTTTTACCACAGCTTCATGCCCAAGTTTGCTACAGCAAACTTTAGATGATCACTCCCATGAGCACACAGTTGCTTTCTTCGAACCATCACTTCAGAGAGGCCCCATGTTGAAAGGACTACACTCTAGACACCTTTTGCCAGGCATACGTGCCCTCCTCTTGCCAATGCACGCGGTGACCATGTGGGCTGGCATGCGTTTGGCGCGCTCTGAGCGTCGGCTAGCTCCGGGCACTGCCCTCCCAGCCGCTCCCGCGCGTCCCACCTTGTTCACCGCGTCGCCCACAGTCCCTTGCGTCCATGCGTGCCCTGGCCCCCTCCTCCTTCTCCCTCCTCACGCCACGGCAGCCACGTCCGTGCTCTGTCGCTGTCCCCACCACCATGGCCGATCGGCCACGCCGTCCTCGAGCTCTTCCGAAGCACCTTCGTGGCCTCTCCGCATCACGTGAACCCCCAGCCCTCTCAAATCGCCCCAGAGCCCCTCCATGATCGCCCATAGCCACCATGGTCACCGCCCTTTTCCGCTCGAATTCGAGCTCTATGGCGTCTCCCGCCCCACCTAGCCACCTCCGGGTGCCTTCCCCAACCCCATAGGCCCTCCCCGTAGCTCCAACTCCTCCTCTCCGCGGCTGTGCTATGCGCCCCGATGGAACCCGACGCCGCCCTCCACCTCGGGCATGGCCGTCCTCATTTCGGAGCTCCTCGACGGTGGAGACCCCCACTCACCGATGCGGCTCGGCCCCCTGACCATGACGGTAGGTCGTGCGTCTCGTATGGCGGCCGGAATCGCCGGCGGTCGTCATCGGGGTGGGCTCCTCCCTCGGCCAGGAGCACGTATGCGGGAGGAAGAAGGAGGATGACCTGCCAGCGGGGCCCACGCGCCAGTGACCCAGTCGGTCGGGCTCGGCCGTTTAAGTGGAGACGCATTCTCCGGAATACGCTTTCCCTTAAGCGAAAACGCTCTCGGCCGTGTCTTCGGAATAGAATACGCTTTCCCTACAGCGAAGGCGTATTTCCTAAAATACGCTTTCTGTTTTTCAGCCCAGCGCCGAAAGTGCTAGTTTGTGGACGTTCACTCGTTAGCAGCAGAAAAGAACACAGTTTTATTCGATTTCTGCCTAACGAACGAACGGCTGTATCTCCGCAACCGTAACTCTGATTCAGGTAATTCAAAAGCCCACGTTCTTTGTTCGTTGAGCCCGTTCCGATGGTATCATTTTCACCATGTTGTAACATTCTGAAAATGACCATTTTGCCCTTGCCTTTTAATCAGCTCCGCCGAGAGAGAAATGTTTCCGGCAAATTTTCCGCGTGCTCCTCGCACTTCTTTCCGGTGATTCCATCAACACCAGGCAAGCCACGACAGCCACTTGCATGATGGCATTGCAATAGCCATGGTTTCGACTTGAATGTTCGAATAATTATTTGTTCATTGAATTATTTTGAATGCTACTTATATGCTTGTGAATCCATGCTCATTTCTTATGCCATGTTCGTTTTCATCTAGTAAGTGAAATGATTAATTGCTAATGTTATTATTATCATGTTTCATTCTTGTAATCATTTCCGATGCTAGTGATAATGATATGCTCATATGAATACTTAGGGTTTGTTATGAAACTACTTGTGATGTTCATGATCATCGTTATGCTATGCTCATTTGCATCCCGTAGAATAAAAGATTTATCATTGTTGCTGTTATCTTGTTAAATGGTTATGTTGCCCATCCATGGTTACACTGATATCATGCTCATATGCATTGTTATTTCATTATGTTATTTTATTGTAACTCGACTCCTCACCATTCTAGTTAAACCTGACGTAATCGAACTTGAACAAATCTGTTGGCTGAGTCATGGTGCCACCGAATCGAGCTCACCAGTGCAACCACACTTGCCTGGATGGGGAGGCCCTAATGCGGTCTATTTTCATGCCTCTCGCCGGTGCCTCCAATTAGGGAAGGTTATGTGCGCGCGCTACCCTGATCAGGTAGGCGGCCATAATCTTGTGTGCCCGAGTTGTATGGTACCATTGTCCCCGTTTGGGACCGTTTGTTTTGTTTGGCCATGACGGTGGCAGCCACGAGGTGGCAGGATGTCACGAGTTGTCATCGGGGCCACCCATGACATAGCCCAAAGGGGAGTTTGTCGGAGTGGCCGGGAGAGTGTCATGCAATAGATTGGTTTTGTCGGAATGTCATTGGTCCACCCGAATGGGAGCACGAGGCCATGAATTCCGTGGTATGGGCATAGTGTACTAACCTCTGCAGAGTGTATAATCTATCGATAGCCGCGTCCTCGGTCATGGACACAGTTCATAGTAGGTCACACTATGGGTCAACAGTAATTATAACCTAGATAATAAACAACCCCGGTTCCATGAGGAAATAAGTTGGTTGATCTTTATGTGGTCATGCGATGATCACAGGTAGAGATCAAGCTCCGTGTGGTCATGTGATGATCACGATGGTATAGTTGATACCGAGCTTGGTTGATCCTGAGGTGATCGTGTGATGCTCATGACGGTAAGCTTGACACATAGGGTGGTTACGAGATAACCTCCGAGAAGAGTAAGTTGGTCCAAGGGACCTTAAACATCGACCCCCTCTCATGCTAGTGCTAGTATCATCATGTTCATATCCTGCTTAACATGTACATGCCATGCTGTTGTTTGTCTTGACTGCTTTGGTTGCTGTGAGCTTGCGAGTACATTCAAAGTACTCACCTGGCGTGTCATGCCAGATTGCAGGTGATGCCATGATTGATTGCTTGTCGAGGATCCTGAGGTTGCGCTCTAGGATGCGTCCCAGCCAGAGTCCCTGCGGAGTGGAGTCCATCACCGTCGTCGTTATTCCGCTGGTAGAAGTTATTCCGCTACGAGATGTTCCGCTGCTAGCATAGAGCTACCGTAGTAGGCGTAGAATCGACGTGCCTTTGTAACCTTTGCACCTTCAGAACCCTTGTATTCATATTATCGGTAATAAAGAGATGATTTGTTCTATGCCAAGCAGTGCCGTATTCCAGAAGACTTGATCTCTGGGCTGGAATACAGGGTGTTCCGGTTCCTCTGAGCCGGGGTGCCACACATCGACATGTCAGTGTGATCAAATCCACACAGGAAGCTGGCAAACAACACCTCCACATGTGCCACATGGCTTCATGATCTTCCTCGTATTTTGTTTCCTATGAAGTAGTGCCATGCTATTGGAAATCCAACTTGGTTGCTTTGCACATACCGGAAGTACTAGTGCCACATCATCTAAAAAGCCTTTGTACACGCGTCAAATTATCAATCATGTGGGCTGACTCTTCTTATAGAAATGTGCTCCACCATGTACCCGTGTGTCTGTATGAAGGAAGGAGTGAGTGCGTGCGTGCACCTCTTCTCTTCGTACATGTACTCCACCTAGTGGGTGTGTCAGAGAGAGAGAGAGAGAGAGAGAGAGGGAGAGATGGTGTGTGCGACATGCCTCTATACATATGTTTGTGTCAAAGAGAGGCCTACATACATAGTATATGTATGTGCAGGGGGCGATATACGACAAGAGAGGGGAAGGATTTAGTTTACGCCAGATATCGATAGAGACGGATAGAGGGATGAACTTTATGAGCGTACAAGCGCTAGGACAGAGGGGGTGCTTGAAGATGGTGCGAGAGGCCAGGTAGACGAAGATAAGGAAGGAGTACAAGTGCGATATCGATAATTAAAGAGAGGGGATGAGAACGTGTGTGGGCGCGCGCGTCTGATTGATAGATAAAGCGGAAGGCATGGATGATGAGATGGGAGGGACAATTAATGTGTGTGTAGTAGGCTGTCCTATCAAGAGAGGTCATAGTTTCGTCGATGTGTGTACGTGGGAAAAGAGGGGGAGACCTAACTAGAGATATAGATCGGTCGGTTTGTGTGGGAAAATAGCGAGAGAGACCTGGCTACACATAGAGGGAAATCGATTGGTGCACATGCATGCATATGTCAGAGATAAAGAACTCCCAGAGTGACAAAGAGAGGGAGAGGTGTGTGTGTGGGGGAGGGGTAGGGATGCAGCTAGCTAGCTAGCTAGCTACCTAGGAGATGGTGCAAGAGGCCTATTAGTTAGTTAGCTTGAGACAGTGTATGAGTGCGAGATGGATAACAATAGAGGGGGCGACAATGCGCGCATTCCTCGGAGTTAGGGCGGGAGGAATGGATGGTGAGAGGAGGGTAGGACCATATGTGTACATGTTTGTGTGTGGTAGCTAGGCAGACCTAGCTAGAGGGATACATCGATTGGCATGTCTGGGAAAGAGGCAGATGGAGAGACCTAGAGAGATCGTGGGAGACTGACCTAGAGAACGAGAACGTGTGTGCACGATGTAGAGGATGCCGAGTGGGGAGTGTGTGTGCATATATATATGCATACACGATAGGAAAGTTAGTGGTATATATCCACAAAGAGAGGAGGAGTGTGTGAGTGGGTGTAAAAGACTCACATAGATGATAATCAATATAAAAGTGGATTCAAATATTTGAATGAGAGATCATGATGTTTGTAACCCATGCATGCATGAATATAATGGAGATATGTGTGTGGTTTTGAATCGAACATGCAATACTATATACAAGTTGAACGAGTCAAAATTGATTTGAATTTGAGACACCGATGGCAGGCATCGTTTGACCACATTGCATCCATGCATGGACATAACTATTCGAATTTGAGATAATGTGTGGCTTTTGCAGCTAACATCTAAATGATGTGTGTGTGGGGGGGCATGCATTGTGTGTGTTAAACACATTATACATATGAAAACATGGTTTAGATCATTCCGAACATCTAGCTAGAGCATGAAATGTACTGTGATTTGAATTCAACATAAAATGGATACAAATATTTGAATTGGAGATTGTATGGTACATGTAGTTCATATTTAAATAGGAATACTACTACATGCATGTATTGTGTTATCAAGATAATATTTAAATGATGGTATAACTTGACAACAATCGTATTATTCAAATAGGGAAAATTGATTCAATATGGTAGACGACAGTGTTTTGATTTTTTTTGCGGGAGTGTTTTGATTTGTTTATTTGTTGTTGTTGTTTTTGTTGTTGAGGGAAGTGCGAATTGATTTGGTACTGTACATGCTAAGCTTATTCTACTGAATTTGTTAGTTATTTGTTGTTGGTTTTGAATGGCATTTGTAGTAATATTGTAAAACGGGACATGACTCTCTCATGTCTTGTACGAATTGTCTTTTGTCTTGTTTTTTTTTGTACACGTTAAGCTTGT
This sequence comes from Elymus sibiricus, assembly GCA_039707655.1. Taxonomy (NCBI): domain Eukaryota; kingdom Viridiplantae; phylum Streptophyta; class Magnoliopsida; order Poales; family Poaceae; genus Elymus; species Elymus sibiricus. The sequence continues at coordinate 210,299,560 of CM077664.1, forward strand.
TCTCCTGAAATTCGAAGCCGCGCCATGTTATCCCGAAATTTTCAAGCTAGAGTATCTCTTTGTCTCTTGTGGTGCGAAACTCCCGCCTCTTCAACCCGCGCCTTGTTATCCCGAAATTTCAACGCGCGCGAAAACTCCCTCCTCATCCGAAATCGGTCGCGCCGCCCAACCCGCGAAATCCCCCTTCTACCCCTCAGCCGGAAATACCGCCTCGACGTCCCATGGATAAAACGGGTGGGGGTACTTTCATAACTTACCCCAAATTTCGGACCGCCGCCCAGCCGAAGCCTCTTCCCCAACGACGTCGTCCACAGCAAAGCTCGACGTCCCTCATCCACCGCTCTGGATGAGGATCTGTCGTCCCGCCGGTTCAGCCGCCCCATCCTCCACCTCCAAGGAGCTGCCCCGACTTTGCCTCGTCTAACGCGCCACCTCCATTCCCACAGCGTCGTCTTCAGCTGCCCCACCGGAACCGCAGCACCCTCTCCAATTCCTCCAATGAAGCTGAAGCCTACTCAGTGCCACCAAGGAGGTGCTACACTCATCGCTATGTTTTTCTCTTTTATTTGATCTCACGGGGCTGCTGGTGCTCGATCCTGAGCCGCCATGGCGCGTCTCCATCGACGACGGCATCGCCGGCCACTTCCTCCATGACGTCTCTCCCTCATAGCGTTGCTCCCTCGGCGGCGACATCCACACCAGCAGGAGTTGCTGCTGCTCCGGCTCACGCTCACGCTGTTGCTGCTCTGGCTCTCGCTCGCACTGCTTCTCTGCTCTTGTTGTTGGTCGCGCTGCTGCTCTGCTCTCGCTCTCGTTTGTTCTGCTGCTGTGCTCTGCTCTTGCTCTCGTTCGTGCTGTTGCTGCTGCTACATGACCTGCTGCAGCTACATGAGTTGCTGCTTTAGCTCTTGCTCGCGGTGCTGCTCTGGGCGCAGCTGCCGCAGCTGCACGAGCTGCTCTCTGCTAGTGCGTTCACTTCTCGAGCGGCTGCTAATTTAGATCACTGCTTCGGGAGCTACTAGTGCTCGACCGGCCTAAAGTTCTATTGTAGTGCTATGCAACTAGTGCAAACAGTTTCGATAGTAAATTCGGTTTCGTCAGTAAAATTCAGTTTCGACTGTACAATTCAGTTTCTTCAGTTAAGTTCAGAGTCAACAGTTTTTACATCATCTATTGGAGCAACCGTGGTGCGGCTGATGCATTTTACATCTAGCACTGTTTGCTGATGCATTTTACATCATCTATTGCAGATGCTATTAGAATCCCACTTCAGATTAACGTTGTCTGTCTTGTCCTACTTCAACCTCGCCGTGGTACCCCTCACCGGAGCTGCTCCAATGACGGAACCATCCATCACAGCGGAGCAGTACCCTCGGCGCCGTCTCCAGATGCCTCAGATCTTCTGCCCCGCCTCCGACAGTCACACCAGCCGCACCATCCTCCACGACCAACCCAATGATGCCGAGGTCGACAAGGCTATGCTAAAGAGGTTGTACACTCGTCACATCACTTTTTTACTCTACATTCACGTCGATCCCTTAGGGATCCTTTGGTTCAAAGCAGTTGCAAATCTAGGAAGAAATGGAGGGTGGTCTCAAAGTTAACAGGGAGAAAACTAAATGCTCTTTTGAACCACAATTTGAATCGGTTTAGCAAGATAGCCATTATCTCATAATCATGTGGACCAAATAAACTCACAAAATTTCATATTACAATGGGAACATATACTATTACTGAATTGTTTGGTTTTTTTTAAAGATATAATTTTTTAACCAGAATAATGGACCTACTTATGTTGTCCATATAAGCTCAAATTTTTTTAGAGTACAATAGAGCACATGTAGTATATATTGAAAAACTTTAGGTTTCTTTTCAAAAAAATATCCAGTTCTTGCAGGCAAGAACAACCACTGAGAACACGTAGTAACGAGAAATACGAATAGTTTCTCCCATATGACAAGCAGTGAGGTAGTAGGCAAGCTAGCTATCCGTGTTGGACTCTCTCGGAAGCGATCATTTTTTATTTCTGCGTGTTGGGGCCGTGCATGTGTAGATGGGCCTGGGAGTTGAGCAAGTTGGTTGTGTCCAAGATATTAGTAGTACAAAAACATTATTCGAAGGCAGGCTTCAGCCTGTTGAAGACTGCCTACTAGAATCGCCACTGGTTCAAAGAAAAAGTGAAGGAAAACATAGGACTTGGAAAGTTTCCTATGGTACTACTATTCATGCATTTGGTTAGAAGGAATGGAGCAAAGCAAAACTGGAGGATTTTTTTCCTTTGGTGTCTCTCTCAAAGAAAAAACGTAGAAATTTTCATATCCACTTGGACGTCCTTTACAAATTCCTATGCATGAAGAACAAGACTAAGTGCATTAGTGGCATAATAAGATTCTAACTTTACATTTTCATGTGGTTTGACTTTAATTTGATCATGTTTCTCTGCATTCCTGTGTTCTTCCAATTCCTATGAACCAAACACCCAGTTTGACAGAAATCTTATGTTTGCAAATGCTCTGTTTTGCACGTGCATTCCTATCCTATTCCTGTGTTTTTCCAGTCCATGCATTTTTAGAATCCTCCTGTTCAAAGGAGCCCTTGCTGATTTACTTCATTTACAGATAGGTGTCAAAGAAAACTCTCTGTGGTTTATCCTGCTCCTGCTGTGCTGTCCTCCACCCCACCTGAGCTGTTCCATCGGCGGAAGCGTCCACTGCAGCAGAGATCCCCACTCCAGACCATCTTTTACCGCCTCAGATCTTCTTCCCCACTGCCGGCAGCCACACCAACTGCATTACCATCATCGACTGAACAGATGAACCTGTCGACTAAATAGTTCCAGAAGAGAGGTCGCACTCTTTCGTGTCTGCTTACGTCATACATCGATTAATATTACCTACTACTTTATCGTCCTATTAACCTCTTAGACTCTGAGTCAGGTCCAAACTAATGCTCAGACTTGAGTTTTAAAATGCTTGTGGGGCACATATCGAGGCAGCAACGAATAGTATCTCTGTCTACTATCTGGTTCATCTCGGGTCTTCTATGTGGTTCATGTTGGGTGGGCAACAAACAGTAGAGGAGCCATTTTTGTCTTTTTTAACTGAAGCTATCATCTTCCTGCTACCATTAGTTTTGGATCTATCCATTGGTTGCTACCATCAGTCTGGATTTCTGCATGCACCCCTTAGGCCTTACATAATCTGACTATGTTTTTTTTATTATGCATGTCAGTTATTGTACACAATCGTACAGAACATGTAGAGAAAAAGAGAAGAGCATTGCGTGGGAATATAATGTCATGCAGACGCCGCTCCATGGTGGGTGCAGTGGCAGCCCCCCTCCCTCCATTCCAGATTGTATTCCAGAGGAAGATAACTGTTCAGAGGGGGATTCAGAGGGAGCAGACCACTCCTATTTACCCCTTGAGGTGTTTGCTCTAACTTGGCATGCTGATGTTGGTCATATCATGCATATGGCGCCTTGCATTGCTTACTTTATACATCGTATATGTCATCAGCTTAGTTTAGGCATGCTTTGTGTGAATGCCACCTGTTTGGTTTCTATATCATATATGTGAATTATGCAGTGCCATCTTGTTTAGCCAGGCATAATATTTGTGAATCATGCAATGCCATCCTGTTTAGCCAGTCATCGTATATGTGAATTATATCATGCCATGCTTTTTTTATCATGTATTCCATTTGTCAACAATGTTTGTACATTCACCTACTCTTCCTGTGCATCAGCCATTTGAGTCGGCGATGGAAAAATCTGGAGTGAAAACAAGGTCTTCAGAGCAGTCAGTGCTACCTGTCGAAGCAGATATCTTGCTGGTTACAGATAGCTCCTTAGAGGAGGATTTAGAGACAGATGACCAGTCCTATCCCCCCCCCCCCCGAGGTTTATGCTCTAGCTTGGCAGGGTTATATTGCTCATATCATGCATATGGTGTCTTGCATTACTATGTCATTTGCTTAGATTAGACCTGATTTGTGTGAATGCCACCTGTTTTAGTTTCTAGTATATCATATATGTGAATTATGCAATGCCATCTTTTTTAGCAAGGCATCATATATGTGAATTATGCAATGCCATCCTGTGTAGCCAGGCATCATATATGTGAATTATGTCATGCCATCCTTTTTTCATTACGTATTCCATTTTCCGACAATGTTTGTATATTAAACTACTCTTCCTGTGCATCAGCCATTTGAGTCGGTTATGGAAAAATCTGGAGTGAAAACAAGGTCTTCAAAGCAAACAATGCTACCTGTTGAAGCAGATATCTCACTGGTTACAGGTAGCTCCTCAGAGGAGGATTCAGAGACAAATGACCAGTCCTATATCCCCCCTGAGGTGTATGCTCTAACTTGCGACGGTTATATTTCTCATATCATGCATATGGTGTCTTGCATTGCTTAGTTTAGACATCATATACACAATATTCAATGCCATCTGCTTAGTTTAGAGATCATATATGCGAGTGCCAGCTGCTTTGTATATCAATCATATAGGTGAATTATATCATGCCATCTTGTATACTTAGACAACATGTATGTGAATTATTTCATGCCAACCTATTTTATAAAGACATCATATAGTTATGTCATGTCATCCTGTTTAGATAGTCATCATATGTTGAATTGTGTCATTCTATCCTGTTTAGTTATCCATCATATATCTGAAATTGTGTCATGCTATCCTGTTTAGTTAGCCTTAGCCATCATATATGTGAAATTGTGTCATGCTGTCCTGTTTGGTTAGACAACATATACGTGAATTACTGCATCTGTCTATCATACAATGTCTGTACCTTCAATTTCTTTTCTTGTTTATCAGCCATTTGAATTGAAGGGGGTGATGGCAGTATCTAAGGGAGTAAAAACACGGTCTTCACAAAAGACGATGCTACCCGTCGATGCAGATAGAACCACGGTTGTACTTGCCTAAGAGCCAGCCCCACCACACATAAACGACACTCTTGTAGATTGTACCCCTACCCCGTTGGCTAGAGAACCAGCTACACCCCATCTAACCTCAACCCCAGCAGATAGTAACCCACTTCCAGTTGACACAGCACCATCTCCACCATAGAGCACCCACACACGAGCAGTTAGTAAGGCAACTGCAGTGCCCAAAGCACGAGGACCACCACAGCGAACCCAAACTCCACGCTTAAAGAAGAAGAACAATTGTTCTCAGGTCAGATTCCGTAGCAATGGTGCATTCTCCTTTGTTCTTGCATCACTGTATTTACTCATACCAACTAATTTCTAATTTGAAGGATCCAATTGAAACTGCAATGGTGCAAAAGGTATGTTTTAAACCTGTTTTTTTAATTGGTTTGATGTGGTAACTTCTTGCTCTATGTTGATTTCAGTTTCAATTGTATAAACAGCTATGTTCTCATGGCATGCACATTACAAGTGTTGTTAGTGTTGTGTAGTTTACCACACTTACATTCTGTCTATGCTGCTTTGTCTTAAACATATATGATTTGAACTGTGTCTCTATCTTGATTTGGCAACATAAACTAGGATGATATAGACAAAACAGTGACCATAGTACATAGATATATGTTTGTTTCATTCTGTTATTATGTACTACCTTGCAATAGAAGACAAGTTAGTATAATCCTGTCAACCTTACTACTGAACTGGTTTACCAAAATGAGTTTCATATACTACATGCTAAACCTGTGATGTGTCTGCTTGTTCCTCTTTTAGAATGCCGGCAGAATAGTGGAGAAGAGTACCCCATTATGCAATGGTAAAGGAAGTAATGCAGATAAGGTCCAAGATAGTCAGACAACCCTGTTGTTCTCCAAGAAAGCTGATAAAAATTATCTTGAAGACAGTGAGACAACCCCAAAGTCCTGCCTTGATGTAGTGTTCGAGTTACTAGCCACTACCGCTGGCACAAGCCCTTCGAACTCGCTGCCTGAATCAGTTCGACTTCTTGAGTCTCAGCTACAAGCTGAAAGACAACGATCAACTGTGCTGCGACAAGAAACTGAAGGACTGAGGAAGTCCCTACAGAATTCAGATGCATACTTTCTGGAGAAACAGCAAGAGTTGGAGGATTTTAGCGCCAAACAAGAGAAAGCTAATAAGCTTGCTAAGCTTATTGCCAGCATGGTGGGTGCCCAGGATATCGTTTCTTGAGCTCTTCTGAAGTGGTTTCAGTTCTGGACTTGTTTTGTTGCCGCGTTTATTTGCACTGGTGGCCAATTGAGACGCCCAGTGTATGTAATATGCTGCTTTGTTGTTCCCTAATATTTGCACTGGTAGCGAACTTTGATGCCCAGTGGATGTAATCTGTGTAATCGCCGTAATAGCCTAGCGTTAGTTGCTTTCTTATTTATTTACTTATAGTCTTGTTTATTTGTTTGCTTGTAGTCATTGCAGTTCTTTTTCCTCGGTTTGCTAGTGTCCGCAATAACCATGGGCCACATACGGGCCGTGGTAACGATGGGCCTCCTACGGGCCGTAGGATCCATGGGCCTCCTATGGGCCGTAGGATCCATGGGCCTCATTCGCGCCGTAGGATCCATGGGACGTACTGTTTGTGGGCCAAAACCGGACAGCAATATGGACCGTAAACGGGCCAAAATTGGAACCGTCCGTTTATGGGCCCAGACCATAACGGGCCGTTAACAGGCTGGAAGACAGCACAGGCTTAATTCTATCAACAGGCATGACGGGTCGTTAATGGGCCGGATTACAGGATAGGATGAAAACGGCCCAATGGGTTAACGGGCCACAAACAGACCGATTGTTACCATAGGCTGAATTTGGCCCATTAGCATAACAGGCCAGTAAGGGACCGTAAGTAATCGAGGGCCGGAAATGAGCCCAAGAATTTATGGGCCCTTAGAAGGACGAAAGGGAGCACGGGCTGGAAACGGCCCAGCTGAATCATGGGCCGTTAATGGGCTCAAAGCAATTTACTGTTCATGATGGACCTGATTCACCACGGGCCGTCAATGGGCCCAGAGATGCAAAAGGCCTCATATGGGTCGAAAGACTTCACGGGCCATAGATGGGCTGAAAGTGATAACGGGCTGGAATCATATGGGACGGCCCACATGACGCTACTGGGCCGAATACTGACAGGCCATAACGGGCCATGAGTACTGCAGGGGAACGCAGCAGAAAACAAAAAATTTCTGACCTACGCACCAACCTAGGACCACTATGAAGACTGCATACATGGTTTCGATCCGATCGTTACCGACTCATAGCGCAGCGGAAGTAGAGTCGATGTAGATCGTCGGTGCAGATCCCCGCTGCTAGGATTTACAACCTCCCAACCGCAAGGATGTACTCCCTCGTCTGCCCCTCGGACAGCCCTCCGGGAGGCGGTCGGACAGTCCCTCGGACGGTGTCACGGACAGCCCTTCGGGAGGACCCTCAAAACTCGGACGGTCACTCGGACAGCCCTTCGGGAGGCACTCTCGAACAGCCCCTCGGGCAAAAAGATCGAACCTATGACCTCTCTACGGGGTTGCACACATACGGTGTCATCTATCCGGCAGGGCTTCGCCGTCCAGAACTAGTTCCCATCGGAACCCAGACAGCCTTTCGGCTCTACGAAACTATTTCGCGGGGAGGGAGAGAGGAAGCCAGATCATTGCATGGCATTGTGTATGTGAGAAAGAGTGAGTTTGGGCAGCCCCCTCCACCCCTATTTATAGGCCAAGCCCAAGGGTGGCTTCTCCAAGAAGCCACTAGGGGAATATACCAAAAGGCCCTCAAGGTGGTTTCTCCAAGAAGGCACCAAAAAGTGCTTTTCACTATTCACGGAAACATTTTTCCGCGACCGTTAAATCCGAAAATATTTCTGTAGGTCTTAGAATAATTCCAGTACCCACTAAAATAATTTTGGACGCGTTCCGAAACAATTCCGGATTAGTGATTTTCATCTGCGAAAAGCAACCAAAGCGGTTCCGGCAGCTCCGGAACATTTCTGGGTTTTTTCTCCAGAAAAATCCCAGAAGTTACCAGAACAATTCTGGCACCCTCCAAGAATTTCCAGGCGTGTGCCGAAACCAATTTGACCTAATGGTATACCCTGAAACAACTTTTCAGTTTTACCGAAACTATTCCGGTGTTCTCTCTCCGGAACTTTTCCGTTGTCTCCGAAACTTTTCCGGTGACTTTCTCTCAGACTCCATGTCTAGAATTCAGCAGATAGATGACCCTTAAGCGTGTGACCCTATAGGTTCGGTGAAGTATAGACATGACCGGAACTCTTTCTGATCAATGATCAACATCGGAGCCGTGGACACCCATATTGACCCCTATACCCACACGAATAAATATTCGAGTGAACCTCCAGTTTGCCGTGTGCTATTCCTGTTGCTTCGCGATATGTTACAAATACCCGAGGTGAGAATCATCGGCATCCCCGTGGATCAACACTTGTCCACAATGCCAGTTACCTCGTTACCGGTTTTGTTCTCTTTTCTTGTTTCCGTGTTCCGGCATCCCTGTGATCAAATCACAATGTGTCTGGCCAGACGATGGTGGATACCGTAACACCGAGAGGGCCCAGAGATATCTCTCCATCGTCGGAGGAGCAAATCCCAATCTTGAGCTATCAAGTCCCTTGTCATACTTTCCCATGAACCCGTAAGCCGCCGTAATAGCCACCCAGTTACGGATGACGTTTAACAAACCCCAAAGTTCATGAATCAAGCATGAAGGAACTCGATACTCTCATGGTCTATGGAATTATGCAAATGTTAACTATCTTTGTGTTATTAACCATTAACTTGTGACGAATGTATCTCATAGCATAACATCAATTCGGGTCGATTCAACCACAAGTGTTCTACTAACATTGTGTCCCCAAAGTTGCTGCCATAGTCATGCCCATGATTAGGAAAACAGAACCATCATGCAACACTTGAGCTAGTCTTACAGGTCATACTAGGAATACATTTTACCGTTTATTATTCCACACGTGCATATGAGTCTTCCTCTGAGCCTCGTGTTATTGCAGACTCGAGAACCATAGCAGTTATAGCACGGAATACAAACTTAATTACAAACATGGGGATAAATAATAACATTTATTATTGCCTCTAGGGCATATCTCCTAGAAGTACCCAGGCCATAGATGGGCTGTATGCGAACATGCCATTAACAGGCTTTCCATGGGTCGGCCTGCTATTTTTTGACCAAGTCAAATAGGCCGGCCTTTTTAACCTAAATGGGCCACTGTTGGGCCATGCCACATGTCGACGTATCATAGGCGTCTCACGTCCAATGATGGATGACATCTGTCGCAACGCCGAGCTGACACATGGATCCACCGGCGAATGAGAAATTTACACGTGGAAAATCGCCATTGGTCAGGGCTGCTAACGGGTTATCGGATCCAAACCCGCACCTGATAGCTTAACGGCGACCCGTTACGGTGGATGCCACATGTCGATCATCCTTGATGAAAACACTTCCATGACGTGACATTTATCGTCATGGAAGTGGACACTTCCGTGATGATAATTTTAGTATTGTCATGGAACACTTCTACGACAGCACAAGTATGACTATCTTGATTCTGTCATAAAATTGTCGTGGATGTACATGCATGACAGAAAACTTGACCTACTGTGACAAAGACGTATCATCACGGAAGTGTTTTTTTGTAGTGTAGGATCGATTGTCGTACTATCAAGGGGGGCTCTCAAGTGAGTAGCTTGATCGTATCATTCGTAGAGAGCTCAAACCATTACATCCTTGGCATCATCTTTCTTGGTTCATGTTTGGTTTTTCTCTTTGTGAGTTTTGGAGCTTATGGTCATCGTCAGGACAAGCTCAAGTTCATAAAAAACAGATTTCGTATGTATCATCTATTATGTTTTCGATGTTGGAGTCTTTGCCGGTTCTTCACTAATGGAGGTTTCACACCTCTATATCATTGGCATATTTCTCTTCACAGCTCTTGTCGTTAGTTTTCTATCAAGCTTGAGTTCATCGAAATCGGAGTTCATTTGCAGAAGTTATGGCAGTTTTGGTCTTACTTGATTCCTTCATTTATATTCTGGCTTTTCCTGTTGGTATTTGGCGGTAGTACCGCTGGCTACCACAGTAGTACTGCTTGTGCGGTAGTTCCGCTGGTGTGTCGCGGTTACTACCGAGAGGGTGTATGTTATCCTTCTGGAATTCGCGGTAGTACCGCTTGCTCCTAGCGGTAGTAGCGCTTGTGCGGTACTTCCGCTGGAGTACCGCGCACACTACCGTGGATTTCTCTGTTACCCTCTGGCTAATTCGAGGCAGTACCACTTATTAGAGGCAGTAGTACCGCTCCGGCACTCCAGTTATGCGCTGGTCCACTGTGGGTCTCGACAACTACCTCTGTGCTTAGCGATGGTACCGCTCCCCCGAGCGATAGTACCGCTTAAGTCAGTTCTGGAACATAACTGTTGGATTTTCACACCCACTATTTAAGGGGGTCTTCTTCTCCATTGCCCCTAACGACTTTGAGCAAGCTTTTTCCTCCATTGTTGATCTCAAAAAGCTTTGCCTTCTCTCTATTCCTCCCATGAATTTTGCATCTTTTTGAGGGAAAAGAGAGAGGAGATCGAGATGTACATTTCCACCAATCCACATCTCCTCTAAGTGAGGGGAACCTTGTGGATCTAGATCTTAGAGTTCTTTTGTGTTCTCCTTGTTCTTCCTCTCATATTTCTCCATAGCTTTTGTTGCTTGGTGGGATTTGAGAGTGTGGGACTTGAGCACTTCGTGTGTTCTTGCCATTACATTAGTTGCATCGGTTTGAGTTCTCCACGGTGATATGTGGAAGTGAAAGTTGAGAAGCTTATTACTCTTGGGTGTTTGGGCACCCTAGAGCTTGTGCCTCTTGGGTGCCATAGACAGTTGGTGGTGTCACAGAGCTCAATCATTGTGGTGTAAAGCTCCGGGCAAGCTTCGGGGTCTCCAATTAAGTTGTGGAGATTGCCCTGAGCAATTTGTACGGTTTCGGTGACCCCCGAAGGGTCGCCAACTATACGAGTTCAGTGACCGCCCTCAAGGGTCCCTTAGTGGAATCACGACACCTTGCATTGTGCGAGGGCGTGAGGAGAATACGGTGACCCTAGTGGCATTTTGGGGAGCATTATGCATCCACACCGCTCTAACGAAGATTAGCATCCGCAAGGGTGTGAACTTCGGGATACATCGTCGTCTCTGCGTGCCTCATTTATCTCTTACCGGACCTCTTTACTTGTGCACTTACTTTGTGATAGCCTTAGTGCTTCATGTTATATATCTTGCTATCACATAGTTGTTTATCTTGATTAGCATAAGTTGTTGGTGCACAGTTGAGCCTAGTGTATTTAGGTTTTGCGCTTGGTAAATTAAACGTTAGTTTTATTTCGCATATATTCAAGCCTTAACCGTAATCGTTTTAAAACGCCTATTCACCCCTCCCCCTCTAGGCAACATCCATGTCCTTTCAGCTGCCATGTAGGCAAAAAAATATGATGTGTCAAGGTAATTAAGAGGAGAGAGATGAGTTTGGTGACCCCATGAAGAAACAATGCCAAGAACGCGAATCTAGGCACTGGTATTTCCTCGAGCCTCTAGCAACCCCAAACTGATATTTCATCATCCATATTTGGCATTGGAATACCTTTGGAATTGCATAATTATTGGACCTCATCAAAAAGACTCTCCCAACCACTAAGCTTAATATCATGAATTAATTCCAAGGAAAGCACAACATTTGTATCCCTTCTTTGCAAGAGTTGTAATAGCTCATTTGTTATACCGAATAACTTCAACATAAACTTCAAAACTAGAGAAAATTTGAAGCACTCCATCTTTTCTATACCACCCGCAGCATGGCTTGGATTACGACCATTTGCATCAAATGTGCAAAGAAATTTTATCACAGTGGCCCGCATTTGGTCCAACCGAAGCAAAGTTTTATGATGCGAACCCCATCTAGTATCTCCAGGTCTAGCAACACTAGTCTTTTGATGCATGCCTCTTCATGTAGATATTTCACCCCTCTCAAGCCTTTCCAAAATATCTTTGTGAGATTCTTCCACCAACACTTACATCTTCTTGCAAGATAAAGTTGTTGTGGTCACAATCAATGATACGTACTAAAAAACATGAATATATGAGCAAGAAGAACTAGAAACCACGACAACAACCAACTGTAAATGATGGGCAAAGCAATGGATGTAGAAAGCATGAGGATTTTCGTCTAGAATTTTTCTTTGCAAATCTATAAATTCACCTCTCATGTTTGAAGCACCGTCATATCCTTGCCCTCGTAGACTTGAAATTGATAATTTGTAATGATCAAGAAGCATTACAAGAGCTAACTTTAGTGCTTCACATGTAGTATCTTTGATATGGTGCAGACAAAGAAATCGTTCCACAACCTTCCCTTCATTTACATACCTACAAAAATTAGAATGAAGAAATAAATCATGGATGAACAGAGAATTAAAATAAATAAAGAAACCAAAAGACAAAAGATAGTTACTAACCTCAATATTACTTCCATTTGTTCTTTCACCGATATATCATGTGACTCGTCAATAAGAACAGAGAACTTTTTATCACCAAGCTCCCCCATATTCACTTCGGTGACTTCTTCTGCACAACACCTTACATGGTCCTTTTGTATTTCACTGGAAGTCATCTTGCGATTATCTCCACCATGATCAAAAGCATCTCTCACATCTTCATTTCTTTTTAACCAATCTATCCTACGTAGAAAGTTTTCGTTGTTCAACGAAGTAGAAGATTCATCATGGCCAAGAAATGACAAACCTTGTGCTATGAGATATCTTACACACTCTAGAGAAGAAGTCAAGTAGATCTTATATAATCTGTGTGATTCCTCAGTTGCACAAGCCAACTTGGTCGACACACTTTGTCTTCGATTTTTGAAATCATCACAATGCCTAACACAATTGTTGTGACCACTATTCAAACCAACAACATGCTCAGGTAAGGTTGTATAAGCATGTTTCAAATCTCTAAAAACCAGTTTTCGTGAAGACTTCAAACCCAAAGTGTTCAACCCTTCCAGGTTGCTTAAACAAGAAACAGTAGAAACAAAAATATGTATCCTCGGACTCACTATATCCTATGCAGTTATACTTTTTGTACCATGACTTACAAAATGCTCTTGAATCTGTGCAACGAAATTCTAATATTGGTTTGGTTCGACCTTTCAATACCCTCCTAACTTGGTCTTGAATTTGTGGTGCATATTCAGCAATTTGTTTTCTCGGTGCATGATCAGATTGAATTTCAGTCGGATTAAACTCCCTATTATTTACAACGTCAATAGGGGGGTCTTGTTCTGGTTCCGGCGGCACAACACTTGCAATCTCAATACTTTCTCTAGGAACCAAAAACCTCCTTATATCTGAAATTTAATAATTTAAGATTAAATTTGAATGGTTTGGAATGGTGAACTAACTAACAACGGCCAGGTTAGAGGATTCGAAAAGAAAATTGACAATACCTATGTGAAGTAGAGACCAACTTTTCTTCAAACAACTTTGGGATGATCTAATCCTTAATGTCACATATTCCTGCAAATTACAAGCCGACAGTAAAATCCCTAAATAGGAGGGGATGTAGTGAATTCTCAATTTCTCATGCCAAAAATTAGTACGTGTGCATGTGCAAGGCTTAACAAACATGCCTGAATTCAAACTGCTGGAAGGAGGTGTCGTCAGTCGTGGATTGCCATCCTTCCCACTTGCGAGAACGGCGGCCCCGCCTGGCGATCTGCCTCAGCGACTGCCAAAGCCCTACTAGGCAAAGTCGAACAACTCGAACTGTCGCGTCGTCATGGGCATGGTCGATCCAAGATGATATATATGAGCACGAGGCGAGAGGAGGCGTTAGGCAGTTTCGCAGGCGATCGTGCTTCGGCTAATCCTTACGTGAGCAGGCTGGAGTGGGCGCGACTATGTCTCGCTTGTAGCAAGACATAGTGCAGCCTCGTGTCAAGCAGCGCCCAGAATGGGCCGGTCCAGCGGGGGTTGCAGGCATTGAGCTTTTTTTTTTGTTTTTCTCATTTTTGCTTTATTTTTTACTTTTGCTTATATCTCAATATATTCTAAATATATCTATTATAAAAAAACTTTACAACTGAAAAATGTTAAACGTGTATATAAAAATGTTTCTAATGTACACAAAAAATATACAATGTGTATGGAAAAACGTAGACATCGTAACATATATATGAAAAAGAATGTTAATCATGTACGTAAAAAACGTTAAACATGCATAAAAATGTTCCTGGTGTACACAAAAAGTATGTGTATTAAAAAAGTGAACATCAAAACATATATATGGAAAAAATGTTAATAATGTATTTAAAGAACATTAAGCATGTATAAAAAAAATTGGTCTTGATGTATACAAAAAATGTACAATTGTTTATGAAAAAGAGTAGACATAAAAAAAAGGTAAAAAATAGTATTAATCATGTATTTAAATTTCCTAAACATGTATATAAAAATGACCCTGATGTATACAGAAAATATACAATGTGTATGCCAGAAAGTATACATCAAAAAAAAATATGTATCAAAAAAATGTTAATTATGTATTTGAAATGTTTTATATGTGTGAATAAAAAATGTTCCTAATGTAAACAAAAAATGTAGAATGTGTATGAAAATAGTTAACATAAAAATTATATGTTTGAAAAAAAATGTTAATCATGTATGAAAAAAAATGTTCAACGTGTACACAAAAAATATTTCATGAATTTGAATAAATGTATACTTGTACAAAAAATATTCTTATTCTATACGAAAAGAGAAAGAAAAACCCGAGTGCGTGCGTTTCTGTAGACATGGGCGTACCTACAGCTTGTTGAGTGCAGCTTTCATAGATGGGCCTACTAGCTCGGAGCAAGGCTCAGAAAACCATTGCCCGGGCAAAATAAGCGTGAGATTATATCTCGCATTACGCGAGATGGAAGCTACTCTCGCCGGCCTGAAGGGAATATCTCTCGCGCGTGAGACTGGCCCGGCCCGTTTTTCTGTTTTTTTCGTGAGACCAACGCTTCGCTGGTTCGTTCATACGTTTCGTCGTGGCTTCGCTGTTTTTCTTTGCTGCGGACGTTTCTTTGTTTTTTTTTCTCGGCCTCTTTTTTACTTCGCCGGTTTTCTTTGATATTTTTTTTGTTTTCGTTGTTTTCACCGGTTTCTTCACTTTCTCTATCTTTTTTTATTGTTTATTTTTGTTTCTTTATTTTCTCATTGTTTTTCTTTATTTTTTCACGGTTCTTATTGTTTTCTTTGTTTTTCACGGGTTACTTAGGGTTTTTGTGATTTCTTCTTTTTTTCCTTTGTTTTCAATGGGCTTTTTTTGCTTTTCCTTCTTCTTTTGTTCTATTTTTTGTTCCTTTTTCGGTTTTCTTCGTCTTTTCTTACTTCTTTATTTCCTTTTCTTTTTTCAGCTTTTCTCGGTTTTTCGGACACATGCAATATTTTTTGAATGCATCAGAAATATTTTTTATGTACACGTTTAACATTTTTAAATACATGATTAACATTTTTTGAAATCTTATATATTTTTGATCTCTACTTTTTTTTTTGTATACATTGTACATTTTTGGTATATATCTAATACATTTTTCTAATACATGCTTTACATTTTCCAAATACAAGTTTAATTTTTTTGATTACATGGTCAATATTTTTTTTAAATATTTTTTATAAAAAACAAATGCTTGATTAACATTTTTTAAATACAAGATTAATTTTTTTGAATACATGGTCAACATTTTTACTATACACATTTAACATTTTTTCAAATGCTTGATTAACATCTTTACAAGTTCAAGATTAACATTTTTTTAATACATGGTCAATATTTTTCTATACATATTTAACATTTTTTAAATGCTTTATCAACATTTCTAAAATGCAATATTAACTTTTTTTTGTACATGGTCAACTTTTTTTCTATACACATTTATATTTTCAAATGCTGGATTAACATTTTTTATATACTTGTTTAACATTTTTTTTCAAATGCTTGATTAACATTTTTAAAATACATGATCAAACTTTTTCACACACATTGTATATATTGTATTTATTTTTCGTATACATGGTCCACATTTTTTATATACACATTTAACTTTTTTCAAATGCAAGATTAACATTTTTCAAAACATTTTGTAAAGTATTTGTTCTTAATATATATTTTTAGAATTTTAGGAAGTGTAAACAAAAGTAAAAATGAAATCAAAAAATGAAAAACAAATGGGAAAAACAAAAAAAATGAGGTTGTGGCCTCCAACGCAGCTGGGCCGGTCCATCTCGCGCTGCCCTTACACGAGGGTTCCCTAGGTCTCTCTATAAGCGAGACATAGGGGAGCCCCAAAATCAGGCTAAGGTCGCGTACGATCAAGCAATACCTCGCTTACGAGCCCGGGCAGGAGCCCCGGGTCGCCGGGTACCAGGTCCGCCACAGTGGACATTTACAACGAGCGTGTGATGACCGGCTCCCCTATGAGTGTCTATCGACACGGCGAACCAACATCTAGTTGGATGGTTAGGTGGAAAGTGGTATCCACGGCCCACTAGGCTTCAAGTCCTAGACTTGACACCGGTTCTCGCATTTTCCTGGATTTATTTCAGGCTTTCCGGCGATGTGCGTTCAGTGGGAGGAGACGTTGCCGTCGACTACGAAGGCGTCTGTGGTGACTTCGTCAACCTCAAGATGATGTGCCGGCTCAGTCTCTGGAGGTGCTCATAGGGGTTCATAGGGGTGAGTGTATGTGTGTATGTATGAGCGTCTACGACTGTACTAGGTTAAAAAAAGTGTCTATATGGATGCATCACACATCCACAGACAAATAATATGCCTGTTTTAGGGCCGGCGCTGGAGATGCCCTCATGAGTGCATATTTTATGCCCTCCAGTTCATGAACGGTGAGACCTGTGACAGTTCACATTTCTTTTTTATAGGAAAACTTTTGATCTATTCATCAACTGTCAAGGTAGTACATAGAACGCAGAAGTAAAAAATACATCCAGGTCCGTAGACCACCTAGTGACGACTACAAGCACTGGAGCTAGCTGAAGGCACGCCGCCGTCATCGCCCCTCCCTCATCGAAGCCGAGAAAACCTTGTTGTAGTAGACAGTCGGGAAGTCGTCGTGCTAACGCCCCATAGGACCAGCGCACCAGAATAGCAACCGCCGCCGATGAAGAGAAGCGTAGACCGGAGGGATCCAACCTGAAAACACATGAACACAGACGAACGAAGACTGAATCCACATGGATCCACCGAAGACAAACGCCGATCGAATTCCACGAGATCCGCATGAGATAAACCTCCACATGCCCTCCGAAGATGCTAAAAACACCACCGGAACGGGGGTTCGGCGGGGAGGACCTTATTCCATCTTTAGAGAGCCGCCGCCGCCTCGCATCTCCGAGCAGGACACAAATCCTAACAAAACTTTAAAAAACATCAAACAATAGTGCCCTCCCGCCGGCAAGGGCCAGGATCCACCATGCCTCCATGGCCCTAAGACCACAGGAGACGAGGTGGACCAACGCCGACGCCGGCAGGAGGCACGAGAAGCCCTAGTAGGTGCACAAGCGTCGAAGGTACGAGCGGCCGCCGCTGTAAGGGGGGGAAGGGACATTTCACATTTTGATATTGAAAACCAATTGATTGAAAAACATGTCAGTGCTTGCCTTGGTTGCAAAGTCACTGCGCGTGTGTCTCCTGTGGACTACGAAATTCTAAAGCATAGCTCCACCTCGCAACGGAGAGACGAAGCTTCAGAGTCATGACGATCACGACCATTGAAGGTCTGATCACGCTCCCCTGCTATTCTCCTCAGGGAAAGGGTCACCACCACGAGCGAGACACTTCCACTTTGAACCATCGTGGTGGCTACAGCCGGGGTTCTTTGAGATGGTGCGGGACCGTTGGGTCGAAGCCGCGGCCTCCCTGCCACGGTCTTTCTGTGCCATGGACATATGGCACCACTGCACTAAGGTTGTCTGCCAGTACATGCGAGGGTGGGGGCCAAGCTTGGCGCAGACCTCTGGGCCCGTAAAGAGGCACCGTTGGACCAGATTAAGGCCCTTGATGAGGAGGCCGATTTAACCGGTCTATCGGCCGACGATTGGCTACGGCGGTACACCCTTGAATCCTCGTTGATGGAGATATTCAAGGGTGAAGAACCATTCTGGCAACACCGCGGGGGCCAGAAGTGGCTCCTCGAAGGAGATGCCAATACCGCTTATTTCCAGGTGATTGCCAATGGGCGTCGTCGGAAATGCTCTATTCCGTGTCTTTGGGAGGGGGCACCCTCCTGGAACACCCAGAAGAGATTAGGTCCCACATTTACTCCTTTAAGGGGCTCTTTGCGGTGGAACCCTGTCGGAAGTGGGGCTCCGGGGACCCAAAGGTTCGAACACTGGGGTGAGCTCGTTCTACTACTTCTTCCCCTACCACGGAAGTGCTACGGCGAGACTACGGCGAGAGCGCGCTAGCGTAGGACGGGCAAAGGCACAGCGGTTTACCCAAGTTCGGGCCACCTTGCGGTGTAAGACCCCACTCCTGCTTTGTGGTTGAGATTATCGTGGATGAGGGAGTTCTTGCGTACAAGGTTGAAGATGATGGATCCCCCCCCTTTGCTACAGTGGCTGCACTGCCCCTTTTATGCCGCCTTGGTCCTCTTCCCCCTCAAAACTTAGGCGGGAAGGGTTGCCACACTTGGCGGTTTTGAAAGGGGACAGACGCTCAGGCTATCCTGACTAAAGGTGGTCTTCGCCTGCCAAAGCATGATCCATGACGCGCCGGTGGGCTCGGTGATGACCTCCGCCCTGCGCGCCCGCCGTCTTGGTCTTTCTTCGCCGATCGGGCAACCTTTGGGGTTGCTTTGGGGAGTAGATAGCTGGCCCTGCTTCCCTAGCACAAAAGAGGAAACCATCTGCATCCGCGCCTGCTCGCGCGGCCTCTGCTGCTGCTCGTCGCCGCGCGCGACACCCACGTGATGGGCTCCAGTCCGCGCGACACGCCGAACGGTCTTCTCCTCGAGCGCCTGCGGGAGGGGGCCTCGGAAGGCCACCTCGGGAAGCCACCTCGTGAGGCCACTCGGGAAGCCGCCTCATGAGGGGACTCGGGAAGCTGCCTCGTGAGGGGACCTCGCGAGGCCGTTTATGGTGGTGCTGAGCGTTGCCTGCTACTCCCTGAGGAGGGGGCCTCAGGAGGCTAGGGCCCCATGAGGGGGCATGGCGAGACACTTGGTGGCGACGGCCCGCCGGGCACACTCCAGGCGTCGCGCCCTGGGCCAAAGGCAGACGGGCCTGGATACCCCGGGTTCCATGGGCCCGACCGTAGCCCCCGGGCCCGCGGCGCGCACATTCCCGCCTATGGAGGGGCGAAACTGCGCGGGCCCTAACCGCCTGCGGCCAGGCGCGACGCGTGGCACACGATGTGACGGGCGACGCCCTCACTTCCCACGACGCCTCGGGAACTGCCGCGCTGACATAAATCTTGGCGCCGGAGAAGGCGGAGCGACGAGAGGAGTCCCGCGCCGAGATAAAAAAGGGGGGAAGGGAGAGCCGGAGCCCCCACTCATCTTCTCCTTCCTCCAGCTTCCTCGCCTCCTTGCTAGAACTGCCGAAGAGATGGCGAGAGGACGAGGGCGCGGCCGTGCCTCCGCCGCCGCATCGCAGGTCCCGCCCCGGGGGCGTGGTCGATCCTCGACGGCCGCCGGCGCTGGGCCCAATAGTCGCGGAAGGGGCGCCGCCCGCGGGCGCGGCGGGCGAGGCGCGCAAGGCCGAGGCGGCCACGTCGGAGCGGCTGCGCTTCCGCCCCAGGCGGGGAGCCACTCGACGGAGGCGGCACGCGAGTTCATCGTGAACATGCACCGCAGCCCCTGCACCTGGCTCCGCCTCCCGGACTCCTTCGCGGCGGCGATGGCGGACCGTGCGCTCTTGGGCCTGTGGGTGCAGGCCGACGGTTGCTGCAACGGCCCCTCCTGGGTGGCGACGGAGCTTACCGCCTCGGGCTTCATGTTCCTGAGGCAGGGGTGGAAGTCGTTCGCCCTCGCCCGCGGCCTGAAGCGGGGGAACGTCCTCCAGTTCAAGTACGACGGGGCCGCCACGCTCTTCGTGAAGATCTTCGGGCTCTCCGGTAGCCGCCTGGCGTGCTGCGCGGAGAGTGAGGATAGCTATAGCGGCTCCTCCAGCGAGGACGACTCCCCCGACGGTGTCGCCCCCTCTGGCGGGGGCGGAGGCGACGGCGGCTCCCCCCGCGTCAAGAGCGAGGACGAGGACTCCGACTAGGTGCGCGCGACGACGACTCCAGAGCCGGGACACCGTGCGCACGGTGACGAGGCCATATTCGCCTAGGGCTTTCTTTCTTTTCGTTCTCCTGCATTGAACCGATGTAAACCCCGCGGGGGCGTGAAACAGTATCTTCTTGTGTTGAACTTAATACTTTTGTGACGTGGGGTTGCATGCATTCTCTCCCGAAGTTCTCCCGTGAGGCTGGTTTTTTTTCTTTGCTCGCCTCAGCGCTCTACGCCGTCAGGACCCAGCCCCCGAGCGAGCCTCAGCCGTCGCTGGTATGTCCGGTCGCGATGCCGGGACAAGGCCAGGAGGTGGGGGGCACCGTGAGTTAGTGAAGGCTCCTGAGGCGCGATGCTCAGGGAGCCCCCCTTTGGCGTGCAAGCGGCTTACGCAGAAGAAAAACGCCGGCACCCACGGAATCGGGAGGGGAGAGGGCTTGAGTGATGGTAAGGGCGCCTCATGAGGCAGTCACACTTAGCTTTTGGCGGATAGCATTGTTGGGATGAGCCACGGCTCATGAGGGGCTCACGCAGCTCGCGAGGCGTGCTCGCGAGGCTCGCTGTTCGAAGCGTCTTCGCCTCGCGAGGCCTGCTCGTGAGAGGCTGCCCGCGAGGCCTTCGCGCAGCTCGACTCCTGAAGGGCTGTATGTCGAAAAATCTCACGATAGGGGGAGCGGCACGCGCTTGCTAACTCACCCGTGGCCGTTGCGTGAGGAGATAAGGCACCAAGGACCTTGGTGAGGTGACGTGCGCGGGAGCAGAGGCCCGCGAGCCAGAGCTCAGTCGCATGGATTTGGCAGCGCTGCAGGGACGGACCCGAGCATAGGCACCGTGCCTAGCCCCCGCTCACGGAATTGGTCAGGGGAGGGGTCGCGAGCGTGAGGCGCTCTCGGGCGGCGTCGAATTTATCATAGAAATTAGCAGGCAATTGAGTAGGTAATATAATTCATCAAAGTAAAAGTCAGTAAAATCCATTACACGACCAAAAGGATAAGTTTCCGGGAGCGAAGCTCGAGAGGCGCGGCGGGAAGGAGTACGGGTCGCGCGGGGCGACGCGGCGGGCGCGCCCGGCAGGACCGCACTGTAGTGACGTTAGACCACTCGGCGCGGCGCGCCAAGGGAGTCTGCTCCTTCGGAGCCAGGGGGCTCGCGAAGCACTGGGAGCTCGCGAGGAGCGGAAGGCTCACGAGGCCCTGGTACGAAGGGCGCCAGCCTCTGGAAAGAGGCGCCGGCGTTCCTCAGCCTGAAGGGCATGCACGTGCCGCCGACGGTGGGACCAACGCCCTGACCGCCTCGCGGTAGCTGGAAGGGGTCACGAGGGCAGGACTTGTTGAGGCTGGTGAAGTCGACGCACATGCGCTCCTTGCCGCCTTTCTTGGGGACGACGACTGGGTTGGCGAGCCATTCAGGATGGCGCACCTCACGAACAACTCCGGCTTCTTGGAGCTTCTGAACTTCACTGACGATGAACTCTTGCTTCTCTGGCGCCGCGCTTTCTGCTTGACCGGGCGTGCATTGGGGCACACCGCTAAGTGGTGCTTGATCACCTCCCTCGGCACACCGGACAAGTCGGATGCTTTCCAGGCGAAAACATCCGAGTTTGCCCGAAGGAAGGTGACGAGCGCGCTTTCCTATGCAGGAGGGAGGCCTGTGCCGATGGTGAAGGCGGGGCCGGAGCCGCTGCCGTCCACCGACACCTTCTTCGTCTCGGCGCGGTCCTGAGAAAACAGCTGCTTCTTCTTCGCCGGCGCGGCCTCGGAAGGCTCGGCCGCGTCCTCGTCGGCTGGGTGCGCGATAGCGGCAGTCTTGTAGGCGCGCTCGAGGGTGCTGGTCGTGTCCTTTTCATCGCAGGCGACGGTGATGATGCCGCTGCAGCCGGGCATCTTGAGGACGTTGTAGGCGTGATGAGTGGCCGCCATGAACTTGGTGAGAGCTGGGTAGCCCAAGATGGCATTGTAGGGCAGGCCGATGTGCGCCACGTCGAAGTCGATGAGCTCGGTGTGGTAGTTCTTGCGGGTGCCGAAGGTGACGGGGAGGCGCACCTGCCCCAGCGGAATGGTGGAGCCATCGGTCACTCCGGAGAAAGGCCTGGTCGGCATCAGCTGGTCGCAGGGCACCTGGAGCGTCTCGAAGGTTTCGATGGAGAGCACGTTGAGGCTGGCACCCCCGTCGATGAGGGTCTTGGTGACCGCGACGTTGCTGATGGTGGGAGTGCACAGCATGGGGAGCGCGCCTGTGGAGGCCGTGGACTTGGGGTGGTCCTTGGAGTCGAAGGTGATGGCGTACTGCGACCACTTGAGGGGCCGCGTTCCCTCAGGCCTCAGGAGGGCGGCTTACACCTCGCGAGAGAGTTGCTTGAAGTGGCGGACGGACGCGGGGGCTTGGGACCCGCCAAGGGTGCAGGCGACCGCGCGAGGCTCCTGGTAGCCCCCAGCGCCCTCGTCGGGCTGGTTGACGTCGTTCCTCCGAGGAGGCGGAGGCAGTGGCGGGAGAGCGGCATTAGCCTGAGGATTCGCCTCACGAGGCTGGTCACGCCAGGCGGCCTCACGAGGATGATCGCGCCAGTCCTGGCGGTAGTTGCTGTTATTGTTGCGGCTGTCCCAGCGCTTGCCGCTGCGGCCACCTCCGCGGCCGGCGCCACGGCCGTTGCGGTCGTCTCGGCGGCTCTGGCGCTCGTCGCGGAGCAGCTTGAGCTCATGACAGTCTTCGGTGCTGTGGGAGAGGACATTGTGAAAGGCGCAGAGTGGCCGGTTGTCCTTCCTGGGTTCGTCGAGGTCGCGGCCGCGCTTCTGCTCGGGCTCCACCGCAAGCACGGCAGGGCCTTTGCGCTTGACGTCCTTGCTCTTGGCCTTGGTGCCGTCGAGCGCCGTGTCGGGGTCGTTGTGGACGAAGAGGCGGCCTTCTTCAGCCTTGGCGCACTTGTCGGCGAGGTCGAGCAGCTCGAGCACGGAGTTGAGCTCACCGTTGATGGCGAGCTTCTCGCACATCTTGATGTCCGTGACGCCGGTGGAGAACGCGGAGATGACGGACGCGTCGGAAGCGCGCGGGATCTTGTTGCGCACCTGGCTGAAGCGCTGGATGTACTTACGGAGGGTCTCGTCTGGGCGCTGTCGAACGCGCTGCAGGTCATTGATGGTGAGGGAGCGGTCCTGTGTGCCCTTGAAGTTGGCGATGAACTGGCTGCAGAGCTCGGCCCACGACAAGATGGAAGCCTCGGGGAGGTTCATGAGCCAGGAGCACGGGCCGTCCTTGAGGGCCATGGGGAACCAGTTCGCCATGACCTTGTCGTCGCCGTTCACCGCCTCGACGCTCAACGCGTAGAGCTGGAGGAACTCCGTGGGGTTGGGGGTGCCGTCGTAGCGCGGAGGCAGCTCAGGCTTGAACTTCGCGGGCCAGACCACGCGACGCAGCTCGCGGGTGAAGGCACGGCAGCCCACGCCGCTTGAGGGGACGCCGCCAGCGAGGGCGGCGCGGTTTTCACGCCCGGCCGCTGCAACGTCTTGAACGGCCTGGTCCTGGCGCTGGCGCTGGCGCTCGAGGAGCACTCGCGCGTCGGGGGGCGCGCGGCGGATGATCTGGCAGCTGGGCTCGTAGTGGTCCAGAGAAGACGCGCCGCGGGACGGCTCACGAGCCCGCGCGCTGCGCTGGGGCCCGGCGTGCTCGTCACGCAGAGGAGGCGGCGGGGGGGGGGGGCGCCGTATGCCGGGTCCCCAGCACGAGACGGTGGAGGGCGGAGCGAGTGAGAAGGCGCCGTAGCGTCCCCGGCAACGTTGACGAGCTCGGTGATGCGACCAAGCCAGGCATCGTAGCCGGCGTCATCAGGACGGTAGCGGAGTAGCTCGCGCGCCATGAGCAGCGCGGCCTGCGGGTTCGGCGGCCCACGGTTGGCGAGGGAGGAGGTCGTGGTGGTGTGGCCGTCCGCCCGCACGGAAGGGTGCAGGGAGGAGGCCTGCTGCTCGCGGGCAGCGAGATCGGTGGCAGCGGCAGCCTCGGCGTCGGGGCGGCGGCGATTGCCGCGGGCCACCGGCTCCGTCTGGGCCACGCGGCCAGCCATGCGCTTAGTGCGCTCGCGACGTGCGTTCGCCATGGGGCTGGTGGAGCTGAAGGTCGAGCAGAGGAACAGTAGCGCACCCCTACCTGGCGCGCCAAATGTCGGAAGTGGGGCTCCGGGGACCCAAAGGTTCGAACACTGGGGTGAGCTCGTTCTACTACTTCTTCCCCTACCACGGCAGTGCTACGGCGAGACTACGACGAGAGTGCGCTAGCGTAGGACGGGCAAAGGCACAGCGGTTTACTCAGGTTCGGGCCACCTTGCGGTGTAAGACCCTACTCCTGCTTTGTGGTTGAGATTATCGTGGATGAGGGAGTTCTTGCGTACAAGGTTGAAGATGATGGATCCCCCCCTTTGCTACGGTGGCTGCACTGCCCCTTTTATGCCGCCTTGGTCCTCTTCCCCCTCGAAACTTAGGCGGGAAGGGTTGCCACACTTGGCGGTTTTGAAAGGGGACAGGCGCTCAGGCTATCCTGACTAAAGGTGGTCTTCGCCTGCCAAAGCATGATCCATGACGCGCCGGTGGGCTCGGTGATGACCTCCGCCCTGCGCGCCCGCCGTCTTGGTCTTTCTTCGCCGATCGGGCAACCTTTGGGGTTGCTTTGGGGAGTAGATAGCTGGCCCTGCTTCCCTAGCACAAAAGAGGAAACCATCTGCATCCGCGCCTGCTGGCGCGGCCTCTGCTGCTGCTCGTCGCCGTGCGCGTCACCCACGTGATGGGCTCCAGTCCGCGCGACACGCCGAACGGTCTTCTCCTCGAGCGCCTGCGGGAGGGGGCCTCGGAAGGCCACCTCGGGAAGCCGCCTCGTGAGGCCACTCGGGAAGCCGCCTCGTGAGGGGACTCGGGAAGCCGCCTCGTGAGGGGACCTCGCGAGGCCGTTTATGGTGGTGCTGAGCGTTGCCTACTACTCCCTGAGGAGGGGGCCTCAGGAGGCTAGGGCCCCATGAGGGGGCATGGCGAGACACTTGGTGGCGACGGCCCGCCGGGCACACTCCAGGCGTCGCGCCCTGGGCCAAAGGCAGACGGGCCTGGATACCCCGGGTTCCATGGGCCCGACAAACCCCATGGCAGGGTGTCTTTGGCGGAGGACTTCTGGCCAGCCGCGAATAGAGTCTCTGACATTGATAATGTGGAACTCACTCTCCCATTCTCGCCTGAAGAGGTGGGTAGGGCTATCGCCTCTATGAAGGCGGGGTCGGCCCCGGGGCCTGACGGCTTGCCGGTGGCCTTCTTCCAAAAATTCTAGAATGTCCTGAAGCCGGTGATCATGCCGATGTTCCACGAATTATACATTGGAACCTTCGACATGTCCGGAATAAATTATGGTGTCATTACCCTGATCCCCAAAGTAGTTGGGGCTACGGACATTAGACATTTAGACCTATCATGGTGATTAATGTACTTGAGCGCATTTTTTCGAAAGTATGCGTGACCCGACTAGCCCCTGTAGCAGAGCGGCTGGATCATCCCCTCCGGACGGCGTTTCTGAAGGGGCGGCGAATCCATGATGGGATCCTGGTCCTTCACGAGATTGTCCATGAGGTAAAGACGTGTGGCCATAAGGGCGTCTTCCTCAAGTTGGACTTCCAGAAGGCTTATGACCGTCTGGATTGGTCCTTCTTGCGGTTGGTGCTTCAGTGTCAGGGCTTTGATGACAGATGATGCTCTTGGATCATGTAGTTGGTTTGGTCTGGTAAGACGGCGATAAATATTAACGGCAAGGTGGGACCATTCTTTACGTCCTCTGCGGGAGTGAAGGGGACCCGATATCCCCTCTCCTCTTCAACATCGCTGTTGATGCTCTGGTAACTACCCCCGGCAACTGGCCTGACATCCTAGCTTTATCCAGGGACCAAACAAAATCCAAATGAAATAAAACCTTTAAGATGATTTTTTTCTGGACCAGAAGGGACCCTAGAAGGTTTGGAGGAAGCCACAAGATCTACGGGAGAGCCACAAGCTCACAGGGCGCGCCCGAGGGGGTAGGCTGACCCCCTGAGCTCGTGGGCCCCACGCAGCTCCTTTTGACCTAATTCCACCTCTATAAATTCACATATATTCCCAAACCAACAGAGAGCCAGCCGAAATAACTTTTCCACTGCCGCAAGCTTCTGTTCTTCCGTGATCCCATCTGGAGGCCTTTTTTGGTACTCTACCGGAGGGGGAATCGATCACGGAGGGCCTCTACATCAACCTTGCTGCCCTTCCGATGATGCGTGAGTAGTTCACCACAGACCTGCGGGTCTATAGCTAGTACCTAGATGACTTCTTCTCTCTCTTTGATCTTCAATACAATGTTATCCTCGATCTTCTTGGAGTTCTATCTGATGTAATCTTCTTTTGCGGTGTGTTTGTTGGGATCCGATGAATTGTGGGTTTATGATCAGATTATTCATTGAAAGTAATTGAGTCTTTTCTGAACTTTATTATGCATGATTGTTATAGCTTTGCATTTCTCTCTGATCTATCCGTTTGGTTTGGCCAACTAGATTGATTTATCTTCAGTGGGAGAGGTGCTTTGTAATGGGTTCAATCTTGCGGTGTCCTCACCCAGTGACAGAAGGGGTAGTGAGGCACGTATTATATTGTTGCTATTAAGGGTAAAATGACGGGGTTTAATCATATTGATTGAGTTTACTTTGTCTACATCATGTCATCTTGCTTAAGGCATTACTCTGTTTCTCATGAACTTAATACAATAGATGCATGCTAGATAGCGGTCGATTGGTGGAGTAATAGTAGTAGATGCAGGAAGGAGTCAGTCTACTTGTCACGGACGTGATTCCTATATACATAATCATTGCCATGAATATGTCATAACTATGCGCTTTTCTATCAATTGCCCCACAGTAATTTGTTTACCCACCGTATGCTATGTGTTCGAGAGAGAAGCCTCTAGTGAAAACTATGGCCCCCGGGTCTACTTTAATCATATTATAAAAATCAAAAATACCTTGCTGTAATTTATTTACTTTTATATTGTTTTTCAATTTATCCATCTACCTATACAAGATTTGATCCTTGCAAGTAACGAGTTCAAGGGGATTGACAACCCTCTTACCCGCGTTGGGTGCAAGTATTTGTTTTTGTGTGTGCAGGTGCTGTTCACTAGGATTTGCGTGGTTCTCCTTTTGGTTCGATAAACCTTGGTTCTCACTGGGGGAAATACTTATCTCTACTGTACTGCTTCACCCTTCCTTTTTGGGGAAAATCCCAACGCAGCTCACAAGTAGCAGCAGGCAGCCGATGGCTGCCAGAAGTATCACATGGTCAAGTGGGCGGACATCTGCATGCCCAAGGACCGGGGAGGCTTGTGTATTATGGCCTTCCATCGCATGAACGTCGTGCTCATGTTATGATGGGTCTGGCGGATCATGCGAGGCGATGGGGGCTTGTGCTCCAGATCATTCAAGCAAAATACCTAAGGGGTGAACCTTTCTTCGCATGTTTCCGCTCAGGATGTTCCCAATTTTGGCGATCCATCCAAAGGATCAAGGAGGACATTCGTCTAGGAATCTCCTTCTCTATAGGTAATGGGGATGGGACCCAATTTAGGTTGGATCCATGGTTGGGTACCGAGCCTCTCAGGGTAGGATTCCCTATCCTGTTCTCTATCAAGTTGGACCCATGGTTGGGTAACGAGCCTCTCAGGGTGGGATTCCATATCCCGTTCTCTATCTGCGCGGACCCGTCACTTCTCATCTCTGCGGCTAACCGATCTGGGCAGTGGGATATCCGGTTCCGCCGGACGTTTAGGCAGGCGGAGAGTGTCGAGTGGACTAGATTGCGGGCAGCCTTACCGCCGGTGTTGCCGGACTATCCGGACACCATATCCTGGTGGCTCTCACCGTCGGGTGAGTTCTTCGTCAACTCCACATACCAAGCATCATGCCGGTCCCTGATAACCCACAAGTATAGGGGATCGTTTGTAGCCTTTTTCGATAAGTAAGAGTGTCGAACCCAACGAGGAGCTAAAGGTAGAATTTATATTCTCTTCAAGTTCTATCGACCACCGATACAACTCTACGCACACCAACATTTGCTTTACCTAGAAACAAGGAATAAAACTAGAAGTACGTTGTAGGTGTACTGGGATAAGTTTCGAAGATAATAAAGAACGTGAAAAATAAAGGTTAGGTGCTGCTTTAATAGAAGAACAATTAAGTTAGTATAGCGAGTGTGGAAAAGTGGTGGTAGGATTTGCGATCCTAGGCAATTGATAACTAGATCGGTAATCATTATTGCAATTTTATATGAGGGAGAGGCATGAGCTAACATACTTTCCGTACTTGGATCATATGAACTTATGATTGGACCTCTAGCAAGCATACGCAACTACTAGAAATCATTAAGGTAAACCCAACCATAGCATGAAGTAACAAGTCCCCTTTGCTCCCATACGCAATGACCCCCTTACTCGGGTTTAAGCTTCTGTCACTCTCTCAACCCACTATAAGCGAATCATGAACATATTGCAACACCCTACAGTAGGAATCCCCCATGTGTGCGCGGCACGGAAAGCACCATAGGACAACACCAAAATAAACACGCAACTCAAACCAATCAAGATCATCAATCAACCCAGAGGACAAAAGAAATCTACTCAAACATCATAGGATGGCTACACATCATTGGATAATAATATATAGCATAAAGCACCATGTTCAATTAGGGGGTGTAGCGGGTTGCGGGAGAGTGGACCGCTGATAATAGATGGGGGAAGGTGATGGAGGCATTGAGGAAGACGTCGGAGTTGTTAGTGAAGATCGCCGCCACGATGGTTCCCCCGGCGGCACTCCGGCACCACCGGGAGAGAGGGGGAGAGTGCCCCCCTCCTTCTTCTTCTTCCTTGGCCTCCCCCTACATGGGAGGAGGGTTTTCCCTCTGGTCCGTGGCCACCATGGCTCCTGGAGGGCAGGAGCCCTCCGTGATTGGATCTCTCTCTCTGTTTCTCTTCTGTTTCGCGTTTCTGTTTTCTGGCCCTTCACCGTTTCTTATATTCCCGAAGATCCGTAACTCCAATTGGGCTGAAATTTTGAGGGGAATTTTATCCGGAAATTATATTTCTTGCGGCGAAATAAGGGCACCAATCGACTTAAGGGGGAGCCACAAGCCTGCTTGGCACGCCCCTGGGTAGGGGGCTCGCCGTGTGAGCTCGTGACTCCCTTGAGCATCGTATCTCGTTGATTCCTTTTCCCAAAAATCACATATATTCCAAAAAAAATCTCCGTAAATTTTTATTGCGTTTGGACTTCGTTTGATATGGATTTTCCGCGAAACAAAAACGTGCAACAAAGATGAACTGGCACTGGGCATTGGATCAATATGTTAGTTCAAGAAAATCATATAAATTATTTCCAAAAGTATGTGGAAGTAGTAAAATATTGGCATGAAACTATAAAAAATTATAGATACGATGGAGACGTATCAGCATCCCCAAGCTTAATTCCTGCTCGTCCTTGAATAGGTAAATGATAAAAAGATAATTTTTGATGTGGATTTCTACCTAACATAATCTTGATCATGTAATCTAATCATGGCATGAATATTAAGATACGAGTGATTCAAGGCAATAGTCTATCAATTTGACATTGAAACAATAATACAAAACATGCATGTAATTCATCATTGCCTTTTGTAATAATGGAGCTAAAGGAAACATCGTCTATACACTTAGTTGTGGTAAGCATGACACGCTCGATCTTCCCTGCATAGATATATCAAATCAAGAGTACCCCAGTGCCAAACCAAGCAATTTTATCATACTTTTTCACGCGCTTCAGCATTTTCAACTTCACTCAATACATGAGCGTGAGCCATGGACATAGCACTATAGGTGGAATAGAATGCGGTGGTAGAGATCAATAAGGGAAGTCAAAAAGGACGAAAGGCTCGCATCAACTCGGCGGATCAATAGGCAATGGAGAGGCCTATCAATCGATATCAATGCGAGGAGTAGGGATTGCCATTCAACGGATGCACTAGAGCTATAAGTGTATGAAAGCTCACTATGGAAACTAAGTGGGTGTGCATCCAACTTGCTTGCTCATGAAGACCTCAGGCATTTGAGGAAGCCCATCATCGGAATATACAAGCCAAGTTCTATAATGAAAAATTCCCACTAGTATATGAAAGTGACAACTCTGGAGAGTCTCTATATGAAGAACATGGTGCTACTTTGAAGCACAAGTGTGGTAAAAGGTTAGTAGTGTGCTCCCTCTCTCTTTTTCTCTCATTTTTTTCATTTTTTGTTTTTTTGGTAGGCTCCTTTTGGCCTCTCTTTTTATATCCTCACTGGTAGGGGCAACACTCTAGAATGCATCACACTTTTATTTACTTACAACTCGATAAACTGAAAGAATATGACTCTATATGAATGCATCTGGCAATGTACCAGAATGTGCAGTGATCTAGCGTAGCAAAGATATAAAAAAACGGACAAGCCATGAAAATATCATGCTAGCTATCTTACGATCATGCAAAGCAATATGACAATGAATGCTCAAGTCATGTATATGATGATGATGGAAGTTGCATGGCAATATATCTCGGAATGGCTATGGAAATTCCATAATAGGTAGGTATGGTGGCTGCTTTGAGGAAGGTATAAGGAGGCTTATGTGTGATAGAGCGTATCATATCACGGGGTTTGGATGCATCGGCGAAGTTTGCACTGACTCTCGAGGTGAGAAAGGGCAATGCGTGGTACCGAAGAGGCTAGCAATATGCGAAAATGTGAGAGTGCGTATAGTCCATGAACTCACATTAGTCATAAAGAACTCATATACTTATTGTGAAAATTTCAAAGCCCTCGAAGCAAAGTACTACTCACATGCCCCTAGGGGGAGGTTGGGAGGAGTTAACCATCACGCGTCCCCGATTTAGACAACACAAAGGATCAATCAATGATAAAATATGCTCCGACCTCACTGCTAATGTCAGCGGCCACCACTTTACATGCGTGAGGATTTACTTGCGTAAAGACTTACTTCCCTTAACACCTTTATTAATACTCCTCTTTAATTCTTTTACTAGCATGCCCTCATATTACCACCTCAATATGTAAAAACTATTGCAAGGAATCAAACATATCATATTTAGTGATCTACAAGTTTATGCAGGATTTTATGACTAACCATGTGAATGACCAATTCCTGTTAACTCTCTAAATAGATATAAGTGAAGCATGAGAGTTTAATTCTTTCTACAAAAGACTCGGCCAAGCTCTAACAAATATAAGTGAAGCAAAAGAGCATTCTACAAATAACGGTTTTCCAAATGTAGAGAAACAAGTATCCAAACTTCAAATGATATAAGCGAAGCACATGAAGCATTCTATAAAGCCATACTCAAAAGATATAACTGAAGTGCAAAGAGCATTCTATAAATCAACCAAGAACTATCTCATACCAGCATGGTGCATAAAAGAAAGGGAAAAATAAACACAAAAGACGCTCCAAGAATTTACGCATATCATGTGAACAAAACAAAAACCGAGACATACCGATAATTGTCGAAAAAGAAAGATGGGATGCCTTCTGGGGCATCCCCAAGCTTAGACTCTTGAGTCTCCTTGAATATTTACTTGGGGTGCCTTGGGCATCCCCAAGCTTGAACTCTTGCCTCTCCTTATTCTTCTCATATTGATACCTCCTCGATCTTCGAACACTTCATCCACACAAAACTTAACCGAACTTTTTATTAGAGGGGTTAGTACATATAACATCAAATCCCATCATGTCCTGCTGTAACATTATTGTATAATTATAATCAAACATTACCCACTGTATGCTATCACAATTCTATGGCTCCCAAATCAATGGGGCTCAACAAGATTTCAAACATAAGTAGATAAAGAAACTATAACGGTAATCTGTGAAAACATGACAGTCTGTAAAGATGCAGATGAAAAATCTACTTCTATAACTCTAAAAATACTGAAAATTAGTACGTGACAAATTTTTTGCATATAAGTACTGTGTAAAAATTTTAGAAACTTTTGACGTTCCAGTAAAAAATGTAAATTCACGCACTACAGCCAAAGTTTCTGTTTTTGCACAGCACACACCAAACAAGCAATTTTTAAACACCCTAAAGGTAAATCTTGGAACAATATTTTTATAATACAATGGATTTTTACAAGGGGATAACTATTTTTGTGAGAAACTTCCATGAAAAATTCTACATTGTTTCCGTGAGCATAAACACAAGTGTTCAAGGTCGACCCTCACTTCTTCAATGCATAACTTTTCAATCGCTTCTCTTTTAGAAAATTTTTTAGGTTCCTCTCTATATTTTTTTTGTTTTTAAACTATTTAAAAGCACACAACATAATAAAATGACTCTCTAAAACTTCCGGGTTGTCTCCCAGGCAGTGCTACTTGTGAGCTGCGTAGATAATTCCCTGAAGAGGAAGGGAGATGCAGTACAGTAGAGATAAGTATTTACCTCAGTTATGAAACCAAGGTTATCAATCCAGTAAGAGAATCACGCAACACCTCGTTAGCAGCACCTGCACACAAAACAACAAATCCTTGCACCCAACGCAAACAAGGGGTTGTCAATCCCTCGGCGGTTAATTGCAAGATTAAATTGTATGTGATAGATAGATAGATAGATTAAACTAAAATATAAAATAAAATAAATAAAGTAAAAGTGCAGCAAAGTATTTTTAGGGTTTTTAATATATGATTTAGATAGACCCGGGGGCCATAGCTTTCACTAGAGGCTTCTCTCATAAAAATAGCATACGGTGGGTAAACAAATTACTGTTGGGCAATTGATAGAAAAGCAAATAATCATGACGATATCCAAGGCAATGATCATGTATATAGGCATCACGTCCGAGACAAGTACACCGACTCCTGCCTGCATCTACTACTATTACTCCACACATCGACCGCTATCTAGCATGCATCTAGTGTATTAAGTCCATAAAGAACGGAGTAACGCCTTAAGCAAGATGACATGATGTAGACAAAGTAAACTCACACGTGAATAAACCCCAACTTTTTACCCTTAATAGCAACGATACATACGTATCATGTCCCTTTCTGTCACTGGGATTGAGCACCGCAAGATCGAACCAATTACAAAGCACCTCTTCCCATGGCAAGATAAATCAATCTAGTTGGCCAAACCAAATCAATAGATCGGAGAAGAAATACGAAGCTATAATAATCATGCATAAAAGAGTTCAGAGAAG
The DNA here is from genome assembly GCA_039707655.1 of Elymus sibiricus. NCBI lineage: Eukaryota > Viridiplantae > Streptophyta > Magnoliopsida > Poales > Poaceae > Elymus > Elymus sibiricus. Next base: position 210,333,142 of record CM077664.1, read on the forward strand.
ACTCAAATAATATTCATGGATAATCTGATCATAAACTCACAATTCATCGGATCCCAACAAACACACCGCAAAAAGTGATTACATCGGATAGAACTCCAAGAACATCGAGGTGAACATTGTATTGAAGATCAAAAAGAGAGAAGAAGCCATCTAGCTACTAACTATGGACCCGAAGGTCTATGGTAAACTACTCACGCATCATCGGAAGGGTAGCAAGGTTGATGTAAAGCCCCTCCGTGATCGATTCGCCCTCCGGCGGAGTACCGGAAAATGCCTCCAGATGGGATCTCTCGAGAACAGAAGCTTGCGGCGGCGGAAAAAGTATTTCGTGGATTCCTCTGTTGGTTTCCCGATTTTAGAGAATTTATAGTGGTGGAATTAGGTCAAACGGAGCTGTGTGGGCCCCACAAGCCACCAGGGCATGCCACCTCCCTGGGGCGCGCCCTGGTGCCTCGTGGGCCACTGCTTAATCTTCTGGCCCTCTCCCGAAGCTTCCAGTAGTTGTTATGTCCAGAAAAAATCTCCAAAAAGTTTCGTGGCATTTGGACTTCGTTTGGTACTGATATTCTGGAAAACCAAAAACAGGCAAAAAGACAGCAACTGGCACTGGGCACTAAGTTAATAGGTTAGTCCCAAAAATGATATATAATTGCTGTAAATGTATATAAAAACATCCAGATTGATAATATAATAGCATGGAACAATCAAAAATTATAGATACGTTGGAGACGTATCAGCATCCCCAAGCTTAATTCCTGCTCGTCCTCGAGTAGGTAAATGATAAAAACAGAATTTTTGATGTGGAATGCTACCTATCATATTCATCATATATTCTTTTCTTTTTTAGAATGGACATTTGGACTTGAATGATTCAAAGCAATAGTCTATAGTTTGACATGAAGATATAAATACTCAAGCATGCTAACAAGCAACCATGTCTTTCAAAATATCAACGCTAAAGAAAGTTATCCCTAGCCTATTATGCTCAATCATTGATCCATTCATGAAACACACTCAATATTAGCTACACACAATGCACAAGTATGACAATAGTGCTCTCTAGTTGGTTCTTTATAAGAGAAGATGGAGACTCAAAATAAAAATGAAAAGTGCATAAAAGTAAATAGATAGGCCCTTCGCAGAGGGAAGCAGAGATTTGCAAATGTGCCAGAGCTCAAAGCTTAAATTAGAGAGATGAAATTATTTTGAGAGGCATGCTTTTCCTGTCAACGAAAACGACCGAGAATTCCCAATATCTTCCATGCTAGAAACATCATAGGCGGTTCCCAAACAGAAAGTAAAGTTCATTTCCTTTCCACCATTCTTTCACAATCCATGGCTAGCCGTATCCACGGGTGCCCTCCATACCAACACTTTCCAGGGAATTTTGTTGTTATTAATTTTTGATTCATTGTGGGACTGGGCATCTCTATTACCAGCCACTCTCTCGTGCAATGACAAGTGAATAAACACTCATCGTGAGAATAACACACCTAGCATGGAAAATATTGGCCACCCCCTGCCGCTTCATGAGCGGTACGGGCACACAAAACGGAAAAAATATTTTGAAAATTAGAGTTGGCACACGCAAATTTACTTGGAACGGCATGGAAATACCGCATATAGGTAGATATGGTGGACTCATTTGGCACAACTTGGGTTTAAGGAGTTTGGATGCACAAGCAGTATTTCCGCTTAGTACAAATGAAGGCTAGCAAATAGATTGAGAAGCAACCAACCAAAAAGAGAAAATGGTCATAAACATGCATTGAACATAACTAACACCGAATAATGCACCATAAGTAGGATATAATTTCTTTGCATAACTATTGACTTAACGTGCATGCATAGGGAATCACAAACCTTAACACTAATATTCTTACTAAATCACAATTACTCACTAACATGACTCACATATTATCATCTCCATATCGCAAAACTATTGCAAGGAATCACACTTATCATATCCAATGATCTATATGAAAGTTTTTATTATATCCCTCTTGAATATTCATCACTTTGGGACCAAATTCATATCTTGTGCAAATTACCATTACTATTATCAACTCTCAAAAAGATATAAGTGAAGCATGAGAGCGCAAATATTTCTTCAAAATTTTAATCTTATCAACTCTCAAAATAATATAAGTGAAGCATGAGAGTTTAAATATTTCTTCAAAATATAGCCACCGCCGTGCTCAAAAAGATTTAAGTGAAGCACTAGAGCAACTGCCTAGCTCAAAAAATTTAAGTGAAGCACATAGAGTATTCTAACAAATTATGATGAACGTGTGGCTCTCTCAAATTGGTGTGTCCAGCAAGGATGATTGTGACAAACTAAAAAACAAACAAAGCAAAGACTCATATAATACATGACGCTCCAAGCAAAACACATATCATGTGACGAATAAAAATATAGCTCCAAGTAAAATTACCGATGGTTGGTAGAAGAAAGAGGGGATACCTTACGGGGCATCCCCAAGCTTAGACGCTTGAGTCTTCCTTGAATATTACCTTGGGGTGCCTCGGGCATCCCCAAGCTTAGGCTCTTGCTACTCCTTATTCCTTCATCCATCGTGATCTCACCCAAAACTTGAAAACTTCAATCACACAAAACTCAACAAAACCTTCGTGAGACCCGTTAGTATAACAAAACAAATCACTACTTTAAGTACTGTTGCAAACCCATTCATATTTTATTTTTGCATTATAACTACTGTATTCTAACTTCTCCATGGCTTATACCCCCCGATACAATCCATAGTTTCATCAAAACAAGCAAGCAGTGCATCAAAAACAGAATCTGTCAAAAACAGAATAGTCTGTACAGATCTATTTAAAAGCTATACTTCTGTAACTCCAAAAATTCTTAAAAATTAGGACAACGTGGAAAATTCATATACCAATACTGTGTAAAAATTTCAGAGTTTTCTGACGCTCCAGTACAGAACCAAAATTCCAGCACTGGACGCAAAACTTTCTGTTTTCCAAACAGCATCAATTATACTATCTTCCAAATCATCCCAAAGGTTTTACTTGGCAAAACACTAATTAAAACATAAAAACTCAATCATAACAGTAGAATAAATGTGAAAACACACAATAACAGAAACAAAAAGTAAAAATTATTTTATTCGTTGGGTTGCCTCCCAAGAAGCGCTATTGTTTTATGCCCCTAGCTAGGCATAATGCATAGTTTCAAGTATTGTCATCTTTCAAGTTGATTCCATAAGTGGCCCTCATAATGGATTCATATGGTGCTTTAATTTTCTTCCTAGGTAAATGTTCCATACCCTTTTTTAATGGAAATTGAAATTTTATATTCCCTTCTTTCATGTCAATAAGGGCACCTATGGTTCGTAAGAACGGTCTACCAAGTATTATGGGGCAAGAAGAATTGCATTCAATGTCAAGTACAATAAAATCAACGGGCACATAGTTCCTATTTCCAAGAATAAGAACATCATTAATTCTACCCAAAGGTTTTTAATAGTGGAATCCGCCAAGTGCAAATTAAGAGAACATTCATCTATATTGGTAAAATCTAGCACATCACATAGAGATTTTGGAATTGTGGAAAGGCTAGCACCCAAATCACATAAAGCATTGCACTCATAATTTTTAATTTTAACTTTCATGGTGGGTTCCCATTCATCATATAATTTTCTAGGAATTGAAATTTCTAGTTCTAGCTTTTCTTCTAATGCTTTCATCATTGCTTCTACGATGTGTTTAGTAAAAGCCTTATTTTGCTCATAAGCGTTGGGTGAATTTATCATGGATTGTAACAAAGAAATGCACTCAATCAAAGAACAACTATCATAATTAAAATCTTTGTAATCCAAAAGAGTGGGCACATCACTAGTTAAAGTTTTTACCTCTCCAGACCCACTTTTATCAATTTTTTATCAAGATTTTCACCCTCCGAATTATGGGGACGCCTACTAGCTAAAGTTGACTCTTCTTCAGTCCCCTTTTCATCAAGTTTTATATTTCTAAACAAGGAATCAATAGATGAAACACCAATCATTTTAATATCCTCATCATTACTACGATAAAAACCGTGAGGAATCGCTTTTTCTAAAAAAAATCGTTTAGCTTTTAGCATCGCGGTTCTTTTCTTACTCTCATCCATGGAGACATATAAAGCCTTAATTGATTCATTGATATCAATTTTGGGTGGCATAATTTTAGTCTTAAGATTTTCCACATCATGAATAATTCTATCAATGCTCCTAGACATATAATCAAGTTTACTTAAATTTTCTTCTATCGTAGTGTTGAAAACTTTTTGAGCATTAATAAATTAATTAATATTAATTTCAAGATCAGAGGGCATACTATTATTATTATAAGGATTACCATAGGAATTTCCATAATTATTAGAGGAATTTCTAGGAAAAGGTCTAGCATTGAAATTACCTCTATAAGCATTATTATTAAAATTGTTTTGCGAGGCAAAATTCACATCTACGAGATCATTATTTTGCTCAATCAAAGTGGATAAAGGCACATCATTAGGATCGATAGGAGTATTTTTGCTAGCAACCAATTTCATAAGCGCATCAACTTTATCACTCAAAGTACTAATTTCTTCAACATAATTCATTTTTTTACTAGTAAGAACTCTTTCAGTATGCCATTGTGAATAATTTGCCATAATATTATCAAGCAATTTAGTAGTTTCCCCCAATGTAATTTCCATAAAAGTACCACCCGCGGCGGAATCTAACAGATTTCTAGAGATAAAATTTAATCCCGCATAAAATTTTTGTATGATCATCCATAAATTTAAACCATGAGTAGGGCGATTTCTTATCATTAATTTCATATTTTTCCAAGATTGGGCAACATGTTCATGATCAAGTTGCCTAAAATTCATAATTTTATTTCTAAGGGAAATAATTTTCGCGTTAGGAATATACTTGGTAATAAAAGCATCTTTATACCAATCCCAAGAATCGATACTATTTCATGGTAAAGATGAAAACCAAATTTTTGCACGATCCCGCAATGAGAATGGAAATAATTTTAATTTCACAATATCATTATCCACATCTTTTTTCTTTTACATATCACACAATTCTACGAAAGTGTTAAGATGGGATGCAGCATTTTCATTGGGACTACCAGAAAATTGTTCTTTCATGACAAGATTTAGCAAAGCGGCGTTAATATCACAAGTCTCCGCACTAGCGGCGGGAGGAGCAATCGGAGTACTAATAAAATCATTATTATTAGTATTAGAAAAATCACACAATTTTGTATTTTGTACACATTGTGGCTACGCAAACAAGATAACAAGCAAACAAATAAGAAAAAGGCAAACGGAAAATATTTTTGTATTTTTGTAAAAACTTTTTAGAAGTGGGGGAGATGAAAACGAGAGGCAAAGGCAAATAAAGTAAATGCAAGGAGATGAGAGTTTTATGCGTAGGTACTTGATAGATGTTGATGATGTCTCCCCGGCAACGACGCCAGAAATTCTTCTTGCTACTTGTGAGCTGCGTTGGTAATTCCCGAAAGAGGAAGGAAGATGCAGTATAGTAGAGATAAGTATTTCCCTCGGTTATGAAACCAAGGTTATCAATCCAGTAGGAGAATCACGCAACACCTCGTTAGCAGCACCTGCACACAAAACAACAAATCCTTGCACCCAACGCAAACAAGGGGTTGTCAATCCCTCGGCGGTTAATTGCAAGATTAAATTGTATGTGATAGATAGATTAAACTAAAATACAAAATAAAATAAATAAAGTAAAAGTGCAGCAAGGTATTTTTAGGGTTTTTAATATATGATTTAGATAGACCCGGTGGCCATAGTTTTCACTAGAGGCTTCTCTCATGAAAATAGCATACGGTGGGTAAACAAATTACTGTTGGGCAATTGATAGAAAAGCATATAATCATGACGATATCCAAGGCAATGATCATGTATATAGGCATCACGTCCGAGACAAGTAGACCGACTCCTGCCTGCATCTACTACTATTACTCCACACATCGACCGCTATCCAGCATGCATCTAGTGTATTAAGTCCATAAAGAACGGAGTAACGCCTTAAGAAAGATGACATGATGTAGACAAAGTAAACTCACGCATGAATAAACCCCATCTTTTTACCCTTAATAGCAATGATACATACGTGTCATGTCCCTTTCTGTCACTGGGATTGAGCACCGCAAGATCGAACCCATTACAAAGCACCTCTTCCCATGGCAAGATAAATCAATCTAGTTGGCCAAACCAAATCAATAGATCGGAGAAGAAATACAAAGCTATAATAATCATGCATAAAAGAGTTCAGAGAAGACTCAAATAATATTCTTGGATAATCTGATCATAAACTCACAATTCATCGGATCCCAACAAACACACCACAAAAAGTGATTACATCGGATAGAACTCCAAGAACATCGAGGAGAACATTGTATTGAAGATCAAAAAGAGAGAAGAAGCCATCTAGCTACTAACTATGGACCCGAAGGTCTGTGGTAAACTACTCACGAATCATCGGAAGGGCAGCAAGGTTGATGTAAAGCCCCTCCGTGATCGATTCCCCTCCGGCGGAGTACCGGAAAAGGCCTCCAGATGGGATCTCTCGAGAACAAAAGCTTGCAGCGGCGGAAAAAGTATTTCGTGGACTCCTCTGTTGGTTTCCGGAGTTTAGAGAATTTATAGTGGTGGAATTAGGTCAAACGGAGCTATGTGGGCCCCACAAGCCACCAGGGCGCGCAACCCCCCCTGGGGCGCGCCCTGGTGCCTCGTGGGCCACTGCTTCATCTTCTGGCCCTCTCCCGAAGCTTCCAGTACTTGTTATGTCCAGAAAAAAATCTCCAAAAAATTTCGTGGCATTTGGACTTCGTTTGGTACTCATATTCTGGAAAACCAAAAACAGGCAAAAAACAGCAACTGGCACTGGGCACTAAGTTAATAGGTTAGTCCCAAAAAATGATATATAGGCTAATCCGATCTTCCTCCTTTTGTTCTTCGCTCTCCTTCTCATCTTTTTCATCTAATGAGCTCACAGTTTCAGCAATTTCTTCCTCCATAGATTTCTGCAAAATATTAGTCTCTTCTTGGACAGCGGAGACTTTCTTAATAAAATCATTAATATTGGCATTGTATTCATAATTCTCATAGCAATATTTAAGTATAGCATAATTTTCAGATCTGTAAAGAGCATCATCACAACCTTCATACTTTTCAAACAAAGATTCAATTTCATAAGCACCCTTAAAAGCAACAAATTCTTCTATTTGTTCCACATCATAGTAATCATATACACCATTAGTATAAGAAGCCAAGGTTTTATTATCATTAAATTCACATTGAAATGGAAGGTGTGGAGCCTTCATCTTAGAGCAACAAGTATAATCATACATAGAGCACATATTCCAAGCATACCAACGCAACATTTTAATTTGATCCCATAAGTGTTTCCCTTTTTGAGACAAGAGATAATCCCTAAAGTATTCCCGGTGATCCAAAATATCTCCCATTATAAAGTTGAATGGGGATTTATAAGGATTATCAAAGTAGTATTTAATGTTTTTCACATAACTAACATCGAGGGTTTCAGGAGGTTCCCAATCTCCGTGAGTAGCAAGTACAACTATTTTTTTGGTATTTCGTGTTTTATAAAACAACTTAGAACAGAAAATAAAAACTACTTAGTGATAAAGCAAACAAGCACACATGAGAATATTCACACCACGCTATTGCTCGCCGGCAACGGCGCCAGAAAAATTTCTTGATAACCCGCAAGTATAGGGGATTGTTTGTAGCCTTTTTCGATAAGTAAGAGTGTCGAACCCAACGAGGAGCTAAAGGTAGAATTTATATTCTCTTCAAGTTCTATCGACCACCGATAGAACTCTACGCACACCAACATTTGCTTTACCTAGAAACAAGTAATAAAACAAGAAGTACGTTGTAGGTGTAGTGGGATAAGTTTCCAAGATAATAAAGAACGTGAAAATAAAGGTTAGGTGTTATTTTAATAGAATAATAATTAAGTTAGTATAGCGAGTGTGGAAAAGTGGTGGTAGGATTTGCGAGATTGTCCTAGGCAATTGATAACTAGATCGGTAATCATTATTGCAATTTTATATGAGGGAGAGGCAAGAGCTAACATACTTTCCATACTTGGATCATATGAACTTATGATTGGACCTCTAGCAAGCATTCGCAACTACTAGAAAATATTAAGGTAAACCCAACCATAGCATTAAGTAACAAGTCCCCTTTGCTCCCATACGCAATGACCCCCTTACTCGGGTTTAAGCTTCTGTCACTCTCGCAACCCACTGTAAGTGAATCATGAACGTATTGCAACACCCTACAGTAGGAATCCCCCACGTGTGCGCGGCACGGAAGGCACCATAGGACAACACCAAAATAAAACACGCAACTTAAACCAATCAACATCATCAATCAACCCATAGGACAAAAGAAATCTACTCAAATATCGTAGGATGGCTACACATCATTGGATAATAATATATAGCATAAAACACCATGTTAAGCAGGGGGTACAGCGGGTTACGGGAGAGTGGACCGCTGATAATAGATGAGGGAAGGTAATGGAGGTGTTGAGGAAGACGGCAGAGTTGTTGGTGTGTAGATTGCCGCCACGATGGTTCCCCCGGCGGCACTCCAGCGCCACCGGGACAAAGAGGGAGAGAGCCCCCCTCCTTCTTCTTCTTCTTCCTTGAACTCCCCCTACATGGGAGGAGGGTTTCCCCTCTGGTCCTTGGCCGCCATGGCTCCCGGAGATTGGATCTCTCTCTCTGTTTCCCTTCTGTTTCGCGTCCATGTTTTCTGGCTCTTCACCATTTATTATATTCCCCGAGATCCGTAACTCTGATTGGGCTGAAATTTTGAGGGAATTTTTATCCGAATATTATCTTTCTTGCGGCGAAAGAAGGGCCCCAACCGACATAAGGGGGAGCCACAAGCCTGCTTGGCACGCCCCTGGGTAGGGGGCGCGCCGTGTGAGCTCATGACTCCCTTGAGTATCGTCTCGCGTTGATTCTTTTTTTTTGCAAAAATCACATATATTTCAAAAACAATCTCCGTAAAATTTTATCGCGTTTGGACTTTGTTTGATATGGATTTTCTACGAAACAAAAAACATGCAACAAATAGGAACTGACACTAGGCATTGGATCAATATGTTAGTTCAAGAAAATCATATAAATTGTTGCGAAAAGTATGTGGAAGTAGTAAAATGTTGGCATGAAACAATAAAAAAATTATAGATACGACAAAGACCTATCAGTCCCCCACCATCCCCTGGCTTTCTCCCTTATGGAAGGCCCGTTTGCCCTTGAAAATCAAGATTTTTGTTTGGCAACTTCTTAGAGATCGCATCCCTTCGGGGTTCCGAGGTGCTTAAGCGGCAGGGCCCGGGGGACGGCATGTGCCCCTTATGCACGGTACCTGAGACAGGGACCCATATCCTATTCTCATGTACGGCAGCTCGGGTCCTATGGACGTTCATCCGTGAAGCACTAGGGCCCGACTGGGAGGCCCTGGACCTCGCGGAGTTCCTCTAGACCATGGCTACCCAACCTGGGCGACATCGCCGCTTATTCTGTCTTATCTTTGCAGCGATGTCGTGGACTCTTTGGACGACGCGTAATAAAGTGGTGATTGAGCGGGTGTTTCCGAGGCAAGCGTCTGACTCCTTCAAATTCCTTACTTTTCTGCAGCACTAACACCTGCTTTCTAGGTAGCGCGACCACGATCGTCTTGTCCTCATGCTGGATGTGCTTCTGGCTACAACGCGTCGACTATTATCATCGTAGGGCCGCTTGTCGGCAGTCACTAGGTGGCTTTTTTTCTTATTTCTCTTATGTTTATTGGGCATGATTGTGCTGTTGCCCCAGCCGTCGTTCTTGTTGCGGATTTGGATGCTGGTTGTATGGATCGTTGATTTATTTATAAAGCGAGGCGAAAGCCTATTTCGAGATGGCCATTGAAGGTGCGCGCCAACGGTACGGTTTGCTAAGATACAGAAATGCTCAGTTAAAAAAATACAGAAATGTTACAGCTGACCATAATGAATGGCTCGACAGGATTATGTTTGGTCTTAAATGGGCTCTTAATTGGCTCAGCTGGCCATCGACATCTAGCATAAATGATTTCACATGAAACGACGAACAACAGTGTACAGCGTGGCATTTATTTGCCCATACATGTATCTGTTCATTTAGTGATGCAGTGACCAGATGACCACTGACCAAACAATATAGCAATTTTTTGTTGAGGTGCGGATATATATTGTCGAAGGTACAGAAATTACACGAGATCGATCGACATCCATCGATCAAATTAACAAAGGAGTAACAAATTACGCAGAGGCTGGATCAACACGTACACACCATTTTATTCTTGCACACCATACAGGAACACACGATTCGCACGGAGCTGTTCGACGGACGTCGTACCAGTAGCCATGGTAGGAGCTCGTACGTAGTACGTTACGTAGTAGTAGCAATAGGCGGCGGGGCGGTGGTGGCTAGCACGCTGGCGGCGAGGGAGGCCCGGCCCCTAGCAGCGCGGGACGGCGACGCCGCAGGCGGCGAGGGTCTTGCGGGCGTTGGGGCTCTTGATGTAGGTGGCGTACGCGGGGTTGCGCGCGAACTGGCAGAAGCACCCCCGCTGCCCCTTTAGGTTGTTGCAGCACGTCTTCGACGGCGGGGTCCCGCTGACGATCGGGGCAGCGCACACCGCCAGGTTCCCCGCGTTGCACTGCGCCGCTCCGCCCGTTGCCATCGACGCCACCACCAGCGCGACCAGCACGAGCATCGCCGCGGCCTTCGCCATATGGTCGACTTTCTTTTGATCGCAAACGTACGTACCGCGGTTGTAGTGGTGGAAGTGTGTGATGTGGTTGGCAGTACACGGGAGGTACGTTGCTGGCAATTTATAGGCAGGAGGCACCGTTAGGCAGGCACCACACTGCATGAGCACAAATCCCTTATACTTTGCACTTGACGATTCTGCCCTTACTGGGCAGTACCGTGCAGAGGAGATTTGTGGCACGCAGGTGCGGGGCATCAACCTTGTTTTTCTTTGGGCTTTTGATTTTGAATCTTTTGTATCTTTTGAATCGAAAGTCCAAATTAAGCTTCGTTTGCATATTCGTATTCCTAGGGCTGTTAAATAAAACAGCTTTGGTTTTGATAAGTTTTTAAAACTTCGTCAAGTTTCAAGTGCTGAAATTTGATACGAAGTTTCAGAGATTAAAACTTAAAACTTGGCATGCCCTTATGTGTAATCTAAAAAATTTGCAAACCGCGAAGCAATCGTGCGGCTGAGCATGGCTGCACAGGTGCGTGTCCCCGCACCTGCATGCCCTTGTGGATTTCCACAATACCGTGCCAAATTGATTTATTTTCAGAAGAAAGCCAAAACGTCCCGGCCTCACACAACCAAAAGTTTATTAACGTATGCAAGACATTGAGGCCAAAACATTCACTTATTACATGACAAGGAAAAGATTGACAAAAAACGCAACAAGAAAGAGAAAATAAAACACCTATAACTAAATCACTATTTCCGCGACAAACCTTTAAGGAGTTCCGCCCTTGCACCGACATCGTTGGGCTCACCCTATAAAGATGAGGACAATAATTTCACTCAAGATGCCATATCTAACCAATTAAGGCCAGAAACTTCTGCCCATCTAAAAAAAACTTGTGTTCAGCCCAATTTCTCGCCTTGTTGGTCGCCTCCGGGCACCTCCGCTGTCGTGGGAGATGTCCGAGCTATCGCCGCCTTGGCACAGCCCCCAGAGCTCCTCCTCATCGTACCATGACATCAGGCTCCAGCCGTTGGGCCACTACGCGGTAGAGATCCGCAACCTGGGCACAGGCGTGCAAGTGTGGCTTGGCACCTTCAACACCGCGGAGGAGGTGACACACGCGTATGACGCTACGAGTCGGGAGGTGCTCAAGTTTCTGGCGACGCCCCCTACGCAGATTTCCTCGCCCCCTGCATTAGGGCCGTCTCCCGTGACGAGGAGAAAGAGCACCGTCGGGTCAAGGCACAGTTCAAGGCCGAGGCGGAGGATGACACCTATGTGGTGATGCTCGTCAAGGCCGACCCGCAGCTCCTCGTCAAGAACACGAGCATTCTTCGATCGAAGGAGGGTGAGCGCAAAAGATTGCAGGAGCTTGAGCAGGGGCGCAAGAGGGACACCGAGATCAATGCGATTTTCGACCAGCTCTTCGACAAGGAGGAAGAGGAGGTGAAGTCATGGAGTAGATCTACCACCAATGACCACACGACCTCCCCTCCTACGGAGGGGTGATAGACATCTCCTCCGACGAGGACTTCGAGGACCGGAGCAGACGTTGGAACGTTAAAATATGTCGTTCTGTCTTAACGATAGCTATCTTGTAAATTGTGACTTGCTTCTCCTTCTATAAAAATATGGCGTACTCGCTCTCTCAAAAAAAGTGCTCATACTCATGTTTCATTTTGCTTTTTAAAATATTGGTCACCATTTTTTGGCCTCCTGAAAAAGCACAACAAATTCTGATGACAAAAATATTTGCTCTCTATCCCAAAAATCAGTATTTATCATCAAATTATTGGTCTAGTGCTGGAGATGCTTTTAGGCTGCAGCTTGTGTGGTGCCGTCGATGTGGGACTCTGTGTGTGTGTGTGTGGTGGGGGGGTGGGGGGGGGGGGGGGGGGGGGGGGGGGGAGGGGAGAGGCCAATTAATTAAAGTTTTCCCATGAAATGCAATTTTGTTAGTTCAATCTCGAAAATGAATGATACATTACCAACAACCGGGCTGATCGTATGAACATTATTAGTTACACTTACACTGTATCAGTCTCAGTTATCTCCAGTTTCTGGCTGTGCCACCGGACTTCCATGGCTGCATTGATATGTATGACAGGTACGTACCTATAGCTTTGTCGTGCCGACAAGGATAGGGCATGGGTTGTGTTTAATGATCGACGTCGACCAAGCCAGCGTATCGCTACTTTGCATGTGTACGTACAGTTGGTTTAATCATAGACCATCTGAAGAAAATCAACAGAATTGTGTGCGTCTCCTTTTCGCACCGACTGCCGTATTTCACCGGAAGACCTCGGGTGCCGGAAGAAATACCGGCCCGACGGGTCAGCTTACATCCGAGGTCATCTGACACTGCATAATCATGCTATTAGATTGGTTACAATGGGAATATCATAGATAGTATTATGCTAACTGGGTAATTTTGTTGAGGTAGCACACAATTAAATGGAAAAATAGATGATTGAACATCATCAAATGATACCATATCATATTAAATGATGTACTACTAGTATGTATCATGCATGATAATAAATGAGGTCACTATAATACTACACACCGTGGAGGTAATATCATACGCATGCTAACATATGATACTTTCTATTGTGACCAGCCTTTAATGCATCTCTCACGCATGCTAGACTAAAACTTCACATCCTAGATTAGCATATGTCGGATTGGTCCAATAGATAAATCCTAATAAATCTCAAAGACGCGAAGGTTCAGAGACAAGACACACACTTTTTTAGGGCGTTGTGGATCGCCCGTTGCATTAAGGCTACTCATAGTGAGGAGTACTAGCACTATACTAGCATTATGCATATGATATTAGTGTATGATACTACCTTTATAGTGCATGGTATCATAAATGATCTCATTTATTGCCGTGCATGACACATAGTAGCATAACATTTATTATGATACGGTATCTACTTTTTTCGAAAAGAAGGATGACCGCTGGCCTCTGCATCAGAACTTTTATTAATTATTCATCAAGACCTTACAAAGTAATACATCAATAAGTCTGAAGCCACCATCTTAGCAACAACTGTCGCTACTCCTATCAACTTGATGAAGGGGTTCAGATTGTCGAGGCCGCATACCCAGACCTCACACCAAAGCCCAACATCTAACGCCAGAGGCCCCAACTAAGCCGAATTGTCGGGTCTCGGTCACACACCGGTCCGGCTCACTCTCAGCGAGCACCGCATGCGCACACTGCAAAGGCCGTCGCCACCATCTTCCATCGAACCATCTTCAGAGTAGGTACTGACGCATCGACCTTGCCAGGCCACGGTGCCAGACAACGCCACCTCCCTACGCGCGTCCATCATCACACATCCGTCGCCGGGACCCTGCCGCGCCACGCCGCCAAGACTCCACTGTAACACCCTATGTAATGAGCTACAGTGATCCTCATGATTATGCTTAATCACTTTGGTTTGCAATGCTTGATCACCTTTGGAATCATATCTCATTTCAAATTCCACCACTGAAATCAATTCAAATTGCAAGTGAAATTTGAACTTGCACAAAAGTTGCTGCAAAATAGTTCATCATTTAGCAAATATTCCATAACAATTATTTGTTCAGGAAAACAACATCACTTATTTGCTAAAATGGGCTATAGCAATTAAAACAGTGCCAAATCAGCATTTTTAAATGCTTTTTTATTTATGAAAAATTCAAACAAATTCAAATGCCTCCCAAACTTTTTGTGGCAGTGTCAAATAATGCAATGTATTTATGTGGCAAGTTTCACATTTTACAAAAATCATTTGCTACCAAGAGAAAATGCAAAACAACTGTTGTAAAAGAAAACAGAAAAAGAATTAGAAAAGAAAAGGAGAAAAGCCACGGTACACTGGGCCTTAGTGCACAGTGGCAGGCCCAGCTGGCCCAGCCCACCTCCCGCGCGGTCGTCGTCCTCCTCGCCCCCCTGTCGGCGCGCCCGTGGCTGCGCGCGCGCTCGCCGGCCAAACGTCGACACGGCGACGCTACAGCGCCGCCGAGGGGATAAGAGGGACCCCCTCGGCCTCGTTGACGCCCTTATCCACTCCTCCCCCTCTCTCCGTCACTCTCCCTCTCGCTCTCCACCTCACCCGAGCGCCGTCGTCGTCATGGCGCCACCGTAGTCGCGGCCACCGTGCCTTCCTCGACGCCTCACCGTGTCCCCCTGCTCCGCCTCGAAGCCGCACGTCGACTGCCTCAACTAACGCGCCTCGGGGAGCTCTACGGCGACCGGATCGAGCTCTTCTTCGTCCACGGTCGCCGGCGCTTCTCCGACGAATGCCGCCGTTCTGCTGCTACTAAACCTCCCAATGGCCGCCGTGTGCCTCTAGGTGAGCTGGTGCCCGTTTCCCCTCTGTTTCCCCCTCCTTTCCGCGCCTGTAGCCCCCTTGCTGCCATGGCCATACCCGTCGCCGCGGTTGAGCTCGCCGCCGTGGCCTCTGTCGCCGCAGCTCGCGTCTGAGCTCGCGATCGTGCTCAACACACCCGCACGAACCCAACGATGCCTCCCGTTCGCCTTGCCGTGCCCTGCATCGCCGTACCCGACCACGCCCGAACTCCGACGCCCGCCCGCGAGCTCGCCGCCGTCGAGCCTGACCACCCCAGCCTCCGCCACCGCCACCAAACGACGCGGCGTTGAACCCCGATCGAACGCGCTATCGCGCGAGTCAAATGGTGCTCTGTAGGCAAAATCAGACGCCGGCCTGAGTCCCTCCGCTGTGAAATGAGGTCGCCGGCGTTTAAACACCGGTGGTCCGACGTGGCGTGGCCCTGGGGCCCACCCTAGGTCACTGCTAGTGGGCCCCGTGGGTCCCGTTGACCACGTTGACCTGGTCAACTGTGATGACTGGACAGGGTCCAGTCACTGACATGTAGGCCCCACCAAATTAGTTAACTAAATTGCTAATTAAATTAATCTATTAACTAAATGTGACACTGACATGTGGGTCCCACTAGTTAATTAACTTAATTAGTTAAAATTAACCTCTGTTAGTTAGCTTAGTCACTCACGTGTGGGCCCCACTTGTCAGTTTGACCAGTCAAAGTCCACAGTTGACTGCTGACTGTGCAGTCAACTGGGCCCCACTGTCAGCCACATGTGTGCTCTGTTGCGTACATTTCTGGGCACCCTTAGCAATTTCCCATTTAATTTTGAAAATAATAATAATTCCAGAAAATCATTAAAACTTCGAAAAATCATATAAATTCAACCGTAACTCGGATGAAAATAATTTATATATGAAAAACGTTCAGAAAAATAAGACGAATCCGAATATGCCCTCCATGTACCTGTCACATGCCTCCAACACTGCAAACATGGAACCCTCCCCTCCGGATCGTCTGTCCGATAATTGCCTAAAGCTGGGAAAATATTTCCAGATATTTTCCTGCTCCGTCTGTAACGTGTAGCACTGCGTTAGGTCACCCCTAGCACAGCATATTGCCATGTCATGCATTGTAATGCATTTGTTTGCTTTGTATTTATTGTTTCTTCCCCCTCTTCTCTCCGGTAGACTTCGAGACTGACGCTGCTCCCGAGTACGACTACGCCCCTGACATCCAGCCCCTTTCAGCAGAGCTTCCAGGCAAGCAAAACCCCCTTGATCATTCCTATATCGCCCATTCTTTCTCTCCCATGCTTGCATTAGATTTTGCTACTGTTATTCGATAGCCCTTATTCTGATGCATAGCCTGATTTTGTAACCTGCTGTTGATACTTTACCTACTATCCTAAATGCTTAGTATAGGTTGGTTAGTGATCCATCAGTGGCCCTGCACCCTTGTCCGTGTTGCCATGCTTTGCTTCCGGGTGCTCGATCAGTGTGATCAACGTGCAGAGACCGACACATCACCGCACACCCCCTTAGTTGTACGATTCTGCAGAGGTACTATTGAGTGCCGAGGGTGATACCTCCTACCTCACTCCTGATGATATCTGTGTAGCGTAGCTAGTCGGTTGTGGGTTACCGAGGGTGATTCCTCTTTCACTACCTCCGATGATGCCTCTGTCGTACAGCCCCTCAAGTGTGAACCCATCGAGGGTGATTCCTCCAAGTTCACCTTGACGGATACATCGAGTGGGAGTACATCGAGGGTGATTCCTCGGACTTCCCCCTTGATGATAAACACACACTGTTACCTTTAACTGTTGCCCCTTTTAACTGTTACTGCGGGACTGAAGGGACGGGCGGTACCACCCCGGTAGAGGTGGACCTGAGTTCCCGATAGCCTCTTGTGAAGTCGGGTTGACCTGGAGGGTACCCGCGAGATAATTACGCGGCACGGCCGGGCAGGCAGACCGCCCTAGAGAGGGATGGGCCTGGCCCTTGCCGTAAGTCCGCGAGACGGGGCGACAGGATCACTGATCGTCACCGCGAGCTCCCAACACACTAACGGGTTTGGATATGTGATCTGAGTAGGCCTCTGGACTTTTCGCACTAACCACCACGCGGGAATAAGTATGGGCACTCGACGTCGTACGATTCTTCCGAAAGCTCTCAGACGTCAGTAATTGAGTGGTGCGCGCCGAGTTGGACGGTAACCGCCTGCGCTTGTATTAAGGGGGTGGGTCTGCTCACGGTCGCGTTCGCAACGCGCAGGAGTGCAAAGGGCGATGGGCCCAAGAACCCTGAGCACTTAGAATTTAGACCGGCGTGCTGGCCTCTCTGTTGAGCCTAGGTAGGACTACGGCGTGTCGATCAGCCGAGGCCGGGCATGACCCGATAAAAGTGTGTCCGGCCAGAGTTAATCGAGCGTGTTGGGTAAGTTGGTGCACCCCTGCAGGGAAGTATATCTATTCGAATAGCCGTGTCCATGGTAATGGACGCTCAGAGTGTATCCCGATCTACTACAACTAGAACTGGATACTTGTGACACTAAACTGATATATGGCTCCGGGATCGCTTTCTCGCAGGGAGTCGAGGAAGGATCTCTGGGCATTGCTATTATATAATTATTACTTTATTATATGCTAATCTGCACTCTTCTAATGCTGCAAGACGCTGCAAGATGCTAGTCTTCGATAGGCTAGGCCTTCCTCTCTATTCTGGCATTTCTGCAGTATAGTCCACAGATACTGCCCCTTCCCTTTGATACCGATGCATACTTAGCATAGATCTGATGTAAGTCTTGCGTGTACTTTGGATGAGTACTCACGAGTGCTTTGCTACCTTTTTCCCCCATACCCGATTGCTGCGATCAGATGACGGAGCCCCGGAGACAGCTGACCCCGTTGACGACTACTACTACCATGACGGAGCCTTCTACTACGTGGAGACCGCTGACCAGGAGTAGTTTCGGAGGCTCCCAGGCAGGAGGCCTGCATGTCGGTGTAAAAACCGGCAGACCTCGGGGTAGAGGGTCCCGAGCTGCGGATCTCAGATCGAGGGTAACAGAGACAAAGGGAGACAATGTTTTACCCAGGTTCGGGCCCTCTTGATGGAGGTAAAACCCTACGTCCTGCTTCTGTTTATATTAATGGAGGTGTATCGAGTACAGAGTTGATCTACCTCGAGATCGTAATATATGTCTAACTACTATAGCTAGGTGTTCGATGTTTTGCTCATCTCCCCTACGGGCTAAACCCTATGGCTTATATACACGCCAAGGAGGGTATCTAGGGTTACAAGGTCGGTATCTTGGAATAAGGCGGTTGGAATAATCTTGAAGCATACGTCAAGTCTTCGGTAGAGGCAGTCTTGATCACGTCTCCCATGTGCGACTTCCGGAGTCCATCTTGATCACGTACGAGGGCATATCGGCCCATCCGAGGTGTCGGGCTGGCTAGGTTGGCACCCCCTAATCCAGGACACCGTCAGTAGCCCCCGAACTGGTCTTCTATGCCGAGGACGACTTTGAACCAACACTTCGGATTCGGAGTTTCCGGCTTGACAGACGAGTTCCACCTTAAATTTTGAATTCTGTTAACAGAGCATCGACATCCGTGGTCCAACCGAGCTTGTACCCTATCCGAGGTGAGCAAGTATCTTAGCCTCGAAGGCTTGCTGTGCCGATATGAACAGCCCAATCCGGCCTGACAGCTTTATCGGAGAGACCCGCCCCACGACAGGTTGAGCAGTTACTGCCTCCCCTCAAATCGTGCTTCGAGGCGGCTCCTTTACTGGCACGTCCCATCAAGGCAGAGATCGTGCCCACTTTCTTAGGGATATCATCAAAATTTCGTTTCCCCATGTTTTTCAACAGCATCTTTGATAATAATCACGAACTTATCGGCGCAGCAAAAGGGGGCTTTTGGCCTTTCACAGGCTTATAAAAGTAATGGGGAGAACAGCGCGATAGCCTATGCTCCCATTCCTCTCTTGCTGCCGCTTCGTCTAGCTCCAGCGCCCAGATCCAGCCCTTACGCCTTTCTCGTACGCGAGCCCGATTTCCCCATCAGCCATGGCCGATACCCTTAAGGGGCACTGGGGAGGCTCCACCGTGACGGCGGTGACCATCGCCGAGCTGCGCGACGTGGGGTACCTAGCCCGTACCGTCGACGCCCGCGCTCCAGAGGTCGACGAGCTGGTACCCGCTCCCAACGCCGGGGAGCGGGTGGTCTTTGTTCCCCACCTCATCCGAGGCCTGGGGTTCCCGCTGCACCCTTTCGTGCGCGGGATCATGTTCTACTATGGGTTAGATTTTCATCACCTAGCCCCCAACTCCATTCTCCACCTCGCTGCTTTCATAACAGTCTGCGAGGCCTTCCTCCGCTGTGAGCCTCACTTCGGCCTATGGCTGAAGCTCTTCAGTATCAAACCGAAGTCAAGCGGCTTCGAACTTGCGGAGTGTGGAGGGGCAATGATCAGCAAGAACCAGGGGGCCACCTGGTTCAAGGGCACCTTCATCGAAACGGTGAAGGAGTGGCAAAAGGAATGGTTCTATATCACCGAGCCCCTTGCCGCTGGTCAAACCAAGGTCCCGGCCTTCTCGGCCGGGCCTCCCAAGAAACTCAAGTCTTGGAAGGAAAAGGGCGTCGCCTGGGGGAAGCCTGAAGAGGTAGAGACCCTAGTCGAGAGGATCGCGTGGTGGACCACCACGGGGAAGGCTGAGCTGGCCGATGTCATCAACGTCATGCTCACCCGCCGCATCCTTCCTCTCCAACTTTGGGCCACCCCGATGTGGGCGCAGAAACCCGAGGACATGGACACCATCAACACATTCTTCCGCTCCACCTTGGCCACTATGTGGACAAAGCTCATGAAGCTGGCCAAGGACAAGATTCCCAAGGAGGGAGAGGACCGCGGCCTCGAACACGGCTATGAGCCCCCCCCCCCGGTGAGTGGTTCCGTCCATCAATCTTTCATTCTATGCTTACTGCTCCGAGGAGTAAAGTCTTTATTTGAGCCGTCGTGTTTTGACATTTTGCAGAAGTGGTCGGCATGGGTAAAGGGGGTACGATGCCCAGCCCCATTGCCGGAACAACCCCAAACTCCCCTGCTCTCGGCGCTTCTGACCGAGGAGCCACATGTGGTGGCTTCCAAAGGAACGAGGACACAAACGAGGAAGTCCAGTGCTCGGACCCGGGGGACTTCGGTCACCCGATCAGAGGAGACCCACACCTCCGCCGCTCAAGACGGCGGCGCCGAGGAGGGCGAGGAGGAGATCCGCCCCCCCTAAGGGGAAGAGGTCGGTGTCAGAAGACGCCGACATGGGCATGCCGCCCAAGGGCCAGAAGAGGCTGAGGCGAGCCTCATCCTAGGCCGCCCACAAGTCGTCGGAGAGAGCCGAGCTCTCCGGTGACTCAGAGTAAGACCCCCTCATAACGGGGAGGAAGAAGCCGACGCCTCGAGGGTAAGCCCTTATCCTTGTTTTCCTTGATTGAGTCATTGTTTCATCAAGAGAAATTTTCACAAAGGAAACTTTTCATACCCAGTCCGCCGAGGGTGATCCCCAGCGACTCCTCGAACGGGTTGCCGTCCGCCAGCGGAACTCCAGAGCCCGCTGCTTCTCCCCCGATGCAAGTCGGTCTGGGGGAGGCAACATCCACCCTGGCCCCCGAGGTCAATACGGCGGGGGCCGACGATGCGGTGGTAATGGCCGAGGTTGAAACCTCGGCCCAGCAAGACCAGGGGACGAAGCGCCCCGAGGTCATCGAAGAAGGGCTGGGCCAGATATCGGCTCAGCAGGAGTCAGCCTCGGCACCGCCTTCACAGACGGGGGCTCCTCGGGTGGATCCTTCCGAGGTCGTCCCTCCACCCCAGCCTACTGTCCGAGGACGGACCGGCGCGGGGTGGGTCGAGGAGGTGGAGGAGGCCCTAAAGGGCTGCTCCCTTAAGGAGGAGCACCGCATCTTGATGGGTGCGGTGCTGGAATGCTACCGGTCCGCAGAGGCCGGCCTGCACGAGGTCTTCAAAAACCTTGTAGCAGGTTTCGAGGTACGTCTTCTGCGCCTTCGGTTTGCTTTGTCTTTATGAGATGTGTCCGAGGACATAAAAATGTAGCCTGCTAAACGGCGTAATGAGTGAGTAGCCCCCGAGCCCGAAGTCGGTTGCAAGAAACCGGCATCGGGGTCGCGTGAATAATTAGGAGCCTGTTGAGTAGCCCACAGGACGCTACCCGAAGTAGTTGTCCTGGAGCATGTGGATGGTCAAGACCATTTGTCCTTTAACAAGGAGTGTGTTTTTATGATAGGTGTCGACCTTAGTGCCGGACTCCGCCTCTTGAGAGATGCCGGAGATGAATCGGAAACTTGAGCGATCTCAAGGTAAGCAAGGTTAAACTTGCAATGCATGTTCTATGTTTAAAGGAAACAACTAAGACTTTGAAATGCTAACAGCGGAGTTGGAGACGCTCAAGGCCGAGCTTAAAAGTGCTCGGAAGGAAGTGCGGTAGCAGAAAGCAGCTGCCACCACAGCCGAGAAGGCGCGGGCCGCTGAGAAGGCGGCCGGGGAGAAGCACCAGGCACGGGTGCTGGAGGTCGAGGAGACCCTGAAGGGCGTGTTTGAAGCACGCGACAAGCTTCAGGAAGAGGAGCGGCGCGCGAAAGAGGAGCTCGAGAAGCTGCAGCGTGCCCACTCCGAAATCAACACCTCGGCTCGTGCGGACCGCGAGGTGCTCCAGCAAGTGGAACAAATCGCGTCGGGTAAGATATTTTTGCTGCAGTGTGCGTTTGGCAGCAAAGGGTGTGTCGAGCCCACCCAATTGTGGCGTTCCGCAGAGGTCTTCGAGGATCTCCCGCAGAGTGCAGAGGATGCGGTGGCCTATTTCGGCCAACTAGCGGGTCATGAGGTGGAGAAAGCCTTCTGGGGTCAATGCCCAGGGTCCCCATCCGCGCAGCTGCTAAATCATCGAGTGAAGCAGCTGGTCGAGCTGTTCCGCATGACCAGGCCAGCACTCCAGGATCTCTGCGTTGCTCTGTGGCCGGCCGAAGCCATGCCGAGGAGTCTCTTCGGTCTGTCGGCCCGTCTTCGATATGCCATGCCCTGCGTTGACCGCTGGAAGAGGTCGGCATGCTTCGAAGGGGATCGGAGGGCATACGCGTGTGTGAAGACGCACTTCCGCAAAGTTGATGCGGAGACTTTTGCTGCTGGCCCCCCTACCGAGAAGCCACAGACCGCCGAGCAGTTCTTCACCGAGGTGGAGGCGGGAGCTCGGACCACCGAGGCCATGTGCCCGAAGGACACGATGTATTTTTAGGTACTCCGGAATGCCGGGTTGTATGATGTAAAAACTTTATCGTTTGAAATGAGAATGGTTTGAAGTTCCATATTTTAGTAATTTGATTATTCCTCTGATATGACGTTTTAAAGTGAGAGTGTCCAGTCGTCGGCCTTAGCCCCCATGTAGGTTATACAAAGGGTGTTCCCTAAGCCATACTTGACCCTTAGCCGACGTCTCGGTACCCATGGGTGGTCGATGACTTAGAGGAACTAGGCAATCGGACTATAGTGGCTTGATGTCTTTCACTTAGCCATAGGAGTTTGACTGTGGGGGTGATGACCAGCCCCCGGTGTGGGAAGTGTTCGGCCTATTTGGCCGAGGTTGAAGCCAGAGCACACTTCGGCTAAAAGATAAAATCCCTTCGTTTAACACGGGTGATCTCTAGGATCACATCGCTTGACGCGGTCTCCGGATGGCGGACCAGTTTACGCTTACCTAGATAGTCAGTTTTCGGCTTTCTCCATTGAGGCGCCACGCCAATTGACCTGGCGGCGCAATCGCAGTGGTTCTCCCGTTACGCCCTAAGCCGAATTCATCAGAAATGTAAGGGGTACACATAGGAGCCGGGCGACCCAACTATTGACCGATATCTAGGTTCGAAACTGATGCATATAAGGCCGAAATCCGAGACGCTAAACACATCAGACTTTTGTGATACAATTGCATCTTTTTTAGAGAACATCATCGTTCCAGAGCTAGACTAACAAAGAAATGCAATAGGGACCTTGAAAGGGCACGGTTTCTTTATTTCATAATATCAATCATGTACATGCCCTGTGGACGAGAGTAATGGAAAGAATACAATGTAGACGGTAAAGAAGGAGGAGAGAAAACAGGTCGGATAATTACCAACGGATTTTAAAGGATCCGGACCGAAGCCTGCCGCACGTCTGCGTTCCTGAGCTGTTGACCAGATCGTCCTGATTGAAGACGAAGAATTTGCGAAGGTCGATGCCCTTCTGGCCCTTTATACACTCTAAGTGTTTGATTGACCGAGCTCCTTGAATGGAGGTGTAGCCGAAGTCATTTTGTGGTTAAAGCCACCTAGACGTATGCATATTTTGGCTGCTTCTTTTACAGATGCGTGCCTGTGCTGGGGCTCTAGGCCTCGCCGTTGCGTGGTGAACCCGCGCATGACGCTTCAGAATTGTTTTGGCTCCTCGGCATCCCAGGGGATCTTGAGTGCGAAATTATGCACCCTAGGGACGTAGTGCCCACAAAGAGGGCACTCGAGGAGCCCGCACCCCTATTTCGGGTGTGGGGGTAACTGGCCGAGGTCGACGTGTGCAGCCTTGACGCGCTTCAAAGAGCGGGCAGCACGTTTACTGCTGCGGGCTGCCTCCTCGGACGCTTGAACCTCGGCTGCGAAAGCCGCGGTCTGTTCCTCTGTCCGGAGTGAGCGTTCTGTGTTACCATTAACAGTGATAACGCCCTTGGGTCCCGACATTTTAAGCTTGAGATAGGCATAATGCGGGACTGCGTTAAAGCGGGCGAAGGCTGTGCGCCCTAGGAGCGCGTGGTACCCACTCCGGAAGGGTACAATGTCGAAGATTAACTCCTCGCTTCTGAAGTTCTCGGGCGAACCGAAGACTACCTCTAGGGTTATCGTCCCCGTACAACAGGCTTCGACGCCTGGGATGACACCTTTAAAGGTGGTAGAGCTTGGCTTGATCCGAGATGAGTCGATACCCATCTTCCGAACTGTATCCTCGTAAATGAGGTTAAGGCTGCTTCCCCCATCCATTAGGACGCGTGTTAGATGATAACCATCAACGATTTGGTCCAAGACGAGTGCTGCCGATCTGCCATGCCTGATGCTGGTCGGATGATCATGCTTATCGAAAGTGATCGGGTAAGCCGACCACGGGTTATACTTCGGGGCGACTGGCTCCAGCGCGTATACGTCCCGAAGTGCACGTTTCCGCTCCCTCCTGGGGATGTGGGTGACGTAGATCATATTGACCTCCGTTACCTTGTTTGGAAACTTCTTCTGCCCTCCATTAGTGGGCTGCCGAGGTTCATCCTCGTCGTCGCTGCGGTGTTGGGTTTTATTTTGCCCCTCTGCCGCTATCTTCCCAGCTTGCTTGAACACCCAGCAATTCTTGTTAGTGTGGGTTGCTGGTTTTTCCTGGGTACCGTGAATCCCACATGGGCGGTCCAGGAGTCTGTCAAGCTGGCTAGGTCCATCTTTATTCCCCTTATAGGGTTTTCTTTTCTGCCCGGATTTAGGTCCGGTGAATCCTGCGTTGACCGCGGCGTCTTCAGTGTCGCTTCCGCCGTTTTTATACCTGCGCTTATTTTTATTGCGCTTTGGTTTTCCATTAGCGTCGCGAATTTCCGAGGTGCCTGCCTCACCGTTATGGGTACTTTGGGCGAGCCAGCTATCTTCTCCCGCGCAAAAGCGAGTCATTAGTGAAGTCAGGGCTGCCATAGTTCTCGGCTTATCCTGTCCGAGCTGTCGAGCCAACCATTCATGTCGGATGTTGTTTTTGAAAGCGGCGATGGCTTCGGCTTCGGAACAGTCTATAATCTGGTTTTTCTTAGTGAGGAACCTGTTCCAGAACTTGCGGGCTGATTCGCCTGGCTGCTGGGTGACACGGCTGAGGTTATCAGCGTCCGGAGGTCGGACATATGTGCCCTGGAAGTTTGCCCGGAAGGCGTCTTCTAGGGCCTCCCAGCTGCCAATAGAATGAGGAGGTAGGCTGTTAAGCCAGTGTCTTGCCGGCCCCTTTAGTTTGAGCGGCAGATATTTAATGGCATGGAGATCATCTCCATTGGCCATGTGTATATGCAGGAGGAAATCCTCGATCCAAACTGCCGGGTCCGTGGTGCCATCATATGACTCTATGTTGATGGGTTTAAACCCTTCCGGGAATTGATGCTCCATCACCCCGTCTGTAAAGCAGATTGGGTGAGCTGGACCTCGGGACCGAGGAGGATCTCGTCGGGTCTCTGGAGAGAGCCGTGAGTAAGTTTGATTTCGGGCACGGTCGTTCCTGTCCATCCAGGCGTTGTAGCCGTTGGGCCCAGCGAGGGCGCGTCCCCTGGATCCGTAGATGGACCGAGGGGGAGCCCTATTTTCTTTAATACGACGTCTAGCGTCATGAGGATCCAGGTTGTCCACGGGGTCTTTACCATGACGGCGTGGGGGTGGCCTGTCACCTTGGTCTTCTCGTCTTGGCCTATCCCGGCCTCTAGGGGGCCGATCGAGGTCATCAGCGAGTTCTTCATCAAATTCTGGTAGGAGGCGCCTATGTGGGTAAGACTTCGGCGCACTATGGCGTCGGTTTTCCATATCCTGCTCCGCAGAGAGCACTTCAACCCACTTGTCATTTAGCGCATCAGTATTTTCCTGCAGCTGCTGCTGCTTGCGTTTTAAGCTCCGGGCCGTCGCAACGAGGCGTCGTCGGAAGCGTTCTTGTTCGAAGGGGTCCTCGGGGATGATGAAGTCCTCAGTACTGAGGCTATCGTCCTCCTCGGACTTCGGCATGTAATTGTCGTCGGCCCCTTCGAAGAGGTCATCGGGATCAGAGTCCACAAGAGGTCGATCTGGTGTGCTGTCCCTTGCGGGGGAGGCTTGAATGTCCTCCTCGTGGTCATTAGCATCACCATCCTCCGCGTCATTGTTAGTGGCTGTCGCGTTATTGCCACTGGGTTCTCCATTATTTCCCCGTCGGTGTCTGCGTCGACGTCTTGGAGGGGACTTGGGGGTGTCCACCATGTAGACATCGTAGGTGGATGTGGCCGTCCACCTACCCGTGTTAACCGGGGCCAAGGTGTCCTCAAGGGGGCCATCAATATCTTCCTCCATGTCGGAAGGTTCGCCATAGTCCAACACGTCAGTTAAATCATCGACCGTGGCGACTAAGTGGGTGGTGGGTGGGGTATAAATTTCCCTGTTGTCGGCTTTATGTCCGATTTGATCATAAACCGAAGTCTTGGCGTCCGAGATGGACATGCTCCGGATACAGTCGAGCATCCCGTCGAGCTGAGATAGCTCTTCAGGATCCATGGACGCGCCGTAAGCAGGGCTGATTTGAAGCAGCCCCGGTGTGTAACCGGACGTGTTTCCGGTTCGAGGGGAATCTGAGCATGGATCCGATTTTTGCGCCGGGATCGATTCTGGCGCTGGCGTAATTTCAGGAGTGGGCGCCAGATCTATCTCCGGATCGACAATTGGGGAGGGACTGGCCGGAGCGGCGGCGTCCGGAGTCTCAAGAGGCACCGTGACGGAGTTCGGTTCCGGAGTCGAGCCTCCAGAACCGGCCGAGCCTTCGATCCGGCCGGGAGTCCATCCCGATAAGACGAGCTCGCCACGGGAGTCCGTAGTGTACTCGAGGCCGCCAAAGGTCACGATCCGACCAGGGGCGTAGTTCTCGACAGAGGTCAGATAACCCGTCGAGTCGGCGCAAAATACCATGCTGCCGAAGACGAAAAGCTGTCCTGGGGCGTAGACGTCCCCACAGCCATTGATGCAGTTGATCTGAAGATGAGCCATCAATCCTTCTGGTGATCACGCGGCAGAACTCTCAATGAAAGCACCAGTGTCGGTGTAAAACCAGCAGACCTCGGGGTAGGGGGTCCCGAGCTACGGATCTCGGATCGAGGGTAACAGAGACAAAGGGAGACAATGTTTTACCCAGGTTCGGGCCCTCTTGATGGAGGTAAAACCCTACGTCCTGCTTCTGTTTATATTAATGGAGGTGTATCGAGTACAGAGTTGATCTACCTCGAGACCGTAATGATGGAAATATGCCCTAGAGGCAATACTAAAGTTGTTATTATTTTATATTTCCTTGTTCATGATAAAGGTTTATTATTCATGCTAGAATTGTATTGACCGGAAACTTAAATACATGTGTGAATACATAAACAAATATCGTGTCCCTAGTGAGCCTCTACTAGACTAGCTCGTTGATCAAAGATGGTTAAGGTTTCCTAACCATAGACATGAGTTGTCATTTGATAACGGGATCACATCATTAGGAGAATGATGTGATGGACAAGCCAATCCGTTAGCTTAGCATATGATCGTTCTGTTTATTGCTACTACTTTCTTGAATGTCAAATACATGTTCCTCAGACCATGAGATCATGCAACTCCCGGATACCGGAGGAATACCTTGTGTGCTATCAAACGTCACAACGTAACTGGGTGAGCATAAAGATGCTCTACAGGTATCTCCAAAGGTGTCCGTTGAGTTGGCATGGATCGAGACTGGGATTTGTCACTCCGTGTTTCGGAGAGGTATCTCTGGGCCCTCTCGGTAATGCACATCATAAGAAGCTTGCAAGCAAAGTGACTAAGGAGTTAGTTACAGGATGATGTATTACGGAACGAGTAAAGAGACTTGCCGGTAACGAGATTGAACTAGGTATGGAGATACCGACGATCGAATCTCGGGCAAGTAACATACCGATGGACAAAGGGAATTACGTATGTTGTCATTGCGGTTTGACCGATAAGATCTTCGTGGAATATGTAGGAACCAATATGAGCATCCAGGTTCCGCTATTGGTTATTGACCGGAGAGGCGTCTCAGTCATGTCTACATCATTCCCGAACCCGTAGGGTCCGCATGCTTAACGTTCGTTGACGATATAGTGTTATATGAGTTATGTGAATTGGTAACCAAATGTTGTTCGGAGTCCCGGATGAGATCTTGGACGTCACGAGGAGTCTCGGAATGGTCGAGAGGTAAAGATTTATATATGGGAAGTCATATTTTGGGTTCCGGAAAAAGGTGCAGTTTTTTCGGTATTGTACCGGGAAGCTTCCAGAAGGTTCCGGAGGATTCCGGTGGAGTCTGGAAGTCCACAAGTGGGTCCACCACGTCCCAAGGGCTGGCATGGGCTAAGGGGAGGCGCCCTGGCCTTATTGTGCCAGGCGCACCAAGTCCTCAAAAGCCCACGCAGCTAGGGAAAGAAAAAAGGGAGAGTCCTAGTAGGAATAGGATTGGACTTTGGAGTCCAAGTCCACGTGTGTACTATTCATGGTTACTGTTCATGTGGCACTATTCCTTCTACTCCAAGCCCCTACACATATATAAATAGAGGAGAGGGGGCGCCCCAAAGGACACAACATTGTCTTAGCCGTGTGCGGCGCCCCCCTCCACAGTTCCGTCCCTCGGTCATATTTTCGCAGTGCTTGGGTGAAGCCCTGCGGAGATAACATCACCATCACCGTCACCACGCCGTCGTGCTGCCGGAACTCATCCACTACCTCGCCGTCTTGCTGGATCAAGAAGTCAAGGACGTCACCGAGCTGAACGTGTGGTTTACGCGGAGGTGCCGTACGGTCGGTGCTCGGTCGGTTGGATCGTGAAGTTGTTCGACGACATCAACCGTGTTGTTCTAACGCTTCCGCTTACGGTCTACGAGGGTACGTAGACACACTCCCCCCTCTCGTAGCTATGCATCTCCATGGATAGATCTTGCGTGTGCGTAGAAATTTTTTGTTTTCCATGCAACGTTCCCCAACACGTAATATATGTCTAACTACTATAGCTAGGTGTTCGATGGTTTGCTCATCTCCCCTACGGGCTAAACCCTATGGCTTATATACACACCAAGGAGGGTATCTAGGATTACAAGGTCAGTATCTTGGAATAAGGCGGTTGGAATAATCTTGAAGCATACGTCAAGTCTTCGGTAGAGGCAGTCTTGATCACGTCTCCCATGTGCGACTTCCGGAGTCCATCTTGATCACGTACGAGGGCATATCGGCCCATCCGAGGTGTCGGGCCGGCTAGGTTGGCACCCCCTAATCCATGACACCGTCACTGCACCTTTTCGATCTAGTTGTTGTTGTTTTGCTCAGCCTTCTTAAGGCAACCTTTGTCTAATTATGTCTGTACTCAGATACTGATGCTTCCGCTGACTCTTGTGTATTCGAGCTTATGTATTCGAGCCCTCAAGGCCCCTGGCTTGTAATATAAGCTTGTATTATTTTATTTTGTGTCTAGAGTTGTGCTGTGATATCTTCCCGTGAGTCTCTGGGCTTGATCGTGCGCATTTGCGTGTATGATTAGTGCACGATTGAGTCGGGGGCATCACATCCATGTCGTCGATGCGTCACATAAAATGCCGCTCCACCCACGTCCTCCGTCTAGCAGCTGCTCCAAAACAATGCCCTCATGAGGGAGAGCGACACCGAGAGCGCTGCTATCATTCGATCTGGGATACCCGGATCTGGAGTTTCCCCCGGAGCAACGCGAGTGGGTAGACGGTGTCTGCAATGGCGATGCCTTCAATAAGGTAACGACGCGTAGACGCCGCCATCGCCTGCCGAAGCTCGGTTTTCACCGGTGGCCACACCTCCCCAACTCGCCGCCGGGACTAGCCGTGGGATCTAGTAGGGATCCACCACAACCAGCCGGCCGACCACCTTCGGCGGAGGAGGAGGCCACCACCGCCATGCCCGTGGCCGGAGCCCCCGGCTTTCTCATGCTGGGAGATGAACCCCGGAGCCCGCGTGTGGTCGTCGGAGTTCACGAGATGCAGCAGGTACTGCAGCCTGGGTCGCGGCCCACCCGAACACATCTGAGTCTAGATCGGGCCCAACCACTTCCGCCTCCGCACGCTGGCCTTCGCGCTGTCCGCCGCCGCAAGCTCGCCGATCCTGGCCGCCGCTGCCACCCCATGTCACTGCCACTGAACGGTCGGAGCGAGCGCCGCCGCTATGATCCTGAACTTTGGCCAAGGAGATCTGCCGCCGCCCCCGCGCCACATGGGGTTTGACTCCCGACGGCAGCAACTTGTTTTGATTCGGCGGTATTGTAAGATGAAGCGGCCCGGACCAACCTTATATGTCCATGTACATGAGACCGGTTCCACCGATAGGCATGCAACTTGTTTTGCATAAAGGTGGCTGGCAGGTGTCTGTTTCTCCTACTTTAGTTGGATCGAATTTGACTGCGGCCGGTCCTTGTTGAAGGTTAAAACAGCAAACTTGATAAATCACCGTTGTGGTTTTGTGCCGTAGGGAAGAACGGTTCTTGCTAGAAGCCCGTAGCAGCCACGTAAAACTTGCAACAACAAAGTAGAGGACGTCTAACTTGTTTTTGCAGGGTAGGCTGTGATGTGATATGGTCAAGACATGATGTGATATACGTTATTGTATGAGATGATCATGTTTTGTAATTTATCGGCAACCGGTAGGAGCCTTATGGTTGTCTCTTTATTGTATGAAATGCAAGCGCCATGTAATTGCTTTACTTTATCGCTATGCGTTAGCAATAGTTGTAGAAGCAATAGTTGGCGAGACGACCACGACGCAACGATGGAGATCAAGGTGTCGAGCCGGTGACGATGGAGATCATGACGATGCTTTGGAGATGGAGATCAAAAGCACAAGATGATGGCCATATCATGTCACATATTTTGATTGCATGTGATGTTTATCCTTTATGCATCTTATTTTGCTTAGACCGATGGTAGCATTATAAGATGATCCCTTCACTAATTTCAAGATAAAAGTGTTCTCCCCGAGTATGCACCTTTGCTAAAGTTCGTCGTTTCGAAGCACCTCGTGATGATCGGGTGTGATAGATTCTACGTTCACATACAACGGGTGTAAGCTAGTTTTACACAAGCAGAATACTTGGGTTAAACTTGACGAGCCTAGCATGTAGAGACATGGTCTCGGAACACTGGATACCGAAAGGTCGAACATGAGTCATATAGTAGATATGATCAACATGGAGATGTTCACCATTGATGACTATCCCATCTCACGTGATGATCGGACATGGGCTAGTTGATTTGGATCAAGTATCACTTAGTTAACTTGAGGGATGTTAATTTAAGTGGGAGTTCATTAGTAATTTGATTAATTGAACTTAATTTATCATGAACTTAGTCTTGATAGTTTCTTTGCATATCTATGTTGTAGATAAATGGCCCGTGCTACTGTTCCATTGAATTTTAATGCGTTCCTAGAGAAAGCTAAGTTGAAAGATGATGGTAGCAACTACACGGACTGGGTCCGTAACTTGAGGATTATCCTCATTGCTGCATAGAAGAATTATGTCCTTGATGCACCGCTAGGTGATGGACCTGCTGCAGGAGCTGCTGCAGACGTTGTGAACGCCTGGCAGGCTCGATCTGATGACTACTCGATAGTTCAGTGTGCCATGCTCTACGGCTTAGAACCGGGACTGCAAAAGCATTTTGAACGCCACGGAGCATATGAGATGTTCCAAGAGCTGAAATTGATATTTCAAGCTAATGCCCGGGTTGAGAGATATGAAGTCTCCAACAAGTTCTTTAGCTGTAAGATGGAGGAGAACAGTTCTGTCAGTGAACACATACTCAGAATGTCTGGGTACCACAACCACTTGACTCAGCTGGGAATTGATCTTCTGGTTGAGAGTGTTATTGACAGAGTTCTTCAGTCACTGCCACCAAGCTATAAAGGCTTCGTGATGAACTATAATATGCAAGGGATGGAGAAGACAATTCCCGAGCTCTTCGCGATGCTGAAATCAGCGGAGGTAGAAATCAAGAAGGAGCATCAAGTGTTGATGGTTAACAAAACCACTAGTTTCAAGAAAAAGGGCAAGGGAAAGAAGGGGAACTTCAAGAAGAACGGCAAGCAAGTTGCCGCTCCCACGAAGAAACCCAAAGCTGGACCCATGCCTGAAACAGAGTGCTTCTACTGCAAAGGGACTGGTCACTGGAAGCGGAAATGCCCCAAGTATTTGGCGGATAAGAAGGATGGCAAAGTGAGCAAAGGTATATTTGATATACATGTTATTGATGTGTTCCTCACTAATGCTCGCAGTAGCGCCTAGGTATTTGATACTGGTTCAGTTGCTCATATTTGTAACTCGAAACAGGAGCTACGGAAGAAGCGAAGATTGGCTAAGGACGAGGTGACTATGCGTGTCGGGAATGGTTCCAAGGTTGATGTGATCGCCGTCGGCACGCTACCTCTACATCTACCTTCGGGATTAGTTTTAGACCTCAATAATTGTTATTTGGTGCCAGCGTTGAGCATGAACATTATATCTGGATCTTGTTTATTGTGAGACGGTTATTCATTTAAGTCAGAGAATAATGGTTGTTCTATTTATATGAGTAACATCTTTTATGGTCACGCACCTTTTGTGAATGGTCTATTCTTGTTGAATCTCGATCGTAGTGATACACATATTCATAATATTGATGCCAAAAGATGCAAAGTTGATAATGATAGTGCAACATACTTGTGGCACTGCCGTTTAGGTCATATTGGTGTAAAGCGCATGAAGAAACTCCATGCGGATGGACTTTTGGAATCTCTTGATTATGAATCATTTGATACTTGCGAACCATGCCTCATGGGCAAGATGACTAAAACTCCGTTCTCCGGAACAATGGAGCGAGCTACTGATTTGTTGGAAATAATACATACCGATGTATGCGGTCCGATGAATGTTGAAGCACGCGGTGGGTATCGTTATTTTCTAACCTTCACAGATGATTTGAGTAGATATGGGTATATCTACTTGATGAAACACAAGTCTGAAACATTTGAAAAGTTCAAAGAATTTCAGAGTGAAGTAGAGAATCATCGTAACAAGAAAATAAAGTTTCTACGATCTGATCGCGGAGGCGAATATTTGAGTTACGAGTTTGGCCTTCATTTAAGAAAATGTGGAATTGTTTCACAACTCACGCCACCTGGAACACCATAGCGTAATGGTGTGTCCGAATGTCGTAACCGTACTTTATTGGATATGGTGCGTTCTATGATGTCTCTTACCAATTTGCCACTATCGTTTTGGGGTTATGCATTAGAGACAGCTGCATTCACGTTAAATAGGGCACCGTCTAAATCCGTTGAGACGACACCATATGAACTATGGTTTGGCAAGAAACCTAAGCTGTCGTTTCTTAAAGTTTGGGGATGCGATGCTTATGTGAAAAAGCTTCAACCTGATAAGCTCGAACCCAAAGCAGAGAAGTGCGTCTTCATAGGATACCCCAAAGAAACAATTGGGTACACCTTCTACCACAGATCCGAAGGCAAGGTCTTTGTTGCCAAGAATGGGTCCTTTCTAGAGAAGGAGTTTCTCTCGAAAGAAGTGAGTGGGAGGAAAGTAGAACTTGATGAGGTAATTGTACCTTCTCTCGAATTGGAAAGTAGCTCATCAGAGAAAACCATTCCCGTGATGCCTACACCAATAAGAGAGGAAGATAATGATAAAGATCATGAAACTTCAGATCAAGTTACTACTGAACTTCGTAGGTCGACCAGAGTACGTTCCGCACCAGAGTGGTACGGTAATCCTGTTCTGGAAGTTATGTTGTTAGACAACAGCGAACCTACGAACTATGAAGAAGCTATGATAAGCCCGGATTCCGACAAATGGCTTGAGGCCATGAAATCTGAGATAGGATCCATGTATGAGAACAAAGTGTGGACTTTGGTGGACTTGCCCGATGATCGGCAAGCCATTGAGAATAAATGAATTTTTAAGAGGAAGACAGATGCTGATGGTAATATCACTGTCTACAAAGCTCGACTTGTCGCGAAAGGTTTTCGACAAGTTCAAGGGGTTGACTACGATGAGACTTTCTCACCCATAGCGATGCTTAAGTCTGTCCGAATCATGTTAGCAATTGCCGCATTTTATGATTATGAAATCTGGCAAATGGATGTCAAAACTGCATTCCTTAATGGTTTTCTCAAAGAAGAGTTGTATATGATGCAACCAGAAGGTTTTTTCAATCCTAAGGGTGCTAACAAAGTGTGCAAGCTCCAGCGGTCCATCTATGGACTGGTGCAAGCAACTCGGAGTTGGAATATACGCTTTGATGAGGTGATCAAAGCATATGGTTTTGTACAGACTTACGGTGAAGCCTGTATTTACAAGAACGTGAGTGGGAGCTCTGTAGCATTTCTAATATTATATGTGGATGACATATTGTTGATTGGAAATGATATAGAATTTCTGGATGGCATAAAGGGATACTTGAATAAGAATTTTTCAATGAAAGACCTCGGTGAAGCTGCTTATATATTGGGCATCAAGATCTATAGGGATAGATCAAGACGCTTGATAGGACTTTCACAAAGCACATACCTTGACAAAGTTTTGAAGAAGTTCAAAATGGATCAGTCAAAGAAAGGGTTCTTGCCTGTCTTGCAAGGTGTGAAGTTGAGTCAGACTCAATGCCCGACCACGGCAGAAGATATAGAGAAAATGAAAGTCATTCCCTATGCCTCAGCCATAGGTTCTATTATGTATGCCATGCTGTGTACCAGACCTGATGTGTGCCTTGCCATAAGTTTGGCAGGGAGGTACCAGAGTAATCCAGGAGTGGATCACTGGACATCGGTCAAGAATATCCTGAAGTACCTGAAAAGGACCAAGGACATGTTTCTCGTTTATGGAGGTGACGAAGAGCTCGTCGTAAAGGGTTACGTCGATGTAAGCTTCGACACTGATCCGGATGACTCTAAGTCACAAACCGGATACGTATTTATATTAAATGGTGGAGCTGTCAGTTGGTGCAGTTCCAAGAAGAGCATCGTGGCGGGATCTACGTGTGAAGCGGAATACATAGCTGCTTCGGAAGCAGCACATGAAGGAGTCTGGATGAAGGAGTTCATATCCGATCTAGGTGTAATACCTAGTGCATCGGGTCCAATGACAATCTTTTGTGACAACACTGGAGCAATTGCCATAGCCAAGGAGCCCAGGTTTCACAAGAAGACCAAACACATCAAGAGACGCTTCAACTCCGTTCGTGAATATGTCAAGGATGGAGACATAGAAATTTGCAAAGTACACACGGATCTGAATGTGGCAGACCCATTGACTAAGCCTCTTCCACGAGCAAAACATGATCAGCACCAAGACTCCATGGGTGTTAGATTCATTACTATGTAATCTAGATTATTGACTCTAGTGCAAGTGGGAGACTGATGGAAATATGCCCTAGAGGCAATAATAAAGTTGTTATTATTTTATATTTCCTTGTTCATGATAAAGGTTTATTATTCATGCTAGAATTGTATTGACCGGAAACTTAAATACATGTGTGAATACATAAACAAATACCGTGTCCCTAGTGAGCCTCTACTAGACTAGCTCGTTGATCAAAGATGGTTAAGGTTTCCTAACCATAGACATGAGTTTTCATTTGATAACGGGATCACATCATTAGGACAATTATGTGATGGACAAGACCCATCCGTTAGCTTAGCATATGATCGTTCTGTTTATTGCTACTGCTTTCTTGAATGTCAAATACATGTTCCTCATACCATGAGATCATGCAACTCCCGGATACCGGAGGAATACCTTTTGTGCTATCAAACGTCACAACGTAACTGGGTGATCATAAAGATGCTCTATAGGTATCTCTGAAGGTGTCCGTTGAGTTGGCATGGATCGAGACTGGGATTTGTCACTCCGTGTTTCGGAGAGGTATCTCTGGGCTCTCTCGGTAATGCACATCATAAGAAGCTTGCAAGCAAAGTGACTAAGTAGTTAGTTACAGGATGATGTATTACGGAACGAGTAAAGAGACTTGCCGGTAACGAGATTGAACTAGGTATGGAGATACCGACGATCGAATCTCGGGCAAGTAACATACCGATGGACAAAGGGAATTACGTATGTTGTCATTGTGGTTTGACCGATAAGATCTTCGTGGAATATGTAGGAACCAATATGAGCATCCAGGTTCCGCTATTGGTTATTGACCGGAGAGGCGTCTCAGTCATGTCTACATCATTCCCGAACCCGTAGGGTCCGCATGCTTAACGTTCGTTGACGATATAGTGTTATATGAGTTATGTGAGTTGGTAACCGAATGTTGTTCGGAGTCCCGGATGAGATCTTGGACGTCACGAGGAGTCTCGGAATGGTCGAGAGGTAAAGATTTATATATGGGAAGTCATATTTTGGGTTCCGGAAAAAGGTGCAGTTTTTTCGGTATTGTACCGGGAAGCTTCCAGAAGGTTCCGGAGGATTCCGAAGGAGTCCGGAAGTCCACAAGTGGGTCCACCACGTCCCAAGGGCTGGCATGGGCTAAGGGGAGGTGCCCTGGCCTTATTGGGCCAGGCGCACCAAGTCCTCAAAAGCCCACGCAGCTAGGGAAAGAAAAAAGGGAGAGTCCTAGTAGGAATAGGATTGGACTTTGGAGTCCAAGTCCACGTGTGTACTATTCATGGTTACTGTTCACATGGCACTATTCCTTCTACTCCAAGCCCCTACACATATATAAATAGAGGAGAGGGGGCACCCCAAAGGACACAACATTGTCTTAGCCGTGTGCGGCGCCCCCCTCGACAGTTCCGTCCCTCGGTCATATTTTCGCAGTGCTTGGGCGAAGCCCTGCGGAGATAACATCACCATCACCGTCACCACGCCGTCGTGCTGCCGGAACTCATCCACTACCTCGCCGTCTTGCTGGATCAAGAAGTTGAGGACGTCACCGAGCTGAACGTGTGCTGAACGCGGAGGTGCCGTACGTTCGGTGCTCGGTTGGTTGGATCATGAAGTTGTTCGACGACATCAACCGCATTGTTCTAACGCTTCCGCTTGCGGTCGACGAGGGTACGTAGACACACTCCCCCCTCTTGTAGCTATGCATCTCCATGGATAGATCTTGCGTGTGCGTAGAAATTTTTTGTTTTCCATGCAACGTTCCCCAACACGTAATATATGTCTAACTACTATAGCTAGGTGTTCGATGTTTTGCTCATCTCCCCTACGGGCTAAACCCTATGGCTTATATACACGCCAAGGAGGGTATCTAGGGTTACAAGGTCGGTATCTTGGAATAAGGTGGTTGGAATAATCTTCAAGAATACGTCAAGTCTTCGTTAGAGGCAGTCTTGATCACGTCTCCCATGTGCGACTTCCGGAGTCCATCTTGATCACGTATGAGGGCATATCGGCCCATCCGAGGTGTCGGGCCGGCTAGGTTGGCACCCCCTAATCCATGACACCGTCATTGCACCTTTTCGATCTAGTTGTCCTTGTTTTGCTCAGCCTTCTTAAGGCAACCTTTGTCTAATTATGTCTGTACTCAGATACTGATGCTTCCGCTGACTCTTGTGTATTCGAGCTTATGTATTCGAGCCCTCGAGGCCCCTGGCTTGTAATATAAGCTTGTATTATTTTATTTTGTGTCTAGAGTTGTGTTGTGATATCTTCCCGTGAGTCTCTAGGCTTGATCGTGCGCATTTGCGTGTATGATTAGTGCACGATTGAGTCGGGGGCATCACATCCATGTCGTCGATGCGTCACATAAAATGCCGCTCCACCCACGTCCTCCGTCCAGCAGCTGCTCCAAAACAATGCCCTCATGAGGGAGAGCGACACCGAGAGCGCTGCTATCATTCGATCCGGGATACCCGGATCTGGAGTTTCCCCCGGAGCAACGCGAGTGGGTAGACGGTGTCTGCAATGGCGATGCCTTCAATAAGGTAACGACGCGTAGACGCCGCCATCGCCTGCCGAAGCTCGGTTTTCACCGGCGGCCACACCTCCCCAACTCGCCGCCGGGACTAGCCGTGGGATCTAGTAGGGATCCGCCACAACCAGCCGACCGACCACCTTCGGTGGAGGAGGAGGCCACCACCGCCATGCCCGTGGCCGGAGCCCCCAGCTTTCTCATGCTGGGAGATGAACCCAGGAGCCCACGTGTGGTCGTCGGAGTTGACGAGACGCAGCAGGTACTGCAGCCTGGGTCGCGGCCCACCCGAACACATCTGAGTCTAGATCGGGCCCAACCACTGTCGCCGCCGCACGCTGGCCTTCGTGCTGTCCGCCGCCGCAAGCTCGCCGATCCTGGCCGCCGCTGCCACCCCATGTCACTGCCGCTGAACGTCCGGAGCGAGCGCCGCCGCTATGATCCTGATCTTTGGCCGAGGAGATCTGCCGCCGCCCCCGCGCCACACGGGGTTTGACTCCCGACGGCAGTGGCGGTGGGAGGGGAGGACTTGGCGTGGAGGAGGTCTAGAGATGGTCGGCGGGGGAGCCCCGGTGCGGCTCGGCGCGGCCACACGGGAGCAAGATGGGGGTGGATGGGAGATCGGATCACCTACGAGTCGCCTATGTTACTCTAACCCTCTCTCTCTTCTTTAATTGTGTGCCACATTAACGTGTTTGCTCGTCTTCAGTGCACGATACCGGCTAAGATACCACCACTATGGCCAGCCTAAGATTCGAGAATTCGGTTGGTATGTGCATGTGTTTAAGCCTTAATTACCTTAGGTATGATCCAGGCATGCAATTTTTGGAAGAGACTATATGCTTTGCCCACCTCATATCCTATGGATTTTTTTTACTTTCAAATTTGAATATATTATTTCTTTTGAATTGAAAGTTTAATTTATGTTTTGGTTGCATATTCGGGTTTCTTAAAATGAAGCCTTTGAAACAAAACCACTCCTGAATTCGTTTTTGACAAGCTTTAAAACTTTACAAAGTTTGAACTATTAAAACTTAATAAAACGAAGGATAAATCACCAAGTTTCAAAGCTAAAATTTAAACCCTAAAACCTAAACAAAAACTCAATATTACAAATTGAGCTAATTCATATGAAACTTGATAAAATTTGCCAAAAATTAATATTACAAATATGAGTATCAGGTTTCAATATTTGAAACTTGGAAAAAAGATAGAACTTGTCAAAATGTATTCAAGAGTTTCATTGTTTCAAAACCATCGTCGTAAGGAACACAAATATGCAAACAATGCCAAAATTAAACTTTTGGTTCAAAAGGTAATAGATTTAAATTTGGAAGTTAAAAATACATGGGGTGGGATGAGTGGAGCATGCAGTCTGCCAAAAGCCACATGCATGGACCTTCATGTATAGTAATTAAGCACTAAACACATGCATTTGATCAATCATGTTTCCGAATCACGAGGCAATCATGTGGTTGCCCGGGTGCGTGCCCCGCGCCTACGTGCTCCTGCCGCTAGTGGTGGTGATGTGATACCAACTTATATAGCGGAGTCTCCTCACTACTCCATAGTGATTGGGATGAGGAGAGAAAGAGAACACCACATACGTGTGTTCACCTCGCCTCACCGGGGTCGGGCACGGGCCAGGGTGAAAGTCGCAGGCTTGAGACATGCGCGTGAATGGTTCACTGAAACATAGTTTGTGGCCTCGCAGGAGCGTACTTCCCTTTTTCGGTTTTCTTTTTGGGTTTCTTGGCCGATAAGTTTGGAAACCTAGTCGGGTTGGATCGTGATCATGACATGAGACCACGTGGGTTCTTCTATATACTAGATGACCCGTTGCGCCAATTGGCGCAGAGATCAACTGCGGGCCGGAAGTTAAGAAAATTATTTGAAAGATTTTCTCCTCGACTGTTTACAAGTGATTATGTTCATACTGCGTTTCTATTTTCCTTGAGAATGATCATTGCCCTTAGCTTTATTAGGCGATTTATTTCTGATGACATGAGACTCTGTTCGTGGAGAATTTTGCCCAAACTGTGTCATTGGCGTAGAGACCAACTATAGGCCAGAAGTTAAGTGAGCTATTTGAAACATAAAATGGAAGTTAAATGGACTATTTCAAGGATATTTCTTGCGAGTGGTATCTACCCGTCTCTGCAATGACATGGGGTTACTTGACCGACTGTCCCTTTGGACATGATGTTTAACTAAATCGTAGCCATGGAGGATAATGCAACCAACCATCTCAGGCGATCGTTCACACGCGTCGAGTTAGGGCGGGTTGCATTGCCGGTGTCCTTTGCCCTCTGTCGAGCTACTTCAACCCCGTTGAGCCATTGGCACAAAGGCCAACTGCAATCAAGAAGCTAAGAAAATCACTGGCAGCACATGCAAGCTCACTTGCAGAAAAAACACCCGGACCATGAGCCGACCAGAAGGAGACTTGATACGTCTCCAACGTATCTATAATTTTTGATTGTTTCATGCTATTATATTATCAATCTTGGATGCTTTATATGCAATTATATGCTATTTTATATCATTTTTGGGACTAACCTATTAACCCAGTGTCCAGTGCCAGTTCCTGTTTTTTGCTTGTTTTTGGCTTTTCAGAAAATCAATATCAAATAAAGTCCAAATGGAAAAAAAATCTTTAAATTAATTTTATCTGGACCAGAAGGGACCCTGGAAGCTTCGGGAGGTGGCCAGAAGAGATACAAGAGGGCCACAAGCTCTAGGGGCGCGTCCCGGGGGGTAGGCAAGCCCCCTGAGCTTGTGGGCCCCACGCAGCTCCATTTGACCTAATTCCAAGCCTATAAATTCCCAAATATTCCCAAACCTATAGAACTCAAGACAATATATCTTTTCTGCCGCCGCAAGCCTTTGTTCTTCCGAGATCCCATCTGGAGGCCTTTTCCGGTAATCTGCCGAAGGGGGAATCGATCATGCAGGGCTTCTACATCAACCTTGCTGCCCTTCCGATGATGTGTGAGTAGTTCACCACAGACCTACGGGTCCATAGCTAGTAGCTAGATGGCTTCTTCTCTCTCATTGATCTTCAATACCGTGTTCTCCTCGATCTTCTTGGAGTTCTATCCGATGTAATATTCTTTTGCGGTGTGTTTGTTAGGATCCGATGAATTGTGGGTTTATGATCAGATTATTCATTAAAAGTAATGGAGTATTTTCTAAACTTTATTATGCATGATTGTTATAGCTTTGTATTTCTCTCCGATCTATCCGTTTGGTTTGGCCAACTAGATTGATTTATCTTTAGCGGGAGAGGTGTTTTGTAATGGGTTCAATCTTGCGGTGCTCTATATCCCAGTGACAAAGTAGGGGACAAGACACGTATTTGTATTATTGCCATTAAGGATAAAACAACAGGGTTTATTCATATTGATTGGGTTTACTTTGTCTACATCATGTCATCTTGTTTAAGGCGTTACTCTGTTTGTCATGAACTTAATACCATAGATGCATGCTGGATAGCGGTCGATTGGTGGAGTAATAGTAGTAGATGCAGGCAGGAGTCGGTCTACTTGTCTCGGACGTGATGCCTATATACATGATCATTGCCGTGAATAACGTCATAACTATGCGCTTTTCTATCAATTGCCAAACTGTAATTTGTTTACCCATCGTATGCTATGTGTTCTAGAGAGAAGCCTCTAGTGAAAACTATGGCCCCCGGGTCTACTTTAATTATATAAAAAAACCTAAAAACCTTTGCTGCAATTTATTTACTTTTCTTTTATTTTGCAATTTATACTTTTACCTATATAAGATTTAATCCTTGCAATTAACGAGTTCAAGGGGATTGACAACCCTCTTGCCCGCGTTGGGTGCAAGTATTTGCTTTTGTGTGTGCATGTGTTGTTCACGAGGGTTTGCGTGATTCTCCTATTGGTTCGATAAACCTTGGTTCTCACTGAGGGAAATACTTATCTCTACTGTACTGCCTCTTCCCTCCTCTTCGGGGAAAATCCCAACACAGCTCACAAGTAGCAGGAAGAATTTCTGGCGCCGTTGCCGGGGAGACATCATCAAATCCTATCAAGTACTTTCACTCAAACTATCATCTACTTGCTCTAATTTTTATTTGCCTTTTTATTTGCCTCTATTTTTCATCTCCCTCACTTCTCTAAAAGTCAAAAAACATAAAAATATTTTTGCTTGCTGGTTTGCTTGCTTTATCGCTATGTCTCAAGAAAAACTTTACAATAGTTCTTATCATGAAAGGTTGGTTGATATTGAAAATACCACTTAGAATTTCATGTTTACACAGTATGAGCACAATAGATTCTTTGTTGAGGAACTTAAGGAACATTCTACCTTACTGGATGCTATTAGTAAACAACTTGATGAAGTTAATCAAGAAGTCGCCAACCTTCAGTCTCAACTCACTCGTACTGAAAATTTGATAGGAAAGATATCTGATAAACAAACTACGCTAGTAAATAAGATGGCTGCTAAACCAGAGTCACATCCCCTTACTAGTGATGATGAGGAGATTAAAATGATTGGTGTGACACCCATTGAAACTTTGTTTAGCAATATAAAACTTGATGAAAAAAGGACTGGAGATGAGTCAACTTTAGCTAGAAGGAGTCCCAATTGTTTGGAGGGTGATGATCTTAATGATAAAATTGATAAAAGTGGGTTTGGAGAGGTCAAAACTTCAAATAGTGATGTGTCCACTACTTTGGATTACAAGGACTTTAATTATGATAATTGTTCTTTGATTGAATGTATTTCCTTGTTGCAATCTATGACAAATTCACCTATTTCTTATGAACAAAATAAAGCTTTTACTAAACATATTGTAGAAGCTATGATAAAAGCTCATGAAGAAAAGCTTGAATTGGAAATTTCTATACCTAGGAAATTGCATGATGAATGGGAACCTACTATTAACGTGAAAATTAAAGATTATGAATGTAATGCTTTGTGTGATCTAGGTACTAGCATCTCTACTATACCAAAATCCTTATGTGACGTGTTAGGTCTCACCGATATGAATCAATGTTCCCTTAATTTGCATTTAGCGGATTCAACTATTAAGAAACCATTGGGTAGAACAAATGATGTACTTATCCTTGCTAATAGAAATTATGTGCCCGTGGATTTCATTGTGCTTGATATTGAATGTAATCTATCTTGTCCTATAATACTTGGTAGGCCTTTTCTACGAACCATAGGTGCTATTATTGATATGAAAGAAGGGAATATAAGGTTCAAATTTCCATTAAAAAAGGGATGGAACATTTCCCTAGGAAGAGAATTAAACCACCATATGAATTCATTATGAGGGCCGCCTATGGAATTAACTTGAAGGATGATAATACTTGAAACAATGCATTATGCCTAGCTAGGGGCATAAAATAATATCGCTTGTTGGGAGGCAACCAAATATGTATCTTAAATTTTTGCTTTTATTTTCTATTTTTTATGTTTACACAACTATAGCTACTGTTATGATTGTGTTTTTTATATTTTAATTAGTGTTTGTGCCAAGTAATGCCTTTGGGATGATTTGGATGATAGTATAATTGATGATGTTTGAAAAACAGAAAGTTTTGCGCCCAGTATTTGATTTTTAGTTTTTTACGGGAATGTCAGAAAAATCTGAATTTTTTCACAATATTGGGAAACAAATTTGTTACTTTATACTAATTTTTCCGAAATTTTGGCATTACAGAAGTATAGATAATATTCTGTAATTACGTACTATTTTGTTTTAGACAGATTCTGTTTTTATTGCATAGTGTGCTTATTTTAATCAAGCTATGGATTATATCGGGGGTATAAGTCATGGAAGAGTTAAAATACAGTAGGTATTATTCAAGAACAATTATGAATAAGTTTATAACAGTACCTAATGTGGATGATTAATTTATTTTACTAACGGATCTCACGAAGTTTCTGTTGAGTTTTGTGCTGAAGTTTTCAAGTTTTGGGTGAGATTTTGATGGATGAAGGAATAAGGAGCGGCAAGACCCTAAGATTGGGGATGCCCAAGGCACCCCAAGGTAATATTCAAGGAAGACCCAAGCGTCTAAGCTTGGGGATGCCTCGGATGGCATCCCCTCTTTCGTCTACAATCTATCGGTATCTTACTTGGAACTATATTTTTATTCATCACATGATATGAGTTTTACTTGGAGCGTCTTGTACCATAATTTTATTTTCTTTGCGTGCTTTTTAGTTTGTCACAATCATTGTTTGCTGGACACACCTATTTGAGAGGGACACACATTTATTGTGATTTGTTAGAATACTCTATGTGCTTCACTTAAATCTTTTGAGCTAGGAAGTTGCTCTAGTGCTTCACTTATATCTTTTAGAGCACGGCGGTAATTATATTTTGTAGAAATAATTGCACTCGCATGCTTCACTTAAATCTTTTTGAGAGTCTAATAAATAGTAATGGCAATTTGCACGTGTTATAAGACTAGTCTAGAAAGGATAGGTATTCAAGGG
Organism: Elymus sibiricus; assembly: GCA_039707655.1. Classification (NCBI taxonomy): domain Eukaryota; kingdom Viridiplantae; phylum Streptophyta; class Magnoliopsida; order Poales; family Poaceae; genus Elymus; species Elymus sibiricus. Next base: position 210,377,538 of record CM077664.1, read on the forward strand.
GGATATAATAAAAACTTTCATGTAGATCACTAAATATGAAACATATGGTTTAATGATATTGATGTCGTAATATGAAAGGATATTGGTTCATGTTTGCTACTTGTGAGCTGCGTTGGGATTTTCCAAGAAGAGGAGAGGAGATGCAGTATAGTAGAGATAAGTATTTCCCTCAGTGAGAACCAAGGTTATCTAACCAATAGGAGAATCACGCAAAGCCTCATGAACAGCACCTGCACACACAAAAGCAAATACTTGCACCCAACGCCGTCAAGAGGGTTGTCAATCCCCTTGAACTCGTTACTTGCAAGGATTAAATATTGTAGTGGTAGATAGATAAATTGCAAAACAAAATAAAAGTAAATAAATTGCAGCAAGTATATTTTGGTTTTCTTTTTATATGTAAGGTAGACCTGGGGGCCATAGTTTTCACTAGAGGCTTCTCTCTCGAACACATAGCATACGGTGGGTAGAAAAATTACTGTTAGGCAATTAATAGAAAAGAGCATAGTTATGATGATATTCAAGGCAATGATCATGTATATAGGCATCACGTCCGAGACAAGTAGACCGACTCCTGCCTGCATCTACTACTATTACTCCACCCATCGACTGCTATCCAGCATGCATCTAGGGTATTAAGTTAATGAAAACAGAGTAACGCCTTAAGCAAGATGACATGATGTAGACAAAGTAAACCCACTCAATATGAATAAACCCCATCGTTTTACCCTTAATTGCAACAATACAAATACGTGTCTTGTCCCCTACTTTGTCACTAGGATATAGAGCACTGCAAGAGTGAACCCATTACAAAGCATCTCTACCACTGAAGATAAATCAATCTAATTGGCCAAACCAAACGGATAGATCGGAGAGAAATACAAAGCTATAAAAATCATGAATAATAAAGTTCAGAAAAGACTCAATTACTTCTCATGAATATTCATATCATAAACCCACAATTCATCGGATCCCAACAAACACATCGCAAAAGAAGATTACATCGAATAGAACTCTAAGAAGATCGAGGAGAACATTGTATTGAAGATCAAAGAGAGAGAAGAAGCCATCTAGATACTAGCTATGGACCCATGGGTCGGTGGTGAAATACTCACGCATCATCGGTAGGGCAGCAAGGATGATGTAGAAGTCCTCCGTGATCGATTCCCCCTCCGGCAGAGTACCGGAAAAGGCCCCCAAATGTGATCGCGGAAGAACAGAAGCTTGCGGCGGCGAAAAAGTTATTCGGGGTGGTTCTCTGTTGGCTTCCCAATATTTGAGAATTTATAGAAGTGGAATTAGGTCAGACGGAGCCTCAAGGGGGCCACAAGGCAACAGGGCGCGGCCACCCCCCGCGCGCCCTGTTGCCTTGACGTCTCCTCGTTTGTCCTCTGGTCTCCTCCCGAAGCTTCTAGGGTCTCTTTTGTCAAGAAAAAAATTGTCAAAAAGTTTCGTAGCGTTTGGACACCATTTGGTACTGATTTTCTGGAAAACCAAAAACAAGCAGAAAACACCAACTGGCACTAGGCATTGGGTTAATAGGTAAGTCCCAAAAAATGATATAAAATAGTATATAAATGCATGTAAAACATCCAAGATTGATAATATAATAGCATGGAACAATCAAAATTTATAGATACATTGGAGACGTATCAATGATCATTGGTTAGTAGAAATATCGGTATTAAAGCTTGTTATTAACTTCTCATCTAAGTGTTGGTCATGGCATGGTGGGGAGGTTTGAGCATTTTTATGTCTGAAATGAAATCCTTGAGTGCTGTTATAATCGGGGGTGTGCGATGGTTAACTCCTACAACCTCCTCCCTAGGGGCATGCGAGTAGTACTTTGCTTCGAGGGCTAATAGGCTTTACAATAAGTATGTGAGTTCTTTATGACTAATGTGAGTTCATGGATTATACGCACTCTCACCCTTTCGCAATTTTCTAGCCTCTTCGATACCGTGCATTGCCCAATCTCACCTCGAGAGTTGGTGCAAACTTCGTCGGTGCATCCAAACCCCGTGATATGATACGCTCTATCACACATAAGCCTCCTTATATCTTCCTCAAAATAGCCACCATACCTACCTATTATGACATTTCCATAGCCATTCCGAGATATATTGCCATGCAACTTCCACCGTTCCGTCATATGACTTGTGTTGATTGTCATATTGCTTTGCATGATCATATAGAGCTGGCATGATATTTGTGGAATAGGCACCGTTCATCATTATCATACATGTTACGCTAGATCATTGCACATCCTGGTACATGATGACCCACAAGTATAGGGGATCAATCGTAGTCCTTTCGATAAGTAAGAGTGTCGAACCCAACGAGGAGCAGAAGGAAATGATAAGCAGTTTTCAGTAAGGTATTCTCTGCCAGCACTGAAATTGTAGGTAACAGATAGTTTGATAGCAAGGTAATTTGTAATAAGTAACAAATAGTAACGGTAACAAAGGTGCAGCAACGTGGCCCAATCCTTTTTATAGCAAAGGACAAGCCGGAACGAACTCGTATAATAAGCAAAGCGTTCTCGAGGACACATGGGAATTTCATCTAGTCACTTTCATCATGTTTGTTTGATTCGCGTTCGCTACTTTGATAATTTGATATGTGGGTGGACCGGTGCTTGGGTGCTGTTCTTACTTGAACAAGCCTCCCACTTATGATTACCCCCTCTCGCAAGCATCCGCAACTATGAAAGAAGAATTAAGATAACTCTAACCATAGCATGAAACATATGGATCCAAATCAGCCCCTTACGGAATAGCGCATAAACTAGGGTTTAAGCTTCTGTCACTCTAGCAATCCATCATCTAATTACTACTCCACAATGCCTTCCCTTAGGCCCAAAGATGGTGAAGTGTCATGTAGTCGACGTTCACACGACACCACTAAAGGAAGCAACAACATACATATCATCAAAATATCGAACGAATACCAAATTCACATGATTACTTATGACAGATTACTTATGACAAGACTTCTCCCATGTCCTCAAGAACAAAAGTCTATACCTACTAATAAAGCAAGGTGATATTCTTGGTTTCGTCCCGCATCTGATCCTACGTCAAGTGTATTATTAATTATACATGAGGTGGTACTAATTACCCGCAATCCAGTTGAAAAAACTGTTGCCTGTAAAATTCGTCCGCAGACAGCTACTCGGGCCTCACCCGCCAACGAATCAGGCCCAACAGAAAATCACACCGCGCGGCCCAGTAGAAAAATATGAGGCAAAATTTACTGCTAGAGTATGGGGTCGAACCCGCAACCTCTACCTCCCATCCTTTTTCTACCGCTACAACCAACTAAGCTAGAGGAAACTTGTGAAATAAATAAGGGTCAGCTTATTTATATCAAAATATCAACTGACTCCGTCATGGTATTGGGCCCCGGCGCGCGAACCAAGCCTCAGCCCATCAGAGCTGGCTGGCCTAAGCAGTTAAAAAATAAGCCTTGGTGTGGATCGAACTCCCAATAAATTTCAATATGAGCCGGGAAGGAAAGAAATAAAGAAGGAATAAATTCCTGTGTGAGCCAGGAAGGAAAGAAATAAAGAGGAAATAATAAATTCCTAAAAAAATAAGTAATAAATTTTGGAAGGAAAGAAATAAAGAGAAAATAAATTATGATATGTGCCCGGAAAGAAAGAAATAAGGAGGAAATGAATTCCTAATAAAATTCCGATATAAGCCCACCGTATATTAGCATGTCTGGTTTTTAGATTTAATTAGTCAGGAGCAATGTACGTGCGTGTTGGAAGCAGCTTGATCGATCCTTCAGAGATAATACCTCACGGGCCGACTTGCCTTACATAACAGTACGCCAAGTTGATCTAGCTTGCTAATTACTATCACACAGGGAGCCACCATGAGTTGTTCCGGGTCAGGGTGATGCCGTGCTTATAAACTGTACGGTTAGTGATACTGATTGAGCAAATGCTGATTTTATTTTTTATTGCATGAAAAAGTATCGTGCTATTTGTTTATAACTATACAAGTATACTCTGTGTTATTTTCTTTTTAGCTTTGTACTAACAGGTAATGATGATTTGATTGGGATAAACATAACACCGTTGCCCGCCTCCAAAGCTGACCAACCCTTTCCCCCTCCGCACCAATGACTTTTTTGCTCACTCTTGTGTCCAATTCTAATTTGGTGTGATTAGTTTTTAAAGTTTAAAAAATTCACTTGGGTTGGCGTGGTCCAGCGTCAGGTGTACTGTGGCGTGACCGACAATCATTGTTGACGATATCGAGAAAGAGGATAAGTGCCAATATGATGAGGTGCCGTGTTGATTAGAGGACGTTAGTTGGGCTGTTTTCAGTCATGCTTACCGAGTTGGGGTGTGAAAAGATTTTTTTTATCTCCCGTTGCAACGCACGGGCATGTTTGCTAGTAACTACTCACAAATCATATTCATGTTCAAGATCAGAGGGGTATTCAATATCATTAAGGATCTGAACATATAATCTTCCACCAAATAAACCAACTAGCATCAACTACAAGATGTAATCAACACTACTAGCAACCCACAGGTACCAATCTGAGGTTTTGAGACAAAGATTGAATACAAGTGATGAACTAGGGTTTGAGATGAGATGGTGCTGGTGAAGATGTTGATGAAGATTGGTCCTCCCATGATGAGAGGATCGTTGGTGATGTCGATGGCTTTGATTTCCCCCTCCCGGAGGGAAGTATCCCCGGCGGAATCGCTCCGCCGGTGAGCAAAATTGCTCCTGCCCAGGTTCCACCTCGAGATCACGGTGCTTCATCCCAAAAGTCTTCTCTATAATTTTTTAGGGCATATGAGCCTATATAGCAGAAGGAGGGGGCCGGAGGCCAGCTGTGGGCCCCACAAGGCATCAGGGTGCGCCCTGTTGCCTTGTGGGCAACTGGTGGGTCCCCTCTGGTATTTCTTTTCTCCTGTATTTTTTATATATTCAATAAAAAATCTCCGTGAAGTTTCACGTCAATTGGAGCTCTGTAGAACAGGTATCTCTGCTGTAGCTATTTTAGATCCAGAATTCCAGCTGCCGGTATTCTCCCTCTTCATGTAAATCTTGCAATTTAAGAGAGAAAAGGTAGAAGAATTACATCATAAAGTGAAATAATGACCAAATACAATACAAATAATAGTAGGAAATCATGATGCAAATTGGACGTTGCTACTTGTAGCTTGCGTTGGTTTTATCCCCGAAGAGGAAGGGATGATGCAGCACAGTAGAGATAAGTATTTCCCTCAGTTATGAAACCAAGGTTATTGAACCAGTAGGAGAATCACACAACACCTCTTTAGCAGCACCTGCACACAAACAACAAATCCATGCACCCAACGCAAACGAGGGGTTGTCAGTCCCTCGGCGGTAAATTGCAAGATTAAATTGTATGTGATAGATAGATAGATTGAAATAAAAATACAAAATAAAATACATAAAATAAATAAAAGAAAATGGCAGCAATATTTTTAGGGTTTTAGTAATTTGATTTAGATAGACCCGGGGGCCATAGTTTTCACTAGAGGCTTCTCTCAAGAAAATAGCATACGGTGGGTAGACAAATTACTGTTGGGCAATTGATAGAAAAGCAAATAATCTTGATGATATCCAAGGCAATGATCATGTATATAGGCATCACGTCCGAGACAAGTAGACCGACTCCTGCCTGCATCTACTACTATTACTCCACACATCGACCGCTATCCAGCATGCATCTAGTGTATTAAGTCCATAAAGAACGGAGTAATGCCTTAAGAACGATGACATGATGTAGCCAAGATAAACTCACGTATGAATAAACCCCATATTTTTACCCTTAATAGCAATGATACATACGTGTTATGTCCCTTTCTATCACTGGGATTGAGCACCGCAAGATCGATCCCATTGCAAAGTACCTCTTCCCGTGGCAAGATAAATCTATCTAGTTGGCCAAACCAAATCAATACATCAGAGAAGAAATACGAGGCTATAATAATCATGCATAAAAGAGTTTAGAGAAAACTCAAATAATATTCATGGATAATCTGATCATAAACTCACAATTCATCGGATCCCAACAAACACACCGCAAAAAGTGATTACATCGGATAGAACTCCAAGAACATCAAGGAGAACATTGTATTGAAGATCAAAAAGAGAAAAGAAGCCATCTAGCTACTAACTATGGACCCGAAGGTCTGTGGTAAACTACTCACGCATCATCGGAGAGGCAGCAAGGTTGATGTAGAGCCCCTCCGTGATCGATTCCCCCTCCGGCGGAGTACCGGAGAAGGCCTCCAGATGGGATCTCTCGAGAACAGAAACTTGCGGCGGCGGAAAAAGTATTTCGTGGACTCCCCTGAGGGTTTCTGTTTTTTTTCTGAATTTATAGTGGTGGAATTAGGTCAAACAGAGCTAGGGTGGGCCGACGAGGCACCAGGGCGCGCCTGCCCCCCCCCCCCAGGCACGCCCTGGTGGCTCGTGGCCACCTCCTCTGGCGTCTGGTCTTCTCCCGAAGCTTCTAGTGTTTATCTTGTCCAGAAAAAAATCTCCAAAAAGGTTTGTGGCATTTGGACTTCGTTTGGTATTGATTTTCTGTAAAACAAAAACAGGGCAGAAAACAGCAACTGGCACTGGGCACTAGGTTAATAGGTTACTCTCCAAAAATGATATAAAATTGCTGTAAATGATTACAAAAACATCCAAGATTGATAATATAACAGCATGGAACAATCAAAAATTATAGATACGTTGGAGACGTATCAGCATCCCCAAGCTTAATTCCTGCTCGCCCTCGAGTAGGTAAATGATAAAAACAGAATTTTTGATGTGGAATGCTGCCTAACATATTCATCACATATTCTTTTCTTTTATAGCATGGACATTGGACTTGAATGATTCAAAGCAATAGTCTATAATTTGACATGAAGATATAAATACTCAAACATGCTAACAAGCAACCATGTCTTTCAAAATGTCAACGCTAAAGAAAGTTATCCCTAGCCCATTATGCTCAATCATTGATCCATTCATGAAACACACTCAAATAGTAGCTACACACAATGCACAAGTATGACAATAGTGCTCTCTAGTTGGTGCTTTTGTAAGAGAAGATGGAGACTCAAATAAAAATAAAAATTGCATAAAAGTAAATAGATAGGCCCTTCGCAGAGGGAAACAAAGATTTGTCAAATGTGCCAGAGCTCAAAGCTGAAATTAAAGAGATAAAAATATTTTGAGAGACATGCTTTTCCTGTCAACGAAAATGACCGAGAATTCCCAATATTTTCCACGCTAGACACATCATAGGCGGTTCCCAAACAGAAAGTAAAGTTTATTTCCTTTCCACCATTTCTTTCACAATCCATGGCTAGCCGTATCCACGGGTGCCCTCCAAACCAACACTTTCCAAGGAATTTTTTTGTTATCAATTTTTGATTTCATTGTGGGACTGGGCATCCCTATTACCAGCCACTCTCTCGTGCAATGACAAGTGAATAAACACTCATCGTGAGAATAACACACCAAGCATGGAAAATAATGGCCACCCCCTGCCGCTTCATGAGCGGTACGGGCAGAAAAATTATTTTGAAAATTAGAGTTGGCACACACAAATTTACTTGGAATGGCATTGAAATACCGCATATAGGTAGATATAGTGGACTCATTTGGCACAACTTGGGTTTAAGGATTTTGGATGCACAAGCAGTATTTCCGCTTAGTACAAATGAAGGCTAGCAAATAGATTGAGAAGCAACCAACCAAAAAATGAAAACGGTCATAAACATGCATTGAACATAACTAACACCGAATAATGCACCGTAAGTAGGATATAATTTCATTGCATAACTATTGACTTAACATGCATGCATAGGGAATCACAAACCTTAACACTAATATTCTTACTAAATCACAATTACTCACTAACATGACTCACATATTATCATTTCCATATCGCAAAACTTTTGCAAGGAATCACACTTATCATATCCAATGATCTATATGAAAGTTTTTATTTATATCCCTCTTGAATATTCATGACTTTGGGACCAAATTCATATCTTATGCAAATTACCGTAACTATTATCAACTCTTAAAAAGATTTAAGTGAAGCATGAGAGTGCAAATATTTCTTCAAAATTTTCAATCTTATCAATTCACAAATAATATAAGTGAAGCATCAGAATTCATTTCTTCAAAATTTCAATCTTATCAACTCTCAAAATAATATAAGTGAAGCATGAGAGTTTATTTCTTCAAAATTTTAATCAACTCTCAAAATAATATAAGTGAAGCATGAGATTTTATTTCTTCAAAATATAGCCACCACCATGCTCAAAAAGATTTAAGTGAAGCACTAGAGCAACTGCCTAGCTCAAAAAATTTAAGTGAAGCACATAGAGTATTCTAACAAATGATGATAAACGTGTGGCTCTCTCAAGATAGGTGTTTCCAGCAAGGATGATTGTGAAAAACTAAAAAGCAAACAAAGCAAAGACTCATATAATACACGACGCTCCAAGCAAAACTCATATCATGTGACGAATAAAAAATAGCTCCAAGTAAAATTACCAATGGTTGGTAGAAGAAAGAGGGGATGCCTTCCGGGGCATCCCCAAGCTTAGACGCTTGAGTCTTCCTTGAATATAACCTTGGGGTGCCTTGGGAATCCCCAAGCTTAGGCTCTTGCCACTCCTTATTCCTTCATCCATCGTGATCTCACCCAAAACTTGAAAACTTCAATCACACAAAACTCAACAAAACCTTCGTGAGATCCGTTAGTATAACAAAATAAATCACTACTTTAAATACTGTTGCAAACCCATTCATATTTTATTTTTGCATTATACCTACTGTACTCTAACTTCACCATGGCTTATACCCCCCGATACAATCCATATATTCATCAAAACAAGCAAGTAGTGCATCAAAAAACAGAATCTATCAGAAACAGAACAGTCTATAGCAATCTATTTAAAATAAATACTTCTGTAACTCAAAAAATTCTTAAAAATTAGGACAGCATGGGAAATTCATATACCAATACTGTGTAAAAATTTCAGATTTTTTTGACGCTCTAGTACAGAAGCAAAATTCGGGCACTGGACGCAAAACTTTCTGTTTTCCAAACAGCATCAATTATACTATCTTCCAAACCATCCTAAAGGCTTTACTTGGCACAAAGCATAATTAAAAACAGAAAAACACACTCATACCAGTAGCATAATTGTGAAAACACACAATAACATAAAAAATTTATTTTATTCATTAGGTTGCCTCCCAACAAGCGCTATTGTTTAATGCCCCTAGCTAGGCATAATGCATAGTTTCAAGTATTGTCATCTTTCAAGTTGATTCCATAAGTGGTCCTCATAATTGATTCATATGGTGCTTTAATTCTTTTCCTAGGGAAATTCTCCATACCTTCTTTATTGAAAATTGAAATTTTGTATTCCCTTCTTTCATATCAATAACGGCACCTATAGTTCGTAAGAACGGTCTACCAAGTATTATGGGGCAAGAAGAATTGCATTCAATATCAAGAACAATAAAATCAACGGGCACATAATTTCTATTTGCAAGAATAATAACATCATTAATTCTACCCATTGGTTTTTTAATAGTAGAATCCGCCAAGTGCAAATTAAGAGAACATTCATCTATATTGGTGAAACCTAGCACATCACATAGAGATTTTGGAATTGTGGAAACGCTAGCACCTAAATCACATAATGCATTGCACTCATAATTTTTAATTTTAATTTTAATGGTGGGTTCCCATTCATCATATAATTTTCTAGGGATTGAGACTTCTAGTTCTAACTTTTCTTCTAACGCTTTCATCAGAGCTTCTACGATGTGTTTAGTAAAAGCCTTGTTTTGCTCATAAGCGTTGGGTGAATTTAACATGGATTGTAACAAGGAAATGCACTCAATCAAAGAACAATTATCATAATTAAAATCTTTGTAATCCAAGAGAGTGGGCACATCGCTATTTAAAGTTTTTACCTCTCCAAACCCACTTTTAGCAATTTTCTTATCAAGATTTTCATCCTCCGAATTATGGGGACGCTCTTTAACTAAAGTTGACTCTTCTTCAGTCCCATTTTCATCAAGTTTAATTTTGCTAAACAAAGAATCAATAGATGAAACACCAATCATTTTAATATCCTCATCATTACTACGATAAAAACCGGGAGGAATTGCTTTTTCTAAAAATTCTCGTTTAGCTTTTAGCATGGCGGTTCTTTTCTTACTCTCATCCATGGAGACATATAAAGCTTTAATTGATTCGCTAATATCAATTTTGGGTGGCAAAATTTTAGTCTTAAGATTTTCCACATCATGAATAATTCTATCAATGCTCCTAGACATATCATCAAGTTTACTCAATTTTTCTTCTATCGTAATGTTGAAAACTTTTTGAGCATTAATAAATTCTTTAATATTACTTTCAAGATCAGAGGGCATCCTATTATTATTATTATAAGAATTACCATAAGGATTGCCATAATTATTAGTGGAATTTCCAGGAAACGGTCTAGTGTTGAAATTACCTCTATAAGCAGTACTATTAAAATTGTTTCGCGAGACAAAATTCACATCTACGGGATCATTATTTTGCTCAATCAAAGTGGACAAAGGCACATCATTAGGATCAATATGAGCATTTTTACTAGCAACCAATTTCATAAGCGCATCAATTTTATCACTCAAAGTGCTAATTTCTTTAATAGAATTCACCTTTTTACTAGTAGGAGTTCTTTCAGTATGCCATTGTGAATAATTTGCCATAATATTATCAAGCAATTTAGTAGCTTCTCCCAAAGTAATTTCCATAAAAGTAGCACCCGCGGCGGAATCTAAAAGATTTCTAGAAACAAAATTCAATCCCGCATAAATTTTTTGTATGATCATCCATAAATTTAAACCATGAGTAGGGCAATTTCTTATCATTAATTTCATCCTTTCCCAAGATTGGGCAAGATGTTCATGATCAAGTTGCTTAAAATTCATAATTTGATTTCTAAGAGAAATAATTTTCGCGGGAGGAAAATACTTAGTAATAAAAGCATCTTTACACCTATCCCAAGAATCGATATTATTTCATGGTAAAGATGAAAACCAAAATTTTGCAATGAGAATGGGAATAATTTTAATTTCACAATATCATTATCCACATCTTTTTTCTTTTGCATGTCACACAATTCTACGAAAGTGTTAAGATGCGATGCGGCATCTTCATTAGGACTACTGGAAAATTGATCTTTCATGACAAGATTTAGCAAAGCGGCATTAATATCACAAGTCTCCGCACTAGCGGCGGGAGGAACAATCGGAGTACTAATAAAATCATTATTATTAGTATTGGAAAAATCACACAATTTTGTATTTTCTTGAGACATCGTGACTACGCAAACAAGATAACAAGCAAGCAAATAAGAAAAAGGCAAACGAAAAATATTTTTGTATTTTTGTTAAAAAGTTTTAGAAGTGGGGGAGATGAAAACGAGAGGCAAATAGCAAATAAAGTAAATGCAAGGATATGAGAGTTTATGCAATGGTACTTGATAGATGTTGATGATGTCTCCCCGGCAACGGCGCCAGAAATTCTTCCTGCTACTTGTAGCTTGCGTTGGTTTTATCCCCGAAGAGGAAGGGATGATGCAACACAGTAGAGATAAGTATTTCCCTCAGTTATGAAACCAAGGTTATCGAACCAGTAGGAGAATCACAAAACACCTCGTTAGCAGCACCTGCACACAAACAACAAATCCTTGCACCCAACGCAAACGAGGGGTTGTCAATCCCTCAGCGGTAAATTGCAAGATTAAATTGTATGTGATAGATAGATAGATTGAAACAAAAATACAAAATAAAATAAATAAAATAAATAAAAGAAAATGGCAGCATTATTTTTAGGGTTTTAGTAATTTGATTTAGATAGACCCGGGGGCCATAGTTTTCACTAGAGGCTTCTCTCAAGAAAATAGCATACGGTGGGTAGACAAATTACTGTTGGGCAATTGATAGAAAAGCAAATAATCATGACGATATCCAAGGCAATGATCATGTATATAGGAATCACGTCCAAGACAAGTAGACCGACTCCTGCCTGCATCTACTACTATTACTCCACACATCGACCGCTATCCAGCATGCATCTAGTGTATTAAGTCCATAAAGAACGGAGTAACGCCTTAAGAACGATGACATGATGTAGACAAGATAAACTCACGTATGAATAAACCCCATCTTTTTACCCTTAATAGCAATGATACATACGTGTCATGTCCCTTTCTGTTACTGGGATTGAGCACCGCAAGATCGAACCCATTACAAAGCACCTCTTCCCATGGCAAGATAAATCAATCTAGTTGGCCAAACCAAATCAATATATCGGAGAAGAAATACGAGGCTATAATAATCATGCATAAAAGAGTTCAGAGAAAACTCAAATAATATTCATGGATAATCTTATCATAAACTCACAATTCATCGGATCCCAACAAACACACCGCAAAAAGTGATTACATCGGATAGAACTCCAAGAACATCAAGGAGAACATTGTATTGAAGATCAAAAAGAGAGAAGAAGCCATCTAGCTACTAACTATGGACCCGAAGGTCTGTGGTAAACTACTCACGCATCATCGGAGAGGTAGCAAGGTTGATGTAGAGCCCCTCCGTGATCGATTCCCCCTCCGGCGGAGTACCGGAGAAGGCCTCCAGATGGGATCTCTCGAGAACAGAAACTTGCGGTGGCGGAAAAAGTATTTCGTGGACTCCCCTGAGGGTTTCTGATTTTTTCTGAATTTATAGTTGTGGAATTAGGTCAAACGGAGCTGGGGTGGGCCGACGAGGCACCAGGGCGCGCCTGCCCCCCCCCCCCCCAGGCACGCCCTGGTGGCTCGTGGCCAGCTCCTCTGGCGTCTGGTCTTCTCCTGAAGCTTCTAGTGTTTATCTTGTCCAGAAAAAAATCTCCAAAAAGTTTCATGGCATTTGTACTTCGTTTGGTATTGATTTTCTATAAAACAAAAACAGGGCAGAAAACAGCAACTGGCACTGGGCACTAGGTTAATAGGTTAGTCTCCAAAAATGATATAAAATTGCTGTAAATGATTATAAAAACATCCAAGATTGATAATATAACAACATGGAATAATCAAAAATTATAGATACGTTGGAGACGTATCAACTCCCCCAAGCTTAGACCTCGCTTGTCCTCAAGCGAAAGCCGAAATCGATAATCATGACCACATGCTTAGAGAGAGAGGCGTTGATAAAAATAAAATACGGACATGAAGGCATCATGATCTTTATTATAACAACAATATATCTTCATAAAACTACTCATGAAAAAGTAACAATTCATTCACAAGTTAAAGTATGAACCATAAACCTTATTGAAAACTAACAAACTACGATCTCAGTCACTGAAGCAATTACAATTCATCATATTATCAGAAAGAGTCTATGTAAGAGCTTTTTTTTAGCAAGTTCACATACTCATCTATCATTTAGTCTTCTATGACTGCTGACACTCGCGGCATACTTATGGAGCAAAAGTTTCAGTCAGACACATAGAAAGATAGGGTCTTATAATTTCGCCTCCCAACTTATTTACCTCAAGGGTAATGTCAACAATAATAATTCATGATCACCTACATCCAACTGGATATATATGTCTGGATCTTTCCCCACCACATGATGCTTGCCAAGAGAGAAAATAAAAACGGAATAGAGGAGAATACTATTGACTCTTGCATAAAAGTAAATACATAAAGTAAAAGATAGGCCCTTCACAGAGGGATGCAAAGGTTGTCATGCGCTTTTAATTTTTGGATGTGCAAACTCTTAATGTAAAGATACGTCACTTTATATTGCCCCTTGTGATAGCGACCTTTATTATGCAGTCTATCGCTTTTATTTCTCCACCATCACAAGATCGTACAAAGCTTATTTTCCCTTACAATAAAAGTTCATACATATTTAGGAGCAATGTTTATTGCTTTTGCACCGATGACAACTTACTTGAAGGATCTTATTCAATCCGTAGGTAGATATAGTGGACTCTCATGACATAAAACTGGGTTTAAGGGTTTTTGGATGCACAAGTAGTATCTCTACTTAGTACAGAATTTTGGCTAGCAAAAGATAGGGGGCAAGCACCACATGTTAGAGGATCCAAAACAATATAACTTCTATGTGAATATAAGCAAACATAACTCATTACGTTGTCTTCCTTGTCCAACGTCGACTATTTGACATAGAATATTTAATGGGGGCTCACAATCATAAAAGATGTCCAAGATAGTATATCTATATGTGAGACCTCTCTTCCTTTATTAAATTTTCATGAATTGAAACAATGACCAATGCTATGTTTGTTAACCTCCAACAAGTTTTATCAATTATACTTCTTTTATGTGAAGTCATCACTCCCCATGGGATTAGCATATGATCTTACTTTTTATTCTCTTTATTTTATTTCCAAGATTGGATCAACAAAAGCGAAAACACTCAATTCAAACTAATCTTTATTATATAACTTTCACACTCGATTACATAGATAGATAGATCACAAAGCAAACACTAGAAACTAGATCATACTAAAACTTTATTCCTCTAAATCACGAAATAACTAAGGATCGAACTAAGATAGATAATGATGATAAAAGTGATGGTGATACGATACCGGGGCACCTCCCCCAAGCTTGGCACAAGCCAAGGGTGGTGCCCATACCCGTGTACTCGAGTCTCCTTCTTCGGTGATGGTGGTGATGAAGTGATAGGCTTGTCCTTTAACTTTAGTAAGTACTCCAAATTGCCATTGATCCTTCGAAGGGCACGATTCCGCTCTTCTAACACTATAACTTCTTGAGTAAGCGACGTATTCTGAGCACAAATTGCTTCAAAAACCTTTAGTGTATCGATTTCAGATGGGGGAAGGTTATTATAAAGAGTTTGCCATGTATCTCCTTTTTCTGGTGCTTCTCCTGTGCGCGTGGCTTGATCTTCTTCTCCTTGAATCCGGTCCTCCATTACCTCTCCTGACTCCTCCTTCATAGCGGTGTCCTATTCCCCGGATGACCACTCATAATAGACTTCGCTGAAAGGACGTTTGCCGGGCGAAGGTTGCACAATCTGGTGCTTGGTGCGGAGCCTTCGGGGAGCCATGGGGATCTAGATCTATCAGAAAAACAGCCTGAAACAAGAACAGAGGATAAACTTGCGATACGGTGGTCAAAACATATGGGAGTATATATGAAGAATTTTTATCTTGCAAAACAAGCATACGAGAGGAAAACAGAGTTGGGAGGGCACACGTGGGGCCCACAAGGCAACACGGCACGCCCCAGGGGGGTCGCGCCCTGTTGCCTTGTGACCTCCTCATGGGTCCTCTCGGCTGTTTCTTATTTTTGTATTTTTTCTAATATTCCAAAACGGACAGAAATAATTTTTATGGAATTTTTGGAGTCGGTTTACTTACCGTATCACATACCTACCCCTTTTCCGGGTTCTGGAGCGTTCCGGAAGGACTCTTTGATGTGTTCCTCCGGTGTCATCGTCTGGATAATATTAGTTTCAACGTTAATGGGAGTACCTGAGATATAATGCTTAATTCTTTGTCCATTCACCACTCTCGGGTCGGTGCCTTCGAAACTGTTGATTTTGATAGCTCCAGAGCGATAAACTTCTTCGATGATATATGGCCCTTCCCATTTAGAGAGATGTTTTCCTGCAAAGAATCTGAAATGAGAGTTGTACAATAGAACTTGCTCACCCACTTTAAATTCCCGTTTTTGAATTCTTTCATCATGCCATCTTTTAACCTTTTCTTTAAATAACTTGGCATTTTCATAGGCGTGGTTCTCCATTCATCTAAAGAGCTAATATCAAATAACCTCTTTTCTCCGACAAGTTTAAAATCATAATTACGTTATTTAATTGCCCAATAAGCTTTATGTTCTAACTCAAGAGGTAAATGACATGCTTTTCCATATACCATTTTATACGAAGACATACCCATAGGATTTTTATAAGCGGTTCTGTAAGCCCATAATGCATCATCAAGTTTCTTAGACCAATTCTTCCTGGATCTATTAACGGTCTTTTGCAAAATTAATTTGATTTCTCTGTTACTCAATTCAACTTGACCACTAGACTGAGGATGATATGGAGATGCAATTCTATGATTAACATCATATTTAGCGAGCAATTTACGGAAAGCACATTGAATAAAATGTGAACCACCATCAGTCATAAAATATCTAGGGACTCCAAACCTCAGAAATATAATTTCTTTAATCATTTTAATAGATGTGTTGTGATCAACACTACTAGTTGGAATAGCTTCTACCCACTTAGTAACATAATCAACAGCAACAAGTATATGTGTATATCCATTGGAGGAAGGAAAAGGTCCCATATAATCAAAACCCCAAACATCAAATGGTTCAATAGCAAGTGAATAATTCATAGGCATTTCCTGACGTCTACCAAAATTACCAATTCTTTGACACCCATCACAAGATAGGACAAACTTATGTGCATCTTTAAAAAGAGTAGGCCAATAAAAACCAGACTGTAATACCTTATGTGCAGTTCTGTCTCCCGCGTGGTATCCTCCGTATGCCTCAGAGTGACTCTTCCATAGGATTTGTTCCTGTTCATGCTCAGGTACACAACGTCTAATAATACCATCTACTCCTTTATATAAATGTGGGTCATCCCAAAAGTAATGCCTTAAATTGAAGAAAAACTTTTCTTTTGTTGGTATGTGAAACTAGGTGGTATATATTTAGCAATAATGTAATTAGCATAATCTGCATACCAAGGAGTGTTACGAGAAGCATTTATCACAGCTAATTGTTCATCAGGGAAATCATCATTAATAGGAAGTGGGTCATCAAGAACATTTTCCATTCTAGACAAATTATCTGCTACGGGATTCTCAGCTCCTTTTCTATCAACAATATGCAAATGAAATTCTTGTAGCAAAAGAACCCACCTAATAAGACTAGGCTTAGCATCTTTCTTTTCCACAAGATATTTAATAGCAGCATGATCAGTATGAATAGTAACTTTGGAATCAACAATATAGGATCTAAATTTATCACATGCAAACACAACTGCTAAAAATTCTTTTTCAGTCGTAGCATAATTTATTTGAGCACTCTCTAGAGTTTTACTAGCATAATGAATAACATTTAATTTCTTATCAACTCTTTGTCCTAGAATAGCAGCAACAACATAATCACTAGCATCACACATAATTTCAAAGGGTAGGTTCCGATCAGGTGGTTGAACAATAGGTGCAGATATTAAGGCTTTCTTAAGAATTTCAAAGGCTTCTAAGCAATCATCATCAAAAACAAATGGAACATATTTTTGCAAGAGATTAGTAAGAGGCCTAGAAATTTTAGAGAAGTCTTTTATAAAGCTTCTATAGAAACCAGCATGACCGAGGAAACTTCTTATACCTTTGATATCTTTAGGACATGGCATTTTCTCAATTGCATCAACTTTAGCTTTATCAACTTCAATACCTCTTTCAGAAATTTTATGCCAAGGACTATACCTTCATTTACCATAAAGTGACACTTCTCTCAATTCAAGACAAGATTGGTTTCTTCGCATCTCTGCAAAACTCGATCAAGGTTGCTTAAGCAATCCTCAAAAGAAGTTCCGTAAACGGAAAAATCATCCATGAAAACCTCAACAATCTTTCCACAAAAGTCAGAGAATATAGCAGTCATACATCTTTGAATGGTAGCAGGTGCATTACATAAACCAAAAGGCATACAACAATAAGCATTGATACGTCCCAAACGTATCTACTTTTCCAAACACCTTTTCTCTGGTTTTGGACTCTAATTTGCATGATTTGAATGGAACTAACCCGGGCTGACGCTGTTTTCAGCAGAATTGCTATGGTGTTATTTTTGTGCAGAAATAAAAGTTCTTGGATGGACCTGAAAATATACGAAGAATTAGTTCAGAATATATAAAAATACTGGCGAAGAGAAATACCAGAGGGGGGCCACCCAGGCGCCACAAGCCCAGGGGGCGCGCCTAGCAGGCTTGTGGGCCCCTGACAGCTCCGGCAACCCTAACTCCAATGCTATAAGCACCTATTCATCCAGAAAAAAATTAGAGAAAAAGAATCTTCGCGTTTTACTCTACGGAGCCGCCACCACCTCCTGTTCTTCATCGGGAGGGCTGATTTGGAGTCCGTTCGGGGCTCCGAAGAGGGGGATTCGACGCCATCATCATCATCAACCATCCTCCATCACCAATTTCATGATGCTCACCACTGGGCGTGAGTTATTTCTTCATAGGCTTGCTGGACAGTGATGGGTTGGATGAGATTTACCATGTAATCGAGTCAATTTGTTAGGGCTTTGATCCCTAGTATCCACTATGTTCTGAAATTGATGTTGCTATGACTTTGCTATGCTTAATGCTTGTCACTAGGGCCCGAGTGCCATGATTTCAGATCCGAACGCTTTATGTTTTCATGAATATATTTGTGTTCTTGATCCTATCTTGCAAGTTATATGCACCTATTACGTGTTATGATCCGCATACCCCAAGGTGACAATAATAGGGATTCTTTCCGGTGATTACCGTAGTTTGAGGAGTTCATGTATTCACTAAGTGCTAATGCTTTGTTCTGGTTCTCTATTAAAAGGAGGCCTTAATATCCCTTAGATTTCCTTATGGACCCCGCTGCCACGGGAGGGTAGGACAAAAGATGTCATGCAAGTTCTTATTATACGCACGTATGACAATATACGGAAAACATGCCTATATTACATTGATGAATTGAAGCTATTGTGTATCGCCCCAGGTTGTGACTGTTACATGATGAATGTCATCCAACATAATTATCCATCACTGATCCAATGCCTACGCTTTTCGCATACTGATCTTTGCTAAGTTACTTTGTTGTTGCTGCTGCTACAATCACTACAAAATTGCTACTGTTACTGTCTTTGTTCCTGCTGCTACTGTTACTACTGCTTTCAAAACTATCATACTACTATGCTACTAAATACTTTGCTGCAGATATTTGTTCTCCAGGTGTGGTTGAATTGACAGCTCAACTGCTAATACTCACAAATATTCTTTGGCTCCCCTTGTGTCGAATCAATAAATTTGGGTGAAATACTACCCTCGAAAACTGTTGCGATCCCCTATACTTGTGGGTTATCAAGCATAAGTTCCAAAAGGACAGGTAAATGTGGTTTTCTCTTGATCTTCTAGTAATACAGGTATTTGAGAGAAACCAGAATAACCATCTAGAAAGCAAAAGTGTGTATGCTTAGATAATCTTTCTAGCATTTGATCAATAAAAGGCAAGGGGTAATGATCTTTCCTAGTAGCTTTATTTAATTTTCAAAAATCAATTACCATTCTATAACCGGTTACAATTCTTTGTGGGATAAGTTCATTTTTATCATTAGGAACAACAGTAATACCTCCTTTCTTAGGAACACAATGAACAGGACTTACCCATCTACTATCAGCTATGGGATAAATTATACCTGCCTCCAGAAGCTTTAATATTTTAGTTCTTACCACATCCTTCATTTTAGGATTTAATCTTCTCTAGTGATCAACAAAGGGTTTAGCATCTGGCTCCATATGAATTTTATGTTGACATAGAGTGGGACTGATGCCTTTAAGATCATCAAGAGTATACCCAATAGCAGCACGGTGCTTCCTCAGAGTTTTAAGTAATCTCTTTTCTTCATGCTCTGAAAGGTTAGCACTAATAATAACAGGATATATCTTCTTTTCATCAAGATAAGCATATTTAAGTGTATCGGGTAATTGCTTCAAATCAAACACAGGATCACTCTTCGGTGGAAGAGGATCTCCCAAAGTTTCAACAGGCAAGTTATGTTTAAGAATAGGTGCTTGCTTAAAGAACAACTCATCTATTTCATTTCTTTCATTCATATGCATATCATTTTCGTGGTCTAGCAAGTATTGTTCTAAAGGATCAGTAGGAGGCACATCAATAGAATCAAGACCAATAATTTCATATTTAGTAGGTAATTCTTCATCATGAGGTTGTCTACTAAACTTAGGGAAATTGAATTCATGAGATATATCACCAAACTTAACTCTAACCTTTTCTTTAACACAATCAATTTCAGCATTAACGGTATTCAAGAAAGGTCTACCAAAAATAATGGGACAAAAATTATCTTGTTGTGAACCAAGAACAAGGAAATCAGTAGGGTATTTGATTTTTCCACTCAAGGCTTCAACATCTCTAACAATCCCAAGTGGTGTAATAGTATCTCTGTTTGCAAGCTTAATAGTAACATCAATATCTTCAATCTCAACAGGTGCAATATCATTCATTACTTCTTGATATAAAGAGAAAGGAATAGCACTCACACTAGCACCCATATCACATAAACCATGATAGCAATGATCTCCAATCTTAACAGAAACGACAGGCATGCCAACTATGGGCTTGTTCTTATCCAACATATCTCGATTATTTCTAACGGGTTTAGCACTTCTAGCAGCCTCATCACAGAAATATATGACATGTCCAGCAATATTATCAACCAAAAGATCTTTAACCATTGCAATATTAGGTTCAACTTTAATTTGTTCAGAAGGTCTAGGTGCTCTAATATTACTTTTGTTAACCACAGTTGAAGCCTTAGCATGTTCCTTAATCCTAACAGGGAAAGGAGGTTTCTCAATATAAGTAGTAGGTATAACTGGATTAACATTGTAAACAATTGTTTCTTCTTTAACAATTATGGGTTCTTCTTTTAATTCAATAGGTGGATGATATTTAAACCATTTCTCCTTAGGGAGATCAACATGAGCAGCAAAGGATTCACAAAAGGTAACTACTATCTCAGAGTCAAGTCCATATTTGGTACTAAACTTATGAAAAGCATCAGTTTCCATAAAATATTTAACACAATCAAACTCGAGATTTATACCTGACACTTTACCTTTGTCGATTTCCCAAGCTTCAGAGTTACGTTTAATTCTTTCCAGAAGATCCCATCTGAATTCAATAGTTTTATTCATAAAGGAACCAGTAGAAGAAGTATCGAGCATGGACCGATCATTATGAGAAAGCCGAGCATAAAAGTTTTGAATAATTATTTCTCTTGACGAGGTAAAACCCTACGTGGATCTCGGGTAGGGGGTCCCGAACTGTGGATCTTGGAGTCAATGGGTAACAGGGAACGTAGAGACAGCGTTTACCCAGGTTCGGGCCCTCTCGAGGAGGTAAAACCCTACGTCCTACTTGCTTGTATTGATATGCTGGTATGACAATTATAGAGTTGATCTACCTCGAGATCAAATGAACTAAACCCTAGGTGGGTATGATAATAATGGTTTTGTCCCCCTACGGACTAAACCCTCTAGTTTATATAGACACCAGGGGTACCTAGGGTTACTGATACGTCTCCAACGTATCTATAATTTTTGATTGTTCCATGTTGTTATATTATCAATCTTGGATGTTTTTATATACATTTACAGCAATTATATATCATTTTTTGGGACTAACCTATTAACTTAGTGCCCAGTGCCAGTTGTTGTTTTCTGCCTGTTTTTTGTTTTACAGAATATCAATACCAAACGAAGTCCAAATGCCACAAAACTTTTTTGAGATTTTTTTCTGGACATATACAACACTAGAAGCTTCGGGAGAAGACCAGATGCCAGAGGAGATGGCCACGAGGGCCCACCTCAGCTCTGTTTGACCTAATTCCACCACTATAAATTCCCAAAAAATCAGAAACCCTCAGGGGAGTCCACGAAATACTTTTTCCGCCGCCGCAAGTTTCTGTTCTCGAGAGATCCCATCTGGAGGCCTTCTCCGGTACTCCGCCGGAGGGGGAATCGATCATGGAGGGGCTCTACATCAACCTTGCCGCCCTTCCGATGTTGCGTGAGTAGTTTACCACAGACCTTCGGGTCCATAGTTAGTAGCTAGATGGCTTTTTCTCTCTTTTTCATCTTCAATACAATGTTCTCCCGATGTTCTTGGAGTTCTATCCGATGCAATCACTTTTTGCGGTGTGTTTGTTGGGATCCGATGAATTGTGAGTTTATGATCAGATTATCCATGAATATTATTTGAGTCTTCTATGATCTCTTTTATTCATGATTATTATAGCTTCGTATTTCTTCTCCGATCTATTGATTTGGTTTGGCCAACTAGATTGATTTATCTTGCCATGGGAAGAGGTGCTTTGTAATGGGTTCGATCTTGCGGTGCTCAATCCCAGTGACAGAAAGGGACATGACACGTATGTATCATTGCTATTAAGGGTAAAAAGATGGGGTTTATTCATACGTGAGTTTATCTTGTCTACATCATGTCATCGTTCTTAAGGCGTTACTCCGTTCTTTATGGACTTAATACACTAGATGCATGCTGGATAGCGGTCGATGTGTGGAGTAATAGTAGTAGATACAGGCAGGAGTCGGTCTACTTGTCTCAGACGTGATGCCTATATACATGATCATTGCCTTGGATATCGTCATGATTATTTGCTTTTCTATCAATTGCCCAACAGTAATTTGTCTACCCACCGTATGCTATTTTCTTGAGAGAGGCCTCTAGTGAAAACTATGGCCCCCGGGTCTATCTAAATCATATACTAAAACCCTAAAAATACTTGCTGCACTTTTTCTTTATTTATTTTATTTTGTATTTTTGTTTCAATCTATCTATCTATCACATACAATTTAATCTTGCAACTTACCGCCGAGGGATTGACAACCCCTTGTTTGCGTTGGGTGCAAGGATTTGTTGTTTTGTGTGTAGGTGCTGCTAACGAGGTGTTGCGTGATTCTCCTACTGGATTGATAACCTTGGTTTCATAACTAAGGGAAATACTTATCTCTACTGTACTGCATCTCCCTTCCTCTTCAGGGAATTACCAACGCAGCTCACAAGTAGAAGTTACATATGGTCGGTTGCCACCAGGGGATAAACATGTCGGCCACGCTAAGCTTGACTTGGAGGAGACGCAAAGTTTTCGGAGGTACCCTTCTGGAGCCCGGGGTCGCCTGTAGTCTGGCCTTCCTTCGACACATTAAGAGCGGCCCATCAATACGGCCCACGAGAGACAGGCCAGCAGCCCGAGGACCCCTTAGTCCGGGACACCCTCAGTGTCCCCCGAACTAGTCTTCGAAGCCGAGATATATGCCGAACATCATTGGCTTTGCAGATCAGTTCCTTCCCTTCTATGTTATTTGTGTCGAGCCCGCAATCCCTCTGAATTAAGTCCTCAAAGGTTGGTTGGCCATTCTCAACCATATGTTTCCCGGATTATACTTCGGTTCTCGAAGTGCATAAATAACTTAGCCCCGAAGACCAGTCGCACAAGTGTGAACAGTGACCTCATCTGACAACTTTTGCCAAAGGGTCACGACCCCGAGCGAGTTAAGAAAACTCGATTCATGGTTCAAGGCGGTTTCCCTATTGGCACGTCCCATCAATATGGAGATCGTGCCCTGTTTTTAAGGGATATGATCAATGATTTGTGTTACCCCATGCGCGCATGATGGCACGATTATACGGGGAAATGGCGATGCCTGTGGCGCAGTAAAAGGGCTCTTGGTTTACGGTGACCCATAAAAGGGAGGCGGCCACCATTTTCTTTGCACGCTCTCACTTCCCCCTGCGCCATTGCTTTCCCAATCTCCTGAGCTCCAGCGCCCAGATCCGATCTCCCCTCCTAAGAACTTCCTCCAGCCACTCCCCTACTCCGGTCATGGCCGGCTCTGGGTCCAAGGGCAAGTGGGAGGCCTCCATCATCACAGAGAGCGCCATCCAGGAGGTGAAGAACGTGGGTTACCTTCCCGCCGATGTCGCTCACCGCGTTCCACAAGAGGGCCAGGTCATCCCCACGCCGAAGCTGGGCGAGAGGGTGGTGTTCCTCCCCCACTTCATTCGGGGGCTAGGTTTTCCCCTCCACCCCTTTGTTAGGGGCTTGATGTTTTTCTACGGGCTAGATTTTCATGATCTTGCCCCGAACTCCTTCCTGCACATCTCGGCCTTCATCATCATCTGCGAGGCCTTTCTTAGGATCCAGCCACACTTCGGCTTGTGGCTAAAAGTGTTCAACATCAAGCCAAAGATTGTCGACGGCCAGCAGGCAAACTGCGGGGGGGGGGGGGGTGCGATGGTAAGCAAGCTTCCTCGGGTTGAGTGGCCGGAGGGCACCTTTATTGAAACTGTCAAGATCTGGCAGAAAGAGTGGTTTTACATCACAGAGCCGCAGAGCGCGGATTGGGCGGCGATTCCCGCCTTCAGATCTAGACTCCCTATGAGGCTCGTTTCGTGGACCAAGAAGGGTCTAGACTGGGGGTCAGCCGAAGAGGTGGCGCTGCTGCAGAGCCGGATATCCAGGATGATCAAGCAGAAGGTTGAATTGCCCAATGTGATTCAGATCATGCTCTGCCGCCGCATCCTCCCCTTTCAAGACTGGGCCTCCCCCATGTGGGCCCACAAACCTGAAGACCCCGCCACCGTGCTCAGCTTCTACCGCACTACCCACGCCCAGCTATGGAAAGTGCTATTTAAGCCGCAGAAGGACTGGCCGGCCAAGGAGGAAGACATCAGCCTTGACGCCGAAAACCCCCCTCGCGAGGTATGATAAGTTTTACTCTTATGCTAGGATGTTTCTTTTTGACAAAGCACTCAACTCTCTTTTCTCTCATCCACAGAACTGGCTGAAGAAGGCCGAGCAGATTAACAGCCCGGCCCCGCTGCCTGAGGGCCCCAGGACGGCCTTGCTGACGGCCATGTTGGCCGAGGCGCCGTACGAGGCGCCGGAGAAGAAGGAGAAGAAGAAAGAGAAGAAGAAGGAGACCAGAGAAGGTCTCCGTTCGCGAGGACCCCCGGATACTGGATCTGGGGAAACCCATGCCCCCTCCACCCTTGAGAGGGAGAAGGGACAGGAGGAGGACGGGGAGGAAAGCGACTCTTCCCGAACAAGGAAGAGGACTGCGTCCGAAGACGCTGAGGAGAATCAGCCTTCTCCCGCCCCGAAAAGACCACGCAGGGCCAAGGTGGTCTTGTCCGATAACAGTTTGGCTTCTGCCAAGCACTCCGAGGCCTCCGAAGAGGTTCCACGGAAGGCCCGTCGGGTGAAACCGCGGGCCCAAAGGTACGTATCTTAAGGTATACTCATCCATTTTTGGCCGAACTAGGCCTACTATTGATCACCCACTCGCCTTTAATATTGCAGCCCGCTGCGCGACCTCCCTACCGATCAGGTCTCGGAAGGGGACTCTCCACCAGCCGCGCTGGCGGAGAGTGGAGGCCGAGGAGGTTCTGTCACGGAGGACCCCTCCTGTGTCGATCACAGAAGGAGGGGTCGACGTCGTTATGGCTGAGGTGCGTACCTCGGCCGCCAAAGACCAGGAGGGAAGAATCCCTCTGGTGAATGAAGAGGGGGAGTCCGGGCAAACCGGGCTCTCCCCAAAAGTGGTTCCGGAGCTGTTAAGGCACCAGGAGCCGACCATCCCGGTCTCCATAGGGGGAGGGGCCGAGATGCCCCCGCCACCCCCGCCCGCTCCAGGGTGAGCCTCGACTGGGTGGCCAGATGAGATGGAGGAGGCTTTAACAGGCTCCTCTATTGCCGAAGAGCACCGTGCCCTGATGGGTAGGGTTTTGCAAAGTCTTCGGTCCGTGGACAACGGACTGAAGGAGGCCTTCAGCGGCCTTCTGACCGGCTTCAAGGTAAGCAATGTAATGACTTTTCCTTAGAAAATTTATTTTATATGATCATGCAACCCATGCACAGTAGCCCCCGAGCCCTATGTGAGTTTAAAAAACTCATGCGGGGGTCGAATAATTTTTAAGACATAGATGAAATCAAAATGAGCAATAGCCCCCGAGACTCTGGCCGGTTGTAGAAAGCCAGCCAGGGGATCGGGAATCGGTAACTCGGGAAGCTAATGTGCTTAGTCTAATGTGCAGGAGTCGTCCTTGGCGACAGCGGCCAACGCCGAGGAGCTGGCCGAGCTGAATCGGAAGCTCAAGAGCTCCGAGGACGACCTTGATCTGCTAAATAAGCAGTTTGACGGGGCGCAAGGCAAGTCCAAGCTGAACTTTTTACGACAACGGTTATTTATGGAAGTTAGGAAGCTAATCCAAACGGAATGCGTCTATCATTGTTGCAGCTATCGCCGCCGAGGTCGAGAACCTCAAGGCCGAGCTGAAGAGAGCTCGGCAGGAAGCCGCGGAGCAGAGGGCTGCAGCCGAAGAGGCAGCCACCGAACTGGCCACAGTGAAAACCGCTAGCCAGAAGCACGAGGCCCGGGTGTCTGAGGTGCAACAAGAGCTCAAGGAGGCCATCACAAAATGTGAGGTCCTTGAGCAAAAGAGTAAGGAGCAGGCCACCGAACTAACCTCACTGAGGTCGGCGACGTCGGAGGCGCGGACAAAGGCGCGGGGCTACCAGGAGGAACTTTGCCAAGTCAAACTTATTGCGGATGGTAAGCCATACTTACTGCAAAGTGTCTTTGGTGGTAACAGGTTCGCTTTGCTCACGCGAGTATGGTGTTCCCCATGTGCTTTTGCGGACCTCCCGAGGAGTGCATCAGACGCCGGTAGGTACTTTGCGTCCCAGGAGGGTCGTACCGAGCAGAGGCTATTTTGGGCGCAGTTTCAAGCACCCGAACACCCTCCTCTCCTCAACAATCAGCTAAAACAGCTGATGGAGTTGCATCGGATGGCGGAGCCGGCGATGAAGGAACTCTGCATCAAACTATGGCCTTTGGAGCCGTTGCCGAGCAGCTACTTTGGCTTGGTGCAGAAGTTGTGCGATGCCACGCCCCGGATTGATTTCTGGAAGCGCTCCGTATGCATTGAGGGAGCTCGGATGGCCTTTGGCAAGACCATGGTGCATTGGCCGAGGATCAAGCCAACCGAGGTGGCCACCGGACCACCTCCCCCTGGGAAGGAGCACAGGCGCCCCGAGCAGTACTTTCCCGTTGTGATGGATGGTGCTCGGGCTATAGAGACCCAGTGCTCAAAGGATGTAATTTATGAGTGAATTTACCTTCTTGTATCCGAAGAAGTTAAAACGTTTGTGCTTTATGATGCAACTGGTTGGCTTTGTATATAATGCCTTGTCTGTTTATTTTGACTCCTGTGCGGCCATTTTAAACTGAAAGTTACCAGTCGTCGACTTCAGCCCCCTAGCAGATACTGCATGGGGTGTTTTTCCTTGACACCTTAACCCTTAGCCGACGTCTCGGTGCCCGGAGGCGGTTGTGTGTAAGGAAAACAAGG
Organism: Elymus sibiricus; assembly: GCA_039707655.1. NCBI lineage: Eukaryota > Viridiplantae > Streptophyta > Magnoliopsida > Poales > Poaceae > Elymus > Elymus sibiricus. Next base: position 210,404,844 of record CM077664.1, read on the forward strand.
CAATCGGACTATGCGGCTTTAGTGCTTTCACTTAGCCATGGGAGCTTGACTGCGGGAGCTAGTGACTAGCCCCCAATGTGTGATATTCGGACGTACCGAGGTTGATGCCATTATCACTTGATTCCTGTGACAGCGAACCCTTCGTTTGACGCGGAATAACCTCCATCGATTTTTAGTTTAACACTTGTCATCGGATCGCCGACCAGTTCTCGCTTATTATGACAATCAGTTTTCGGCTTTCTCCACTGAGGTACTTAACCAGGTGAGCTGTAACTACAATTGCAGCGGTTCTCCCTTTACCCTCCTAGCCGAACAATGCAGAACGTAAGAGGGCAAACACAGGAGCCGGGCAACCCAACTATTGACCAAAGACATAATTCGGAACTGATTCATATAATGCAATATCCAAGACGCCGAGCACATGTAATGAATTTTAGTGCCGGAATGATGCTTGGGCAAGATTTATGGTCGAGCCCCCGGTCTATTAGCCAGTCGCATCTAAAAAAAAGAATGTATCCTGATAGTTTACTTCGGTTTATAAGCGGAAAGGAATATACAACACAAATGACTGCGGTAAGACCGGAGAAGAATGGTCCTTATTTTATCTGAATTTGTGACGTCCAACCGTACAATCCGAACTGTCGAAGCAACTTTTATAGATACTTAAAAAAAACATATCAGAGGAAAGATTTACACAGGACCTCCATTAGTGGTTTGACGTCCCTACTGCGCCCCGCTGCACGTTTGCGCCTTTGCTCTTTATCAAGCTTCTGTAGGTAACATGCGATTGAAGTCGCCGCTTCTATGCACGACGGAAGTGATATTATTCGGCGGACGAGCCCTTGAGAAAGGGTTTTGAGAAGTCGCCGACGGGTATCAGCTTGACGCTGATCAGGCCCTAGATGGTGCCTGTTGTTGATGTCGATCCGAGAACATCATTGGTCGTGACTCGGTCGAATCGAGCGCTTGACCCTTGTAACGTTTGCCCCCATAGATGCCCACGGAATTTTAAGCGCGAAATTATGTACCCGAGGTACGTATTTCGCGGCTAGGGAGGCCATACTATGGGGCGTGTATCCCTATTTAGGGTGAGCACGGGAGTGCTCCGAGACTGAGGCCGTAGCTCGGGCGCGTTTCCGTGCGTCCAGTGCCTTGATGGTAGACTGGGCTTTCGACGCTTCTTTGGCGGCCTGGACTTCGGCTACCAGAGCTGCTGTGTGTTCCTCGGTTCGGAGCGAGCGCTCGGTGTTACCGTTAACGGTAATGACACCCTTAGGTCCTGGCATCTTAAGCTTCAGATGTGCATAGTGCGGGACAACATTAAAGCGAGCGAACGCTGTTCGGCCGAGGAGTGCGTGGTAACCGCTTCGGAAAGGAACAATGTCGAAGATTAAATCTTCACTACGGAAGTTGTTGGGTGAGCCGAAGACTCCAAGGTGACGGTTCCCGAGCAGCGTGCCTCGATGCCTGGGATTACACCTTTAAAGGTAGTGCTACTGGGTTTGATCCTTGATGGATCGATTCCCATCTTCCTCACTGTATCTGAATAAATCAGATTGAGGTTGCTGCCTCCGTCCATAAGGACTCTAGTGAGGTGGTATCCATCCATGATGGGGTCGAGCACCAGAGCCGCCATTCCTCCATGACGGATACTGGTCAGATGGTCTCTCCGGTCGAAGGTGATCAGACAAGCCGACCATGGGTTGTATTTTGGGGCCACCGGCTCTACGGCGTAGACATCCCGAAGTGCATGCTTCCGCTCCTTCTTGGGTATATGCATGACATAAATCATGTTCACGGTTTTTACCTCGGGAGGGAACTGCTTTTGGCCTCCATTGTTCGGCCTGCGAGTTTCGTCATCGTCCTTGATGCGGGGGCCCTTGCTTGATTCCTCGGTTGTAAGCTTGCCAGCCCGCTTGATTACCCAACAGTTATGGTTGGTGTGGTTGGCGGGCTTGTCCGAGGTACCGTGGATCTGGCAGGGCCTATCCAGGATTTTGTCCAGCGCGGTTGGGCCGTCTCGGTTCCCTTTAGAGGGCTTCTTCTGCGGTCCTGACTTCGAGTTGCTGAACCGGGCGTTTACTGCTACGTCAATGGCTTCACTACCGTTGTTTGTGTGCCAGCGCTTGTTATTCTTGTTGCGCCGGGGTTTCCCGTTCCCGTCCTGGGCCTCTGAGGTGCCGGGGTCGTCAGGGTGGTTGCTTCTACGAGCCAACCAACAGTCTTCATCCGCGCAAAAGTGGGTCATTAGGGAGGTGAGGGTCGACATTGTTCTCGGCTTATCTTGGCCGAGCTGGCGAGCGAGCCATTCATCCCGAATGCTGTGCTTGAATGCGGCGATTGCCTCAGCATCCGGACAATCGACAATCTGGTTCTTCTTAATCAAGAACCGATTCCAAAATTGCTGAGCTGACTCCCCGGGCTATTGAACAACGAGGCTCAAGTCGTCGGCATCTGGCGGCCGAACATAGGTGCCTTGAAAGTTGGCTCGAAAGGTGTCCTCGAGCTCTTCCCAGCTCCCAATGGAGTTTTCGGGTAGGCTGCTCAACCAGTGCCTTGCCGGTCCTTTAATTTTTAATGGCAGATATTTAATGGCGTGGAGGTCATCTCCTCGGGCCATATGAATGTGGAGAAGGAAATCTTTGATCCACACAGCTGGGTCAGTTGTCCCATCGTACTGTTCTATGTTTACGGGTTTAAACCCCTCGGGGAACTGATGCTCCATCACCTCATCTTGATGGAAATATGCCCTAGAGGCAATAATAAAGTTGTTATTATTTTATATTTCTTTGTTCATGATAAACGTTTATTATTCATGCTAGAATTGTATTGACCGGAAACTTAAATACATGTGTGAATACATAAACAAATACCGTGTCCCTAGTGAGCCTCTACTAGACTAGCTTGTTGATCAAAGATGGTTAAGGTTTCCTAACTATAGACATGAGTTGTCATTTGATAACGGGATCACATCATTAGGAGAATGATGTGATGGACAAGACCCATCCGTTAGCTTAGCATATGATCGTTTTGTTTATTGCTACTGCTTTCTTGAATGTCAAATACATGTTCCTCAGACCATGAGATCATGCAACTCCCGGATACCGGAGGAATACCTTGTGTGCTATCAAACGTCACAACGTAACTGGGTGATCATAAAGATGCTCTACAGGTATCTCCGAAGGTGTCCGTTGAGTTGGCATGGATCGAGACTGGGATTTGTCACTCCGTGATTCGGAGAGGTATCTCTGGGCCCTCTCGGTAATGCACATCATAAGAAGCTTGCAAGCAAAGTGACTAAGGAGTTAGTTATGGGATGATGTATTACGGAATGAGTAAAGAGACTTGCCGGTAACGAGATTGAACTAGGTATGGAGATACCGACGATCGAATCTCGGGCAAGTAACATACCGATGGACAAAGGGAATTACGTATGTTGTCATTGCGGTTCGACCGATAAGATCTTCGTGGAATATGTAGGAACCAATATGAGCATCCAGGTTCCACTATTGGTTATTGACCGGAGAGGCGTCTCAGTCATGTCTACATCATTCCCGAACCCGTAGGGTCCGCACGCTTAACGTTCGTTGACGATATAGTGTTATATGAGTTATGTGAATTGGTAACCGAATGTTGTTCGGAGTCCCGGATGAGATCCCGGACATCACGAGGAATCTCAGAATGGTCGAGAGGTAAAGATTTATATATGGGAAGTCATATTTTGGGTTCCGGAAAAAGGTGCAGTTTTTTCGGTATTGTACCGGGAAGCTTCCAGAAGGTTCCGGAGGATTCCGGAGGAGTCCGGAAGTCCACAAGTGGGTCCACCATGTCCCAAGGGCTGGCATGGGCTAAGGGGAGGCGCCCTGGCCTTATTGGGCCAGGCGCACCAAGTCCTCAAAAGCCCACGCAGCTAGGGAAGGAAAAAAAGGGACAGTCCTAGTAGGAATAGGATTGGACTTTGGAGTCCAAGTCCACGTGTGTACTATTCATGGTTACTGTTCACGTGGCACTATTCCTTCTACTCCAAGCCCCTACACATATATAAATAGAGGAGAGGGGGCGCCCCAAAGGACACAACATTATCTTAGCCGTGTGCGGCGCCCCCCTCCACAGTTCTATCCCACGGTCATATTTTCGCAGTACTTGGGCGAAGCCCTGCGGAGATAGCATCACCATCACCGTCTCCACGCCGTCGTGCTGCCGGAACTCATCCACTACCTCGCCGTCTTGCTGGATCAAGAAGTCGAGGACGTCACCGAGCTGAACGTGTGCTGAACGCGGAGGTGTCGTACGTTCGGTGCTCGGTTGGTTGGATCGTGAAGTTGTGCAACGACATCAACCGTGTTGTTCTAACGCTTCCGCTTACGGTCTACGAGGGTACGTAGACACACTCCCCCTCTCGTAGCTATGCATCTCCATGGATAGATCTTGCGTGTGCGTAGAAATTTTTTGTTTTCCATGCAACGTTCCCCAACAGTGGCATCATGAGCCAGGTCTATGCGTAGATGATATGCACGAGTAGAACACAAAGAGTTGTGGGCGGTGATCGTCATACTGTTTACCACCAACGTCTTATTTTGATTCGGCGGTATTGTAAGATGAAGCGGGCCGGACCAACCTTACATGTCCACGTACATGAGACCGGTTCCACCGACAGATATGCAACTTGTTTTGCATAAAGGTGGCTGGCGGGTGTCTGTTTCTCCTACTTTAGTTGAATCGATTTTGACTGCGGCCGGTCCTTGTTGAAGGTTAAAACAGCAAACTTGATAAATCACCATTGTGGTTTTGTGCCGTAGGTAAGAACGGTTCTTGCTAGAAGCCCGTAGCAGCCACGTAAAACTTGCAACAACAAAGTAGAGGACGTCTAACTTGTTTTTGCAGGGTATGCTGTGATGTGATATGGTCAAGACATGATGTGATATACGTTATTGTATGAGACGATCATGTTTTGTAATTTATCGGCAACCGGCAGGAGCCTTATGGTTGTCTCTTTATTGTATGAAATGCAAGCGCCATGTAATTGCTTTACTTTATCGCTATGCGTTAGCAATAGTTGTAGAAGCAATAGTTGGCGAGACGACCACGACGCAACGATGGAGATCAAGGTATCGAGCCGGTGACGATGGAGATCATGACGATGCTTTGGAGATGGAGATCAAAAGCACAAGATGATGGCCATATCATGTCACATATTTTGATTGCATGTGATGTTTATCCTTTGTGCATCTTATTTTGTTTAGAACGACGGTAGCATTATAAGATGATCCCTTCACTAAATTTCAAGATAAAAGTGTTCTCCCCGAGTATGCACCGTTGCTAAAGTTCGTCGTTTTGAAGCACCTCGTGATGATCGGGTGTGATAGATTCTACGTTCACATACAACGGGTGTAAGCCAGTTTTACACAAGCAGAATACTTGGGTTAAACTTGACGAGCCTAGCATGTACAGACATGGTCTCGGAACACTGGAGACCGAAAGGTCGATCATGAGTCATATAGTAGATATGATCAACATGGAGATGTTCACCATTGATGACTATCCCATCTCACGTGATGATCGGACATGGGCTAGTTGATTTGGATCATGTATCACTTAGTTAACTTGAGGGATGTTAATTTAAGTGGGAGTTCATTAGTAATTTGATTAATTGAACTTAATTTATCATGAACTTAGTCTTGATAGTTTCTTTGCATATCTATGTTGTAGATAAATGGCCCGTGCTACTGTTCCGTTGAATTTTAATGCGTTCCTAGAGAAAGCTAAGTTGAAAGATGATGGTAGCAACTACATGGACTGGGTCCGTAACTTGAGGATTATCCTCATTGCTGCACAGAAGAATTATGTCCTTGATGCACCGCTAGGTGATGGACCTGCTGCAGGAGCTACTGCAGACGTTGTGAACGCCTGGCAGGCTCGATCTGATGACTACTCGATAGTTCAGTGTGACATGCTCTACGGCTTAGAACCAGGACTGCAAAAGCGTTTTGAACGCCACGGAGCATATGAGATGTTCCAAGAGCTGAAATTGATATTTCAAGCTAATGCCCGGGTTGAGAGATATGAAGTCTCCAACAAGTTCTTTAGCTGTAAGATGGAGGAGAACAGTTCTGTCAGTGATCACATACTCAGAATGTCTGGGTACCACAACCACTTGACTCAGCTGGGAATTGATCTTCCGGTTGAGAGTGTTATTGACAGAGTTCTTCAGTCACTGCCACCAAGCTATAAAGGCTTCTTGATGAACTATAATATGCAAGGGATGGAGAAGACAATTCCCGAGCTCTTCCCGATGCTGAAATCAGCGGATGTAGAAATCAAGAAGGAGCATCAAGTGTTGATGGTTAACAAAACCACTAGTTTCAAGAAAAAGGGCAAGGGAAAGAAGGGGAACTTCAAGAAGAACGGCAAGCAAGTTGCCGCTCCCACGAAGAAACCCAAAGCTGGACCCAGGCTTGAAACAGAGTGCTTCTACTGCAAAGGGACTGGTCACTGGAAGCGGAACTGCCCCAAGTATTTGGCGGATAAGAAAGATGGCAAAGTGAGCAAAGGTATATTTGATATACATGTTATTGATGTGTTCCTCACTAATGCTCGCAGTAGCGCCTGGGTATTTGATACTGGTTCGGTTGCTCATATTTGTAACTCGAAACAGGAGCTACAGAATAAACGAAGATTGGCTAAGGACGACATGACGATGCGCGTCGGGAATGGTTCCAAGGTTGATGTGATCGCCGTCGGCACGCTACCTCTACATCTACCTTCGGGATTAGTTTTAGACCTCAATAATTGTTATTTGGTGCCAGCATTGAGCATGAACATTATATCTGGATCTTGTTTATTGCGAGACGGTTATTCATTTAAGTCAGAGAATAATGGTTGTTCTATTTATATGAGTAACATCTTTTATGGTCACGCACCTTTTGTGAATGGTCTATTCTTGTTGAATCTCGATCGTAGTGATACACATATTCATAATATTGATGCCAAAAGATGCAAAGTTGATAATGATAGTGCAACATACTTGTGGCACTGCCGTTTAGGTCATATTGGTGTAAAGCGCATGAAGAAACTCCATGCGGATGGACTTTTGGAATCTCTTGATTATGAATCATTTGATACTTGTGAACCATGCCTCATGGGCAAGATGACTAAAACTCCGTTCTCCGGAACAATGGAGCGAGCTACTGATTTGTTGGAAATAATACATACCGATGTATGCGGTCCGATGAATGTTGAAGCACGCGGCGGGTATCGTTATTTTCTAACCTTCACAGATGATTTGAGTAGATATGGGTATATCTACTTGATGAAACACAAGTCTGAAACATTTGAAAAGTTCAAAGAATTTCAGAGTGAAGTAGAGAATCATCGTAACAAGAAAATAAAGTTTCTACGATCTGATCGCGGAGGCGAATATTTGAGTTACGAGTTTGGCCTTCATTTAAGAAAATGTGGAATTGGCTATTCGTAGGCGACTTTAACTTTATTCGATCCACCCAAAATAGAAACAAACCAGGGGGAAATAACAATGACATTCTCCTGTTCAATGACATTATCAGAGCGCAAGCACTTATTGAAATCCCCTTGAAGGGACGATCATATAGCTGGAGTAATATGCAGGAGGATCCGCTTTTAGAACAGCTCGATTGGAGCTTCTCTTCCTGCCATTGGACACAAACTTTTCCGAACACCACCGCGACAGTGTTTGGGAAACTAGTTTCGGATCACTCCCCCTGGGTGGTCAACATTGAAACTAGCATGCCAAGGAGTAAAATTTTCCGTTTTGAAAATTTCTGGATCAATCACGCAGGCTTCCAAGAGGCTGTGCAGAACTCTTGGAATAAACCATGTCATGCAAAAAATAGTGCAGCCATACTATGCAAAAAACTGAAGACGCTTAGATATGATCTCAAGCAATGGAGTAAAGGGATTTCCCGCCTATCCATACTAATTTAAAATTGTAATTGGGCTCTAGAAGAACTTGATGGGCTTGAGGACCGACGTGCTCTCACAACACCTGAAGCCAACTTCCGTGTGATCGTCAAAGCCCACCTACTCAAACTGATGCACTTTCAAAATGAGTACTGGCGGAAAAGGTGTACTATCAGATATATCAAGTTTGGTGAGGAAAATACGAAACTTTTCCAGGCGCTGGCAACTGAGAGATACAGGAAAAATTCTATTGCCTCCCTCAAGCTCCAGGATGGAACTCTTGTCACTGATCATAATGCAAAAGAGGCAGTGCTTTTTAATGTCTACAAAGAAAGACTTGGCACCTGCTCTGTGCCACGGATGAAATTCAACCTGTCGGCAATCATTAAAAAGATTGATGGCCTGGAGGCTCTCAATGAACCGTTCACGCATAAAGAGATAGATGATGTGGTGAGAGCGATGCCCATTGACCGTGCCCCTGGACCGGACGGATTCAATGGAGCTTTTCTGAAAAGTTGCTGGCACCTGATCAAAACTGACTTCTACAAGCTCTGTGATGACTTCCATGCGGGTACGCTTGACCTAAGCAGTGTCAACTCGGGGTTTATCACTCTCATCCCTAAAATTGGGTCACCGGAAACTGCGAATGACTTCCGACCCATCACGCTACTGAACTGCTGCATGAAGATCATCACGAAAATACTGGCCAACATACTTCAAAAATTTATTCTAAGCATAGTACATAAAAACCAGTACGGTTTTCTCAAAACCAGAACAATCCAAGATTGTTTGGCCTGGGCGTTCGAATACATTCACCAATGCCAGTCCTCCAAACGCCCTATCATTATACTGAAGCTTGACTTCGCGAAGGCATTTGATACGATCGAGCACTCATCCATGATTGTGATCATGCGACACATGGGGTTTTCTGATAAATGGCTGACATGGATTAAAATGATATTCGGTTCGGGGACATCATCGGTCCTTCTCAATGGGGTTCCGGGGAGCCAATTCAAATGCTGCTGTGGTGTACGTCAGGGAGACCCACTCTCCCCGCTTATATTCATACTTGCGGCAGATTTGTTGCAAGCGGCTATCAATGATGCACATCAAGCTGGTTTGCTTGACCTACCTATTCCGGCTCGTCGGACGGGAGATTACCCCGTCATACAATACACCGATGATACGATATTGATCATGCCTGCTTGTCCCACCCAGGTGAGAAACATGAAGAAGTTGTTGATGGATTATGCGGACTCCATTGTACTCAAAATCAATTTTCACAAATCGATGATGGTGCCACTTAATGTACGAGACGACGTGGTCTCTCAGCTAACACAAATCCTGCAATGCTCCCTGGGGACGATGCCATTCACGTACTTAGGGCTGCCAATGGGAACCACCAGACCCTCGGTCTCGGATATGATGCCGGTCGTTGAAAACGCCGAACGGAAGCTCTCCTCTTCTCTCTGCTTGCTTAACCAAGGGAGCAAACTGACACTATTAAATTCCATGCTTACCTCATTGATGATTTATCCCATGTGCACCCTCAAGTTCCCGCCCAAATTGATTGAACACCTGGACAAAATCAGAAGACGATGCCTCTGGCGCAAGAAAACGGACCAAGGGGAATCATGTAACTCGCTTGCTGCTTGGGATCTGGTATGCCGACCCAAGAAACATGGAGGACTGGGAGTCTTGGACATCAGAGTGCAAAATACTGGGCTGCTGCTGAAATTTCTGCATAAATTCTACAACAAAGCAGACATCCCCTGGTGTGAACTGATTTGGGACACGTACTATGCAGGGAAAACACCACATGCTACAGATGCCTGTGGTTCCTTTTGGTGGCGAGACGTGATGAATCTTAGCGACACTTATAGAGGGATCACAACAGTAAAAGTTGGAGACGGGGGCTCGATCTTATTCTGGAAGGATATGTGGCAAGATCAGTTGCTGGAATCATCACACCCGAGAGCCTTCTCGTATGCCAGGGACGAGGATGTCTCGCTGGATACCTTCCTGGCCATAACAACTCCCCAAGAAGGATTCCACTGGCCTGTCTCCACGCATGCCAGGGAGGAGATCAGAGATTTGCAACTGATCACTGCATCCATAAAGCCAGACCCCACCTTAAAAGATCAATGGACCTGCGTGTGGGGGCCCAAGTACTCGGCCAGGAAATTCTATGCGTTCTACTTCAAGGACGTACAGGCGGATGATGTATTTCGTTGGATATGGAAATCTAGATGTACAATGAAAATCAAGATGTTTGCCTGGCTAATGGCCGCAGATCGTATCAATACTAGAAACATGATCAAGAGGCGCCATTGGAACGTGGGAGGGGGGGTTAATTGTGCACTATGTGACTCTGGAACGGAAGAAACAGTGGAGCATTTGTTCTTTGACTGTCCATTTAGTGCCAGCTGCTGGGCCTCAATCAACATGCACTGGGGGAGCGACGCAGGCCGTCTCATGAAAATGCACGCAGGAAAGGAATTGTGGACGAGGCCTATGTTCATGGAAATCTTCTTAACAACGGCTTGGAGCATCTGGATGGAACGCAATGACAAAATATTCAGAAGGATCCCACACTCCATCCCCTCCTGGAAGAATAGACTGAAAAAAGATTTAGAGCTATTAGCTCATAGAGTTAAACCCTCCCTAGTGGAGTTTGTAAAAACCTTTGTACAATCCATCACCTAATACTTGTATTGCGTAGCTAGGCCAAAAACTCTCCTCTGTGCAAAACCGTGTGGGCCCTTTCCCTAAGATTGGGTGGGCCTCCACGAAACTTTGCACAAAGGTGATTGCCATGTAAATATTTGATTGAATATAGAAAATTATGTCAGTGGGAGCCTCTCCCACTGTCTTTGATTGTTCAAAAAAAAAACTCACGCCACCTGGAACACCACAGCGTAATGGTGTGTCCGAACGTCGTAACCGTACTTTATTGGATATGGTGCATTCTATGATGTCTCTTACCGATTTGCCACTATCGTTTTGGGGTTATGCATTAGAGACAACTGCATTCACGTTAAATAGGGCACCGTCTAAATCCGTTGGGACGACACCATATGAACTATGGTTTGGCAAGAAACCTAAGCTGTCGTTTCTTAAAGTTTGGGGATGCGATGCTTATGTGAAAAAGCTTCAACCTGATAAGCTCGAACCCAAAGCGGAGAAGTGCGTCTTCATAGGATACCCTAAAGAAACAATTGGGTACACCTTCTACCACAGATCCGAAGGCAGGGTCTTTGTTGCCAAGAATGGGTCCTTTCTAGAGAAGGAGTTTCTCTCGAAAGAAGTGAGTGGGAGGAAAGTAGAACTTGATGAGGTAATTGTACCTTCTCTCGAATTGGAAAGTAGCTCATCAGAGAAAACCGTTCCCGTGATGCCTACACCAATAAGAGAGGAAGATAATGATAAAGATCATGAAACTTCAGATCAAGTTACTACTGAACTTCGTAGGTCGACCAGAGTACGTTCCGCACCAGAGTGGTACGGTAATCCTGTTCTGGAAGTTATGTTGTTAGACAACAGCGAACCTACGAACTATGAAGAATCTATGATAAGCCCGGATTCCTACAAATGGCTTGAGGCCATGAAATCTGAGATAGGATCCATGTATGAGAACAAAGTGTGGACTTTGGTGGACTTGCCCGATGATCGGCAAGCCATTGAGAATAAATGGATTTTTAAGAGGAAGACAGATGCTGATGGTAATATCACTATCTACAAAGCTCGACTTGTCGCGAAAGGTTTTTGACAAGTTCAAGGGGTTGACTACGATGAGACTTTCTCACCCGTAGCGATGCTTAAGTCTGTCCGAATCATGTTAGCAATTGCCGCATTTTATGATTATGAAATCTGGCAAATGGATGTCAAAACTGCATTCCTTAATGGTTTTCTCAAAGAAGAGTTGTATATGATGCAAGCAGAAGGTTTTGTCGATCCTAAGGGTGCTAACAAAGTGTGCAAGCTCCAGCGATCCATCTATGGACTGGTGCAAGCATCTCGGAGTTGGAATATACGCTTTGATGAGGTGATCAAAGCATATGGTTTTGTACAGACTTACGGTGAATCCTGTATTTACAAGAAAGTGAGTGGGAGCTCTATAGCATTTCTAATATTATATGTGGATGACATATTGTTGATTGGAAATGATATAGAATTTTTGGATGGCATAAAGGGATACTTGAATAAGAATTTTTCAATGAAAGACCTCGGTGAAGCTGCTTATATATTGGGCATCAAGATCTATAGGGATAGATCAAGACGCTTGATAGGACTTTCACAAAGCACATACCTTGACAAAGTTTTGAAGAAGTTCAAAATGGATCAGTCAAAGAAAGGGTTCTTGCCTGTCTTGCAAGGTGTGAAGTTGAGTCAGACTCAATGCCCGACCACGGCAGAAGATATAGAGAAAATGAAAGTCATTCCCTATGCCTCAGCCATAGGTTCTATTATGTATGCCATGCTGTGTACCAGACCTGATGTGTGCCTTGCCATAAGTTTGGCAGGGAGGTACCAGAGTAATCCAGGAGTGGATCACTGGACAGCGGTCAAGAATATCCTGAAGTACCTGAAAAGGACCAAGGACATGTTTCTCGTTTATGGAGGTGACGAAGAGCTCGTCGTAAAGGGTTACGTCGATGCAAGCTTCGACACTGATCCGGATGACTCTAAGTCACAAACCGGATACGTATTTATATTAAATGGTGGAGCTGACAGTTGGTGCAGTTCCAAGCAGAGCGTCGTGGCGGGATCTACGTGTGAAGCGGAATACATAGCTGCTTCGGAAGCAGCACATGAAGGAGTCTGGATGAAGGAGTTCATATCCGATCTAGGTGTAATACCTAGTGCATCGGGTCCAATGACAATTTTTTGTGACAACACTGGAGCAATTGCCATAGCCAAGGAGCCCAGGTTTCACAAGAAGACCAAACACATCAAGAGATGCTTCAACTCCATTCGTGAATATGTCAAGGATGGAGACATAGAAATTTGCAAAGTACACACGGATCTGAATGTGGCAGACCCGTTGACTAAGCCTCTTCCACGAGCAAAACATGATCATCACCAAGACTCCATGGGTGTTAGATTCATTACTATGTAATCTAGATTATTGACTCTAGTGCAAGTGGGAGACTGATGGAAATATGCCCTAGAGGCAATAATAAAGTTGTTATTATTTTATATTTCCTTGTTCATGATAAAGGTTTATTATTCATGCTAGAATTGTATTGACCGGAAACTTAAATACATGTGTGAATACATAAACAAATACCGTGTCCCTAGTGAGCCTCTACTAGACTAGCTCGTTGATCAAAGATGGTTAAGGTTTCCTAACCATAGACATGAGTTGTCATTTGATAACGGGATCACATCATTAGGAGAATGATGTGATGGACAAGACCCATCCGTTAGCTTAGCATATGATCGTTCTGTTTATTGCTACTGCTTTCTTGAATGTCAAATACATGTTCCTCAGACCATGAGATCATGCAACTCCCGGATACCGGAGGAATACGTTGTGTGCTATCAAACGTCACAACGTAATTGGGTGATCATAAAGATGCTCTACAGGTATCTCCGAAGGTGTCCGTTGAGTTGGCATGGATCGAGACTGGGATTTGTCACTCTGTGTTTCGGAGAGGTATCTCTGGGCCCTCTCGGTAATGCACATCATAAGAAGCTTGCAAGCAAAGTGACTAAGGAGTTAGTTACGGGATGATGTATTACGGAACGAGTAAAGAGACTTGCCGGTAACGAGATTGAACTAGGTATGGAGATACCGACGATCGAATCTCGGGCAAGTAACATACCGATGGACAAAGGGAATTACGTATGTTGTCATTGCGGTTCGACCGATAAGATCTTTGTGGAATATGTAGGAACCAATATGAGCATCCAGGTTCCACTATTGGTTATTGACCGGAGAGGCGTCTCAGTCATGTCTACATCATTCCCGAACCCGTAGGGTCCGCACGCTTAACGTTCGTTGATGATATAGTGTTATATGAGTTATGTGAATTGGTAACCGAATGTTGTTCGGAGTCCCGGATGAGATCCCGGACGTCACGAGGAATCTCAGAATGGTCGAGAGGTAAAGATTTATATATGGGAAGTCATATTTTGGGTTCCGGAAAAAGGTGCAGTTTTTTCGGTATTGTACCGGGAATCTTCCAGAAGGTTCCGGAGGATTTCGGAGGAGTCCGGAAGTGCACAAGTGGGTCCACCACGTCCCAAGGGCTGGCATGGGCTAAGGGGAGGCGCCCTGGCCTTATTGGGCCAGGCGCACCAAGTCCTCAAAAGCCCACGCAGCTAGGGAAGGAAAAAAAGGGAGAGTCCTAGTAGGAATAGGATTGGACTTTGGAGTCCAAGTCCACGTGTGTACTATTCATGGTTGCTGTTCACGTGGCACTATTCCTTCTACTCCAAGCCCCTACACATATATAAATAGAGGATAGAGGGCGCCCCAAAGGACACAACATTATCTTAGCCGTGTGCGGCGCCCCCCTCCACAGTTCTATCCCTCGGTCATATTTTCGCAGTACTTGGGCGAAGCCCTGCGGAGATAGCATCACCATCACCGTCACCACGCCGTCGTGCTGCCGGAACTCATCCTCTACCTCGTCGTCTTGCTGGATCAAGAAGTCGAGGACGTCATCGAGCTGAACGTGTGCTGAACGCGGAGGTGCCGTACGTTCGGTGCTCGGTCGGTTGGATCGTGAAGTTGTTCAACGACATCAACCGCGTTGTTCTAACGCTTCCGCTTACGGTCTACGAGGGTACGTAGACACACTCCCCCTCTCGTAGCTATGCATCTCCATGGATAGATCTTGCATGTGCATAGAAATTTTTTGTTTTCCATGCAACGTTCCCCAGCACATCTGTGAAACACATTGGGTGTGCGGCGCCACTGACCCGGGCCACGTCGTGCCGGAGATCGATTATCATCCGAGCACGATGCTGCTCCCGAGCTCTATCATTCCTGTCACGCCAAGCTTGGTATCCGTCCCGTCCAGCGGGCATGTGTCCTCTGGATCCGTAAATGGATCTTGTATGTGCCGCTCTGGCATTTAAGTTGTGCCGCAGATCATATGGATCATCTGGTTGCACTGGCTCCTTGCCCGCCCGGCGAGGGAGCATCGGTGGGGTTTTGGCTTGTCCAGCCGTCCTGTCCCGTCCTCGAGGGGGGCGGTCGGGCTGGTTTGTCTGAGTTCGTCTGGGGGGGCGACGGGCTCGAGGGCCTCTTCATCAAATGATGGAAGCAGACGCCGCCGTGGGTAGCTTTTTTTTTATCCTAACGCTGATTGTCGAAGCCCTTTCAGCCGCTAGGACCAACGTCCACCTGTCATTAAGGGTATCCTATTCAGTTTTTAGCTGCTGCTGCTTCTTCTTCAGGCTTCGGGCGGTGGCTATGAGTTGCCACTTGAACTTTTTCTGATCCAGGGGGTCCTCGGGGACGATGAGATCCTCGGGTTCGAGGCTGTCCTCCTCTTCCGAAGGAGGGAGGTAGTTGCTGTCCTCAGAATCATTGAGATCCTCGGGGTCACCCTGGTCCTCATGCCCTTCAGAAGCATCGCGGTGCTGTTCAAGTGTGGTGTTGTCGCCGAGCTCGTCCATGTTGTCCAGAGTATCATCATCTCTGGTGCCGTTTGTGTCTGTATTCGTGTTGCTTTCCCTGCCCTTTCCCCGTCCCTTGGATCACTTTCGTTGGCGTCGGCGTTTGGGTGGCTCCTCGCCGGGGTCGTCACCATCCTTCTTGGGGGTGTCCACCATATAAATGTCGTACGTGGAGGTGGTAGTCCACTTTCCAGTGTTAGGAGCGGCAAGGGAGGGAGTAGTATAGGACATGACGTCGATATCCTCGTCCATGTCGTCGGCCTCCTCGAAGGCGTAGTCCAGCATGTCGGTTAAGTCGTCGACAGTGGCTACTAAGTGGGTGGTGGGTGGGACGTAAAATTCCCCGTGGTTGGCCTCAAGTCCGATCTAATCATAGACCGAGGACGGGCCATCCGCGATACTCATCATCTGGATCCGATCTAACGTCTCGCTTAACAGCGAGAGGTCTGCCGGATTCATCCTCTGACGTCTTTCAGAGTTAACCTCCAGTATGCCTGCGTCGAAGGTGGGTTCAGCCAAGGCTGACCCCTGGTTCTCGGACGCTGAGATCGGATCCGAGCTCGAAGATAGATCCGAAATAAAGGCCGACCCGGAGATGAGGTCGGGGAGAAGATCCGAAGTCGAGGCCTCGAGATCACCGGGCCCCTCAGGTAAAGCTGAGAACCCAGTAAAGATCAGATCGCCCCGAGAGTCGGCGACGTACTCCAGGTTACCGAACCTGATTTCTTGCTCAGGGGCAAAACTATCAATCTGGTCAAGGCGACCGGTCGGGTTGGCGTGTAGGACGATGCTGCCAAACGCAAAGAGCTCGCCGAGAACGAAGACGTCCCCAGTGCGGCGCCCCCCTCCACAGTTCTATCCCTCGGTCATATTTTCGCAGTACTTGGGCGAAGCCCTGCGGAGATAGCATCACCATCACCGTCACCACGCCGTCGTGCTGCCGGAACTCATCCACTACCTCGCTCTCCTGCTGGATCAAGAAGTCGAGGATCTCACCGAGCTGAACGTGTGCTGAACGCGGAGGTGCCGTACGTTCGGTGCTCGGTCGGTTGGATCGTGAAGTTGTTCAACGACATCATCCGCATTGTTCTAACGCTTCCGCTTACGGTCTACGAGGGTACGTAGACACACTCCCCCTCTCGTAGCTATGCATCTCCATGGATAGATCTTGCGTGTGCGTAGAAATTTTTTGTTTTCCATGCAACGTTCCCCAACACATCTGGAAACACATTGGGTGTGCGGCGCCACTGACCCAGGCCACGTCGTGCCGGCGATCGATTATCATCCGAGCACGATGCTGCTCCCGGGCTCTATCATTCCTGTCATGCCAAGCTTGGTATCCGTCCCGTCCAACGGGCGTGTGTCCTCTGGATCCGTAAATGGATCTTGTATGTGCCGCTCTGGCATTTAAGTTGTGCCGCAGATCATATGGATCATCTGGTTGCACTGGTTCCTTGCCCGCCCGGCGAGGGAGCATCGGTGGGGTTTTGGCTTCTCCAGCCGTCCTGTCCCGTCCTCGAGGGGGGCGGTCGGGCTGGCTTGTCTGAGTTCGTCTGGGTGGACGGGCTCGAGGGCCTCTTCATCAAATGATGGAAGCAGACGCCGCCGTGGGTAGCTTTTTTTTATCCTAACGCTGATTGTCGAAGCCCTCTTCAGCCGCTAGGACCAACGTCCACCTGTCATTAAGGGTATCCTATTCAGTTTTTAGCTGCTGCTGCTTCTTCTTCAGGCTTCGGGCGGTGGCTATGAGTTGCCGCTTGAACTTTTCCAGATCCAGGGGGTCCTCGGGGACGATGAGATCCTCGGGTTCGAGGCTGTCCTCCTCTTCGGAAGGAGGGAGGTAGTTGCTGTCCTCGGAATCATTGAGGTCCTCGGGGTCACCCTGGTCCTCATGCCCTTCAGAAGCATCGCGGTGCTGTTAAAGTGTGGTGTTTTCGCCGAGCTCGTCCATGTTGTCCAGAGTATCATCATCTCTGGTGCCGTTTGTGTCTGTATTCGTGTTGCTTTCCCTGCCCTTTCCCCGTCCCTTGGATCACTTTCGTTGGCGTCGGCGTTTGGGTGGCTCCTCGCCGGGGTTGTCACCATCCTTCTTGGGGGTGTCCACCATATAAACGTCATAGGTGGAGGTGGTAGTCCATTTTCCAGTGTTGGGAGCGGCAAGGGAGGGAGTAGTATAGGACATGACGTCGATATCCTCGTCCATGTCGTCGGCCTCCTCGAAGGCGTAGTCCAGCATGTCGGTTAAGTCGTCGACAGTGGCTACTAAGTAGGTGGTGGGTGGGACGTAAAATTTTCCGTGGTTGGCCTCAAGTCCGATCTAATCATAGACCGAGGACGGGCCATCCGCGATACTCATCATCTGGATCCGATCTAACGTCTCGCTTAACAGCGAGAGGTCTGCCGGATTCATCCTCTGACGTCTTTCAGAGTTAACCTCCAGTATGCCTGCGTCGGGGGTGGGTTCAGCCAAGGCTGACCCCTGGTTCTCGGACGCTGAGATCGGATCCGAGCTCGAAGATAGATCCGAAATAAAGGCCGACCCGGAGATGAGGTCGGGGAGAAGATCCGAAGTCGAGGCCTCGGGATCACCGGGCCCCTCAGGTAAAGCTGAGAACCCAGTAAAGATCAGATCGCCCCGAGAGTCGGCGACGTACTCCAGGTTACCGAACCTGATTTCTTGCTCAGGGGCAAAACTATCAATCTGGTCAAGGCGACCGGTCGGGTTGGCGTGTAGGACGATGCTGCCAAATGCAAAGAGCTGGCCGAGAAAGAAGACGTCCCCGGTGCGGCACCCCCCTCCACAGTTCTATCCCTCGGTCATATTTTCGCAGTACTTGGGTGAAGCCCTGCGGAGATAGCATCACCATCACCGTCACCACGCCGTCGTGCTGCCGGAACTCATCCACTACCTCGCCGTCTTGCTGGATCAAGAAATCGAGGACGTCACCGAGCTGAACGTGTGCTGAACGCGGAGGTGCCGTACGTTCGGTGCTCGGTCGGTTGGATCGTGAAGTTGTTCAACGACATCAACCGCGTTGTTCTAACGCTTCCGCTTATGGTCTACGAGGGTACGTAGACACACTCCCCCTCTCGTAGCTATGCATCTCCATGGATAGATCTTGCGTGTCCGTAGAAATTTTTTGTTTTCCATGCAACGTTCCCCAACACATCTGTGAAACACATTGGGTGTGCGGCGCCACTGTCCCGGGCCACGTCGTGCCGGAGATCGATTATCATCCGAGCACGATGCTGCTCCCGGGCTCTATCATTCCTGTCACGCCAAGCTTGGTATCCGTCCCGTCCAACGGGCGTGTGTCCTCTGGATCCGTAAATGGATCTTGTATGTGCCGCTCTAGCATTTAAGTTGTGCCACAGATCATATGGATCATCCAGTTGCACTGGCTCCTTGCCCGCCCGGCGAGGGAGCATCGGTGGGGTTTTGGCTTCTCCAGCCGTCATGTCCCGTCCTCGAGGGGGGCGGTCGGGCTGTCTTGTCTGAGTTCGTCTGGGGGGACGGGCTCGAGGGCCTCTTCATCAAATGATGGAAGCAGACGCCGCCGTGGGTAGCTTTTTTTTATCCTAACGCTGATTGTCGAAGCCCTCTTCAGCCGCTAGGACCAACGTCCACCTGTCATTAAGGGTATCCTATTCAGTTTTTAGCTGCTGCTGCTTCTTCTTCAGGCTTCGGGCGGTGGCTATGAGTTGCCGCTTGAACTTTTCCTGATCCAGGGGGTCCTCGGGGACGATGAGATCCTCGGGTTCGAGGCTGTCCTCCTCTTCGGAAGGAGGGAGGTAGTTGCTGTCCTCGGAATCATTGAGGTCCTCGGGGTCACCCTGGTCCTCATGCCCTTCAGAAGCATCGCGGTGCTGTTCAAGTGTGGTGTTGTCACCGAGCTCGTCCATGTTGTCCAGAGTATCATCATCTCTGGTGCCGTTTGTGTCTGTATTCGTGTTGCTTTCCCTACCCTTTCCCCGTCCCTTGGATCACTTTCGTTGGCGTCGGCGTTTGGGTGGCTCCTCGCCGGGGTTGTCACCATCCTTCTTGGGGGTGTCCACCATATAAACGTCGTAGGTGGAGGTGGTAGTCCACTTTCCAGTGTTGGGAGCGGCAAGGGAGGGAGTAGTATAGGACATGCCATCGATATCCTCGTCCATGTCTTCGGCCTCCTCGAAGGCGTAGTCCAGCATGTCGGTTAAGTCGTCGACAGTGGCTACTAAGTGGGTGGTGGGTGGGACGTAAAATTCCCCGTGGTTGGCCTCAAGTCTGATCTAATCATAGACCGAGGACGGGCCATCCTTGATACTCATCATCTGGATCCGATCTAACGTCTCTCTTAACAGCGAGAGGTCTGCCGGATTCATCCTCTGACGTCTTTCAGAGTTAACCTCCAGTATGCCTGCGTCGGGGGTGGGTTCAGCCAAGGTTGACCCCTGGTTCTCGGACGCTGAGATCGGATCCGAGCTCGAAGATAGATCCGAAATAAAGGCCGACCCGGAGATGTGGTCGGGGAGAAGATCCGAAGTCGAGGCCTCGGGATCACCGGGCCCCTCAGGTAAAGCTGAGAACCCAGTAAAGATCAGATCGCCCCGAGAGTCGGCGACGTATTCTAGGTTACCGAACCTGATTTCTTGCTCAGGGGCAAAACTATCAATCTGGTCAAGGCGACCGGTCGGGTTGGCGTGTAGGACGATGCTGCCAAACGCAAAGAGCTGGCCGAGAACGAAGACGTCCCCGGTGCGGATGTATGCAACATATACTTAAGCCTCCCCCAAGCTTGAGCGATACTTTCTCCTTCACGAGGCCAAAAATTATATATATAATTCCGATCACGATGAACCAAATGCATAGGATAAAATTTCTGGTGAAATTCCAGCTTCAACCGGTACCAATCGCATGTTCCAGTATCATCCAATAGCCTATACCATGTCAATGCCTTTCCCTCCAAAGATAAAGGGAATACCTTCTTCTTAACTCCATCTCCAGATAAACCTGCAAGCTTAAACAATCCACAAATTTCATCTATATATATCAAGTGCATATCGGGATGCACCGTTCCATCTCCTGCATAAGGATTAGCTGACAGTTTCTCTATCATACCCGAAGGAATTTCATAATAAATATTTTCAGTAGGTTCAGTAGGTTGAGGAGCAACTCTTATTGCTTCCGGTCGAGGTGAAGATACCCCGAACAAGCCCCTCGAAGGATTACTTTCCATAGTGACAACTCACAGTAAATTTCAGCACATAATATAACAGTTTCCTTACCAAATTCCACTCACCAAAGGCGCTTCACTCCCCGGTAACGGTGCCAGAAAAGGGTCTTGATGACCCACAAGTATAGGGGATCAATCGTAGTCCTTTCGATAAGTAAGAATGTCGAACCCAACGAGGAGCAGAAGGAAATGATAAGCTGTTTTCAGTAAGGTATTCTCTGCAAGCACTGAAATTGTAGGTAACACATAGTTTGATAGCAAGGTAATTTGTAACAAGTAACAAATAGTAACGGTAACAAAGGTGCAGCAAGGTGGCCCAATCCTTTTTTATAGCAAAGTACAAACCGGAACAAACTCGTATAATAAGCAAAGCGTTCTCGAGGACACATGGGAATTTCATCTAGTCACTTTCATCATGTTTGTTTGATTCACGTTCGCTACTTTGATAATTTGATATGTGGGTGGACCGGTGCTTGGGTGCTATTCTTACTTGAGCAAGCATCCCACTTATGATTAACCCCTCTCGCAAGCATCCACAACTATGAAAGAAGAATTAAGATAAATCTAACCATAGCATGAAACATGTGGATCCAAATCAGCCCCTTACGGAATAGCGCATAAACTAGGGTTTAAGCTTCTGTCACTCTAGCAACCCATCATCTAATTACTACTCCACAATGCCTTCCTTTAGGCCCAAAGATGGTGAAGTGTCATGTAGTTGATGTTCACACGACACCACTAAAGGAAGCAACAACATACATATCATCAAAATATCGAACGAATACCAAATTCACATGATTACTTATGACAAGACTTCTCCCATATCCTCAAGAACAAAAGTAACTACTCACAAATCATAATAATGTTCAAGATCAGAGGGGTATTCAATATCATTAAGGATCTGAACATAATATCTTCCACCAAATAAACCAACTGGCATCAACTACAAGATGTAATCAACACTACTAGCAACACACAGGTACCAATCTGAGGTTTTGAGACAAAGATTGAATACAAGAGATGAACTAGGGTTTGAGATGAGATGGTGCTGGTGAAGATGTTGATGAAGATTGGTCCTCCCATGATGAGAGGATCATTGGTGATGTCGATGGCTTTGATTTCCCCCTCCCGGAGGGAAGTATCCCCGGCGGAATCGCTCCGCCGGAGAGCAAAATTGCTCCTGCCCAGGTTCCACCTCGAGACGGCGGCGCTTCATCCTGAAAGTCTTCTCTATAATTTTTTTAGGGAAAATGCACCTATATAGCAGAAGGAGGGGTCCGGAGGCCAGCTGTGGGCCCCACCAGTTGCCCACAAGGCAACAGGGCGCGCCCAGGTGGGGGGGCCGTGCCCTGTTGCCTTGTGGGCAACTGGTGGGTCCCCTCTGGTATTTCTTTTCTCCAGTATTTTTTATATATTCAATAAAAAATCTCCGTGAAGTTTCAGGTCAATTGGAGCTCTGTAGAATAGGTATCTCTGTTGTAGCTATTTCAGGTCCAGAATTCCAGCTGCCGGTATTCTCCCTATTCATGTAAATCTTGCAATTTAAGAGAGAAAAGGTGTAACACCCCAAATGTTAAGCTACAGTGATCCCTTGCTAATGATGCCATGTCATCATGTTTTACTAAGCCAAGTTGCCACATGATAAAAATCAAAGTCAAATTCAAATTAAAAATGCAAGTCAAATTATTATGTCTTCAAACTGTCAAACAAAATTGTTTGTATTATTCTATAAATTCCCCTGATCGATTGTCATGTTGAAACCAACTTCATTTGACTCACAAATAAATTCCTAGTAAACTAATAAATGGTCCAATTGCAAATAAAATGACCTTTTCAAAGTAAACAATTATTTATTTAATTCAATTTGCCTCTAAAACTTTGTGGGCCTGTTCAATATATTTCCTAGCAATTATGTGCCAAGTTTCATAACTAACTAAAATCATTTAGTAGTAAAATTAAATGTAAACAGAGGAGAAAATACAAAACAGAAAAGCAAAAGTATAAATAGAGAAAACCCCCTGTGCACTTGAGCCCATTGGCTACAGTACTGGCCCAGCCCATCCCGAGGTCTCCTTCAACCTGTGTTCACAGAGGGCGCGCTGGCCGCGCGCGCCGCGTCCATGCCGCGGAGCAGCCACGTGCCGGCCATCCAACCCTCCCCGATGTCTACAAGACCCCTCCCCGAGCCCCAGGCGAAACCCTAGCTCACTCTCCTCTCTCCCTCGCGCCGTTCTCTTCTCCTCAACATGAACCCGAGCCGCCGTCGCCATGGATCTCCTCACCCGCGTGCTCTTCATCATTCCAGCCGGCTGAGACCGTGTCCCTCAGCTCCGCCATGCTCCGCTACTTCGTCTACACTAACAAACCGAAGCCGGGAGACCCTGCATCGCCGGATCCATCGCCTTCTTCAACCTTCGGTCGCCGGAAAGCTTCGCCGATTCCGTCGCCGTCACTGCACCCCGCGCCTCCTCGAGCGTCTCCTCGTCAACGATGTGAGTAGGCGCCCGGAACCCCTCTGTTTCCCCGTCGAATCCGTGCCCGTATCCTAGCTAGCCATCGCACCCGAAGCTCCTTGCCGCCGTTCGCTTCGCCACCGACACCACTGTTTCCTCCTACTGCAGCTAGCGCTGCTGCTGCTCGCCTGCTTCTGTTGCCGCTGCTGCTGCTGATGCCGCCTGGTGCTGCTTGCTGTGCTGCGGCCTGCTGCTGCTGCCGCCGCTTGCCGCCGCTACTGCTGCCGCCTGCTACTTGCCTGCTGCCGCTACTTGCTACTGCTGCCGCTATGTGCTGCTGCTGCTCTTTGCGCGCGCTGCTTGCTGCTGCTAGCTACTGCGCTGCTGGTTGATGCCATGCTGCTCTGCTGCCGCTACTTGCCACTTGCTGCCACAGCCGCCCGCTGCATGCTACATCGCTTGCCATGGCTACTGCCGTTGCGCGCTGCTGCTTGCTTCCACCGCTGGCTGCTGCTGCTGCCACCGCTGCTTCGGCTGCCGCTACCGCCCGCGCTACTGTGGCTTGCCGCCGCAGCTACGCCCACGCGCCTGCCGCTATTCGCCGCTCCCCTGCGCTCGCACGGCCATGGCCGAGACCCCCAGTGTGCGAGCGTGCACAATCAGGGGCTGGCTTGTGCCACTGCCAGCGGGCCCTGCTTGAATTAATTAGTGCTAACCTCCCATTATTGCTAACCTCCCCACTAATGTGTCTATTATACGTGGGGCCACACTCTAATAACCCTAATTAGAAATAATTAAACACTGTTAAATATTACAGTCAATGTACGGTGGGTCCCCTGTCCAGGTTGACCAGTCAATGTTGACCAGTCAACTGTTGACTGTGCTGTTAACCTGGCCCCACTGTCAGCCTCTGCGCACAATGCTGGGTGCACTTCTCTGGGTGCACTTAGCATTTTCATTAAATGATTTTTGAATTAAATTAAATTCAGAAAATCAATAAAACTTTGAAAATTCATATAAATTCAACCGTAACTCGGATGAAAATAATTTATATATGAAAAATGATCAAAAAAAAGACGAATCCGAATACACCATCCACATACCTGTCACGTGCCTCCAACACTGCAAACATGGAACCTTCCCCTCCGGATCGTCTGTCCGATAATTGCCTAAAGCCGGGAAAATATTCCCAGATATTTTCCCGCTCCGTCTGTAACGCTTAGCACCGCATTAGGTCACCCCCAGCACAGCATATTGACATGTCATGCCTTGTGATGCATTTGTTTGCTTTACATTTACTGTTTCTTCCCCCTCTTCTCTCTGGTAGACCCTGAGACTGTTGTTGACCCCGAGTACGACTACGTCGTCGACGACCCATCCTTCTTAGCAGAGCTTCCAGGCAAGCAAAACCCCCTTGATCATTCCTATATCACCCATTATTTCTCTCTCGTGCTTGCATTAGATTTCGCTACTGTATTCGATAGTTCCTATTCTGATGCATAGCCTGATTTTGTAACCTGCTGTTGATACTTTACCTGTTGTCCTATATGCTTAGTATAGGCTGGTTAGTGATCCATCAGAGGCCCTACACCCTTGTCCATGTTGCCAGGCTTTACTACCGGAAGATTCAATCAATGTGATCGATGTACAGAGACCGATCACACCACCAGCACCCCCCCTTTAGTTGTACGACTCTGCAAAGCTACTATCGAGTGCCGAGGGTGATACCTCCTACCTCACTCCTGGTTATATCTCTGTAGCATAGCTAGTCGGTTGTGGGTTACCGAGGGTGATTCCTCTTTCACCACCTCCGATGATGCCTCTGTCGTGCAGCCCCTCAAGTGTGAACCCATCGAGGGTGATTCCTCCAAGTTCACCTTGACGGTTACATCGAGTGGGAATCCATCGAGGGTGATTCCTCGGATTTCCCCCTTGATGTTACGGACACACTGTTACCTTTACACCGTTCCCATTTTTGTTACTACGGGACTGAAGGGATAGGCGGTACCACCCCGGTAGAGGTGGACCTGAGTTCCCGACAGTCTCTGGATAGGTCGGGTTGACCAGGAGGGTGCCCGCGAGATAATTACGCGGCACGGCCGGGTAGGCAGAGACCGCCCTAGAGAGGGATGGGCCTGGCCCTTGTCATAAGTTCGCGAGACGGGGCGACAGGATCACTGATCATCACCGCGAGCTCCCAACACACTAATGGGTTTGGATATGTGATCTGAGTAGGCCTCTGGCCTTTTCGCACTGACCACCACGCGGGAATAAGTATGGGCACTCGGCGTCGTACGATTCTTCCGAAAGCTCTCAGACGTCAGCAATTGAGTGGCGCGTCGGGTTGGACGGTAACCGCCTGTGCTTGTATTAAGGGGGTGGGTCTGCTCCCGGCCGCGTTTGCAATGCGCAGGAGTGCAAAGGACAATTGGCCCATGACCCCTTCACACTTAGGATGTAGACCGGCGTGCTGGCCTCTCTGTTGAGCCTAGGTAGGACTACGGTGTGTCGATCAGCCGAGGTCGGGCATGACCCGAAAAGTGTGTCCGGCCAGAGTTAATCGAGCGTGTTGGGTAAGTTGGTGCACCCTTGCAGGGAAGTTATCTATTCGAATAGTCGTGTCCATGGTAACAGGACGCTCAGAGTTGTATCCCGATCTACTACAACTAGAACTAGATACATGTGACACTAAACTGATATGATGGCTCCGGGATCGCTTCCTCGCGGGGTAGACGAGGAAGGATCTCTGGGCGTTACTAATATACATTTGTTACTACATGTTATGTTATTCTACTCTCTTCTGTTGCTGCAAGACGCTGCAAGATGCTAGTCTTCGATAGGCTAGGCCTTCCCCTCTATTCTGGCGTTTCTGCAGTATAGTCCGCAGATACAGCCCCTTCCCTTTCATACCGATGCATACTTAGCAGTACCGATGCATACTTAGCATAGATCTGATTTAAGTCTTGCGAGTACTTTGGATGAGTACTCATGGTTGCTTTGCTACCTTTTTCCCTCTACCCGGTTGCTGCGATCAGATGACGGAGCCTAGGAGCCAGTTGATCCCGCCGACGACTACTACTACACCGACGGATCCTACTACTACGTGGAGACCGACGACCAGGAATAGTTCGGAGGCTCCCAGGCAGGAGGCCTGCGCCTTTTCGATCTAGATGTCGTTGTTTTGCTCAGCCTTCAGGCAAACTTGTCTAATTATGTTTGTACTCAGATATTGTTGCTTCCGCTGACTTATGTATTCGAGCCTTCATGGCCTGGCTTGTAATATAAAGTTGTATGACTTTAATTTGTGTCTAGAGTTGTGTTGTGATATCTTCCCGTGAGTCTCTGATCTTGATCGTGCGCATTTGCGTGTATGATTAGTGCACGATTGAGTCGGGGGCGTCACAAAAGGCATAAGAATTACATCATAAAGTGAAATAATGACCAAATACATTACAAATAACAGTAGGAAATCATGATGCAAATTGGACGTATCAGTACACTGCCAGAGGCATTCATATAGAGTCATTTTGTATAGTTTTTATTGGGTTGTAATATCAAGTTGTAAGTAAATAAAAGTGCGATGATCATTATTATTAGAGCATTGTCCCAGTGAGGAAAGGATGATGGAGACTATGATTCCCCCACAAGTCGGGATGAGGCTCCGGATGAAAAATAAATAAATAAATAAAGAGGCCAAAAAGAGCCAACAAAAAAAGAGATAAAGAGAGAAGGGGCAATGTTACTATCCTTTTTCACACTTGTGCTTCAGAGTAGCACCATGTTCTTCATATAGAGAGTCTCCTATTTTGTCACTTTCATATACTAGTGGGAATTTTTCGTTATAGAACTTGGCTTGTATATTCCGATGACGGGCTTCCTCAAATGCCCGAGGTCTTCATGAGCAAGCAAGTTGGATGCACACCCACTTAGTTTCAGCTGAGCTTTCATACACTTATAGCTCTTAGTGCATCCGTTGCATGGCAATCCCTACTCCTTGCATTGATATCGATTGATGGACATCTCCATAGTCTGTTGATCCGCCGAGTTGATGTGAGACTTTCTTCCTTTTTGACTTCTCCTATTGATCCCTACCACCACATTCTATTGCACCTATAGTGCTATATCCATGGCTCATGCTCATGTATTGCGTGAAGTTGAAAATGTTGAAGCGCGTTAGAAGTACAATCCAATTGCCTGGTTTAACACCGGGGTGCTCATATTTATATTTATGCGGTGAAGGCGGAGTCATGCCATGCTAACATGATAAAATGAGTGGGGATAACATTCGTGAAGGATCGTATATTTTTTCAAAGTTTAGTGATTATGCTTCTTATATTCATGGATATTATTATGTTAATGTTGTTACTTCATCGTTTCTTAATATTTATACCATAAAAAGATTACATGATACACATGTTAGGTAGCATTCAACATCAAAAATTCTGTTTTTATCATTTACCTACTCGAGGACGAGCAGGAATTAAGCTTGGGGCTGCTGATACGTCTCCAACGTATCTATAACTTTTTATTGTTTCATGTTCTTATATTATCAATCTTGGATGCTTTATATGCAATTATATGCTATTTTATATCATTTTTTGGGACTAACCTATTAACTTAGTGCCTAGTGCCAGTTCCTGTTTTTGCTTGTTTTGGGCTTTTCAGAAAATCAATATCAAATAAAGTCCAAACGGAAAAAAAAATTAGATTAATTTTTTCTGGACCAAAAGGGACCCTAGAAGCTTCGGGAGGTGGCCAGAAGAGATACGAGAGGGCCACAAGCTCGATGGACGCGCCCCGGGGGTAGGCGCGCCCCCTGAGCTTGTGGGCCCCCACACAACTCCGTTTGACCTAATTCCAAGCCTAAAAATTCCCAAACCAACAGAACGCAAGACGATATAACTTTTCCGCCACCGCAAGCCTTTGTTCTTCCGCGATCCCATCTGGAGGCCTTTTCCGATAATCTACCGGAGGGGGAATTGATCACGGAGGGCTTCTACATCAACCTTGCTACCCTTCCGATGATGTGTGAGTAGTTCAACACAGACCTACGGGTCCATAGCTAGTAGCTAGATGGCTTCTTCTCTCTCTCTTTGATCTTCAATACCATGTTCTCCTCGATCTTCTTGGAGTTCTATCCGATGTAATCTTCTTTTGCGGTGTGTTTGTTGGGATCCGATGAATTGTGGGTTTATGATCAGATTATTCATTGAAAGTAATAGTCTTTTCTGAACTTTATTATGCATGATTGTTATAGCTTTGTATTTCTCTCCGATCTGTCCGTTTGGTTTGACCAACTAGATTGATTTATCTTCGGCGGGAAAGGTGCTTTGTAATGGGTTCAATCTTGTGGTGCTCTATATCCCAGTGACAAAGTAGGGGACAAGACATGTATTTGTATTGTTGCCATTAAGGATAAAACGACGGGGTTTATTCATATTGATTGGGTTTACTTTGTGTACATCATGTCATCTTGCTTAAGGCGTTACTCTGTCTGTCATGAACTTAATACCATAGATGCATGTTGGATAGCGGTCGATTGGTGGAGTAATAGTAGTAGATGCAGGCAGGAGTCGGTCTACTTGTCTCGAACGTGATGCCTATATACATGATCATTGCCGTGAATAATGTCATAACTATGTGCTTTTCTATCAATTGCCCAACAGTAATTTGTTTACCCACCATATGCTATGTGTTCGAGAGAGAAGCCTCTAGTGAAAACTATGGCCCCCAGGTCTACTTTAAATATAAAAAGAAATCCTAAAAACCTTTGCTGCAATTTATTTACTTTTCTTTTATTTTGCAATTTATACTTTTACCTATACAAGATTTAATCCTTGCAATTAACGAGTTCAAGGGGATTGACAACCCTCTTGCCCGCGTTGGGTGCAAGTATTTGCTTTTGTGTGTGCAGGTGCTGTTCACGAGGGTTTGCGTGATTCTCCTATTGGTTCAATAAACCTTGGTTCTCACTGAGGGAAATACTTGTCTCTACTGTATTGCATCTCCCCTCCTCCTCGGGGAAAATCCCAACGCAGCTCACAAGTAGCAAGACTCTTCACAAGCTGGACTGACGAAAGCAGAAAGCAGGCACAAAGGCCAAATGACGTGGCATGCTTCCGTGGTTAATGGCTAAATCATGGGGCCTATAGAAACACAAATGCCGCTCATCGACGCTGTCCTTCACGTCTTGCGGGTTCTCAGATGCCCTTCGTTGTTAATAGGCGACAACATCAAGTAGAAGGGCATGGGATATCATCGGTAGTTAACTAGTGGCAGCTCCCCCTTGTATAGGCCAGCTTGCCGTGCCTCCCCCCACGCTCATTTCCATCGTAGCATCAAAGTTTGCCTAGGTGACGTCTTGCCGCTGGGTCCACCAACGCCGCCAATCATAGCCTACACGACCTCAAAGGAGCTGGGGCCCCAGGCAACGCAGACACCTAACATGCCACCATCGCTTCCTCGCTAGCAACACCGTGGCGATCTGCCATTGGTAGAGCGCTCCAATATGACCAATAACACGAAGGAAAAAACAAAAACAGAGGGTGGACGTGATAACAAAAACAACCCGGGCCGGATCCTTTACAGCGTTTCCACGGGAGACGGCTTCACCTGGGACGACAAAATGCCCGACGAGGGGTGGTGTTTGATACGTCTCCAACATATCTATAATTTTTTATTGTTTCATGCTATTATATTATCAATCTTGTATGCTATATGCAATTTTATAACATTTTTGGGAACTAACCTATTAACCTAGTGCCCAGTGCAAGTTCCTGTTTTTGCCTATTTTATTGTTTCGCGGGAAAACCATACCAAACGAAGTCCAAACACGATGAAACTTTACGGTGATTTTTTCTGGACCAGAAGGGACCCTAGAAGCTTCGTGGGGAGACTAGACGATGCATGAGAGAGCCACAAGCTCAGGTGGTGCGCCCCCAGGGGGGACGCACCACCCAGGCTTGTGGGCCCCTCGTAACTCCTTTTGACCTAATTCCAAGCCTATAAATTCCCTAAAATCCAGAAACCACCAGAGTGAGACCCGAAACAATTATTCTGCCGCCGCAAGCCTCTGTTCATCCGCGATACCATCTGGAGGCCTCCGCCGGTACTCTGCCGGAGGGGGAATCAACCACGGAGGGCTTCTACATCAACCTTGCTGCACCTCCGATGATGTGTGAGTAGTTCCTCACAGGACCTACGGGTCCATGGCAATTGGCTAGATGGCTTTCTCTCTCTTTAATCTTCAATACAATGTTCTCCTTGGAGTTCTATTCGATGTAATCTTCTTTTGCGGTGTGTTTGTTGGGATCCGATGAATTGTGGGTTTATGATCAGATTATTCATTGAAAGTAATTGAGTTATATTCTGAACTTTATTATGTGTGATTGTTATAGCTATGTAATGCTTTCCGATCTATGAGTTTTCTTTGGCCAATTTGATGATTAGATCTTCAGTGGAAGTGATGCATAGTAGTAGGTTCAATCTTGCGGTGTCCTCACTCTGTGACAAGAGGAGGAGTGAGGCACGGATTTGTATTGTTGCTACTAAGGATAAAACGATGGGGTTTGATCATATTGATTGATCTTATTTTGTCTACATTATGTCATCATGCTTAAATTATTACTCTATTTGTCATGAACTTAATATGTAGAGAGGCAAGCATAGAAGCGCTCTCGAAGTGGAGTAATAGTAGTAGATGCAGATGGATGTCGGTCTACTTGTCACGGACGTAATGCCTATGTACTGATCATGCCATGAATAACATCATAATTATTAGCTTTTTTGTCAATTCCCCAAGAGTAATTTGTCTACACACCGTTTGCTATGTTCTTGAGAGAGATGCTTCTAGTGAAAGCTATGGCCCCCGGGTCCATTCACCATTATTACTAAAACACTAAAAAGCTCGCTGCAATTAATTTACTTTTATTTTCTTTTGTAATTTATATATCTACCACTATCAGAATTAATCCTTGCAATTAACGAGTACAAGGGGATTGACAACCCTCTTGCCCGCGTTGGGTGCAAGTATTTTGTTTGTGTGTGTGCAGGTACTATCGACCTTTGTCTGTGTGAATCTCCTATTGGTTCGATAACCTTGGTTCTCTACTGAGGGAAATACTATCTGCTACTATATTACTTCACCCTTCCTCTTCGGGGAAAATCCCAACGCAGCTCACAAGTAGCAGTGTTACGTCTGTTCATAAAACCGCTACCTGTGTCCCCAATCATGGGGCTGGGGCAAGTCGCCCCCAATGCGGCGCGTACCAAAGGAGAGGGGTTCCCAAATACTTGCACTCGGACCATTGTCGGTCGAGCCGATACCGTGTGATACGTCTCCGTCGTATCTATAATTTTTTATTGTTTCATGCCAATATCCTACAATTTCCACATACTTTTGGTAACATTATATATGATTTCTTGGAATAACATATTGATCCAGTGCCTAGTGCCAGTTCCTATTTGTTGCAAGTTTTTTGTTTCGCAGAAAATCCTTATCAAACAAAGTCCAAACGCGATAAAAATTTACGGAGATTTATTTTGGAATATATGTGATTTTTGGAAAAAAAAGAATCAACGCGAGACGATGCCCGAGGACACGACAAGCCTACAAGGCGCGGGCCCCCTAGGCGCGCCTAGGGGGCTTGTGGCTCCCCTGTAGGTCAGTTGAGGGTGTCCTTCTGCTGCAAGGAAGCTAATATCCGGATAAAAATCCCCTCAAAATTTCAGCCCAATCGGAGTCACGGATCTCCAGGAATTTAAGAAACGGTTTTCGGCCAGAAAACAGGAACACGAAACAGAAGAGAACAGAGAGAGAGATCCAATCTCGGAGGGGATCCTCCCCTCCGGGAGCCATGACGGCCATGGACCAGAGGGAGAACTCTCCTCTCATCTAGGGGTGAGGCCAAGGAAGAAGAAGGAGGGGGGGCTCTCCCCCCCTCTCTCCCGGTGGCGCCGGAACACCGCCGGGGCAACCATCGTGACGACGATCTACACCAACAACTTCGCTGCCGTCAACACCAACTCTCTCCCCCTCTATGCAGTGGTGTAACACCTCTTCTCCCTGCTGTAATCTCTACTTAAACATGGTGCTTAACGCTATATATTAGTATCCAATGATATGTGGCAATCCTATGATGTTTGAGTAGATTTGTTTTGTCCTATGGGTTGATTGATGATCGTGATTGGTTTAAGTTGTATGTTTTATTTTGGTGCTGTCCTATGGTGCCCTCCGTGTCGCGCAAGCGTGAGGGATTCCCGCTGTAGGGTTTGCAATACGTTCATAATTCTCTTATAGTGGGTGGCTAGAGTGATAGAAGCTTACACCCGAGTAAGGGGGTTGTTGCGTATGGGAGTAAAGAGGACTTGTTACTTAATGCTATGGTTGGGTTTTACCTTAATGATCTTTGGTAGTTGTGGATGCTTGCTAGAGTTCCAATCATAAGTGCATATGATCTAAGTACGGAAAGTATGTTAGCTCATGCCTCTCCTTCATATAAAATTGCAATAATGATTACCGGTCTAGTTATCGATTGCCTAGGAACAAATCTTTCTCTTGTGTTACAAAAGCTTTCTACTAAACAACTAACTTTTATTATCTTGCAAATTACTCATAGTTTTATTCTCTCTAAGTACTCCTAGTTTTATTCTTGCGAAGTAGTTCTAGCATTACACCTACAAAGTACTTCTAGTTTCATACTTGTTCTAGGTAAAGCGAACGTTAAGTGTGCGTAGAGTTGTATCGGTGGTCGATAGAACTTGAAGGGAATATTAATTCTACCTTTAGCTCCTCATTGGGTTCGACACTCTTATTTATCAAGAAAGGCTACAACTGATCCCCTATACTTGTGGGTTATCAAGACGTTTTTCTGGCGCCGTTGCCGGGGAGCAATAGCGTGGGGTTGATATTCTCGCGTGTGCTTGTTTGCTTTATCACTAAGTAGTTTTTATTTTCTAATTCACTAAGTAGTTTTTATTTTGTGCTCTTGTTTTCTATCTTTGATTATGGGTAGGAAACATAAAATACCAAATAAAATTAGTTGTACTTGCTAAACCAATGGTTGAAGAACCACCCAAAATCTATCATACTGCTGAAGCTTTTTACTTGGATCATCTTCGATCCGTTTGTGCTCGTGCTGAAAACTCAACTAGCTTAGTTGAGGGAAAATCATTAGATGAGCATGCTTATTTTGTGCGACACCGCTTGTCTCAAAAAGGGAAACTTTTAAGGTATCAAATTAATTGTTTGGAATGCTATGCTTGGAATTTATGCGAAATATATGATTTTACTTGTGGTTCTGAAAACCCTAAAAAACACCTTCAATACCAATGTGAGTTTAAAGATAATGGAATTTTATCTTCTTATGCCAAAGGTGTTTATAGTTACTACGATATTGAACAAATTGAAGAATTTGTTGCTATTAAGGGTGCATATGAAATTGCTTCTTTGATTGAAAAGTGTGATGCTACTCTTTACAAATCTGAAAATTTTGTCGTACTTAAATATTGCTATGAAAATTATGCTTCTAATGCTTATGTTAAAGAATATATTGAGGAAGTCCCCACTGTCCAAGAGGAGACTAATATTTTGCAGGAATTTATGGAAGAAGAAATTGATGACACTGTGAGCTCATTAGATGAAAAAGATGACGAGGAGAGCGAAGAACAAAGGGAGGAAGAGCGGATTAGCTACCCGTGCCCACCTTCTAATAAGAGTAACTCTTCAACTCATACATTGTTTAATTTCCCTTCGTGCTTACCGAAGGATGAATGCAATGATGATTGCTATGATCCCTTTGATTCGTTTGAAATATCCCTTTTTGATGAAATTGATGCTTGCTATGCTTGTGGCCATGATGCCAATGTGAATGATGCTTATGGAGATGAACTTGCTATAGTTCCTTATGTTAAACATGAAATTGTTGCTATTGCACCCACACATGATAGTCCTATTATCTTTCTGAATTCTCCCAATTACACTATATCGGAGAAGTTTGCGCTTATTAAGGATTATATTGATGGGTTGCGTTTTACCATTGCACATGATGATTTTGATGAATATAATATGCATGTGCTTGCTGCTCCTACTTGCAATTATTATGAGAGAGGAACTACATCTCCACCTCTCCATGTTTCCAGTACGATAAAATTGCAAGAAACTGTTTATACTATGCATTGGCCTTTACTTGATGTGCATGAATTGTTCTTTTATGACATGCCGATGCATAGGAAGAGAGTTAGACTTCGTCATTGCATGAAATATGTTGCTTTGTGCTCACTACTAAATTACAAATCATTGTTAATTAAAATTGGCTTTGATATACCTTGGGATCCGGGTGGATCGATTACTTGAGCACTTTATGCCTAGCTTAATGGCTTTAAAGAAAGCGCTGCCTGGGAGACAACCCACAAGCTTTAGAGAGTCATTTTATTCTGTTGTGTGCTTTTAAAAAGTTTTAAAACCAAAAATATAGAGGGGAACCTAAAACTTTTTCAAAAAGAAAAGTGAAAGTGAGAAAGACGAACACCGTTGAAGTGGGGGACGTCCTTGAACTTTGTTCATGCCCATGGAAACTTTGTGAATCTTGAATTACAGAAACTTTTCAACAAAAATAATTATCCCCTTGTACAAATCCATTGTATTATAAAAATAATGTGCCAAGATTTACCTTTAGGATGTTTAAATTGCTTGTTTGGTGTGTGCTGTGAAAAAATAGAAACTTTTGCTGTAGTGTTTGAATTTCTATATTTTACTGGAACATGCAAAATTCTGAAATTTTTACAGAGTACTGCTATGGAAAAATTTTATTTTGTCCTAATTTTTCAGAATTTTTTGAGTTACATAAGTATATGTTTCATTTGCATCTTTACAGACTGTCCTGTTTTCACAGATTGCTGTTATAGTTTCTTTATTTGCGTATGTTTGAAATCTTGTTGAGCCCCATTGATTTGGGAGCCATAGAATTATGATAGCATACAGTGGGTAATGTTTGATTATAATTATACAATAATGTTACAGCAGGACATGATGGGATTTTATGTTATATGTACTAACCCCTCTAATAAAAAGTTTGGTTAAGTTTTGTGTGGATGAAGTGTTCGAAGATCGAGGAGGTATCGATATGAGGAGAATAAGGAGAGGCAAGAGTTCAAGCTTGGGGATGCCCAAGGCACCCCAAGTAAATATTCAAGGATACTCAAGCGTCTAAGCTTGGGGATGCCCCGGAAGGCATCCCATCTTTCTTTAACAATTATCGGTATGTTTCGGTTTTTGTTTCGTTCACATGATATGCATAAATTCTTGGAGCGTCGTGTGCTTTTTCTTTTTCTTATTAATAATGCACCATGCTGGTATGAGATAGTCCTTGGTTGATTTATAGAATGCTCTTTGCACTTCACTTATATCTTTTGAGTATGGCTTTATAGAATGCTTCACGTGCTTCACTTATATCATTTGAAGTTTGGATGCCTGTTTCTCTACATATAGAAAACCGTTATTTGTAGAATTCTCTTTTGCTTCACTTATATTTATTAGAGCATGGGCAAGTCTTTTGTAGGAAGAATTAAACTTTCATGCTTCACTTATATATATTTAGAGAGTCAACAGGAATTTGTCATTCACATGGTTAGTCATAAAATCCTACATAAAACTTGTAGATCACTGAATATGATAAGTTTGATTCCTTGCAATAGTTTTGCGATATTAAGATGGTGATATGTGGGAGGTACTAGTGAATGATTGTGGTTTAGTAAGAATATTGGTGTTAAGGTTTGTGATTCCCGAAGCATGCACGTATGGTCTGTCGTTATGCTGAGAAGTTGGAGCATGATTTATTATTGATTGTCTACCTTATGAGTGGCGGTCGGGGACGAGCGATGGTCTTTTCCTACCAATCTATCCCCATAGGGGCATGCGTAGTAGTACTTTGCTTCGAGTGCTAATAAACTTTCGCAATAAGTATGTGAGTTCTTTATGACTAATGTGAGTCCATGGATTATACGCACTCTCACCCTTCCGCAATTTGCTAGCCTGTTCGGTACCGTGCATTGCCCTTTCTCACCTCGAGAGTCGGTGCAAACTTCGCCGGTGCATCCAAACCCCGTGATATGATATGCTCTGTCACACATAAGCCTCCTTATATCTTCCTCAAAACAGCCACCATACCTACCTATTATGGCATTTCCATAGCCATTCCGAGATATATTGCCATGCAACTTCCATCATCATCATATACATGACTTGAGCATTCATTGTCATATTGCTTTGCATGATCGTAAGATAGCTAGCATGATATTTTCATGGCTTTTCCATTTTTTGATATCTTTGCTACGCTAGATCATGACACATCCTGGTACACTGCCAGAGGCATTCATATAGAGTCATTTTGTATAGTTTTTTATCGAGTTGTAATTTTGAGTTGCAAGTAAATAAAAGTGTGATGATCATCATTATTAGAGCATTGTCCCAGTGCGGAAAGGATGATGGAGACCATGATTCCCCCACAAGTCGGGATGAGACTCCGGACAAAAACTAAATTAAAAAAAAAGAGGCCAAAAAAAAGGGAGCCTAAAAAAACAAAAAAAATGAGAGAAAAAGAGAGAAGGGGCAATGTTACTATCCTTTTTCACACTTGTGCTTCAGAGTAGCACCATGTTCTTCATATAGAGAGTCTCCTATGTTGTCACTTTCATATACTAGTGGAAAATTTTCATTATAGAACTTGGCTTTTATATTCCGATGATGGGCTTCCTCAAATGCCCGAGGTCTTCATGAGCAAGCAAGTTGGATGCACACCCACTTAGTTTTTAGTTTGAGCTTTCATACACTTATAGCTCTTAGTGCATCCGTTGCATGGCAATCCCTACTCCTCGCATTGACATCAATTGATGGGCATCTCCATAGCCCATTGATTAGCCTAGTCGATGTGAGACTATCTTCCTTTTTTGACTTCCCCTTATTAATCTTTATCATCATTCTATTCCACCCATAGTGCTATATCCATGGCTTGCGCTCATATATTGCGTGGGGGTTGAAAAAGCTGAAGCGCGTTAAAAAGTATGAACCAATTGCTCGGCTTGTCATCGGGGTAGTGCATGATAAATACTTTATGTGAAGAAGATGGAGCATGACAGGATTATATGATTTTGTAGGGATAGCGTTCTTTAGCATTTTTATTTTGAAAGACATGATTGTTTGTTGGTATGCCTGAGTATTGATGTCTTTATATCAAATTATAGACTATTGCTTTGAATCACTCGTGTCTTAATATTCATTCCATGATTAGATTACATGATCAAGATTATGCTAGGTAGCATTCCACATCAAAAATTATCTTTTTTATCATTTACCTACTCGAGGATGAGCAGGAATTAAGCTTGGGGATGCTGATACGTCTCCGTTGTATCTATAATTTTTTATTGTTTCATGCCAATATCCTACAAGTTCCACATACTTTTGGCAACATTTTATATGATTTCTTGGACTAACATATTGATCCAGTGCCCAGTGCCAGTTCCTGTTCGTTGCATGTTTTTTGTTTCGCAGAAAATCCATATCAAACGAAGTCCAAACGTGATAAAAATTTATGAAGATTTATTTTGGAATATATGTGATTTTTGGGAAAAAGAATCAACGCAAGACGATGCCCGAGGACACGGCAAGCCTGTAGGGCGCGGGCCCCCCTGGGCGCGCCTAGGGGCTTGTGGCTCCCCTGTAGGTCGGTTGAGGGTGTCCTTCTGCTGCAAGGAAGCTAGTATCTAGATAAAAATCTCCTCAAAATTTCAGCCCAATCGGAGTTACGGGTCTCCGGGAATTTAAGAAACGGTTTTTGGCCAGAAAACAGGAACGCGAAACAGAAGAGAACAGAGAGAGAGATCCAATCTCGGAGGGGCTCCTCCCCTCTGGGAGCCATGGCGGCCATGGACCATAGGGGGAACTCTCCTCCCATATAGGGGGGAGGCCAAGGAAGAAGAAGAAGGAGGGGGGCTCTCTCCCCCTCTCTCCCGGTGGCGCCGGAACGCCGCCGGGGCAACCATCATGACGGCGATCTACACCAACAACCTCTCCGCCGTCAACACCAACTCTCTCCCCCTCTATGCAGCAGTGTAACACCTCTTCTCCCCGCTGTAATCTCTACTTAAACATGGTGCTTAATGCTATATATTATTATCCAATGATATGTGGCAATCCTATGATGTTTGAGTAGATTCGTTTTGTCCTATGGGTTTATTGATGATCGTGATTGGTTTGAGTTGTATGTTTTATTTTGGTGCTGTCCTATGGTGCCCTCCGTGTCGCGCAAGCGTGAGGGATTCCCGCTGTAGGGTTTGCAATACGTTCATAATTCTCTTATAGTAGGTGGCTAGAGTGACAGAAGCTTACACCCGAGTAAGGGGGTTGTTCCGTATGGGAGTAAAGAGGACTTGTTACTTAATGCTATGGTTGGGTTTTACCTTAATGATCTTTGGTAGTTGCGGATGCTTGCTAGAGTTCCAATCATAAGTGCATATGATCCAAGTACGGAAAGTATGTTAGCTCATGCATCTCCCTCATATAAAATTGCAATAATGATTACCGGTCTAGTTATCTATTGCCTAGGGACAAATCTTTCTCTTGTGTTACAAAAGCTTTCTACTAAACAACTAAGTTTTATTATCTTGCAAATTACTCATAGTTTTATTCTCTCTAAGTACTCCTAGTTTTATTCTTGCGAAGTAGTTCTAGCATTACACCTACAAAGTACTACTAGTTTCATACTTGTTCTAGGTAAAGCAAACATTAAGTGTGCGTAGAGTTGTATCGGTGGTCGATAGAACTTGAAGGGAATATTAATTCTACCTTTAGCTCCTCGTTGGGTTCGACACTCTTATTTATCGAGAAAGGCTACAACTGATCCCCTATACTTGTGGGTTATCACCGTGCAGAAGTGCGGAGGAATCGAGCGGCGACTAATGCGGGGTTGCATCTAGATCGACCATACCTTCCATGTACGCTTGGGAGTAGAGGCACACTAAGTGTGCAAAGTGACTTAGCGTCAAGCAGACCCGACGTTTACATGTGGGTCTGCCAGAGACTTCGTTCATCTGTGAACCCTTAACTACTGTACTTAGGTAGCGAGGTGGTGCGCTTGGTTATGTATTAATTTAGCGACAATCTTGTGTTCACATTTAGACGTCGTTTGTTTTGCTTTTCGATGATGCAGTCTAACGATGTAATCATGTGACCAGAAGTTTATCGAGGACTTCTCAAAGATAGCCAAGCCTTTGACCAATTTTCTCAAGAAGGAGAGGAAGTTCTGTCGGACGGAAGGCTGCGAAGAGAGTTTCCAGGAGTTGAAGAAGAGAGTAGTGAATGCGCTAGCCTTACGTCTGCCAGACATTGAGAAGAGATTTATTTGAACACACGGGTTACCACGGCTAGACACATTATCATATGAAAAATGTCTACAAACATGATGTTATGTCTCACAGATATTGTAAACCTTTACTACTCCCACCCCCCTCCTCCCTCAATCCTTCCTCCCCTCTCTTAGTTTTGATTTTTTTTCCTCCTAGCTATGGTTTTTTCATCTGTTTTTCTTGAAAATTGTCTTAACTGCACCACCTTTTATTGTTTACCAAATAAAATAAAAAACTTTATCTGGGTAGGTAAATCACGGGAAGGATTTTATTTGGCAAACACTTATTTACACAACCGCATTAAGTATGGACAGGTAAATCATGGGCTAAATGTACTAGAATATTAATACCCCGTCGAAACGCACTGGCTTTATTCTAGTTTTTGATAAAAGTCCGGTTGCGTCACACCACTACTTTAGAAATTTTTTGTGACATAAACCCAATGATACAACATCTACTTGACAATCTAAAATTTTGTTATCAACCAGATGTGAAAGATAGAAGATTTCTTATGAAAAATTCGTTTGAAAGTAGAGCAATAATCACTTTTTTGTCCTCCTGTTTGGCCAAATTCTTATGGAGAGTAATATGAAGTACCTTAGGGAATAGAATGTCTCTTGTTTACCAAAATTGTCTGTCTAACTATACTAGCATGGCAGAGAAATGAGTCTTGGTCCAAAATCATTTTTATGGAGATTCTACTAATGTTAAATTATCTCTATGCTACATGTTGGATTCGTGGATGATCCCACAGAAAAGGCCGCATTCTACAAAGCTTTGCTTACGCTAGAAGAGGGTCACTTCGGTAGCTTTCCTGTCAAGCCGCCTATAGGCGAAGGGCCGAAGAATGAAGTGTGAAAATTCGATTGTGCACCTATCATGTGACCCTTGGTCCTAAGAAATGTCATTCGCAAAAGCAAGCCATCTAGAGACAACTCTTCTTTGAGGCCGCATTCTACAAAAATGAAACGGATTCATATGTAATTAGCCCGACCAACGACAAAATTCTTCATGGGAATCATCAACTTTATAATATTTTAATAATGACTTAATGATCATTTTTATTGTTATGCCTTGTGGTTTCTTCTTGGAAAACACTTCAAAACAACCGACTAATCGATGGCTCACATCCTTCGCATTGTAGACACAGGGACTTGCAACACCACCCAGGTTGTCGTGAAAAAATGGCTCACATTGCAACCTGCACCAACTCAGCTCACACATGGCAGATACATGAGCTTGCAACACGGCCCAAGTTATGGTGGCAACACGGATCATGTTGCAACCTGAACCAACCCGTCTCACGCATGACAAACACAGATACTTGCAACACGGTCCGAGTTGTGGCGGCAACACGGCTCACGTTGCAACCTACACCAACACGTGGGCTTCACTCTGATTATTAGTTGCATTAGCAACACGTCTCATGTTGCAATGGTTTCAGACTAGACTAGACGGTTGATGCGCGTTGGATCCAACAGCTCTGGAGGTGG
Organism: Elymus sibiricus; assembly: GCA_039707655.1. Lineage (NCBI taxonomy): Eukaryota > Viridiplantae > Streptophyta > Magnoliopsida > Poales > Poaceae > Elymus > Elymus sibiricus. Next base: position 210,445,968 of record CM077664.1, read on the forward strand.
CCAATTTGATCTGCATGTCGACCGACTGATGTGTAGCGTCTGCCTTTCTTCTTCATGGATTTATTTTTCTTATTAGGGTCTTGCTTTTCATGGTTCTGATCTTTGCAACTCGTGGGCAGAGCTACATTGGGTCGAACTGGGCCTTGGCCCATCCAACTCATTGGAAAATAGGTAATGATGGTGAACGCTTCAACACACAGGAGAAAGAGATATGGTAATATAGGATCACCTTGTCGAAAACCACGGGACGGGGTGAAAAAGGCAGCAGCTCGCCATTGATGCGTACAGAAAATCTAACGGATGTCACGCACTTTAAGATCAAACGTACGAACTTTGCACCAAACCCAAGCTTTAACATGATGGATTCAAGATAATGCCATTCCACCCTGTCATAAGCTTTCATCTTGTCTAACTTGACCGCACAAACTGCATCTCCCCCCTTTCTTCCTTCTCCTTATTGCATGGACACTTAACACATTGTCAGTGATTAGGCGTCCAGGGACAAATGCACTCTGCTCATCACCAATAATCTCATCCAGACATCCTCTTGTGCGGTTAGCAATAGCCTTGACAACGATCTTATACAAAACTGGACTTAAAGAAATGGGACGGTATTGGGATATTCTTTGTGGGAAGTGACCTTAGGGATCAAAGTAATTCACGTATCGTTCATGACCATTGGTAGCTCTCCCCCATTGAAGAAGTCAAGCATTGCCAGAACAATGTCATCCTTTAAAAAATGCCAATGGCGCTGAAAAAATCCCACCGTAAACCCGTTCACTCCCGGGGCTTTTGACGGACCCATCTGGAAGAGTGTGCGCCTGATTTCCTCCTCTGTATATGGCTTTTCTAACGCCTCATTCATAGCATCTGTCACCCGGTTGGGAAAAAACTGTAGTAACTCATCCATCTGATGAAACCCTTGGGAGGTATACAAAGCTTGATAAAAAGATTGGACCTCCGCATGGTCCTCTTCTGCACTGCTACATTTGGATCCATCGGCCCGTTCCAAACCTTCAATCTTGTTCATGCGCTTACGCTATGAGGCCTGAGCCAGGAAATATCCCGTATTTCTATCACCTTCACGTAGCCATCACACCCGAGACCACTGACAAATCCAGATTTCTTTTTGTCTACGAGCAAGTTTCAATTGTTTAGTGATCTCCTTCTCTTCGTCAGTCGTTCCCCTTCCTACTGACCGCGTACATAAACGACTAAGCTTCTCACGCAGCTTACAAATTTTACGCGCCAGACAATCAAACTCTCGTGCTTCCCATGACGCCAAGTCACCTTGAAGCAACTGTAGCGCTTGAGTGACACCCTACAGACCCTGGCCTCCCGCACCTCTTCGCCATTTATCAAATACGAGCTTGTCATAATCAATGTGTGTTTGCCAAACATCTTCGTCATAACTAAATGGTCTAGGCCCTCTAGGTAGATTCGATCCAAGACGCTCCCAGAGACCCGCCAAAACAAAGCAGTGGTCCGACTTCGTAGCCACTATATGCCGCACTTTGATATTTTCAAACATGTTCATCAAAGCCGCATTGCCAGGGGTGAGACTTGTTGATTGCTACCTGGTGTTGGGCACAACAATTGGTGGCTTATGTACAGAAGCTCCTTTTTTTTAACTTAGACTCGCTATAGGTTAATACACTATAAGGGCCCATTCGATTCGTACATGCCGAAGATTTGTGCTTGCGGGCTAGGGTAAATATAGCGGACAAGCGGATCTGGTAGTTGACAAATTCGGACTTGGGAAGCAGAAGTTGTTGCTTGGCGTACGAAGCCGAGCCGATACGATAGGCATTGGAGGATTCCCATAGGATTTTGTTCCTTAAGATCTTTTTTTTATACGGTATTCGTTTACAGGATTTGAGATATTAGATTCCATACGATTATGTTAATGTTGACCTTACTCGAAAAAAAATGTTTATGTTGACCTAGTTTCTAAGAATTCTTAGCATTAGGTGAAACCTCGTGGAAAAATCCTAAGGATTGAAGTTGAGAGGACATTCATGTCCTTTACTTTTCCTATTTCTTTGTTTTGGAAATTCTACATTCCGAATGAACCATAAAGTGTGCGGTAAATTCTTTCACCCGAGCACTCGTAGCATGGTTAGTGATGCATATCAGTGCGGCTTGTGCATCCGGAGATTGTAGCAAACCTTTTGCAGGGCGGGTTTGTGTGTGTGTGTGTGTGTGTTTTGAAGTGGTCCTTTTAATATAAAGATCAAAGAAATAGGTACAATAGTAAGTCATACATATATGTTTTAGAAGAGAGAGATTTTTTTTTTTGACATTCAATACCTCGTTTATTAATTAATTACAACTGTAGCATCAGAAACAATCAAAGCGATAACAGACCCTGGGGCTGCATCCAACCAAACATTAGGAGGATTGAATTTAACTACTCTAGCTAGTTCATGGGCTACTCTGTTATTCTCCGTAAAGCAATGTTCATAGATGATATGAGTGAAGTCCAAAGACATAAAGTAACAGTCACCAAAAATGGCGCTAGCAACAGAGGATGAACTTCCGTCCTGAAGTGCCGAAACGATCTCCTCGCTGTTAGAGTTTACTTCAATCTTGTTACATCCAGCGGTGCGAGCAAGGTTCAGTCCAAAGCATACTGCAACTGTTTCGGCCATCGTAGCATATGTCAAGTTTTTCATTTGCTGCAGCAATAAAGTTACCATTGTGATCTCTCAGAACAGCTCTGACAGATCAGAAGAGTGATATTATTAGTGTGTACATAAATTGCACGAACGGTCGACTCTCAAACTATCCAACTGCGCACCGGCTCGACACACGCCATTGAAGTACATTTGTGCTCAGAAAATATAAGTACGGGCCTGAGACGTACACTATATACAGTTCACACATACGTCGTGCCAGCGGTCGGCCGCCTGGCTAGCAGCTCGGAACGGCGACGCGGCAGGCGACGATGGCCCTGTGGGCGGTGGGGCTGCCAATATACCTACCATACGCTGGGTTGCGCGCGTACTGGCAGAAGCATCCCTGCTGCGTCCGCAGGCTCGAGCAGCACGACGCCGACGGCGCCGCCCCGCCGATGATCGCTGCCGCGCACACCATCAGCTGCCCCGCGTTGCAATGCGACGCCCCGCCCGACCCCGACTTTGCTCTGCCCGACGTCGCCATCACCAAGGACGAATCCAAGGGGGGACGAGGGGGGGCGAGACCCCCCCCCCCCCCCCCCCCCCCCGATCACGTTTTCCCCTGATAGCGATTAGGCAGATCCTAATTAGGCGCCCTTTTTGACTCAATTCGCCCCCCCGGTGTGACGCATCGTGAAGCTCCTCAGGACTCATCCCCAGCCCATGTACAATAGATACAGACTAAAACCTAGCGAAGGAAAAAAGCCCACCATCAAATACGAAGCCCAGCAGGCAGCACAAGCAGCCCCTTTGTTTCCTGGCAGTTCGATCGACAGATTTGACCGCAGATCGTGGCTTCGTGCGACCTTTCTACCCATCGTCCGCTCGTGTCTCCGCCTACCGCCGCCAGGATGAATTTTCTCCAGTGGCCCAGCCTCCAAGCAAAAGATCAGAAGGGGATTGATCAAGGTCTAGCACGACTGCTTAGGTGGAGGTTAACCCTTACTCCTTTGCTTATCTCTTGATTTTTATTTTGTTAAAATCTGCGCGGCTGTGCCATAAAATAATCTACAAACATTAGAAGTTAATTAGGAAATGCCTGATTGTCTACTTCTGTTTCTGTAGATAAGAAGAGGAAGAAAACAATGAAAAAAAGTTATCTATGGGCATTTGCGTTCAACCATTCAAACTTCAATCCCCAATTGATCATATCATCATCAGCCAACATATTGGTGAAAGCCCCACCACCAAGAGCGACCACGGATCTGACGACATACCACATCCAATAATATTCCTATATGGTAAGTCCACTCTGACAATTAGCCTCAGTTTCAAATCTCAGATTTTTTTTGTCTAATACGAATGATTGATTGACTCGAAAATTAGATTCGGAATCAACTCATTCTAGTACCATGCACTAAAATTTTCTATATAGCTAATTCGAAAATTATTTTGTCTTGTAAAAATTCAATAATTTGGTAGTACTTTTGTAGTGTTTACATCAGGGAAAGCACGATTTCAGGCCTACGCTTTTTGCACACTTTAAACTGTTTTTCCACCTGGCCAGTGCTCATTTGTCCGTAAGAGAGCTTAAGTGTGGAACTCGCCCCCCTATACAAAATTCCTGGCTCCGTCCCTGGCCATCACCGCGGCCACCAGCGCCGCGACGACCAGCACCGCTGCGACCACGCACGTCGCCACGCGCGCCTTGCCCATGGCTTTCTCCATCACCTGTGCAACCGTGCGTGCGTGCAGAGCCAACAATTGTATTAACTCAAGTCAAGTGCCTAGCATGATGGTGAAACTGGGAGTTGCGGCGTTCGTGCTACTTATAGGCGGTGGAACCGAGTGCACGTACTTTGCATTGATATTCTCTCTTTGAGCGATGAAACTTCGCATCATCTCGAGCGGTCCTCTTTCTGCCTCCAGTCGACAAAATTAAGCCATTGCACTCATCAGAATGTGACTGCCTTGGTATGGACATTCCCATGATTTTGTTGGATCGTTGCCCGGCAGACACCAATAAAGGGCAATTAATTGGCCGCCCCTCAGAACCGGACTAAGAGACTTCGTTGATGAATGTTCAGGTTACAATCGGCCATAACAACTTCAGAAACAACTTCAGGCGTTTTTCAGTACGAGCAAGAAAAGCAATGCAATGAGAGACTAAATTGCAGCCTCTTTTAACCAGAACACAACAGCAGTTCCGTAAGGCAGAAATTAAAACTCTGAACACGCACTACTGGAGAAACGGTCTTTGCGGAGTTCATTTGTGTTTGCCGAGGTCTACTCCACGGGATCACGGCAAACTGTACAGTTTGCCGGGTAGCGTTAAAACAGCGGCACAATCAGCTTCAATAATGCAAGGTACATAGGACAAAGAATTGCTGGCAAATCACTAGACTCTTTAGAAGTGCAAGAGCTTGTGGTCTGTGTCTTGAGGGAAAGGAAGGTTATCGCCCGCTGCTTGTAAACAGCTAGGCCATTAGAGTTCGTGACAATGCGCCCAAAAGTGACTTGACGTATGTGTTTCTAATATGAAACCAGCGCTAGTATTAATCTTGAGCAAACCTGGACGGGGTGGTGTCCATCTCAAGGAAGTATAAAAGTTCGTCAGATTCTTTTAAGCTGGATATGAACCCTGGGCGAACGGTAGTTTGTTTTCCTCTGTTGTCATCGGGGCAATTCCTATTCGACGCCCGTTGCGCCTGTTAAACTGTTAACCGCAAACCGGTGCACACACCTCTCCAAGCTGGGCCTGCCTGTTTAGCTTTTTTTTTTCTGTTAAAACTGCACAAACGTAGCTGGACCTGCCCGGTTAGCTTTTTTTTATCTGTTATAAAACTGCGTAAACGTGCACGCGTGGTGAGTCGAACCCGGGGAATCCTATTTCGCGCTTCAGGTGCCGGTTTATAGTTTGCAAACCGGTGCCTGAAGCAGCTACCCACACGCGGTAGTTGGGCTCGGCCCATCTTTATTTTTTTCTTCTTCTGTTTTTTAGAAGACAAAAACAGGTTGCGATAGAGTGGTTCGAACCGGCGACCTCGGTACTATATATATGCGCTGCACTAACCACCCGACCACCTCAACTGTAGTGTTTACATAGAGCTTTTCATTTCTTTTCTTCTTTCGTTTTTCTTTTTGCCTTTTATTTTCTTTTTTCTTGGAACGGTTTTTGATGGTCTTTTTTATTTTCTATCTTGGAACGGTTTTGTTCGGTTTTTTCCTCTCTTTTTTCTTTTCCTTTTCATTTTCTGTCTTTTTTCCTTTTTCTTTCTGCTGAATGCGTGAACTTTTTTTCAAATTTATGAACAATTTTCAAAAATCTAAGAACTTTTTAAAAAATTGATGAAGTTTTATTAAAAAAATGAATTTTTTCCTAAATTGATGAACTTTTTTCAATTTTGTGAACTTCTTTCCTAATTTGTGAACTGTTTTTCGAAATTGATGAATTTTTTTTGAAATTTTTCCAAAATTGATGAGCTTTTTTAACAAAATTGTGAAATTTTACAAATCGATGAACTTTTTTAATTTTTTGATCTTTTTTCTTAATCCGCGAACTGTGTTTCAAAATCTATGAACTTTTTTTCAAAATCGATGAACTTTTTCCAGAAACGATGAACTTTTGTTTCAGAATTGATGAACTTTTTCCAAATTTCTGAACTTTTTTCAAATCTATGGACCTTTTTAGTTTTTTGAACTTTTTTCCTAATTTGTGAACTATTTTTTGAAACTGATGAACTTTTTTTGGAAACCGATGAACTTTTTCCAAAATCGATGAACTTTTTTTTTCAAAATTGATGAACTTTTTCCAAATTTGTGAACTTTTTTCAAATCGATGAACTTTTCTCAATTTTTTGAACTTTTTTCGAAATTGATGAACTTTTCTCGAATTTGTGAACTTTTTTCAAAATTGATGAACCTTTTTCCATAATCGATGAACTTTTTACAAATGGATGAACTTTTTCTATGAAATCTGTAAACCTTTTTTGATTCCATAAATTTTTCATAAGTGTTAAAGAACCGGCCGCTCTTTTCTACCAGATCAACAGCACACAAAAAACGAAAAAAAAACTAAACCACATAGCGTGGGGCGTGCGTGAACGAACGAGGAGAGGAGCGACCAGTAGCGCTTGTTGGGCTGGCCCACGACAGAGCTACGTGAGGGCCAGGATCCCGAACTGGCTCGTGAAGAGTAGATTAGGAGGTCCCGTCGAACCCGGGAGCGCCTTGTACTTGATAAAGTGCAGTAACCACCCGGGCCACAACGCCTGTTGTGATCACTTCTCCCTTTTCTTCTTTTCTTCTTTCTTATTTTTTTCTTCTTTTTTTTCCTTTTTCCTTTCCTTTTCTTTTTCTTTTTCTTTTCTTCACGGGGCAACAATGGAGCTTTTTTCAGAGTTGACAAGATTCAATGAACTTTTTTCAAAACCGTAATCTTTTTGCAAAATAGATGAAGTTTTTTCAAATTTTTGAACTTTTTTCAGAGTTGACAAGATTCAATGAACTTTTTTCAAATTTGTGAACATTTTTTGAAAATTGATAAGCTTTTTTCAAAATAGAAGAACTTTTCTCATGTTTGTGAACTTTTTTCAAAAATTTGATGAACTTTTTTTCAAAATCGATGAACTTTTTACTGGGTGAACTATTTTCCAAAATCGGCGACTTTTTCAGAATTTATGAACTTTTTTAAAAATCGATGAACTTTTTACAAATTTGTGAACTTTTTTCAAAATTGATGAACTTTTTTCAGATTTGTGAAGTTTTTTTAAAATCGATGAACTTTTTTTAAAACAATTTCATGAACTTTTGGGAATACATGAACTTTTTCTTATTCGTGATTTTTTTAAAGTGTGTGAACTTTCAAATTTTCTTCAGATTTTTTTTAAAAAAACGTCTTTCTAAAATGTTTTTGAATAGTTCAAAAGACTAAGTGCGGCTATAGTTTGTTCTAAACAGTTGGCCTTGCAATCTTTCAATTGCGCCAAGTAGCTCTGGTGGTTAGGCAACCTGCACTGAAGCTAAATGGCGCGAGTTCGATTCCTCACGGGAGCCACTTTGTTTTTTTTTGGGGGGGGGGGGGGGGGGGGGGGGTTGGGGTCGCGCTACAAATACATGTTCTCTGTGCTATGTGTTCATGGACCGGCCCACCAGGTGCGGCAGTGAGCACCAGTTGTTTGAACCGGCGTATAAAGCGCCGTATAGGAGCTCCCTGTCATCGAATTACATTGAAGTGTGCCAAAGCAGTTCTACTTATGTAGGAGAACCACAAAGCTACTAGAATAATGGGCTAGGCCCATGTGTAATTTGTGAAATCTCAAATTGGCCCATGAATAAAATAGCAAGTGATGGCTCTAAAGTTTAGTACCGCCCCGGAAGTTGAGGTGTGTGAGATCTCTTTATATAGTGGATTTTCTCTACCACTCTAAGCAATGTGTTGAGGAGAGAAAGAGAAGACCGCACGGCATGCACTTGCCTCGCCTCATCGTTCCTGGCTGGGCCACTGAAATCTGGTCCGTGACCTTGTAGGGGCGCATCATCCTTTTCCGTTTTAATTTTTGATGTCTTAGCAAACAAGTTGATTGTTTCTTGTCCGGTAAGTATATGACTTAGAAACCAAGTCGGTTTGAGATCCTGATCGCGAACGATACTGCCTCTGGTCCTCTTATATATACTGCTTTCTAGCCGCGACCAAAGACACATCAAAAACACCTAGGTTTTGCCTCATCTCGCAACTTGCGCCCTCACCGTAGTCTACTCCATCCCGAACACCGGCGTGCATCAGCGCGCGGGAGAGCAGGTCTCCAGAATTGTTCATCCTTGTCATCCTGCACTGGGAGAGGGAGAATTAGGTTTCTTGGGAAGCGCTCTGCGCGACAGCTCAAGTTCTTCACCACGGGTCGCCTTCCATCCAAGTCAAGCAGCGCTACTCATCATCGTCTTCATCGATGGAGTAGCGGCGCAGAGATATCAACGTAGGTCAGAATTCGCGGAACGATGGCGTCGGCGTGAGGTGGTGACGGCGTGACGAACTACAAATTTGTGAGGCAAATTGTATTGCCAACCGGCAACGTAGAACATCTACATACACAAGATAGTGCAAACTGACAGAAAATATGCCGGCACTAATAATCTGACAGACTTGTTTAACACATATAATGCCTGACTAAACTAAACAAAAATTAAATTATGAAAAAATTTAAGCTTGAAACAGACTTAGCTGGTTTTATGTTTTGGGCGTTGATGGCGCGGTCCGAGCTTGCGACGGGACGAGGCCCCAGTCCCCAAGCCAGTCCCGAGGTGGCCGAGCAAGGGGCTCGGCTCGACAAAGTGACGACACAGCACTGTCGATATGTCGAGGCGAAGCCCTCAGTCCAGCCGAGGTGATGCAGTAGATCGACAGAGTGACGCCGGAGTCCCCGAAGTAGGTTGATGAAGCGATGGCGAAGCCCCCGGTCCAGCCGAGGTGATGGAGCAGGTCGGCGGAGTGACGTCGGAGCCCCCACGTCAACACACATGTCGAAGCAGGTCGACGTGGTGGATGTCGGCTTGAAGAAGCGACGGCACGGTGTTAGGGCATATTTCTCTCTGATGGTTTTGGTGATTGATGACAATGCTATTTGCGGACTAACCGTGTGCATTGAGCATTTCAGATATTTCTATATATGGCGCAAGATGGTTTTATTCCCCTCGGTGAAAGAAAGAGTGAAAACGGTTTTTCTGATGTTTCTTTTCGATGGACTTGAGTCGAGGAAATCCGTACTATTAAGAGGGGGTCCGCTTTGGAAAGGTATGGGTGGAATCAACACGTACACAACCCCACATGCACCCACATACCCTTCCCACAACTTTGGAGATCCATCTGTTTTGTGCTTGGGCAAATTGAGAGCACCCAGGCGGTAGTACCGCTCTAGCCAGTGCCGCTCGTACTACCGCTTGTTTTCAGGCTTCTGTTATCTCAGTTTATTTAGCGGAAGTAGGGCGGTAGTAGAATGGTAGTACCGCCCGTGCGGTACTTCCGCGCTAGTAGTACCCCACATCCACTGATTCTCTGTAGCCTAGGAAAGTTAGCGGTAGTAGAAAGGTACTACCGCTTGCGCGGTACTTCCGCTTATTACTACCACAACCACTACCACCTATTTTCGTGCTTCTGTTGCCCACGTCTGCTTTAGCGGTAGTTGAGCGGAAGTTATACGGTAGTACCGCTTGCCGCGGTACTTCCACTCTGGCTACCCATCACTACCGTTGTTCCTCTGTGTCCTGTGACCTTTCGCGGTAGTACCGCTCGGGTGGACAGTATTACCGCTCCGGCGGCACTACCGCTCCTGTACTGAAATACTTACAGGCATCGGCTGGAACCACCGCACCAAGCGGTAGTACCGCTTAAGTGCGGGCACAGCAGGATAACGGTTGGATTTGCCCCCCGCTGTATAAAGGGGGTATTCTTCCCCCGCTATATAAAGCTCCATTGTTGCCCTAAGCTCCATTTTCGCCCGATCTCTCTCCCTAGCCATCAAAACTTGTTGATCTTTAGGGTTTGGAGGAGAGGGCCTCGATCTACACTTCCACCAAGAGATATTTGATTCCCCACACTAATCCCTTGCGGATCTTGTTACTCTTGGGTGTTTGGGCACCCTAGACGAAAGATGTCACCTCGGAGCCACATTCCATTGTGGTGAAGCTTCGTGGTGGTGTTGGGAGCCTCCAATTAAGTTCTGGAGAGAGCCCCAACCTTGTTTGTAAAGGTTCGGTTGCCGCCTTCAAGGGCACCACTAGTGGAATCACGGCATCTTGCATTGTGCGAGGGCGTGAGGAGAATACGGTGGCCCTAGTGGCTTCTTGGAGAGCATTGTGCCTCCACACCGCTCCAACGGAGATGTACCTCCCCCAAAGGAGGGAACTTCGATAACACATCCTCGTCTTCATCGTCTCCCCTTGCGGTTACTTCTTACCTTTACTTTGTGCAAGCTTATATTGTATTTGTATCTTGTGCTTGCTTGTTTGCTTGTTGTTGTGCTTGTCATATAGGTTGTCCACCTAGTTGCATATCTAGACAACCTATTTTTTTGTTAACCCTAATTTGTTTAAAAGAGCTAAAAATGGTAGTTGCCTATTCACCCCCCCTCTAGTCAACCACATCGATCGCTTCAATTAGTATCAGAGCCTCGTCTCTTTTAAGGGTTAACTGCCTAAAGAGTATGGTTAACGATGGGGATAGGGATGGAGAGAAATCCGCGGTCGTGGACTCGACCATGATCACCCGAGATGCCTTAAAACAAGGCTTTGGCCACGCTTAAGACATCAATGACGGACGAGGTCAAGTCTATGTTAAAAGAACTCCTTGAGGGCATAAAACCTTTCACTGATCCCAAGGAAGTAGTTAAGCCTACTTCCGTAGAAACGGATGCCGACACCAGCAAGGAGATGGCTAATAGCTTAAAACCTGATTCCTCTCAAGGAAAGAATGGGTCGGGCACCCATGCCGCGGTTGCCCCTCCCCTGGTCTATGGTGGACCGGTCCGTTCACCTCATATTAACTCTCATGGGCCTCCTCCCAAGCTTGATTTGAATAATTTTTCTAATTGGGTTTTTCGTATCAAGTCTCATTTGAATCACAGCTCAACACAACTTTGGAGGGTTATTGACCAAGGCTTCTACCCTCATGATCCAAGAAACATGACCCCAAGAGAAGAAGTGGACAATCAACTCAATCACTCCACGTTGTTCATTCTTCAAGCTGCAATGCCTCCCGAAGAGCTTCCCCACTTGCGCCCATTCACTCTTGTCAAAGATGCATGGGAGCACATCAGCTCCTTGTACAAAGGAAGCTCAAGCATTCAACGCTCCAACTTTGAGGTCGTGCTTGATGAGGCTGATGAGTTTGTGATGAAAGAAGATGAAGATCCTCGTGAGCTTTACCGGAGATTAACTACTCTTGCGGTCTCACTCTGAGATCATGGGAGCAAGGACATGGATGACAATTGGGTCAAGAGCAAGTTCCTCAAGGCCATCATGCCTTTCAATAAGAGCATGTCTTCCGTGATCCGTCAAAGGCCGGACTTCCACACCTTTTCTTCAAGTGATGTGTTGGATGAGTTCGTTGCAATGAACATCTGAAACAAGACCGCCGATAACGCACTAGCTCATGTTCAACGGTCAAAGAAGCCCAACCTTGCTTTGAAGGCCAAGGCAATTATGGAAGAAGAAGAAGAGGATGAAGAAGAGTGTTGCCCCAAAGACACCAAATATGCTTACCACGAGCACATGGCTCTTGCGTCAAGGCAATTTTGGGGCAACAAGAGAAACTCTAAGCCCAACTACTCCAAGAATAACTCAAGTGGCTCCAAGGGCAATAGTCAACATGTGAGGAGTTGCTACAATTGTGGCAATGTGAGTCACTTCGTCGTGGATTTCCCCTATGAGAAGAGGGAATACAATGGAGGGAAGCTCATCCGCAAGGACAAGGCCAAGTCTTTCCCTAACAAGAATAACTTCATGAAGAAGGTGCCTCAAAAGGGTTTGGTGGTGAATGAAGAGTACAACTCTGATGATGATGATGATGATGCTAGCGGTGAAGGGATTGCAATGGCCTCTGTGGCCATTGCCACCTCTTCCCCAACCTCGGTGTCTCTCTTCGACTTCCCCAACGAGAACCTCATCGCCACCCCCAAGTGCCTCATGGCAAAAGCCACCAACAAGGAGTTTGATTCCGGTGGGGTGTCATGGTTGCTTGATAGTGGAGCGACAAATCATATAACCGGAAGCAAGGACTTGGTGGTGGACGTGCAACCAAGCCCATCTATGCGCACCCATGTCCAATTTGGTGATGCTTCACTTTCTAAGGTATTGGGTCTTCGCAAGGTTGTCATTTCTCAAGACTTAACCATTGAGAAAGTCATGCTTATTGAGACCCTTGCATACAATTTACTTTTGGGATTTCTATTTCTGTGCCCCTCCTTCCTTAGTTGTACTCAGTTTTGCCCCGCCCGTCTAACTTTGCTCACTTTCCCCCTCCTCCCCTCGCCCGCGCCTCACAAGAGGTCAAACGGTGCCTTGCTGTCGGGTCAATGCCTTTGACCGTTACTTCACCCGGTGCTGACGCGTGGGACCAACCTGAAATGCTGATATGTGGGACCGGTTAGTGGACGGCTGGGTCATTGGTCAACAAAAACAGGGGGATATCTCTCTCTCTCTCTCTCATTTCGCATCCACCCACATCCACCTCCCTCTTCCCCTTCCGCACCCCTAATCCCGCGGCCGCCGTCGGCAATGATGACCCTGTTGGAGGTGTTCTGCGCCGGTGACGCTGTCTCACTAGAGAAGTGCAAGGAGATCTGCTCTTGGTTTCCAAGCACGAAAGCTCTAGCGGAGCATGCGCTGCAACTGTTGATAGATGCTAGGCCAGATGAGCTCCGGCGGATAATCCTAGATCGAGTCAAAGGGGTGAGTTGTATCTGGGTTTTAGTCTGGGCGATGCGTGAGGCAATGGAGTCGCGGATCCTCGTCAGCGAGCTTGCTGGTATTCGTACGGGTCTCGACGCGCCCTGCCGGATCCTGTAGTCAAACGAGAGCTCGCAGCTATTCCGGGGGTGAGATATGTTCAGCCTCCTCCTCGTGTGTCTCTACACATAATTATGCCTGATGATGTGAAGGAGTTTATGAGGACCATCGAAAGGCCTGCGCCTGGGGACGAGCAAATGGTAGTTGAGGATGAGGAGGAGGACGAGGATTGGTTGTCAAAGCCTACTCCGGCCACCAACGAGGAGGAGGACGAGGATGAATATGCAGAGGAGGATAGGTATTCGTATGTTGTAAGGCATGTGAGCGAAGACGACGACGTTTTAGGGGTTATCATGTACAAAGCAAAGTCGAAGGATTTATGGTCGACCGTAGTTGTGTAATTGTAGTTGTCATGTACTTCTAGTTTGTTTATCGCTATGTAATTGGAATTGTCATGTACTTCATGTAATTGGAGTTGTCATGTATCCATGGAAAAATGGAAAATAAAACCAAATCTTCAATCTTGGTTGAAAGTCATTGATTTCATATGAGATTGATCAGTCTGGGAAGGTTTTTTTTTTCAAATTTGTGGTATTGTCAGTTTATTATTTTTCCCACAAGCCATTGCACATAAGAGTCCTCCATGCAAAAGGATTTCAATTTTTGAGCCTTTTTCATTTTCTTTAATTTCTTTCGATGTGTTGTCAAAATTGCATGGATGACTAATCATATATAATGGTTGGGTAATTGAGTTTTCTTTGTGGATACTGCCTACATTGCTAATGTGGAAGGTGAAAATGATTTTTCAGAATTTATTCGACCAAACTAGAGCTCACTTGCAGTTCAAATTTGAATTACTTGATGCAAATCACCAGAAATTTAATAAATCAATGAAATATGGCAATATCACTCTAAAATTCATGAAAAATTGGCAGTTGGCATCCCATGTGGTATACTTTAGGTGAAAATTGTAAGGGCACAATTTACAATATTTTTTATGGCACTTGCTTCACAAAAAAAAGTCATGTACGACACTAGAAAAATGGAAAATTAATTTTTGTAACCAAATCTTCAATCTTTTTGTGGAATTATTGCTCACAATGTTAACACCCTTGTTATTTCCAAAAATGGTCATGTTATCATGTACTATGCCATGAAGATGCTCATGGTCATGGTCATCTTGGTTGAAAGTCATTGATCTTCATATGAGATAAGTCAGTTTGTGAAGTTTTTTTTTAAGTTTGTGGTATTGTCAGTTTATTATTTTTTCCACAAGCCATTGCACATATGAGGCCTCCATGCAAAAGGATTTCAATTTTTGAGCATTTTTCCATTTTCTTTAATTTCTTTTGATGTGTTGTCAAAATTGCATGGATGACTAATCATATATAATGGTTGGGTAATTGAGTTTTGTTTGTGGATACTGCCTACATTCCTAATATGGAAGGTGAAAATGATTTTTCAAAATTTATTGGACCAAACTAGAGCACACTTGCAGTTCAAATTTGAATTACTTGATGTAAATCGCCAGAAATTCAATAAATCAATGAAGTATGGCAATATCACTCTGAGATTCATGAAAGATTGGCAGTTGGCATCCCATGTGGTATACTTTAGGTGAAAATTGTAAGGGCACAATTTACAATATTTTTTATGGCACTTGCTTCACAAAAAAAAGTCATGTACGACACTAGAAAAATGGAAAATTAATTTTTTTAACCAAATCTTCAATCTTTTTGTGGAATTATTGCTCACAATGTTAACACCCTTGTTATTTCAAAAAATGGTCATGTTATCATGTACTATGCCATGAAGATGCTCATGGTCATGGTCATCTTGGTTGAAAGTCATTGATCTTCATATGAGATAGGTCAGTTTGTGAAGGGTTTTTTTAAGTTTGTGGTATTGTCCGTTTATTATTTTTCCCACAAAATTGCACATAAGAGGCCTCCATGCAAAAGGATTTCAATTTTTGACCCTTTTTTCATTTTCTTTAATTTCTTTCGATGTGTTGTCAAAATTGCATGGATGACTAATCATATAAAATGGTTAGGAATTTGAGTTTTCTTTGTGGATATTGCCTACACTCCTAATGTGAAAGGTGAAAATGATTTTTCAGAATTTATTGGACCAAACTAGAGCACTGATACGTCTCCAACGTATCTATAATTTATGAAGTATTCATGCCATGTTAGCAATAATTTTATATGGTTTTGGTGCACTTTTATATGACTTTTATATGATTTTCATGGACTAACATATTAACCTAGTGCCCAGTGCCAGTTGCTATTTTCTGTTTGTTTTTGGTTTTCCAGAAAATCCATACCAAACGAAGTCCAAACGCAGCGAGACTTTTTGACGATTTTTACTGGAAGGAAAGAGACCCTGGAAGCTTCGAGGGAGTACCAGAAGCCCCACAGGGATCCTACAAGGCAACAGGGCGCGCCCAGGGGGGTGGCCGCGCCCTGATGCCTTTGTATGCCCCCTGTGGCACCTGTTCGCATGATTCCAACACTGAAAATTCTTATAAATACAGAAACCCCCGAAAGTTAACCTAGATGAGTTTTTCCGCCGCCGCAAGCCTCTGTTCCGAAGCAATCCCATCTGGAGCTCCGTTCCGGCACCCTGCCGGAGGGGGGAATTCATCACTGGAGGCCATCTTCATCATCCACGCTGCTTCCATGATGAGGCGGGAGTAGTTCACCCTCGGGGCTGAGGGTATGTACTAGTAGCTATGTGTTTGATCTCTCTCTCTCTCGTGTTCTTGATTTGGCATGATCTTGATGTACCGCGAGCTTTGTTAATATAGTTGGATCATATGGTGTTTCTTCCCTCTCTATCTTCTTGTGATGAATTGAGTCTTTCCCTTTGAGGTTTCGTTACTGTCGGATTGAATACTTTGGATTTGAGAACACTTGATGTATGTCTTGTGTATACCCGTGGTGACAATGAGGTATTCTATTGGGTCACTTGATGTATGTTTTGGTAATCAACTTGCGGATTCCCGTGACCTTGGGGTAATCTAGGCATATGGGTTGGTACACGTTTTCATCCTTCTTTCTTCGATAGAAACTTTAGGGTACTCTTTGAAGTTCTTTGTGTGGATTGAATATTATTAATCCGAAGTTGTTTGATGCATATCGAATAATCAACTCACGAATACTTGTGGTGACATTGGAGTATCTAGGTGACATTAGAGTTGGTTGATGCGTATCATATGGTGTTATTTTAGTACGAACTCTAGTGCTGTTTGTGACACTTATAAGGATGGCTCAATAGATTGATCGGAAAGGATAACTTTGAGGCGGTTTTGCTACCTACAACAATTTCTTCTTATGTTCTCCGTTTGCTAGGAACTTTGGAGTGATTCTTTGTTGCACATTGAGGGATTGTTATATGATTCAATTATGTAAGCACTGTTGAGAGATTGCATTAGTGAAAGTATGAACCCTAGGCCTTGTTTCTAAGCATTGCAATACCGTTTGTTCTCACTTTTGCTACTTGCTATCTTGCTGTTTTTATTATTTCAGGTTACAAAAACCTATATCTACTATCCATACTACACTTGTATCACCATCTCTTCGCCGAACTAGTGCACCTATACAATTTACCATTGTATTGGGTGTGTTGGGGACACAAGAGATTTCTTGTATTTGATTGTAGGGTTGTTTGAGAGAGACCATCTTCATCCTATGCCTCCCATGGATTGATAAACCTTAGGTCATCCACTTGAGGGAAATTTGCTACTATCCTACAAAACTCTGCGCTTGGAGGCCCAACAGAGTCTACAAGAATAAGTTGTGTAGTAGACATCAGGCTCTTTTCTGGTGCCATTGCCTGGTGAGTGCTTGAAGGTATATCTTTAGATCTTGCAATTGAATCTTTTAGTTTCTTGTTTATTCACTAGTTTGGTTTTATAAAAGAAAACTACAAAAAAATGGAATTGAGGTTGCCTCAAATGCTTTATCTTTATAATGTCTTTCTTGAAAATGATGGATCGGAAAATTGTGCCAAAGTGTTAGAAGAAGAATTCAATAAAATGTTTGGCATAAAATCCTTGAATTATAAGCATTATTTCAATGTTGTTAGTATGCTTTCTATGAATATCCATGATGCTAATGATATGCAAAGCAATAAGCTTGGGGATGTTATGCTTGATGAAGATGATATTTTTAGTCCCCCAAGTTTCAATGAGAAATTTTATTATGTTGAAAGCATGCCTCCTATTTATGATGATTATATTGATGAAAGTGGGTTTGGAAGAGTGTCAACTCTAGGTACCAGTGATCCCTCTATTTTGGAGGGTGTTGAATCTTATGGCAATAATTATGAAAGTGGATTTGGAGACGTCATGACTTTATTTAATGATGATTCCACTATTTTGGAAGAGGTTTCAATTGATTATGTCAACAAAGTTGCTATCTATGATGATTATTATGATGACATGTATGCTATAAAGAGTTATAATAACCATGAAACTTGCCATCATGATTGTAATGTTCAATTTGGTTATGTCAATCAAGTATCTCATGATAGTTATTTTGTTGAATTTGCTCCCACTATTATTGATGAGAACAAATTTGCTTATGTGGAGAGTAATAAAAATTCTATGCTTGTGGATCATGAAAAGAATGATTTATGTGAAAGTTATATTGTTGAATTTTTTCATGATGCTACTAAAAATTATTATGACAGAGGGAGATATGCTTATATATATTTCAACAACATCAAGTTTCCTCTTTTTATGTTGAAAGTTTTGAAGTTATACTTGTTTTGCCTTCCTATGCTAGTTGATTCTTGCTCCCATAAATTTTTTTCTCGCAAAATCCCTATACATAGGAAGTGGGTTAGGCTTAAATTTGCTTGTCATATGATTCATGATGCTCTCTTTGTGTTTCAATTCCTTTATGCGAGCATCATTGAAATCATCATGCCTAGCTAAAAGGCATTAAAGAAAAGCGCTTGTTGGGAGACAACCCAATATTTATACCTACTTTTTTTGTGTGTCCACATGATTAAGCTACTGTAGTAATCATGTTTTATATGTTTTCTTTCAATAATGTGCCAAGTAAAGCCTTTGGGATACTGTGGATGCTTGTTGATTTGATTCTCTGCAAAAATAGAAACTTTTGCGTCCAGTGCTGGAATTTCTATTCTGTACTGGAGCGTGAGAAAATTCTTAAATTTTTACACAGTATTGGGTTCAAATTTTTTACGTTGTCCTAATTTTTCAGAATTTTTGGAGGTACAGAAGTATGCTTTTTAATTCTCTCACCACATGCTGTTCTGTTTTTGACAGATTCTGTTTTCAATGCATAGTTTGCTTGTTTTAGTGTTTCCATAGCTTATATTGTGAGATTTAAATTTTGGAAATGATATAATACAGTAGGTATTATGTGAGAAAAATTATGAATCTTGTCTTGGCAGTACCAAAGTGAATGATTTATTTTCATACTAACCTATCTCACGGAGTTCCGTTAAGTTTTGTGTGATTGAAGTTTTCAAGTTTTGGGTGAGATATCGATATGAGGAGAACAAGGAGCAGCAAGACCCTAAGCTTGGGGATGCCCAAGGCACTCCAAGGTAATACTCAAGGAAGACTCGAGAAACTAAGCTTGGGGATGCCCCAGAAGGCATCCCCTCTTTCGTCTTTAACACTATCGGTACACCTCACTTGGAGCTATATTTTTATTCGTCACATAATATGTGTTTCGGTTGGAACGTCATTTTCTTTTAGTTTGCTTTGCTTGCTGTTATCAATAATCATGTTTTTACCTTTTTATCTCAATAAAATGCCAAGTATAGCCTTTACCATGCTCAGTTTGCAAGTTTATGAGTTGCTGTTTGAAAACAGAAAGTTTTCTGTTATGTCCAGAATATTCCTGAATAGTCAGAACATGATAAAAATCTGAATTTTTTACACAGCAAGAATACATGATTTCCCTGTCACGTGGTAATTTTTCAGAATTTTTGGAGTTAGAGAAGTATGAATTTTTATCCCCCCTGTACAGACTATTCTGTTTAGACAAATTTCGGTTATAGTTGCATTGTTTGCATATGTTTGCTTGTTTAATGTTTCTATTTGTGAATAGGAGTATTAAATATGCATAGGAATTTGGTATGCAATGTTTAATTATAATTTTAGTGATTTGCTACAGTAGAGAATGTTAAGGTTCTGAGTTGATTTATACTAACTTATCTCACAAGTTCTTGTTGAGTTTTGTGTGGATGAAGTTTTTAAGATTTAGGAGAAGCCATTATATGAGAGGAATTAAGGAGACACAAGAGCTCAAGCTTGGGGATGCCAAAGGCATCCCAAGTTAATATTTCAAGAAGTCTCAAGCATCTAAGCTTGGGGATGCCCCGGTAGGCATCTCACCTTTTTTCATCAACAACTATCGGTTAGTCTCGGTTGAGCCTAAGTTTTTTACTTCTTCACATGATATGTGCTATTCTTGGAGTGTCCTTTTATTTTTGTTTTGTTTGCTGTTTGAATAAAATACTTGGTTCTGAAATTTAATTTGGAGAGAGTCTTCACATAGTGCTACTTGTGATCTGTGTTGGTTATTCCCCGAAGAGGAGGGGATGATGCAGTACAGTAGAGATAAGTATTTCCCTCAGTTATGAAACCAAGGTTATCAATCCAGTAGGAGAATCACGCAACAACTCGTTAGCAGCACCTGCACACAAAATAACAAATCCTTGCACCCAACACGAACAAGGGGTTGTCAATCCCTTGGCGGTTAATTGCAAGATTAAATTGTATGGTGATAGATAGATAGATCGAACAAAAGTACAAAATAAAATAAATAAAGTAAAATTGCAGCAAAGTATTTTTAGGATTTTTAATATATGATAAAGGTAGACCCGGGGGCCATAGTTTTCACTAGAGGCTTCTCTCTTGAAAATAGCATACGGTGGGTAGACAAATTACTGTTGGGCAATTGATAGAAAAGCAAATAATCATGACAATATCCAAGGCAATGATCATGTATATAGGCATCACATCCGAGACAAGTAGACCGAAACGATTCTGCATCTACTACTATTACTCCACACATCGACCGCTATCCAGCATGCATGCTCGTGGCCACCTCCTCTGGCTTCTGGTCCTCTCCCGAAGCTTCTAGTGTCTCTTATGTCCAGAAAAAAATCTCCAAAAAATTTCGTGGCATTTGGACTTCGTTTGGTACTGATATTCTGGAAAACCAAAAACAGGCAAAAAACAGCAACTGGCACTGGGCACTAAGTTAATAGGTTAGTCCCAAAAAATGATATATAATTGCTTGTAAGTGTATATAAAACATCCAGGATTGATACTATAATAGCATGGAACAATAAAAAATTATAGATACGTTGGAGACGTATCAAACATCCCCAAGCTTAATTCCTGCTCGTCCTCGAGTAGGTAAATGATGAAAACAAATTTTTTGATGTGGAATGCTACCTATCATATCCATCATATAGTCTTTTCTTTTGTAGCATGGACATTTGGACTTGAATGATTCAAAGCAATAGTCTATAGTTTGACATGAAGACATAAATACTCAAGCATACTAACAAGCAACCACGTCTTTCAAAATATCAACGCTAAAGAAAGTTATCCCTAGCCCATTATGCTCAATCATTGATCCATTCATGAAACACACTCAATATTAGCTACACACAATGCACAAGTATGACAATAGTGCTCTCTAGTTGGTGCTTTGTAAGAGAAGATGGAGACTCAAAATAAAAAAATAAAAATAGCATAAAAGTAAATAGATAGGCCCTTCGCAGAGGGAAGCAGAGATTTGCAGAGGTGCCATAGCTCAAAGCTTAAATTAGAGAGATAAAATTATTTTGAGAGGCATGCTTTTCCTGTCAACGAAAACGACCGAGAATTCCCAATATCTTCCATGCTAGACACATTATAGGCGGTTCCCAAACAGAAAATAAAGTTTATTTCCTTTCCACCATTCTTTCACAATCCATGGCTAGCCATATCCACGGGTGCCTTTCATACCAACACTTTCCAAGGAATTTATTATTATCATCATATTAAATTTTTTTCATTTCGGGACTGGGCATCCCTATTACCTGCCACTCTCTCGTGCAATGACAAGTGAATAAACACTCATCGTGAGAATAACACACCTAGCATGGAAAATATTGGCCACCCCCTGCTGCTTCATGAGCGGTACGGGCACACAAAACGGAAAATTATTTTGAAAAATTAGAGTTAGCACATGCAAATTTACTTGGAACGGCAAGGAAATACCGCATATAGGTAGGTATGGTGGACTCATTTGGCACAACTTTGGGTTTAAGGAGTTGGATGCACAAGCAAAATTCCCGCTTAGTACAAATGAAGGCTAGCAAATAGATTGAGAAGCGACCAACCAAAAAGCGAAAACGGTCATAAACATGCATTGAACATAACTAACACCGAATAATGCACCATAAGTAGGATATAATTTTGTTGCATAACTATTGACTTTATGTGCATGCATAAGGAATCACAAACCTTAACACCAATATTCTTACTAAATCACAATTACTCACTAACATGACTCACATATTATCATCTCCATATCGCAAAACTATTGCAAGGAATCAAACTTATCATATCCAATGATCTTTCATGAAAGTTTTTATTATATCCCTCTTGAATATTCATCACTTTGGAACCAAATTCATATCTTGTGCAAATTACCATTACTATTATCAACTCTCAAAAAGATATAAGTGAAGCATGAGAGTGCAAATATTTATTAAAAATTTAATCTTATCAACTCTCAAAATAATATAAGTGAAGCATGAGAGTTCAAATATTTCTTCAAAATATAGCCACCGCCGTGCTAAAAAAGATTTAAGTGAAGCACTAGAGCAACTGCCTAGCTCAAAAGATATAAGTGAAGCACATAGAGTATTCTAACAAATCATGATAAACGTGTGGCTCTCTCAAATAGGTGTGTCCAGCAAAGATGATTGTGAAAAACTAAAAAGCAAACAAAGCAAAGACTCATATAATACAAGACGCTCCAAGCAAAACTCATGATATGTGACGAATAAAAATATAGCTCCAAGTAAAATTACCGATGGTTGGTAGAAGAAAGAGGGGATGCCTTCCGGGGCATCCCCAAGCTTAGTTACTTGAGTCTTCCTTGAATATTACCTTGGGGTGCCTTGGGCATCCCCAAGCTTAGCCTCTTGCCACTCCTTATTCCTTCATCCATCGTGATCTCACCCAAAACTTGAAAACTTCAATCACACAAAACTCAACAAAACCTTCGTGAGATCCGTTAGTATAACAAACAAATCTTTAACTTTAGGTACTGTAGTAAATTGATTCATATTTAATATTGGCATAATGCTACTGTACTCTAACTTCTCCATGATTCATACCCCCCGATATGATCCATAGATTCATCAAAATAAGCAAATTATGCAACAAAAACAGAATCTGTCTAAAACAGAACAGTCTGTAAAGATCTATTTAAAAGCTATACTTCTGTAACTCTAAAAATTCTAAAAAAACTAGGACAACGTGGGAAATTCATATACCAATACTGTGTAAAAATTTCAGATATTTCTGACGCTCCAGTACAGAATTAAAATTCCATCACTGGACGCAAAACTTTCTGTTTTCCAAACAACATCAATTATACTATCTTCCAAATCATCCCAAAGGCATTACTTGGCACAAACACTAATTAAAACATAAAAACACAATCATAACAGTAGCATAATTGTGTGCACACTAGAAAACAGAAATAAAAAGCAAAAATTTATTTTACTCATTGGGTTGCCTCGCAACAAGCGCTACTGTTTTATGCCCCTAGCTAGGCATAATGCATAGTTTCAAGTATTGTCATCCTTCAAGTTGATTCCATAGGTGACCCTCAGAATGGATTCATAGGGTGCTTTAATTCTTTTCCTAGGGAAGTGTTCCATCCCTTTATTTAGTGGAAATTGAAACCTTATATTACCTTCTTTCATATCAATAATAGCACCAATAGTTCGAAGAAAAGGCCTACCAAGTATTATGGGGCAAGAAAGATTGCATTCAATGTCAAGAACAATAAAGTCCACGGGCACATAATTTCTATTTGCAAGAATAAGCACATCATTAATTCTACCCAAAGGCTTTTTAATAGTGGAATTCGCAAGATGCAAATTAAGAGAACATTCATCTATATTGGTAAAACCTAGCACATCGCATAGAGATTTTGGAATTGTGGAAACACTAGCACCCAAATCACATAGAGCATTGCACTCATAATTTTTAATTTTGACTTTAATGGTGGGTTCCCACTCATCATATAATTTTCTAGGAATTGAAATTTCTAGTTCTTGCTTTTCTTCTAACGCTTTCATCATCGCTTCTACAATGTGTTTAGTAAAAGCCTTATTTTGTTCATAAGCGTTCGGTGAATTTTGAATGGATTGTAACAAAGAAATACATTAAATCAAAGAACAACTATCATAATTAAAGTCTTTGTAATCCAAGAGAGTGAGCACATCGCTAGTTAAAGTTTTTACCTCTCCAAACCCACTTTTATCAAAAATTTTATCAAGAGTTTCACCCTCCGAATTATGGGGACGCCTTCTAGCTAAAGTTGACTCTTCTTCAGTCCCCTTTTCATCAAGTTTTATATTGCTAAACAAGGAATCAATAGATGAAACACCAATCATTTTAATATCCTCATCATTACTACGATAGAAACCGGGAGGAATCGTTTTTTCTAAAAATTCTCGTTTAGCTTTTAGCATAGCGGTTCTTTTCTTACTCTCATCCAAGGAGACATAGAAAGCTTTAATTGATTCATTAATATCAATTTTGGGTGGCAAAATTTTAGTCTTAAGATTTTCCACATCATGAATAATTCTATCAATGCTCCTAGACATATCATCAAGTTTACTCAATTTTTCTTCTATCATAGTGTTGAAAACTTTTTAAGCATTAATAAATTCTTTAATATTACTTTCAAGATCAGAGGGCATCCTATTATTATTATTATTATTATTATTATTATAAGAATTACCATAGGGATTGCCATAATTATTAGAGGAATTTCTAGGAAACGACCTAGGATTAAAATTACCTCTATAAGCATTACTATAAAAATTGTTTCGCGAGACAAAATTCACATCAATAGGATCATTATTTTGCTCAATCAAGGTGGATAAAGGAACATCATTAGGATCAATAGAAGTATTTTTGCTAGCAACCAATTTCATAAGCGCATCAACTTTATCACTCAAGGTACTATTTTCTTCAACAGAATTCACTTTTTTACTAGTAGGAACTCTTTCAGTATGCCATTGTGAATAATTTGCCATAATATTATCAAGCAATTTAGTAGCTTCTCCCAATGTAATCTCCATAAAAGTACCACCCGCGGCGGAATCTAAAAGATTTCTAGAAACAAAATTTAACCCCGCATAATTTTTTTGTATGATCATCCACATATTTAAACCATGAGTTGGGCAATTTCTTATCATTAATTTCATCCTTTCCCAAGATTGGGCAACATGTTCATGATCAAGTTGCTTGAAATTCATAATTTGATTTCTAAGGGAAATAATTTTCGCGGGAGGAAAATACTTGGTAATGAAAGCATCTTTACACCTATCCCAAGAATCGATACTATTTCGTGGCAAAGATGAAAACCAAATTTTTGCACGATCCCGCAATGAGAATGGGAACAATTTTAATTTCAGAATATCATTATCCACATCTTTTTTCTTTTGCATATCACACAATTCTATGAAAGTGTTAAGATGGGATGCAGCATCTTCATTAGGACTACCAGAAAATTGTTCTTTCATAACAAGATTTAACAAAGCGGCATTAATATCACAAGTCTTCGCACTAGTGGCAGGAGGAGCAATCAGAGTACTAATAAAATAATTATTATTAGTATTGGAAAAATCACATAATTTTGTATTTTCTTGAGACATCGTGGCTACGCAAACAAGATAACAAGCAAGCAAAGAAGCAAACAAGAAAAATATTTTTGTATTTTTGTAAAAACTTTTTAGAAGTGGGTGAGATGAAAACGAGAGGCAAAGGCAAATAAAATAAATGCAAGGAGATGAAAGTTTATGCGTAGGTACTTGATAGATGTTGATGATGTCTCCCCGGCAACGGCGCCAGAAATTCTTCCTGCTACTTGTGATCTGCGTTGGTTATTCCCCAAAGAGGAGGGGATGATGCAGTACAGTAGAGATAAGTATTTCCCTCAGTTATGAAACCAAGGTTATCAATCCAGTAGGAGAATCATGCAACAGCTCATTAGCAGCACCTGCACACAAAATAACAAGTCCTTGCACCCAACGCGAACAAGGGGTTGTCAATCCCTTGGCGGTTAATTGCAAGATTAAATTGTATGGTGATAGATAGATAGATCGAACAAAAATACAAAATAAAATAAATAGAGTAAAATTGCAGCAAAGTATTTTTAGGATTTTTAATATATGATAAAGGTAGACCCGGGGGCCATAGTTTTCACTAGAGGCTTCTCTCTTGAAAATAGCATACGGTGGGTAGACAAATTACTGTTGGGCAATTGATAGAAAAGCAAATAATCATGACAATATCCAAGGCAATGATCAAGTATATAGGCATCATGTCCGAGACAAGTAGACCGAAACGATTCTGCATCTACTACTATTACTCCACACATCGACCGCTATCCAGCATGCATCTAGAGTATTAAGTTCATAAAAAACGGAGTACGCCTTAAGCGAGATGACATGATGTACACAAAGTAAACTCACGCAGGAATAAACCCCATCTTTTTACCCTTAATAGCAACGATACATACGTGTCATGTCCCCTTCTGTCACTGGGATTGAGCACCGCAAGATCGAACCCATTACAAAGCAGCTCTCCCATTGCAAGATAAATCAATCTAGTTGGCCAAACCAAATCAATAGATCAGAGAGAAATACGAAGCTATAACAATCATGCATAAAAGAGTTCAGAGAAAACTCAAATAATATTCATGGATAATCTGATCATAAACTCACAATTCATCGGATCCCAACAAACACACCGCAAAAAGTGATTACATCGGATAGAACTCCAAGAACATCGAGGAGAACATTGTATTGAAGATCGAATAGAGAGAAGAAGACATCTAGCTACTAACTATGGACCCGAAGGTCTATGGTAAACTACTCACGCATCATCGGAAGGGCAGCAAGGATGATGTAGAGCCCCTCCGTGATCGAATCCCCCTCCGGTAGAGTGCCAGAAAAGGCCTCCAGATGGGATCTCTCGAGAACAGAAACTTGTGGCAGCGGAAAAAGTATTTCGTGGACTCCTCTGTTGGTTTCCCGATTTTAGAGAATTTATAGAGGTGGAATTAGGTCAAACGGAGCAGAGGTGGGCCCACGAGGCACCAGGGCGCGCCACCCCCCCGGGGCGCGCCCTGGTGGCTCGTGGCCACCTCCTCTGGCTTCTGGCCATCTCTCGAAGCTTCTAGTGTCTCTTATGTCCAAAAAAAATCTCCAAAAAGTTTCGTGGCATTTGGACTTCGTTTGGTACTGATATTCTGGAAAACCAAAAACAGGCAAAAAACAACAACTGGCACTGGGCACTAAGTTAATAGGTTAGTCCGAAAAAATGATATATAATTTCTTGTTAGTGTATATAAAACATCCAAGATTGATACTATAATAGCATGGAACAATCAAAAATTATAGATACGTTGGAGACGTATCACATAGCTACTTATTTACTCAACTACTCTTTGTTCTTCACTTATATCTTTTGGAGTAGTTTATCATTTACTCTCGTTCTTCACTTATATCCTTAGAGTAAATTGTTGAATGAATTGAATATCATAGAGTTGAAATTATATGTGCTTCATATGCTTGTCTCATGCCTAGTTGTAGTTTCACATTGGGTTTAGAAAGTAAAATCTATTGAAATTTGACAATCATAATATTGGTCATACAAGCAATTCATGAATGATTAGTATATGGAAGAGAAATTTCCCATACAAATATATTATCTTTGACATCTTTTATGATTGTGAATACCCATTAACTATTTTCAAACTTGATCGAATAAGTTGAAGTTGAACAAGGAAGACAACGTAATGAGTTATGTTTGGGTAAATTTCATAGAAGTTATATTGTTATGGATCCTCCAACATGTGGTGCTTGTTTAGAATCTTTTGCTAGCGAAAATTTCTGTACTAAACGTGAATACTGCTTGTGCATCCAAAATCCTTGAGCCATGTTTCTTCCATGAGTGTCCACCATACCTACCTATATACGGTATTACCCTGCCGTTCCAAGTAAATTTGTATGTGCCACCTCTAAAACTTTCAAATAATCATCTGCTTTGTGTGCCCGTACCGCTCATGGAGCGGTGGGGCGGTAAGTATCTTCCATGCTAAGCGGGTTATTCTCATGATGGGTGTTGATACGTCCATTTTGCATCATGTTTTCCTACTTTTAATTAATATGTTTTTATCATTATTTCACTTCATGGTACAATTCTTATGCCTTTTCTCTCTTATTTTGCAAGATTCACATGAAGAGGGAGATTACCGGCAGCTGGAATTCTGGACCGAAAAGGGGTGAAACAGAGATAGCTATTCTGTACAACTCCAAATGACCTAAAAATTTATGGAGAATTATTTTGGAATATATAAAAAATACTGGCGAAAGAATTACCAGGAGGGGGCCCACCAGGAAGCCACAAGCCTGGCGGCGCGTCCTACCCCCTGGGCACGCCCCCCGAGCTTGTGGGGCCCCTGGCAGGCCTCCGACCCCCTCCTTCTCCTATATGAAGCCATTTGCCCAAGAAAAAAATCATAAGAAGACTTTCGGGACGAAGCGCCGCCGTCTCGAGGCGGAACCTGGGCAGGAGCTATTTTGCTCTCCAGCGGAGCGATTTGATACGTCTCCAACGTATCTATAATTTTTGATTGTTCCATGCTGTTATATTATCAATCTTGGATGTTTTTATATGCATTTACAGAAATTATATATCATTT
This sequence comes from Elymus sibiricus, assembly GCA_039707655.1. NCBI lineage: Eukaryota > Viridiplantae > Streptophyta > Magnoliopsida > Poales > Poaceae > Elymus > Elymus sibiricus. The sequence continues at coordinate 210,474,085 of CM077664.1, forward strand.
TTTGGGACTAACGTATTAACTTAGTGCCCAGTGCCAGTTGTTGTTTTCTGCCTGTTTTTTGTTTTATTGAATATCAATACCAAACGAAGTCCAAATGCCACGAAACTTTTTGGAGATTTTTTTCTGGACATATGCAACATTAGAAGCTTCGGGAGAAGACGAGATGCTAGAGGAGGTGGCCACGAGCCACCAGGGCGCGCCTGGGGGGCAGGCGCGCCCTGGTGCCTCGTGGGCCCACCTGAGCTCCGTTTGTCCTAATTCCACCACTATAAATTCCCAAAAAATCAGAAACCACCAGGGGAGTCCACGAAATACCTTTTCCGCCGCCGCAAGTTTCTGTTCTCGAGAGATCCCATCTAGAGGCCTTTTCCTGTACTCCGCCGGAGGGGGAATCGATCACGGAGGGGCTCTACATCAACCTTGCTGCCCTTCCGATGATGCGTGAGTAGTTTACGACAGACCTTCGGGTCCATAGTTAGTAGCTAGATGGCTTCTTCTCTCTTTTTGATCTTTAATACAATGTTCTCCTCGATGTTCTTGGAGTTCTATCCGATGTAATCACTTTTTGCGGTGTGTTTGTTGGGATCCGATGAATTGTGAGTTTATGATAAGATTATCCTTGAATATTATTTGAGTCTTCTCTGATCTCTTTTATGCATGATTATTATAGCTTCGTATTTCTTCTCCGATCTATTGATTTGGTTTGGCCAACTAGATTGATATATCTTGCCATGGGAAGAGGTGCTTTGTAATGGGTTCGATCTTGCGGTGCTCAATCCCAGTGACAGAAAGGGACATGACACGTATGTATCATTGCTATTAAGGGTAAAAAGATGGGGTTTATTCATATGTGAGTTTATCTTGTCTACATCATGTCATCGTTCTTAAGGCGTTACTCCATTCTTTATGGACTTAATACACTAGATGCATGCTGGATAGCGGTCAATGTGTGGAGTAATAGTAGTAGATGCAGGCTGGAGTCGGTTTACTTGTCTCAGACGGGATGCCTATATACATGATCATTGCCTTGGATATCATCATGATTATTTGCTTTTCTATCAATTACCCAACAGTAATTTGTCTACCCACCGTATGCTATTTTCTTGAGAGAAGCCTCTAGTGAAAACTATGGCCCCCGGGTCTATCTAAATCATATACTAAAAATACTTGCTGCACTTTTTCTTTATTTATTTTATTTTGTATTTTTGTTTCAATCTATCTATCTATCACATATAATTTAATCTTGCAACTTACCGCCGAGGGATTGACAACCCCTTGATTGCGTTGGGTGCAAGGATTTGTTGTTTTGTGTGCAGGTGCTGCTAACGAGGTGTTGCGTGATTCTCCTACTGGATTGATAACCTTGGTTTCATAACTGAGGGAAATACTTATCTCTACTGTACTGCATCTCCCTTCCTCTTCAGGGAAATACCAATGCAAGCTACAAGTAGCACGATTCTGCCGGGGTTACTTCCCTCCGGGAGGGGGAAATCGAAGCCATCGGCATCACCAACGATCCTCTCATCATGGGAGGACCAATCTTCATCAACAACTTCACCAGCACCATCTCATCTCAAACCCTATTACATCTCTTGTATTCAATCTTTGTCTCAAAACCTCAGATTGATACCTGTGGGTTGCTAGTAGTGTTGATTACATCTTGTAGTTGATGCTAGTTGGTTTATTTGGTGGAAGATTATATGTTCGGATCCTTAACGCTATTCAATACCCCTCTGATCTTGAACATGAATATGATTTGTGAGTAGTTACTTTTGTTCTTGAGGACATGGGAGAAGTCTTGTCATAAGTAATCATGTGAATTTGTATTCGTTCGATATTTTGATGATATGTATGTTGTTGCTTCCTTTAGTTGTGTCGTGTGAACATCGACTACATGACACTTCACCATCTTTGGGCCTAAGGGAAGGCATTGTGGAGCAGTAATTAGATGATGGGTTGCTAGAGTGACAGAAGCTTAAACCCTAGTTTATGTGCTATTCCGTAAGGGGCTGATTTGGATCCATATGTTTCATGCTATGGTTAGAGTTATCTTAATTCTTCTTTCGTAGTTGCGGATGCTTGCGAGAGGGGGTAATCATAAGTGGGAGGCTTGTTCAAGTAAGAACAGAACCCAAGCACCGGTCCACCCACATATCAAATTATCAAAGTAGCGAACGCGAATCAAACAAACATGATGAAAGTGACTAGCTGAAATTCCCATATGTCCTCGAGAACGCTTTGCTTATTATTGGAGTTCGTTCCGGCTTGTCCTTTGCTACAAAAAGGATTGGGCGACCTTGCTGCACCCTTGTTACCGTTATTACTTGTTACTTGTTACGAATTGCCTTACTATCAAACTACCTGTTACCGACAATTTCAGTGCTTGCAGAGAATACCTTGCTGAAAACCGCTTGTCATTTCCTTCTGCTCCTCGTTGGGTTCGACACTCTTACTTATCGAAAGGACTATGATTGATCCCCTATACTTTTGGGTCATCAAGACTCTTTTCTGGCACCGTTGCCGGGGAGTGAAGCGCCTTTGGTGAGTGGAATTTGGTAAGGAAACATTTATATTACGTGCTGAAATTTACTGTCACTTGTCACTATGGAAAGTAATCCTTTGAGGGGTTTGTTTGGGGTATCTTCACCTCGACCGAAAGCAATAAGAGTTGCCCCTCAACCTACTGAACCTACTGAAAATATTTATTATGAAATTCCTTCGGGTATGGTAGAGAAACTGCTAGCTAATCCTTATGCAGGAGATGGAACGGTGCATCCTGATGTGCACTTGATATATGTGGATGAAATTTGTGGATTGTTTAAGCTTGCAGGTCTATCTGGAGATGGAGTTAAGAAGAAGCTATTCCCTTTATGTTTGGAGGGAAAGACATTGACATGGTATAGGCTATGTGATGATACTGAAACATGGGATTGGAATCTGTTGAAGCTGGAATTTCACCAGAAGTTTTATCCTATGCATTTGGTTCATCGTGATTGGAATTATATATATAATTTTTGGCCTCATGAAGGAGAAAGTAACGCTCAAGCTTGGGGGAGGACTAAGTATATGTTGCATACATGCCCCAATCATGAGCTCTCAAGAGAAATAATTATTCAAAACTTTTATGCTCGGCTTTCTCATGATGATCAATCCATGCTTGATACTTCTTCTAATGGTTCCTTTATGAAGAGGACTATTGAGTTCAAATGGGATCTTCTGGAAAGAATTAAACGTAACTCTGAAGATTGGAAAATCGGCAAAGGTAAAGAGTCAGGTATAAATCTTGAGTTTGATTGTGTTAAATCTTTTATGGAAACTGATGCTTTTCACAAGTTTAGCACTAAATATGGACTTGACTCTGAGATAGTAGCTACCTTTTGTGAATCTTTTTCTGCTCATGTTGATCTCCCTAAGGAGAAATGGTTTAAGTTCCACCCACCTATTGAATTAAATGAGGAACCCATTATTGTTAAAGAAGAAACAATTGTTTACAAAGTTGATCCAGTTGTGCCTACTACTTATATTGAGAAACCACCTTTCCCTGTTAGGATTAAGGAACATGCTAAAGCTTCAACTGTGGTTAATAAAAGTAATATAAGAACACCGAGACCTTCTGAACAAATTAAGGTTGAACCTAATATTGCAATGGTTAAAGATCTCTTGGTTGAAGATATTAATGGGCATGTTATTTACTTTTGCAATGAGGCTGCTAGAATTGCTAAACCTGTTAGAAATGAACGAGATAGGCTAGATAAGAACAAGCCTGTAGTTGGAATGCCTGTTGTTTCTATTAAGATTGGAGATCATTGCTATCATGGTTTATGTGATATGGGTGCTAGTGTGAGTGCTATCCTGTTTTCTTTATATCAAGAAGTAATGCATGATATTGCACCTATTGAGATTGAAGATATTGATGTTACTATTAAGCTTGCAAACAGAGATACTATTACACCACTTGGGATTATTAGAGATGTGGAAGTCTTGTGTGGTAAAATCAAATACCCTACCGATTTCTTAGTACTTGGTTCACAACAAGATAATTTTTGTCCCATTATATTTGGTAGACCCTTCTTGAATACAGTTAATGCTGAAATTGGTTGTGTTAAAGAGAAAGTTAGGGTTAAGTTTGGTAATATATCTCATGAATTTAATTTCTCTAAGTTTAGTAGGCAACCTCATGATAAGTAATTACCCAATAAAGATGAAATTATAGGTCTTGCTTCTATTGTTGTGCCTCCTACAGATCCTTTAGAACAATACTTGCTAGACCATGAAAATGATATGCATATGAATGAAAGAAATGAAATAGATGAGCTGTTCTTTAAACAAGCACCTGTTCTCAAACATAACTTGCCTGTTGAAACCTTGGGAGATCCTCTACCTCCCAAGAGTGATCCTGTGTTTGAATTGAAATAATTACCTGATACACTTAAATATGCTTATCTTGATGAAAAGAAGATATATCCTGTTATTATTAGTGCTAACCTTTCAGAGCATGAAGAAAAGAGATTACTTAAAACTCTGAAGAAGCACCGTGCTGCTATTGGATATACTCTCGATCATCTTAAGGGCATTAGTCCCACTTTATGTCAGCATAAAATTCATATGGAGCCAGACGCTAAACCCGTTGTTGATCATCAAATAAGGCTGAATCCTAAAATGAAGGATGTGGTAAGAACTGGAATATTAAAGCTTCTTGAGGCAGGTATAATTTATCCCATAGCTGATAGTAGATGGGTAAGTCCTGTTCATTGTGTTCCTAAGAAAGGATGTATTACCGTTGTTCCTAATGATAAAAATGAACTTATTCCACAAAGAATTCTAACCGGTTATAGGATGGTAATTGATTTCAGGAAATTAAATAAAGCTACTAGGAAAGATCATTACCCCTTGCCTTTTATTGATCAAATGTTAGAAAGATTATCTAAGCATACACATGTTTGTTTCCTAGATGGTTATTCTGGTTTCTCTCAAATACCTGTATCACCAGAAGATCAAGAGAAAACCACATTTACTTGTCCTTTTGGAACTTATGCTTATCGTCATATGCCTTTTGGTTTATGTAATGCACCTGCTACCTTTCACAGATGTATGACTGCTATATTCTCTGACTTTTGTGAAAAGATTGTTGAGGTTTTGATGGATGATTTCTCCATTTACGGAACTTCATTTGATGATTGCTTGAGCAACCTTGATCGAGTTTTGCAGAGATGTGAAGAAACTAATCTTGTCTTGAATTGGGAGAAGTGCCACTTCATGGTGAATGAAGGTATAGTCCTTGGGCATAAAATTTCTGAAAGAGGTATTGAAGTTGATAAAGCTAAAGTTGATGCAATTGAGAAAATGCCATGTCCTAAATATATCAAAGGTATAAGAAGTTTCCTTGGTCATGATGGTTTCTATAGAAGGTTTATAAAAGACTTCTCTAAAATTTCTAGGCCTCTTACTAATCTTTTGTAAAAAGATGTTCCATTTGTTTTTGATGATGATTGTGTAGAAGCCTTTGAAATACTTAAGAAAGCCTTAATTTCTGCACCTATTGTTCAACCACCTGATTGGAACTTACCCTTTGAAATTATGTGTGATGCTAGTGATTATGATGTTGGTGTTGTTCTAGGCCAAAGAGTTGATAAGAAATTGAATGTTATTCATTATGCTAGTAAAACTCTAGACCGTGCTCAAAGGAATTATGCTACTACTGAGAAAGAATTTTTAGCAGTTGTGTTTGCATGTGATAAATTCAGATCTTACATTGTTGATTCCAAGGTTACTATTCATACTGATCATGCTGCTATTAAATATCTTATGGAAAAGAAAGATGCTAAACCTAGACTTATTAGGTGGGTTCTGTTGCTACAAGAATTTGATTTGCATATTATTGATAGAAAGGAAGCTAAGAATCCCGTAGCTGTTAATTTGTCTAGAATGGAAAATGTTCTTGATGACCCACTTCCTATTAATGATGATTTCATTGATGAACAACTAGCTGTGATAAATGCTTCTCGTAGAACTCCTTGGTATGCAAACTATGTTAATTACATTGTTGCTAAATACATACCACCTAGTTTCACATACTAACAAAAGAAAAAGTTCTTCTTTGATTTAAGACATTACTTTTGGGATGACCCACATTTATATAAAGAAGGAGTAGATGGTGTTATTAGACGTTGTATACCTGAGCATGAACAGGAACAAATCCTACGGAAGTGTCACTCCGAGGCATATGGAGGACACCATGCGGGAGACAGAACTGCACACAAGGTACTACAATCTGGTTTTTATTGGCCTACTCTTTTCAAAGATGCACGTACATTTGTACTCTCTTGTGATGAATGTCAAAGAATTGGTAATGTTGGTAGACGTTAGAAAATTCCTATGAATTATTCACTTGTTATTGAACCATTTGATGTTTGGGGTTTTGATTATATGGGACCTTTCCCTAGATCCAATGGGTATACTCATATTTTAGTTGTTGTTGATTACGTTACTAAGTGGGTAGAAGCTATTCCAACTAGTAGTGTTGATCATAACACTTCTATTAAAATGCTTAAAGAAGTTATATTCCCGAGGTTTGGAGTCCCTAGATATTTAATGACTGATGGTGGTTCACATTTTATTCAAGGTGCTTTTCGTAAATTGCTTGCTAAATATGATGTTAATCATAGAATTGCATCTCCTTATCATCCTCGGTCTAGTGGTCAAGTTGAATTAACTAATAAAGAAAAAAAATTAATTTTGCAAAAGACCGTTAATAGATCTAGAAAGAATTGGTCTAAGAAACTTGAGGATGCACTATGGGCTTACAGAACTGCTTATAAAAATCATATGGGTATGTCTCCATATAAAATGGTCTATGGAAAAGCATGTCATTTACCTCTTGAACTAGAACATAAAGCATATTGGGCAATTAAAGAACTTAACTATGATTTTAAACTTGCTGGTGAAAAGAGGTTATTTGATATTAGCTCTCTAGATGAATGGAGAACACAAGCTTATGAAAATGCCAAGTTGTTTAAAGAAAAAGTTAAAAGATGGCATGATAAGAGAATTCAAAAATGAGAATTCAAAGTAGGTGATCATGTTCTATTATACAATTCTCGTTTAAGATTTTTTGCAGGAAAACTTCTGTCTAAATGGGAAGGACCGTATATCATCAAAGAAGTTTATCGCTCCGGAGCCATCAAAATAAACAACTCCGAAGGCAATAATCCGAGGGTGGTTAATGGGCAAAGAATTAAAAATTATATCTCAGGTACGCCCATTAATGTTGAAACTAATATTATTCAAACAATGACACCAGAAGAGCACATAGAAGAAACCTTCCGGAACGCTCCAGAATCCTGAAAAGGAGTAGGTACATGGTACAGTAAGTAAACCGACTCCAAAAATTCCATAAAAGTACTTTCTGTTTGTTTTGGAATATATAAAAAATTAGGAAAATAATAAACAGTCCAAAAAGTGCACGAGGAGGCGACAAGCCTGCGGGGCACGCCCTACCCCCCAGGGCGCGCCTACCAGGCTTGTGGTTCCCTCGTGGACTTTCCTGACTCCGTTTTTCTTCCATATTACTTGTCCTGCATGGGAAAAATTCATTATATATACTCACGGATGTTTTGACCACCGCATCGCAAGTTTCTCCTTTGTTCTTGTTTCGGGCTGTTTTTCTGACAGATCTAGATTGCCATGGCGTCTCCAAGCTTGTCCAAGGACACGTTCTACGAGAAGGTCATCAACCCGTACCTATCGGAGGTGATGAAGCACCCTCAAGCCATTGAGATGCGTGAGGGGGTTCTCCACATCTGGGACGTTCAAGGACCTACGAAGACCGGGAGCGAGAAGGCCAGGCTGGAAGCGGTGGAACAGGAGATCTTCAAGTGCCAGGGGATGGTGGAGCGCGGACTTAGTGCTAACCACTCCATGATCACGGAGTTCATCCGTGAGCACAAGTGGACGGCAAGAATATTGGGGACGTCATCTTCAAGCTCAATGACCGGATTGACTATCTTCAGGCCCAAATCTATGATCTACAAAATCAAAATTTTGAGTATGAGGCCAAGTTCAAAGTTATGAGTTTAGCTGCAAATTTCAGGACTCCGGAAACATGTTCGTCCTTTTATAATGGAGAACCTATGCCTTGGAAGACGGAGGACAAGCCCACCACTTCATCACCACCATCATCGAAGAAGGAGAATTGAGTACACGGGTATGGGCACCACCCTTGGCTTGTGCCAAGATTGGGGGAGGTGCCCCGGTATCGTATCACCATCACTTTTATCACCATTATCTATCTTAGTTCGATCCTTAGTTATTTCATGATTTAGAAGAATAAAGTTTAGTATGATTTAGCTTCGAGTGCTTGCTTTGTGATCTATCTATCTATGTAATCGGGTGTGAAAGTTATATAATAAAGAATAGTTTGAGTTGAGTGTTTTGCTTTTGTTGATCCAATCTTAGAAAAAAATAAAGGGTATAAAAAAATAAGCTCATATGCTAATCCCATGGGGAGTGATGACTTCACATAAAAGAAGTAAAATTGATAAAACTTGTTGGAAGTTGACAAACATAGTATTGGTCATTGTTGCAATTCATGAAAAAGTAATAAAGGAAGAGAGGTCTCACATATAAATATACTATCTTGGACATCTTTTATGATTGTGAGCCCCCATTAAAATATTCTATGTCAAATAGTCGACGTTGGACAAGGAAGACAATGTAATGAGTTATGTTTGCTTATATTCACATAGAACTTATATTGTTTTGGATCCTCTAACATGTGGTGCTTGCCCCCTATCTTTTGCTAGCCAAAATTCCGTACTAAGTAGAGATACTACTTATGCATCCAAAAACCCTTAAACCCAGTTTCATGCCATGAGAGTCCACTATATCTACCTATGGATTGAATAAGATCCTTCAAGTAAGTTGTCATCGGTGCAAAGCAATAAAAATTGCTCCTAAATATGTATGATCTTTTATTGTAAGGGAAAATAAGCTTTGTACGAACTTGTGATGGTGAAGAAATAAAAGCGACAGACTGCATAATAAAGGTTGCTATCACAAGGGGCAATATAAAGTGACGTTCCTTTACATTAAGAGCTTGCACATCCAAAAACAAAAAGCACATGACAATGTCTGCTTCCCTCTGCGAAGGGCCTATCTTTTACTTTATGTATTTACTTTTATGCAAGAGTCAATAGTATTCCCCTCTATTCTGTTTTTATTTTCTCTCTTGGCAAGCATCATGTGGTGGGGATTGATCCAGGCATATATATCCAGTTGGATGTAGGTGATCATGAGTTATTATTGTTGACATTACCCTTGAGGTAAATACATTGGGAGGCAAAATTATAAGCCCCTATCTTTCTATGTGTCAGACTAAAACTTTTGCTCCATAAGTATGCCATGAGTGTCAGCAATCATAGAAGACTAAATGATAGTTGAGTACGTGAACTTGCTAAACAAAGCTCTTACATAGACTCTTTCTGATAATATCATGAATTGCAATTGTTTCAGTGACTGAGATCATAGTTTGTTAGTTTTCAATTTGGTTTATGGTTCATACTTTAACTTGTGATTGAATTGTCACTTTTCATGAGAAGTTTTATGATGATATATTGCTGTTATAATAAAGATCATGATGCTTTCATTTCTGTATTTTGTTTTATCGACACCTCTCTCTCTAAACATGTGGTCATGATTATCGATTTTGGTTTTTCGCTTGAGGACAAGTGAGGTCTAAGCTTGGGGGAGTTGATACGTCCATTTTGCATCATGTTTTCCTACTTTTAATTAATATGTTTTTGATCATTATTTCACTTCATGGTACAATTCTTATGCCTTTTCTCTCTTATTTTGCAAGATTCACATGAAGAGGGAGATTGCCGGCAGCTGGAATTCTGGACCGAAAAGGGGTGAAACAGAGATAGCTATTCTGCACAACTCCAAATGACCTGAAAATTTATGAAGAATTATTTTGGAATATATAAAAAATACTGGCGAAAGAATTACCAGGAGGGGGTCCACCAGGAAGCCACAAGCCTGGGGGCGCGCCCTACCCCCCTAGGCGCACCCCCCGAGCTTGTGGGGTCCCTGGCAGGCCTCCGACCCCCTTCTTCTGCTATATGAAGCCATTTGCCCTAGAAAAAAAATCAGAAGAAGTCTTTCGGGATGAAGGGCCACCGTCTCGAGGCGGAACCTGGGCAGGAGCTATTTTGCTCTCCGGCGGAGCGATTCCGCCGGGGATACTTCCCTCCGGGAGGGGGAAATCGAAGCCATCGACATCACCAACGATCCTCTCATTGTGGGAGGACCAATCTTCATCAACATCTTCACCAGCACCATCTCATCTCAAACCCTAGTTCATCTCTTCTATTCAATCTTTGTCTCACAACCTCAGATTGGTACCTGTGGGTTGCTAGTAGTGTTGATTACTTCTTGTAGTTGATGCTAGTTGGTTTATTTGGTGGAAGATTATATGTTTAGATCCTTAATGTTATTCAATACCCCTCTGATCTTGAACATGAATATGATTTGTGAGTAGTTACTTTTGTTCTTGAGGACATGGGAGAAGTCTTGTAATAAGTAATCATGTGAATTTGGTATTCGTTCGATATTTTGATATGTATGTTGTTGCTTCCTTTAGTGGTGTTGTGTGAACGTCGACTACATGACACTTCACCATCTTTGGGCCTAAGGGAAGGCATTGTGGAGTAGTAATTAGATGATGGGTTGCTAGAGTGACAGAAGCTTAAACCCTAGTTTATGCGCTATTCCGTAAGGGGCTGATTTGGATCCATATGTTTCATGCTATGGTTAGAGTTATCTTAATTCTTCTTTCATAGTTGCGGATGCTTGAGAGAGGGGGTAATCATAAGTGGGAGGCTTGTTCAAGTAAGAATAGCACCCAAGCACCGGTCCACCCACATATCAAATTATCAAAGTAGCGAACGCGAATCAAACAAACATGATGAAAGTGACTAGATGAAATTCCCATGTGTCCTCGAGAACGCTTTGCTTATTATACAAGTTCGTTCCGGCTTGTCCTTTGCTACAAAAAGGATTGGCCCACCTTGCTGCACCCTTGTTACCGTTATTACTTGTTACTTGTTACGAATTGCCTTACTATCGAACTATCTGTTATCGACAATTTCAGTGCTTGCAGAGAATACCTTGCTGAAAACCGCTTGTCATTTCCTTCTGCTCCTCGTTGGGTTCGACAGTCCTACTTATCGAAAGGACTATGATTGATCCCCTATACTTGTGGGTCATCATGTGTTTATTTACTTGTCCTTGCACGAGAGAGGCTGGTAATTGGGATGCCCAATCCCTTAAATAAAATAAATAAATAAAGAAATATATAATAAAACAAAGGCTCCCCCTGGAAAGTTGAAAGTTTGGAGGGCACCCGTGAATTTGGCTAGCCATGGCTTGTGTTTGTATGGTTGAGGGGGAGTTAAACTTTTCATTTCTGCATGGGAACCGCCAATAATGTGTTCAACATGGAAGATATTGAAATCCTTAGTCATGACGTTGACAGGAAAGGCACACCACTCAAAATGTATTCAAATCTGTTTTTAGCAATGAGCTCTGGCACCGCTGCAAATTCCTGCTTCCCTCTGTGAAGGGCTTATCTTTTACCTTTCTGTCAATTTTATTTTTGTTCAGTCAACTTCTTATTTCAACCTCAATTATTCTCTAGTTGGCAAGCATCATGTGGTGGGGATAGATCCAGGCACATATATCCTGTCAAATATATTTGATCATTAATTATTATTGTTGACAATTATCTCTATGATAAATGAGTTGGGAGGTGAAACATTAAGCCCCCATCTTTCTCTGTATTCGATGGATGCTATTTGTTCTAAAAATATGCTTTGAGTATTAGCAATCATAGAAGACTATATGATAATTGAGTATGTGGAGCTCTTACTTAGACTTTCTTGAATAAGATGCATTGAAATTGTTTGGTGACTAAGAACATAAGTTGTTAAGTTTCCAGAGAATGCATTTGAACCGTAACATGTGAATTGATTGCTACTTTATCATGATGAGTTTTATGAGAAAGATTTGCTCGTATGATGCTAGAAAAAGTGATTGAAATTATCATTGACCAAACTTGTGCACTATACCAGCATTCACACTTCATAAATTATTTCTTTTATCATTTACCTACTCGAGGACGAGCAGGAATTAAGCTTGGGGATGCTGATACGTCTCCAACGTAAATATAATTTATGAAGTATTCATGCCATGTTAGCAATAACTTTATATGGTTTTGGTGCACTTTTATATGACTTTTATATGATTTTCATGGACTAACATATTAACCTAGTGCCTAGTGCCAGTTGCTGTTTTCTGCTTGTTTTTGGTTTTCCAGAAAATCCATACCAAACGAAGTCCAAACGCAGCGAAACTTTTTGATGATTTTTTCTGGAAGAAAAGAGACCCAAGAAGCTTTGAGGGAGTACCAGAAGCCCCACAGGGACCCCACAAGGCAACAGGGTGCGCCCAGGGGGTGGCCGCGCCCTGATGCCTTGTAGGCCCCCCTGTGGCACCTCTTCGCGTGATTCTAATGCTGAAAATTCTTATAAATACAGAAACCCCTGAAAGTTCACCTAGATGAGTTTTTCTGCCGCTGCAAGCCTCTGTTCCGAAGCGATCCCATTGGGAGCTCCGTTCCGGCACCCTGCCGGAGGGGGGAAGTCATCACCGGAGGCCATCTTCATCATCCCCGCTGCTTCCATGATGAGGCGGGAGTAGTTCACCCTCGGGGCTGAGGATATGTACCAGTAGCTATGTGTTTGATCTCTCTCTCTCTCTCTCTCTCTCTCTCTCGCATGTTCTTGATTTGGCACGATCTTGATGTACCGCGAGCTTTGTTAATATAGTTGGATCATATGGTGTTTCTTCGCTCTCTATCTTCTTGTGATGAATTGAGTCTTTCCCTTTGAGGTTTCGTTATTGTCGGATTGAATACTTTGGATTTGAGAACACTTAATGTATTTCTTGCATGTGGATACCCGTGGTGACAATGGGGTATTCTATTGGGTCACTTGATGTATGTTTTGGTAATCAACTTGCGGATTCCCGTGACCTTGGGGTAATCTAGGCATATGGGTTGGTACACGTTTTCATCCTTCTTTCTCCGATAGAAACTTTGGGGTACTCTTTGATGTTCTTTGTGTGGATTAAATATTATGAATCCGAAGTTGTTTGATGCATATCGAATAATCAACTCACGGGTACTTGTGGTGACATTGGAGTATCTAGGTGACATTAGAGTTGGTTGATGCGTATCATATGGTGTTATTTCAGTACGAACTCTAGGGCTGTTTGTGACACTTATAGGGATGGCTCAATAGATTGATCGGAAAGGATAACTTTGAAGTGGTTTTGCTACCTACAACAATTTCTTCTTATGTTCTCCGTTTGCTAGGAACTTTGGAGTGATTCTTTGTTGCACATTGAGGGATTGTTATACGATTCAATTATGTTAGCACTGTTGAGAGATTGCATTAGTGAATGTATGAACCATAGGCCTTGTTTCTAAGCATTGCAATACCGTTTGTGCTCACTTTTTCTACTTGCTACCTTGCTATTTTTATTATTTCAGGTTACAAAAACCTATATCTACTATCCATACTACACTTGTATCACCATCTCTTCGCCGAACTAGTGCACCTATACAATTTACCATTGTATTGGGTGTGTTGGGGACACAAGAGATTTCTTGTATTTGATTGCAGGGTTGTTTGAGAGAGACCATCTTCATCCTACGCCTCCCACGGATTGATAAACCTTAGGTCATCTACTTGAGGGAAATTTGCTATTGTCCTACAGAACTCTGCGCTTGGAGGCCCAACAGAGTCTACAAGAATAAGTTGTGTAGTAGACATCAAGCACACTTGCAGTTCAAATTTGAATTACTTGATGTAAATCACCAGAAATTCAATAAATCAATGAAATATGGCAATATCAATCTGAAATTCATGAAAAATTGGCAGTTGGCATCCCATGTGGTATACTTTAGGGGAAAATTGTAAGGGCACAATTTACAATATTTTTTATGGCACTTGCTTCACAAAAAAGTCATGTACGGCACTAGAAAAATGGAAAATTAACTTTTATTTGTGGTATTGTGAGTTTATCATTTTTCCCACAAGCCATTGCACATAGGAGGCCTCCATGTGAAAGGATTTCAATTTTTGAGCCTCTTTTTCATTTTCTATAATTTCTTTCCATGTGTTGTCAAAATTGCATGGATGACTAATCATATATAATGGTTGAGTAATTGAGTTTTCTTTGTGGATACTGCCTACATTCCTAACGTGAAAGGTGAAAATGATTTTTCAGAATTTATTGGACCAAACTAGAGCACACTTGCAGTTCAAATTTGAATTACTTGATGTAAATCGCCAGAAATTCAATAAATCAATGAAATATGGCAATATCACTCTGAAATTCATGAAATACTGGCAGTTGGCATCCCATGTGGTATACTTTAGGTGAAAATTGTAAGGGCACAATTTACAATCTTATTTATGGCACTTGCTTCACAAAAAAAAGTCATGCATGGCACGAGGAAAATGTTAAATTAACTTTTTATTTGTGGTATTGTCAGTTTATAGTTTTTCCAACAAGCCATCGCACATAGGAGACCTCCATGTGAAAGGATTTCAATTTTTGAGCATCTTTTTCATTTTCTATAATTTCTTTCCATATGTTGTCAAAATTGCATGTAAAATCATACAAATTCACTTTCTGATTTGCGTGCGGCATCGGGTTTCTAACGAGATTCATACAAATCATGAGTCATTCAAAGTGCATCCAAACAACTCAAAATACAATCCAATCTTAGCATACGAATTCATACATACTTTATTTAAATAAAATGACAAATCCTAAACTAAATCTTCTGGTTCAACTTGCGAGTGGCACGCGGCAATCACGTCATCGAAGCTAAGGCCATCCCAGAAGGCACATCGCCCGGCGATGTTTAAGTGCACCATCAAGTTGGTGTTGTCGAAGCGCTGGATCTGAGCGGCGCGGTCCTCCTCGAGGATCTGCGACCATGTTGGGCTGTTAGGATCGAAGCCTGGATGCGCCCTCTCCTCTGGCGTCAGACCTGCACGAAACCTATGGATGGTGCGCGCAAAGGGGACCATACCGACGGCGGGGATAGGCGCCACCAGAAGTCCCCCCGCACTCAGAACCACTACAAAAAATGGATACATCTGTGACATTATGGCCCGAACGAAAAGTTTTTCTGTCATGGTTGTGACACTTCTATGACAATAATTGTGACAAAACACGTATCAACATAGATATGGCGGGCTCCTACTTCTATGAAAACAAAATTATGACAGAAAATGGGCTTTTCGTCCTGGGCGGGCCGGAGACGCACCCGCATGACATTCTTTGGGCCATCCATGACGTAAAAAATCGTGGTAAAAGTGAGGGCGAGGAAATTTTTGGGGAGTTCCCGGTTACGGTGGGTGATCGGGGCAGAGCGATGCAGTGTGGTTTGCGCGTTTCTCTCGTACGCGCGCGCATGTGCGAGGCATTCGCTAATTGAACCCGAGCGAGGCGTTCGCTTACTGAACCCGAGCGATCGATCGATCCCTCGCACTACTACACGTACTGAACCCGAGCGATCGATCCCACTGTGTACTGAAGCCGAGCGATCCCTTCGCTGCTAACTGAACCGGAGCGATCCCTTCGCTGCTAACTGAACCCGAGCGATCCCTTCGCTGCTAACTGAACCTGATCAATCCTTCTCACTGCTTACTGAAGCCGATCGAGCCCCCATGGAAGATGTAGCCAGCCGGTGTTGTGTTGCCTCTCGATGAACAGTGCCCGTTACTGCCGCGTGCGCGATACACGTAGACACGAGTTGAGACGCATCGATCGAGCCGGTTGGTTGGCTATGGATGAACAGTTCTTGTTGCTGCCGCCCGCTCGTACGCCCCACCCCAGCCGGTGGGTTGGCTCTGGATGAACAGTACCCTGGCCACGTGAAGGTGGTTGGCGCTGGATGAACAGGACCTCGAGGAGGCCGTGCCGCGGTACGCCATACCCCAGCCGGTTGGGGGTGGATGAACAGGACCCCCGTGGAGGCTGGATGAACAGTAGCCGGTGGAGGCTGGAGGAAGTCGACGGTGGATGAACGGTAGCTGATGGAGGCTGGAGGAGGTCGGCCGTGGATGAACAGTAGCCCATGGAGTCTCGTTTTGCGGTACGCCACACCCCTCCCAATGAACAGGACCCCCGTTTCGACCGTAGGCAGTTGGGGAGAAGTCCGTTTCCTCCATTTTGTGGCACGCCAGAGCCCTCCCGATCAACAGGACCCCGTTTCGATCATAGGCGCTCGAACAGAAGTCCGTTTCCTTCGTTTTGCGGTACGCCAGAGCCCTCCCGATCAACAGGACCTCGTTTCGACCGTAGGCGCTCGAACAGAAGTCCGTTTCCTCTGTTTTGCGGTATGCGACACCCCTCCCGATGAACAGGACCCCGTTTCAACCGTAGGTGGTCGAACAGAAGGCTGTTTCCTCCGTTTTGCAGTACGCCAGACCCCGAGTTGATGAACAGCACCCCGTGTCGGCTGTTTCATCCAAGCCGGTTGGCTCCCGATGAACAGGACGAGTTCCGACCCAGTCGCTTGGCTCCCGATGAACACGACACTGTTTCCTCCGTTCTGACCCAGCCGGTTAGCTGCCGATGAACACGAGGCCGTTGCTGCCATCCGTTGCCTCTCCATGTACACAAGCCC
The DNA here is from genome assembly GCA_039707655.1 of Elymus sibiricus. Taxonomy (NCBI): domain Eukaryota; kingdom Viridiplantae; phylum Streptophyta; class Magnoliopsida; order Poales; family Poaceae; genus Elymus; species Elymus sibiricus. The sequence goes on from CM077664.1 coordinate 210,490,850, forward strand.
TGGCCGTATGTATGCGCGAGTACGCGTTCCAGACCCCGCCCGTATGTATGTACGTGGTTGTATTCTTTGCCGTGTGGTCAGCCTCACCGCGTACAGTCCTCTGCCGATGGCTGTCGTTCATTGACCACGTTGACTACGCCGCGCCGAGAGCACCAAAGCTTTGGACGACGGCGAGGCCTAGGAAGGGAACGACGCGGAGCCGGGGAAGACGCGGCAGTGGATGCCCACGCAGAAGGGAGTACGAGGGTTGACTGGTTCGGCTGCGGTGTGAGGCTGCCGGCGCCGGAGAATAACAGGGGATGTGGGTGAGTAGAGGGAAGGCCTAGCCAGCGGTGGGAGTAGGGTGGGGCAGTGCGGCCTGCGCGGCAGCACAGCCGGCCACGGGAGGCAGGAGCAGGCGGTCCCGCCGGCGCTGGTTTGGGTGGCTGGAGCAAGAAGATCAGAGATTGAAGAAGCAGCACGGCCATTGGATGAACATCCAACGGTCACTGCTGCTAGAATCGTTTGTTGACTAAGTTGACAAAACCCTGCATACGGGTCAACTTAGTAGGCCCACAAGTCAGCCTCCAAATAAGGTGGGTCCCAGTAAGCAAGGGGAGGAATCATTTTTCTTGCGTGTAATAAGGAGGCACTTCCTTGCGTGTGACAATGGACCTCGTGGGTCCCAGCTCTCAGCCTCTCCATGTACAGTCCTCTTCCGATGGTTGTCGTTCATTGACCGCGTTGACGATGTCGTGCTGAGAGAACCAAGGCGGTGGACGACGGCGAGGCCTAGGAAGGGAATGACCCGGAGCCAGGGAAGAAGACACGGCAGTGGTTGCCCACGCGGAGGGGGGTACGAGGGTTTACTGGTTCGGCCGCGGTGTGAGGCCGCCGTCGCTGGAGAATAACAGGAGGTGTGGGTGAGTAGATGGATGGCCTAGCCAGCTATGGGAGTAGGGTGGGGCGATGAGGCCTGCGCGGCAGCACAGCTGGCCACGGGAGGCGGGAGCAGGCGGTCCCGCCGACGCTGGTTTGGGCGGTTGGAGCAAGAAGATCAGATATTGAAGAAGTAGCACGGCCGTTGGATTAGCATCCAACGGTCACTGCTGCTAGAATCGTTTGTTGACTATAAGTTGACAAAGCCCTGCGTACGCGTCAACTTAGTAGGCCCACAAGTCAGCATAACATCTGTGGCGGACAGCATATAGCCCATTTGCTATTTTTCCTAAATTTACAGACCAATTGCTAATTATTACGTAATTTATTGCAGCCCATATTATATTTTTAGAATACCAGACCATTTTCTCCAAGGACAGGATTAAAAATTTCAACGATATTTCATTGAAATAGCTGAACTATTTTTAATCCCAAAATTTCGAGCCCGATAATAACTAAATTTAAAATATATTTAAATTATGTTAAAATCCAATGAAATTTGAAATATCAAAAAATAAAAGAAAATTCGCAATTTGAAACTAATTGCCCATTTTCTTTGTTTATATATATACAGCCCATTACATATTACTTATATGATTTACAACCCTTTTTGTCTGGGCAGGCCGAATGTATCCCTCATCATCTTGAATGATTTGCAGCCTAGCAGGACGGAGAAAAAGAAATCGTCCTGTGTAGGCTATTCTACGAAAAAAGGTGGGCCAGTCATTTTCACCGAGAAAAAAAACAGCTAGGCTCATCATGTTGTAAACAAAAAATAAAAGCCTGGGCTAGACGGGCCACAGACACCGCAAATCCCAGTTGATAACCTACTCCGTCTCAATAGCAACAACAAAACTGCTCGAGCAACTGGGTCCCACGTGTCAGCCACTCCATGTGCAATTCTCTCGTAGTACGTTGACAATTTCGTAGGTCCCAGATGTCAGCAAACAATCGGAGGAAGCATTTTTTCAGTAATAAGGAGGAGCTTCCTTGCGTGCGAAGATGTAGCTGGTGGGTCCCAGCTGTCAGGGAGTGGAATCATTTTGCTTCCGTGTAATAAGGAGGCACTTCCTTATGTGCAACCACGGACCTCGTGGGTCCCAACTGTCAGCCTATCCACGTACAATCCTCTTCCGATGGCTATCGTTCGTTGACCATGTTTACGACGCCGTGCCGAGTGCACCAAGGCGGTGGACGACGGCGAGGCCTAGAGAGGGAACGACCCGGAGCCGGGGAAGACTCGGTAGTGGATGCTCACGCGGAGGGGAATACGAGGGTTTACTGACTCGGCTGCGGTGTGAGGCCGCCGTCGCCGGAGAATAACATGAGGTGTGGGTCAGTAGAGGGATGGCCTGGCAAGCGATGGGAGTAAGGTGGGGCGGTGAGGCCTGCATGGCAGAACAGCCGACCACGGAAGGCAGGAGCAGGCGACGCCGGCGCTGGTTTGGGCGGCTGAAGGAGGAATATCAGAGATTGAAGAAGTACACTGCCAGTTGGATTGACATCTAACGGTCTCACGCTGGTAGAGTCGATTTGTTGACTAAGTTGACATAGCCTTGCGTACGCATCAACTTAGTAGGCCCACAACTTAATATATAAACTAATTTTTTTTGCGAATATAATATATAAACTCGTAAAACTATATATATATATAAAGTAGAGATGACAAAAATAGAACTGGGCTGTGCGTTTTCTTCAGTAAAAAAAACTGGGCTGCTGATGTTCTAAGAAAAAATAAAACCAAGGCTGGGCGGCCCAGAGGCTAGTTGATACCTGCTAGATCCTTGTGGCCGCATGGCGTCATGGGTTGTGCCTGTTAATAAACAAAACATAACCTGGGCAGTCTACAGCCTAGTAAATATTTGCTCGACCTCAAAAAAAATATACTACCTGCTGGATCCCAGTTTTCAGTCTCTCCTTGTAGAATTCTCTTGTTTATTGACTACGTTGAAAATTTCATGGGTCTCAGACGTCAGCATATTTTTTTCATCATGATAATAAGTGTGTGCACTTGCTTGCCTATGGCCATAGACCTACTGGGTCTGTACTGTTAGCCTCTGTATGGACAGCCCTCTTCTGGTTCCACGGACGAATTTCATGCAAATCGAATGATTTTCATTGAAACCGGACCAAATTCATTACATTTTACATGTTTCTTTTTCTTATGGAACACTTTACATATTTCAACTAAATGATAGCCGACTAGGCCTTTTTTTAGTCCAAAAATGATTGCTGGAAGCGGCGGCTCCCGTTTCTCACGCCTATTAAAATTTTTGGTTAACTGAGAACTTGAACGAGCGAACATGTCGTATGCGGTTTTTTTTAGTGATACTGTATGTGGTATTTGGGTTAAAGGGATGGCATGGGAGGCGCTTCCCGCGATCGAGGTCCTGACACTTAACTGTTCTTAAAGGCCCAAATCCATGGTTCCTCTGTTTAACAATCTGCAACTGGGCTTGGCGTGCCACAGCCCAGTCCTGATGTGCTGTGTCCAACTGTCAGCCTGTGAAACCTGATGGATCCCCTGCATACTGGAAGATGTTAGTAAAATTTTGGAGAATTGGGAATTCGAATGGCAGGTGCTTTTGCTACTTATATTAGGTGCCTGGAAATTCGTTTCGCAACGATTACTTCAGCGTTATATCCACGTCGACCCTTGACATGATGGTTGGAAGGAAATGCCAAGTTCAGACCGAAAGATCCTTAACAACAACACCAACTTGCAGAAGACCAGGTAGAACTAGTACTACCAAACTAACTTATAATCTTTTTAGTCCTGGCTCTCATTTTCGTCTGGTAGAAGATCTTGCAGATGACCAGCTCCCGCTCCTTCTCTTGCTCGAGGTCCCCGAGGTGGTACTGGTGCATCACCCAGTTGGTCCTCTGCTGGTCAAAGTTTTTGTTGGTGTGCGGCACCAGAACCTTTTTGTTGCCCCTCTGCCGGTCGTTGACCATCACCGGCATGGTATTGCCGGTCTTGTGCCACATCGCGTGCATGCTGCACTCCGATTGTATCTTGCGACGCGTCAGCATACCCCTTTTGAATGCCCTGGAGTCGCGCTGGAAGAAATGCTTGCTTAGGCCACTCAGTGTGATACCTGCAGTATTAGAGAAATACAATCCCAGGACGGGCAGCATACATCAGATTTGTAAAAAGAAAGGAATATATTTTGTGCAAGTAGACGGTCGATCGGTGTAACATCCCAAATTTTCAATTTGGAATGTTTTACAATTATAGCTAAGCATCTATGGCATTTTGTTTGAATTGTGGTGGAATTTGAAATTTTAGGGGCATTGGAGTTTTCTGTTTGAATTTGAATTCAGTTCAAACTGGCATTTGAATTTAATATCAAAATTTCTGACAAAATACTTTGATCAAAAATTATGAGAGGTGGTAACATGACACCCCAAAAGTCAGAAGAAAATAATGCCAAAAGAAATTGAATTCAAATTTGGGTTTATTTGGAATTTTCGAAAAAATGATTTTTTATAAAGTTTTTATTTTGCCTCTGAAAAATAGTTCATCTTTTAGGATTTATTTTTCTGATCATTTTGGTATTTTATAAGTATATATAATATTTTATTTTATTTTCTAGTATTTATTTTTTTCTCTGTGAAAAAAAAACCCTTAGCCAACGCCAGCCAAGCGCCAGGCCAGCCGGCCCACTCCCCGCAGCCCACCAGCAACCCGCGGCCTGCCTCGCCCGAACTCGCTATGAGCCGGCCACCCGACCCACGCCCCTTCCTCCGCTGCCACCGACAGGTGGGACCCACCTCGTCTTCCACCCCGCAACGGCCGCGCCCGAATCCTGGACGCGTCCGGAGAGCCGCCGCCACTCCGATCCTCCCGGGATCGCGTCCCGCGTCGAACCCCTCCTCCAAGACTTTGTCCTATAAATAGCTAGCCTCGTCCTCTCTCGATCCCTTTAAACCCCGAGCTCGACATCACCCATATCACCCGTCCACGCGGTTCCAATCTCCGCCACCGAACCATCTTCACCAGAAGATTCCAACGCCGGTGAGCACCTTCGTGACCCTCGGCTTTGCACTTCGACAGAGTTTACCCATATGCGTGTTTTTGACATAATTTTGTCCCCTCTCGTGCTCCGCAGCATCACCCTCGACCACATCAAGCTCTCGCCGGAGCTCCAGCTCGCCCGAACTTCGGCATCTCCCTCCGGTCGCCGTCCCCATTGAAGCCCGACCACCGCCGCCGTTGCCGTCGCCGTTTTCGGTAACGACCGGCCACCCGTTTTTTTCTTCCGCATCGGCAGCCCCTCTGCGCCGTTAGATCTAAATCCTACGCACTAGAATAGATCGTGTTTTTTTTTGGCCGTGAACCGTTTTGTGCTAAGGTTCGGCCATCCGCCGCTAAGCTCCCGCGCGCACACCCTTTAGGCCAATGGCAGCGCGACACATAGCCATAGCCCGATCTATAGTGTTTTTTTAATTTTCGTTTTTGTTTTTGAAAACAGAATAGTTCCTGTTTTAGAAAATTAATATCAATTAGGATTTTTAGTATTTTAATTTGATTATTTTTGCATTAGATTAGAAATTTTTTGAAGATTCTGTAGATATCAAGTTTGACTAGATTTGACAGTTTGAATTTGAATTTTCATGAATTTGCTCAAATCACTAGATTGGCTATAATTTGAGATAGGGGTATGATTTTTGAGTGATTATTTTTGCTACTGATTCTTTGTGACTTTGTTTATCACTAGGATTAAATTGGTGAATTTTAGGATTATTAAAAAATTAGGTTTTAACGAAAGCAGTACTGTTTTAGTGCTTTATAGGTTTTGTGTTATTTCTTTTAATTTTAATTGCTTTACATTGTTTTCTTTTCTTCTTTCTGACATATTCTTTTTAGTTTCTGTTAAGTTACCAGTAGAAATTTATTTTGTAGTAAAAAAATATTTTTCGTATTTTATTTATTTTATCTTACTAGAAAACTTGTTTTGAGGATTATAGGAGTTTTACAAGTGATTTTAATATGATTCCTTTTGCATAAAATTTTCTATGTGTTTTTCTTTCTGTTATTTACTAAAAACTTTATTTTTTTCTGTTAAAAATTTATTAGTGGCAGAAAACTTATTTTGTAGCTTGTTTTACTTGTAGAAGTTTGTGCATTGAGTTTTAGAGTTTTCTTTGGTTTTGTTTTTGGTTTTCTTTGTGTGTGATTTATTGTTTGTTTTAATATTAGTTTACTTGCTGTTATAGTGTTAAGTTGTATGATGAATTGCTTATGTTGTGAATGTTTGTTTCGATAGATTATCCGGAGTGCGAGGCTTGTTACTACGAGTCTTTAGAGTTTGAAGATCGTCACCAAGGCAAGTCATTTGATCATGTACTATTTTACCTATGATTTTTATTGCATTAGTTGTTATCCTCCCCACCATGCATGCAAGTAGGTGAATTTAAGTTATGTTCTTGAGTAGTATCATGTGGTAGGTTGAACCCAAATCCCCATGTTACCAATGCCCGGGAACGTTGTAGTTATTTTGCTATGCTTCGTAGACGGGGGTTGGTTGAGTGAATTACATGGGAGTTGTGAGAGTTAAGGTGATGACTACAACCCCAAGACTTCAAGATCTCAAGACGGACTTCAATTCACTACTGGGTGGAGGACGGATGGAAGGTCACCCTGGAGTACCCAGTGGTTGACCCAGGGATGCATGGAGAAGCGCCATGACATCTTGCGGAAAGCTTCACCCAGCCACGAAGAGACAAACGGATACACCTTGACCGGAAGCTTACCTATGCAGCCGCAAGTCACTATGGGCTTATAACGCCCCGGACAGACCCGCCGGTGGTTGTTACTCCTGGCGGGATCTAGACTGGCCTCACAGATCAATACTAGTCTTTCCTGCGCACTTTGTCCTCACTCATGCGCACCCGGGAGCAACATCCCGGTCGGTCACCCATCCTGAAATTACTCCAAGCTGAGCACGCTTAACTTTGGAGTTCTTTCCGAATGGGCTCCCGGAAAATAAGGAATTCCTTATTGATATGAGTAGTCTATCATCCCTAATAAGCCAGTCCATCACATACACGCCCACTCAGAGGAACCGACGTCCTCGTCGGGCCACAGGAACGTTCCCTCTTGGCACATACGTCTGTGCATCCAGTCCGGTACATGTGACATGTCGTGTGCCACGACGGGTCACAAACGTCATGAACAACATGACCGCGCACCTGTCCACAAACATCCGTGTAACCGCGAGGGTTGGCTCTGATACCAACTTGTCACGCCCAATATGTGATCCTATCCTTGAGGGAGTCGGAGGCCCCACCAGGGATAGAAGCACATATCGAAGACGCTTGCAAGGTGGATATCATTACATCGCACCATGTACATAATAGATGGGGGTACAGAGGAATACATACAATCATCACATGAATACATCAATACATAGCAAACACCATATAGAAGAGCAGAATCCGACTACGGATGAAACACAAACGAAAAACACGAATGACATCCACCCTGCTAGCCCTGGCTGCTGACCCGGAACCTATCCCAAGATTAACGAAGAGGATGAAGCCGAAGAAGAACTCCAAAAGCAAACACGCATCGCGCTCACGTCAAATCATCGCATTACCTGTACCTGCACCTGTTGTTGTAGTAATCTGTGAGCCACGAGGACTCAGCAATCCCATAACCATGGGTAGCAAGACTATCAAAGCTTAAAAGGGTATGGAAGGGTAAGGTGGTGAGGTTGCAGCAAGCACTAAGCATTATATGGTGGCTAACCTACGAGTACAAGAATAAGAAGAGTAACTACGCATAACGGTCGCAAACTATTAATGATCAAGAAGTGATCCTGAACACCTACTTACGAGTCAAACATAACCCCACCGTGTTCTCTTCCCGAACTCCCTCGAAAAGAGACGACCATGGTTATGCACGCGGTTGGTATATTTTAATTAGAATTAGTGTCAAGTTCTCTACAACCGGAGGTTATAAATTTCCAAGTTGCCACATAACCGCGGGCACGGCTTCGCGAAAGATTTAACCCTGCAGGGGTGCTCCAAGTAGTCCATTATAAATTACCACACGCATCCGATGGAACATCCTCACACCATGATAACACGATGCTTACGATAAGGAATCCCGGTGGACAAGCCACTCGTAACAGGTAAAACTAAACCAGCAAGACCTCCCGGTGAGCCTGATCCGTGTCTAGAGCCGCGCGCACTCTGTCTACGGGCATCATCCATCTATGCAATATCGGACGATAGCCAAAAGAACCCGAGTTGCCCCGAGGCGGCTCCGCCGACTGCTAGGTAGGTGGACCAACGGTTGTGTTTTGCCGCTGGCCCGAGTTATGTTGGAATTAAAAGAGTCCCCGAGGTGGCGACCCTCTATGCATTTATTATTAGGTTCATGTTGGCAAATGTTAAAACCAATGTTGGGCCTTGCTGGAGAAGTCTTAGCCTAAAACGAATGGGCAGGGGGGTTCCCATATGCCTCACATGTGTTAGAAGCGCTCATCAAGGAACATAACACCGGTATTACGGAAACTAGGGCGGCATGAGTGGAACAAAACACTAGGCAAAAGGCCGAGCCTTCCACCCATTACCAAGTATATAGATGCATTAATTAAATAAGAGATATTGTGATATCCCATGATATCCATGTCCCAACATGGAACAACCTGCACTGCACCTGCAACTAGCAACGCTATAAGAAAGGGCTGAGCAAATCGGTAACATAGCCAAACAACGGTTTGCTGGGTAAGGGTGGTTAGAGGCTGTATCGTGGCATATGGGAGGCTGACATGTATGTGGTAGGAAGCGCGATATAGCGATAGCAACGAGACAATTAGCAAGCAAAGGTAGTAAAGATATCCGAGGTCATGATCATCTTGCCTGAAATCCCGCTCGGAAGAAGAACGAGTCCATGAAGTAGTCGAACAAGCGTAGTCGAACGAATCTTCACACTTCACAACGTAACCGGAACTATCGAGAAGAAGCGCAACCGGAAAGAAGAAAACCACATGGTAAACAAACAAGCATAAACATGGCATAATGCATAACCAAGTATGATGCATGTCAAGTTTAAAGATGCATGGCATGGCAAAGATGCAACAAACAACTACTACACATTAAGTGAAGCTCAATATGCAACTTGCATATTGACGAAACTCCACATACAATTATTTAGTTCACTCCCGTTTATGCTATTCATCAACATTAAATGTTGTTAAACATGGCAAGAGATGAAGCATAATTAATCTACCTATCTAGGCAATTTAAATGAGGCCGGAAACAACACATAACAATTCCGGATAATCCCCATATGCTTTTTTTTGAATTTGGTACTGTTCTAAAAAAACACAATTTTAATGTTGTTTAACATGCAAAGTAAGTGCACCATGTTAAACTACACATTTTTCTAGACCATTTACATATAAAGTTTATTTAATTCGGAGCTACGGTTATTTAGTTATGCAATAACTCATTTTAGCATGTCATTTATGCAAATTAATGGAAACAGCAATTTTAAACATTTTAACTTGGATGAAAGTTGGATATTGTGAAACTACATGAAATTCTAAGCATTTTACATATAAAGTTTGTTTAATTCCGATGCATGAAACTTAGAAGGTTTTTCTGCAAATCTGTTTTCCTGTGGATACTAGAGAAATTCGCCAGACAAAAAAAAACTCTACGTGGCCAAAACTGAGGCGGACTGGGCCTCACCAGAGGGGCTCAGCCCACGCGTTGAAGAGGAAGGCCGTCAGGAGGGCGGCTGGGCCAGCGCGGCTTGCGGGCCACACGCGTGAGGAGGTGGCCCAGGCGATCTGACGAGGCAGGGGCTCACAGGACCTGGCGAGCTGGTCAACGCGGCTGGACGAAGCAGGCGAGGAGGCAGGGGCTCGTGCTCGTCCTCGTGAAGCAGGACGACGGCGGCGGACTTGGCGCGTGGAGGCAGAGGCCGGGAACGGGATGATGACGTCGGGGTGCGGATCCGGCGGCGGCGAGGATCTCTCCGGTGAGGCAGGGACTTGGCGCGGGCTCGGCGGGGTCCGATGCAGAGGCATCTCCTCGGCGCCGCAGGCTGGGCGCAGAGCAGGTAAGGCGGCGACGAGGTTCAGCGAGTCGAGGATAGACGGATCCGGTGATCCAGCACATGGAGGCGGAGCTCTTGTGGCGGCGCGGTGCTCCTGAACTCTTGCGGGTGACCATGTCAAAGGTGAGAGAGAGATGAGTGGAGGGCAGGTGAAGAAGAACATTAGGAGAAGGAAAGGAAGCAGGGCACGAGGAGCTGGTGTTGCTGGTCGGCGGTAGCCGTTGGGCAGCGGGGACGAGGTGCTCAGGGACGCGGGGTGGACGGCGGCGCAGGGGGATCAGGCGGCCGCGGGTCTCGATCAGGAGTTCCTCCCCTGATCCAGATCGGATCGAGGAGGCTGTGGCTGCGGGAGCTGCAGGGGGACACCTCCTGGACGTCGGATCTCGATCCGACGGTCCGGATGGATGGATCTGGAGTCTGGGGTGGACTGGGTGGGGCTGAAAACGAGGAGAGAAGTGGCTGCGCAGGTGACTGCGGGGAGGATCCCGAGGTGGAGCTGGTTTGGCAGCGGCGACGCGATGGGACAAGGGGCTAGGTTTTAGGGTTGCTGTCTAAAACTAATTGGGCTTGGTCTATATATAGTAGGATGTCCAAAAGAGGGCTAAATCGGACCCTCAGATTTAGATCGGGCGGTCGAGAAAAATATGCTAGGGGAGTCCAAAGAAGAAACCGAAGATGATTGGGGATGTCCGGGGTTGATCCGGATCCATCGGTCACGACAGGTCGGTTCGGGTCCGGGGAGAGTTTCGGATGCGCACGCGAGGGGGGGGGGTCTTTGCACTATGCAGAGAGACTCCGGCTTAGGCAAGAGAGAACACGAAGATCCAGGTCGCAAGGGGTCTACGAAAGGTCAACAGAGAAGAACGGGAAGCGGCACTATGAACGGATGCAAGTTTTGGAAAATGACGGCAACGGAGTGCCGATGCAATGCAAATGATGCCATGATGAATGCAACAAACCAATAATTAACGCGGCAATAACGAAAAACATGGAAGGCGTCTGAATCATCGGTCTCGGGGCGTCACAACTCTCCCCCACTAACAGAAGATCTTGACCCGAGATCTTAGGAAGGAAACGGAGGGGAAGAGGAAGAGGAAAAAGGAAGAGGTAAAACAAAATTGCTTCTTTGACAAATGAGTGAAACCAACAAACCCTGAAGGTTGCAAAGAGTTGAAGAATGGCTTGAGGAACAAGCAAGAATTCGAAACCACTCTGGTTGAAACGAGATAGATAAGGAATGAGAACAAAAAAAGAATTTGGGCAGCACACCGGTAGAAAAGAGAAGCAAAGCTTGATAAGAAGAAAAGGACTTGAAAAAAGGGCACAACACTCCAGTAAAATAGATAAGCAAGGAAAAGAACATGATCTTGGCGAAATGAGATAATGGGTCGAAGAGAGAAACACCACAACGCCTCCGGAACAAAAGAATAGAAGCTAGATCGTTGGAGATAAAAGAGCGGAGAAGAAAATGACAACTTCTCCCACAATTGAATTTGAAAAACATCCTCACAAAGAAGGATTGAACGGAGTTGTTGAAAAATCAACAACGAAAAGAATAAGCTTGTTGTGGGTTTATGGAAACATCTCAAAATTATGAGGTGACAACCGGCCACTAACAAAAAACAATTGATTGGTTGAGGTCAACAAAGAGATGAAAACTTCTTTCACCGAGAGGATAAAAGGGTACTTGGATCATTCATAAGCACCATGATAGCAGCAATCCTTAGGAAAAGCTTTAGGTGAAAATATAACCCAAGTTAACTCATTCCTGAACGAAGAGAAAAATGATGGGTTTAAATATCTCATTCCTGACAACTTGCGAATCATGAAACACGAAGGGACATTGTCAAGAAAGACATAACACCACCGTAAGAATTGAAAATGAACGAAGAAAAAGAAAGAATCGCCTGGAAGAATTAGAATACAAACAAAGATACTTGAGGGAATTTAGATACAAGAGAACGAAGAGATCACGAGCTTATTATAGAATACTTGAACGATGCACCGGAAGCATTTGGGAAAGAGAGCTGGACGTTGAGAACGAATAAATCTTCTGAAATGATGGCCTCTAGAGAATCAAAACGAAAACAACTCCTGAAATACTACGGATGGGTATGAAAAGAATTTCTCATGAATGAAAACAATTGAGAGGATGGCAACAAGCTTGAACTACGAATCTTGAAGAGAACGGACAAGGATTTAGAGTAAAAACTCTTCTTCGGTCGTCAAATGCTGAGAATGACGACGAAAACCACCATCTAAATTGTTGAGATACTCCGGGACAATGAAGAATACAAAGGTTGAGCCATAGATGAAAAGAATTTGAAAGCGATCCTGGAGAAAGCAATTGACTGATGGAATCCATTCTTACATCAAACTTTGAAAGAATTTGAGAATAACTCCAAAAAATTAGAAGAGTCAGGTAAGATCCTGGGAAAAGACCTGTGGGTTAGGGCCCACTCAAAAGAAACACCGTTGGAACTATTACTTGAAAGAGAGGTTGCACCGGTTGATTAAATGGCTCAAATGAGGTAAGAACCACGAAATAGCTCGAACGGATCTTGAATAGAAACACGAATCTTCTGAGATGTCTTCTACACTCTGGATATGAACAGAGAGAGGTGAATAAACAAGAGAGGCTTGGGTAAGAATTTCCAACATGGAAAAAATATTTGAATCAATGAAAGGGAAATGATCAACAACGAAAGCTTGAATTAAATCCACCGGAGAAGAAACGAGAACGAAGAATGATGAACTTGTAGCTCCTGAGCATCTTCACGAGAAATCACCGGCTAAGACATTGAAGGAAAGGAATGAAGAGACTTCTCATGAACAAAATGGATACTTGATTGAGGTCTCTGGCTCCGCAAAGAAAAGGGTGGGAGGGTGGGAAAAATAAAGACAACTTAGGATGGATGAAATGAACTCCGTTGAGAAAACTGAGAATTGATCTTGCAAATGTTGAAAGGGTCGGATTAATTCGAGGAGAAGCGCGTCGGTTGAAAAGGAATTTACATGACAATCTCGATGATCAAGAAGGATTTGCACTCCCATAGAAATATGAGAACATCGCTTATGAAAGGTGTGGAATCAACACTTGACTTCGAAGCAACTCAAATACCACAACAAAACAAAACAAAGGATTGGGCTTGGAGAATAAGCCGGAAACAAATACATAACCCCTCATGCATTTTTCAGAAGGATAATCCTAGGTAACTACTTGAATTCCCACCTAAGAACTCCCGAAACTTCTTGGTTATGCGATCAAGTTGCGGGTCCAGGAACCTACTCAGCAAACAACAACCTAATCAGCTGCAACCGCATCCGCAACCCTTAACACGCGACCGAGAAACTTCGCAAATTCATCTACCTCAGACCTTCGAAAACACAATGATACTAGTCACGGTGGATCATCCGAGCTATCTCCTCCAGTACTGGGGAAAAGTCACGGCACTATTTGCCACCACAAAAAGTATAGAAGCGTTTCGATGTCGGCGTCCTCTGGTATTCAGGAACTGGAACGATGGCAACTGTGACAAGAACCCCTTGGAGCTCAACTCCCCGGGTCCAATCCATATGGTCAGGAGGCACCAAGAACAGAATTCTGTCACACCGATATCGCATCGATTCCGAAAATACCCGCGTGATCATAAAAAAAATTGAGTGAGAAGAGTAGTATAATCAAAACACCTACGTCACAATTCCTCACCAGAGCGACGAAGGGGATAAGGAGTAAAAAGAATTCCTACTCTCCGATATATAACTAGGACTCAAAATAGTTTTTCTTTCTAGACTCGCCAACGGTTCGATCAATCAAGGGGGCTCCTATGGTCGGCCGAGGCTTTGATACCAACTTATAACGCCCCGCACACACCCGCTGGTGGTCGTTACTCCTGGCGGGATCTAGACTGGCCTCACAGATCAATACTAGTCTTTCCTGCGCACTTTGTCCTCACTCATGCGCACCCGGGAGTAACTTCCCGGTCGGTCACCCATCCTGAAATTACTCCAAGCTGAGCACACTTAACTTTGGAGTTCTTTCCGAATGGGCTCCCGAAAAAGAAGGAATTCCTTATTGATATGAGTAGTCTATCATCCCTAATAAGCCAGGCCATCACATACACCCCCACTCAGAGGAACCGACGTCCTCGTCGGGCCACAGGAACGTTCCCTCTTGGCACATACGTCTGTGCATCCAGTCCGGTACATGTGACATGCTGTGTGCCACGACGGGTCACAAACGTCATGAACAACATGACCGCGCACCTGTCCGCAAACATCCATGTAACCGCGAGGGTCGGCTCTGATACCAACTTATAACGCCCCGGACACACCCGCCGGTGGTCGTTACTCCTGGCGGGATCTAGACTGGCCTCACAGATCAATACTAGTCTTTCCTGCGCACTTTGTCCTCACTCATGCGCACCCGGGAGCAACTTCCCGGTCGGTCTCCCATCCTAAAATTACTCCAAGCTGAGCACGCTTAACTTTGGAGTTCTTTCCGAATGGGCTCCCGGAAAAGAAGGAATTCCTTATTGATATGAGTAGTCTATCATCCCTAATAAACCAGGCCATCACAGGGCTCTGGCTTGGTCGACCCTAGGCGTGACTCTGGACGGACGGTGCCAGCAGATGTAGAAGAATGGTAGGAAATGGATGGGCACCGGTAGTGGCCCAGAGGAACTCTACGGAAGACCATGTTTCGTTCGTCCCGTCTTCAAACACCATGCAGTGTGAGGACATAAAGGAGGGAACGATTCTTGCGGGTAAAGTGCATAAGACTCTGCAGAGTGGAAATCTAATCGATTAGCCGTGTCCCCGGTTACGGACATCTGAACCTCTGGAATTGGATTTATTCGGAACTCTCAACACCAATCATAATTAATTAATTGTTGGGTTAATAATGATTCTGGTATGAGACACTGGTTGGCGGAACCATCTCATTAACAACAAATATTTTGTAGTAATTGCAAGCAAGTCCTTTTATTGTAGGGAAAATTTTGATTTTCGCAAAAACTTAAACTTAGAGCCCCACAGCCAAAATTGCATATAGTGATAGCATTTTATTATTGTTTTCTCTCTGTGACTTGCCGGCATATTCAAAATGCTGACCTAGACGGCTGCAACGTCTCATGTTGCAGAGGTTTATTCCGACCAGGAGTGAGGCTACGATCTACGCTCAGTGATTGCCCTTTGGAGTCGGATGGACTCGCTTTTCGTCTACGCTTCTGCTGTAGTTTATCTCATGAGTTGGCCTTTCGTCGAATTTATTCTGATGTAATAAAGACTCTATATGAGATTCGATGTAATAAATCAGGTGTGATTGAACTTTGATATTTTCATCAACGTACTGTGTGTGCCAGCATGATCTTGGGATGGTACAGTTACACAGAGACTTGACCGTTTTCGGGTCGGGTCGCTACAGAGATGGTATTCAGAGCACACACTGACCGTAGGACGTAACCCTAGGATCGGAAAGCCATAGGAAGAAATTACTTTATTTTGTTTTTTTATTTTCCATAATTCTCCCCTGTTCATTTCTGACTTCTCCCCGATTTCAACATTTTACATGGCCGCCGAGTTCACCCCAGTCCTGCTGCCGGAGTTTTGCCAGCCGGATGAGACGATGCCTTTCAGCAAGTAGCTGGTTCAGATCATCAGGGAGTTGAAGATTGCTCTGCCTTCCATCACCGGGACTCCCACCATGGCTCTTCTGACGGACACCCGCTATAGGATTGTGGTGCACATACCAAGGAGGACGTTCGAAAGATTCTCGACGCCCATTGACTTCTAGTTTACTTCCCCCACTTGGATCCTCGGGAGGAACATAGCTATTCATCGTGCACTTGGACACCGGGAGGAGTACATGGCCGAACTCATCGGATCAGAGTTCACCATGATCTGCCACAGAATTGCAGATGGAGAGATCGCGCGCACCGTGAATGACGACTCCATCCTCTCATTTGTCCAAGACCTGGAGGCTCACATCAGGACTTTGGAGGTTCAGACGCGCAGAAGCACGAAGATGTTCAGGAAGCTGTTGTTTCGTGAACTGGATTTGGAGGACAAACTGCGTGAAGACCACGACGAGCATGAAGAGGAAGTCAAGGACTTTCTGGAGAGGATCCAGAACTTGAAGACTTATATTGCCATGGTGGAAGAGAAGATGGATCTAGGAGAAGACCTTTATCCAAATGGTGACGATGGACCCTTAGTGAGCAATGATGAGGACTACGAGGAGAGCACCACTGAAGGACGCACCAAGAGAAGACGCACCAATGGAAGACGCACCACTGGAGGAAGCACCACCATGGAGTTCTGAGGAGACACTTAGTCGTGACCGCCATGTTATTTTTATTTTCTCGTTGATCGATTAGGCAGATGATTTCGATTTGTTGTAAGACTTGTATCCCGAGTTTGAACTATGATTGAGTTGAATAAATGAATGATTGGTGTGTTAATGATTGTCGCATGCATATGGGTAGTGCTATTTTCTCTTTAGACCCTTGTTCTATTCTAATTCTCATCCACTCTAAAACATCAGATGCCTCCAAGACGTGACCCCGGATTCAACTTCCCACCGAAGCTCACTCAGCTGATCCAACAGCAGAATGCACTGATGCAGATGTTGATCCAGAACCAAGGCAACCACAACAACAACAACAATCCACCGCCACCACCCCCTATCGACAACCTGGCCCGTTTCTTAAGGTTGAATCCGCCGATGTTCTCTAGCAGCACCGAGCCGATTGTTGCTGATGATTGGCTCCGCAAGATCGGGAGGGAGCTAGTAACTGCTGGATGCACAGATGCTGAGAAGGTGCACTTTGTCGTACATCAGCTTGATGGACCCGCAACCTCTTGGTGGGAGAACTACATCGCCACTTTCCCCATTGCCACGGTTACCTGGGATCAATTTCAGCAAGCCTTCCGCACCGCTCATGTCTCAGCTCGAGCTATGAGTTTGAAGAAGCGTGAGTTCCGCAACTTACGCCAGGGGAATCGTACTGTGGCGCAGTACGTGGACGAGTTTAGTCAGTTAGCTCGCTATGCCCCAGATGATGTGGCCACAGATGCCGCAAAGCAGGAGCAATTTCTGGAAGGACTCAATGATGAACTGTTAATGCAGCTGATGGTGGCTACCTTCAACAACTACCAGGAGCTGGTAGACAAGGCCATCATTCTTGAAGGCAAGCAGCAGCAGATAGAGAACCGCAAGCGGAAGTATGGCCAAGGAAAGTACTGCTCTGGAGCTCAGCAGAAGCCCCTCTACACTCCGTACTCAGGAAACACGGGATCAGGAGGACACACTCACCACACCCATGGAGGACATACTCATGGAGGACATAACCATGGAGGAAATGGAAACAGTCATCACAACAACAGCAACTTCAAGTCTGGGAATGGAGGCAATGGCAGTCAGCACCGTCCCGCTCCGGCTCAGAAGGATCTGAGTCATATTACCTGTTTCAAGTGCAAGAAGACGGACAATTATGCCACCAAATGTCCCGAGGCCAAGCAGGGAAATGGAAACGGCAACGGCAACGGAAACTCAGGAACCAAGAAGCCCAATCCTTTTCCCCGTGCTCATCTGAACCACCTTGATGTGGAGGAGGTTTATGATCAGTCCGAGACAATTGTTGGTAAGTTCTTGTTAAATTCACATCCAGTATTGGTACTTTTTTTATTCTGGTGCATCGCATTCATTCATATCAAGAGTAGTTGTGGAAAAGTATGGCATGCCCACTAGAACCCTTAGGAGCCCTCTTCAGGTCAGTTCCCCAGGAGGTGAGATGACGGCAGGCTTAGGTTGTCACTCGAACCTCAACATCGGAAATCATGAGTTTCCCATACACCTCATTGTATTGGAGTCACAGGGATTGGACGTAATCCTAGGTATGGATTGGTTGACGAAGTATGAAGGGAACATTGACTGTGCCCGCAAGACGATTTTGCTCACCACCCCGGAGCGGAAGAGGATCAAGTATGTATCCAGGCACACACCGAACAATACTCGGGTAAATTCCCTCACAGGAGTTGTTCAGGAGGAAGTGCCGGTTGTACAAGACTTCCCCGATGTATTTCTGGAGGAATTGCCAGGCATGCCACCGGACAGGGAGATTGAGTTCCTGATTGAATTGTTGCTAGGGATAGCCCCAATATCCAAGAGACCCTATCAGATGCCCGCTAATGATTTGGAAGAAATCAAGAAGCAGATCAAGGAGTTATTGGAGAAAGGATATATTCGCCCAAGTTCGTCACCTTGGGGAGCCCCAGTTCTTTTGGTAGAGAAGAAAGATAAAACCTTGAGAATGGTTGTAGATTATCGTGCGCTGAATGAGGTGACGATCAAGAACAAGTACCCTCTGCCGATGATTAATGATTTGTTTGATCAGCTGGTTGGAGCCAGAGTATTCTTCAAGATCGATCTTCGATCAGGGTGTCATCAGTTGAAGATTTGTGAACAGGATATACCCAAAACAGCTTTCACCACAAGGTATGGTCTATATGAGTATACAATCATGTCATTTGGATTGACTAATGCCCCTGCATATTTTATGAGTATGATGAACAAGGTATTTATGGAATATCTGGACAAGTTTGTCGTGGTGTTCATCGATGACATATTGGTTTTCTCCAAGAGCGAGGAAGAACACAAGGAACACTTGCGTTTAGTTCTGGAGAAACTCCGAGAACATCAGTTATATGCCAAGTTCAGCAAATGTGAATTTTGGTTTAAGGAAGTCGGATTTCTTAGACATATTATTTCTGGAGAAGGAATAGCAGTGGATCCTTCCAAGGTTGAAGCCGTCACAAAATGGAAAGCACCCACCTTAGTCAAGGAGATCCGCAGTTTTCTCGGACTTGCCGGATATTATCGGAGGTTTATCGAGAACTTCTCGAAGATTGCAAAGCCCATGACTGAGATGTTGAAGAAAGAGACCAAGTATACTTGGACTGAGGAATGTGAAGCCAATTTCCAAGAGTTGAAGAAACGTTTTGTTACAGCCCCAGTGCTGATTTTGCCGAACATCCGTAAGGATTTTCAGGTTTATTGTGACACTTCTCGTCAAGGACTCAGAGGAGTGCTCATGCAGGAAGGAAAAGTTGTAGCTTATACCTCCAGATAGCTACGGCCTCACGAGATGAACTATGCCACACATGATTTGGAATTAGCAGCCGTAGCGCACACACTCAAGACCTGGAGACATTTCCTTGTCGGAAACAGTTGTGATGTTTACACGGATCATAAGAGCTTGAAGTACATTTTCACACAGAAGGAGTTGAACCTCAGACAGAGGAGATGGCTAGAGTTAATCAAGGATTATGACATGAGGTTACATTATCACCCAGGGAAAGCTAATGTTGTAGCAGATGCCTTGAGCCATAATAGCTACGTGAATACTCTCATAGCAGGAGGATTACCCCAGGAGTTAGCCGACGATCTCAGAGATCTCCGATTGGAGATAGTTCCGAGAGGATATGTTGCCACACTGGAGATTCAGTCTACTCTGACCGAAAGAATCCAAGAAGCCCAGAAGTCGGATAAGGAAATTGCAGAGATTAAGGAAAGGATGAGTAAAGGAAAAGCTAAAGGTTTTCATGAGGATGAACACGGAACTATATGGTTTGAGGATCGTATGTATGTGCCCAATGATCCAGAACTCAGGAAGTTGATACTTCAGGAGGCCCATGACTCACCATACTCGATACACCCAGGCAACACTAAGATGTATCTGGACTTGAAGGAAAGTTTCTGGTGGACAGGTATGAAGAAGGATATTGCCGAGCATGTAGCAATATGTGATGTTTGTCAGCGAGTAAAGGCAGAACATCAGAAGCCAGCAGGGTTACTTCAACCTCTGCCGATACCCAATTGGAAATGGGAAAAGATTGGAATGGATTTTACCACAGGATTACCCAGGACTCGTTCAGGTTATGATTCCATCTGGGTAGTGGTTGATCGCTTGACCAAGGTAGCTCACTTCATTCCCGTAAAGACCACATATACCAGTGCTAAGTTAGCCAAGATATACATGACCAGGATCGTATGTCTGCATGGAGTTCCAAGGAGTATCGTGTCAAATAGAGGAACACAATTTACCTCAAAGTTTTGGAATCAGTTGCATGAAACTTTGGGTACGAGGCTGGAGTTCAGTAAAACTTTTTATTCGCAGACAGATGGACAGACCGAGAGAGTCAACCAGATTCTGGAAGACATGTTGAGAGCTTGTGCGCTAGACTATGGAGCTAGCTGGGATGAAAATTTACCCTACGCAGAGTTCTCATACAACAACAGTTATCAGACTAGTTTGAAGATGGCCCCTTTCGAGGCTCTATACGGAAGGAGGTGCAGAACACCATTGATGTGGGATGGTGTTGGAGACCGAAAACTTTTTGGTCCCGATCTTATCAGAGACTCCGAAGAAAAGGTCAAGTTGATTCGTGACGGACTCAAGATAGCTCAGTCGAGACAGAAGAGTTATGCTGATAGTAAACGCAAGGAGGTAACATACGAAGTGGGAGACCGAGCATATCTCCGTGTGTATCCACTTCGAGGAATCAAGAGGTTCGGTGTTAAAGGAAAGTTAGCACCAAGATTCATAGGCCCATATCAAATCCTTGAACGTAGAGGAGAAGTTGCATACAAGTTGGAATTGCCGGAAGGACTGTCAGGAGTTCACGATGTTTTTCACGTTTCCCAGCTGAAGAAATGCCATGCTGAGATGGCTGATATTCCTTTGAGAGAAACAGTGCCCCTAGAGGCCATACAGCTTGACAGTGATCTGACTTATGAGGAGAAACCCGTCAGGATTCTCGAGACTGCGAACAAAGTTACCCGCAGCAAGATCATCAAGTTCTGCAAGGTTCTGTGGAGTCATCATACCGAGGAGGAAGCCACCTGGGAACAAGAAGAAGACTTCCGTCGAGACCACCCGCACCTATTTTCTAGCCAACCCGAATCTCGAGGGCGAGATTCATCTTAAGGTGGATAGGTTTGTAACATCCCAAATTTTCAATTTGGAATGTTTTACAATTATAGCTAAGCATCTATGGCATTTTGTTTGAATTGTGGTGGAATTTGAAATTTCAGAGGCATTGGAGTTTTCTGTTTGAATTTGAATTCATTTCAAACTGGCATTTGAATTTCATATCAAAATTTCTGACAAAATACTTTGATCAAAAAGTATGAGAGGAGGTAACATGACACCCCAAAAGTCAAAAGAAAATAATGCCAAAAGAAATTGAATTCAAATTTGGGTTTATTTAGAATTTTCAAAAAAATTTATTTTTTATAAATTTTTTATTTTGCCTCTGAAAAATAGTTCATCTTTTAGGATTTATTTTTCTGATCATTTTGGTATATTATAAGTATATATAATATTTTATTTTATTTTCTAGTATTTATTTTTTTCTCTCTGAAAAAAAAACCCTTAGCCGACGCCAGCCAGGCGCCAGGCCAGCCGGCCCACTCCCCACAGCCCACCAGCAACCCGCGGCCTGCCTCGCCCGAACTTGCTACGAGCCGGCCACCCAACCCGCGCCCCTTCCTCCGCTGCCACCGACGGGTGGGACACACCTCGTCTTCCACCCCGCAACGGCCGCGCCCGAATCCAGGACGCGTCCGGAGCGCCGCCGCCACTCCGATCCTCCCGGGATCACGTCCCGCGTCGAACCCCTCCTCCAAGACTTTGTCCTATAAATAGCTAGCCTCGTCCTCTCTCGATCCCTTTAAACCCCGAGCTCGAGACCACCCATATCACCCGTCCACGCCGTTCCAATCTCCGCCACCGAACCATCTTCACCGGAAGATTCCAACGCTGGTGAGCACCTTCGTGACCCTCGGCTTTGCACTTCGACAGAGTTTACCCGTACGCGTGTTTTTGACATAATTTTGTCCCCTCTCGTGCTCCGCAGCATCACCCTCGACCACATCGAGCTCTCGCCGGAGCTGCAGCTCACCCTAACTTTGGCATCTCCCTCCGGTCGCCGTTCGTCGCCCCGATCTCCTCCGACTACACCCCCGAGTTCGCCTCGCTCCGCCGCACCCGACCGACGCCCCCGCCGTCACCGGAGACCCCTGGAGCGTCGTCCCCGTTGATGCCCGACCACCACCGCCGTCGCTGTCACCTTTTTCGGTAACGACCGGCCACCCGTTTTTTTCTTCCGCATCGGCAGCCCCTCTGCGCCGTTAGATCTAAATCCTATGCACTAGAATAGATCGTGTTTTTTTTGTTTTTAGCTGCGAACCATTTTGTGCTAAGGTTCGGCCATCCGCCGCTAAGCTCCCGCACGCACATCCTTTAGGCCAATTGCAGCGCGACACGTAGCCATAGCCTGATCTATAGTGTTTTTTTATTTTCGTTTCTGTTTTTGAAAACAGAATAGTTCCTGTTTTAGAAAATTAATATCAATTAGGATTTTTAGTATTTTAATTCGATTATTTTTGCATTAGATTAGAATTTTTTTGAAGATTCTGTAGATATCAAGTTTGACTCGATTTGAAAGTTTGAATTTGAATTTTCATGAATTTGCTCAAATCACTAGATTGGCTATAATTTGAGCTAGGGGTATGATTTTTGAGTGATTCTTTTTTGCTACTGATTATATGTGACTTTCTTTATCAGTAGGATTAAATTGGTGAATTTTAGGATTATTAAAAAAATTAGGTTTTAACGAAAGCAGTATTGTTTTAGTGCTTTATAGGTTTTGTGTTATTTCTTTTAATTCTAATTGCTTTAGATTGTTTTCTTTTGTTCTTTTTGACATATTCGTTTTAGTTTATGTTAAGTTACCAGTAGCAATTTTATTTGTAGTAAAAAAAATATTTTTTGTATTTTATTTCTTTTATCTTACTAGAAAACTTGCTTTGAGCATTATAGGAGTTTTACAAGTGATTTTAATATGATTCCTTTTGCGTAAAATTTTCTATGCGTTTTTCTTTCTGTTATGTACTAAAAACTTTATTTTTGTTTTGTTAAAAATTTATTAGTGGCAGAAAACTTATTTTGTAGCTTGTTTTACTTGTAGAAGTTTTTGCATTGAGTTTTAGAGTTTTCTTTGGTTTTGTTTTGGGTTTTATTTGTGTGTGGTTTATTGTTTGTTTTAATATTAGTTTACTTGCTGTTATAGTGTTAAGTTGTATGATTAATTGCTTATGTTTTGAATGTTTGTTTCGATAGATTATCCGGAGTGCGAGGCTTGTTACTACGAGTCTTTAGAGTTTGAGGATCGTCACCAAGGCAAGTCATTTGATCATGTACTATTTTACCTATGATTTTTATTGCATTAGTTGTTATCCTCCCCACCATGCATGCAAGTAGGTGAATTTGAGTTATATTCTTGAGTGATATCATGTGGTAGGTTGAACCCAAATCCCCATGTTACCAATGCCCGGGAACGTTGTAGTTATTTTGCTATGCTTCGTAGACGGGGGTTGGTTGAGTGAATTACATGGGAGTTGTGAGACTTAAGTTGATGACTACAACCCCAAGACTTCAAGATCTCAAGACGGACTTCAATTCACTACTGGGTGGAGGACGGATGGAAGGGCACTCTGGAGTACCCAGTGGTTGACCCAGGGATGCATGGAGAAGTGCCATGACATCTTGCGGAAAGCTTCACCCAGCCACGAAGAGACGGATGGATACACCTTGACCGGAAGCTTACCTATGCAGCCGCAAGTCACTATGGGCTCTGGCTTGGTCGACCCTAGGCGTGACTCTGGACGGACAGTGCCAGCAGATGTAGAAGAACGGTAGGAAATGGATGGGCACCGGCAGTGGCCCAGAGGAACTCTACGGAAGACCATGTCTCGTTCGTCCCAACTTCAAACACCATGCAGTGCAAGGACATAAAGGAGGGAACGATTCTTGTGGGTAAGGTGAACAAGACTCTGCAGAGTGGAAATCTAATCGATTAGCCGTGTCCCCGGTTACGGACATCTGAGCCTCTGGAATTGGATTTATTCAGAACTCTCAACACCAATCATAATTACTTAATTGTTGGGTTAATAATGATTTCAGGTATGAGACACTAGTTTCTGGTTGGCGGAACCATCTCATTAACAACAAATATTTTGTAGAAATTGCAAGCAAGTCCTTTTGTTGTAGGAAAAAAATTGCTTTTCGCAAAAACTTAAACTTAGAGCCCCATAGCCAAAATTGCATATAGTGATAGCATTTTATTATTGTTTTCTCTCTGTGACTTGCCGGCATATTCAAAATGCTGACCTAGACAGCTGCAACGTCTCATGTTGCAGGGGTTTATTCCGACCAGGAGTGAGGCTACGATCTACACTCGGTGATTGCCCTTTGGAGTCGGATGGACTCGCTTTTCGTCTACGCTTCCGCAGTAGTTTATCTCATGAGTTGGCCTTCGGCCAAATTTATTCTGATGTAATAAAGACTCTATATGAGATTCGATGTAATAAATCAGGTGTGATTGAACTTTGATATTTTCATCAATGTACTGTGTGTGCCAGCATGATCTTGGGATGGTACAGTTACACAGAGACTTGACCGTTTTCGGGTCGGATCGCTACAATCAGTGTCTCACCTGGTAGTTTCTCAGGATGGGTGGAGCATATGCCGTGCTCGCTGTCGATAGTCGGTATGAACAAATTGATGGGAGGGTGAGATCTCGTGCTGTCAGCACTCACTTTAGCCTCAAGGTGCTCGATCAGTTCCTGATCCATGGGATCGAACTTGACGCCAGCCGGCAGCACTGGCCAATCCTTCTTGGACTTGTAGCGGTTAATTCCAGTTAAATGGTACTCAATGTATGATCAATCAACTATTTAAGTAAATGATGAAAGATTTCGACAGATAAGTGCTACTCCAAATCGAAAATCTATGACACCCGAACAAACTGGGGTCTTGGCTTCATTATTACATGCATACTCTAAAGACTTGAAAAACCCCATAAAGATCAAAATCATCATACAGGGCGACGGGGCGAATACTCACATGAGCGGCCTCGCTGGTTCCACCCTTCATGCGTCTAGCTTGAAGAGCTTCCTTGTTGAGATCAAATTTCTCAGCGTCTTCCTTTTGACTACTTGCAATGAAGTATAGCAGCTCCACTAGCTCATCGCCCAACTGGATCGGAACAAGGCGACGGCTGGGAGGCGGGGAGACCGGGAGAGAATGGGAGAGAATGGGAGAGAACGAGAGAGTGTTGCTGGACTACCAAAGGGGTGAAGCTCACTTTGGTGAACCAAACACGCAGCCGGGACTCTTGTGTCACCTCACGCGCAACGTGTTGTCACGTCAATTCAATGTGAGGACATGATGAATAATTTCACTAACGTGTACTAGTACTACTAGTCGTACAAGTACTACTTACCTAGTACGAGTAGCGCAATATACGGTATAGAGGACTACTAGTAGTACAAATTTTAGAAATGGTGTACATTCATCCAATCTCCAGGTTGCTTCCATATTGCTTTAAATAATATCAGAGGGGCGTTGCTAAAGCCTTAGTTTTAAGGGCATTATGCAAGAGTGTTTAAAAGGAGCTTACAAACAGCTGCCTACAAAGTTACAAGGCTGTGCGACAGACTTATAGGCTACACGAGTAATACAAAATATAATTCCCATTGGACAACACTTTCACGAACAAGTACGCACTTGAAGCTTAATTGCTATATATGGCTTCTGCACAACATCTCCATCATCATTATCAAAATACATGCTACGCAGGTGATGTAGGATGCACTTGATCCCAGAATGGTATTTAATCTTCAAACTAACTACAGTACAAAATAACCAATAGAACAGGATCATGCACAACTAGCAGGATACATGGCTCAGTCTAGATATCACTACGAATCAAGTTGTGCATATTAGCTATTGGCATAAAACACATCGCCGCATGTCGGGTTTGCAAAAGCCATTCATCGCTTGGAAGCTTGATGCCTTTCACACACTAAAGTTCATCTGGCAACAAGTTGTGTCGACGAATCTCTAGATATGGTGCTTCATGAAATCCATGGTACGATGTGTAAACACAATTCCCCCTAGCGAATGGAACTTGCATAGCACGATAATCATCGCCGGTGATATGTTCGATGATTGGTTGGATGATCGGATAATTGAGCCCGAGGAACAGGGAGTGGTTGCCGATGCTGTAAACCCGCCTCCAATTGAATAGGCCTGGCCCAACGGAGCTCGGATCTTTCTCGAAGACGAAGCAGCCATAGCCATCACAGCCGCGAATGCCCCACGCATTGTACTGCATGTGGTTTGATGAAATGGTTTGGTCACTTTGGTACGTGCGAATGAGCATCAAATGCCCACCGTTAGCTGAACGAGCGATAAACCACCACCCATTGACATTTATATTTCTAGGTCCTGGAATTATAAAGGCCAGCGCATTTGCGTCTACTGCAACAAATCAAATTGGAGACCAAAAGGACAAAAATATACAATCATGTTCAGAGTATGTGTGGAATTAAGATTATTATAACAGTGACACAGATCATAGCGAGAGAATTACAATGCCGTGGTCATAATCATACCCTAATTTTAAAAAAATGCCAATGGCTTTCATATTCTAGCAATATGTCATGGTTCAAAGATGATGTAAAAATGAGAGGAAAACAGCTATGCCAGGGCCTACTCATATTCTACCATACCAGTTAGATGCCAACTGTTCTCGTATCAACTCTAACAATAACATGCATGGTTATAAAAATCTTGGAAATGAGAGTAACATATAGCAATCATGTGGTTATACTCATAATATCTATTCTAACAATCATTAGATGCCAATTGTTCTCATATCAACTCTAACAATAACATGTGTGGTCATAAAAATCTTGGAAATGAGAGGAACATATAGCAATGATGTGGTTATACTCATAATATCTATTCTAACAATCATTAGATGCCAATTGTTCTCATATCAACTCTAACAATAACATGTGTGGTCATAAAAATCTAGGAAATGAGAGGAACATATAGCAATGATGTGGTTATAGTCATACTATCTATTCTAAATTTCTAACAATCAATAGGCAGTCGTATTCATATGGTAAAGATGAGATGAGATAGAACAATTACACGACGATAGATTCCACAGTATATGCAGCCAATCTGTCCGTCCACAGCGTAAACGATGCCATCATGCACTATAGCATCAGACAGAAATGGAGGGCAAACAGGATTGATGATGAGCCATAACCATGTATGGCGACCGGATTCCAGATAGGCTAATCCCTCGTCGAACAAGGCAATGAGCTTGTAATCTATGTAGTCTTCTGATGGTGTGCGTACTTCGCAGATTACAACCTTCAGCAAACGGAGGTCCAACCAAGTGCCCGATGCCTCTCGTGCGTAGTAGGCAGGAGTGTCCGGTGGGTCGCGAGGCTCGATGTCGGTAGTATCCAACGATGGAAGGTGATCTCTCGCTGGATGTAGATATCCACAAGACACCATAGACTACCCGATTGGTGGATGAGGACGATCCAGTTGGCCTTGATGCCCACCCAGTAGTGGCGGCGCATGAAGGGCAGGTGGGCGAGGAGTGGTAGCATGTCGAGGGGCACGACAGCAACCTCTGTAGGATCATCACGTCGGTGTCTGGGCCAGTTGCGAGGATCGGGCATCAGCAAGCAGGGTGTCTTGAAAAGGGCCGGCCGGCTGCCGATGAGTAGACGGTGCATAGACACCGAGCATGTGGCCAGACGCACGGTGCTGAGCAGGTCCATACAATTACAGATCTGCTCCAAGAGAACATCGGGGAGGGAATTCCAATCGCGGCTCTGCGTGTCAGTCGGTTCTGCCATTGGGTTTTTAGGGTGCTGAGTGATTGGGGTTTTCGGTGCATGCGGGCGAGCGGGGAAGTGGATGCGGGCGGGCGAGAGAAGAAGATGGCGTGTGTGGGCGAGCAGTGTGCGGGGGGAGATGGTGTGCGCGAGAGACCGAGGAAGATGGCGCGGGCGGGCGAGCAGTGAGCACTGGAAAATGGTGTGCGGACGAAGATGGGGAAGGGACGTCCATGGGGAAGAGAGGAGGAAGAAGAGGGAGAGATGGGGAAGAAGGTGCATTAAATCTCAATTCAACTAGTACTACTAGTATACACGAGTGTAAATAGTTAAGCGGATGACATGTGGGTCTACGTCAAGCGGGCCCATATGTCAGTCAACGGAAGAGAGAGGTGCGTACGCGTAATTGCGGAAGCGTGCTCCACTGGCAGACATGATGGCACTACAGGGTAAGGCTGATTTAGTAACACCAGCACGCTGGCTCAGCTTATTAATCAAGTGTCCCATCTGCTGCAGCGTGTATTGTCACTTCACTGTGAAGACTAGTAGTTGAATAGAACGATGGGGAATAATGGATCGCCAAGACTTCCTATCTATGCCTCTACTCTCATCCTGCCAACATTAAGAACCATTGGCTAAGGCTCCCGGCACCAATTACGTAGTAGTACCTACTCCCTCATTCCGGTTTATATACAGCTTAATAAAAAAGATTCATCAACCAAGGTAATAGTAGATGATGAGTTCCAGAAGAATTTTTTGTAGTACTACCATAGTACTTTGCAAAAGTACTCAATTAATGGGCTCGTTTTCCTCAAGAAAATTGTGTTTACGAACGTATTAATTGCAATGCATGCGTGCATGCGTGAACAACAAATGACCAGGACTTTTACATGCATTCGAGTAATTCTTGCATGCAACGTTTTAATGAAGCTTGAAATATGAACATGTGAATGGGAGGGACTAGAACCCTCACGCATGCATGCAACACTCACACGTACACATGCACGCACGCAACACTCACGCAGCCATGCATGCGGCACACAGCACACGACGCAACACACACGCTCACGCTCAAGTGCTCAACCTACACGTGCATGCACACACATACACAGCCAGGGTGGTTCGCGCGCAAGGGTTGGACTACTGTCGCGCATGCGTAAAGTTTTGTTTAACTTATTACTTTGCTCTGCCAACTGACAGGTGGGACCCAGAAACCACGTGCCAATTTAACCAGTCAAGAAAGTGCCACATAGACATTTTGGCCAGTCAGCAGAGTGCAATACGGTGCTCTACGGTGAGCTAGTGACCGTATAATCACCACAAAACGTATATAGTGACCGTAATGAGCGTATTATGAAGTCTAGTGACCGTATTGTTACAAATACAGTGATCGCCACTGTATTTATCTCGTTTCAAATTAAGCCATATTAACCGGAAAAATGGCATTATGGACTACTAGTACTACTGTGTCCCGTCAACTCGCAGAACGAGGAGAAGCTTGCTTACTACGCCCTCTCCCGCTCGCCTGCGCGCGCGGTGGCTCGCAGGATGAGGAGAAGCTTGCTTAGTATGCCTACGCCCTCTCCCTCGCCCACGCGCGCCGTGGCTCGCAGGACGAGGAGAAGATTTTGACTACAACGCGCTCTCCCTCGCCCTCGCTCACGCGGTGGACGTGTGGCAGTTCATTCGGTGTCAGATTGCTAGAAACATACAGTACTATAGTACCATCATTGTTGTCAGAGTTGGGGCTCCGGGCACCCAAAGGTTCGAACACTGGGGTGAGCTTGTTCCTACCGCTTCGTCCCCTACCACGGCCTTGCTACGGCGAAGCTACGGCGGGAGCGCGCTAGCGGGGGCAAGCCACGGACTCAGCGGTTTACCCAGGTTTGGGCCACCTTGCGGTGTAAGACCCTACTCCTGCTTGGTTGGTATTGCTCTGAGAGAGAGTACAAGGTTGGAGATGATGGGAACAAGAGCTGATCGGATCCCTTCTACAATGGTAGCTCCGCCCCCCTTATACCCACCTTGGTCCTCTTCCCCCTGGGAAACTTAAGCGGGAAGGGTTGCCACAGTTGGCGGGTTTTGAAAGGGGACAGGCGCTCAGGCTATCCTGACTAAAGGCGGTCTTCGCCTGCAAAATCATGATCCATGACGCGTCGGTGGGCTCGGTGATGACCTCCGCCCTACGCGCCCGCCGTCTTGGTCTTCTTTCGTCGATCGGGCAACCTTTGGGGTTGCTTTGGGAAGTGGATTGCTGGCCTCGCTCCCTTAGCACAAAAGGGGAAACCTTCTTCATCCGCGCCTGGTGGCACGGCCTCCGTCGCCGCGCATGTCACCCACATGGTGGGCACGAGACCGCGCGACTGGACCGAACAGCCCTCGTCTTGTGCGCCTTCCGAAGAAAGTCTCGGGAGGCCGCCTCGCGAGAGGGCCTCGCAAGGCTGCTGGTGGAGATGCTGAGCCTTGCTTGCCGCTCCCTGAGGAGGGGTTCTCAGGAGGCCTGGTGGTGACTGCTTGCTGGGCCCATGACAGGCGTTGCGCCCTGAGCCAAAGGCAGACGGGCCTGGATACCCTGGGTTCCATGGGCCCGACAGTAGCCCCCAGGCCCGCGGCGCGCACGTTCCCGCCTGCTAGGGGGCGAAACGGCGCGGGCCCTAACCGCCTGCGGGCCAGGCGCGACGCGTGACGCACGATGTGGCTGGGGACGCCCCCACTTCTCCCACTGCGACGCCCCTGACTTAATCGTGCAATAATCATACACGCAAATGCACACGATCAAGCCTAAGGACTCACGGGAAGATATCACAACACAACTCTAAACACAAATAAAATAATACAAGCTTTATATTACAAGCCAGGGGCCTCGAGGGCTCGAATACATAAGCTCGAGTTACACAAGCATCAGCGGAAGCATTAGCATCTGAGTACAGACACAAAGTTAAACAAGTTGCCTTAAGAAGGCTAGCACAAACAGCGACACTGATCGAAAAGGCGAAGGCCTCCTACCTAGGACCTCCGAACTACTCCTGGTCGGCGGACTCAACGTAGTAGTAGGTGCCTCCGGGGATCTCCTGCTCCTGGGCTCCGTCGTCTGATCACAGCAACCGGGCAGGGGAAAAGAAGTAGCAAAGCAACCATGAGTACTCATCCAAAGTACTCGCAAGAATTACATCAGAACTATACTAAGTATGCATCGGTATCAAAGGAATGGGGCTATATCTTTGGACTAAACTGCAGAAATGCCAGAACAGGGGGGAAAAGGCCTAGCCTCTCGAAGACTAGCATCTTGAAGCAATCTTGCAGCACCACAAGAGAGTAGAGTATAGTAACATATAATAGCAGTTATATTTTAGTAATGCCCTGAGATCCTTCCTCGACTACCCTGCGATAAAGTGATCCCGAGAGCAATAGTAACAGTTTATCATTGTAACAGTATCCATTTATAGTTGTAGCAGATCAGGATACAACTCCGAGCATCCTGTTACCGTGGACACAACTATTCGAATGGATAACTTCCCTGCAGGGGTGCACTACTGTTACCCAACACGCTCGATTAACTCTGGCCGGACACACTTTTCCGGGTCATGCCCGGCCTCGGCTGATCGACATGACATAGTCCTACCTAGGCTCAACAGAGAGGTCCCCGCCGGTCTACATCCTAAGTGCGCAGGGGTCTTGGGCCCATCGCCCTTTGCACTCCGGGTCATTGTGAGGATGGTGGATACCAGCGCCATCGGCACGATCCGACCGTGCCACAATGCTAAACTGGACGTCTGACAGAGCTTTCGGCTGATACATACGGCGCCGAGGGTCCCATAACCATTATCCCACGTGGTGGTAGTGCGTATAGGCCAGCGGCCAACTCAGATCAAATACCCAAATCCGTTAGGCGTGTTTAGTAACTCGCGAAGACGAACAGGATCCCTGTCGCTCCGACTTGATAACACACGGACCACGACCAAGGACCAGGCCCACCTCTCTCCTAGGTGGTCTCCGCCTGCCCTGTCGTTCCGCCACAATTTCACTGGCTACCCTTGGGTCCACCCGTCTTGTTTCATTATCTCGCGGGCACTCTTGGAGTCGGCCCGACTTTAACAGTTTAAAAGTATTGCAGTAATGTAACATTCCCGTGATCACCACCCAGAGTGATCACAGGCCGATAACAAGCCTGGCAAACGGACAAGGGTGAAAGGCCAGCTGATGAAACATATCATTCCTAACTAAGCGTTATAGGATAGCAGGTAAGGTATCAATAGTAGGCGACGAAATCAGGCTATGCATCAGAATTAGGAGCTATCGGAGCAACAACAGAAGCAATTCTAATGCAAGAAATAGAGAGAAAGAGTAGGTGATATCTGGATGATCAAGGGGTTTTGCTTGCCTGGAAGCTCTGCCGAGAAAGAAGGATCGTCGGTGGTGTCGTCGTACTCCTGGTCTACCGGAGTCTCAGGGTCTACCGGAAAATAAAGCGGGAACAAAAATAAATAACTCGGGCAATCAAATGCAACATTATGCATGGCATGGCAAAATGGGGTGATGGTGTGACCTATTGCATTACTAAGCATTTTAAATGAAGCGGGAAAATATTTCGGAATATTTTCCGGCTCCAGGTATTATTCTTGGTATTGATCCGGTTGCCAAAGTTCAATGTTCATGTCATTGTTTTATTAAACTAAATTAGCACTAAGTTAGTTCCTAACTAAACTAGTCCTAATTAACCCTAACCTAATTAAACCAGGGGCCGGCCACACACACACTCAACACACACACAGCACACACACACACACTCAGAGCACGCGCGCGCACACGCACTCGACCACCATGGCTAGCAGCAGCGACAGCAGTAGGAAAGCATCAGCAAAGCAAAGCAGCATCAGCGGTTGAGCATCAGCAGCTAGCGAGGCAGAGCAGCACCTAGCAAAGCAACAGCAGCACCATGGAGCAGCAGCAAAAGCAGCGGCAGCAGTACAACAGAGCAGCACTAGCAGCGGCAGGGGCAGCAGCAGCCGGCAGTAGGAGCAGCGGCAGCTAGCGTCAGCAGCAGGAAGCAGAACATCGAGGCGCAAGAAGCAGCAGCAGCATGAGCAACAACAGCGCGGGCACGCACGGGAGCAGCAGCTCAAGGAGCTCGGGTGCGCGTACACGTACAAGCACGGACGAGCACGGGGACGACGTTAAATGGGACCGGATCGAAGCCGGGGTCGAGGGGGATCGAACGAGGATCTCACCACCGAGCTCATGGACGTAGTCAGGGAAGCCGGGGGTGGCCGGACGCGTAGCGCTCATCGTCGAGATGCGGCGACCGTGGCGGAGGAGATCGCTCAATGGCGATGAACCGGCGCTTCCCTGCAAGAACTGCTGCTTGGGGTCGACGAAGTAGAGGCGGGCGAAGCTCCTGGACGTCTTTTCGTGGCTCGGGGACATCCCGGAACATGGCAACGAGGCGGCGGCGGCGACGGCCACACACGGGCAGCTTCGGTTTTGAGCGAGGGAGAGAAACGAGTGGCTGGGGTTTCGTCTACGGGGTCGGGGTGGCCTTATCCCCTCCCAGGAGCACTGCAACGACGTGTGTCGGCCATCCAACGGCCATGGCAAGCGCGGATGCGTGGCACGCACGCACACCATCTCCCTGTACAGAGGAAGGAGAGGTGAGGTGGTGGGCTGGGCTAGGTACTGTTGACCTAAAGCCCAAGTCAACAGTGGGGCCTTGGCACTTTTCTTTTTCCTTTTTGTAATATTCTTTTTCCACTGTTTGCGATTAAATTCAATAGCAGTTGACTTTTATTAAATGTGGAACTTGTCTCAATAATTATTATGCAATATTCTTCTCTGCCTCAAAAAGTTTGAGGATTGGTTGTATCCATTTGAATTTGATTTAAATGCAAATGATTTAAATGGGCTGTTTTGACACTGTTTTTGGAGGTTAGTTTTAAAATGAGCAAACAAGTGGTGTTGTTTTCCTTAACTATAATTATCTATGGAATATTTTCTAAATCATGAACTATTTTTCATACAAGTTTGTAGCTTTTCCAATTTCACTTGTTATATGTATTTTGTTTTGAAGTGGAATTTCAAATGAGATATGAAACCAAATATGATCAAGCACTGTTATCCATGATGACTTGGCATGATTATGAGGTGATCACTGTGCTTAATTATAGGGGGTGTTACAAATCTCCTCCACTAAAAGAAATCTCGTCCCGAGATTTAAGAGGTAGACGGGAAGAGAGC
Source organism: Elymus sibiricus (assembly GCA_039707655.1). NCBI lineage: Eukaryota > Viridiplantae > Streptophyta > Magnoliopsida > Poales > Poaceae > Elymus > Elymus sibiricus. Next base: position 210,524,845 of record CM077664.1, read on the forward strand.
GGGGTATTCTTCACGAAGACGATCTTCGCGTTCCCAAGTGGCTTCATCTTCAGAATGATTCGACCACTGAACCTTAAGGAACTTGATTGCCTTCTGACGTGTTCGACGTTCAGCTTGATCAAGAATGCGGATCGGATACTCTTGATAAGAAAGGTCATCTTGCAATTCAAGCACTTCATGATCGACTGCTCGGATAGGATCCTTGAAGCAGCAGCGGAGTTGTGACACATGGAAGACGTCATGAACTTGGGAGAGGTTCGGCGGCAATTCCATTTGATAGGCCACTTCTCCATGTCTGGCGAGGATACGGAACGGGCCAATGTAGTGAGGAGCTAACTTGCCCTTGATTCCGAAACGGCGAGTGCCCTTCATCGGAGTAACATGAAGGTAAGCCTGTTCGCCAGGTTGATAGACCATTACCTTGTGTTTATGGTCATAGTTGCTCTTCTGACGATACTGAGCAGTCTTCAGATGTTCCCGTATGACACGGACTTGCTCTTCAGCGTGTTGGATAATGTCCGGACCGAAGAGTGGCCGTTCCCCAGTTTCTGACCGATTCAGAGGAGTTCGGCACTTACGTCCATAAAGAACTTCAAATGGTGCCATCTTCAGACTAGCTTGATAGCTATTGTTGTAAGAGAATTCAGCATACGGGAGAGATTCCTCCCATTTCTTGCCAAAAGAGATGACACATGCGCGAAGCATATCTTCAAGCACTTGGTTAACTCGTTCAACTTGACCCTGGGACTGGGGGTGAAAAGCAATGCTAAAGGACAGATGAGTTCCCATAGCTTCTTGGAAACTGTTCCAAAACCTTGAGGTAAAGAGGCTGCCACGGTCTGAACTGATCTCCAACGGAACACCGTGGAGTGACACGATTCTGGAAACATACAAGTCTGCTAACTGACTAGCAGTGATTGTCTCCTTGACTGGCAGAAAGTGAGCAACCTTGGAGAATCGGTCAATGACGACAAAAATAGCATCATGACCCTTCTGCGATCTGGGAAAACCAGTAATGAAATCCATTTCGACTTTGTCCCATTTCCATTCAGGAATAGCTAGTGGTTGCAGAGTTCCAGTAGGCCTTTGATGTTCTGCTTTGATGCGACGACAAACGTCACACTCAGCAACATAACGAGCAATGTCTCGCTTCATATCAGGCCACCAGTACCGTTGACGAAGGTCTTGGTACATCTTAGTACTACCCGGATGAATAGACAAAGGTGTGTCATGTGCTTCTTTCATGACATCTGAGCGCGAGTCCAGATTGTGCTTTCTGGGGACTACTAGTCGGCCTCTGAAGAACAAGGTACCATCATCATCAACAGTGAAGAACAATGAATTTCCTTTGGAGAGATAATTCTTGATCTTCTCGACTTCAGAATCATACTTTTGCCTTGTCTTGATGTTGTGCTCGAGATCTGGTTCAACAACCAAGGAATTTAGATATCCTTGAGGAACTATCTCGATGTTCAGTTTTCGAAGCTCTTCATACAGGAGTGGTTGCTGTAGTTGTACCTCAAGTTCACAATAGTAGGACTTACGGCTCAAGGCATCAGCCATTATGTTAGCCTTGCCAGGGGTATAAGAAATACCCAAGACATAGTCTGTAATGGCCTCCATCCATCTTTGCTGACGGAGGTTCAGAGAAGGTTGAGTGAACAAGTACTTCAAGCTTTGATGATCCATGTAGATCTCGCAACGATTACCAAGTAGGTAATGTCGCCATAACTTCAATGCATAAATAACTGCTGCAAGTTCGAGATCATGCGTTGGATAGTTCTCTTCATGAGGACGCAACTGTCGAGAGCCATAAGCAATCACCTTGCGCTCTTGCATTAGGACACAGCCTAATCCTTGATGGGATGCGTCGCAATAAATCACGAAGTCCTTGCGAGAATCTGGAGGAGCAAGCACTGGGGAGATGTCAGCTTGTCTTTGAGCATCTGAAAACTTTCCTGACATTTTTTTGTCCACTCAAACTTAACGCCTTTGTGAAGCAGAACAGCCAGAGGCTTGGCAATCTTGGAGAAGTTCTCGACAAAATGGCGGCGATAGCTGGCGAGTCTGAGAAAACTTCTGACTTGCTTGATATAGAATAGCCTGAACTCGTTCTGGGTTAACAGCAATGCCATCTTTGGAAATCACGTGGCCGAGATATGTCACTTCAGATAACCAGGATTCACACTTGGAATACTTGGCATACAGTTGATGTTCGCGCAACTTCTCCAGTACAAGCCAAAGATGTTCGGCATGTTCTTCTTCATTCTTCGAATATATAAGGATATCATCCAGATAAACCACGACGAACTTGTCGAGGTAATCCATGAAGATGTAGTTCATTAACCGAGAGAAAGTTGCTGGAGCATTGGTTAAGCCGAAGGACATGACGGTGTACTCGTAAGAACCATAGCGAGTAACGAAGGCTATCTTCGGAATGTCCTCATTACGAACTCGGATCTGGTGGTATCCCAATCTCAAATCAAGTTTAGAGAATACTGAGGAACCGGCAAGTTAATCGTACAGATCGTTGATTCTGGGAAGCGGATACTTGTTCTGAATTTTTGCTTGGTTGATAGGTCGGTAATCTTGAACCAACCGATTTGTTCCATCCTTCTTCTTAACAAAGAGCGAAGGTGCTCCCCAAGCAGAAGAACTGGGGCAGATGAAACCCTTTTGAAGTGACTTGTCGATTTCCTCCTTAAGCTCAAGGAGTTCATGTGGTAGCATCTTATAGGGACACTTAGCAATAGGGGTGGTGCCTGGTTTTAAGTCGATGACAAACTCGACAGCTCTAACCGGGGGTATTCCTGGAAGTTCTTCTGGAAGGACGTCTGGAAATTCGCGAACGACTGGAACGTTCTCAATTCCCTTAAGAGGTGAAGCGTTCAAAGCATTCAGAGCATATATCTGGCTCTCGGCATTCTGAGCTGCTCGGACTGAGTATTGGATTGTCTGGCCAGAAGGGCGTGTGAATTGAACTTTCTTAGCAGCACAGTCGATGAAAGCATTATGGGCTTCCAGCCAATCCATGCCGAGAATGACATCTATGTTGGATGATTTGAGGGCAACAAGAGAAGCATGGAACACTAGACCTCCAATTATAATGGGAGTACTATGGCTCACCATGGTGGCACGGCTCTGAGATCCGACGGCGTGAACCGCTAAAGGAGTAGCCAAAGATTCCATAGCTAACCCATGCAACTGAGTAAACGGTTGAGACACAAATGAATGTGATGCTCCTGAATCAAAGAGAACAGTAGCTGCCACGGAATTAACTGGAAGGATACCCATCACGATTTTAGGGGCCTCACGAGCTTCTTCCATTTTGACATGAGTGACTTTACCACAACTCATAGCAGACGGCCTGGCATTACAGCTTCTGAAACGACGGTTTCGACAGCTCTTCTTGCGGCCAACAGGAGGACGTGGTGCACCCCGAGGCTGATCCGGGCAGCAGTTGATAGTAAGGTGCCCGGGCTGTCCACACTTGTGGCATAAACCATCATTATGGGGAGGAGCCATAGTATTGGGCTGTCCACTTGGAATATTCAGTTGTCTTGGTGGTGGAGGCAGACGAGGTGCAACATAAGAAGGCCTCGGTGCAGGGGCAGGTCGGTGATGGACATTGTGCGGTATCCAGACTTGGCGTTTCTGAGCAGGCTGACCCGAAGACGAGCCAACGTCATGAGTGCGCTTGAGCGACTCCTGGTACTCAGTCAGACCAGTTTTAGCTCGAAAAGCTTGGCTGACAAGCGTCGCAAAGTCCGCGCAATCATGGATAACAAGTGTGAGCTTTATATCAGGACACAGCCCTTCACGAAATTTCTCCTGCTTATGAACATCAGTGCAGACGTCATCCTCGGCATAGCAGGATAAATCAAGGAATTTCCTCTGATATTCATCCATAGTCATTTTGCCCTGTGTGAGTTTGCGGAATTCCTTCTTCTTCTGGTCCATCAGACCTTGAGGAATGTGCCGTGCAAGAAAGGCTGACTGAAATTCCTGCCAAGTGGTTACAGATCCAGTAGGCAGCATGCGCCTGTGGCTTTCCCACCATTGAGCAGCTGAACCCTTCAGGTGAAATGCTGCAAAGGTGACGTAACTGACAGGGGCAACCTTAGCTGACTCCATCTCAAACAGGATGTCACGAAGCCAATCATCAGCATCCATAGGATTGGTGGAGTTGCGGTAAACAGAAGGGTTGAGGCGCACGAAATCTTGAAGTGATATCGGGCCAGGCTCCTGACGAGCATCATTGCGTTCTAATCGATTTACCAGACTCTCATTGAGCTGACAGTTCAGTTCAAACTGCTGCATCATTGCGACAATATAGGGTGGAGGCGGAGGATCGTCAGCCATCCTGTCAAAACAACAGGGGAAGTTTAGCAAGAAGATCTGCAGGTGTATGGAGTTATTCATGATGCAACATCGGCAATGAAGAAAAAGTGCATTAGATACATATTAGTAGTCATTAAAGACATACAGGTCCATGCACGGAGTTGGATACCAACGGACAACGCGAGTTCGAAAAACACACGCAGCTAGACAAACTAGGCGGCGCGCAGGCACGCGGTGAGGAATACAACAACGGGACATAGCAAAGGCTACATCAACGTTGGAGAAAACTGCTGGAGCGAGGAATCTACAGGGGACGATGCAGGGTGCCCTCGATAAAAGGATCATGCGGGCCGTGAACACTGTGAAGCAGAACCTGGTCCACAATTCAAAGAAGGTTGATTGAAATCTTCGGGTGGATGTGATCACGAGAACCTAATGTTAGTGTTAGCAAAATTTTTAACCCGAATAGAAGAGAGATCAGAGCCCCAGAGTAAGGAAGAGGAATAAAAGATCCTAATCCCATCCATTGGCGACGTGGGCCCGTAAGCCACACAGCCATGTTAGTAGAACAGTTTTTTGAAAGACTAGACTCAACTTCGGCCAAGGAGTTGGAAGGGGGTTTCCTATAGGCAGTCGGCTCTGATACCAACTTGTGACGCCCCCGACTTAATCGTGCACTAATCATACACGCAAATGCACACGATCAAACCTAAGGACTCATGGGAAGATATCACAACACAACTCTAAACACTAATAAAATAATACAAGCTTTATATTACAAGCCAGGGGCCTCGAGGTCTCGAATACATAAGCTTGAGTTACACAAGCATCAGTGGAAGCATTAGCATCTGAGTACAGACACAAAGTTAAACAAGTTGCCTTAAGAAGGCTAACACAAACAATGACACTGATCGAAAAGGCAAAGGCCTCTTGCCTAGGGCCTCCGAACTACTCCTGGTCGGCGGACTCAACGTAGTAGTAGGTGCCTCCGGGGATCTCCTGCTCCTGGGCTCCGTCGTCTGATTGCAGCAACCGGGTAGGGGAAAAGAAGTAGCAAAGCAACCGTGAGTACTCATCCAAAGTACTCGCAAGACTTACATCAGAACTATACTAAGTATGCATCGGTATCAAAGGAATGGGGCTATATCTTTGGACTAAACTGCAGAAATGCCAGAACAGGGGGGAAAAGGCCTAGCCTATCGAAGACTAGCATCTTGAAGCAATCTTGCAGCACCAGAAGAGAGTAGAGTATAGTAACATATAATAGCAGTTATATTTTAGTAATGCCTTGAGATCCTTCCTCGACTACCCTGCGAGAAAGTGATCCCGAGAGCAATAGTAACAGTTTATCATTGTAATAGTATCCATTCATAGTTGTAGCAGATCAGGATACAACTCCGAGCGTCCTGTTACCGTGGACACAGCTATTCGAATAGATAACTTCCCTGCAGGGTTCCACTACTGTTACCCAACACGCTCGATTAACTCTGGCCGAACACACTTTTCCGGGTCATGCCCGGCCTCGGCTGATCAACACGACGTAGTCCTACCTAGGCTCAACAGAGAGGTCCTCGCCGGTCTACATCCTAAGTGCGCAGGGGTCTTGGGCCCATCGCCCTTTGCACTCCGGGTCGTTGTGAGGACGGTGGATACCAGCGCCATCGGCACGATTCGACCGTGCCACAATGTTGAACTGGACGTCTGACAGAGCTTTTGGCTGATACATACGGCGCCGAGGGTCCCATAACCATTATCCCACGTGGTGGTAGTGTGAATAGGCCAGCGGCCAACTCAGATCAAATACCCAAATCCGTTAGGCGTGTTTAGTAACTCGCGAAGACGAACAGGATCCCTGTCGCTCCGACTTGATAACACACGGACCACGACCAAGGACCAGGCCCACCTCTCTCCTAGGTGGTCTCCGCCTGCCCTGTCGTTCTGCCACAATTTCACTCACGGGTGCCCTTGGGTTCCACCCGTCTTGTTTCATTATCTCGCGGGCACTCTTGGAGCCGGCCCGACTTTAACAGTTTAAAAGTATTGCGGTAATGTAACATTCCCGTGATCACCACCCAGAGTGATCACGGGCCGATAACAAGCCTGGCAAACGGACAAGGGTGAAAGGCCAGCTGATGAAACATATCATTCATAACTAAGCATTATAGGATAGCAGGTAAGGTATCAATAGTAGGCGACGAAATCAGGCTATGCATCAGAATTAGGAGCTATCGGAGCAACAACAGAAGCAATTCTAATGCAAGAAATAGAGAGAAAGAGTAGGTGATATCTGGATGATCAAGGGGTTTTGCTTGCCTGGAAGCTCTGCCGAGAAAGAAGGATCGTCGGTGGTGTCGTCGTACTCCTGGTCTACCGGAGTCTCAGGGTCTACCGGAAAATAAAGCGGGAACAAAAATAAATAACTCGGGCAATCAAATGCAACATTATGCATGGCATGGCAAAATGGGGTGATGGTGTGACCTATTGCATTACTAAGCATTTTAAATGAAGCGGGAAAATATTTCGGAATATTTTCCGGCTCCAGGTATTATTCTTGGTATTGATCCGGTTGCCAAAGTTCAATGTTCATTGTGATAACGATATTTGTCATGCATGTGGATGACATATTCGGATTCATTATATTTTTTGATCGATTTTCATATATAAATTATTTTCATCCGAGTTAGTATGAATTAGTTATGATTTTCCGGAGTTTATTCGATTTTCTGAAATTTTTGTTTTTATTTTATTTTGATTTAATCCGAATTGACCAAGTCAATTTGCCTAGTCAAAAGGGGAGGTGGTGGTCCACATGTCATTGTTTTATTAAACTAAATTAGCACTAAGTTAGTTCCTAACTAAACTAGTCCTAATTAATCCTAACCTAATTAAACCAGGGGCCGGCCACACACACACTCAACACACACACAACACACACACACACTCAGAGCACGCGCGCGCACACACACTCGGCCACCATGGCTAGCAGCAGCGGGAGCAGTAGGAAAGCATCAGCAAAGCAAAGCAGCATCAGCGGTTGAGCATCAGCAGCTAGCGAGGCAGAGCAGCAGCAGCACCATGGAGCAGCAGCAAAAGCAGCGGCAGCAGTACAACAGAGCAGCACTAGCAGCGGCAGGGGCAGCAGCAGCCGGCAGTAGGAGCAGCGGCAGCTAGCGTCAGCAGCAGGAAGCAGAACATCGAGGCGCAAGAAGCAGCAGCAGCATGAGCAACAGCAGCGCGGGCACGCACGGGAGCAGCAGCTCAAGGAGCTCCGGTGCGCGTACACGTACAAGCACGGACGAGCACGGGGACGACATTAAATTGGAGCGGATCGAAGCCGGGGTCGAGGGGGATCGAACGAGGAGCTCACCACCGAGCTCGTGGACGTAGTCAGGGAAGCCGGGGGTGGCCGGACGCGGTGCGCTCGTCGTCGAGATGCGGCGACCGTGGCGGAGGAGACGGCTCGATGGCGACGAACCGGCGCTTCCCTGCAAGAACTGCTGCTTGGGGTCGACGAAGTCAAGGTGGGCGAAGCTCCTGGATGTCTTTTCGTGGCTCGAGGACGTCCCGGAGCACGGCAACGAGGCGGCGGCGGCGACGGCCACACACGGGCAGCTTCGGTTTTGAGCGAGGGAGAGAAACGAGTGGCTGGGGTTTCATCTACGGGGTCGGGGTGGCCTTATCCCCTCCCAGGAGCACTGTAACGACGCGCGTCGGCCATCCAATGGCCATGGCGAGCGCGGATGCGCGGCACGCACGCACACCGTCTCCTTGTACAGAGGAAGAAGGAGAGGTGAGGTGGTGGGCTGGGCTAGGTACTGTTGACCTAAAGCCCAAGTGCACAGTGGGGCCTTGGCACTTTTCTTTTTTCTTTTTGTAATATTCTTTTTCCACTGTTTGCGATTAAATTCAATAGCAGTTGACTTTTATTAAATGTGGAACTTGTCTCAATAATTATTATGGAATATTCTTCTCTGCCTCAAAAAGTTTGAGGATTAGTTGAATCCATTTGAATTCGATTTAAATGCAAATGATTTAAATGGGCTATTTTGACACTGTTTTTGGAGGTTAGTTTCAAAATGAGCAAACAAGTGGTGTTGTTTTCCTTAACTATAATTATCTATGGAATATTTTCTAAATCATGAATTATTTTTCATACAAGTTTGTAGCTTTTCAAATTTCACTTGTTATTTGAATTTTGTTTTGAAGTGGAATTTCAAATGAGATATGAAACCAAATATGATCAAGCACTGTTATCCATGATGACTTGGCATGATTAAGAGGTGATCACTGTGCTTACTTACAGGGGGGTGTTACACCCACGACGCCTCGCTAACCGCCCGCGTTGACATAAAGTCTGCCGCGGGCGACGCGAGACCATCATTGCCTTCCTCAGCGTACTGTTGCTGCTTCGATTCCCGACGCCAGAGAAGGCGGAGCGACGAGTAGAGCCCCTGCGCCGAGCATAAAGAGGAGGGGAGAGGAGTTGGAGTCCTCCGCATATCTTCCCCTTCCTCCAACCTTTCATTCCTTTGCGCGCCCCGCTGCGGAGATGGCGAGGGGAAGAGGGCGCGCCCGTGCTTCTGCTGCATCCAAGGTCCCGCCCCGAGGGCGCGGGCGCTCCCCGGCGGCTGCCGGCGCCGGTCCCGGTGATCGTGGAGAGGGCGCCGTCCGCGGGCGTGGAGGGCGCGGCGTGCGTGGCCGGGGCGGCCATGGCGGTGCGGCCGCCCTACCTCCCCAGGCGGGAAGCCATTCGGCGGAGGGGGCCCACGAGTTCATCGTGAACATGCACCGCAGCCCCTGCACCTGGCTCCGGCTCCCGGACTCCTTCGCGGAGGTGATGGCAGACCGCGCGCCCTTGGGCCTGTGGGTGCAGGACGATGGCTACTGCAACGGCCCCTCCTGGGTGGCGACGAAGTTCACCCCTTCGGCTTCATGTTCTTGAAGCAAGGGTGGAAGTCGTTTGCTCTCGCCCGCGGCCTGAAGTGGGGGCACGTCCTCCAATTCAAGTACGACGGGGCCGCCACGCTCTTCGTGAAGATCTTCGGGATCTCCGGCAGCCGTCTGGAGTGCTGCGCGGAGAGCGAGGACGGCACCTACAGCGGCTTCTCCAGCGAGGGCGACAACGGCAGCGGTGCCACCCCCTCCGGCGGGAGCAGAAGCGACGACAGCTCCCCCCGCGTCAAGAGCGAGGACGAGGACTTCGACTAGGCGCGCACGGCGACGATTCCGGAACCCCTGGGGGCGGGCACCGTGCGCGCGGTGACGGAGCCGCACTTGCCTGCTGCACCTTGCCGGAGATGCGCGCGGCGTTCGCTTGGAGTCTTGGGGGTGACGGCGCCCCGCCTAGGCCTTTCCTTCTTTTCATTCTCCTGCACTGAACCGATGTAACCCCGTGGGGGCGTGAAAACAATATCTTTTGTCCTAACTTAATGCTTTCGCGATTTGGGATGTACGCGTTCTCTCCTGAGGTCCTCTCGTGGGGCCGTTTTTTTCTTTCCTTGTTCGCCTCAGCGCTCTACGCCGTCAGGACCCAGCCCCCGAGCGGGCCTCAGCCACCGCTGGTATGTCCGGTCATGATGCCGGGACAAGGCCAGGAGGTGAGGGGCACCGGGAGCTAGTGAGGGCCAGGGAGAGAACTTGAGTGACGGCGAGGACGTCTCGCGAGGTAGTGAGACTTAGCTATTGGCGAAGAGCGGTGTCAGGTGAGCCACAGCTAATGAGGAGTACATGCGGCTCACGAGGCGTGCCTCGCGAGGCTCGGCCTTCAAAGTCTTCGTCTCGCGAGGCCCTCTGATTAGGCGATCGCCGTAGGTCGGCTCGCGAGAAGCCACCAGCGAGGTCTCCGTACGGCTTGCCTCCTGAGACACTGCATGTCGACATATTTCACAATGGGGGGAGCGACGTGCGCTCGCTAGTTCACCCGTGGCCGTTGCGTGAGGAGATGAGGCACCAAGGACCTTGGTGAGGTGACGTGCACAGGAGTGGGCCCGCGAGTCAGAGCTCAGTCGCTTGGGTTTTGCGGCGCTGCAGGGTCGGACCCGAGCACAGGCGCCGTGCCCAACCCCCACTCACGGAATCGGTCAGGGGAGGGGTCGCGAGCGCGTGGCGCTCTCGGGACGGCATCATACTCGAGACACAATTAAGCAGGCAACATAACTTATCAGAGCATAATCAGCAAAATTCATTACAAACCAAAAAGGAGAGGGGCGAGGCTGCCATGTCCGGCACGGGTCAGCTTGAGGTTGGTGCAGCCCGTGGGGCGCCCTCAGTCGCGTTAAACCAAATCACCTTGGCGGAAGAGTCTCGGGAGCAAAGGTGCGGATGGCGCGGCCGCGCGAGGCGACGCATGGGACGCGCCCAGCGGGACCGCACTGGGGGTTGTCAGGCCGCCTGGCGAGGCACGCCAAGGAGGCCCGCTCCTCCAAGGCCAGAGGACTCACGAGGCTCCGGGGTAGGGCTGGACCAAAAGCTCGTAGCTCGTGAGCTTAGTGAGTGCTCGAAAGTTCGGCTCGTTAAGCTCGTGGCTCGCTTCTTAATGAATAGAGCCAATCATCGATTTCAGCTCGTTAAGCTTAACGAGCTTAACGAACGAGCTAACGAGTTTCACGAGTAGCTCGTTAAGCTCGTTAGTAACAACACAACACATATTTTTATCTTACGTGACAAAGTTTTGTAGCACGTCAGTCCATTTATTCAATCTCATCTACATAGGAGGCATCAAACTAGTGCATTTCCTTTTGTAGTCACCATCTTCCTTCTTAAAAACACACTCATATGTAGACCGAAACACATCAGAATATGTTAACGAGCGCTCACGAGCTTAACGAGCTTCAAACGAACCGAGCTGAGCAGGGTTTTCTGCTCGTTAAGCTTAACGAGCTTAACGAGCCGAGCCTTAACGAGCACGAGCTTAACGATCACGAGCTTAACGAGCCGAGTAGCTTGTTAGTCCACCCCTACTCCGGGGGCTCGCGAGGCTGGGGAGGCTCACGAGGCCCTAGCACGGGGGGGGGGGGGGGCAGCCTTTGGAAGGAGGCGCCGACGTTCCTCAGGATGAAGGGCATGCGCACGCCACGACGGCTGGGCCAGCGCCCTGACCGGCTCGCGACAGCAGGAAGGGGTCGTGAAGGCCAGCCTTGTTGAGGCTGGTGAAGTCAATGCACATACGCTCCTTGCCGCCTTTCTTGGGGACGACGACTGGGTTGGCGAGCCATTCGGGATGGCGCACCTCTCAGACGACTCCAGCTTCTCGGAGCTTCTGAACTTCCTTGATGATGAAATCTTGCTTCTCAGGCGTCTGGTGCCGTGCTTTTTGCTTGATGGGGCGTGCATTGGGGCACACCGCTAAGTGGTGCTCGATCACCTCCCTCGGCACACCGGACAAGTCAGATGCTTTCCAGGCGAAAACATCCGAGTTTGCCCGAAGGAAGGTGACGAGCACGCTTTCCTATGCAGGAGGAAGGCTTGTGCCGATGGTGAAGGCAGGGCCGGAGCCGCTGCCGTCCACAGACACCTTCTTCGTCTCGGTGCGGTCCTGAGAGAACAGTTGCTTCTTCTTTGTGGGCGCGGCCTCAGGAGGCTCGGCCGCGTCCTCGTCTGCCGGGTGCGCAACCGCGGTGGCCTTGTAGGCATGCTCGAGTGTGCTGGCCACGTCCTTCTCGTCGCAGGTGATGGTGATGATGCCACTGCAGCCGGGCATCTTGAGGACGTTGTATGCGTGATGGGTGGCCGCCATGAACTTGGTGAGAGCCGGGTAGCCCAAGATGGCATTGTACGGTAGGCCGATGTGCGCCACGTCAAAGTCGATGAGCTCGGTGTGGTAGTTCTTGCGGGTACCAAAGGTGCACCAGAACCGCGCGAGGCTCCTGGTAGCCCCCAGCGCCCTTCTCAGGCTGGTTGACGTCGTTCCTCCGGGGTGGCAGCGGCAGCAGCGGAAGAGCGGCATTAGCCTGGGGGTTTGCCTCACGAGGCTGATCGCGCCAGGCGGCTTCATGAGGCTGGTCGCGCCAACCCTGGCGGAAGTTGCCATTGCCGTTGCGGCCGTCCCAGCGGTTGCCGCCGCGGCCACCTCCGCGGGCGGCACCGCGGCCACTGCGGTCGTGTCGGCGGCCCTGGCGCTCGTCGCGGAGCAGCTTGAGCTCCTGACAGTCTTCAGTGCTGTGGGAGCACACATTGTGGTAGGCGCAGAGCGGCCGGCCGTCCTTCCTGGGCTCGTCGTGGCCACAGACGCGCTTCTGCTCGGGCTCCGCCGCGAGTACGGCCGGGCCCTTATGCTTGACGTCCTTGTTCTTGGTCTTGGCGGCCTTGAGCGCCGCATCGGGGTCGTTGTGGACGAAGTGGCGGCCTTCCTCAGCCTTGGCGCACTTGTCGGCGAGGTCGAACAGTTCAAGCACCGAGTCCAGCTCATCGTTGATGGCGAGCTTCTCACGCATCTTGACGTTCGTGACGCCGGTGGTGAACGCAGAGATGACGGACGCGTCGGAGGCGTGCGGTATCTTGTTGCGCACTTGGCTGAAGCGCTGGATGTACTTGCGGAGGGTCTCGCCTGGGCGCTGCCGCACGTGCCGCAGGTCGTTGATGGTGAGGGAGCGGTCCTGGGTGCCCTTGAAGTTGGAGACGAACTGGCTGTAGAGCTCGGCCCACGATGAGATGGACGCCTCGAGGAGGTTCATGAGCCAGAAGCGTGGACCGTCCTTGAGGGCCATGGGGAACCAGTTCGCCATGACCTTGTCGTCGCCGTTCGCTGCCTCGATGCTCAGTGCGTAGAGCTGGAGGAACTCCGCAGGGTTGGGGGTGCCGTCGTAGCGCGGAGGCAGTTCAGGCTTGAACTTCGCGGGCCACACCACGCGACGCAGCTCGCGAGTGAAGGCGCAGCACCCCACGCCGCTTGAGGGGACATCGCCGGCGAAGGCGGCGTGGTTCTGGTGCCCAGCCGCCGCAACCTCCTGGATGGCCTGGTCCTGGCACTGGCGCTAGCGCTCGAGGAGCACTCGCGTGTCGGGGGGCACACGTCTAATGATCTGGCAACTGGCATCGTCACGAACCGGCGGGGACGCGCCACGGGATGGCTCGCGCACCCACTCGTTGCGCTGGGGCCCGCCGTGCTCGTCGCGCAAGGGAGGCGGCGGAGGAGCGCCGTGCGCCAGGTCCCCAGCGCGGGAAGGCAGAGGGCGGAGCAAGTGGGAAGGCGCCAGAGCATCCCCGGCAGCGTTGACGAGCTCGGTGATGCGGCCAAGCCAGGCGTCGTAGCTGGCGTCGGCTAGACGGTAGCGGAGCAGCTCGCGTGCCATGAGCAGCGCGGCCTATGCGTTCGGCGGCCCGCGGTGGGCGAGAGAGGAAGAGGCCGTGGTGGTGTGGCCGTTCACCTGCACGGAGGGGTGCAGGGAGGAGTCCTGCTGCTCACGAACAGCGGGGTCAGTAGCAGCGGTAGCCTCGACGGGGCGGCGGCGGTTGCCGTGGGCCACAGGCTCCGTCTGAGCCACGCAGCTGGCCCTGCGCTCAGCGCGCTCGCGGCGGGCATCGGCGATGAAGCTAGTGGAGCAGAGGGTGGAGCGGAAAAAAGTAGCGCACCCCTACCCGGAGCACCAAAATGTCAGAGTTGGGGCTCCGGGGACCCAAAGGTTCGAACACTGGGGTGAGCTTGTTCCTACCTCTTCATCCCCTACCATGGCCTAGCTACGGCGAAGCTACGGCGGGAGCGCGCTAGCGGGGACAAGCCACGGACTCAGCGGTTTACACAGGTTCGGGCCACCTTGCGATGTAAGACCCTACTCCTGCTTGGTTGGTATTGCTCTGAGAGAGAGTACAAGGTTGGAGATGATGGGAACAAGAGCTCATCGGATCCCTTCTACAATGGCAGCTCCGCCCCCCTTATACCCGCCTTGGTCCTCTTCCCCCTGGGAAACTTAGGCGGGAAGGGTTGCCACAGTTGGCGGGTTTTGAAAGAGGACAGGCACTCAGGCTATCCTGACTAAAGGCGGCCTTCGCCTGCAAAAGCATGATCCATGACGCGCCGGTGGGCTCGGTGATGACCTCCGCCTTGCGCGCCCGCCGTCTTGGTCTTCTTTCGTCGATCGGGCAACCTTTGGGGTTGCTTTGGGAAGTGGACTGCTGGCCTCGCTCCCTTAGCACAAAAGGGGAAACCCTCTTCATCCGCGCCTGCTGGTACGGCCTCCGTCGCCGTTCGTCGCCGCACACGTCACCCACGTGGTGGGCACGAGACCGCGTGACTGGACCGAACTGCCCACATCTTGTGCGCCTTCCGGAGAAAGCCTCGGGAGGCCGCCTCACGAGAGGGCCTCGCGAGGCTGCTGGTGGAGATGCTGAGCCTTGCTTGCCGCTCCCTGAGGAGGGGTTCTCAGGAGGCCAGGGCCTCATGACGGGTCTTGGCGAGGTGCCTGGTGGTGACGGCCTGCTGGGCTCACGACAGGCGTTGAACCCTGGGCCAAAGGCAGACGGGCTTGGATACCCTGGGTTCCACGGGCCCGACAATTGTTGAACTTGGACCTCCCGAAGAGGCGAAGAGCCAAGTGCAAGGTTTATAGGAGTACGAGCAGTCGTACAACTATAGCGAACAACCGCTACTTATGATGCTACCACGCAACCTATAGCCAAAGCTGTGCCACCTTTTTTTTTCTCACAAAGCGTGTTGGAGCCCATGGAACAGCCACACAAGTTGCACGTACACATAACACATCTACTAGTAAACTCTAAAGGACAAATGCCAACATGCCACACAAGTTCATCTCCACTTCATGTGATAAATTTGTGCATGACTACTCTACATATATTTACAGTGCTATCATTCACAATTTACCATACTCCACTTAGACATTATAAATGGGCTCCATGTCGTCCTCCAGGTTCCAGTCCCAGGTGTTCTTCATAGATGGCACGATCCATAGCAGTGGGCAACGGGAATCGTTGTCGCAGCTTTCTAGTCCGGTTCCACACGATGGAGACTCATTCAAGCTGAAGCGGCATAAATCAGGGATTGCGCGTCCCAACATGTTCAATCGGCGGTGCACACTGAAGACACAACCATGCTTCATGAACGGCAGGCCTTCGGTGTCGTGCACGGAAGGTGGCATCTGTTTGAAAATGGGGTAGCTATCCCCAATGAAAAGTGAGTACTCTCCAAGAGTGTTCCTCGGCTCCCACATAGCATCAAGGGGGTCGAACTCGGAGCCATCCATCTGGTACACGTGGCATCTCAGATCTGGACACATGGTGACGTACATGGTCAAGGTCCATGCAGGATAATGTTGTGCTCAAATATGGCGCGCAGTAATATTGTGCAGCGAGTAGTACTACTATACTATAGAGGAAGTTCAATAACCGACTGATTATATATAGCCATTTTTGGCTACACGGAGGAGATAAGACATGGAAAAACAAAAATGGTGGGAGTGGATTCAAGAGCCAGCTATACGCGTACTCCTAGGTAAAAAGTACTACTCCCGCCGATCCCTGCGACACACTACTATGGATCCGAAGTAGTAGTAGTAGTAGTAGTAGTAGTAGTAGTAGTAGTAGTAGTAGTAGTAGTAGTAGTAGTAGTAGTAGTAGTAGTAGTAGTAGTAGTAGTAGTAGTAGTACTAGTACTAGTACTAGTACAATGAAAGAGAAGGCAATGAGAGAATGGAATACCTGGGTACATGGTGAGGGTCCGATCGTGGTAGATCATGGCACCTTTTTGCACATCAATGGTACCATGGGTAACCACTGCTAAGATAGTTGATCCCAATTTGCCAAAGTCAACTACAAAGTTCCAGGTTAGACCGAATGGCGGATGCACATGCACATCCAGGATCGGCGATCTGATTTTGATCGGGGGATGCGTGGTCCCTGCAAAATAATGGAGTACCGTTAGGGATGCAAATGATGGTTAGTGCATTCCGTTTGTTATATCCCGTACCATAGGATGGCACCCAGATGAAACAAGTCCCCTGGCTTGTCACAACGAAGATGCGGCCTACATGGCACACGACATCTTCGAACTTGTGCGGGAACAAATCTGCCGCGGCCAACATGTGCCAGCCTCTGCCATCAGGGCCATTCTTATTGATGGCAATCCTTATGTCAAACACCGCGATGAGACAATAATCATCGTAGCTGCGGTGCTTGGTCGGCGAGTCCGTAATTGCTATCTTCTTCAATCTCATGGTGGCATCATCATACCTATTCAAGTCGTGCCAGTCCGGAAGGCCGATCCCAATGCTGAACGATGGGTCTACGGGAACGGCCGCACTGTTGTGGTGTTGTGCAAAATGATGGTGGTATCCGGCTGTAGGTATGCAAGGCAATCTCCATTGGCACCAACCCAAACCTGTGGGACGGTTCGCAACGGAGAAATTATGGGATGGAATAACTAAGTATTTTTAGAATATACATTACATGATCAAACACAATGACTGACCTTCTCATCGGACAAAATCCGACTGCCTCTCAACGTCAGCAACTCAAGCGGCGTCAAGATGCAACTGCGGCCACGTTGCGGTGGACTGGAGTCCCATTGAATAACCTTCTCCTCGAGGACGCATGGAAGACCAACAAGCATGGCCTTCTCCCAAGCCTGTTTATGCACCATCTTAAAATAGTTGGTGCAGGAAGCACCGAGTCTTGCGGCGGTGAGGAAATCAGAGCGGCGTGCGATTTCTCCCAGAGAATCATCGTCCAAGGTCTCCCAGCCCCGGCGAGGAGGAGACCCGCCTGGCGAATCCATGGCAGCAGCGACGAACTGCCTTGGTCTCTTCGGGAGGGGAACTGGCGAGGAGGAGATAGGAGCGTAACCGCAGGGCCTTGTCGCTTTGTGAAGGAATTTATGCGGGCACGCATTAGCGGTACTGCGATGGTGCAGTTACGTATTATTTAATATAGGAGTAGTACTAGTACTCCAATGGTCGTATGATCATCGTTGGTAAATCTGCCACATAAACTATTTTGGTGAGGTGGCGTAAAATAAAAGAAGAGAGAGAATGAGATCGTATGATCCTAAACCAACTTTCTAGGAACAAGCTCCGAGATAATTACATTCATTTCTATGGGCCCCGACTGACGTGGTGAGAGTTGTCGCAGCTGGCTCCCCAATTTCTTTCTCTCAGGCGTTGGTCATCAGGTTTTGTTTATTGATTTAATGTGTGTGGTACCCATCAGAGTATGATTCATTGGAGAACTTGTATATGACACACTGATGAATGCTGACGTGTTCCTTATACCAACAAATCTATCATATAGACTTGCAGATGCTCTTAGTGTACCAGTTTTCAACTTTTGAATCTCAAGGCCAAGGAGCTACAGTAGCAAGTAGAGGGTAGTACATTCAAATTCGAATCCAACAATATAATTTTTGGTGACATGCATTAACATTTTGCTAGTCAAATATGTGATCAAACTTTAACTCAAAATACGATGGGGACTAGTAAACCAGCCCGGAAGTAGCAGTGTACTGTTCTCTAGAACCATCGCTGTAACTATCAATGCAGGGAAAGTACACCTACGTACTGCAGACCTGCTAGCTGCTCTATTCATGCGTGTAGCTGGCCTCCATCCCATATTATGAAAACATTTTTCAAGCTAATTTTGTACTATAAGGAGCGAAGTCCATGCGTGCAACGCCACAACCTACAGAGTACATTTGGTCCAGGACTAGGGCCATATTGCACAGTTCCCAATGTGGCGCCAGGCTTTTCCGGCTCCTCCGCCTTAATTGGGAGGCGGCATTAAAGATGGCAGCTGAGGAAGTAGCAAGCAAGGGCGGCTGCTACTCTACGCGAGCCACGAGATGATGGCGCGTGCAAAATATATGAGAGGGAAAACTCGTGCACGTGGCTGGGCTATCCGCGACCACTAGTACAATGCAACATAGAATTCCTATTTGTCGCTAGTAGATTGTTCCTTATACATATTGGAGTATTTAACAAAAAACTACCACTTTCGAACCAGCCATACCAAGAAACCACCACTCTACAAAAATTAGCAAAAACATACCAAAAATTTCTTAAACCGCCACGAAAAACTACCAAGTGCCGATTAGGTTCGTTTAAACCCATGTGGCACCTTAAGTCAACGCCGTTTGTTTGACCGGCAACTTAGGCGTTATGACTTGTGGGACCTACATGTCAGTCTCAAAAAAAATCCCCGAGTCACCTCCTACCTCCGGCCCGTCCACCTAGTCATCCTCAGCCATGGGAGGCAGCCACCGCCACCGGCTGAAAGCGAGGTCAAAAGCGCCAGCGGCGCGGAGCCCATCTTGCGTCAGCCGGAAGCCAACTCGACGCGGCGCTGTGGGCCAACCCTGTCATAAACGGGTTTAAACGAGCCTAATCGGTACTTGGTACTAGTTTTTTTAGGAGTTTGGTAGTAGTTTTTTGGCACGGATTGAGAAATTTTTGGTATGTTTTTGCTATTTTTTCTACAATAGTTTCTTGCTAGGGCTGGTTGGAAGTGATAGTCTTTTGTTAAATACTCTACATATTGTAAGTAGGAGTGAAAGCTAAGCTTTGGAAGTCTATAAGCACGGCTAGTTACATAGTACATATGTGTACGTAATTCAAACTAAATATCGACCATGGGTGACTAATATCTTGATGGAAAACTCGAAACTATGGAAATACAAATGTATTATTGATAATTGTTTCCACAAACTTGGATCTACATTCTATTCAACGGCTGAGCATGTGGGGCCTTAGCACGATGACTTCCCGACTGTCTAAAACAAGGTTTTCCCGTCTCCGGTAATGAGGAGGATGACTGCGGCATGCCTTCGGCTGGCTCTAGTGCTCGTAGTCATTGCTAGTTGGTCTACGAACATGTAGATGTATTTTTTTCACATCTCGTGTTCTTTGTACTGCCACGACTGATGAATAGATCGTAAGTATCTCGCAAGAAAACCTTGGTTGAGTGTGTGTGCGAGCGAGAGATCGTGCGTGTGTGTGATATGGAGAGACTAAGGCGGAGATAAGAGAGTCATTGCGTGTTTGTGTGTGTGTGTGTGGAAGATAGAGAGAGACCTATGGGACTTTGTGTTGTGTAACGTGGAGGCGGATAGACATAGTCACAGAGTGAGTGTGTGAGATACGCATGCGGACATAGGGAGAGATGTGTGAATTAGAGAGACGGAGATTTTGGTGTGCATCACTACAAAAAAAACACTTCCGTGATGATACATCTTTGTCACAGTAGGTCAAGTTTTCTGTCATGCATGTACATCCATGACGATTTTATGACAGAATCAAGATAGTCATACATGTGCTGTTGTAGAATTGTTCCATGACAATACTGAAATTATCATCACGGAAGTGTCCACTTCCATGACGATAAATGTCGCGTCATGGAAGTGTTTTCGTCAAGGGTGACCGACACGTGGCATCCACCGTAATGGGTCGCCGTTAAGCTATCGGGTGTGGGTTTGGATCCGATAACCCGTTAGCAGCCCTGACCAATGGCGATTTTCCACATGTAAATTTCTCATTCGCCGGCGGATCCACATGTCAGCTCGGCGTTGCGACAGATGTCATCCATTCATTGGACGAGAGACGCCTATGATACGTCGACACGTGGCACGGCCCAACAGTGGCCCATTTAGGTTAAAAGGGCCGGCCCAGTCAAAGTTAGCGGGTTGGCCCATTAACGGCCTGGTTGCACATGGCCCATTTGCAGGTAAGGCCTGTTTGAATAGTGTCAAATCGGCCCGTCACCGGCCCGTTGTGGATTTCTCATCATTGCGGCCCATGGTCACTTCTGGCCCGTTAACAGTCCGCTTTGTATTTGGGTCCAATTACGGCCCGGTGTGTTTCCGGCTTGTTTAAGGTCCTGCTACATTTGGGCCCATATGTGGCCCTACGAAACTTTCGGCCCATAAACAAACCGTGATGGAACTGGGCCATTTTCGGCCCGGTCTGACTTTCGGCCTGTTAACGGCTGACACAACCCATGGGCCATATGTAGCCCGACGTCACTTCGGGCCTCTTAATGGCACATATCCTCGATGACACAAATCCAGCCCGCCAGCACTTTCGGCCTATTAAAGTCCCGTGTAGTAGGTCAGTGCAATTACGGCCCGTGCTGACTTTCGGCCTGTTAACAGCCGACGCAACCCATGGGCCATATGTTGCCCGACGTCACTTCGGGCCTCTTAACGGCCCATATTCTCGATGACACAAATCCAGCCCGCCAGCACTTTCGGCTTGCTAAAGGCCCGTGTAGTAGGTCGGTGCAATTACGGCCCGTGCTGACTTTCGGCCTGTTAACGATTCGCCATGTAAATGGGCCACCTTGGGCTGAGCTAAATTTCGGCCTGCTAATGACCAGTGGGCTATTTGGCACATTTTAGGCCCAATCATCTTTCGGCCAACTACAAGCCCTAGGTATATACTAGCCCAATGAAGGCCCAATCTGCGATTCGGCCTGTTAACGGCCCATGTCATTTATGGGCCAAATAAGGCCTATGGTGATATTCAAACACGTTAACGGCCCGTTAATACAATGGGCCCATATTATGTTTAGGCCTGTTAATGGCCCACTATGGTCACGGGCCTACCAATGGAACGATCAGAAATAAGAAGAGCTTACGCTGATTTCGGCCCAGTTATTTTCTGTGGGCTAAATACGGAATACGGCCCATAATCGTTTTTAGCTCCATTCTAGTTGTGGGCCGGACGAATATTGGCCCTTTGGGCTCCTACGATGCTTTCGGCCTAAAGGAGACTGATGATGCTGAATACATTACTAAGAATAAATCTACACTATACAAAAATAGCTTGCTAATCTCTACGGCCTTTGGCAGCAGGATAAATGATGTACCGCAACAAAATAAATTACAGCCATACAACAAAAGGCCTGTTGGCATAAAAGTTTACAGTCCTTGCAGATAAATGCACCATGAGATGTATAGAAGTAGAGATCATTTCAGCAGAGTGGTAATGTTTCAGGCTGTAGAATCTGATGGAGCAGCATGACCTTCCCCTTTTTTGCGCCATTCCTCTTGAACAATGAAGCAAATGTCCGATAGTCTGGTTTCAAAACCATTCATATCTTGACGACATTTGTCAACCACTATTCTTGTTTTAGAAACGACCTCCATTAGGGATTGGACTTGTGTCTGGGGCATAGATATATCACTCTGTCTAGCCATAGGATTTTGTTCAGGCGGTTTAGACGAGGTTACCTTAACAACCAACCCAGAATTACTCAGGAAGGTGCTTTTTGCATTGTTAGTAGAGAGATACTGACGCACTGCAGCAAGAGGTGACATTGTGCCTGTGGTAACCTCGTCACCTTCAGGAGGTTGTGGCTGTTCAATCATTTGTTCCATAGCTTGCTGAAAGTTTGAAATTTGTAGATTAGTGTATCAAATAAGAAGTTACTAATGAGACATACATAACTTATTTTGGTGAACCATTGTAATACTTTAGCATGTATTTTAGTGGTAAGTACATAATAAAATCACGTTCGGAACATATGTCCATGTAGCATGCCTAATGTATTGTCTATTTCCTCACATTTATTGACATCTATCTAAGGATAAAGAGACGCGGTTTAAAATACGATGAACATAGTATGACATCATTCATATCACGGGCAAACAGATATCAAACAAACAGGCTATTGTATCATTGTGTGGACACGTGAATATCACAACTAGATTACAGATCAAGACCAAAAGAATATCCTTCCTTTCTTTTAAACCGTGTAAGGTGAAATGATACGTTAAGACAACTGTGTATAAAAGTGAACAGAGTAACTGACATTGGCTGCAAACCAAGCAGTTAAATGAACACGTCACAGTAACAAGCAGTTCAAAGGCATGAGGAGTAAGGACTTACAACAGTGGCTTGGACTGGTGTAGTCATGCCCTTCATCTTGCTGATGTGACAATCCTTGAAGATTTGCACTGCATTTGGTTCAGGTTCTTTTTGGTCCGCACGGGCTTTCCTCTGTATTTGGAACAAGTCAATATAGATACGATAATATGGCATAACAAAAAGGAGGAAACAACAGCTATTTACAAGAGCCTCGTGGTGTGCAATATAGCTACGAGATCCTGTTGTCTGTTGGAATTTCATTTTAGAATGATTGGTCTTGTCCTTCAAACAGTTAGCCTAGAAGAAGATAGACTTGTAAGGCACATACGTAAATACGAGTTCAATATGTGATCTGATCACATACATATACCCTACCTGATACTTCGGATTAGACCAGTGTTTAACAAGGGTTGTCCAGTCTTCGTCCGTAATATATTCTACTGGAGATGTTTGGGGGATTTCATTGTTAGCCTTGCCTTCAAAGTGAGTTTTTCTAAGGTGATACTGATACTGTTGCAGAGCAGACTGAAAAACATGAGTGCATGCTTGTTTGGTTGCATCATCTTTCAGATCCAACTTGAACCTCATCTGTTGAAAAAAGAATGGGAGTCTCATTAGGAGCAACCTAGAAAGTATGGGACAGAGCAAGACAATATTACAAATTGCGATGAATAACATTACTTATGGATAAATGGTCAAGGAAGGTGTTAAACAGGGTTTCGTCTTTGTCATTCCTGTACTGGATCTACGTTGGGATGACACGTGCATGACACCTAACGGCAACGGCTGCCTCTGATACTAACTTGGCTGACTCTGTAGCATCACGTGGCCGTTTTAAACCTGCCTCAAAATGGATTTCCATTCTTCCTCCTGTAGATTTTGTTAACCTGTCAAGAATTATCCTTGATGTATGTTTCCTCTTGCGCCGAGGTGCTAGTTCAACAATGAATATGGAAAGTGTTAGTGCACATCAAACTGTGAGAGTACATATAAAGGAGCACGCAACGGCAACTTGACTCGGTCACGTACCGTCTTGGTGTTGATGCTCATGAGGTTCATCTGATCTTGCCAAGTCCTGTAGTGTCAGCAGTGCTTCAGAAGTAGTGTTAGGTGGGAAGGCAGCTTGGGAACATGCCACTTGCGGAGCATTCGAACGAGTAACTCGTTGAGATGTCGGTACTGTGGAAGGAGGTGCTACAGCTGGTGGGGCAGGGGATACTGTGTTTGTAGATTTAGCCGGTGGACTTTGACCTTCTTCTGCACTATAAGTACCAGCAGAATCTCGAGGGGAGATCCTTTTTTTTTGCACCCGACAACTAACAGCATCCCCTACCATACTCTTTTCCTTGCTCTTTTTTTACTTTGCCATGTCAAGTTGTACCCACAGCACAAAAGAATGAAATTCGCTCTTTAGAACTCATTGATGCATGATACAAACGAGCAATACTTTGATGTAAGACAACCGTATGAGGAGGATGGAATATGTACGAAAAACAGGACGGCATGACATATTCACACCTATGATGTGTCAACTAAGCAGAAGGATTTTCAAGAAATTAGAAGCAATGCAAGCTAGACACCATATGAAAGATGCAACCAATATCACTTTGCCAAGTTAAAAGTGTCTCTTCATAAGTGGAATTTCGAAAAATTACAAGCAGTACAAACTAGAAATCAATGCAAGATGTAACCAATATCACACTACCAAGTTAAACGTGTCTCATCATAAGTGCTTCATGCAGGATACACAACAGCAGTACTTTGATGTAAGAACATGGTGTGATAGATAGATGCAGTGTATTCTAGATATAGAAAGGCATGTCATATTCACATGTATAACGTATAAACTCAGCAGGTGCAATTTAATCAAATTAGAAGAAATACAAGCTATACACCATATGCAACATGCAACTAACTATCACATTGTCAAATAAGAGCAAGCACCTGCGATGGTGGAGTAGGGGAGATGGAGTCATCATATAGACTTGGAACGTCAGCTGCAGTAGCAGTAGCAGTGGCAAATCTAGAGAGCCTCCGTTTGCGTTGGTCTGGAGGACCACCAACATCCCCTAACTTACTCTTTTCCTTCCTCTTTTTTGATATTGCCTTCTGAAGTCAAAACCACAAGAGAAGGAATAAAATTGGCTCTGCATAACTCATTGATGCATGATACAGACAAAGACTACTTTGATGTGAGGCAAGCGTGTGATAGGAGGACGGAGTATGTACGAAAAAAAGGACAACATTGCATATTGACACCTATGATAGGAGGATGGAATATGTATGAAAAACACTAAGCAGAAGACATTTCAAAAAATTAGAAGAAATGAAAGCTATGCACCATATGAACCTGCAACCAATATCACTCTTAAAAGTGTCTTGTCATAAGTGCCATTTCAACAAATTAGAAGGAGTACAAGCTAGAAGACAATGCAAGATGCAACGTATATCACACTCCGAGGTTAAATGTGTCTTATGGAAAGTGATTGTTGTAGGATACACAACAGTACTTTGACGTAAGAACATGGTGTGATAGACAGATTTAGTATGTTCTAGAAATAGGAACATGTGTCATATTCACAAGTATAATGTGTAAACTAAGCAGATGCAAATCAACAAAATTAGAAGCAATACAAACTAGACATCATATGCAACATGCAACCACATATAACAGTGCCAAGTTAGAGCAAGCACCTGTGATGGTGGAGTAGGGGAGATGTGTTCATCATCTACAAAACTACGTTGACTGTCTAGCCATGCGTTGTCTTGCGAATCTTGTTGGGAGGATGGCTAAGTAGAATCTATAGAGACCCTCTGTTTCAGTTGCTCAGAAGGACCACCATCATCCACTGCCTTACTAATTTCCTTCCGCTGTATTGATTTTGCATTGTGAAGTCAAACCGACAAGAAAAAGGAATAAAATTTGCTCTTCAGAACTCATTCATGCATGAATGACTGACGAACAACACTTTGATGTAAGGCAAACACATGATACAAGGATGGAATATGTACGAAAACAGGACCGAATGACATATTCACACCAATGATGTGTCAACTAAGCAGAAGGATTTTCTAGAAATTAGAAGCAATGCAAGCTAGACACCATATGAAAGATGCACCCAATATCACTCTACCAAGTTAAAAGTGTCTCGTCATAAGTGGAATTTCAAAAAAAATAGAAGCAGTACAAGCTAGAAATCAATGCAAGATGCAACCAATATCACACTACCAAGTTAAAGGTGTCTCATCGTAAGTGATTGATGCAGGATACACAACAGCAGTACTTTGATGTAAGAACATGGTGTGATAGACAGATGCAGTGTATTCTACATATAGAAAGGCATGTCATATTGACATGTATAACTTATAAACTCACCAGCTGCAATTTAATCAAATTAGAAGAAATACAAGCTATACACCATATGCAACATGCAACCAATTATCACACTGTCAAGTTAGAGCAAGCACCTGCGATGGTGGAGTAGGGGAGATGGAGTCATCATATACACTTGGAACTTCAACTGCAGTAGCAGTAGCAGTGGCAAATCTAGAGAGCCTCCGTTTGCGTTGGTCCGGTGAACCACCAACATCCCCTAACTTACTCTTTTCCTTCCTCTTTTTTGATATTGCCTTCTGAAGTCAAAACCACAAGAAAAGGAATAAAATTGGCTCTGCATAACTCATTGGTGCATGATACAGACGAAGACTACTTTGATGTAAGGCAAGTGCATGATAGGAGGACGGAGTATGTATGAAAAAAAGGACAACATTGCATATTGACCCCTATGATAGGAGGATGGAATATGTATGAAAAACACCAAGCAGAAGACATTTCAACAAATTAGAAGAAATGAAAGCTAGGCACCATATGAACATGCAACCAATATCACTCTTAAAAGTGTCTCATCATAAGTGACATTTCAACAAATTAGAAGCAGTACAAGCTAGAAGACAATGCAAGATGCAACGTATATCACACTACCAGGTTAAATGTGTCTTATGGTAAGTGATTGTTATAGGATACACAACAGTACTTTGATGTAAGAACATGGTGTGATAGACAGATTTAGTATGTTCTAGAAACAGGAACACGTGTCATATTCACAAGTCTAATGTGTAAACTAAGCAGATGCAAATCAACAAAATTAGAAGCAATACAAACTAGACACCATACGCAACATGCAACCACATATAACAGTGCCAAGTTAGAGCAAGCACCTGTGAAGGTGGAGTAGGGGAGATGTGTTCATCATCCACACAACTACGTTGACTGTCTACCCCTGCGTTGTCTTGCGAATCTTGTTGGGAGGATGGCTTAGTAGAATCTGTAGAGACCCTCTGTTTCAGTTGCTCGGAAGGACCACCATCAGCCACTGCCTTACTAATTTCCTTCCGCTGTATTGATTTTGCATTGTGAATTCAAACCGACAAGAAAAAGTAATAAAACTCGCTCTTCAGAACTCATTCATGAATGAATGACTGACGAACAATACTTTGATGTAAGGCAAACACGTGATACGAGGAATATGTACGAAAACAAGACCGCATGACATATTCACACCTATGATGTGTCAACTAAGCAGAAGGATTTTCAAGAAATTAGAAGCAATGCAAGCTTGACACCAAATGAAAGATGCAACCAATATCACTCTGCCAAGTTAAAAGTGTCTCGTTATAAGTGGAATTTCAAAAAATTAGAAGCAGTACAAGCTAGAAATCAATGCAAGATGCAACCAATATCACACTGCCAAGTTAAAGGTGTCTCATCGTAAGTGATTGATGCAGCATACAGAACATCAGTACTTTGATGTAAGAACATGGTGTGATAGACAGATATAGTATGTGCCAGAAACAGGAAGGCGTGTCATATTCACATGTATAATGTGTAAGCTAAGCAGATGCATTTTACCCTAATTATAAGCAATACAAGCTAGACACCATATGCAACATGCAACCAGATATCACACTGCCAAGTTAGAGCAAGCACCTGGGATTGTGGAGCAGGGGAGATGAGACTTGGAACTTGTAATGCACTAGAAGTACAAGGAGAATGGGTAGAGATGGTCCGTTTACGTTGCTGCAGAGGACCACCATCATCCCCTTCCTTTCTCTTTTTTGATTTTGCCTTGTAAAGTCAAACCCACAAGAAAAAGGAATAAAAATTGCTTTTCAGAACTCATTGATGCATTATACTGATGAACACTACTTTGATGTAAGGCAACCGCAAGATAGGAGGATGGAATATGTACGAAAAAAAGCACATTGCATATTCACACCTATGATGTGTGAACTAAGCAGAAGGCATTTCAACTAATTAGAAGCAATGCAAGCTAGACACCATATGAAAGATGCAACCAATATCACTCTGCCAAGTTAAAAGTGTCTTGTCATAAGTGGAATTTCGAAAAATTAGAAGCAATACAAGCTAGAAATCAATGCAAGATGCAACCAATATCACACTGCCAACTTAAAGGTGTCTCATCGTAAGTGATTGATGCAGGATACACAATAGCAGTACTTTGATGTAAGAACATGGTGTGATAGACAGATATAGTATGTACCAGAAACAGGAAGGCGTGTCATATTCACATGTATAATGTGTAAGCTAAGCAGATGCATTTTACCCTAATTAGAAGCAATACAAGCTAGACACCATATGCAACATGCAACCAGATATCACACTGCCAAGTTAGAGCAAGCACCTGGGATGGTGGAGTAGGGGAGATGAGACTTGGAACTTGTAATGCACTAGAAGTACAAGGAGAATGTGTAGAGATGGTCCGTTTACGTTGCTGCGGAGGACCACCATCATCCCCTTCCATCCTCTTTTTTGATTTTGCCTTGTAAAGTCAAACCCACAAGAAAAAGGAATAAAAATTGCTCTTCAGAACTCATTGATGCATGATACTGATGAACACTACTTTGATGTAAGGCAACCGCAAGATAGGAGGATGGAATATGTACGAAAAAAAGGACAGCATTGCATATTCACACCTATGATGTGTGAACTAAGAAGAAGGCATTTCAACTAATTAGAAGCAATGCAAGCTAGACACCATATGAAAGATGCAATCAATATCACTCTGCCAAATTAAAAGGGTAGGCTAATAAGGGTATTTCAACAAATTAGAAGCAATACATAGCTACATGCTAAAAATCATATGCAATATGCAACGAATAAAGGTGTCTCATCGTAAGTGATTGATGCGGGATACACAAGAACAGTAGTTTCATGTAAGAACATGGTTAATAGATAGATGTACTATGTACCAAAAACAGGAAGGCATGTCATATTCACAGGTATAATGTGTAAACTAAGCAAATGCAATTAACCCTAATTAGAAGTAATACAAGCTAGACACCATACTTAACATGCAACCACATATCACACTGCCAAGTTACAGCAAGCACCTGCGATGCTGGTGTAGGGGAAATGTGGTCATCAACTACAGAGCTACGTTGACTATCTTCATCTTGCCTTCCTATTTTTTTGAGAATCATGTCGGGAGCATGAAACTGCACTCTTTAAAAGAGTAGCGTGTCTCACACTAACCCAGGGGTGTGACTGTCCCATCATAAGTGATTGATGAGGGATACACAAGAACATTAGTTTGATGTAAGAACATGGTTAATAGACAGATGCACTATGTACCAAAAACCGGAAGGCATGTCATATTCACAGCTATAATGTGTAAACTAAGCAGATGCAATTTATCCAAATTAGAAGAATTACAAGCTAGACACCATATGCAACATGCAACCACATATCACACTGCCAAGTTAGAGCAAGCACCTGCGATGGTGGTGTAGGGGAAATGCGGTCACCAACTACAGAGCTACGTTGACTATCTTCATCTAGCCTTGCTGTTTGTTGAGAATCATGTGGGGAGGATGACACTGCACTCTTTAAAAGAGTAGCGCGTCTCACACTAACCCACGGGTGTGCCTGTCTCATCATAAGTGATTGATGAGGGATACACAAGAACATTAGTTTGATGTAAGAACATGATTAATAGACATATGCAGTATGTACCAAAAACAGGAAGGCATGTCATATTCATAGTATATGGCTAAGCAGATGCAATTTAACCAATTTAGAAGCAATACAAGGTAGACACCATATGCAACATGCAACCACATATGACACCAAAGTTAAAGCAAGCACCTACAATGCTGGTGTATGGCGAATGGAGTCATCAACTGCAGAGCTACGTTGACAGTCTTCATCAAATGACACTACACTCTTCATTAGAGCGTCAAACCGCGTCTTTCCAATCCTCGATGCAGACTGGAGCGACTGCTCTGTTTTCTTTTTAGAATACCGTGCTTGAGATTCTGAAATACCCATGTGCAATAAAACAATAGTGAGAGAGTATGGGTGTAGTTTGTGGCTTTGTGCACAAGTAGTACAGTGTAAAAGTATCAGATAGCAGGTGGGTCAAAAATAAATGACGACAGACATATGATAGCTCTACAACATGCATGGCACACGAAATTAGATTCTAGGCTTTTGAAATATGAGCACAGGGATGGCTGGGAAGTGCAGGTAATCCTCCAGCAAACCACCACATGTGGTCCTATGAAAATAACAATCGACTGAAAACAAATAGGTCAGCCGATTTTTTCTACATCGTCCGATCTAAGAGGAATGGGCAGATGGCCTTCATCTACCTCCTGCCAGCCACCGTTGACGATCTTCCTCGAACCGCCAGTGACCATCGGCCCAGACCCCTGCCTCCACCGCCACGGCCTCCCCTCGACCTCACCCCATCGCCGTGCTTGGCAGCACCCCCCGGCCATCCCTTTAAGCCCGGCGAACCTCCAGATCGGGCGCCAGCAGCTCCTGCGCCACACACACCTCTAAGATAGACACCGAGGCGCTGCTTCCCCGGTGAACAGGCAGACTAGGTGCTATGCGCGCCTCCGCGGGTGGTGCTTCCTTTAATTGGGAATCAACTGACACTGAATTGAAATCCAGGCAGGCGACGGACGTCTAGTTAAAGTGAAATAGTAAATGGGGGGAAACCTTGTGCATCGCGAGTTACTTGGAACATCTAGTATCAGGAAGAATGTGCAGTAAGAAGCAGTCAACTAGTTTCCTTCGTGGGATGAATACTGTGTGAGAGATTTGCAAGAATAAGGGAAGAGGAGTACCAATATCGGCTGGCGATGATGTGTCCTTCTTCTGTTTTTTCAAAGATCTTCTTGTGGTTCGCTGGAAACAAGATGTTGTGGAGGACGGTGGAGCCTTGGACGCACCCATGGCCAAGTAGTTGAGTGTGGTGCGGTGGTCCTTTGTCGGCGGCGGGGAAGCAGATCCGAGGCGGCGAACGATGGTGTAGCAGGAACAGCTCCGGTGCGGTGGACGGTTGTGACGTTGGAGCGGCAGCGGTGAGGCACAGGACGGAGGGGTTGAAGTGTCTCGGGTACGGCACACGTTCGCGTCGGGGAGGCACCTCTGCCTCGGCTTCAACTGCTAAGTCATGGAGGGCGCTGCGGTTGAGGTTGCGGTGGATGAAGACATCGGGGTATCGGATCCGGCGTGATGGAGGAGGGCGGCGGTGGATCGGTGCGATGGGGTGGCGGACGGAGGAGGTTGGGGTTTCGCGGCTGGTGGAGAGGGAGTTTTGGCGCCCACGGAGTATGAATGGGGAATCGGACGGGGGTGGGGGGAAGCTAAGGGGGAACCATGTTTCCGGGATGCGCTTGTTTGAAATTTGCGGAAAGTTACAAACTTTGCCCCATCTAAAATTTTGGACATGCTGCGGGTCGGGGGTCGGACGGTAATCTCACGTATCCAAAATAGTGGGCGGGAGTGATTTCAGCCGAGCGCATCGGCGTCTAAGCGCCCGCGGTATATGAATGTTTTTCGGAGGCGGTTGTGTGGCGTCTCGGTGAAGTTACAAACCTACCCCGGTTTAGACTTGTGGACGTCACGCCGGTAGGCTTCACGGGTCAGAGTTAGGACGGTAATTTCCTTCTACCAAACATTGGTCTAGCGCGGTTTCGGGCGAGGAGAGGATCTTTTGGCGCTTCGTTCAAAATTTTGAACCAGAAGCATTCACGTTTACAGCACTCTTCAGTTGAACTTTCCTAATTAGACCTCATTATATTTGACCTTGTATGTTTAAAAGCCTCATTAAATTAAGCGATTCTTTTGAAAGTTTTGACTCTTGAAAATCCTATAACTACGATTATTTTGGAATGGAGGAGGTAAAGTTGAATCTATTTTGTACACGGCTATGTATTATCAACAAAGATTGATGCCCCTTTTAGATGTGATTTACAAAAGTCATTATCTCGAATTCTAGTTGAATGCACTTCCTATGAATTCGAATATTTGAAACAACTTTTATGTTGAATTCAAAATGTATTCTAGTTCGTCGCTAGCAATTTGGAATGTATACCATGTATGTTTCTTATGTATAATGTGCTTGACACTGACCGCAGAGTGTACTCACGTTTATATATGAATTGCAAAAGCCATGCATTGTCTGGATTTCAAACTACTGACTATGGATCAATAATGTGAAATAATACCATACACATTCTCGAATTCGATAGAGTATGGATGTTTGTTAGACCAATGTTCGTTCATACGTGAATTGCAAATTTCATGATCTCATCCAATTTTTTAAGTACAATTTATATTTTAATTTAATGGGTACAACAGTCCTTTACGCGTAGATGCACTCTCCCTCGACCCCTCCTCACACGCGTGCTACTTTCTCTCTCACGCATACGCGCACAACACACACTATATATCCATCGGCCTTTCTCTCTCACAAATGCTCACCCTCTCTCCCAAAAGTGTCTCTCACACACACACACACACACTCTATATAGCTCCCTCTCTCTCTTACTACTATCTATGACTCTTTTCACTAATCTCAGTCACAAACACTATTTCTCTCATAGGCATGCGCATGCATGGTCTCCGCCGCCACCCCCCCTCTATACATATCTCTGCCTCGTGTCCCCCGCACGCACACTCTCTTTAGTCCTCTCTCATACACATTGTCTCCACCTCTCTTACTAGTTGACAGATATGATTCCATCAGATCATTCGGTATGATACTGACGGTTAAAGTGGATGGTGATAAGAGGCAAAGATTTTCCCAAGTCAGGTCCCTTGCGATCGAGGAAATACCCTACTCCTGGTCGTGTATACTTTGATTGGGGTGTGTACAAAGTACATGTCAATACCAAGGGATTGTGTGTATATATACTATCGACAAACTAGGCCCCCGGCCTATATAACATACCCGGGGCCTAGGGTTACAAATCGTAGTCCGCTTCGTCAGTGGAGATAGAGACTTCCACGGCTCTGGTATCTTCGTCTTGTACGTCAAGTCAGTCTTAGTATAACGCGTCTCGGGCCGACCTATGTGGCGCAGGACGGAACCGACCCAGGGGTCCTCACCTCGACCCACCAGACCAAAAAACGATGTGCCACCACCACACCTCGCACACTCTCTACCCCCATATGTCTCACTATATTCTCACACCCACACATACCAACACACACACTATTTCTGCTCATGCCTCTCTCCCCGTCTCCTCTGCATACACAAACTCACCATCTCTCGTTGAGACATCCTATTCATCTCTCTTTCTCTCTCCCTCCCTCTCTCTCTCATCTCTCGTGCTTTCTCTTTCTCCCATCGCACTCCCCTCGTATCCACGCCTCTCTCGAATACGTACACATACCCTTTCCAGGCCCTCCAAAATACGTCAACCACACACTCACACATGTTACATCTCATTATCATGTGCTCCCAATGATCTAAAAAAGGCATCCGTTCACTTTTACTCCGCATACAAGATGTTTTAAATTGAAACTACACAGATTGTGACAAAACAAATATTTAAGAAAATCTACATATACTATACTACAAAGTTATATATGAAAGTTAATTGCATGGTGCATCCAATGATATTTGTTTCGTATTATGAATGTTTACATTTTTATCCTATAAAATTAGTCACAATAAAGAGAACGAAGGGCATCTCTCTCTCTCACTCTCTCCATCGCACACCCCCTCTCTCTACGCCCTTTTCACGTACGCACACAAACTATCTCTTGGCCCTCTAAAAGTACGCCCCCATACACATTCACGCGTGAAGGTCATTGTATTTCAAGCAAAAGCGCAATACGGTCTCTGGATTTATAATGCGCTCATTACGGTCAACATATACATTTTCTGGTGATTATATGGTCACTAGCTCACCGTACAACTCCGTATTTTGATGGCGACACTGACGGTCATTATATTTGAAATGAAAGCATGATACGGTCAGCATATACATTTTGTGGTGATTATACAATCACTGGCTCACCGTACAACTACGTATTTTGTTGATGACACGATCAATTGATCAGTCAAACAGTCCACGTGGCGCAACTAGTGTTGCATCAGAAGCGCACATTATCTCCCTAACATAGGGCCCACCTATCAGCGGGTATAAGAAGAGAAACAAATGGTAATAAATTAGTGCTCGGTGGGGATTCGAAGTCGAGACCTCAGGTTGGTAGCCCGCGCGCGATAACCACAGCGGACAAGGTTGCCTAGTGATGATATGCTGAGCCGGCCTTTTAATACACAGGAGCTACTGTGGTGAATACACACACATCACACATGCGGACAAACACACACGCAACGCCCACATGCATTCATGCAATAATCACACGTACACATGCACGCACGCAACACTCGCACGAACACACGCACTCAAGCATGCATGCAACACTCACACGTACACATGCATGCACGCAACACTCGCACGAACACACGCACTCAAGCATGCATGCAACACTCACACGTACACATGCACGCATGCAACACTCGCACGAACACACGCACGCATGCATGCACACAGCACAAGACGCAACACACACGCTCACGCTCAAGTGTTCAACCTACACGTGCATGCACACATATACACAGCCAGGGTGTTCCCCCGCAAAGGCTAGTTTCGCGGGGTCCCAGGTTCGACCCCTCATGCGCCTGCATAAAATTTTGTTTACCAACTGATAGGTGGGACCCGCAAGCCACGTGGCCAGTTTGACCAGTCGACAGAGTGCCACGTAGACTTTTTGACCGGTCAACTGAGTGCAATTTGTAATTACGATTTTCACATCCGTATTGGGCTAGCGGGTTTCGGATGTTTAGTCCCACCTTGTCGTGTGAGGAGCTGGTCGACCGGCTCAAATAGCCGGGTCGTCCAGAAGCGATAAGCTGCAGTCATCATTGCACCCTTTGTTAAGGACATGAATTGTTAATAATATTAATCTTCTCTGTGATATAAAGGCTGCTTGTAGTGGTTAGTATCATAACTATTATTCCTAAATATGTTTATTATGATAGGGTATCTGATATGATACTCAACCCTCTCTTTCTTCATTTAGTTATATGCCACCTCAGCATTGCTGAAGGTGGTACCGCTATGTGCTGGAGCGGGGTGCTCGGTCACAAGCATTCAAGTCTACCGCACATGCCACCAGACAACCACACGCGGTTGGCGCGTCGTCCGGTGCGTGACAAATATTTGCGAAATTTCCGGTTTGGCGCCAAAACCCGAGCCTCTGCATTTCGCCAAAAAATACAAACCGAGCCTCTGCGTTAACTTCCTGCCCCACCCCGCCCAGCACATTCAAATCCCTCATTTGCCGCGAAATTTTGCTGTGTGTTGTTGTTTTCAGGGATATTTTGCTGTGTGAAAACAAATTTAAATATCAATGAATAATCGGTGTCTGGGGTATTTTGCCGGGACATGGTTGAATGGCCTCATATTAATTAGTTTGTACTAGCACTAGTACTACTATTGTAGAGTAGTAGGAGCAGGAGTAGTATAGTGGTAGTAGAGTACAAACCAGTATGAGTCCCATCAAACACCAATTTTCTTGGAGTCCGTGCTACAGCTAGCACTTCTCCCTCCTCGTTCCTCTAAACTCAGCCGACGCGCAGCGGGCAGGGTGAGGGTTTGCCGATAGTCGGTTTACTCAACAACAGTCCCAGATGTTAGTGAAAATGCAAGACAACACGAGTTCCCTAGCTCGAGCGGCGTGCCGGACCGACCGTGTGGAGGTGCGACGCGAATCCGGCAAGCTTTACATTTTGAACTTGTAAGTTGTAACATTTGGTTCTGCTCCTTGGAGCGACGATAGACACAAATAATGATTGAAAACGCTAGGGCGGGGCTTTTCCCACGCGATAAGAGGGGGAGTTTGCCAGCTTGGCCAATCGTCGGTTTGCTCACATGCAGTCCCACATGTTACTCATATGCCTTGGTAATGGGCGTTGAGCGGCGGGCCGAAACATATTGTTACTTCAATTATTCATGTTGCATGTACATTAAAATTGCATTGAAATCTACTCAACAACGTGCGGGCTAGTATCATCTAGTGATCTAAAAGGGCCCACTTCAAGAAAGAAAGGCGATTCGGTGCCAAGGCTCATTTGCACCCGGTCGGAAAAAAATCACAAAAAATTAAAAAAATCATAAGATTCCAGTTTTTTTTGCATGGTAGAAAATTTGATGTGTGAGGTCCACTCCAATTTTCAAGTCGTTCGAACATCTGAGCAGCTCTCGGCAAAAAAGACAAATCGGGTCAGAACAGTGCATGAACAGTAAACCTTTTTTACACACCCCAAATTTGTCTTTTTTGCCGAGAGCTGCTCAGATGTCCAAATGATTTGAAAATTGGAGGGGACCTCGCGCATCATATTAACTACCATGCAAAAAAAGAATTGGAATTTTTTGAATTTTTCTAGTATTTATTTTGATTTTTTTCTTCAGCGCGGGTGCAGATGAGCCTGGGCTCAGAAGTGGATTATCGCCCACTACACATTCAAGCATTTCACATCGTTCTCTTGCTCTCTCTGTCAAACCGACTATGCCAAACTCCCCTGCCTACCACGCGGGAAAAGACCCACCCTCGCTTTTTTAATCGGGTTTTGTATCGATGGATCAAGCGAAGCAGCAAAATCAAGTGTTACAAGACTACTAGTACTACGTACTACTACAGTACAGTGGGCTGTCGTGTCTTGTACTCCTCTGTCGTAAGAGTGGAGATGCTCGCTTTCATAAATGTTCTGCTTCCGTTCGCCAACATGTGGGACATCTAGCATCCGGGTCCACGTGCCATGCACCAAATAACAGTGTAGAACAGCAGGGGGGACGCACCCCAGTCGTGGCGCCACAGTAGTACTAATGAGCAATGAGGCGTCAAATCACAAAGCCGCACCTTTCCGCAATGAGGCGTCAAATCACTCTTCGCTGAATCCGCTTCTCCATCATATTCTTCAAGAAAACCACATGTTGCTTCTGCCATTGTTCTGATTTTTCACGAGGGACGCGGATCGGCTTGGTACATCACTGACACGTGTGACCGCATGTTAGCAAACCGACAGGCCAAGCTCCCCCGCCCACCGCTCGGCAAAAGCACCTCCTTTTTACTAATCTGAATATCAAATTTTAGATCAATATAATCGAGATTTGTATATATCGCACCAAGAAGCAAAACCAAGTGGTACGATTTACAATTCAAAACGAAACGGCGGCACACTTCCAGCATGGCTTTCGCGTTCGCGTCGCAAGTCCGCAGAGTCAATCCGCACACGAAATAGCGACACCAAAAATGCTGCACTCACGGGCCTTTACGAGGCTAATACGGGCATCTTCCAACTAATCAAACTAGACCCCCCTAATTTTCAGGGGGGTGGGCCCCTTCCCACCCCCTAAATCCAATCCTAATCCTCCATGTTTGCTACTCTGTAAAGTCTATAAAAATCCTCCCCGTGAGTCTAGCATTGCTCATGGCGACACACTAACAGCACGCTTTTCGCCGACATGTGGGACATCCACCATCCTGGTCCACGTGCCATGCACCAAAGTTTGGAGCAGCGGGGGGAGGCACCCCGGTCGTAGCGCCGTAGTACTAGTAAATGAGCAATGAGGCGTCAAATCACAAAGCCCCACCTTGCCCGCAGTAAGCTGGACGGAGCAGGGGAGTACAAAAAATTGTGGACGCAGCTTTGACCCAAAGGCAGTGACGCGTGGGTCCCACATTTTGTATACCCGCGGCCTCCTTTGGTTCACAGGGTAGGAATATTATAGAAGTATGAAAGTTGTAGAAAAAGAGATGACGTACGGCCTCCTTTGGTTTGTAGGAATTTCATAGTATAGGATTTTCAAATGAAAAATTCCTATGGGGCTCTGTGGTTTGTAGGAATGCATTCCTAATCCTATGTAGGATAGGAACCAATCCTTCACATTTTAAAGGAAAAAATCCATTACCCTAGACTCAATGGAAAAATTCCTATCCTATGCATCAAATGACATTTCTTTCTCTATAGGAATTGAGATGCATGTCATCTCACTTCCTATGTTTTTCCTATTCCTATGAACTAGAGGAGGCCGACATGTATCTCAAATCCTTTGAGTAGGGATAGGAAAAGAGATGTCATTTGGTTCACATCATATGAATTTTTCCATTGAGTCTTAATGTTTATTTTCCTCTTAAATGTGGAGTATAGGAATCCATTCCTATGAACCAAATGGCTCTAAAGGAAAAATTCCTATAAAAATCCGATCATATAGAATTCCTATAATATTCCTCCACACCAAAGGAGGCTTGAAATTGTTGTAGGTGATACGATGGTCTTCCTTTGCCGAGTGTCGGCTAACAAACTTGCCGAAGTGTGGCACTCGGCAATAGAGCAGTGCCACGCGTCGAGTCCTTACTCGATGGGACATTGCCGAGTTTAGAACTCAGCAAAATATTTGCCTGGTTCTTCTAATGAAGGAACACACTATATTTCATCTCTCTACTAATCCCGATCGTTCTTTCTCTCTCCTTAGTTAGAGGACTCAATCCTACGATGTCTCTCGCTCTCTCTCACAACAAACACACACATACGGCCCCTCTTTATCGAAGGCACACTCATACATTCCTCCCCCATCTCTATAGATATTTCTCGATGATGAATGAAATGATATATGCTGGGTTTTCTATATGTGCATGTTGTTCTACGAAAACTCGGTAAAAGTTTGTGAGGTTTGTATTTTCAATAAAGCTATATGCACTATATTTTGGAACAGAGGGAGCATACGGCAGTTGCGAACGCTCACGTGGAAATTTTATGTGTCGGAGGAGTGGCTGTTTGTCAAATGCCATGGCAAAACTGCCACCGTCAGATGCAGATCTGACGGTTCTTTGGGCGTTCACCAGGAAACGGCTTGTGCACGTTAACCCTCCCTCTCACGCATGCACACACGCACCTCACGACTCTCCCGAGACTTCTCGCACACAACAGCTATCTGTACTCTGTAGGTAGACGTGGCACACATATATGTGCTCTTCACACCCTTCCCTAAGAATTTCTAAAAAATAAAAGACGTCACACTTATTTTTTTTGTAACTCAGACGTCACACACGTATACATCTTACTCTAGGTGGAGTACGTAGTACACGAAGAGAAGCGGCGCACGCACACATCAGTTCTCTAACACCCACGCGCGGGTACACGTACGAGCGCATTTGTTTATAAAGAGGCATCCCAAGTGACAATTTGACTCGTGCAGTTTTCAACTTCATGGAGGGTCGTGGACCACACGTGTACATAGTGCGACCTGGACGCGGTGGCGCGTTATTGATTGAGTTTTTTTACTGGAACATTAAATGAAAATAGTGGTTCACGCGTATTCATTTTAAAAACGATTGCTACAAGAAAATCACTCCACTATATATATATAAGCAGGAGCTTCAACGCTTGCTTTACTAGGGTTGCTCTCATTCACTCTCTCGTCCTCTCCAGATCTAAACAAGACAGCGGTGGCCACACCCTCTCTCTGCTCACCGCTAGTCATAGTTTCGGCCGGATCCCCTCTGCCGGCAAAGCGGAGAAGGTGCAGCGTTCACGCGGTCGTCGGCGGCGAGGGAGGAGACCCACAGCTGCCGGCGCGTCCCGATCGGCGGCCCGTTCCGTTCTGTCCAACACAACGCCGACTCGGGAGGTCCTCCGACCCCTTCTTCCTCCCTGCCATATTGTGGGAAGATCCGTCCTCCCGCCGCCCTCCTAGCCACATCTGGACGACCCTCGGGTATAACTTCCTTTGAAACCGGCCTTGCTCTACTGCCCCAGCTCACCACGTGGCTGCATGTGGATCTTTTTCTTCTTCCTTCGGCTGTTCCAAAGCCACCTAAATTTTTACTATTATTAGAGGTAAACCTACTTCATGCAGTCGAATCTAGGACTTTGTTCAAAAGGGAAGAAAGGGGGGAAAGTTGTAGCATGAATCTAGGACTTGGTTCAAAGAGGAAAAAAAGGGGGAAAGTAGTTGAGCCTGGCTACCCAACCGGTCAATTGGTTGAAAAGGGGAAGAAAGTGGGGTGGATAGTGAAGCGTGGGGGGAAGTACTAGTAAGATACTGGCCAGACCGGTCTCTTGGTCGAAAAAGGGAAGAAAGTGTGGGGGTGTTGGGGGGACAACGCAACTGAGAACGAGCAGGTCTAGATTTCCTGTGCTCACATAGGTAAAGGTCGCCGAGGAGATAAAAAATTGGACAAATGCAGACATGCTGCCTGAATGTTTGCTGCTCTCGGCAACCAGATCTGCTTCACCACTTTATGCCCCTGCTGTCCCTTTGCCCTTATTGCTACCGTTTATCTAATATTAGAGGAAAAATGAAGCAATGCCACTGTTAGCCTAATGTCACTTCTAAGTAATGCTGTCGTCCTCTAGACACCCGCATTCCAGGTATTCCTACATTCATAACTAGCTAGAATGACCAACGCAAGCTAAAAGAAGCTGATTCTTACATGGACTTCCTGATTGCAGTGCGGGAACAAGCCTGTCATGTGTGGAAGAGAAAACAAGCAGTGCGTCCGCGCCGTGAACTACACTCACTCCCAATTTAAGGACGGCCCGAGGACGAGCTTGCATGGTTGCACAGAGATTTTGGGGTCATGTGCGCGTAAAAGAGGCATTGCAGTCTGCTTATTTCTGCAAATAGCGGTGCTTAAATTTAGTGGAACTGCACAAGAAGTTCAGATGGTCAATCCACTTCAAGGTTCAGTTTAATATTCCAACTGAGAACACAATTATAATTTGTTATTCTGGAACGAGAGAACCTAACCCTGGATGGTGGCAACAAGAAAAACCAGAGTGAACCCTAGGAAATTAAAGCTTGCCTAGGGAGGCCCTTTGCTCAGAGAAGCCTGGCTTGATTTTTCCTGATTTGTAAATCTTCTCACAACTTTGTCTTTTGCTTTCAACTTCTAAAAGTAATGTTATGTTCTATGAATCATTGAGATGTATAAAAAAGCCGAACTTATGCTTTTGAAGTATTTTATGCAGACGAGTTTATTGTGAATGTTTAACATGAATGTTGGAGTAGCGTGTTAACATTTGGAATCTATATTGTGACCTCAATTAACCGCATGAACCACTGTAACTAGATACATAGTTGCTTATATGTCAGACAGCAGAGTATGAGTGTGAGCTGGTCGATCTAGTGTTGAAGCGATCTGCGCCAATGTGCCGTGTTTGCACCAACTGTGCTTACAAGTGGGGTAGCACCAACAGTGCATTACCTACACTATGTATACGTCGGCGCACCAAGAGTTGTCAAACAAGTATTTCATCAAACACACACTGCTCGTTTGATGACAGTGGCAACTTATGTCTTACAATGCCATATTACATGAAAGAACTCGTGAGGATGCATCTGTTTCGGCAACACTTACGAGGGTTCTCACATGATTCACGAGCACACAAAAGTAGCAACAGTTCCCATAGAGGAATTCAAACAAAGTACTACCCCAAGAGGGCTCGATAATACGCAAGGTTTAGGTAATTAAACACAATCCAAGCTACTTTGAAACACTAACTGGGCCAACTATTTCATGCCATCGATTTAATTGGGGATGGACACAAGACGGACCTTGCCATGAACATCCTCGAGGACGTCCGGCAGCAGCTCAATCCTGTCAACCTTCTTGAAGATAACTTTGTGGCCTTTCCACTCATAAACTTGTTTGTCGAGGCATGCCACGTCATCTTCATGGATAAGCTTGACAAGAACATTATGCCTCACAAACGAAGGAGTAGATGTGAACTTGTTGTGCTTCAGTACACCCTGGACAACATGCCTGACAATAGTGTGGCTGGAATACATTTTGTCTTCGGTATAAGTGCAAATGGCTTCCAGGATCGAACAACCTAAGAACTTTGTTTTCCCAGGGCGTATATTCAGGTCATCCACCTCATAGCGAGTGACATGTACAACCACACGATCCTTGTCTGCATCAGGGCTCTAATTGAAACAGAAACGAATTCTGAATTACTTTCCAATATAAAAAACACAAGTTATTTAAACCACCATGTAGAGTCAAAAGTATGCATGACAAGGAAGGTAGCATGGCATCGGAGCTAATAAATCTTGCATTATTTATCACCTCATACTTAGATGAAAAACCACAATCAAGATCGCCAAAGAAGAAAATCACCTTGGGCAGCTCAGCGGGGGGGGGGGGGGGGGCACATCCTCAAAGGGGTCCATCTTGCCGGGGGAAAAATGCTCCTGCACGGCCACGGGGACTGTAACCTCAAATGTGGTGTTGACCATCTCAGTAGTGGCTGTGAGCGCATCTGGGGTCGGCTCGGTGGTGGCCTTCATCTTCTTGGAGCTCTCTGTCTC
The DNA here is from genome assembly GCA_039707655.1 of Elymus sibiricus. NCBI lineage: Eukaryota > Viridiplantae > Streptophyta > Magnoliopsida > Poales > Poaceae > Elymus > Elymus sibiricus. The sequence goes on from CM077664.1 coordinate 210,566,694, forward strand.
GTGGGGATCAGCCTGCCGCGTCTGCTCCAACATCGGCAGATCTTTGCCCGGTTCTCCATGATCCATAATGAAACTGACAAATAGAAGACAACCGAAAGGAAAACACAATCGCAATGACAATGACACAAAAAAGGGAGTGAGGATCAGTTACTGCTTTGCAAAAGATTTTTTTGGAAAGAAAATATACCAACATCACGGATGCGCTCACCTTCCCTTCGTTGGGAGAGAAGAACAATGGCGGAAGCGAGTGGTGGCTTTCTTGAAGAAGATGAGGGAGAAGCGGATTCAGTGAAGAGTGAAATGATGGTTGCTTCGTCCGACCAACTTACTGCGGGGAGGTGGGGTTTTGTGATATGACGGCTCATTACTGCCGCGCTACGACCGTGGTGACTCTGCGCCTGCATACCGCCTTCTAATTTGGTGGATGCCATTTGGGCCCGCGCGCTGCATGGCCCGCATGTCGGCGAACCAAAGTAAAACGGCAGTAGCGGGAGTCATTTCAACGACCAACGAGGAGCCAGAAGCGCTAGTGTCTCCACTGTACTATAGGAGTAATTCTTTTTTTAGGATTGAGTAATTGTTTTTCTGGGCCCAAGACAAAATAGCCCATCCACCCTAATTAATAAAATCAATTCAAAATCCCTTATTATACTTAAGAAGAGGCGCCCTACACTGCACCGCCCCCCAAAAAAACCTGGTTGCTCTTCTTCCTCCTCACTCCCTCCTCACGTCCGCTCGCTCGACTCGTCTCCCACTCCGGTTGTACCCCCAAATTCCTCACCTCACTTCTACAGAAAACCCTAGCTCCCCATCATCCTCACTGCTACAAAAAACCCCAGCTCCCCTTCTTCCTCACTCGCACCACAACTAGGTTCGTCATTCATTACTCTGCTCAAATCCGTGAGCTCGACGCGACGCCCGCAAGGAAAATGGAGTCGGATGGCCCCAGTGCCAAGAAGATGAGGCTCCCGCCAGCGGTGACGCCGGTTGTAGATCCCGCACCTGGCAGCGCAGGGAGAAGCGGCGAGGCCCCCCCTGTATCTGAGGAACCCAAAGAATCTCGGGCGGACCACATCAGCGATCTCCCGGAAGCCATCCTTGGGGAGATCATCTCGCTTCTCCCCACCAAGGATTGCTGTCGCACCCAAGTCCTCGCATCTCGGTGGCGCCCTCTATGGCGCGATGCGCCTCGTAATCTTGACTGTCGTGGCCTATCTCTTGTTGATGATTTTGAACTCCCCGGAGCCATCATCTCCTCCCACGGGGCTCCGTTCACCGCCTCTACATCTCGGCGTGCTACCTGCACGTGCCCCGCATGGTGAACGCCTGGCTGACATCCCCTGATTTCCGCAAACTCCAAATACTTGAGTTCTATTATTCCTACAAAACTGACATACCATGAACCGAACGCCATATATTTGACCCGTCACCACCGATGTCCATCTCGCAGTTTTTCCTCCTCTCTCCACACTGCCACCTTTGCCCTCTGCAGACTACCAGACAATCTGGTACAAAAGCTTCGACTCCCACTTCTCAAAAAACTTTCACTTATGGTGGTTCATATGTCAGAGGCCTCACTGCACAGCATCATCCAATCCAGTTGCCCTGCCCTTGAGTGCTTAGTGCTTGTTTTGACAGTTAAAATCGGTTGTTTCCGAATAAAGTAGCCTAACCTTGTAAGAATTGGAATTTCTTTTGATGTAGGGGAGCTCATCATCGAAGATGCCCCTTCACTTCAAAGGCTGATCCTTGATTCTTGTTATTCACCTTCGCAAATAACTGTCGTCTCTGCACCTAAACTGGAGACCTTGGGTGTAATTCATGATCTCTGTGATCATTTCAAGATGGTGTTTGGCTCCACAGTTATCCAGGTACTTTATATTATCATCTGCACTTTTGTAATCATAAGCTGCATTTTTCATTTGTGCGCATAAGTTTTATATGATCTTGGAGTACACTTTTTGTACTAATATTATGTTCTATATGCTCAATGAAGAGTTTGTCCATGGATAGCCTATCAGTGGTGCTGGATTCTGTCAAGATCTTATATATCAGTATGAATACTTTTGATCTGAACAAGATTATTGGCTTGTTGCGATGCTTTCCATGCCTAGAGAAGTTGTATATAAAGGTGATGATTTCACGCACATTGGAAGCCCATATATAGTGTACTAGAATTAACCGTTCAGTTGTTGCTCTTTCCACATACTCTTTTTTTAGACCTTAACTGTTTTCAACCTTCATGTCTATTTAGGCAGCAGGACGGGGTACAAAAGGTATAACCAATCAGTGGCATCATAAGCACCGGGATTTTCTCAGTTCTCATCACATTCGTTTGAAGACAATAACGCTGGAAGGATATGTAGCCACCCATGCAAACACTAGATTTGTCACATTCTTCCTGCTGAATGCGAGGGTACTATTGTCCATCAGGATTCAATATATTAAGAACGAAGTTTTGACGGATGGATATGTCGAAGAGCAAAAAAAGGACTTTCAGGTGGACAAAAGGGCTTCTGAACGAGCCAGGCTTCTTTTTACATCATCTCGTGGTCATATTCCATTATGTTTTACGACCCGGGATGCTCATTTTATGGATCTGACCGATCCATTTGATAGTGACAGCTACCGAAAACAGTGCTGGAGTTAGATGTTATTGCCCTTTTCAATCTGGGTTTAGTCTAGACCTGATGAACAATTACCCTCGTGCTTTTGTACAGTTTGTAATTAAGCTGGAGTTTGATGTTGTTGCCCATTTCAACTCGGCTGTGGCTGTCATATTTTCTTTGAAAAGGCTAATGGCTTGCCATTTCTTTAATTAAGAGAGAAATATTGTAACAAATCCTAACAAAGGGAAATAACATCACTCTCGCCGGCTACTTGATCTCATTGTGCATTACAGAACCCAAGCGCTTAGCGCTCGCCAGCACCCACAAACTTATTTTGAGCTAGCACACAAATGGGCTGTAATTCCTAATAAGAAAGGCTGCATGGCCATGACAGATTTGGATTCTGACATTTGGGACCCACAAGGAAAAAGCCTATCCAAGGTGGTGTTGACTTAGTCAACAAACGATTCTGCCTGCCAGCCGTTGGATTGACATCCAACATCTGTCGTGTTTCTTCTATCTCTTGTCTTCTTCTTCGAGACGCCCAAACGAAACCACGCCATGGGTCCCGCCTGCTCCCGCCTCCCACGGGTGGCTGTGCCTCCGCCCACGCATTGCCGCCCCACCGTACCCTCAAACGTTGGCAATACACAAGCAAGTGCCTCCTTATAACAAGCCAAAAAGTGCTTCCTCCTAATGGTTTGACATCTGGGTCCCACGCCATTGTCAACGTAGTCAATAAACGAGAGAATTGCCCAACAAGCGGCTGACACCAGGGACCCAGGAGCTCGCACAGACCAACTCAATCCTACACGAATAACCAGCGGATCACGCACGTACCTCATCTGGATGAATTGAGTGCAATCGTTTGACCGTCGTGCCGATGTGCCACCCAGCACTGACGGGATGGGACGGGAGTACGACACAGTCATAATTTTAGTTTTTCCAGTTTTCCACGGCAAGCTGGCACGCTAAAAGCCATGCCTACTTATGCATTGAATTCTGATGACCTTCGTGTTTCTCGCAACACGCGGGTTTACCTACCGTCCACCTATAATTACTGGTTCCCGGCGTGCTCCGGTGGCACCTTCACCCAACGCACCCTATCCTCACAAGACCCCACCGGCCACACGTCGCTCGCCACTTGCCCTCTCTCTTGCCATGTCCATCATGCCCCCGTGCGGCATCAATAGGCGACGCCAGAGGCACTCACCGCTGGAGTTAGTGTTCGGTTTTTCACGGGAAGGCGGACAGAGGGAGGAGGCATTCTGGCGGTCTTTAGATGGCAATGCAGAGTATAGGATGCCTTGGAGCGCGACCGCATGGCGGAGGAGCAGCATACCGCCGATTTGCGCCGCCAACAAAGCATGGAGGAGGAGCAGCGCACCGCTGCTCTGCGTCGCAAGCAGAGCAACTAGGCCGACTACGTGGAGGCCGGCACCCGACGAATAGCCCTAGAGGCTGTCGGGCACGCACGCGTGCGCGACGCTGAATTTTACTACCAGCTCGTCTAGTTGGTTTTCCGCTTAGAAGTCGAAGCTTCAGTGGACCACACCAGCATGGAAAGGGCCAACGGGCACGAGCAACGCGCCCTATCGCACCTCTGCCAAGTCCGAGGCGAGGAGGAGGACGTCGGTGCCGGCATTTAGCGTGTGCTGCAGATGGCGGCCAGCATCGTCTAGTTAGCTAAGAGTATGTTAGTTGTTCTAAACTCGAGTATTACTGGGAGTAGATAGTTAAGTTGGCTATGATGGTTGTCAACGTGGAAGTTCAGTACTCTATCTCTGAATCAGTCGTGTTACTTTGCTCAGAATGTTGAACTTTCTGATTGAACGTTTGGAATGGGTTGTTATATTTTTAAATGGGCTGTATTTGTCCGCCACGGATTAAGAGGCTGACTTGTGGGCCTACTAGGTTGACGCATACACAAGGCTTTGTCAACTTAGTCAACAAACGATTGTGGTAGCCTAAGCCGTTGGATGTCAATCCAACGTCTATCGTGCTTTTTCAATCTCTTGTCTTCTTCCTCCAGGCTCCAGCTGCCCAAACCAAACCAACGCCGGCGGGATCGCCTGCTCCTGCCTTCCGCAGCTTGCTGTGCAGCCGCGCACGCATTGCTGTCCCACCGTACCCTAACCGGTGCCAGGCCATCCCTCTACACCCCCACCTCCTGTTATTTTCCGGTGACAGCATCCCCACCCCGCACCAACCCTCGTACTCCCCTCCGTTTCTGACCACACTGCCGCATCTTCCACGGCTCCTTTTCGTTCCCGTCCGAGGCCTCGCCGTCGTCCTCCACTTTGGTTCCCTCGCCGTGACACCGCCTTCTAGCGTTGTCAACATGGTCAACAACCGAGAGGAATCAGGAGATGATTGTACGTGGAGAGGATGACAGTAGGGACCCACCAGGGTCATGGCAGTACGCAAGCAAGTGCCTCCTTACTACAAGCCAAAAAAAAGCTTCCTCCTAATGGTTTCCTGACATCTTGGTCCCACCCCATTGTCAATGTAGTCAATAAACAAGAGAATTGCACAACGAGCGACTGTCAACAAACGACAGGAATCGGTGAGGAATGTACGTGGAGAGGATGACAGTAGGGACCCCCAGGTCCATAGCCGTACACAAGCAAGTTCCTCCTTATTACATGAAAAAAAATGCTCCCTCCTAATGGTTTGTTGACATCCGAGACCTACGACATTGTCAATGTAGTCAATAAATGAAAGAATTGCACAAGGAGCGGCTAACACCTGGGACCTAGTAGCTCGAGCAGTTTTTTGTTGTTGTTGTTGAGACGGAGCAGGGTATCAACTAGGCTGTGCGACGTCTGTGGCCCGTCTAGCCCAGGTTTTATTTACAACATGACGAGCCCAATTGTTTTTTTGTCTGTGAAAATGGCTAGCGCACCTTTTTTCCCACAATACCCTACACAGGCCGATTTCCTTTTCCCCGGCCTGCTGGGCTGCAAATCTTTCAAGACAACGAGGGATGCATTCGGCCTGCTGGGCTGCAAATCTGTGAGTAATATGAAATGGGGTGTAAATATATAAAAAAACACATCAAATGGGCAATTAGTTTCAAATTACGACTTTTATTTTATTTTTTCATATTTCATATTTCATTGGATTTTAACATAATTTAAATATATTTTAAAATTTGTTTTTATTGGGTTCAAAATTTCAGGATTAAAAATAGTTCGAAAATTTCAATGACCAGTCTTTTATTTTATGTTTACCACATCACCAACCCGGTTTTGTTTTCTGTCTTGAAACGGCTAGCCCAGTTCTATTTTCTTTTGCACAATACCCAACCGATGCCTACTTGCTTTTCTCAGCCCTGCTGGGCTTCAAATCTTTCAAGACGAGGAGGGATGCATTCGGCTTGCCCACAAAATGGCCTATTTCCCTAAAAAAAGAAAATGGCCTATAAGCAATAAGAAATGGTCTGTAAATTTTAAAAAACACAGCAACCGGTAATTAGTTTCAAATTTCGTTTCATCCGGATTTTGAAATTTTAAATTTCATTGGATTTTTCTGCGGTGAAAATATCATTGGATTATAATTAATATAACTTTATTTTTAAAATTAGTCTGAATCAGACTCGAAACATCGGGATTAAAAATAGTTCAGAGCCCACCAAAATATGCAAAATTTTATTGATATTTTTAACCGTGGCCAGAATATTGGCTGTAATGCTAACAAAAAGAATATGTGCTGCAAAAAAAATCCTTAAGAAAGAGCAAATGGGTTGTAAATTATTAAAAATAATAGCAAATGTGATGTATGATGTTTGCCACATATTTGGAGGCTGACTTGGGCCTACTAAGTTGACGAGTATGCAGGGCTTTGTTAACTTAGTCAACAAACGATTCTAGCAGCAGTGACCGTTGGATGTTAATCCAACGGCTGTGCTACTTCTTCAATCTCTTATCTTCTTGCTCCAGCCGCCCAAACCAGCACCGGCTGGACCGCCTTCTCCTGTCTCCCGTGGCCGGCTGTGCTGCCGCGCAGGCCTCACCACCCCACCCTACTCCCATCGCTGGCTAGGCCATCCCTCTACTCACCCACATCTCATGTTATTCTCCAGCGACGGCGGCCTCACACCGCAACCAAAAAAGTAAACCCTTATACCCCCCTCCGCGTGGGAAACCACTGCCAAGTCTTCCTCATCTCTGGGTCGTTCCCATACTAGGCCTCGCCGTTGTCCACCGCCTAGGTGCTTTCGGCACGGCGTCATCAACGCAGTCAATGAACGGCAGCCATCGGAAGAGGACTGTACGTGGAGAGGCTGACTGCTAGGACCCACGAGGTCCATGGTCACACGCAAGGAAGTGCCTCTTTATTACGTGCAAGAAAAATGATTGCTCCCCCTGTTAGGTGGGACCCACCTGATTTGGAGGCTGACTTGTGGGCCTACCAAGTTGACGCGTACGCAGGGGTTTGTCAACTTAGTCAACAGATGATTCTAGCAGCACTGACCATTGGATGTTAATCCAACGGTCGTGCTACTTCTTCAATCTCTGATCTTCTTGCTCTAGCCGCCTGTCGGCCCAGTGGGAACCAGGGTACCATGGCCCGTCTGCCTCTGGCCCACAGGACGACGCTTTGGCTGGCCCATGAGAGTGGCCCTGCCTCGGCCGCTCCGGAGGAAGCCGCCTCGTGAAGGGCGAGCCTCGCGAGGCCCCTCGCGCTTGGTCAGGCCCTGCCGAGGCCACCAAGCACCAGGTTCCCTCGCGAGGCTCCCCTCGCGGGGCCTTCTCATGAAGCAGATCGTACGGCGCCAGCCGCAGGGCTCCGCGCCCAGCGCATGGGTGACGTCCCGCTGTCAGGATAAGGACAGCGGGGTGTGACCAAGCCCAGCTTCTATTCTGGTGATAAGGGAGCAGCGGCATCTGCCTGCCCCCAAAGCAAGCCCCAAAGGTTTCCTCTTTGGTGATAGAGGATCAGGACGGATCGGCACGCCAGGACGGAGGTCATCGCCAAGTCCACCGACGCGTCACGAAGACTACTTTATCAGGCGGAGACCGCCTTTAGTCAGGAGAAGCCTGCGCTTTTGTCCCCCTTTGAATTGCCGCCCTGTGGCAACCCTTTTCCGCTCATATTTTCGGGGAAGAGGACCAAAGCGCTACAAAAGGGGCAGGGCTGCTACCATGTAAGGGGATCGACTCATTCTCCCCCACACCTCGTGTACTTCGAGCCACAAGCTCTCCGTCACAGAGCAATCCAACGCAGGTAGGAGTAGGGTATTACACCGCACGGTGGCCCGAACCTGGGTAGCTCGCGCGTCCCCTTCGTGTCCGGTGAGAGCCAGCGAGCCCGTCGTGTCCCCGCCATAGTTGTCGTCGCGTCGTAGGTTGCCAAGCAAAGTCCCCTAGAGTTCGAATCCTAAGTACTTGGAGAAGTTTCTTGGACGTAGATCCCAAACTCCAACATTTGGCGCAGCAGGTAGGGGGACTTGCCGTCTTTGCGCCTTCGACCTCGACGTCGGCACCGACATGGATGACGCCGCCGCGTGCCGCGAGCGCGCTGCATGTCGAGCTGCCGCCGCCAAGCCCGTTGGGGGGCGGGCGTCCTCCTCCATCCGCCCGTTGGCGAGTGGGCAGGATCGCGGCCTCTCCTCCACCGCGTCTTTGCCCGCAGGTAGCGGCCCTCTCGCTCCGCGCGTCGCACTGCTCATGGCGCAGGGGCTGCTGCGCTGTCCCCCCTCCAAGGACGGCCGCAATGCCTGGCTCGAGCGCATCACCGAGCTCGTCTTTGCCGCCAGCGGCGGCCAGGCACTCCCTCACCCCTCGCCCACTTCACCACGGCGCATTGAGCGACCTAGGTGCGCCACTCCCCGTCTTCCTCCTCCTCTGAGCCGCAGTGCGGCCAGGCGGCGCCGCGCAGCGCGCGCCACGGAGTTGCCCCGCGGCTCGTCCGAGTCGAGCGGCGTCGGCGGACGCTGCCCAATCAAGGGTGTTGCCACCAGCGTGGGCTCCCAGGGGCCCCGAGGGGTGGCCTGCATCCTGGGAGGGGCCCAGACCCCTCCGTCCAGCCACCACCTCAAGCGCTTCACGCGCGAAGTGAGCACAGCCCTTCCGGCGCCCGAGTCTGCCGGCCGCCTCAAGTGGTCCGAGTTCCCCGTCTCCTTCGACGCCAGCGACCATCCCAGGTCTGCTAGAGCTGCGGGGGCTGTCCCTCTGCTGTGTACTCTGACTATCGGCGGTGTGGCCATCACCAGGATGCTCATCGATGGTGGCACTGGCCTCAGCGTGCTCTCTATGGAGACTTTCGAGACGCTCCAGGCGCCCGATGGGCGCCTGGTGCCCACCAGGCCCTTCTCGGGCATCACCGGCGGCTACACTGCCCCCCTGGGGCAGGTGTGCCTTCCCGTCACCTTCGGCACCCGCGAGAACTACCGTACGGAGCTTGTCGTCTTCGATGTGGCTCGCAATGGCCTGCCCTACAACGCCATCTTGGGCTACCCGGTGCTCTCCAAGTTCATGGCCGCAACACACCACGCTTACGGCCTCGTCAAGATACCCGGCAGCAGCGGCACCCTCACTGTCCGTTGCGATGAAAAGGACGCGGTGCGCGCCCTCGCGCGCGCCTACAAGGTAGCTGCCGCCGCATACCAGGCCGAGGAAGCCCCCCCTGAGCTTGCCGAGCCAGAGCCCGCGAAGAAGAAGCCGCTGTTCTCCTAGGAGCGGGCCGAGACCAAGAAGGTGCCACTGGATGGGAGCGGCGCGGGCCCGTTCCTCACCATCGGCAGTGGCCTTCCCCCCGAGCAGGAGGGTGCCCTCATCGACTTCCTCCGGGCAAATGCTGATATGTTCGCCTGGACGGCCTCAGACATGCCCGGCGTGCCAAGGGAGGTCATCGAGCACCACTTGGCGGTGTGCCCCAACGCGCGCCCCGTTAAGCAGAAGGTGCGGCGCCAGGTGCCTGAGAAGCCGGACTTCGTCATTGGGGAGGTCAAGAAACTCCAAGACGCCGGGATCATCCGCGAAGTGCTCCACCCGGAGTGGGTCGCCAACCCCGTTGTCGTCGCCAAGCCGCACGGCGGCAAGCGCATGTGCGTCGACTTCACCAACCTCAACAAGGCCTGCCCCAAGGACCACTTCCCGCTGCCCAGGATCGACCAGATAGTAGACTCCACCGCCGAGTGCGATTTGCTCTGCTTCCTGGACGCCTTCTCAGGCTATCATCAGATCAAGATGGCAAGGGAGGATGAGGAGAAAACTGCCTTCATCACCCCCTGCGGAGTGTTCTGCTACGTGTGCATGCCCTTTGGCCTGAAGAGCGCGGGGGCTACCTTCCAGAGGCTGATGCGCATCTGCCTAGGGTGCCAGATGGGGAGAAACGCGGAGGCATACATCGACGACATCGTCATCAAAACGCGTGAGGCGCGCACCCTCATCGAGGACCTGAGAGAAACCTTCGCCAACCTGCGCAAGGTTAACCTCAAGCTCAACCCCGCCAAGTGTGTCTTCGGTGTCCCTTCTGGCAAGCTCCTGGGTTTCCTGGTCTCCCATCGCGGCATCGAGGCCAACCATAAGAAGATTAAGGCTATCGAGGAGATGCAGCCGCCCCGCAACCTGAAGGAGATGCAGCGCCTGGCGGGATGCATGGCCTCACTCGGTCGCTTCATTTCCAAGTTCGGCGAGCGGGCTCTGCCTTTCTTCAAGCTCATGAAGAGGTTTGGCCCCTTCAAGTGGACTCCCGAGGCCGACGCTGCCTTCGAGGATCTCAAAAGGTACCTCACGAGCCCTCCCGTCATGGTCGCCCCGCGCCCACGCGAGCGCCTGCTGTTATACTTGGCGGCCACTCTCCAAATGGCAGCGCGGCCCTTGTGGCGGAGCGGGAGGAGCGAGTCTGCATCAAGAAGAGGCCTGCCAAATTTGTGCCTGCGGATGCCGCCCCCGCGGAGGAATCGTTGGAGCCCCTCAAGGCCCTGCCAGCGCCTGCCGAGGGCCCCCTTCGGAAGCCCCCGCGTCCCCTCAGCAGGCCTCGGGAGCTCAGCCTCAGGAGGCCCCCGTTGCGCCGTCTCCGCACGCCTCCGTGGCACAGCAGCCTGAGTACCTCGGCGAGCACGACTCGGATACCACGGTCACGCGCCTCGTCGAGCACCCCGTCTACTTCATCAGTACGGTGCTGCGAAACGCGCGTGAACGGTACCCCATGTAGCAGAAACTCCTCCTGGCGCTCCTCATGGCCTCCAGGAAGCTGCACCACTACTTCCAGGGCCACCCAGTCAGAGTGATCACCTCCTACCCGCTGGAGCAAGTCTTGCAGAGCCCAAATGCCACCGGCCGCATCGCCGAATGGAACATCGAGCTGCAGACTTTCGAGCTAGAGTTCCTCACCACCAGGACCATCAAGGACGCGGCCTTGGCGGACTTCGCGGTGGAGTGGATGGACGTGCGTCAGGATGAGCCGCAGGAGGAGTCATCCTTGCCCGAGGAGGCTACCTCCGAAGGCTGGAGCATGCACTTCGACGGGTCCTTCACGTGCCAGGGCGCGGGGGCTGGGGTGCTTCTCACTACATCCATAGACGACAAGCTTTACTATGCAGTGCAGCTCTGCTTCGGGCGCACCGACAAGGTCTCCAACAACATCGCCGACTACGAGGGACTCATCGCCGGGCTCAAGGCCGCCATCGCGCTTGGAGTGTGGCACCCCGGCTCAGAGGGACCGGAATGCCCCGTATTCCAGCCCAGAAATGTCTTCTGGAATACGGCACTGCTTGGCATAGAACAAATCATCTTTTATTATAGGAGATAAAGGTACAATGGTTTGCTATAACAAAGGTTACAGAGCACGGCTACACTACGCCTGCTAAGGTAGCTCTATGCTAGGAGCGGACCAACTCGTAGCAGCGGAACGACGACGACGTTGGTGAACTCCACTCCGCAGGGACTCTGGCCGAGACACGGCCTAGCTCGCACGAACGGAATCCACGACAAGCAATCAATCACAGCATTACCTGCAAACTGGCATCACACGCCAGGTGAGTACTTTGAATGTACTCGCAAGCTCACAACAACCAAAAGCATCAAGGCAAAACAACAACATAGCATTAACAAGTTAACTTATTACTAACTATTATGAGGCGGAAGTAAATATTACTCAAGTAATAAGGTAAGAATAGAATCACTGATGAACCATCCTCTTGGTTCGCAAGGAACCATCTCACTCTTGGCTACCTGGCCAAGCAACATATCCACTCGATCACTTCCTGATCGATACATCCTCGTGACCACCACATGATCACCTCATAATCTGATGATCAACCTCATCATCATCGAAAGCCTGCCAAACTGTTACTTGCTCACATACAACTATAAATCATAATATAAGTCATTCCGTCATTGTGAGTGTTGATCGAATGGTGTGACCTACAACGAACTGTTTCCATGACCGAGGATGTGGCTATCGATAGTTCATACACTCTGCAGAGGTTAGTACGCTGTACCCACACCACGGAACTCATGGCCTCGTGCTCCCATTCGGGTGGACCAATGACGTTCCGACAAAACCAATCTATTGCATGACACTCTCCCGGCCACTCCGACAAACTCCCCTTTGGGCTATGTCCTGGGTGGCCCCTGATGTCACCTCGTGACATCCGCCACCTCTGTGGCTGCCACCGTCATGGCCAACACAACAATCTTGTCCCACATGGGGACCCCCGGGTACAACACAACTTGGGCACACAAGGTTATGACCGCCTACCGGGCCAGGGCAGCGCGAGCACATAACCTTCCCTAGTTGGAGGCACCGACAATAGACCGAATTAGGGCCTCCCCATCCAGGCAAGTGTGGTTGCACTGGTGAGTTCGATTCAGTGGCACCTGACCAACGAAATGACGGAATTTGTCCCCAAGGTAAGTTTGTGATATAACTGTTACTCCACTGTTACATATCAACATGTGATTCAAATCATAGCAATATCCATCAAAAATCCAGAGCATAAAATATATCCATACCCTTAGCACAATATTCAATATGACTCCGAAATAATCATGACTACTGCTACTAGTAATCCCGAAGTAACATGTCATCCTCACTCTTCAAAATATAAGTCCTAGAGATCCAAGCATCATCCTGGCAATAACAAACTCACATATATCCAATCATAATGCCATGAATAAATCATTTCTAAATAATGCAATATTATGCAACTTTAATTCAAATAAACCATGCATTGCATTGCAATCATGCAAATGGAGGGTGTGGCTTGCCTTGCTCCAAAAGAGAGGGGAAGAGCTCCTGGTCTTCACCAACACACAACAAGCACTCTGAAAATAATTTTGCAAGCATTTAAGAATATACCATAATGCAAATACTTCTGTATAGAAATTCTAGACAGAAGCTAAAAATACCAAACTCTACCAGAAAATAGAGGAGAACAAAAGAAAAATAATGCAAAAAGAATCAGTTCATTTGGACTTGTAGTTTAGGAGATATTTCTGGTCAAAGTTTGGGTCAAACTAGATTTAAAATGAATTTCTGGAAATTCCAGAAAATCTCTGGAGGGGGTGACGTCGAAGGCGTATTTTGGGTTTACGCTTTCACTTAGAAAACGCTTCAGGGGCGCCAGAGTGACTGACTGCTGGGGCCCTTCGGTCAGTTTTAAAAGGAGGGAGGGAGAGGCAGAGGCTGCGGGCTCACCGGCGACGAAACGGCGGTGATGAGGCTACGTCGATGCCGGGAGACGGCGAAGATGGATCAGGCAGACCGAGACGGAGTTGCTCGTACCCGTGGCTCCCCGTGAGATGGCCGGATGGCGTCGGCGTCTTCGTCTCAGGCGGCTGCCAGGTTCGGGTGCCGGCGACGTCGTCGATTCCGGCGAGGATTTGGGCACCAGAGAGCCCGGTGTGAATCTTGGGAGCTCCAGCAGGTCGCTGGTGGGGGTGGTTGGAGCAGAAGTCGCCCGGAGTTGGCTGCGAGAAGAGAGGGCCGAGCGGCGGAGCTCCGGCCGGAGAGGAGGAAGGAGAGGGCTCCGGCTCGGGCGGGAGGCTTTGGGGGTCGATTAGGTGGGAAAGAGGAGGAGTGGTGAAGCGAGACGAGCTCGGGAAGAGCTTATATAGGGGGGAGGGGACGCTCGAGCTCGGGTGTCGCCATGGGCGTCCGAGAGATTCTCCCAGCGAAGCCGGGCACGCGCGGCCCTTGAGGCGACAAGAGAGGGCAGAGAAGATGCGCACGCAGCGCTATCGACGAGCGGAAGCAGCCGGGACGAGCACAGGCGCGGCAGACCATGCGGCGCTTGGTGCGCTCGCGGGCGTGACGGCTGGCACCGGCGAGGAGGCTTCTGGAGGTGAGAGGAGGGGTCCCTCGGCTACGTGGGAGGAGGAGAGGGCTGAGCGGCGCCCGGGGACATGCGGGAGCGGCCGGGAGGAAGAAGCCCAACGCTAACCGACATCCAGGGCGCGCTTGCTGCACGCAGAGCACGCGCGACCGCGTGCCCACAGTGCGGTCACCGCGTGCACGACTAGGGAGAGGGCACGTAGGCTGGGTAAACCATGTCCACAGCGTTGTCCACCCATCCTATAGTCTCCCTGATAAGATAGATGGATAAAAAGGGTTGTGGGCAGACGGGATGCATCCAGGAATGGTTACTGCAGTCAACTAGAGTTGGATGTTGTGGTCAAGTTACTTGACCATAGGACCATAGGGGATGTCTCCAGGGTTTAGGATAGGAAGGACTAAAGTCCTGTGGGTTTTGAGATGGATTGAGCAAGATTTGGAGATAGATGCTTAACAACTGCCCAAAACAGTGCAGGAACTAGATCAGGAAGATGCACTCACATGGAGTGTGGACTTGAGCTGCATTTTGGTATAGGATGATGATTTTGGACCCTGAAGATACTGGGAAAATTTCATGGCATTTGGAAATACCTAGATGGTACTTCCTTCACAAAGGTCCTCTTTGCACAGAACCTTGGGAGGATTTTGTAGAGTAGATGGCTAGGCAAGCTAATGTGAAATTTGGCATGCACAAAGGATATATGGATCTTTAGGCCCTGGATTAATTTCAGAATTTTTGAAGCAATAGAAAAGGTAGTTGCTTCATACACTGGAAATTTAACCAGCACCAAAAATTGGAAGGTATGCTCACATAGATGGTTGGACAGGGATGAAATTTGTTGTAGGGTAGTCATTTGAGCATATGGAGGGCCTGGAAAAATTTCAACTCATTTGGATACTCCTAGATAGTACTTTCTTCACAAAGCTTCTTTCTGGACAGAAACTTTGGGAATTTGCTGGGGAAGATTCACTAGGCAAATGGAGCTGAATTTTGTCATGAGATAATTATATGGATAGGAAAGAGTGCCCAAAATTTTTGAGGGCAATCAAGAAAATATAAATAGCACTTCCTTCACAAAGTGCCATTCTGGATAGAAAGGAAAAATGAATATTGCTGACTTATTTTTGAACTAGGCAATGATGGGTTTGGACCTATTTGGGCAATATATGACCCAAAGAATTTATGAGAATTATTTGGGAATTTTTGGAATGACATAAATATAGGTTGCTTCACAACCTAGGTCAAATAGAAGTATTCCTTTGATAAGAAAAGGAATATTCCCTAAGGAAAGATTTTTTTTTTGGAAATGGGCTAGAATAAAGAGGCCATGATCTTGGGAAAGATACAAGGATGAAACACCACTTGGGAGGGAAAGAAATGATGATCTCCCAGGTTTCAAGTCCATAGAACTGCTCCAAAAGGAAAACCAGAGCAAAACCAAATAAAACCAAGAGAAAAAAGAAAGGGCCAAAAATCGGGGTGTTACAAACCTACCCCCCTTACAAAAATTTTGTCCTCGAGATTTGGTTGCTCATGGAACAAGTATGAATATGACTTAAGGAAGCCGTTTCCAACTCGGGCGTCCTTTTTCCTTTGTGCATTGTTCCCTTAGAATTTCCTATGACCGAACATTCTTCGTCTGAGATGATTTGCTTTACTTTACTTGAATTTCTGCCGAGCCTTTCCTCATTCGTCCAACTCTATGCTGACTTGGATGGGTTCATTTCTTCCGGTAATATCGTGAAAATAATTTCTCCTATGAGCACGAAACTTTTGTATTTCTTCCATTGGTTTGTTCAAATATAGGTGTGTCTTCCGGGTGCAAACATTGCTGAGAATCATAGTTGTTCTGTTAACGAGATCCGACTACCTGATACTGCGGCATCGGGATTCGTCCCTTCGTCTGAGCTTGCAATTGTAACATCTCAAGTCTGGGCTGACGGTTGCGTTGCCGGGAAAATATTTCTCGTGTCCAGTTGTCCTTGTACTCAGTTCCATCAGTGAGAGCATCTGAGCTGAACAGGGTGCTTGGTTTTGACTTACCCATGCTGTCGGTATTGTTAGCGGTATTACAAGGCGGTGAGATATTTTATCCTGGTCGCTGTGGTCACATGCTGAAATGACTGAGGAAATCTTGCATCTGATGAGACAGACTTGGATATTTCGCACTGACCCTGCTAACCTTGTGTACCCGGATGAATAGGTTATCGTGACGTGAGGCCCTTGTGGAGTAGGGTGGGCTTCTGAGTACACGCCCATGCTGATTTCCTATAGCCTCAATCTGACGTGGATACCCGGACCCTGTCGGTCGGGCGAGAATTATCAGGCTGTTGCTGTTAGACTTACTTCTTGGTTGCCAGTACTTTCTTTGTCGAAATCCCTTGCGAAAAGAGCTGGGCCACTTCTGCTTGTCCTCGGTTCTTTTTGGTGACCATAGTTGTTGTTGGTGCAATGTTAACTGTCCTTGGAAATTGCTGTCAAAACTGTTGTTTCAAGCTTGCCTGGTTTCCCGTTTGAGATGTATCTCTGACTTTGCCTCTTCTGACCTGAATTATGGAGTTGTTGCATCCTGACCTTCTTTTGGTAGATTTATAGAGTTGCATCCTCGTATAAGTGTCTTGCATAACCTGGGGTGCAGGCTCTTCATACGGAAATCTAGGGTTATATGCAAGATTCTCGGAGTAGGCATATGTCCTGACTAACTCCTGTCAAAATTATTGAAATCCAGCTTCTGAAGCTGCCCTAGACTGCCAACTCGCTGTGTCCTATCATGTAGCGGTACTGATGGTGGTGTGTAGTACTGTACTGAAGGAACTGGGTTGCTTGCTGAACAAGGCGGAATACCTTACACTAGAAGCTTTAGTCGATGTAGCATGCTGGAGAAGACTGGGTTCCGTGCCTGCGAAGTTTTTTCCCTTGGTTGCGTATTGAGAAAGATTCACTGCCTTGTGCCGGAAATCTTCACCGAGGTAGCTTGCTGTGGAAGACTGGGTACCTTGGGCAAGAAACTGTTCATATGTTGCACAGAGGAAACTTGAGGAAACTTGAGGAGACTTGCATCATAAGCTTCTTCAGGTACCGTGTGGAGGAAGGCTGAGCTCCTTACACCAGAAGATTCATACTGCGATCTGTCGACTGCATACTGTACATATATCCATAACATTTTTGATGCTGGGTATGTGTATGAAGAGAATTGCCGGGCTGTCTTTTTAGCTGAAAGTTGAACTCTGAGCTCCTTCTGTCTTTCTTTCGTAGTACAACATATTTCAAATTCCACCTGTGGCTGAAATAAAAATTTATAGCCACGCCTTCGGTGGAGAACATACAGCTGATCTTGTGCCTGACTTGTCCTCCTGCCGGCTTGATTATTGCTGCTGTAAAGGTTGCACACTGAGGTAGACTTGATGCTGGTAATAAATCCAGACTATCATTCAGATTCCTGATATATTGCAGTCAACTGAGATTGCCATACTATTTAGCTGAGCTTCCAAATACTGAGATCCTCATTTCTTCTTCGGGTCCGAAGGTGATTGATGATCAACTTTCATAAGAGGGGAAAAATAAAGTAACACCAAAGGCCCAAAAGAAGCAACAAAGAAAACAATTCAATAGAAAACGGCACATAACAGTCATACAAGCATCCATAAGTAACACTCCATCCCTTACTACTCGACACACAACACAACATGCATGCTACTACAACTGATGCAACATGAGTTATTCGGATCCTAACGTACTACGAACAAACTAAAGCTGGGTAACTGGCGAAGCGGCTGGTGGAGGGGTGGGTGAAGCAGTTGATGCAGGAGGAGCAGGGGTCGAGGAAGGAGGCAACTGGCGTGGAGCCATTGCAACACCGAGCAAGTGCCAGGCCCGGGTCACGTCTCGGACGAGCTCAGCAATCAGCATATACTCGGCCGTCATGAACCGGGACATGGCGGGGATGGCCACATCATCATTTGGACGAGTGGAGGGGAATCTGACTCGCCTGGGGTTCTCGGCTATGGTAGGGTAGTAGGAGTAGGCATGGTTTTCTTGCATCACCAGCTCTTGATGACGAAGACCCGTGATTCCTGCCAGGGCTGCGAGTTGAACTGCGTGATCTGGAGTGGCACCATATCTGCCATGGAACCTGTAGGAACATCTTCCAATAGGGATTCTGGCTTCTAGAAAAACATGGGCAAAATACTCCAGTAATCTGCCCCGAAGCTAAACCTCAAACACTTGGTACAGCGGCATCTCCCCATTGGGATAGAGGCGATGCCACACATCATGGAGCAGGGACGCGAAGGTGAGCGGTGCAGGGGCTGCGTTGAACTCAATGGGAGTGGTGGCCATCTACACTCAAGGAATAGATGGTCAGAAGAAAGACGGAATCTATATGCATGCCATGCAACAACCAAGTGCAACAATCAAATGTAACAACCAATCAGGATCCTCCACTACCGGTTTCTAACGCTTGCGTTGACTAGGGCGTCCTACAGCCAGGACTCTGGCTGGGACACGGCCTAGCTCGCACGAACGGAATCCATGACAAGCAATCAATCACAGAATTACCTGCAAACTGGCATGACACGCCAGGTGAGTACTTTGAATGTACTCGCAAGCTCACAACAACAAAAAGCATCAAGGCAAAACAACAACATAGCATTAACAAGTTAACTTATTACTAACTATTATGAGGCGGAAGTAAATATTACTCAAGTAATAAGGTAAGAATAGAATCACTGATGAACCATCCTCTTGGTTCGCAAGGAACCATCTCACTCTTGGCTACCTGGCCAAGCAACATATCCACTCAATCACTTCGTGATTGATACATCCTCGTGACCACCACATGATCACCTCATAATCTGATGATCAACCTCATCATCATCGAAAGCCTGCCAAACTGTTACTTGCTCACATACAACTATAAATCATAATATAAGTCATTCCGTCATTGTGAGTGTTGATCGAACGGTGTGACCTACAACGAACTGTGTCCATGACCGAGGACGCGGCTATCGATAGTTTATACACTCTGCAGAGGTTAGTACACTGTACCCACACCACGGAACTCATGGCCTCGTGCTCCCATTCGGGTGGACCAACGATGTTCCGCCAAAACCAATCTATTGCATGACACTCTCCCGGCCACTGCGACAAACTCCCCTTTGGGCTATGTCCTGGGTGGCCCCTGATGTCACCTCGTGACATCCGCCACCTCTGTGGCTGCCACCGTCGTGGCCAACACAACAATCTTGTCCCACACGGGGACCCCCGGGTACAACACAACTTGGGCACACAAGGTTATGACCGCCTACCGGGCCAGGGCATCGCGAGCACATAACCTTCCCTAGTTGGAGGCACCGGCGAGAGGCATGACAATAGACCGAATTAGGGCTTCCCCATCCAGGCAAGTGTGGTTGCACTGGTGAGTTCGATTCGGTGGCACCTGACCAACGAAATGACGGAATTTGTCCCCAAGGTAAGTTTGTGATATAACTGTTACTCCACTGTTACATATCAACATGTGATTCAAATCATAGCAATATCCATCCAAAATCCAGAGCATAAAATATTTCCATACCCTTAGCACAATATTCAATATGACTCCGAAATAATCATGACTACTACTACTAGTAATCCCGAAGTAACATGTCATCCTCACTCTTCAAAATATTAGTCCTAGAGATCCAAGCATCATCATGGCAGTAACAAACTCACATATATCCAATCATAATGCCATGAATAAATCTTTTCTAAATAATGAAATATTATGCAACTTTAATTCAAATAAACCATGCATTGCATTGCAATCATGCAAATGGAGGGTGTGGCTTGCCTTGCTCCAAAAGAGAGGGGAAGAGCTCCTGGTCTTCACCAACACACAACAAGCACTCTGAAAATAATTTTGCAAGCATTTAAGAATATACCATAATTCAAATACTTCTGTCCAGAAATTCTAGACAGAAGCTAAAAATACCAAACTCTACCAGAAAATAGGGGAGAACAAAAGAAAAATAATGCAAAAAGAATCAGTTCATTTGGACTTGTAGTTTAGGAGATATTTCTGGTCAAAGTTTCGGTCAAACTAGATTTAAAATGAATTTCTGGAAATTCCAGAAAATCTCTGGAGGGGGTGACGTTGAACGCGTATTTTGGGTTTACGCTTTCACTTAGAAAACGCTTCGGGGGCGCCAGAGTGACTGACTGCTGGGGCCCTTCGGTCAGTTTTAATAGGAGGGAGGGAGAGGCAGAGGCTGCGGGCTCACCGGCGACGAAACGGCGGTGATGAGGCTACGGCGATGCCGGGAGACGGCGGAGATGGATCAGGCAGACCGAGACGGAGTTGCTCGTACCCGTGGCTCCCCGTGAGATGGCCGGATGGCGTCGGCGTCTTCATCTCAGGCGGCTGCCAGGTTCGGGTGCCGGCGACGTCGTCGATTCCGGCGAGGATTTGGGCACCAGAGAGCCCGGGGTGAAACTTGGGAGCTCCAGGAGGTCGCTGGTGGGGGTGGTTGGAGCAGAAGTTGCCCGGAGTTGGCTGGGAGAAGAGAGGGCCGAGCGGCGGAGCTCCGGCCGGAGAGGAGGAAGGAGAGGGCTCCGGCTCGGGTGGGAGGCTTTGGGGGTCGATTAGGTGGGAAAGAGGAGGAGTGGTGAAGCAAGACGAGCTCGGGAAGAGCTTATATAGGCGGGAGGGGATGCTCGAGCTCGGGTGCCGCCATGGGCGTCCGAGAGATTCTCCCGGCGAAGCCGGGCACGCACGGCCCTTGAGGCGACAAGAGAGGGCAGAGAAGATGCGCACGCGGCGCTATCGACGAGCGGAAGCAGCCGGGACGAGCACAGGCGCGGCAGACCATGCGGCGCTTGGTGCGCTCGCGGGCGTGACGGCTGGCACCGGCGAGGAGGCTTCTGGAGGTGAGAGGAGGGGTCCCTCGGCTACGTGGGAGGAGGAGAGGGCTGAGCGGCGCCCGGGGACATGCGGGAGCGGCCGGGAGGAAGAAGCCCGATGCTAACCGACATCCAGGGCGCGCTTGCTGCACGCAGAGCACATGCAACCGCGTGCCCACAGTGCGGTCACCTCGTGCACGACTAGGGAGAGGGCACGTAGGCTGGGTAAACCATGTCCACAGCGTTGTCCACCCATCCTATAGTCTCCCTGATAAGATAGATGGATAAAAAGGGCTGTGGGCAGACGGGATGCATCCAGGAATGGTTACTGCAGTCAACTAGAGTTAGATGTTGTGGTCAAGTTACTTGACCATAGGACCATAGGGGATGTCTCCAGGGTTTAGGATAGGAAGGACTAAAGTCCTGTGGGTTTTGAGATGGATTGAGCAAGATTTGGAGATAGATGCTTAACAACTGCCCAAAACAGTGCATGAACTAGATCAGGAAGATGCACTCACATGGAGTGTGGACTTGAGCTGCATTTTGGTATAGGATGATGATTTTGGACCCTGAAGATACTGGGAAAATTTCATGGCATTTGGAAATACCTAGATGGTACTTCCTTCACAAAGGTCCTCTTTGCACAGAACCTTGGGAGGTTTTTTTAGAGCAGATGGCTAGGAAAGCTAATGTGAAATTTGGCATGCACAAAGGATATATGTATCTTTAGGCCCTGGATTAATTTCAGAATTTTTGAAGCAATAGAAAAGGTAGTTGCTTCATACACTGAAAATTTAACCAGCACCAAAGATTGGAAGGTATGCTCACATAGATGGTTGGACAGGGATGAAATTTGTTGTAGGGTAGTCATTTGAGCATATGGAGGGCCTGGAAAAATTTCAACTCATTTGGATACTCCTAGATAGTACTTCCTTCACAAAGCTTCTTTCTGGACAGAAACTTTGGGAATTTGCTGGGGAAGATTCACTAGGCAAATGGAGCTGAATTTTGTCATGAGATAATTATATGGATAGGAAAGAGTGCCCAAAAATTTTGAGGGCAATCAAGAAAATATAAATAGCATTTCCTTCACAAAGTGCCATTCTAGACAGAAAGGAAAAATGAATATTGCTGACTTATTTTTGAACTAGGCAATGATGGGTTTGGACCTATTTGGGCAATATACGACCCAAAGAATTTATAAGAATTATTTGGGAATTTTTGGAATGACATAAATATAGGTTGCTTCACAACCTAGGTCAAATAGAAGTATTCCTTTGATAAGAAAAGGAATATTCCCTAAGGAAAGATTTTTTTTTTTGGAAATGGGCTAGAATAAAGAGGCCATGATCTTGGGAAAGATACAAGGATGAAACACCACTTGGGAGGGAAAGAAATGATGATCTCCCAGGTTTCACGTCCATAGAACTGCTCCAAAAGGAAAAACCAGAGCAAAACCAAATAAAACCAAGAGAAAAAAGAAAGGGCCAAAAATCGGGGTGTTACATGGAGTCAGACGCATCATCATCAAGGGCGACTCACAGCTCCTCGTCAACTTCTCCAACAAGAAGTACAAGCCGAAGGACGAGCACATGGCGGCCTACCTGGAGGGGGTGCGGAAGCTCGAGAAGCGCTTCATGGGCATGGAGCTACGGCACATCCCTTGCGGCGACAACAGCGAGGCGGACGAGATCGCCAAGCTTGCTTCTCACCGCGAGCCCATCGTCTTCAAGGAGCGGCTCTTAAGCCTTTAGCGGCGCCTCCGATCACCAGCATCACGGCCCCTCATGAGGAGCTACCCCCCGCACCACCCATGGGCGCACCAGATTGTGGACCACCTTCAGGCGCTCGCCTGCTGCTGGCGCTCGAGCCATAGCCTGAAAGCTGGATCACGGAAATCAAGGGCTACCTGACGTGCGGCGCCCTCCCGGAGATCGATGCAGAAGCAGAGCGTGTGGTCCGCCAGGCTGCACTCTACCACTTGCAGGAGGGTGACCTCTACCGCAACCGCCCAAACGGAGTCGCGCTGCGGTGCATCTCCAAGGAGCAAGGACGCGAGCTGCTCGCCGACATACACGGAGGTGATTGCGGCCACCACTCATCCTCATGCACTCTTGCAGGTAAGGCCTTCCGCAGCGGGTTCTACTGGCCCACAGCGCTCGAGGATGCCGCAGAGCTGGTCCAGGCATGCGAGGCCTGCCAGTTCCACGCCAAGCAGATCCACCAGCCAGCGCAAGGGCTGCAGACCATCCCTCTCTCATGGCCCTTCGCGGTCTGGGGGCTGGATATCCTCGGGCCCTTCCCTCGCGTGGCTGGCGGCTACCGCTACCTCTACGTCACCGTCGACAAGTTCACCAAGTGGGCAGAGGTGGAGCCTGTGCGGACCATTCTGGCAGGGTCAGCGGTCAAGTTCATCAAGGGCCTGGTGTGCCGCTTTGGCGTCCCCAACCGCATCATCACAGACAACGGCACGCAGTTCACCAGCGGCCAATTCAAGACCTACTGCACCAGCATCGACACGCAGATCTGCTTCGCCTCCGTGGCACACCCTCGAAGCAACGGCCAAGCCGAGCATGCCAACGCTGAGGTCCTCAAGGGCCTCAAGACCAGGAGCTTCAAGAAGCAGCTCGCGACCTGCGGCAAGGCTGGCTAGACGAGCTCCCGTCAGTGCTGTAGTCCATCCGCACCACGGCGACCAAGCCCACCGGCGAGACGCCTTTCTTCCTCGTCTACGAAGCAGAAGCGGTCCTCCTAGCCTAGCTCAAGCACCGGTCCCCGCGGGTCTTGGCCTTCGACGAATCTCGTCAGGGAGGCCTGCGGGAGGACGACCTGCTCTTCTTCGAGGGAGCGCGCCTCCAGACCGCCCTTCGTGTGGCAAGGTACCAGCAGGCGTTGCGTCGCTATCACAACCGTAACATACGCCCCCGCACACTCGAGGCGGGCGACCTTGTCCTGCGCCGGATCCTCTCCAGAGAGGGACTCCACAGACTCTCACCCATGTGGGTGGGCCCTTTCAGGGTCACACACATCTCCCGCCCCGGCGCGGCACGGCTCGAAACGGAGGAGGGTGTTCCGGTACCAAACACATGGAACATCCAACATCTCCGCAAGTTCTATCTGTGACCCCACGGATACGAACAACATGGAGTTGTACACGCTCCGGAGCTCCCTCTACCGGCGCTGCCTTCGGCACGTGGGAGCTCCTTCCCACTCTCGTGGAAGCTCCATGCTCCGCGCTGGCGGATACCCCATGCTCCACACTGGCAGACGCCCCATGCTCCGCGCTGGCGGCCTACTTACTTGAGGGGCCTACGGCCATCACATCCTCAAAGCTGACCCGTGTCGAACATGGCAGCGCGTATCTTTTCTGTTGTATAATGAATCTATTTCATGCATCAGTAAAGCCTACTTCCTAATAGCAACCGGTGTTCTTGCAGCTGAGTTTGCCTCGGAAGGCGCGCTCATGATCTCCCCCCGTGTGTCTCACGCGAGCGGGGGTTGGGCACGGTGCCTATGCTCGGGTCAGTCCCAGCAGCGCTGAAAAACCCAAGTGACTGAGCTCTGGCTCGCGGGCCGGCTCCCGTGCACGTCACCTCACCAGGTCCTTGGTGCTCTTGCCTCCTCGCGTAACACCCACAGGCGGCCTCGCGAGCGCGCCCCGCTACATTACTTGCAAAAATTTGGTAATTTCCCTGGTGCAAGGCCTTAAGAGCCTCAGGAGCCCCCCTCGGGAGGCCTCGCGGTCGGCGCCCCACGGACGGAAGGCTTCGTGAGGGACCGCGCCTTGCGTGCTGCGCCTCACGAAGGGCTCGCCCAAAGCCGAGCGTCGCCAAAAGAGCTAAGTCTAAGCGCCCCTCGGGTCTTTTCCCTCTCATTTCTCTCTCGTGGCATCCTGATTTCCTTGGCACAAGCCGCCTGCGCGTCAAGGGGGGGACCCTGAGCATCGCGTCTTAGGGACTCCTACCAGCCCTAAGAGCCCTACATCCTCTGGCCTTGCCGAGCGCATGCTCTGGGCATACCAGCGACGGTGTAGCCCGCCTCAGGGGCTGGGTCCCAGCAACACAGGGTATGAAGGCAATGTAAAGGGGAGATGTAACGCCCAAGATGAAGCTCTATCACAATCTCGTGATGAAGTCAAGATCGTGACAGAACCCCATTTTGGATCGCATAGCAAGGTGATACTCAAACACATACAACCGAATGAACAAGTGAGAATACTAGATAAAGACTTACACTCGCCACATGCTATAGCATAAATATATCATAATCATCATACAATCATCCAAATGAAAGACAGGGTCCGGCTACGGACAAAATCAAACGAGAAAACACCACCCTGCTATCATCCCCGGATCGACCGACTAGGGCCCACTACTGATCATCTGGCATCGTGACGTACATACGTCCACGCTCATCGTCATACTCCCAACGGAGCATCTCAAGCTCACCTGTGTCTGTCTCAAGCGTACCTGCAACTGGTGTTTATAGTAATCTATGAGCCACAGGGACTCAGCAATCTCATCACCCAAGGTAACAAAACTATTTAAGCTGCTAGGAATGGAAGGGGTAAATGTGTTGAGGTTGCGGCAAGCACTAAGCATGTTTAAGTGGCTAACATACGAGTACAAGAATAACGATGAGCATACTATGCATAATGGTCGCAAGTTTAATATGATCAAGAAGTGATCCTGAACACCTACTTATGATCCAAACATAACCCCACCGTGTTCTCTTCCCAAACTTACTCGAAAAGAGACCATCACGGTTACGCACACGGTTGGTGTATTTTATTAGGATTAGTGTCAAGTTCTCTACAACCGGAGGTTAAAAATATCCAAGTCGCCACATAACCGCAGGCACGGCTTCGCGTAAGATTTAACCCTGCAGGGGTGTTCCAACCTGGTCCATCACAAACCAACACAAGCTGCGGTGGAAATACCTCAACCTTGAGATAGACCGAAGGATCCTCGGAATCCCGGTGCACAAGACATTTCGACAATGGTAACACAAGTCCAGCAAGACCTCTCGACGTGCTGACACCCCGACTAGAGTCGCGCGTATCTCTAAATCAGGCCACGACGGATAAGCGAAGCTTACGGTTAGCTCAGTCCCAAGTTGCAAAGGGGGCGCCGCAAGGTGCTCTAGTTTGGACATGCACCATCAGCACTGGCCCACCTGTATTTTGTGGAATTAAAAGACCCTGAGGGGGCCAGCCTCTATGCAATTTTAATTAAGTTCAATATTATTATGTTGGCAAATGTTAACACCAAAGTTGGGCCTTGCTGGAAGCGGTTATTCAAAGTGAACTATCAAGAGGGTCCCATACCCCTGAGCATGTTAGGAACGCTAATCAAGGATCATAACACCGGTATTATGGAAACTAAGGCGACATGAGTGGAATAAAACACTAGGCAAAAGGCCAAGCCTTCCACCCACAACCAAGTATATAGATGCATTAATTAAATAAGAGATATTGTGATATCCCAAAAAATCCATGTCCCAACATGGAACAACCTGCACTGCACCTGCAACTAAAACGCTATAAGAGGGGCTGAGCAAAGCGGTAACATAGCCAAACAACGGTTTGCTGGGTAGGGTGGTTAGTGGCTGTATCATGGCATATGAGAGGCTGGCATGTATGTGGTAGGAAGCGTGACATAGTGATAGCAACGAGACAACTAGCAAGCAAAGATAGTAGTGTTATCAAGGGTAATGATCATCTTGCCTGAAGTCTCTTCGGTAGGATAGTAATACTGCTCCTCGCACACATTCTCAACAGGATCCTCGAACTCGGGCTCGTCTCCCGGTACTACCCAAAAGAAAGAACAAGCACCGAAATAAACAAACAATCATGGCATATATGCACAAACAAAGATGATGCATGATCATTTAAAGATGCATGGTATGGCAAAGTGCAACAAACAAATACTACACATTAAGTGAAGCTCAATATGCAACGAGTTGCATCTTGACGAAACTTCACGATGATTATTTAGTTCACTCCCATTTGTGCTACTCATCAATATTAAATGTTGACAATCATGGCAAGAAATTTAGCATAATTAATCTACCTACCTAGGCAATTTAAATGAAGACGGAAACAACACGAAACAATTCCGGAAACTCCCCATATCTGAATTTGAAATTGGTACTGTTCTACCCAAACACAATTTTAATGTTGTTAAACAGCAAAAGTAAGTGCACCATGTTAATCTACACATTCTTCCACGCCATTTACATATAAAGTTTATGTAATTCGGAGCTACGGTTATTTAGTTATGAAATAAACCATTTTAGCATGTCATTTATGCAACTTAATGCAAACAACAATTTAAGACATTTTAACATGGATGAAAGTTGGATATAGTGAAACTACATGAAATTCTAAGCAATTTACATAGATGACATGTTTTATTTGGATGCATGGTTATTTACTTATTAACATCTCAAAACAGTGGCAGTTCTATAATTATGCAATGCAGTGGAATAATGCTAAATTGCAGCGGAAAAAACATACATGGGCCGGATTGCAGCACACTGCATCGGCCCAAGTGGTTGTTGTGTGCACAAAAATAAAAATAAACAGAACAGAGGAACAAAAGGGGAGAGTCTGGGTGGCTCGGTGGTAGTGATGTGAGAGGGACTCGACTGCAATTGAACGATGACAAGAGCTGATCCACTGGGAGGCAAAATTTGCAGAAAAAGATAATGAGGCCGTGGGGATTTGATCCCTGGACCTCCAGGGTGAGAACGAGCGCGCTGACCACTCCGACTACTACTCTGTTTGTGACATAGATGGGCTCGCACTTCTATTGAACAGCAGAAATACCCAGCTTTCTTCTCCATGGTGCACAGAGAAGAAAATGACGACGCCGGCGAGCAGAACGGCGACGGCGGAGGCCGTGGTGTCTCGGCGGGGGTGCGAAAACAGTGGCTAGTTGCTGCTGCGCGTGCGCGAGCGCGGAACCACGGCGGGTGCAGTACGAGCTGAAGGCTTTCGGCCATGGCGGCCAAGCCTCGGTGTTGTGCGTGTGTGTGCTGGGCGAGGCGTGCAGAAGTGCATGTAGAGGAGTGGTGCTCGGATGCGGCTTGTGTGCTCGCACGGACGAGCGTGCATGCATGTCGCGGGAGCGGGCGGAACAGAGACGACGCTTGTGGCCATCCCGCGGCAGGGC
Source organism: Elymus sibiricus (assembly GCA_039707655.1). Lineage (NCBI taxonomy): Eukaryota > Viridiplantae > Streptophyta > Magnoliopsida > Poales > Poaceae > Elymus > Elymus sibiricus. Next base: position 210,594,641 of record CM077664.1, read on the forward strand.
ACGGTGGCCGGGGTCTTGGCACGGACATAGCGACAACTAAGGAGGTCGATGGATGACGGGAAGGGGTAGGGAGGATCGGTGGCTCACCTAGCATCCAAGGGACATGAAGGTGTGGCCGGAGGGACGACAGAGACGACGCAAGGACTGACGGAAGTCCGACGAGGATCTGGCCCGAACACGATGAAGAGGATGGCGATGGTGAGGGAGCTCCGAGGGCGCTGGTGCCATCTGCGTTGTGGTAGGGGACGTAGGGGTACTTGGCGGTCCTCTCCACAGCGGCCGAGGGAGTCGAAGGCGCGGCTGAGGGCTACCCCAAGCTCGAGCTCGAGCTCGGCCGGGTCATGGCGGGCAGGGTGACGGTGAGGTGCGTGGCGGCTTACCTGAGTGGCGGCAAGGGCAGAGAGGAGGGGAAAAGGTCGAGGGATGCTAGGTCTAAGTCTAGGACACGATTTATAGGAGCACCGGGAGCTCTTCGGCCGTCAAATCAAGGGACTTCCCGATGTGGCTATGGTGGACGCTCTGCCGTACAGTGGAGAGACGATGAACAGGGCATCGGTGCTGGGCTGGGCTGGCTGAAGAGGTAAGCGGCCAGGTGGGCTGTGGCGCTACTTCTGGAGGCTGGGTTGGGCTGCTGCTGGGCCGCTGCTCTCTCTCTCTCTGTTTCTTTCTTCTCCAATTCTTCAAGCAGAAAAGAAGAGAGAAATGTGCTGGGAGATTGGGATGGAAGTAGGCTGAGATGAAAAATGTTGTGAGCTCCTGTATTTAGGAAGAATTTGAATAAATTGGTTTGGGAATTTTTAGAGATAGAAAAATAAACCAAGTTTGAATTGCTTTCAAACTTGATGCATTTTTGAACCCAACCAAATCAATTCCAAAAATGATGAAATTTGGCAGAGAGCTTAAGGACATGGACTTGAGAATTTAGAAATATGGTGAACATTAATTTGGGACAGAAATATTGCATCAAGAATAATATAGAAAAGGAGAAGAAGGGGGAGATGATGATAGAAGAGATGTCATGCATGGGTGAACCACATAGTCTAGAGAGGGAGATGGCAAGGAGGGGATGACCACACACACTATGCATACATGATGAACGCAACAATAACAATGGGTGCAATGCTCATGAACAACATAAATGAATATGATGATGCAAGCACATGACAAATAATATGAAAAAGAAATGCAAAGAGAAAAGAAAGGCAAAAACACAACATGAGAATACCACATCCAACAAGATCATCATGACAATTCCATAAATGGCAAGGTTGGGGAAAACAAATAAGGAAGGATTACATCTGGGGTGTTACAACTCTCCCCTACTGCAAGAGGATCTCGTCCCGAGATCTAGGAACGAAAGAACTCCAGATATTCGGAACGGAGGTGGTCCTCGCGCTCCCATGTGGGTTCTCGATCGGAATGATGTGACCACTTCACTTTCAGGAACTTGATAGACTTGTTGTGAGTTTTGCGCTCAGTTTCCTTGAGAATGGCAATGGGATGCTCACGGTAAAGCAAATCATCTTGGAGCTCAATGTCTTGGAAGTCAATGGTGCGGTCGGGAGTCTTGAAGCACTTGCGAAGTTGTGACACGAGAAACACATCATGCAGATTTGAGAAGTTGGAAGGTAGCTCGAGTTGGTAGGCTAGATCGCCTCTCTTGCCAACTATCTTGAAAGGGCCCACGTATCTTGGAGCAAGCTTTCCTTTGATACTGAATCGTTGGGTGCCCTTCATAGGAGAAACACGGAGATAGACATGGTCTCCAATCTCGAAAGCCAAGTCACGGTGCTTACTATCATAGTAGCTCTTCTGGTGCGATTGCGCTGCTTTCAGATTTTCACGGATGATACGACACATCTCTTCAGCTTCAGAAATCATATCATTTCCAAGAAGTTGGCGTTCACCGGTTTCGGACCAATTGAGGGGAGTACGGCACTTTCTGCCATAGAGAATCTCGAATGGGGCCTTGCCCGAGCTTGCTTGGAAACTATTGTTGTAGGAGAACTCGGCAAAAGGAAGGCAATCTTCCCACTTCATGCCGAAAGAGATGACACACGCTCTCAAGATATCCTCGAGAATTTGATTGACTCTCTCGACTTGGCCACTAGTGTGAGGGTGAAAAGTTGTGCTGAAGCGAATCTTTGTGCCCATGGCCTGCTGGAAAGAATCCCAGAATCTGGAAGTGAAGATGCTTCCACGATCTGAGGAGATCAACTGAGGCACACCATGCAAGGAGACCACTCTGGAAGTATACAACTCTGCCAGCTGAGCTACTGTGATAGACTCCTTGAATGGAAGGAAGTGAGCGACTTTAGTGAGCTTGTCAATGACCACAAAGATGGCATCATTCCCTTTCTTGGACTTGGGAAAGCCGGTGACAAAGTCCATCTCAATATGATCGAATTTCCACCCGGGGATAGGTAGAGGCTGAAGAAGTCCTGCTGGACGCTGATGTCCCGCCTTCACTCTGCGGCACACATCGCACTCATTCACGAACTGAGCGATCTCACGCTTCATGCGAGTCCACCAATAAGTTGACTTAAGATCATGGTACATCTTGGAGCTGCCTGGATGGATGGACAAGAGAGAATTGTGTGCTTCGTTCATTATGACCTTCCTGAGATCCCCTTTTGGCACAACTAGCCTGTCCTCAAAGAACAAGGTATCCCTATCATCCACTCGATAGCACTTATATTTAGGACTGCTCTTTGCAACGCCGAGTTTCACCTTCTTCACCATGGCATCTAAGAGTTGAGCTTCACGAATTTGATCCTCCAATGTGGCAGTGATTTGGAGGTTCGCGAGAAATCCTTGCGGAATAAGCTGGAGGTTGAGTTTTCTGAAAGCCTCACAAAGGTCAGGCTGGACCGGCTTGAGAATAAGACTGTTGCAATATCCTTTTCTGCTCAAAGCATCCGCGATAACATTAGCCTTGCCTGGAGTGTATTCAATGCTCGCGTTGTACTCTTGAATCATCTCCACCCATCGGGTCTGACAGAGATTAAGGTTGGGTTGAGTGAATATGTACTTGAGGCTCTTGTGATCGGTGAAAATGTCCACCTGCCTGCCCAACAAGAGATGTCTCCATGTGATTAATGCAAGGACGACGGCTGCCAACTCCAAGTCATGAGTAGGATAGTTCCTCTCATTCGGCTTCAACTGCCGAGAGGTATAAGCCACCACTTTCTTCTCTTGCATTAGTACTCCACCGAGACCTTGCAGAGAAGCATCACAGAACACTTGGTAGGGCTTGGATTCATCTGGAGGAGTGAGAACTGGAGCAGTTATGAGCTTCTCTTTGAGTGTATTGAATGCCACATCACACTCAGAAGTCCAAGCCTTGGCAGAGAGGGGCTGAGCAAAGCAGAGAGGGGCAGAGAGGGGCTGAGCAAAGCGGAGGCCGTGGTGTCTTGGCGGGGGTGCGAAAACAGTGGCTGGTTGCTGCTGCGCGTGCGCGAGAGCGGAGCAACGGCGGGTGCAGCACGAGCTCAAGGCTTTCGGCCATGGCGGCCAAGCCTCGGTGTTGTGCGTGTGTGTGCTGGGCGAGGCGTGTGGAAGTGCATGCAGAGGAGTGCTGCCCGGGTGCGGGAGCACATGAGGGTGCGGCTTGTGTGCTCGCACGGACGAGCGTGCGTGCGTGTCGTGGGAGCAAGCGGAACAGAGACGACGCTTGTGGCCATCCCGCGGCAGGGCACGATGGCCGGGGTCTTGGCATGGACATAGCAACAACTAAGGAGGTCGATGGACGATGGGAAGGAGTAGGGAGGATCGGTGGCTCACCTAGCGTCCAAGGGACATGGAGGTGTGGCCGGAGGGACGACGGAGACGACGCGAGGACCGACGGAAGTCCGACGAGGATCTGGCCTGAACGCGATGAAGAGGATGGAGATGGTGGGGGAGCTTTGGGGGCGCTGGTGCCGTGTGCGTTGTGGTAGGGGACGTAGGGGTACTTGGCGGTCCTCTCCACAGCGGTCGAGGGATTCTGAGGCGCGGCTGAGGGCTACCCCGAGCTCGAGCTCGAGCTCGGCCGGGTCATGGCAGGTAGGGCGACGGCGAGGTGCTTGGCAGCTTACCTAAGTAGCGCCGAGGGCAGAGAGGAGGGGAAAAGGTCGAGGGACGCTAGGTCTAGGTCTAGGACACCATTTATAGGAGCACCGGGAGCTCTCCGGACGTCAAATCAAGGGACTTGCCGACGTGGCTACGGTGGATGCTCTACCGTACAGTGGAGAGACGATGAACAGGGCATCGGTGCTGGGCTGGGCTGGCTGAAGAGGTAAGCGGCCAGGTGGGCTGTGGCGCTGCTACTGGAGGCTGGGTTGGGCTGCTGCTGGGCCGCTGCTCTCTCTCTCTCTCTCTGTTTCTTTCTTCTCCAATTCTTCAAGCAGAAAAGAAGAGAGAAATGTGCTGGGAGATTGGGATGGAAGTAGGCTGTGATGAAAATTGTTGTGAGCTCCTGGATTTATGAAGAATTTGAATAAATTGGTTTGGGAATTTTTAGAGATAGAAAAATAAACCAAGTTTGAATTGCTTTCAAACTTGATGCATTTTTGAACCCAACCAAACCAATTCCAAAAATGATGAAATTTGGCAGAGAGCTTAAGGACATGGACTTGAGAATTTAGAAATATGGTGAACATTAATTTGGGACTGAAATATTGCATCAAGAATAATATAGAAAAGGAGAAGAAGGGGGAGATGATGATAGAAGAGATGTCATGCATGGGTGAACCACATGGTCTAGAGAGGGAGATGGCAAGGAGGGGATGACCACACACACTATGCATACATGATGAACGCAACAATAACAATGGGTGCAATGCTCATGAACAACATAAATGAATATGATGATGCAAGCACATGACAAATAATATGAAAAAGAAATGCAAAGAGAAAAGAAAGGCAAAAACACAACATGAGAATACCACATCCAACAAGATCATCATGACAATTCCATAAATGGCAAGGTTGGGGAAAACAAATAAGGAAGGATTACATCTGGGGTGTTACAGGAGATAAGGGCCTTGGGAGGAAAACGAAAACACATTAAGCATCAAGTACTTAACAATGAAAGTGTTGCGCAAATGTCTCACACCCCCAGGGGGCTACATCAATCTGGTGTAGAGAAAAAAAAGCTTAGGCTAGGCGTCGCCACCCCCAAGGCTCCAGCACGGACGTCGCGCGCGCCTAGTCGGAGTCTTCATCCTCGCTCTTGACACGGGGAGAGCTGTCGTCGCTTCCGCCCCCCGCCGGAGCAGGCGGCACCGTCGTCGCTGTCGTCCTCGCCGGAGGAGCAGCTGTAGCTGTCCTCGCTCTACGCGTAGCACCCCAGGCGGCTGCCGGACATCCCGAAGATCTTCACGAAGAGCGTGGCGGCCCCGTCGTACTTGAACTGGAGAACGTGGCCCCGCTTCAGGCTGCGGGCGAGGGAGAACGACTTCCACCCCTGCTTCAAGAACATGAAACCCGAGGGGGTGAACTCCGTTGCCACCCAGGAGGGGCCGTTGCAGCAGCCATCGGCCTGCACCCACAAACCCAAGGGCGCGTGATCCGCCATCGCTTCCGCGAAGGAGTCCGGAAGCCGGAGCCAGGTGCAGGACCGGCGGAGCATGTTCACAATGAATTCGTGGGCCGCCTCTGCTGAGTGGCTCCCTGCCTGGGGAGGTAGGGCGGCCGCCCCGCCGCGGCCGCCTCCGCCGCGCGTGCCGCGCCCTCCGCGTCCACGGGCGGTACCCCTTCCTCGGCCACAAGGACCGGCACCTGCAGCCGCCGGAGAACGCCCGCGCCCCCGGGGCGGAACCCTGGATGCGGCGGCAGAAGCGCGGGTGCGACCTCTTCCCCTCGCCATCACTGCGGTGGATCTAGCAAGACAAGGAAGGAAGGATTGGAAGAGGAGGAAGATGGGTGGGGGGGCTTTGGCTCTTCGCTCTCCCCTCTTTATGCTTGGCGCGGGGCTCTCCTCGTCGCTCCGCCTTCTTCAGCGTCGGGAATCGAAGCAGCAGCAGCAGAAGGTGATGGCGGTATCGCGCCATGCGCGGGCAGTCTTTATGTCAGCACGGGCGGTTACCGAGGCGTCATGGGGAGTGGGGGCGACCCGCCCTGTAAAAACCGCCAGGCACCGCCTCTGGGCCCGGTGGCTCAATGGGCCCTGCATCGTTTCGCCCCTAACGGGAGGGGCGTGCGCGTCGCGGGCCCGAGGGCTACTATCGGTACAGTGGGAACCAGCGTACTACGGCCCGTCTGCCTCTGGCCCAGAGGACGAGGCTTGGGCCGGCCCATGAGAGTGGCCCTGCCTCGGCCGCTCCGGAGGAAGCCGCCTCATGAGGGGCGAGCCTTGAGAGGCCCCTCGCGCCTGGTCAGGCCCTGCCAAGGCAACCAAGCACCAGGTTCCCTCGCGAGGCTCCCCTCGTGGGGCCTTCTCACAAAGCAGATCGTACGGCGCCAGCCGCAGGGCTCCGCGCCCAGCGCATGGGTGACGTCCCGCTGTCAGGATAAGGACAGCAGAGCGTGACCAAGCCCAGCTTGTATTCTAGTGATAAGGGAGCAGCGGCATCTGCCTCCCCCCAAAGCAAGCCCCAAAGGTTTCCTCTTTGGTGATAGAGTATCAGGACGGATCGGCGCGCCAGGACGGAGGTCATCGCCAAGTCCACCGACGTGTCATGAAGACTACTTTATCAGGAGGAGACCGCCTTTAGTCAGGATAAGCGTGCGCTCTTGTCCCCCTTTGAATTGCCGCCCTGTGGGAACCCTTTCCCGCTCATATTTTCGGGGAAGAGGACCAAGGTGCTACAAAAGGGGCAGGGCTGCTTCCATGTAAGGGGATCGACTAATTCTCCCCCACACCTCGTGTACTTCGAGCCACAAGCTCTCTGTCACAAAGCAATCCAACGCAGGCAGGAGTAGGGTATTACACCGCACGGTGGCCCGAACCTGGGTAGCTCGCGCGTCCCCTTCGTGTCCAGTGAGAGCCAGCGAGCCCGTCGTGTCCCCGCCATAGTTGCCGTCGCGTCATAGGTTGCCAAGCAAAGTCCCCCAGAGTTCGAATCCTAAGTTCTTGGAGAAGTTTCTTGGACACAGATCCCAGACTCCGACACCGCCCAAACCAGCGCCGGCGGGACCGCCTGCTCCTGCCTCCCGTGGCCGGCTGTGCTGCCGCGCAGGCCTCACCGCCAAACCCTACTCCCACCGCTGGCCAGGCCATCCCTCTACTCACCCACACCTCCTGTTATTCTCCGGCGATGGCAGCCTCACACCACAGCCGATCCAGTTAACCCTCGTACTTCCCTTCGCGTGGGCAACCACTGCCTTGTCTTCCCCAGCTCCGGGTCGTTCCCTTCCTAGGCCTCGCCGACGTCCACCGCCTTGCTGCACTTGGTACGGCGTCGTCAACGCGGTCAACGAACAACAGCCATCGATAGAGGACTGTACGTGGAGAGGCTGACAGCTGGGACACACGAAGTCCATGGTCGCACGCAAGGAAGTGCCTCCTTATTACGCGGAAAAAAATGTTTCCTCCCCCTGACAGCTGGGACCCACCAGCTACATCTTCGTACGCAAGGAAGAGCCTCCTTATTACGCGCAAAAAAATGATTCCTCCCCCCTGACAGCTGGGACCCAGCAGCTATATCTTTGCACGCAAGGAAGTGCCTCCTAATCCTCCCTGATAGATGGGACCCACCCGGTCGAAGCGTACGTAGCATTGTCTGTCTGGTCGCGAACGTGTACGTACATACAGGTTGATCGGTCTCTCTGCATAGATGAACTGTGGGCGTGTAAGGAGCGGCACGTGTCGTAGTAGAGCCCCTGACGTAGCAGTTCAGGCAACCCCGTCTAAATCGTGTACACGTACGTACAGCCACACAGCAAAAAATACGGCCACATACATATATATATACGGGCGGGGTCTCGAACGCGTAATCGTGCATACGTATGGCCAGGGCTCGTGTACATGGAGAGAGAGGCAACGAACGGCAGCAACGGCCTCCTGTTCATCGACAGACAACCGACTGGGTCAGAACGGAGGAAATAGTGTCGTGTTCATCGGGAGCCAAGCGACTGGGTCGGAACGCGTCCTGTTCATCGGGAGCCAAGCGACTGGATCGGAACGCGTCATGTTCGTTGGGAGCCAACCGGCTTGGACGGAACAGCCGAAACGGGGTCCTGTTCATCAACTCGGGGTCTGGCGTACCGCAAAACGGAGGAAACGGCCTTCTGTTCGACCGCCTACGGTCGAAACGGGGTCCTGTTCATCAGCTGGGGGTCTGGCGTACCGCAAAACGGAGGAAACGTACTTCTGCTCGAGCGCCTACGGTAAAAACGGGGTCCTGTTGATCGGGAGGGCTCTGGCGTACCGCAAAACGGAGGAAACGGACTTCTCCCCAACTGCCTACGGTCGAAACGGGGGTCCTGTTCATCGGGAGGGGTGTGGCGTACCGCAGAACGGGACTCCACAGGCTACTATTCATCCACGATCGACCTCCCTCCAGCCTCCACCAGCTACTGTTCATCCACCGTCGACTTCCTCCAGCCTCCACCGGCTACTGTTCATCCAGCCTCCTTGGGGTCCTGTTCATCCACCCCCAACCGGCTGGGGTGTGTGGCGGCCTCCTCGGCGTCCTGTTCATCCAGCGCCAACCACCTTCACACGGCCAGGGTAGTGTTCATCCACAGCCAACCCACCGGCTGGGGTGGGGCGTACGAGCGGGCGGCAGCAACAGGAACTGTTCATCCACAGCCAACCAACCGGCTCGATCGATGCGTCTCGACTCGTGTCTACGTGTATCGCGCGCGCGACAACAACGGGCACTGTTCATCGAGAGGCAACCCAACACCGGCTGGCTATGTCTCGCACGGGGGCTCGATCGGCTTCAGTAAGCAGCAAGAAGGATCAATCGGGTTCAGGTAGCAGCGAAGGGATCGCTCGGGTTCAGTTAGCAGCGAAGGGATCACTCGGCTTCAGTACGCAGTGGGATCGATCGCTCGGGTTCAGTACATGTAGTAGTGCGAGGGATCGATCGATCGCTCGGGTTCAGTAAGCGAACGCCTCGCTCTGGTTCAGTTAGCGAATGCCTCGCACACACGTGCGCATATGAGAGAAACGCGCAAACTACACTGCATCGCTCGGCCCCGACCACCCACTGTAATCGGGAATTCCCTGAAAATTTCCTCGGCCTCACTTCTACCACAATTTTTACGTCATGGACGGCCAAAGAATGTCATGCGGGTGCGTCTCCGGCCCGCTGTAGGATCGAAAGTATGTCTAGAGGGGGGTGATTAGACTACTTGACCAATTAAAAACCTAACCTTTTCCCAATTTTAGTTGTAGGCAGATTTTAGCAAGCATACAAGTCAAGCATCACCCTACACATGCAATTCTAAGAGTGTGGCAGCGGAAAGTAAACAATTGCATATGTAAGTAAAGGAGGGGATCGAAGATTTCAAATGCAATGAAGACACCATGGTTTTTGGCGTGGTTCCGATAGGTGGTGCTATCGTACGTCCACGTTGATGGCGACTTCAACCCACGAAGGGTAACAGATGTGCGAGTCGACGAAGGGCTCCACCCACGAAGGGTCCACGAAGAAGCAACCTTGTCTATCCCACCATGGCTTACGTCCATGAAGGACTAGCCTCACTCGGGGTAGATCTTCACGAAGTAGGCGATCTCCTTGCCCTTACAAACTCCTTGGTTCAACTCCACATCATGTCGGAGGCTCCCAAGTGACACCTAACCAATCTAGGAGACACAACTCTCCAAAAGGTAATAGACGGTGTGTTGTTGATGAACTCCTTGCTCTTGTGCTTCAAATGATAGTCTTCCCAACACTCAAACAACTCCTCATAGATTTGGCTATGGTGGAAGAAGGATTTGAGTGGAAAGCAACTTGGGAAAGGCTAGAGATCAAGGTTCAAATGGTAGGAATGGAATGACTTGATCTCAACACATGAGTAGGTGGTTCTCTCTCAGAAAATGTATGGTGGAAGTATAGGCACGTTCTGATGGCTCTCCTCCTGAGAAGGAAGTGGTGGAGGGGTATATATAGCCTCCACACAAAATCCAACCATTACACACTTTTGACCCAACTCGGTGGCACCGATTCAGAAGACTCGGTGGCACTGAACTGTGTAAAAGATATGAATGTTAGGAATCTCGGTGGGACCGACTGGGACAACTCGGATGGACCGAAGTGCAATGGCTAGGGCAAACCTCATCTCGGTGGCACCGATTGCATCAACTCGGTAGGATCGAAGTGAAGCAATAAGGCAACAGAGACTTGGCAAGCCATCTCGGTGAGACTGATTTGCACAACTCGGTGAGACCGAAGTAAGTGCAAACGATTACAGAGAGTTGGCAAGGCCATCTCGGTGAGACCGAGATCCATATCGGTGGATCCGATTTGTTAGGGTTTTGGCAGTGGCTAAGTCCAGATGAACTCGGTGGCTCCGGACAGAGAGTTGGAATGAAGGTTTTGGACATATTTGGATGGATAAAGTGGTTGAGGTTTTAGGAGTACTGTCACTAAGCACTTGAGCAAAAAGACCATTAAGCAACACCTCATCGCCTTTTAATAGTATTGGCTTTCCTATGGACTCAATGTGATCTTGGATCACTAAACCAAAAGAAGTAGTGTCTGGATCTTTGGCCAATCCTTGTCCTTAGCATTTTGAGGGGTCCACATCTCTAGTCCTTGCCATGCCAATCATTGATCGTCCTGAAATCTTTAATTTGAATGGACATTAGTTCAATGAGATATATGTTGTTATGAATTACCAAAACCACCAAGGGAGCAAATGTGCTTCCAATCTCCCCCTTTTTGGTAATTGATGACAACATATAGATCAAAGCTTCGACAAATGATTAAATGAATGAAATACATCGTCGCTTTGAGAAGTATGTGATAAGCAAGAGCTCCCCCTAAATTTGTGCATTATTTAAAGATTTGCGTTTGAATGCAAATGCACAATCGATTAGGCTCATGGGTCACTCTTCCATGTCACATACAACTTGGTGGAGCGCGCAAAATGATATGAGTGGAATAGTAGGCACGCATCACCAACACAAGTGAATGATCATACAGGATAATGATAGGGATAAGCATTAAGCATCACATAAAGCATGGTATGATCAAACACACACGTAGTATCTCACAGACATAATATCAAGCACACACATCAAACCAAAGTACTATAAAACAAATAGTAGCAAAAACTCGAGAAAAAACCAATGAGCAAAACACACTCTCTCGAAGCCCTATGATCTATACAAATTCTCCCCCTTTGGAAACAAGTACCAAAAAGTTCGAATATGTATAGGACTATGCGGCTCTCTAGGCACGATCCTCGAAAGCTCCTGATGGTGATCTCTGGCTGGGAGCTCCAGTGTGCGTAGATGGCGTTGAGAGAAGAGCATCCGTGAAGGCTTCGGCTGATGTTTGCTGGGCTGGTGGAGTGGAGACCGGAGGTGGCACTGTAGCAGTAGCAACAGGTGCTGAGACTGTGGTCCATGGATCCACAACTGGCACTGCAGCAGACCTGGCTGCCCTGGGCACAGTCTGAAATCTCTCCGTAGTGGGTCTGTCATCTCCACTGTCATCTGAAGCGGCTGTCCTGGCAGCATCAACGTCGTCCTTCAGCTTCTCCACAATAGTCTGGACCTCAGTGATCTTAACATCTAGATCATGAATTTTCGTCTCGACTATCCGCTCTAAGCTAGCCTGGTTCTGGGTGAGGTTGGCCAGACTTCGCTCAATCCTCAGGGTGGCTTCTAGCAGATAAGTCATTTGGTCCTTTGGAGACTTGAGATTGGCAATTGGAGCATTGGGAGCTAATGCCTCCTTGGCAGCTTTTGCTTCTGCAGCTTCTCGAATCTTCTGTTGGGCTTGAGCAGATGTAGGATGCGAAGGATCCATCACAATGACATTATCTTCAAACTCTGGACGCAGTGGAAGATGCTCACGATCAAGAAGATATGTGCTCGTTCCAACCTTGGAATTGATCAGCATCTGGATGTGTGGAGCATATCCGCATGATCTCTTCTGATCAGCTACAGTCCTCTTAATAGTTTCCACGATCAAGCTCATCACCTTAAATTTTTGAGGTGTGTCAAAGAGGTGCAGTAGATTGATGGAGTGGCCATGAATCATCTTATCATCTCCTGACTTGGGTAACAGAGTGTACCGCAAGATAGTGTTTGTGGTGGCCAATCCTGGCAGCAGGTGCTTCACTGATCCAAGCTTATGTGTCTCAATGTCCTTCTAGGGTATTGCTATGTACATGTTGGCCATGGAGTTGTGGTCCATCTTGAGCTTGGCATAGATATCAACATCTTCTTCTTCTTCTTCTTCTTCTGGAGCACCAAGAAGAGTAGCCCATTCAGAGATGGTCGACTGGTACCTGGTACCCTCTGTCATCCACACAATCCTGCCATCAGGATAGAAGTGAGCTGTGGAGTAGAACTGCATGATCATCTCATCATTCCACTTCATCAACTTCTGTCCAACAAACTCATCAACACCAGCAATCCGGAAGCTCTCATGAACATGGGGGAAATAATCCTCATTTTCATCAATGTATTCCCAATCCACCCATCTCATGTCGCTGACAATAGGCTTCTTATCCAGCAGAACTGTCTCATAAAAGTCTTGCTGCTCTCTGGTCTGGAAGCGGTAGTCACATGCTGTTTTCCTCCTAGCGGCATAGGGATCTGACAGTCTCCACTGACGCAGTCCTTTATCCTTCCTTAGCATCATATTTTCTGCTATTGGGTGTGCATCATCATGGTCTGGAATCTTAGGCTTCAATTTCCTGAGCACTAGTGGCTCTTCATCAACATTTGCTTCTGGCACTGGGGCCTTGTTCTTCTCACTAGCAGAAATGTTCCTGGTTGACCTCTTGGGTGCTGGAGCTTTTAGTTTGGACTTTGTGGGGGCAGCAGTCCTGATTGCATCTGACATGAGCTTCTGAGCTTTTGCTGGGGGTGCATTAGCTGCGGGCTCTTCCTCCTCCTCTGAATCATTCCTCATGGAGGGTCTTCCAAGCACATGAGTTGTAGTCTTCCTAGCTCTCTTCTTCTTTGCTCCTGCAGCTGGTTCTGTGTCACTTGGCTCTTCAAGTGTAAATTGCATTGTTTGCTTAGGAACTTTCCTCACAGCAGTCATATCTTTGGCAGCAGGTTTTGAGCTAGCTGCTTTCCCATACTCCCTGGCAACCACTGTCCTCTTCTTTGTTGTGGCCTCACTTGCCACAAAGTCCTCATCCTCACTATCTGTGGTTCTCTTCTTCCTGGTTCTAGTTGCTGCCTTTGGAAGATCTAGAGAGCTTCTCTCTCCCTCATAGAAACTTTCTGCAGGGCTTAGAGCCTGCACTGAGATCTGTGTGCTGCTCTGACATGTTCTGACTGTCACTGCAATCTGACATCTTGCAAAGTTGACCCTGTGAATAGATGGGTATGGGCAGAGTAGATGAGTCATCACAAAAAGCAGAAGCTTTTCATAAAAATTGAGTTCAACTCTTAGTTTCAAGTCTTCACAGAAGGCATTTCGGATGGACCGAGTTGATCATCTCGGTGATACCGAAGCACTCAATAGAAAATTTACACACCATTTCGGTCTGACCGAGATGGGGTTCGGTGACTCCGAGTTGCTAGGGTTTCACTGAGATTTTACTTTCGGTCTCACCGATTCGTAAAACTCGGTGGCACCGAGACGTACTTGTGCTATGGCCTGAGGCTAAATCGGTGGGACCGAAGATTTCTAATCGGTCGGTGCGAGATGCGTTCGGAGAAAACTTAAACCTAATTTTTTTACTCGATTCTAATCTATGGACATTGCAGTGTAATGGGAGTTCTTAATCCGTGGCAAGAATCATGGCAGTCCAATCGTGCATTGAATCAAAAATAGGAGCATGAATGGGATCGAATCTCACCCTAACTCGGTGGAGATCCTCTACGGCGGCAACGGCGGAGCAGATTACCGTTGACGGCGGCGGAATCTGGTGGCGAAGGCACGCTGGAAACGAAGGCGACGATCCGGAGACCTGGGCGATGGCAGCAACGGGGTGCGGGAGCGAAAGAGTCGAGAAATTTTAACCGTTCGAGCCCGTGAGATATATATACCCGTACGCTGTCGGTGGCTCCGAGTTGGACAACTCGGTGGCACCGATATGTGTAACTGCAAGTAGATTAGCACATCGGTGGCGCCGAAATAGTTCAACTCGGTGGCACCGAGATGGAAAACCTACATCAATCTAAATGATTTCGGTTGGACCGAGTTTGAGTGAATAGGTTCGGCCGAAATCGTATAGAAGGTTTTGGAGGTTCAGCCCTTTTAGATCGGTGGCTCCGAGTGCTCCTCACCCGGAGGGTCCGAAAATGACTTGTTCAATTTTTGTGATGTAGCAAGAATAGAATTTGAGACAAGAAATCATAGATAGCTAGAGAAGGTACTTAGGCATTCTTGTACATCCACTTGGCCAGAAAAACCAAGACAATCAAAACAACAAATGGATGTCCTCGAATGATGAAATCATGCAAACCAACATGCTCACACAATAAAATAGCAAATGAAATATGTGTCAAACATGCACAACCAATTCTAGCATCTATCAAGCAATGGCGATGACTAGGTCATCTATATATGAGTATATTGACTTAGGAGCCAAATGAGAACATTTGATCATAGGTCATACTCATCGTTTAAGCACAAGTGGGGTTGCCACTTTTACATAAAGCATTGATGTGTTCACACCATTAGAGTAGCTTTAGCTCAATTGTTTAGAGAAAAGCTCCCCCTTGATGTGATATCCCCCCTAAGAGGGATCAACTAACCTTGGGTTTTGTTGATGATGACTTCATGTAGTTGTTGAAGATGTGGATGCTCAATGTTGATGTAGACCATCAAGAGTTGGTGTCGGTGTACTAAAGTTGGGTCTTTTAGTACCCCATACTTGTGCACGGACGGTTGTAGCCATACCAGCGGCAAGACCTGCTGGAGAACAGCTGGAAACAAATACAAGATTATCAAGAAGGCACTCAAGCTAATGATCAAAAGACAGAAGACCGAAGGCTGGCTTCCCGGCAAGATCTTGCCGGGAAGGCTCGTGAAGGCCCGGCAAGACCTCGCACCCGGCAAGATCCCACCGCCCTACCACCGCTCCAGCGCAGCGACCAGCCTGTCGTTTAGGGCTTGTCCTCCTGTGTGCGTGTCATGGCACTAACGGCGGATGGGATTAAGCGGTGCTGATGGGACGGGCTCTTTTTCCGTCCCCAAGAAAGTAAAGGACACCTAAGTGGAGCATTAAATGCGTTTGTCCTAAGTCGTCAGTGATAAACATGTAAACCCTATAGCAACTTTACACCTCTTGTACTTACTATTCGCCACAGTTGGTGACCCCGTGGACGTATAAAAGGAGGCCCAAGGCGAAGCTACAGGGGGAGGAGGACCTTCTGGCCCATTCTGCATGCATAGCTGCTTCTTGAACGTACTGTTCATCGCAAGCGCTCCATGTACTTGAGCTTAAGAACACCCACAATAAACCAAAGCAGGAGTAGGGTTTTACACTTCTCAGCGGCCCAAACCTGGGTAAAAGATCCCCGCGTTGACCGTTGGATCCGCTCTTTGTGCAAATCTTTTCCCTAGCCGAACCGTAAAAGGAATCCAAGCGATCCCATAGGTGTCATACGCCGACATCTTTGGCGCGCCAGGTAGGGGAAGAGATTGCGCGAACCCGATCTAGCGGTTAGCGCGCCAGTTCTTGATCACTTTCATCGCCATGGCTCCCAAGAAGAAGGGTGTGACGGCGGTTGATCCATCTGCGTCCGGCCTGCCCGTACCACGCAGACGGGCGATGGCGTGGGCGCTGGTGGAGGAGGTGGAGGTCTCCAGCCTCCACGACGTTCTGGCGATCAGAGCCAGGCGAGCGGCATCATTCGCAATGGCGATGCCAGGTCTAAGGACGGAGCCGTGCTACCTACGGGTGGCGCAGCGAACTCCAAGGACGGGACGGCGCCTTCCAAGACACCCACGCCGGCGCATGCGCCGCGGCCTTCTCAGGTCGTGCGCGACGTGCAGCGCCGCGACGTTGGTGGTTCCAGGCGCCCCCATGGAAAAACCCCTGCGTATCACTCCCAAGATGCGTGGGGCCAGCATGCACGCCAACACGCTGGTGGAAGCGGGGCGCGACCGCAAGACCGTGATGGAGCTCCTTCTAACACAGTTAGGAGTCGGAGCACCTCACGTTCTTCGCACGTTTCGCTACCGCCTACACCGGCAGAAGCGTTGGCACGAGCGCAACTGCTCCTAGATTTCCCTCCTGCTGCAGAGAAGCTAGAAGAGTGGAGATCTGCTATTCAGAGCCTCATCAGCTTGGCTAATGATAACAGGCCACAGCAGGCGGGGCCTTCGCGGCGGCAGTCCACTGAGCCGGTGCGTGCTGATGGCGAAAAGACCGGAGGCGGTACGACTACGATGCGCTCCCCTCCGCTACGACAACAACGGTCGCTAACTCGGCGGACTGACGCCTATGATGATGGTTCCACGGCGTCGTCTGATCCGCGGGTTTGCCGCGATCAACGTCAAGTTCTTCGGGAACGGAATAAAGAAGACGCTCGAACCACCATCGAGCGGCGGCGGGAAGCGCGCCGTCAATCTGACAGGCGCGCGGGACCCACTGTAGACGAGCCTGCGCCGGGGTATTCTGGTAGCTTGCCTTAGGAGGTGGGTTGTCCAGCTTTTACTCCTGAGCTGCGGCGAGTCCAGTGGCCAAATTCCCGAACTTTCAAGCCGGAGGTGCCGGAAAAATACGACGGCAAGACTCACCCGTCAGAGTTCCTGAGCGTCTACACCATTGCGGTGCAGGCTGCCGGAGCTCGAGACGACAAGATATTCGCCAACTACTTCCCGTTGGTGCTTAAGCCCAACGTTAGGTCGTGGTTGATGCATTTGTCGAAGAATTCCATTTCCTCCTGGGCAGATCTGTATCATGAGTTTGTTGGCGCCTTCACTGGAGGCCACCAGGCTCCTGGCCAGGAAAGCGATTTACATCTCATCCCCCAGAAAGAGGGCGAAACCTTGCGCAAGTACATACAGAGATTCAGCCGTATACAGCACAACATCCTAGACGTTCATCCTGCCGCTGTTATCAGCGCGTTTCATCAGAATCTGCGCAACCGCAAGATGCGGGAAGAGCTGGCGATGAACAAAGTTAGGGATGTCGCCGA
The DNA here is from genome assembly GCA_039707655.1 of Elymus sibiricus. Lineage (NCBI taxonomy): Eukaryota > Viridiplantae > Streptophyta > Magnoliopsida > Poales > Poaceae > Elymus > Elymus sibiricus. Next base: position 210,611,856 of record CM077664.1, read on the forward strand.
GCTCTATGCTCTGGCTGACAGATGTGCTCGGGCCGAGGAGGGGAGGAGATTCCCCGGCGAGGATGCTGGCGCGGAAATCGAGTCTGAAGGCGAAGACGCCACCACCCCGACAAAGAAAGGCCGACGGCGGAACAGGAAGCGCAAGGGCAAGGCCGTGCTTGCCGTCGAGGGATCCGGCAACCCCAGCACCGCCAAGAAGGTTAAGGCTGATGGCCCCGGCAAGGAGGTTGCCTGGTGTGCCGCATGTCAGGCCTTGGCGGCTGCCGACAAGCCGGAGGGCTCCGACAAGCAGTACTGCAAGATCCATCGCACCAAGGGTCATGATCTCCAAAACTGCCGGCAAGTCGAGCTTCTTGTCGAGAAGCAGAAAGCCGAGTATGAGAGGCGAGACAAGGAGAAGGCCCAGGATGGTGCTGAGGGGTCTGGCAAGAAATGCGGTGGTCGAGGGGGTCGCCGCGGCAAGGCCAAGCAACAAAAGGAGAGGCCCGCTCGAGGCCGCAACAAGGAACAGGGGGGTGACGATGATGACGAAGACGGCGACGAGTCCAGCGATCACGAGTTCCAGAAAGCTACAGAAGCCATGTGCGTTGACGGAGCTGCCTCGTTGCATTCCTCTCACCGCCGACTTAAACAGTGGGCGCGCGAGATTAATGCGACAGAGCCATCGGTCGATGCCCGGAAACCATTGAAATGGTCCAACACGCCTATCATTTTTGACGCTGAGGATCACCCTGATCGCACAACTGCGGTCGGGTGTTTGCCATTGTTGGTTTCACCAACGATCCGCAACCTCAAGGTGACAAAAATGTTAGTTGACGGTGGGGCCGGTTTGAACTTGATCTCGCCTGATGTGATCAAGAAATTGCAAATTCCTGACGAAGATCTCGAGGAAACGGGCACGTTCCAAGGGATCAACCCAGGAAGGAGCCAGTCGAAGGGCAAGATCACACTACCAGTAACATTTGGTAGTGAGCTGAACTTCAGAATAGAAAATATCGTCTTCGACGTCGCCAAGATTCCATTGCCATATAATGGGATTCTTGGTCGACCGGCGCTGGCCAAGTTCATGGCGGCATCACACTACGCCTATAATACCTTAAATATGCCCGGGCCGATGAGCGTCATTACTATCCACTCCGATAAGAAGGATGCGCTTATCTGCACCGACCAACTCTACCGGGAGGCAGTCGCAGCACCTGCCGCCAAGGCACTTGCTCCTGCCGCCGAAGCTCCCGGGGGGAAGAAGACCGGCAAGACCTCTAGCACACACTCCGGCAAGCGCACCTCCTCGGAGTGATGTGCTCCCATTGAGGATGTGCTGGAGAGCTCCACCGGCAAGAGCAAGAAATCCAAGGCAGCTCCACCAACGACTAAGAAGGTGCCCGCCAAGGAGGATGGTACGGGAGGAGCTTTCACCGTGAGTTCCACCCTCGATGACAAATAGGAAAGCGCGCTCATTGCCTTCCTGCGGGTGAATGTCGATGTGTTTGCATGGCAACCATCTGATATCCCCGGTGTTCCCAGGGAGGTAATCGAGCACCACCTTGCTGTCTGTCCTCATGCACGGCCCGTCAAGCAGAAAGTTAGGAAGCAAGCTTTGGAGCGGCAAGAATTTATTGCCGAAGGAATCAGGAAGCTGGAAGCGGCAGGTTTGGTTAGAGGAGTGCTCCATCCAACATGGTTGGCCAATCCGGTTGTAGTGCGCAAGGCGAATGGAAAATGGAGGCTGTGTATCGACTATACAGATCTCAATAAAGCCTGTCCAAAAGATCCTTTTCCCTTGCCGCGCATCGACCAGATTCTGGACTCCACTGCTGGCTGCGATTGGCTGTCGTTTCTTGATGCTTATTCAGGGTACCATCAGATTTTCATGTCAAAGGAAGACGAAGAGAAAACCGCATTTATCACCCCATGTGGCACGTATTGCTTCATACGCATGCCTTTCGGGTTGAAAAGTGCTGGTTCAACGTTTGCAAGAGCGGTCCAGATCGGTTTTGAGCCCCAGCTACATAGAAATATGGAAGCTTATATGGATGACATAGTGGTTAAAACCAAGGACAAGGCAACGCTCATACAAGATTTAGAAGAGACATTTGCAAATCTGCGCAGGATCAATCTGAAGCTCAATCCTGAGAAGTGTGTGTTTGGCGTTCCATCTGGCAAGCTTCTCGGGTTCCTTGTGTCTCATCGTGGAATCGAAGCAAATCCCGACATGATCAAGGCAATTGAGCAGATTGAAGCACCGAGACGTGTCAAAGATGTACGTCGACTTGCCGGCTGCATTGCTGTTCTGACCAGGTTCATCTCCAAATCCGCTGAGCGCGCCCTGCCCTTTTTCAAAATCTTGAAGAAGGCCGGTCCAATGAAATGGACTCCGGAAGCAAAGGCAGCGCTGCAGGACTTGAAGAGGTACCTCTCCTCTCCACCAACACTAGTCGCGCCTAAACCACAAGAGCCGTTGCTGCTATATCTAGCGGCCACGAATCAAGTGGTTAGTGCTGCCCTAGTGGCGCAGAGAGAAGTCGACGAAGAAGCAGCGGTAGCGGCAAGCCCATCAAGCGACAAGTTGGGATTCTCCCCGGCAGAGTCTGGTGCCGACAAGGCAGGATCCGCGCAGTCGAATGAAGCAACGCAGAAGAAGAAGATGGTGTAGCGCCCAGTCTATTTTGTCAGCTCCCTGTTGCAGGGGGCTAGGTCAAGATATTCTGGCATGCAGAAGTTGCTCTTCGGCCTCCTTATGGCTTCGAGGAAGCTGTGCCATTATTTCCAGGCACATGAAATCACCGTCGTCACTCGCTTCCCGTTGCAGCGGATTTTACGAAATCCAGATGCGACCGGCAGAATTGTGCAGTGGGCGTTGGAACTTTCAAGTTTTGGTCTCAAATTTGAAAGCACTTCGACTATTCAGAGCAGAGCTTTGGCAGAGTTCATTGCAGAGTGGACACCGACGCCAGAAGAAGAAATTCAAGAGACAACCATCCCCGGCAAGGAAACAAATCGAGAATGGATTATGTACTTTGACGGAGCTTTCCCGCTGCGAGGCGCCGGTGCTGGCGTGCTGATTGTCGCACCCACCGGAGAGCACCTCAAGTATGTAATTCAGATGCACTTTCCCCGGGAGAGATCAACAAATAACACTGCAGAATATGAAGGGCTGCTTGCCAGTCTCAAGATCGCGGCGGACCTTGGAATTAAGAAGCTCATCGTTAGAGGTGATTCATAGCTTGTCGTCAGGCAAGTTAACAAGGAATATCAGAGCCCATTGATGGAAGCATATGTAGATGAAGTGAGAAAGTTGGAGAAGCGTTTTGACGGGTTGCAAACAGAGCATGTTCCTCATGCGGAGAACAACATTGCCGACGACCTGTCAAAGCGTGCTGCCCTCAAGTTACCTGTGGAACCAGGAACTTTTGTGCTCCGCTTGACTCAGCCATCCGTAACACCATCGACGAGGCAGGACAAAAGAAGGAAGTTGAGTTCTGGCCAGTACTTTCCTGCAAAGCTCCCGGAAGCCACCGGCAAGGAAGTTGCCGGGAACGACACGGTTGCCGGTGAGCAGCAGCTTCGCGCAGAACCTCAGGTTCTTGCCACAGAAGCAAGCGCTCCCGCGGCGGAAGATATGCCTTTGGTCCTTGTTGTCGAGCCACAAGCTCCAACATGGGCACAACACATCGTCCATTTCCTTCAAACAGGAGAACTCCCTGAAGAACAGAAAGAAGCGGAGAAAGTAGCCCGTCGGTCTAGTATGTACCAATTCGTGGACAACGTCCTCTACAGAAAGAGACCGAACGGTGTGAAATTGAAGTGTATTCCTCGGGAGGATGGACTGGAGCTGTTGGCAGAGATACATGGAGGCATATGTGACTCCCACATAGGCTCAAGAGCTCTTGTCGGTAAGGCATTCCGGCAAGGTTTCTTCTGGCCCACTGCTCTCCAGGATGCAACTGCACTAGTAACCAAGTGTGAAGCGTGCCAGTTCCATTCAAAGCAATTGCGTCAGCCAGCTCAAGCACTTCAGACAATCCCTCTTTCCTGGCCATTTTTGGTCTGGGGGCTCGACATATTGGGCCCTTTCCCCCGCGCTGCCGAGGGCTTCGAATACTTGTACGTTGCTATCGACAAGTTCACGAAGTGGCCAGAAGTGGAAGCAGTGAGAAAGGTGACAGCACAATCAGCCGTCAAGTTCTTCAAGGGAATAGTGTGCCATTTTGGTGTGCCAAACAGGATCATCACCGACAACGGCACGCAGTTCACGAGCCGCACCTTCATGCAGTACGTCCAAGACCTTGGCGGCAAAATCTGTTTTGCTTCTGTTGCTCACCCGAGAAGCAACGGCCAAGCGGAGAGGGCAAATGCTGAAGTGTTGCGAGGTCTCAGAACAAGGACTTTCGACAAGCTGCGCAAGTGCGGAAGATGCTGGATTGATGAGCTGCCGGCGGTTCTTTGGTCAATCAGAACGACACCAAATCGAGCTACTGGCCAGACACCCTTCTCCCTAGTCTACGGGGCAGAAGCAGTTCTCCCCATGGAACTCATATACGGGTCACCTCGAGTACTCGCTTATGATGAGCTTGAGCAAGAGCAGCTGCGCCAAGATGACGCCACGCTCCTTGAGGAAGATCGTCTTCGGGCTGCTGTGCGAGCTGCACGCTACCAGCAAGCCTTGCGCCGCTATCATAGCCGCAAGGTTCATGCCCTAAGCCTTGAGGAAGGCGACCTTGTTCTTCGGCGCGTTTAGTCGGCCAAGAATTCTAACAAGTTGACGCCGAAGTGGGAAGGCCCTTATCGGGTAGTACGAGTCACCAGGCACGGCGCAGTCCGCCTGGAGACCGAAGATGGCATTCCAGTGAGCAATTCCTGGAATATCGAACACCTTCGTAAGTTCTACCCATAAGGCGCGGTTGCCGGGTCTCCCGGCAACCACCTTTTGTACAAGTTTTGCCGGCAAGGTATATGATCCTTTGTACAAAGCCAGGCGCAGACCCTGCGCATAGTTGAATAAACTTAAGTGTTTTACAATTCTTGTCAAATTTCATGTCAATCTATATGCATGCTTGTCTGAGATATTGTATTACACCTGCTTCCGGTAAGCATTAATGAACCGCCAAGGTTCCATATCTCTATTTTCTCTTCTTTCTTTTTTCAAAGGACAGAATGTTTCCTCGCGTGCAAGTTTGCTGGGGGGGAATGATGGTATGGATACTAACAGGCGACGTTCAAGTCGACATATTGCGATAAGGAGTACAGCAACGAAAAGCTAAGTTGCAAAACTCTTAAGCAAATTTTTATTTTAGACTTATTTTCCTTGAACGATTTCAACTTTTGTATGGAAAACCTGCACGCGAAGGAACCTTGTCATGATTGGTTGCGCCCTTACTTTGTTTCGAGTCCGCTCAACAGTTTAAGTGGCTGCACTGAAAACGTCAAGGTATCTTACCGGCAGCGACACCTCCAGCAAGCTGCTAAGGATCCGTTCCTCAAAGCGCTCGCGGCAAGGGTGCGCACACCGGCAAGTTCCCGATAAGCGTAGGGTATGGACCATACAGAAAGAAATCAGACAAGGGAAATAACATGCATTCATCCAAAACATAGCAAGTTATATTACATTGACGGTCGCCGCGATTCTAACTTAAGATAAAACTGTCTTTGACATGGAATGGTGGCGACAAAATGGACCGAAGCGGCTAGTCCCTGCGCTGGCCTTCAACCCTCTTGACTTGGCTCACTCTGTCAACGATGGGCGCGACAAGCTCTTCGAGGGCCTTAAGGTCTGCATCCTCCGGCAAGCTAGCGAGAACGTTGCTAAGGTTGATGCCGGGGTTCTTGTGCACCACTTTGACGAGCACCTTGCGAAGGACGGCTCGACAGAGTTTGCGGGATTCGTTGGCCAGATGGGTTGCTCGGTCAGACTGGAGCAGCTTGAGGGCGTCAACAATGCTCTTGAAGAACATGGTCAGCTTGGCACTCGAAGACACCCTATCATCTGAAGAGTAGTTGAAGTTTTCCAAGCCCATGATGGACAGTTCTGCGGCAAGCCTTTCCGCGACGTCAACAAGGCGCTCAGTCCAGATCTTCACACCTTTCTCAAAATCATTATAAGTGGCGGCGGCGCTGTTGAGCAGGCTCTTCTCACTCTGGAGGTCTTTGATCAAAGCCCTCTCGCGAGCCTTGCCATTCTCAAGGGACTCCTCCAGCGTCTCCAGCTTCAGTTTCAGATCAGCGATGGATTCATTGGCTGAGGTGAGCTCCTTGGTCTTGTCGGACATGGCAGCTTGCATCTCCGCCAGGCTGAAGAGAGTCTTCTCTCTGTCGGCTTTGAGCATTGAGATCTCCTTGCCGTGGCCCTCAAGATCAGCTTCCAGCCTCTTCACTTGATCGCCCAGCTCGTTCTTGGCGGCCTCTGCAGCTTCGGCAGCATCGATGGCTCCCTTTAACTTGCCGGCGTGATCTATGACCAGAGTTTCGAGTGTTTCCTTGTGTCTCTGCTCCAGCTCCTGGGTTCGCCGTGCGACAAGCTTCTCGATCTCTTCGTCCTTGCTGGGGAGCTTGGCGGCAAGTGCCTCCTCGCGAGCGGCAAGGTCCTCTTCATGAGCATCGAGCCTGACGCGGCGTTCCATTAAGCGAGCTTCCTCTGCAGCAGCCTGCTGCGCAGCCTCCTCCTGTGCCCTCTCGGCGTCGGACTGCTTTAAGAGGAACTCATTCCAACTCTGATTCAACTGCTCCCGACCAGCTGTCAGCTCCTGGAAGGCCTCGGCGTACCAGACTTGCGTCTCCTCGGCGTGCTTCTGGAAATCTGCTTCCGCTGCTTCAACAACTGCCGCCCTGGAGTCCAACCTCTCCTTTCGGGTGCGGTGAAGCGCCTGAAGCTTTTGAAAGTTGTCGCTCATGGCTTGGAGGAGCTGTTCTTCCCTGGACCCACTGCTGCTAGCGCGTGGCTCATCGACCATCTTGAGTCCAGCGGCGGCGATGACGTCTTCGTCAAGGATTTCTCCTTCGGTTCGCACCCCGATGCTTGCCATCCCTGGTATGCTGACGAACAGGTTGTCACCAACCTTAAGGTATCTGCTTGACGGGGGGGCGTCGGACGTTGGCGGTTGATCCTCGACAACCGCCTCGCCGGCAACTGGGGGCTCTGTAACCGGTGTAGCGCCAGGCGCTCCTGCGGCAGGAATGCCGTCAGTATGGTCGCCAGTCTCCTTGCCGGCCCCCTCAGTAGGCCCCTTGGTGGTTTCCTCCTGTGCGGCCTTGGCGGCTTCGTCAGCCGCGGCTTTGTCGGCCTCGGCGGCAACATCATTGGCGGTCTCTTCGATGACAACATCAATGTCCATCTGTTCCACCGAAGGGAGATCTGAAGACCAGGAAAGGAAACAAGGTGAGACCGAGGTTGAAGTTCAAGAAGACAAAAATAAAGAAAGAATGACAAGTGTGCCAAGGCAAATGGTTTACCTGTGTCGAGCTGTTGAGAGGTGGTTTCTCCTTTCCCGGCAACATTGGTTGCCGATGTAGGATTGCCAGTGCCCGTGCTTGCCGGCTCCTCTTCAACACGAATGGGCTCGCCAGTGGAAGCCCTTGCCGAAGGTTCATCTCTGGGCGGCGTGCTCGACGGAGGCGGCACGTCAGGGGCGGCCTCCGATGGCTCTCCTTGTTGCCGTTCTTCTCCTACAAGCCCGGTGATGTCAATAGCGAAGATACTCTCCCCAACGCTCGCCAACGGAAAATGGGTAGTGGGCTCACGCTGGGGGCTGGGTTGGAGGCTGCGTTGAGGGATGGGCTCCGGGCTGATGACGATGGGCTCTGGCGCACCTACGGTGCTTGCCGGAGGCTCATCACCCGTTGAAGTCTTCGCCTTCTTCACCATCCTTTGCGCCAACATTTCCGTATCTCTGTGGGGACAGGCCAAAGCAAAACAAATAAGTTAAGCAAGATCAGGAATTCAAAAGTTGAAAGATGCGGCAAGGACCCTTACTCTTCTCTTTCCGAACTAAAAGAGGAGATGTCGAAGTCAACCTCCTCTACAATGTCCGTGCGAGGGGGTGGAGAAGGGGTCCTGGGACGCTTGGCTGCGGCAGAAGCAGTAGATTGAGATGATCCTGCTACTCCAGCTGTTGGTGCCGTCGTATGAGACGCCCCCGCCGCTCCAGTTGTTGCCGCGGTTGTGTGTCTCGTACATCACACGGGTTGATGTTGGGCTTCTTGCCGCTGCGCAGCCTTGCCGACCGCCCCCTTGCCGGGAAACTCGCCACTCGAGGGAGGTTGACGTGTTGGGACACCAGAGACGGCTTTTCGAAGAACAAGTTTCTTCTTCTCCGGAGCTGGGGGCTCCTCATGCAGCTGCTCCTCGGCTGTGTCTTCGACAGAAGAGCTCCCGGCAACCATGCCACTCTGCTCTCCGGCAACTTCACCTTGCTCGGCAAGGGTCTCCTCTAGCGTTATTTCTTCTTCACTGGTTTCCTCTTCCGCGAAGCCAAAGTTGCCGGCCTCCGCGACTAGGTTCACCTCTTCCGCCCTGCTGACGATGTAAGCCACTTCGTCATCAGTGGTGGGGCGGATAAGGGTTGGCTCTTCCCGGATGGCTTTCTCCGACAAGTTGTCAAAGAACTCCTGTGCGTGCTCTGTGGATGGCTCTTCCCAGGCTCCATCGAGGCCGTGAGCATTACACACCGGCATCATGGCGATAATTGAGCTCAAGGCAGAGTTGTTGCACAGGGGAATTACGCCAGCCGGCAACTTATATTTCCCGTCAGGCCTGAACAGTTTGTAGCAGAGAGCTGTGTGTTGCAGGACTGTCAAGTTGTTGTTCAGACCAGGGCGCAACCTCATGATATCTGCTGCATTCTTGAATTCCCAGGCTGGTCTCCCTTTGTTCTGCAAAGGGGCGATGCGACGGCTGAGGAAATCAGCGCCAATCATTTCTATTGTGAGCCCGGCAACCTTGAGACGGTGGACGATCCTGGTAATTGCGATTGCGAGCTTCTCATCTTGAGGATCGAGGCTGCTCCAGCTCTTGCCGCGAACCACTTTCGTTTGCCGGGGCAAACAGAACGGCTGAGGATCTTTCTCCTTAATCCAGCACCAGTCGGCCCGCCATTCATCCCACTTCTTACGGTAGAGACCGTCTGGGTATATATCTTTATTCCATGCCCTTGGAATCTAGGTAATAGAACCAGAAAGGGCGTCTCCTGTTTCGATACGGGGAATGAAGTAGTGGCGAAAGAGGGCTGTGCTGGGAGCTACTCCGGCGAAATTTTCACAGAGATGGGCAAAGACCGACATGCATGTCACGGCATTCGGCGTGAAATCCAAGAGACGGAAGCCGTATGTGTACATGATGTTGATGAAGAAATCAGAAAATGGAGGGCAGAGCCCACAGTAAAAGTAAGCGACAAAGAAGGGGAATTTATCTGGACCGCCCTTGACGGAAACTGGGAGCACGCGAGTAGCAGGGTGAGCCCTCGTCTCCTTCCCCCACATACACATGTACCGCTCAACCAGGGCGCGCATGTCGTGCACTGGGGCGAAGACGGCGTGTTCCTTCCGCATCTCCACCAGATCAGGCGTTTCTGCCTCTACATCCGAATCAATGGCTTTCACCGCTTTGCCCTTGCTTGCTTTGGGCGGCATGACGACTGTGGAAGCGGAGGCCGAGGATGATGAGGGCGTGGGGATGGCGGATGGATGGGAGAGGCTCTGCTTCAAGCTCGAGGAATAAGGTGATGGCGGTCTCCAGATTGGAAATGACGAGAGGTAAATGAGCAGCGCCTCTGCGGATTCCCTTTTATGGGGAAGGAGCGGAGGCTGCCTCTTTACTAATCAATATGAATGCATTTTTACGGGCACACTACTACTGCGGCCGTTCCGCGCACGTATCCCACGTCCCGCATTTAATGCGCATCATGGGGGAGCGCGGTAAATAAGAGGATTATAACAGTTAACTCCAGCCACGCGTGTCCGTGCACTGTTTGGGCCTAGCCCAACAATGCCTCGCACCCGTGTACGGCCTAGGCCCGGGGGCTCCTGTCGGTGTACTAAAGTTGGGTCTTTTAGTACCCCATACTTGTGCACGGACGGTTGCAGCCATACCAGCGGCAAGGCCTGCCGGAGAACAGCTGGAAACAAATACAAGATTATCAAGAAGGCACTCAAGCTAATGATCAAAAGGCAGAAGACCGAAGGCTGGCTTCCCGGCAAGATCTTGCCAGGAAGGCTCGTGAAGGCCCGGCAAGACCTCGCACCCGGCAAGATCCCACTGCCCTGCCACCGCTCCAGCGCAGCGACCAGCCTGTCGTTTAGGGCTTGTCCTCCTGTGTGCGTGTCATGGCACTAACGGCGGATGGGATTCAGCGGTGCTGATGGGACGGGCTCTTTTTCCGTCCCCAAGAAAGTAAGGGACACCTAAGTGGAGCATTAAATGTGTTTGTCCTAAGTCGTCAGTGATAAACATGTAAACCCTGTAGCAACTTTACACCTCTTGTACTTACTGTTCGCCACTGTTGGTGACCCCTTGGACGTATAAAAGGAGGCCCAAGGCGAAGCTACAGGGGGGGAGGACCTTCTGGCCCATTCTGCATGCATAGCTGCTTCTTGAACGTACTGTTCATCGCAAGCGCTCCGTGTACTTGAGCTTAAGAACACCCACAATAAACCAAAGCCGGACTAGGGTTTTACGCTTCTCAGCGGCCCGAACCTGGGTAAAAGATCCCCGCGTTGACCGTTGGATCCGCTCTTTGTGCAAATCTTTTCCCTAGCCGAACCGTCAAAGGGATCCAAGCGGTCCCATAGGTGTCATACGCCGACAGTTGGGAGCAATCCTTTGGAGTTTTGTGCTTCCAATACCTACATGGGTTAGTCCCACACAAGGAACATACAAGGATATCCATAGACATAGAGTGAAATACACATATGATGATGTCCATGAATGCATTGATTACCTTGTCCCTTGCCTTACCAACAAGAGGGTTTGTGACTCCATGAACTAGTGCAAAATGTGGAAGTTGGTTGCCCAAGTTCTTGCCATAATGAGTATGAGTGAAGTTTGTTGGCGGAGTCACCCTCAAGAACTCTCTAGTTCTTCTTCTTTTGGACCCACATCAACTTGATGGGAATCCTTGGAGTTGTAGTAGCACTTGATGAAGTAGAACTTGATGAAGTCTTGGGAACCCACTTGACCAAGGCTTGAGGAGCTTCTTCAAATGAATCAATCTCTTCTTGAAGCTTGTCCTTGCCTTTTAGCTTGTGGTCTTGTGGTGGAAGATCTTCTTGAACTTGTGTTCCCTTGAAGGAAGTAGGATCATACTTCTCTTGTTAAGGAACAAACTTCGTCTTGGGGTATTGATCTTCTTCCCACTCAACTCCATTGGCATTGAACTTTCATTCAAAACCAACACCTTGGTTCTTCCGGTGCCTTCCTTGCTTGTGTACAATTTCCTCGAATTGCTTACTCCCGGCAAGGCTCTTGTAGACACCATTTTCTATAATTCCTTTCAATAGCATATTTTCTTGCTCAAGTGTAACTTGGCTAAGAGAATCATTAGTAGAATCAATAGAACTACTAGAAGCAACAACATTGGATTTAGCATTGTTATTGTTACTACTAGAGGTAGAACCCTTTTTACCCTTGTTGCTAGTTTGCTTAGGTTTAACTTGAGGCATAAAGGTAGACAAGAGTAAACGTTTGGCAAGATATGAAGAACTCTTCTTTCGAAGATCGTCATTGATAGCTTTAAGAAACTCATGCTCTTGCTCTAAATTTAGCTTCTCGAAGCGTAGCTTCTCATGAGTTCTTAGAATTTCTCTATGATCCTCTTGAGTTGTTTCATGAGCTAACTTAAGAGCATTTAGTTCTTTAGTTAGACGCTCAATCTCCTTCATAGCATTGTCACTCGTTTCCTCTTGACTATCATGATTACTAGTGTAGCTCACATCACTAGCATTATCAACAAGTAAATCATCATCACCGAGCAAATCATCTTCATCACTATTGAAATCAAGATAGTCGGGGTGTGATACCTTGGGGCCTTTTGCCATGAAGCATCTTCCAATTCCTTCATTTGGTGAGTCAAAAAGATCATGGGAGTTGGATGACACAAGAGCAAGTCCGGCAACACCTTCATCTTGACTATAGTCGGAGTTGTAGTGATAGCTTCTCTCGGAGTGGTTGTCCGAGTCGGAGCCGGAAACCCACTCACCAACATGAGCTTGATGTCTTCTTCTTGTGTAGCTCTTGGATGACTTGTCCTTCCTCTCCGAATCCTTGCTTCTTCGAGAATGTCTTCGTTCATAACGATCATCTCTACTCCTTCTCTCCTTATGAGGTGATTCATCTCTTCTATGTCTTCCTCTTGGTGATTCGTCTCTTTTCTTATAGGGAGCCATACACTCATTGGAATAGTGTCCTGGCTTTCCACAATTGTAGCAATTACGGTCACGACTTGATGATCTTCTCTCATAGTGTCTTGAGCTAGAGCTTCTTTCTTTCCCTTTATTCTTGTAGAACTTGTTGAACCTTTTCACCATTAGGCTAATCTCTTCATTGGATACTAGCTTGTCACTTGGAGTTGTTGGAGCATTGGTTGAGGCTTTGTAAGCACCACTTGATTTATTGTGTAGCTCCTCTTTGTCCTTGAGTGACATTTCATGAGCAACAATCCTTCCAATGACTTCCATGGGCTTGAGATCTTTGTAATTTGGCATCATTGGGATCAACGTGCAAACGGTATCATATTTTCCATCCAAAGCTCTAAGTATCTTCTTGATGATGAATTTTTCGGTCATCTCTTCACTTCCTAAGCCGGCAATCTCATTTGTGATGAGAGCAAGCCTAGAGTACATTTCAGCAACTCCTTCACCATCCTTCATCTTGAACTTGTCAAGTTGACTTTGAAGCACATCCAACTTAGATTCCTTGACGAACTCCGTACCCTCATGCATATCAACCAAAGTATCCCAAATTTCCTTTGCATTCTCGAGGCGGCTGATTTTGTTGAATTCCTCCGGACACAAACCGTTGAAGAGAATGTCACAAGCTTGAGCATTGTATTGCAACATCTTCAATTCTTTCGGGGTTGCTTCACGATCCGGTTCCTTACCATCCTCAAAGAAATCACCTTGCAAGCCAACACGAACAACAGCCCAAACGGCGGGGTTATGACCAAGAATATGCATTTTCATCTTATGTTTCCAACTAGCAAAGTTTGTACAATCAAAATATGGACCTCTACGGTGATAGTGACCCTCACTAGACGCCATACTCTCCTAGGTTGTGAAACCAAGGCTATGATCACCAAAGCAATGGAAATCAAGGCTTACAGAGACCAAAGCTCTGATACCACTTGTAGGATCGAAAGTATGTCTAGAGGGGGGGGGGTGATTAGACTACTTAACCAATTATAAACCTAACCTTTTCCAATTTTAGTTGTAGGCAGATTTTAGCAAGCATACAAGTCAAGCATCACCCTACACATGCAATTCTAAGAGTGTGGCAGCGGAAAGTAAACAACTGCATATGTAAGTAAAGGAGGGGATCGGAGATTTCAAACGCAATGAAGACACGGTAGTTTTTGGCGTGGTTCCGATAGGTGGTGCTATTGTACGTCCACGTTGATGGAGACTTCAACCCACGAAGGGTAACGGTTGCACGAGTCCACGGAGGGCTCCACCCATGAAGGGTCCACGAAGAAGCAACCTTGTCTATCCCACCATGGCTTACGTCCACGAAGGACTAGCCTCACTCGGGGTAGATCTTCATGAAGTAGGCGATCTCCTTGCCCTTACAAACTCCTTGGTTCAACTCCACATCATGTCAGAGGCTCCCAAGTGACACCTAACCAATCTAGGAGACACTACTCTCCAAAAGGTAATAGATGGTGTGTTGTTGATGAACTCCTTGCTCTTATGCTTAAAATGATAGTCTTCCCAACACTCAAACAACTCCTCACAGATTTGGCTATGGTGGAAGAAGAATTTGAGTGGAAAGCAACTTGGGAAAGGCTAGAGATCAAGGTTCAAAAGGTAGGAATGGAATGACTTGATCTCAACACATGAGTAGGTGGTTCTCTCTCAGAAAATGTATGGTGGAAGTATAGGCACGTTCTGATGGCTCTCCTCCTGAGAAGGAAGTGGTGGAGGGGTATATATAGCCTCCACACAAAATCCAACCGTTACACACTTTTGACCCAACTCGGTGGCACTGATTCAGAAGACTCGGTGGCACCGAACTGTGTAAAAGATATGAACGTTAGGAATCTCGATGGGACCGACTGGGACAACTCGAATGGACCAAAGTGCAATGGCTAGGGCAAACCTCATCTCGGTGGCACCGATTGCATCAACTCGGTAGGACCGAAGTGAAGCAATAAGGCAACAAAGACTTGGCAAGTCATCTCAGTGAGACCGATTTTCACAACTCGGTGAGACCGAAGTAAGTGCAAACGATTACAGAGAGTTGGCAAGGCCATCTCGGTGAGACCGAGATCCATATCGGTGGATCCGATTTGTTACGGTTTTGGCAGTGGCTAAGTCCAGATGAACTCGGTGGCTCCGGATAGGAAGTTTCGGTGGGGCCGAGTTGGAATGAAGGTTTTGGACATATTTGGATGGAGAAACTGGTTGAGGTTTTAGGAGTACTGTCACTAAGCACTTGAGCAAAAAGACCATTAAGCAACACCTCATCCCCTTTTAATAGTATTGGCTTTCCTATGGACTCAATGTGATCTTGGATCACTAAACCAAAAGAAGTAGAGTCTTGATCTTTTTCCAATCCTTGTCCTTAGCATTTTGAGGGGTCCACATCTCTAGTCCTTGCCATGCCAATCATTGAACGTCCTGAAATCTTTAACTTGAATGGACATTAGTTCAATGAGATATATGTTGTTATGAATTACCAAAACCACCAAGGGAGCAAATGTGCTTTCACCCGCCCAGGACGAAAAGCCCATTTTCTATCATAATTTTTTGTTATAGAAGTAGGAGCCCACCACATCTATGATGATACGTGTTTTTGTCACAATTATTGTCACTGAAGTGTCACAACCATGACAGAAAAAGTTTTCGTTTGGGCCATAATGTCACGGATGTGTCTTTTTTTTGTAGTGCATGTGAGTTAGAGAGAGAGAGAGATAAGGATATATATACCTAGAGCTGGAGAGAATATACAAGGGTGTGTGTCTTAAAAGAGGGATCCAGATAGATGGCATGGTGTGTGTGTGTCTTTGTCTGTTTTGTGCGCGCGTGTGTGGGAAAGGGAGAGTGTGTGTGTGTGGAGAAGAGAGACCACTAATGATGTAAACCTAGTAGGGGGAGGGGGATTATATGGCATGTGTGTCCAAGAGAGAGAGAGAGAGGCATGTCTAGTAGCGGGACAGCGAGGGTGCGGGCGGGGGTGCGTGCTATATATTTGGAAGAGACATCGAGTGTGTGTGAGAGAGGGGTGCAAGAGAGAGAGAGAGAGAGAGCGAGATAGGGAGAGAGAGAGAGTGAGAGAGAGAGATGGATAGAGAGAGTGAGAGAGAGAGATGAAGGTCAATTTTGTGCGAAAAGTGGCCTATAGATAGGCAGAGGAGCTCGATGGTGTTCGACAGTGGCCTATGTAGGGAGACACAAGTAAAGAGAGTCATTGTGTGCGTCAGAGAGACTTCATGAGAGATCAAAATAGATGGTGGAGAGAACATCACGCGAGTTTGAGATCGATGCTACGCTAGAGATTTATGGAGAGAGTCACGACATATAGTGGGAAGAAGGGTCGGGTCTGTATGTGAATAGATGGAAAGAGGTGAGAGGTGCACAAGGAGAGGGAGGGTGTTTGTGTGTAGTGGGGGTGTTGAGTGAGATGTGTGTCAATGTGAGAGTGAGAGATGGTGGAGAGCGTGCGAGAGCCAGATATACGTAGGGAGAAAGATGTTGGGGGCAGTGTGTTTTGTGTGTATGGGAAACATACACGGCTATAGAGTGTGTGCTTGGGAAAGATAGATGCCGGGAGAGCTAGAGAGTGGGGGAACAGATGTGTGCATGTCCGAGAGACAAAGAGATAGAGACCTATATTGGGGTTCAGACCTAGAAGAGAGAGAGAGGGGATAATGTGTGCGCGTGTTTGTGTCCGGGGGAGAGAAAAGCTTGTGTGGGGGGAGAGGGGCCGGGGTGGAGTGCTTCAGATAAAGAGTGAGGGGTGTATGTCTGAGAGATATAGACATAATTAAAATACATGGTCAAGAGTGTGTGCGCTGATGCTTGATCATTTTTTTCATATTTTTGGACTATGAGATAGCGATACTTTTGAACATGCGAGGTATATTTTGAAGTACCAGAATTACTGACCTAAGATTGGAAATTCTGAATTCGACTGCATTATTAGCTTTTTTTAATTCATTTAAATGGGGGTACAATTTTTAACCCGATTGCTTGATTTCAAATTCATATATCAAACCTGGAGATATAGACATACGGTCGTGTTCAAACCTTGTAATCATCCACTTTATTCATACACATACATATTTGTTTGTGTCATCATATTTAGGAGAAACACATTCGAAATTTCATTTGAATTGGAGCATATGATGGTATTTGCTTGCACTAGCTCAATGATCCATATTTGAACTGAATGGACAATCTAAGTTTCGAGTTGGAGACATTGATTTTCGAAACTTGCACCTTTTTTTCTAGCATGCACGACAAATAAATACTCGGCCATGGTATCATAGTCGGTTGTACAAGACGAGAACACATAATTTTAGCCACCAAAAGCTTTCAAACTTCCCACTCACATCAAAATTTCTCACGCCCGAAAGTTTAGCCCTACGATATTCCTCTTTTACCCCTGCCACATCAACGGAAAAGGGCTGCTTTGGTAACTCCATTGTTTTCCCCTCTTTGCCCTCAACATTCTAACCCAGAACCACTCCCCTCCTCGCCTCCCCCCTCCCCCAAGCCGCCGAATCTAGTCCTCCGCCGCGGCGGTGCACCTCACACCCCGCCGGATCTACCTTCCGCACCTTGGAACCCCCAACTGCCAACTCAGCACTGCACCGGAGCCGCTTCAGCGACTGGCATGTCCACCGCACCGGATCTCCTTGACCGCCATCATGGTCCAGCGCACCGGATCTGCTTCACCGGTGCCCTCGTCCACCACAGTGTAGGCCCTTCACCGACGCCCTCGTCTGCCACATCGCTGGCCCTTCATAGAAGCCCTCGTCCGCCACAATAGATCCGCCTCACCGAAAGCACTGTACACCGCGCCAGATGTGCATCGCCGACGCCTTCGTCCACTGCACGGACCCGCTCCACCGATGCCATATTCAACTCCACCGGCCCAGCTTTACTGCTACCGCCTCATCAGGTTATTTCAATTAGTACTCCTTTGGTTTTTCTCGTCTTTATTGTACAACAGTTCACTTACCACAGATCAGCTTTCTTGGATGTCGACAGGTGCCGCACCTAAGCACCGGAGCCGCATCACCAACGGCGACAGCCGACCCAACTATACCACAACACGAGTACCATTGATGACACTTAGCTTTCACGTATGACAACGATGCCCACACGCCGCCGAGAATCAGGTACTATTCTCCAACGGCCGGCGCCTACGTTCAGCTTCTTAGCATAAGCACCGCACCTTCAAATTTCTTCAGGGCATCATTCAATTTTTTATGAGAGGCGCTATTCTGCTTGCACCTGCAGGTCCAAACGTGTGGTAGTGAACAGGTTATATGTGCTAAATTACAAACCAGTGCACCTGTAGTTACAATGCTTTTTCTTTGTCCTAAGTTTTACTGTACTTCCTAGATATTACTGCCTCCTATTTTACTTCTTGCATGCCATATTTATGATAATGGTGTTGTTCTGATGTCACCTCTTGGTTACAATTATTGTACTGGACTACTTCTATGTTCTCTATGCTAAATTACACATCAACAAACTAGCTTGTAGTTCCGCTGCTTTTGGTTCGTCTTAACCTACATTTTTCAATGCTAGCTATTACCGCACTGCTCTGAGCCTTTGTTCATAACTTTTTTGTGCGTTATTGATCTTCCCAAGTTGCAGGACTAATTTTTTGCTTTTATTCATTATGGAGCTGCCAACCGCATCAAGCAAAATGCTTTTTCTTTTGGGGCTGGCACCTCGAACAAGCACAAAAATAGAGTGAAGCACACATATTGTCGTGTAAGCACACACCCTTCTTTCATTAGTTTAGATGAATCATTGATGTTCAATTTGAACAATGCATGTGATTAAAATTAGTTTTACCAAAATAGAGGGGGAAGAATAAACTACAACGACTAGATTTGCATGCACGGGATGCTGACGACATCTTCAAAGAACATTGCAACAGCAGCGAGCCTTCACAGCGACATATGATAAGCCAGTGTGTTTTAGTTACTGTGAAATGTCATGCGTGTGGGCTGCTTTCTTGGCTTGTGCCCTCAACCTGTAGTCCTACAGAATTACAAATAGTTCACTTGCCTGCTTTGATGTATTGCTTGATTAGAATGCTTGTTTGTTACTCCCTTCATAAACTAATATAAGAGCGTTTAGATCACTACTTTAGTAATCTAAACACTCTTATATTAGTTTACAGAGGGAATACTTGTTAGGCTATACCTGAGTTGGCCAATGTGTCAGAAGTGCCTGCCGTACTATCATAAAGAAATGCATGCATACTTCATTTGACTCCTTAACTTTTCCTATGAACTCCATCACAAGACTGTCTTGCTAGTTTATATGAGGCCACACTGTTTAAGTGCTTTCTTAGAATATTTCAACTGTTTATATGCTTGGGCAACTAAATATAGTTGTGGTACACTGCCTTTCAGCTAACCATTTTAATTTGTTTTCGGCTGATGCAACTTTGAACCATTTAAATATAGCTTGCCATGCTCGGCAATAATTCGTATGTAGTTTACCATGTAAGTTGTCTGCCTGGATCATGCGATAACTATCTGTTACTTATGTCCAGCGGAAACCTTTCAGGATGCAGTTCAAACTAGGACACAATGTACACCCCTAGGATCTATTTGCGGAAGCAGTGCGCCATCCATGTTACCAGATGGTAGCAGTTCAGAGGCAACCCCGTTGGAGAGCATAGATATTATTGTTCTTGAGGCTCTACTAGAGGCAGAAAGAGAGGGTGTGTCTGCCATGAATGAGGTAATCCTAATCATGAGGCTGGAAATTATGCAATTAGCTGCATGAATTATGCAAGCAAACCAAAAAGTGGAGCAAGTAAGACAGTTGCATTTGGAGATGGAGAAGGTCATGCTGCTTCTGCTATCTAAAGCCCAGGCTAATCCTAGTTCTTCTTTAGATACCAGTTGAAATTGTCATTAGATTAGTATACTTGCATGTTGTGTCATGTTTGTGAATGGATTATGTTGTAAGACCCCTTATTTGTTGTCCATGTCTTATAATGATCTGATTTGCTTAGGCGAGGCAATCCTCGGTACTTGTAGGAGTGGACATAAGGTGAACTGTTTTTCGTGTGAGCAGATTGTGTTGGATGAAATAACTGTTTGACTCAAAGTGGATTCAACCTTCTAAAAACGAGTATCATGGCATTTGTAAATCATATTCATATATAAAGGTGGAATACATCTTTGTTGTGCTTTTGAAGATATCTAAAAAAACATAGAATGATTTATAAAGATTCGTAATCGAATACAAAATGGATTCAAATTTAGTTGCCAGGGTAAACTTGAATGCTTATTCTCCCAAAATTCGAAAGAAGCGGCAAAACACCCACTCCCACATCGGCTGCCCGAAACCAGTGTTTGGGAGATGGAAATTACTGTCTACCCCTGACACGCATAAACTATCGGCCCGATTTCCACTGCTCTAAATAGGGGTAGGTTTGTAACTTCACTCAGACGTGACATGACCGCCTCTCACCCCATTCAGACATGGTGGGCGCCAAACGTGGGCGGCAAAACACATTTGATTCAAGCTCATCCAAAGACCTCTCTCTCCGCCTCCATTTCCCCATTCATACACGGTGGGAGACAAAACAAACTCTCCTCGGCCAAAATCGATCTAGGCAAATATTTTAAGTAGGGGCAGGTTTGTAACTTCACTCATACGTGGCACAACCGCCCTACCTGTCAGCCCCATCCATACACCGTGGGCGCCAACCGTGGGCGCCAAAACACCCTCTCCTCGCCCAAAATCGCTCTCGGCAAATATTGGGGAGATGCGAGATTACCGTCCTATCCCCAACCGACGAGTGCTACTTGTAGCTTGCGTTGGTATTTTCCCCGAAGAGGAAGGGATGATGCAGCATAGTAGAGATAAGTATTTCCTTCAGTTATGAAACCAAGCTTATCGAACCAGTAGGAGAATCACGCAACACCTCGTTGGCAGCACCTGCACACAAACAACAAACCCTTGCACCCAACACAAACGAGGGGTTGTCAATCCCTCGGCGGTAAATTGCAAGATTAAATTGTATGTGATAGATAGATAGATTGAAACAAAAATACAAAATAAAATAAATAAGATAAAATTGCAGCAAGTATTTTTAGGGTTTTTAATATATGATTTAGATAGACCCGGGGGCCATAGTTTTCACTAGAGGCTTCTCTCAAGAAAATAGCATACGGTGGGTAGACAAATTACTGTTGGGCAATTGATAGAAAAGCAAATAATCATGACAATATCCAAGGCAATGATCATGTATATAGGCATCACGTCCGAGACAAGTAGACTGACTCCTGCCTGCATCTACTACTATTACTCCACACATCGACCGCTATCCAGCATGCATCTAGTGTATTAAGTCCAATCAGAACGCAGTAACGCCTTAAGCAAGATGACATGATGTAGACAAAGTAAACTCATGCATGAATAAACCCCATCTTTTAACCCTTAATAGCAATGATACATACGTGTCATGTCCCTTTCTGTCACTGGGATTGAGCACCGCAAGATCGAACCCATTACAAAGCACCTCTTCCCATGGCAAGATAAATCAATCTAGTTGGCCAAACCAAATCAATAGATCGGAGAAGAAATACGAAGCTATAATAATCATGCATAAAAGAGATCTGAGAAAACTCAAATAATATTCATGGATAATCTGATCATAAACAACAAATCCTTGCACCCAACGCAATCAAGGGGTTGTCAATCCCTCGGCGGTAAGTTGCAAGATTAAATTGTATGTGATAGATAGATAGATTGAAACAAAAATACAAAATAAAATAAATAAAGAAAAAGTGCAGCAAGTATTTTTAGTATATGATTTAGATAGACCCGGGGGCCATAGTTTTCACTAGAGGCTTCTCTCAAGAAAATAGCATACGGTGGGTAGACAAATTACTGTTGGGTAATTGATAGAAAAGCAAATAATCATGATGATATCCAAGGCAATGATCATGTATATAGGCATCCCGTCTGAGACAAGTAGACCGACTCCAGCCTGCATCTACTACTATTACTCCACACATTGACCGCTATCCAGCATGCATCTAGTGTATTAAGTCCATAAAGAATGGAGTAACGCCTTAAGAACGATGACATGATGTAGACAAGATAAACTCACATATGAATAAACCCCATCTTTTTACCCTTAATAGCAACGATACATACGTGTCATGTCCCTTTCTGTCACTGGGATTGAGCACCGCAAGATCGAACCCATTACAAAGCACCTCTTCCCATGGCAAGATATATCAATCTAGTTGGCCAAACCAAATCAATAGATCGGAGAAGAAATACGAAGCTATAATAATCATGCATAAAAGAGATCAGAGAAGACTCAAATAATATTCATGGATAATCTGATCATAAACTCACAATTCATCGGATCCCAACAAACACACCGCAAAAAGTGATTACATCGGATAGAACTCCAAGAACATCAAGGAGAACATTGTATTGAAGATCAAAAAGAGAGAAGAAGCCATCTAGCTACTGCCTATGGACCCGAAGGTCTGTGGTAAACTACTCCCGCATCATCGGAAGGGCAGCAAGGTTGATGTAGAGCCCCTCCGTGATCGATTCCCCCTCCGGCGGAGTACCGGAGAAGGCCTCCAGATGGGATCTCTCGAGAACAGAAACTTGCGGCGGCGGAAATAGTATTTCGTGGACTCCCCTATGGGTTTCTGATTTTTTGGGAAGTTATAGTGGAGGAATTAGGTCAAATGGAGCTTGGTGGGCCCCATGAGGTACCAGGGCGCGCCTGCCCCCCCCCCCCCAGGCGCGCCCTGGTGCCTCGTGGGCACCCCCTGGGGCTTCTGGCCTCCTCCCGAAGCTTCTAGTGTTTATCTTGTCCAGAAAAAATCTCCAAAAAGTTTTGTGGCATTTGGACTTCGTTTGGTATTGATATTCTGTAAAACAAAAACAGGGCAGAAAATAGCAACTGGCACTGGGCACTAAGTTAATAGGTTAGTCTCCAAAAATGATATATAATTGCTGTAAATGCATATAAAAACATCCAAGATTGATAATGTAACAGCATGGAACAATCAAAAATTAAAGATACGTTGGAGACGTATCAAGGAGATGTCCGAAATTTTAAACGGGAGCTAAGTTGGTAACTTCCCCACATTTCAGACAAGCGCATCCCAAAGACATGGTTCCCCCCTCCTCTCTCGCTCCATTTCCCCATTTGTACTCCGTGGGCGCCAAAACACCCTCTCCACCCAAGCCTCCTCCGTCCGCCACCCCATTCACCGTCGTCCTCCTCCACCATGCCGGAGCAGCTACCCCGATGCCATCGTCCATTACAAGAGATCGACGTCTCTCATCCACCGCGTTGGATCAGGATCCTAGCATCGTGTCCTCTCGCTTCATCCGCGTCGTCGTACACCTTGCCGTGGCCGCTTCTACGACCGTCTCGTCCATGGCAACAGGACTTATCCCCCGATGCTGCCATCTGTCGTCTCAGATCTGCTTCCGCGCCACCGACAGCAATAGCACCCGCAGCACCCTTAACGTATCAGCAGAGGCCTACACGGCGTCGCAAGAGAGGTGGTACTCTTTCATATCTGCTTAAGTTATTGATCTCACCCGGAAAATAGATCGTCACTTGTTTACTGTACTTTCTTGTCCATACCTAATCTTTATTTGTTAGTTGAAAGCAAACATTGGTTGCGAAGTAGCTTTTGTCTGGTTAGCACCTTCAGATCCGCCATGGCACAGCCAACACTATACTCACAATGCTTATGGTTTTTCCCTTTTATATTCACTACCATCATCCTAGGTGCTTCGTGTCATGCTAGCACTGCTCCTCAACCCATCAAGCGAAACAACATGCCACTCATAATTCCAAAGCTTAGTTGTTCAAATACGAATCTGATATGATGCTGATATTACTAAAACAGAGAACGTTTAATTGGTTAGCTAATGTTCCTACATTAGTTTCGAAAAGCATTTGCACCACATATGGAGAGACAGCAGGGAATTGCATATCTTTATGCGCTCTGGTTCATCATGGGTGGGCAACACACATTGTATTATCCAAAATCTGCTTGCTCTTCTTTAACATGTTCCTCTTCTGTTCTTCTTAATAAGTATAGTAGTACAGTATGTTCCTTGTCGGGAACTGGAGCGGGGACATTTGCAGTCGACATGTATATTGGGTCGCTTCTGATGGATGCTTTCAACTATTCTAGTTGGTCTGCCATATTATCCAGGAAATGCTGGGAGCTGTGTCGCCTTTGAGAGTCTAGACTGATAGTAACAGTATTGCGCCTTCAGTTGAATAGAGCTTCCCATGTAGGGGATCTGAAGCGTTTCCAGCCGTACCAGCAATACAATCCCATATGTTCCAGCTAGTTCCACTTTCCCGATTTCACTCATGATGATTAGGGTTTTCCCCTTTTATCTACACTACTATGATCTGCGTAGGTGCTTTGTGTCATACTAGCAGCACTCCACCCTTCAAGCTAAACAACACACCACTCATAATTCCAAAGCTTAGTTGTTCAAATACGAATGTGATATGATACTGATATTAGTTAACAAACACACATTTAATTGGTCAGCTAATGCTCCCACTTGAGTTTCCAAATGCATGTGGCAACATATAGAGAGACAACAGGGAATTGCATTTATTTGTCACTTGTTTACTGTACTATCTTGTCCATACCAAATCTTAGTTGTTAGTTGAAAGCAAACATCGGTTGTTAAGTAGCCTTTGTGCGGTTTGCAGCTTCAGATCTGTCATGCCACGGTCAACACTATACTCATCATGCTTAGGGTTTCCCCCTTTTATGATCACTACAATCAGCCTACGTGATTTGTGTCGTAAGAGAACTGCTCCACCCATCAAGCTAAACAAGCTTAGTTGTACAAATTCGAATCTGATATGATGCTGATATTAGTAAGACAGAGACATGTTTAATTGGTCAGCTAAATGTTCCTACTTTAGTTTCGTAATGCATGTGAGCCACATATAGAGAGACAGGAAGGAGGAGTATTTCTCTGTGCGCTCTGGTTCATCATGGGTGGGCAACACACATTGTATTATCCAAAATCTGCTTGCTCTTCTTTAACATGTTCCTCTTCTGTTCTTCTTAATAAGTATAGTAGTACAGTATGTTCCTTGTCGGGAACTGGAGCAGGGACATTTGCAGTCGACAGTTATATTGGGTCGCTTCTGATGGATGCTTTCAACTATTCTAGTTGGTCTGCCATAATATCCAGGAAATGCTGGGAGCTGTGTCGCCTTTGAGAGTCTAGACTGATAGTAACAGTATTGCGCCTTCAGTTGAATAGAGCAGCCCCTGTAGTGGATCCGAAGCATTTCCGGCCGTACCGGCAGCACAAGCTCATATGTTCCAGCTAGTTCCACTTTCCCGATTTTACTCGTGATGCTTAGGATTTCCCCCTTTTATCTACACTACTATGATCTGCGTAGGTGCTTTGTGTCAGACTAGCATCATTCCACCCTTCAAGCTAAACAACACACCCTCATAATTTCAAAGCTTAGTTGTTCAAATATGAATGTGATATGATACTGATATTAGTTAACAGACACACATTTAATTGGTCAGCCAATGCTCCCACTTGAGTTTCCAAATGCATGTGGCAACATATAGAGAGACAGCAGGGAATTGCATTTCTTTGTCACTTGTTTACTGTACTATCTTGTCCATACCAAATCTTAGTTGTTAGTTGAAAGAAAACATCGGTTGCTAAGTAGCCTTTGTGCGGTTTGCAGCTTCAGATCTGCCATGCCACGGTCAACACTATACTCATCATGCTTAGGGTTTCCCCCTTTTATGATCACTACGGTCAGCCTACGTGATTCGTGTCGTAAGAGTACTGATCCACCCATCAAGCTAAACAAGCTTAGTTGTACAAATTCGAATCTGATATGATACTGATATTAGTAAGACAGAGACAGGTTTAATTGGTCAGCTAAATGTTCCTACTTTAGTTTCGAAATGCATGTGAGCCACATATAGAGAGACAGAAAGGAATAGTATTTCTCTGTGCGCTCTGGTTCATCATGGGTGGGCAACAGACATTGTATAGAAAGACTTGTAATATCTACAATCTGCTTGCTCTTCTGGTCTTCTTTAACATGATCCTCTTCTCTTGTTCTTTAATAAGTACAGTATGTTCCTTCTTTGGGAAGAGGAGCAGAGACATTTGCTGTCGACAGGCCAGGTCGAGTTGTTCTTCCTTAGTATATTTTGAAGCTGTCATCTGCGAAGTATCATTACTTCTGGAGCTCTCAACAGGGAGCCTATATTTTGAGTAGCAGGCCACATTATATTAATGCACACACCAAATTACAGCACACATGGCATCTCTCAGAAGAATCGCATAGAGATAGCACATAGGGGTTTACAGGGAGGCACTGAACAATCCACTGGCTAACAAACTTGGCATCAAGGGATTGAGATCCTGTCTGGATGCAATGGAACACATGCGCTCCCCATCTACAGATTCCATTGCAGAATATGATCCTAAAGACGATTCTAACCTAGATAGAGACCCAAGTCTATTTAGCTCTCCAGATGAGTCAGAGTCAGATGGCCTATCTTATTCACCCATCAAGGTGCTTGCTCTAACTTGGCAAGGTTTTATTGGTCGCACGTATCTTGCATTACTTCTACTTTGTTACACCACCATCTGCTTAGTTTACACATCATATATGAGAATATGCCATGCCTATCCATTTTCTGTACCTATTCCATGTGTCATCGTATTAGGTTTTTCCACTCAAATGTTGTTCTTTTGTAATAGATGTCCAAAAGGAAGAGGGTGATTGCAGATCCTGAAGGAGTACAAACAAAGTATTTGCAAAAGGCAGTGATCCATTCTCAAGGGATCATAGGATCTCACAAAAATACTGCGCACTGCATTGCTCTTGTCAGTACCTCTTGCAGTTTATCACCATACTTACACTCATTGCTGTTTGATCATGTAGCATTACTATGCATGTTAGCTTCCTTATCCACCATTTGCTCGAAATTATAAGATCTATATTTACTCTTACATAAATGTAGAATAATCCCAATGGTTATGAAGTTCTGGATTGCTCTTGTAATTACCTGTTGTCATGTACTCCCTCCGTATCGAATTACTTGTTGCTCAATTGGATGTATTTAGAACTACAATAGTGCTAGATACATTCATTTCAGCGACAAGTAATTCTGGACGGAGGTAGTATCACTGGTGCAGCGACCTTGTATACAAACGGTTTTTACCCCCTTTCCGCGACAGAGTTTTAAACCATCGCCTTGCCTGTGTGTGCGATAGGGGGGGTCCTTCCCACACGACCCAGAAACCGTCGGCGATAGGGCCTCCGGTCACACACGAGGGGCAAAAAGAGCTCGTGTGCGATCGGGCGAGCCATCGCAGACAATTATACTGGCCCAATCATTTCCGTTTGTATGTACATCCCACACGGTGAATCCCAGACAAACGTTTCCGTTCGTATGTGGATCCCACACAGTGAATCCCAGACAAACGTTTCCGTTCATATGTACATCGCACACAATTTTCCCGTTCGTGTGCGATCGGGGGAGATAACGCAGATGCTTTCATAGGACAAGCCCTGGGAGATCGTCTTGCCATCCCACACAGTAATTATGGAACAAATGTTTGCATTGTTCAAGTATATCACACATGATTCGATGAAGAAAACTGTATGCCATTGGGCTATCCATCACACACGCTTTTACTAAAATCCATGACCCATTTAGCAGGTTTATTAGTTTACTATTAATACATCGAGTATTAAGAACATTCCAATTTCATATCGAACAGCTGTTTATCACTTTCATATCAGGCACACAAATATATTTTAAAACCACTGTACGATAGCTATGAGAATACATCACAGTACAACATATAGCTACTTCACCTTCATAAGCACAAAGTATGTTGAGCACAATATTAGAACAATACATTCATTTCCCTAATCGACTAATGCATGATCAGCCAAATTAGTCTTCTCCACCTCTGCTTTCAGTTCAGTAAGAACCTATTTTGCACTGACCAACTGGGAAAGTGCCTCCTCCTTCGCAAACACCATCTTAGCAAAGTCTAATTTAACAAATATGAGCTCATTCTCCATCTTCCTCTTTTTTTCTAGTACCTTGAAATATTCTTCAGCGTTGACAACATTTTCTCTAAGCCTATCTCTATTCTCTTCCTCAAACATGCTCCAGAGCTTTGCTAGGCACATCTTCAAAGACGGTGGCGACTCTTGATCAACCCACTCCAGGTAAGAACACTTCCATTAATCCTATAATATTTAAAACTAAATCAGTTACAGTTGTAGGGAAAATGGGTTTCTAGCAACATAGAAAATCACCACATACATATTTTGAAAAAGTGAAGAAACGCATTTATTATGACATATCTTCTCAAAGAGTTCAATGTGCAAATGAATTAATTGTTACAGAGACAACAACCAAATTTAGGAACATCACAAGCTATAATTAAGTTCTTAGTCACGTACTATAATAACAAATTGACCATTTTATGAGGAAGCTAAATATAACTACAACAGCACAGCGACAGTGTTTCAATGTCATCAAATTAATACTAACAGATATGTACATGCACAAATTTAATAACATAGAACTAATACCAATAAAGGCCCTCCACTGTGTAGGCCAAAACCGGTGTCAAATCGGACACCAGTTGCTACATTTCGCACCGATGCACTGCACTGCCGAGTCGTTGCCAGAGGAAAAATTCAGGGAACCGGAGCACCTAGTTGCTCCGATTCCCAGTTCCTTCGTGCCATAAAGTATTAGTATTTTACTGCTTGGTTGCTCGGATGTGTGGAGCAAAGTTGGGTGCACAAACTGCTGAAGCGGTCCCAAACAATTTTCTCAGGGCACCGCTGATGAGATGGCAACATTTTTAGATACTAGGTAGAAACTTTGACAGTGTCTTAATCACATCCATATTAACATAGCACAGTGACAAGGTTTGAATCACATCTAACGAATGATTTGTAACAACGAAAGTGGGGCTAACCTTCTCTGCACATGCCAGAAACTTCCTCCCACTGTCCATAGATTCAAAAGTCACTAACTTCACGCATGGAGATTGATGGTGACAACGAGCAGGCAGATCTTCAGCTACCCCTCTCCATTCCTTGCAAGTGATGGTCCTAGGGAGCTACAAGAGGAACAAATGGCTCAAATCGGCCTCCGGGTTAAAATCCTTTATTACAAATCAGAACCCTAAGCCTAGGGGTGAGAGAGAGGAGAGAGGCATACCCGACTGGTGACATAGTCGTCGTCGTCGGAGGAACCGCTAGAGAGGTCAAATAAGACCATGGCGTCCGCGGCGGTCGGATGCGAGACAGCGAGAGCGAGGAAAGCAAGCGAGGAAGCGGCTATAGCTTGGGAAGGAAGGAAGGAGTAAACAGGGGAAATGTGGCTTGTGGTCAGGGAGAAAAGAGGGTGGGGAGGGGGAAGAGTTAGATATTTCGGCGATATGCAAAAATTTCTAAAGGTGGTGGTGGGGGGGGGAAACTTGGCGTGCAGTGTCATCGGACACCATTCACTTTGAACAAATGTGTGCATCGCAAACGATTCTTCTGCTTTACGCGCATGCGATGAGTTTGAGCACTCAAATTTTGGTGGAAATTTCCATGGGTACAGTGCTCAGCCATGTCATTGCATATTTAACATCACTTGCTAATTTGGGGGGTACACAGAAGAGCCTACAGCACACGGACCACACTTACTGAATCGAGCAATTTTAGTAATTAAACAGAGCTAGTTAACCTAAACATTGCTCTAACAAAAGATAAGCGTTATAAACAAAGGCTAAGTACGCATAATTTAAACAAAGCCGCCGATGCACCGCCGCCCTATGCCTCGCCGGTGTAAGATGAGATGTCGATGACTTGTCCTGGCGACATGCCACCGCTGGTGGACTCCGCGTCCCCCAGGCTAAAGTCGACCGCATCCTCGTCCTTGTCCTCATCCTCGGCGTCACCCTCAAGGTTGTAGTACTCGTAGTAGTGGTGGCGCCAGAGCTCGCGTTGGTACTCCACCGCCGATTCCTCGACGGACAGGCGGCTCTCTACCTCCTCCTTAGCCACGCGCAACTCCTCCTCCCGGCACTCCTCGATCTCCGCCGCCTCCTGCATCTCCAGCTCCCACTTGGCGATCTCATGAGGAAGAAGGGGCTCCATGGCCTCCTCCGCCGCATCGTCGACATACATCTCCACCGCCTTTTTGGACATGGGGTGCATGCTGGATTCCGAGGAGGCCTGGAATATCTTGGCATGGGCGTCCTCGACCTAGGCGTGGATGGCCTCGACCCGGGCCAGGGCGACCTCCATGGCATGGACGGCTGCTCGAGCACTCTCGGCGTTTGCTGCCCTGTCGGCTGCCGCAGACGCCCTCTCGGCGGATGCGTCCTCGCTCAATGCAGATGCGGCCGCGCTCTCGGCGGAGGCGGAGCCGCTCGGGGAGGACCCGACGACTGTACGGACCCTCACGAAGCATCTCCATGGTGTCATTCTTTGTAAGAAGAGGATGGGAATGGGTATCGGGGACTCGAGGATTCGGGGGTGAACGGCGCTTGAGTTGATGAATCCGGCGAAGCTTACGGAAGAAGACATAAAAAGACCGGCGAATTTTCATCGCAAATGGTTCCTATAACCAACTGTGTGCGATGTAGTCCATTTTTTCATTACCTGCGACAGACTAATTTGGAGTACACTGGCAATGGATGGTGATGGAAATTGTTCGAATTTTTTTGTACCGTTAACATGCACTGATACAACTGTCATGTGAAAATTTGGAATTTTTCAGGGTTCATCTGACCTTTTTAAGACATTAAGTGAGTTCCTAGCCATATAATGGCCGTAATTCAAATTTGAACTACATGTACATGCAACAGCAAACCATCATGTATTGGAAAATCATATTTGTGTCCTTGTGTGCAAGTTAATGCCCTGTGCAGTAAATTGGAAGGAACTTTCAAACATATTGGTGTCACGGCTTGGACACAAACATTGAGAACCATGACTTTTAAATTCCAAAAAATTCAAAAATGATCAGAAATACATGAAACCTTGCTTGATGTCATGTCATGGCACCAAGATGCAGTGGTAAAAGAATTGGCCACTTTGACGAAAGTTGTGACACACACCTCTCACAAATCGGAGCATCTCACGAGAAGACACGTGGGTCCAAGAGGGAACAATATGCATGTTTGACGACAAACCGGCGCTCGCTTCCTCGTATGACCCTGAATTTTTTTTACCGTTAACATGCACTAATACAATGGAGAAGTTAAAATTTAGAAATTTTCAGGGTTCATTTGACCATTTTAAGACATTAAGTGAGTTTCTAGCCATATATAATGGCCGTAATTCAAATTTGAACTGCATGTACATGCAACGGCAAACCATCATGGGTTGGAAAATCATATTTGTGTCCTTGTGTGCAAGTTAATGCCCTGTGCAGTAAATTGGAAGGAACTTTCAAACATATTGGTGTCACGGCTTGGACACGTACAAACAGTGAGAACCATGGCTTTTAAATTCCAAAAAATTCAAAAATGATCAGAAATACATGAAACCTTGTTTGATGTCATGAAATGGCACCAAGATGCTGTGGTAAATGAATTAGCCACTTTGACGAAAGTTTTGGCACACACCACTCACAAATCGGAGCATCTCACGAGAAGACACGTGGTTCCGAGAGGGAACAATGCATGTTTGATGACGAACCGACGCTCGCTTCCTCGTATGACCCTGAATATTTTTCTACCGTTAACATGCACTAATGCAATAGTCATGTTAAATTTTTGAAATTTTCGGTCTTCATTTGACCTTTTTAAGACATTAAGTGAGTTTCTAGCCATATAATGGTCATAATTCAAATTTGAACTGCATGTACATGCAACGGCAAACCATCATGGGTTGGAAAATCATATTTGTGTCCTTGTGTGCGAATTAATGCCCTGTGCAGTAAATTGGAAGGAATTTTCAAACATATTGGTGTCAAGGCTTGGACACAAACAGTGTCAACCATGGCTTTTAAATTCCAAAAAATTCATAAATGATCAGAAATACATGAAACCTTGCTTGATATCATGAAATGGCACCAAGATGCCGTGGTAAAAGAATTGGCCACTTTGACGAAAGTTTTGGCACACCTCTCACAAATTGAAGCATCTCACGAGAAGACACGTGGTTCCGAGAGGGAACAATGCATGTTTGATGACGCACCGGCGCTCGCTTCCTCGTACGACCCTGAATTTTTTTCTACCGTTAACATGCACTAATGCAACGGTCATGTTAAATTTTTGAAATTTTTGGTGTTCATTTGACCTTTTTAAGACATTAAGTGAGTTTCTAGCAATATAATGGCCGTAATTCAAATTTGAACTGCATGTACATCAACGGTAAACCATCATGGATTGGAAAATCATATTTGTGTCCTTGTGTGCAAGTTAATGCCCTGTGTAGTAAATTGGAAGGAATTTTCAAACATATTGGTGTCAAGGCTTGGACACAAACAGTGAGAACCATGGCTTTTAAATTCCAAAAAATTCAAAAATGATCTGAAATACATGAAACCTTGCTTGATGTCAAGAAATGGTACCAAGATGCCGTGGTAACAAAACTGGCATGTTTATTGAATGTTTTGGCACACACCTCTCACAAATCGGAGCATCTCACGAGAAGACTCATGGTTCCGATAGGGAAGAATATGCATGTTTGATGATGAACCGACAGTCGCTTCCTCTTATGGCTTGGCTTTTCTACCGTTAACATGCACGAATACAACTTTCATGTTAAAATTTGGAAAATTTCAGGGGTTATTTGGCATTTTTAAGACATTAAGTGAGTTTCTAACCATTTAATGGCCGTAATTCAAATTTGAACTACATGTACATGCAACCGAATATCATCATGGGTTGGAAAAATTATTTTTGTAATACATTTTCCAGCAATTTCATGGTAACACAAAATAAGCATTCATGCAATACATTCAGAAAGAAAATGTAAATATCTGGCAAGACAACTGGGCCCCACATGATTGGCACTCTGTTTTGCCCCGCGAGGTTTGGAAGCTGAGTGGCGCAGGTTATTAATCAGACGTAGTTCAGTCTTGGGAACCGTTAGCGATTTATTTCACACACGGATTTTGCTGCGGGAATCATGTGTAATTCAAACTATAGTACTCGTAAATTATGGCCACCGGCGCTTCTACTGCTCTCGTTGATCTAGATTCCGGCGGCCAATAAATACTACCTCGCCCACGTCGTCCCGCCTGCATTCTCATCTCTCACAAAACTCTGCCATGGCGCTGACGATCTGCCCACTCATCAAGGAGGAAGCGCCGCCCTGAAACGACGTCCAGGCGCAGAGCAGCGACGAGGAGGACCCCTACGTGTCACCTAACGAGGTTGCGCCGGAACCCCCAACTTTGGAGTGGTTTTGAGGCCAGTACAATCTTTGTCTGTGGAAAGCGATGCCGCTGGTTGAGAAAGCTAGGCAAGTGATGTTCAAGGAGTTGGCGAAGGAGCGCGCCAGGTACCAGGCGGCCTGTGAAGCCCGTGAGGCTGCCTGGGAAAAGGAGAAGCTGGAGCTTTGGCGGCGGGCATGTCGACGTGTGGATTCCAGCGTAGTCCACGGCACACTTGCACTATTTTCATTTTCATATCATTCGGTCGTGCAAGTGAAAGGCAATAATGACGATGATTTGATGAAGTGACTGTGGCAAGGAAAAGTGGGAATGAACTCAACTTGTTCTTTGTTTTTGTAAATATGTTTAACTCAGTATCCATGATTCAGCATATTATGATTAAACATGTTTATGATGACAATTAGAGATCATAGTTGCTCATTCCATGCTTAAGTAGTTAGGAGTGGATAATGATTTATCTTGAGTGACAACATGCATTAAAATGTTCATGATGTAGTATGATGATATGGTATCCTCCTCTGAATGTTTTGATCGGCTTGACTTGGCACATGTTCACACATGTAGTTGATTCAAAACCAACATAGCCTTGATGATATTTATGTTCATGGTGCTTATATCCTACTCATGCTAGTATTCAATGTTGATTATTCATAATGCATGATTATGACCGTTTTCGCTCTCTAGCTGGTCGCTTCTCAACCTATTTGCTAGCCTTCGCCTGTACTAAGCGGGAATACTGCTTGTGCATCAAAACCATTAAACCAAAGTTATTCCAGATGAGTCCACTATATCTACCTATATGCGGTATTACTCTGCCGTTCTAAGTAAATTTGCATGTGCCACCTCTAAATATTCAAATGAACATTTGTTTTGTGTGCCCGTACCGCTCATGGAGCGACAGGGGGCGGTTAGTATCTTCCATGCTAAGCGGGTTATTCTCATGATGAGTGTTTATTCACTCGTCCTTCCACGAGAGGGGATGGTAATCGGGATGCCCAGTCCCATTATTAAAATTGCAAAATAATAAAACAAACTCCCCCGGAAAGTTGCTGGTATGGAGGGCACCCGAGGATTCGGCTAGCCATGGCTTGTGATTGTTGGTGGAGGGGGAGTAAACTTTACTTTACCGCTTGGGAACCGCCGCTAATGTGTTTAGCATGGAAGATATTGAAAACTCTCGATCATGACGTTGACAGGAAAGGCATACCTCCCAAAATTTTATTTATCTCTGATTTAAGCTTCGAGCTCTGGCACTTCTCCAAATCCATGCTTCCCTCTGCGAAGGGCCTATCTATTTACTTTTATGTAATTTTACTTTTATTGTTGAGTCATCACCTTCTCAAATGAGCACCAGTCCTGAGAGCACTATTGTCATTCTCATGCATTGTGAATAGTTAATGTTGTGTGCGTCATGACTGCATCTCTTCTACCATGAATTACAATGTTTAGTCGCTGCTTGAACTTTGGAGGTGCTCTGCATTTATGTTTTGCGGTCTCAGAAAGGGCTAGCGAGATACCATGTTGTCATATTATATCATGATTATTTTGACAAAGTGTTGGCATTTGATATATCTTATTATTGCTCGCTAGTTGATTATGCCATTGATATGAGTGAATATAATTTCTAAGAGTTACCATTTGCATGGTTAGTTATAATCTTTGCTGAAAACTTGGGTACTATTTAAGCATATATATAGATACAAGAACAAAAGAGTTTGTAAAAGTTTTTCTTTATCACTTTCAGTTTGTCAACTGAATTGCTTGAGGACAAGCAATGAGTTAAGCTTGGGGGAGTTGATACGTCTTCGTTGTATCTATTTTTCCAAACACTTTTGCTCTTGTTTTGGCCCCTAATTTGCATGATTCGAAGGGAACTAACCCGGACTGACGCTGTTTTCAGCAGAATTACCATGGTGTTGTTTTTTGTGTAGAAATAAAAGTTCTTGGAATTGGATGAAACTTTTTGGAGATTTTTTATGGAATATATAAAAAATACTGGAGCCAAAACCTACTGGAGGGGGGCCACTGGCTGCCCACGAGGCACCAGGGTGCGCCACCCCCCCAGGCGCACCCTGGTACCACGTCGGGCCCACTTGGGTCCGTCTGACCTAATTCCAACGCTATAAATTCACAATTCCAGAGAAAAAAATAAGAGAGGAAGTTTTATTGCATTTCACAATACGGAGCCGCCGCCACCTCCTGTTCTTCATCGGGAGGCCAAATCTGGAGTCCGTTTGGGGCTCCGGAGAGGGGGATTTTCTGGCATCGTCATCATCAACCATCCTTCATCACCAATTTCATGATGCTCACCGCCGGGAGTGAGTAATTCCTTCGTAGGCTTGCTGGACGGTGATGAGTTGGATGAGATTTATCGTGTAATCGAGTTAGTTTTGTTAGGGCTTGATCCCTAGTATCCACTATGTTCTGAGATTGATGTTGCTATGACTTTGCTATGCTTAATGCTTGTCACTAGGGCCCGAGTGCCATGATCTCAGATCTGAACCCTTATGTTTCCATGAATATATTTGTGTTCTTGATCCGATCTTGCAAGTTGTATGCACCTGCTACGTGTTTTGATCCGCATACCCCAAGGTGATAATAATTGGGATTCTTTCCGGTGATTGCCGTAGTTTGAGGAGTTCATGTATTCACTAAGTGCTAATGCTTTGTTCCGGTTCTCTATTAAAAGGAGGCCTTAATATCGCTTAGTTTCCTTATGGACCCCGCTGCCACGGGAGGGTAGGACGAAAGATGTCATGCAAGTTCTTATCGCAAGCACGTATGATTATATACGGAATGCATGCCTACATTACATTGATGAATTGGAGCTAGTTATGTGTCGCCCTAGGTTATGACTGTTACATGATGAATGTTATCCAACAATATCACTGATCCAATGCCTACGAGTTTTTCATATATTGTTCTTTGCTAAGTTACTACTGTTGCTACTGCTGTCACAATTGCTATTACTATTGCTGTTACCGTTATTGCTACCGTTACTATTATTGCTACTGCTATCAAACTATCATACTATTGTGCTACTGATCACTCTGCTACAGATATTTAGTCTCTAGGTGTGTTTGAATTGACAACTCAACTGCTAATACTTGCAAATATTCTTTGGCTCCCCTTGTGTCGAATCAATAAATTTGGGTTGAATACTCTACCCTCAAAAACTGTTGCGATCCCCTATACTTGTGGGTTATCAAGACCTTTTTCTGGCGCCGTTGCCGGGGAGCATAGCTATATTTCTTGAGTCACTTGGGATTTATATCTGTTGATCACTATGAAGAATTTGAAAGACGCTAAGACCAAGATCATTCCCTCTAAAATGAGGGGAGGTAAGGAACTGCCATCTAGCTCTGCACTTGATTCACCTTCTGTTTTGAGTAAACTTGCAACACCACAACATGCTATTAATTCTGATATGTCGCAAGTTATTGATGATACTACCTCTGCTTTGAATGATACTCATGATGATGCTAGTACTATGCCTGATAATGTTGTGCCACTTGGTGAATTTCTTAGTGAACAACTTGATAAAGCTAAGGAAAATGAAAATGTTGAAACTCTTGAGAATTGTGCTTCACCTA
The DNA here is from genome assembly GCA_039707655.1 of Elymus sibiricus. Classification (NCBI taxonomy): domain Eukaryota; kingdom Viridiplantae; phylum Streptophyta; class Magnoliopsida; order Poales; family Poaceae; genus Elymus; species Elymus sibiricus. Next base: position 210,648,301 of record CM077664.1, read on the forward strand.
TTATGCCTAGCTCTCCTACTAGAGTTGAAACACCTGATGAACATTGCTTCTATAGGGAGACAGCTAGAGCCATTCTTGCTTGTAATGATAGACATGAAGTTATAAAATTGTTTGCTGAAATGAAAGAAAAATCTATGCGGGAGAAAATGAAATGTGATCCTAAGTTTGCTACCTCTCCCATATTTATTACTGATAAGGATTATGAATTCTCTGTTGATCCTGGGTTAATTACCTTGGTTGAATCTGATCCTTTCCATGGCTATGAAACTGAAATCGTTTTGGCACATCTTACTAAATTAAATGATATAGCCACCCTATTTGCTCATGTGGAAAAAATTCGCTATTACTATATTGTTAAGTTATTTCCATTCTCATTAAAGGGTGATGCTAAAGAATGGTATAATACTCTTACTCCTGGTTGTGTGCGTAGTCCCCAGGATATGATTTATCACTTCTCTACAAAATATTTTCCTGCTCATAAGAAACAAGCTGCTTTACAGGAAATATTTAACTTTGTGCAAATTAAAGAAGAGAATCTCCCTCAAGCTTGGGGGAGGCTTCTCCAATTACTTAATGCTTTGCCTGATCATCCTCTTAAGAAAAATGAAATACTTGATATCTTCTATAATGGACTAACCGATGCTTCTAGGGACTACCTAGATAGTTGTGCGAGTTGTGTTTTCAGGGAACGGACTATTGAACAAGCTGAGGAATTATTGAATAATATATTGAAGAATGATAATGATTGGACACTTCCTGAAACACCGCCTAAACCCACTCCGAAGAAGAGGGGTATTTTATATCTCAGTCCTGAAGATATGCAAGAAGCAAAGAAATGCCAGAAGGAAAAAGGTATTAAAGCTGAAGATGTTAAGAATTTACCACCTATTGAAGAGATGCATGGTCTTGACAAGCCGATACAGGTAGTAGAGGTAAATTCTCTTACAAAGTTTGATGAAAGTGATATTCCTTATAACAAACCTCCTAGTCAATGCTTGTATGAATTTGACAATTATATTATTAAGCAAGATCATTTCGATGCCAATGTTATGAAACAATTGAAAAGAAATGCCTACATGATTGATCGCTTGAGTGACTTGATATTTAGAATTGCCAATGATGTTAAAGGTGTAAGTAAACATGCATCTATGGTTCAAACCCAACTAGAACAAGTTGCTAAATCTCAGAGTGAATTGCTTAATGAAATGAATAACAATATGAATGATCATGCTGCTAGAGTAATGGCTAGAGGTGGTAGAATGACGCAGGAGCCACTTTATCCTGAAGGTCACCCAAAAAGAATTGAACAAGACTCTCAAAGAATCAATGTTGATGCACCTAGTCCATCTAAAAAGAAAAGGAAAAAGAAAAATGATAGGACTTTGCATACTTCTAGTTAACCTGAGGTAGAAAAACACTTGGAGGATAGTAATGATGTTTCTATTTCTGATGCTGAAACACAATCTGGTAATGAACAAACACATAATGATAATAATAATGGTGATGCTCATGTGGATACCCAACCAGATAATGATAAAGAACCTGATAAAGATGTTGAAATAGAACCTGTTGTCGATCTTGATAACCCACCGACTAAAAATAAACGCTATGATAAAAGAGACTTCGTTGCTAGAAAACATGGTAAAGAAAGAGAACCATGGGTTCAAAAACCCATGCCCTTTCCTCCTAAACCATCTAAGAAAAAAGATGAGGAAGAATTTGAACGTTTTGCTGAAATGCTTAGGCCAGTCTTTTTGCGTACTCGTTTGACTGATATTATAAAGATGCCTCCTTATGCTAAATATATGAAAGACATTGTCACAAATAAAAGAAAGATACCTGAAGCTGAGATTTCTACCATGCTTGCAAATTATTCTTTTAAGGATGGAGTACCTAAGAAACTAGGAGATCCAGGAATACCAACTATACCATGCTCCATTAAAAGAAACTATGTCAAAACTGCTTTGTGTGATTTAGGAGCCAGTGTTAGTGTTATGCCTTTCTCTTTATATAAAAGACTTGATTTGAATAAACTAACTCCCACTGAAATATCATTGCAAATGGCTGACAAATCAACTGCCATACCTATTGGTGTTTGTGAGGATGTGCCCGTTGTAGTTGCAAATGTTACTATCCTAACAGACTTTGTTATACTTGATATGCCCGAGGACGACAACATGTCGATTATCCTTGGTAGACCCTTCTTGAATATTGCAGGGGCTGTTATTGATTGCAACAAAAGCAAGGTCACTTTTCATATCAATGGTAATGAACATACGGTGCACTTTCCGAAGAAACAATTTCAAGTAAATGGTATTCGTGTTATTGGAAAGACTCCGACAATTACTATTGGAAGTTTTCAACTCCCTCTTCCTACTATTAAAAAAATATGAAACTCTTATTATTGGGGAGATGCATATCCCCGTTGAGGTAACTTAGTGTTATACGAAAATTCTCCGGTTTCATGTCAATCGGAAATAGTTTGTTAATAAGACCTGATCAACCTTATTAATGGACTCTTTTTGAGAGGCATGTGGTTGATGAATTTAGTAAGCACAACCTTCTGTACTCACTTTTTGTTTTCTGTTATTTTTAGTTAAATGCAATAAAATGCCATGATTACCCTATTTTCTGAATTATCCGTGCAATAAAAAATGTCCAGAAATGAAAGTGCTCAGAATGTAATAAAATTTTGACATGATTTTTTTATATAACATTTAAGAATTTTTGGCACTGGACACATACCAGGGGGGTGCCCCAGGTGCCCACGAGGCACTAGGGCACGCCACCCCCCTGGCGCGCCCAGGTGGCTCGTGGGCCCCACAGGGATCCCCTCACTTATCCCTTCAGCCCACATCGTCTCTTACCTCTAGCAAAAAATCCTGGTAGCTCTCTCTCTCGTGTTCTTGCTCACAAACCTGAAATTTTTGATCTCTTTGCTCGGAGCTCCGTTTCCGAAACTGTTTTGGGAGATTTCTCCTTGGTATGTAACTCCTCCATTGCTCCAATTAGTTTTTGCTCTAGTGGATTATATTTTGCATAATTAGTTGCTCTTGGTGCTACTGAAAATGAGCTTGATGTTGAATTCTTTGAGTTACAAGTAGTTTGAATGCTTGATATAGCCTCTAGACATCCATATGAGTAGTTGCTATCAATCTTGTGAAGTTTTATTGATATCATTTTGTGACCCAAATTTTTTTCAGAAAATTGTTTTTAGGAAAATGAATATCTTTCGGAGGAGTCCTTCGAGGAGGAGGTCCACCGAGGCATCATCTATCGAAGACCCTGCATGTCAATCTTACGTTGAACCAAGGGCAAGTTCGGTGCGAGGTGCCAAAGCAAAATCATGTAGATTGTCGTGCAACGAGTTCATGCTAGGTGCAGGCATCAAGGAAGAATTTGACCAATATATTCACAATGCCGAGCTTTCCTCCTTTGTTGCAGATAAGCCACCACAGCATTACTACCTTAGTCAATCATTCACTCAACACTTTGAATATCATCCGCGCACTTCTAGAGTGTTATTTCACCTCTATGACGGATCCTATAGAATGTCTCTAGAAGAATTCTGTAATACATGCAAAATTCTGTATTGGGGTTCGTTAGATGAACCACAAAAATTTGATTATGAGCCATTTCTTAATAGCCTTTGCAACGGTGAGGCTAGGGGAGTTACGCAGGCTAGAATAGTTAGCATCCACTTTCCCGCTATTCGGTATTTTGCACTCTTTAATGGTAAATGCATTGTTGGTAAGCAAGACTGCAGTACGCTTTGTGCCCCTGATCTGAGTCTTATTCATACGGCTCTGACCGGCAGCAAATATTACAATCTTGGGGCTATTGTCGCACGTAGGCTGCAGCGCAACGCGGGTAATGGTGATTTGTATGGAGGAATTTATGCCTCCCGCGTAGCTGCAAGGTTAGGGGTCTTGCCCAATTCCAATGATCCCCTATTACCTTACAAATATTTAAATTTCGAAGCAATGCGAGAACATAAGTTTTTAAAACGCAATGCACAGGGATATGAATATAACTTAGTTTTTAATAAATCTCGATCTGTGTATGTTGTTTTTCCTGCTCCTGCCCTCTTTGATTTTCAGAACAAACAGAGATATTATCTATTGGAGAGCGAGGTGCACGAGTACAAGGCGACGGTCGAGGCTGCCCGTCTGGCTGAGGAGGCGGCTCAGAACGCCTCTACAAGCTACCACTTCGATTATTACCCAGACCAGGGATGGCGATGACCAAGCTAGGCCAAAAGCCTAAGCTTGGGGGAGTACATATTTCTCACCGACATTACATTCATGCTCACGCATTTCATTCCAGTTGTCGGTGTTCATACTTTTTCATTGTATAATCCATGCTAGTTTTATTTTCTCGCTTTCTTCTAGTGTGTTCAAAAAAACTTGATAAAATCCAAAAATATTTCTTGTTTCTTTTCGGTTTTTCTTTCTAGCTTAGTTAGTTGTAGAATTAAAAGAAAACCCAAAAAGATTTCCCGTTTCTTGTTTTGCCTATTGAGGAGTTCTCCCGTGTAAATAGTTTTCTTTTCTCGTTTTCGTTTTTCTTCTTTAATTTGCTTTCTTCAGAAAAACTAAAAACTCCAAAAATATTTAAGTATGTTTCTCTGAAACTTTCTTCTTTTGTTGAGTCATTGTAAGAAGAAAACCACGATGAAAATGCTGAGTGGCTCTCATATGCATTATTGTTGATTTAACAAAGAGCCCATATTGCCTTGTCTTCTCCTTTGAATAAAATGCTTGCAGATTCTAGCTTAGTCCACGGCACACTTGCACTATTTTCATTTTCCTATCATTTGGTCATGCAAGTGAAAGGCAATAATGACGATGATTTGATGAAGTGACTGTGGCAAGGAAAAGCGGGTATGAACTCAACTTGTTCTTTGTTTTTGTAAATATGTTTAACTCAGTATCCATGATTCAGCATATTATGATTAAACATGTTTATGATGACAATTAGAGATTATAGTTGCTCATGCCATGCTTAAGTAGCTAGGAGTGGATAATGATGTATCTTGAGTGTCAACATGCATTAAAATGTTCATGATGTAGTATGATGATATGGTATCCTCCTCTGAATGTTTTGAGCGGCTTGACTTGGCACATGTTCACACATGTAGTTGATTCAAAACCAACATAGCCTCGATGATATTTATGTTCATGGTGCTTATATCCTACTCATGCTAGTATTCAATGTTGATTATTCATAATGCATGATTATGACCGTTTTCGCTCTCTAGCTAGTCGCTTCTCAACCTATTTGCTAGCCTTCACCTGTACTAACGGGTAATACTGCTTGTGCATCAAAACCTTTAAACCAAAGTTATTCTAGATGAGTCCACTATATCTACCTATATGCGGTATTACTCTGCCGTTCTAAGTAAATTTGCATGTGCCACCTCCAAATATTCAAATGAACATTTGTTTTGTGTGCCCGTACCGCTCATGGAGCGACAGGGGGCGGTCAGTATCTTCCATGCTAAGCGGGTTATTCTCATGATGAGTGTTTATTCACTCGTCCTTCCACGAGAGGGGATGGTAATCGGGATGCCCAGTCCCATTATTAAAATTGCAAAATAATAAAACAAACTCCCCCGGAAAGTTGCTGGTATGGAGGGCACCCGAGGATTCGGCTAGCCATGGCTTGTGATTGTTGGTGGAGGGGGAGTAAACTTTACTTTACCGCTTGGGAACCGCCGCTAATGTGTTTAGCATGGAAGATATTGAAAACTCTCGATCATGACGTTAACAGGAAAGGCATACCTCCCAAAATTTTATTTATCTCTGATTTAAGCTTCGAGCTCTGGCACTTCTCCAAATCCATGCTTCCCTCTGCGAAGGGCCTATCTATTTACTTTTATGTAATTTTACTTTTATTGTTGAGTCATCACCTTCTCAAATGAGCACCAGTCCTAAGAGCACTATTGTCATTCTCATGCATTGTGAATAGTTAATGTTGTGTGCGTCATGACTGGATCTCTTCTACCATGAATTACAATGTTTAGTCGCTGCTTGAACTTTGGAGGTGCTCTGCATTTATGTTTTGCGGTCTCAGAAAGGGCTAGCGAGATACCATGTTGTCATATTATATCATGATTATTTTGACAAAGTGTTGGCATTTGATATATCTTATTATTGCTCGCTAGTTGATTATGCCATTGATATGAGTGAATATAATTTCTTAGAGTTATCATTTGCATGGTTAGTTATAATCTTTGCTGAAAACTTGGGTACTATTTAAGCATATATATAGATACAAGAACAAAAGAGTTTGTAAAAGCTTTTCTTTATCACTTTCAGTTTGTCAACTGAATTGCTTGAGGACAAGCAATAAGTTAAGCTTGGGGGAGTTGATACGTCTCGGTCGTATCTACTTTTCCAAACACTTTTGCTCTTGTTTTGGCCCCTAATTTGCATGATTTGAAGGGAACTAACCCGGACTGGCGCTGTTTTCAGCAGAATTACCATGGTGTTGTTTTTTGTGCAGAAATAAAATGTCTTGGAATTGGATGAAACTTTTTGGAGAATTTTTATGGAATATATAAAAAATACTGGAGCCAAAACCTACTAGAGGGCGGCCACTGGCTGCCCACGAGGCACCAGGGCGCGCCACCCCCCCAGGCGCGCCCTGGCACCTCGTGGGGCCCACGTGGCTCCGTCTGACCTAATTCCAACGCTATGAATTCACAATTCCACAGAAAAAAATAAGGAAGGAAGTTTTATTGCATTTCACGATACGGAGCCGCCGCCACCTCCTGTTCTTCATCGGGAGGCCAGATTTGGAGTCCGTTTGGGGCTCCGGAGAGGGGGATCTTCCGGCATCGTCATCATCAACCATCCTTCATCACCAATTTCATGATGCTCACCACCGGGAGTGAGTAATTCCTTCGTAGGCTTGCTGGACGGTGATGAGTTGGATGAGATTTATTTTGTAATCGAGTTAGTTTTGTTAGGGCTTGATCCCTTGTATCCACTATGTTCTGAGATTGATGTTGCTATGACTTTGCTATGCTTAATGCTTGTCACTAGGGCCCGAGTGCCATGATCTCAGATCTGAACCCTTATGTTTCGATGAATATATTTGTGTTCTTGATCCAATCTTGCAAGTTGTATGCACCTGCGACGTGTTATGATCCGCATACCCCAAGGTGACAATAATTGGGATTCTTTCCAGTGATTGCCGTAGTTTGAGGAGTTCATGTATTCACTAAGTGCTAATGCTTTGTTTCGGTTCTCTATTAAAAGGAGGCCTTAATATCCCTTAGTTTCCTTATGGACAAGGCTGCCACGGGAGGGTAGGACAAAAGATGTCATGCAAGTTCTTATCGCAAGCACGTATGACTATATACGGAATACATGCCTACATTACATTGATGAATTGGAGCTAGTTCTGTGTCGCCCTAGGTTATGACTGTTACATGATGAATGTTATCCAACAATATCACCGATCCAATACCTATGAGTTTTTCATATATTGTTCTTTGCTAAGTTACTACTGTTGCTACTGCTGTCACAATTGCTATTACTATTGTTGTTACCGTTACTGCTACCGTTACTATTATTGCTACTGCTATCAAACTATCATACTACTGTGCTACTGATCACTCTGCTGCAGATATTTAGTCTCCAGGTGTGGTTGAATTGACAACTCAACTGCTAATACTTGCAAATATTCTTTGGCTCCCCTTGTGTCGAATCAATAAATTTGGGTTGAATACTCTACCCTCGAAAACTGTTGCGATCCCCTATACTTGTGGGTTATCACGACACGTCAAGCGCTGCGAGGCAGAGGAAGCGAAGAACTCCCTCCGCGCTGGGAAGCCGCCATGCACCAGGGAGCTTCTAGCGAGGGGCTGCCAGAATACTGGCTCCATAAGGAGGGATTATTAGTTTTTAGTATTGTTCGTTTTCAATTTTATGCATTGTACTTAGTAGTTAAGTATGGGAACCCAGTTAAGTATCATCACGTATTGTTCATTTTCGTACTAATTTCTATCTAGCTGTTTACCATCGACATGTACAGAATGGAAAACATACACATTGAAATAGAACAATATATAAGAACGGAAAACAGAGTACACACATTGAAACAGAGCAATAAACAGAGCAATATTATTATTGTTGGGAATACATAGCGATCAACGTCGAAATGGCTCAACAAAATAAAACGCGTCCATGACCACCGCCCCTGCCTACAGTAGCTCTTGCCTTTGCCTGAACTCATGCAGGCGTTTGTCCAAGTGGTTGACACACTCGCGGTACATCGGGAGCACGATCTCGAGCTCCAAGTTGGCTATTTCATCGGAGATCACCAGCTCGAGGATGCGATGGCCATGTTCCTCTACTGCGCCTATGTGGACACCTGGGCCAAGGAGACGCTCGAGCCTAGCGACCAATGCATTGGCATCGAGCGGGCCGCGGACAAGGTGAACGGCACGACCCATGCGAATGGCACGGCCGGCGTCCGGTGCAAGCATGGCGCGGTCGGCCTCTGGTGCTAGTACGGCGCAGACGGCCTCTGCCCACTCCTGGCGAGGAATGGGGCTACTGACAGGCCGTGTAGCCAGCTGCAACGCCCTGTCAACAGTAGGCAAGCGCCGATGGAATCGCTCTTGCTGTGCGGCGCACTGCGCCTCTCGCTCTGCGGCGGTCCATCGGTCTCGCTGTGCGGCGAGCCGCAGCCTATCGGCGCGGACATGCCTATCTTGCCCTGCGGCACACCACCGATCATGTTGTGCGTCGAGCTGCAGCCTCTCGGCGTTGAGTTGCCTTTCTCGATCCGCGGCGCTAAAGCGCCATCTGCCAAGGGTCTGCTCAACCCTGGCGATGACGCACAACACGACGTCGTCCATCGCGTTGCCGGGGACGCCCTTGGCCTCGACGGGCTATGGTGCCTGCTCGTTTACCTCGTCGAGGAGATTGATGGCTGTGGCGGTGCTTTAGTGGGTTGGCATGCTTGGAAAAGGTAGCTAGAGGGGCTATAGGCTGCGCTTATGCCTCGGTGTGTCGCGCGCCGCCTAGGCTTATGCGCAATCGCTGGGTGGTGGCAGGAAACCGATGGGGAAATGGCGGGAAATGGTGGCGTGTTCATAAAACGCCATCAATTAATAGAAACTTAGCATAGAAGGAAGCACGAGCTAGCACGACGCGTGCGCGCACATTGCTTGCCCACGAGTGTGATCCATTTATCTCGTGTGCCCAACAGAGCACACTATTCACACAAAATAATACTGTTCTGTACACAGAGAGCGTAGATGTTGTGCAGACTAAGCAAATCACATCGCACACGGATTAAACTACGGAACCCATCGGTGATGATTTCATCAATCGCTGACAATTGTTTACCAACAAGCGTTTGCCTACAACACACACGACTTATTTGGAGCAATAGTCTGTGTTATTATCGGTCTTCCCACACATTTCTGATTACTGACCTGTTTGCCGCGCATCACACACATCTTCTTAAGTTGAACCGTTTCTGTTTTGTTGGGTTTATCCTAGTGAACTGTATGCCGTGTATCACACACACCATACAGTGTCTGACCGTTTCTGTTGTGTTGGGTAATCACAAATAGTTCATCCGAGTGAACTGTATGCCGTGTATCGCACACACCTCGAACTGGCTGCCCGTTTCTGTTGTTCTGGCTTATCACAAACAGTTCGTATGGATCAACTGTATGCCACGTATCGCACATGCGTCTCTAATTTGAATCGTGCTTGATGTCTCTGCCATCGCAAACAGTTCGTCTTATTGGTGACGGTTTTATTACGACACCGTTTACGATTCATGCATCGCACACAGTTTGGTCGCGGGGTCTCTGATTCATGTGTCGCGTTAGCGCTCGCCTGTAGTAGTGTATTACTGTACTTACATTGAGAGATAGTTGATTGTTTGGCATTACTCAGCATCTTATCTGCCCCGCCCTCCATTTTCTTCAAATTATCAGATCTACATTTACTCTTACCAAAATGTTGAATAAAGCCAATGCCACTGCACAAGTTGAGGTCTGCATTCCTCTTGTCAGTAACTTTTGCCTTGTAACGATGTACTTAATTGATAGCTATTTGATTATGTATCATCACTCTGCATCTGAGCTTCATTATCCTCTATTTCTTCCAATATTATTAGATCTATATTTACTCTTTAAAAAATGTAGAATAAATGCAACGCTTATGAAGAAGTTTCTTTGGGGAATTTCTTGAATTATTATTCCATTGACATGGAGAAGGGCTTTGTCGAGCCCATGTTAAAATGTAATGTAAGTCCATCCTTCTCAAGCCTTCAAACTTTGTTCTAGTATAGATTTGGATAGGCATCATTTCCTCCACTGTTTTTACTTTGGTGTTTGCATCAGATTGCATGTTTGTAACAACTGCCAATTTCAAATTGTAGTTGTAAAAACATGTTCCTTATTCATACCATTCACATTAATCAGAACAGATGCATTGATTTTCTTCAGCCCTGCATGTATGCCTGTGTTCTAGATCTCTAATCCGGTGGTGTGGTGAAGCTGCCCATGCCTGCATCATCTCATTTGCTGCTTTGTCTTAAGTGATTTTGCCGATGATACGAACAATGCCGTATTATGTTAATGCTATTTTAAATTGTATCTCTGAATTTGCTAATATAAAATGGGATGGAATTGTCACACACTGACCATCGTTGCTTATATATTTGTGAAACTTGTTCTCTATCTCCTTCTTTCTCTTTCAGATTAATATCTCTGACGCTAGGCACAACTTTAGGGAAGATAGTGAGCCAAACCCATTGCTAGTACCTATCACTTGTATTGCAGCGAAGAAGTTAAACCATCTTGAAGAGAGTGAGATGACCCCAAGGTTATGTCTTGATGAAGACAATGAGTTCAAGAGACTCACCACCAGCTCTGACACAACCTTGGTTAAGTTGCTGCCTGAATCAGTTCGACTTCTTCAGTCTCAACTTCAAGCTGAAAGACTTGGTGCAACTCAGGTCCGACTTGAAGTACAATCTCTAACGAAGATCAAAAAGGACACCCGTGCATGCTTTATAGCTACATGGCTAGAGCTAGAAGATTTAACGTTCAGACAACTGAGGTCTCATCAGCTTTTTCAGCTGCTTGCGCTGCAGCATCGGGGTAGGACTAACGTTTCTCGAACTGTGTTGAAGTGATGTTGGTTTTGTCTATTATTTTGTCGACGCGTTTTTTTTGCACTGTTGGCGACCATTGATGCCCGGTGTATGTAATCTGCGGTCTGGTTGCCCTTTATTATCATTGGTGGTGAACCTTCATGCCCAGTGGATGTAATATTCCATAATTTCATTATTGTATAGTCTAGGTTTATTGTTAGTCAGTATGCTGTAATTTAGGCCGGTAGCTTCAACGGAGCTCAACGGCCCAATACGTTATCGGTCTGTCAGCGGTATATTAAAAGAAATTACGCTACCCAAACGGGCCGGCCCTTAACTAGTTATATATGGGCCGGAAAGTCGGCCTATAATAATCTTGGGCCATTATTAGGCCTAAACATAAAGTAGTTTTCGGCCTTTAACAGGCCGAGTAAAACATGGGCCGCAGCCAGAAATTTCCCTGGGCTTTTAACAGGCTGAAAAGTAGATTGGGCCTGAATTGAGCCAAACAATTCATGGGCCGGAAGTAGGCCAAAACATCCGTAGGCCCATGATTGGCCCAATTGCATACGAGCCGTTAACAGGCCAAAATTTATCACAGGCCTTGGTTGGCCCAATAAAATTATGGGCTATAAGCAGGCCAGATGAAAGTAGGCCATAATTTGGCCAAACTATGTCATGGGCCTTTAACAGGCCGTTATTTAGGTTGGGCTGAAATTTATCCACGAAGAGTACAGGCCGTTAAGAGGCCGAAAGTCACTTCGGACTAGAAATCGGCCCATATGCAGCACGGGCCGTTAAATGGCCGAAAGTTAAACCGGGCCGAAAATGGCCCATATGCAGCAACGGCGGCTAACAGGCCGAAACGAATATCAGGCCGAACTGTTAAATGGGCCTTTAACAGGCCGAGATACAAATCGGGCCTACAATGGGCCCAAAAGCACAGTGGCCTGTTAAAGGGTCGGATCTGTTATGGGCCGTAATTTGGCCCAAAACATGATCCGATATGGGCCGTAATTTGGCCCAACCCATGGCAGGCTGTTAACAGGCCGGTCCACTAGTGTCTGACAAAATCTTGTGGGCCTTTGGATAGGCCGGCCCATTTAGGTCAAATGGGCCACTGTTGGGCCGTGCCACGTGTCGACGTATCATAGGCGCGTCTTGTCCATTGGATGAATGACAGCTGTAGCAACGCGAGCTGACACGTGGATCCGCGGGTGAATGAGAAATTTACACGTGGAAAATCGCCATTGGTCAGATCTGCTAACGGGTTATTGGATCCAAACCGTAACCCGATAGCTTAACGGCGACCCGTTACGGTGGATGCCACGTGTCGGTCACCCTTGTCAAAAACACTTCCATGACGCGACATTTATCGTCATGGAAGTGGACACTTCCGTGATGATAATTTTAGTATTGTCACGAAACACTTCTACGATAGCACAGGTATGACTATATTGATTCTGTCATAAAATCATCACGGATGTACATGCATGACAGAAAACGTGACCTACTGTGACAAAGACGTATCATCACGGAAGTTTTTTTTTTGCAGTGAACCCATCCCGCCGGCAGACGCGCATCTGGCGGCACCGGGACGTCGCAGATGGCGAGAGGCTTGGCTTCACGAAGAGTGATACTGCGCGGCCACGCCATGGATGCGGACGGGGAGGAGGGAGAGGATGGTAGGGTTTGTGCTGCAGTGGCGCCGGCGGCGGATAAGGTTGTGGAGGCGAGTGGGGAAATGGGATGGGGGCCTGCATATATGGCACGGGAAGGGGGTGGGTTTGAGGTGTTAAGCCACCATCAATGGGCGTGGCGGTGCGACTCCCCGTGTGTGAAAACACGAGCAGTGGCCTATGTGGAAACAGCAGGCGACGCTGATTCAGTTTTGCATGCCCGTGGGTCCCACAAGTCAGCCGCAGACTGTGTAGGATCAAGCGGCGACGCGAAATCAGTAATGCATGCGCCCAAATGTGGGTCCCACGCAACTGTATGCACCGGCGACACGAATGTGGGTCCCACGCGACTGTATGCACCGGCAATGCGAATGCATGCGGCCTTACATGGCGGCCCCACGCGTCAGCACCGGCGATGCGAATGCATGCGGCCTTACATGGTCGTCCCACGCATCAGCACCGGCGATGCGAATGCATGCGGCCTTACATGTCGGTCCCACGTGTCAGCACCGGCGATGCGACAGTCAAAGGCTTTGACCCGACGGCAAGGCACCGTTTGGCCTCTTGTGAGGCGCGGGCGAGTGGAGGAGGGGGAAAGTGAGGACAGTAAGATGGACGGGGGAAAACTGAGTAGAACTAAGGAAGAAGGGGCACGAAAAATAGAAATCCCTTTACTTTTTGTTCGTCAACTTGCACTTATGGGATTTGCTACTTTCTTTGATCTATTCTGTGGCCCTTTTGTGGAGCAGGACTCTTAAAGTAGCCTTTGTTGGACATGTCAAGAATGGTCTCTATGTGGTTAACTTTTTAGAGAAACCCACTAAGACCGCGACTTGTTTAATGGCTAAAGTTGACGTGGGGTGGCTTTGGCATCACCGTTTAGCCCACGTCAATATGAGATCTTTGCAAAGTCTCCTCAAGGGGGATCATGTCCGTGGACTAACAAATGTTAGTTTTTCCAAAGATCGTGCTTGTGGTGCTTGTATCGAAGGAAAGCAACATGAGACGGCTCACCGACCCACGACTATTATTTCATCCAAGAGGCCTTTGGAGCTCCTTCACATGGATCTCTTTGGCCTCCATCTTTTGATAGTCTTGGGGGAAGAAAGTATAGCTTGGTGATTGTGGATGACTATTCAAGATATACTTGGGTATATTTCTTCAAGAGGAAGAGTGAGACCCAACAAACCATGATCGACTTTGCAAATGAAGTTCCACGTCAACATGATGCAAAGATATTGATCATTACAAGTGACGACGGCACCAAGTTCAAGAACTACACCTTGGATGAGTTTCTTAGTGATGAGGGGATCACTACTAGGAAATACCTTATAGGTAGAAGCTTAACAGTAGCGTGGGGTCATCGGTCGGCGCTACTGCTACTTAGCAGCAGCGATGGGCCAAACCCGCGCTACTAGTAAGGCTGTAACAGTAGCGCGGGCTTGCCAGGCCACGCTGCTTCTAAGTGGTCCCCACCTTACCCACCGGGGCTACCTGTAGTAGCAGTGTTGCCCATAAACCCCACGCTACTGCTAAACATATAGCAGTAGCGCCGGGCCGTTACCCACCACTACAACTATCTGGGCCACTGGGCCAACTAGTGGGCCCCGCTTGGCAGTAGCGTGGGCCACTAACCCGGCGCTACTGCTACGGCCTTTAGCAGTAGCACAGGTCCATTACCAATGCTACTGCTAGGCGCAACTTATCCACCCCCGCTCGCCGGTTCCTCTCTCTCCCTCATCACTCTCCCCTCACATTCTCGCTCGATCGCTCTCTGCGCCGCCGCCGTCGCCCGCCACCATCGTCGCCCTCGCAGCCATCGCCCACTGCCGCCGCAGTAAATCTCTCTCTCCCCTCCTCCCTCCCTCCCTCCTTCGATCCCTGCCTCTCCATCCTCTCTCCCTCCCTTCCTCCCTCCTCCCTCCCTCCCTGCCTCCCTCCTCTCTCCTCCCTCCTGTAGGGTTTGTAGAATGTAGAATGTAGGGTTTGTAGAAAATATTTATAGATAGGTAGAATGTAGGTTTGTACATAGTTAGAATGTAGGTTTGTAGATAGGTAGAATGTAGCAGGTTTTTTGAAATAGAAAATATTTTTGTAGAATGTAGGTTTGTAGATGTAGGTAGAATGTAGGTTTTTTGAAATAGAAAATATTTTTTTAGGTATTTACATTAACCAAATACATTTAAATATTTTAGGTATCAAATAAAATATAAAAATGTTGTTGCCAATTATATTGCGAATTATTTTTATGTCATTCTCACTTTGTCATTGAAGAATGCTATATGAGATTTGATGATCGAAATTTATCACTCGGTGGAATATGCAGGCTTTTTATCGTCGCCTCTCCTTGGAGTGATTGTCGTCGAAGCTTCCTCTACTTCCTCTAGGCCGAGTCGGTGAGCTACAAGTCGACCTCCTCCTTCTCTTCTCCTCGGACATGTGTATGCTGATATTTGGACATGTATATTGGTTGTCTCTTTGGACATGTGTATGATTTTGCAGGGAACACCTCTAAGTGGCCTATGTTTTGCCAGAATGTTGATTCATTTCCGTTCTAGCAAATTTCAGGCGCTCGATATGTCCTGTTTTTAGCAAAGGTCATGCCGAAATTTTTGGCATGACTTGTGCTATAAAATAGGAAATATCGAGTGCCCGTGATTTGCCGAAACGGGAATTAATCGACATTCTGGTAGAGCATAGGCCATTTTTATGTCATTGCTCCATATATGTAACGGGTTGACTTTCAGTCTGTTGGGGCTCCTTGCTACATATATGAGAGAGAAGAATCCCGACTGTTGTCGTGGGGGTCACTCTTCCTCTTATTTCTCGTGATAGACCTTTTGGTAATGCACGGGAAGGAAGAGAAGAGCGACCATCACCCATGGTTGAAATATCAGTGAGGGAGTGCCCACCATATACACCATGTGAGATGAGAGGAAGAATCCCGACTGTTGTCGTGGGGGTCGCTTCTCCTTCATTCCCGTGTACTAGACATTTTGGTGTAATGCACTCGGGAACGAAGGGAGGAGCGACCATCACCGACGGTCGCAATATCAGAGAGGGAGTGCCCACCATATACACCACGTCAGATGAGAGTTTATGAAGGAAGACTCAACGGATCGAAAGTCAACCCGTGCTGAACATTGATCTATGTGTTGAGTTTCCTGGTAATTGCCGTCGATCGATTTTTAATCTTTGAATTATGAAAATAGGAAATGTCTGACGATGATAGGATCTCTGAGTGCGACTACAGCGGCGACGACCGGGTGTAGGAGATATGCCCTAGAGGTAATAATAAATGTTATTATTTATCCCCATGTTCCTAATTATGTTTATGTTCCATGCTATAACTGCTATGGTTCTCGAGTCTACAATAACCACGAGGCTCGGAGGGAAACTCATATGCACGTGTGGAATAATAAACGGTAAAATGTATTCCTAGTATGGCCTCTAAGACTAGCTCAAGTGTTGCATTATGGTTCTGTTTTCCTGATCATGGGCATGACTTTGCCGGCAACTTTGAGGGCACAATGTTAGGAGAACACTTGTGTTGAATCGACCTGATTGATGTTATGCTATGAGATACATTTGTCACAAGTTAATGGTTAATAACACAGAGATGGTTTACGTTTGCATAATTCCTTATACCATGAGAGTATCGAGTTTCTTCATGCTTGCTTCATGAACTTTGGGATTTGTTAAACGTCATCCGTAATTGGGTGGCTATTACGGCGGCTTACGGGTTCATGGGAAAGTGTGACAAGGGACTTGATAGCTCAAGATTGGGATTTGCTCCTCCAATGATGGAGAGATATTCTTTGGGCCCTCTCGGTGTTACGGTATCCATCATCGTCTGGCCAGACACAATGTGATTTGATCACTGGGATGCCGGAACACGGAAACGAGAAAAGAGAACAAAACCGGTAATGAGGTAACTGGCATAGTGGACAAGTTGTTGATCCACGGGGATGCCGATAAATCTCACCTCGGGTATTTCTAACATATCGCGAAGCAACGGGAATAGCACACGGCAAACTGGAGGTTCACTCGAATATTTATTCGTGTGGTATAGGGGTCAATATGGGTGTCCACTGCTCCGATGTTGATCATTGATCGGAAAGAGTTCCGGTCATGTCTATACTTCACCGAACCTATAGGGTCACATGCTTAAGGGTCGTCTATCTACTGAATACTAGACAGGGAGTCTGAGAGAAATTCACCGGAAAAGTTTCGGAGACAGCGGAAGAGTTCCCGAGAGAGAACACCGGAAGAGTTTCGGTAAAACTAAAAAGTCGTTTCAGGGTATACCATTAAGTCAAATTGGTTTCGGCACACGCCTGGAAATTCTTGGAGGGTGCCAGAATTGTTCTGGAAACTTCTGGGATTTTTCCGGGATAAAAATCGGAAATGTTCCGGAGCTGCCGGAACCGCCTTGGTTGCTTTTCGCAGATGAAAATCACTAATCCGGAATTGTTTCGAAACGCGTCCAAAATTATTTTAGTGGGTGCTGGAAATGTTCTAAGACCTATAGAAATATTTTTGGATTTAACGGTCGCGGAAAAATGTTTCCGTGAATAGTGAAAATCACTTTATGGTTACTATTTGGGAAAGCCACCTTTTTGGGCTTTGCTCCAAAATATCTTGGGGATGACATGGATGGATGAGAGCCCCTCATGGGGGGCCCACTTGAGTGGCCGGCCAAGGAGGAGCCCATCCATGGTGCTCCTCTAGCCTTCCCTTTTTGCCCTTATGGAAAATCCATATGATGGGTTTTTTGGGTATTTTGAGTGCCACCCTACCCCTTGGGATTTCCTATAAATAGAGGTGGAGAGGCACACTCCACACTCACTCTTTCTCACATACAAGTGCCATGCAATGATCTGGCTTCACTGTCCCTCCCCGCGAAATAGTTTCGTAGAGCCGAAAGGCTGTCTGGGTTCCGGTGGGAACTAGTTCTGGACGGCGAAGCCCTGCCGGATAGATGACACCGTATGTGTGCAACCCCGTAGAGAGGTCGTAGGTTCGATCTTTTTGCCCAAGGGGCTGTTCGAGAGTGCCTCCCGAAGGGCTGTCCGAGTGACTGTCCGAGATTCTGTGTGTGCCTCCCGAAGGGCTGTCTGTGACACCGTCCGGGGACTGTCCGACCGCCTCCCGAAGGGCTGTCTGAGGGACTGTCCGGGGGTAGACAAGGGAATACATCCTCGCGGTTGGGAGGTTGTAAATCCTAGCTGCGGGGATCTGCACCGACGATCTACATCGACTCTACTTCCGCTGCGCTACGAGTCGGTAACGATCAGATCAAACCCTGTATGCATCTCCATAGTGTTCCTGGGCGTGCTCGCAGTACCGGAAATTTTTGTTTTCTGCTGCGTTCCCCCAACACTGGGGTATGTGCGATAAGCCTCACCTAGAAGACGATCGGAGCTTCACCATCAAGCTCAACGAGACCTTTGATGTTTTTACGGTACGTAACGACGACGAGTATTTTTTTCATAATTAAGCATGACTTGTGCTTCTTTGCTTCAATGTGCAATTTCTGTTTTTTACAATTCGACTAGTGCATCCCCTGCCGTGCAAGACCTTATGTCTTGGATAAGCTCGATTTTGAAGATCGAGAGAATATGGTGACGAAGATAGTTCACTTGAGGACGCAACATGGTTACGCTTTTGTCGTTAAGCTACACAATGCAGTGAACCACTCCCATTTTGGTTGCTCAAATTGGAGAGCACTATGCAAGGCATATGGATTTCAGGAGGATATCCATGTCACCTTCGATATTCGTCCTGAAGATGATATTGAAGATAATATCGACATTTGGGTCGATGTGGATACGCTTCCAGTTCTACCTCTATGTGAGTGTGTCAAAAAATGTGTTAAGTAATTTATATTGTTTATTTATAAATAGTTGACAGCTTATTTCCATTGACAACTTATTTTCAATCTCCAAGAAATATAAGGAATGTAGTAGACAAAACCTACTACAGTTATGGCTCCGAACTAAATTCGGAGGAGAAGAACTATCTTATCTCATTTATTAATGATGTCGAGACTTTCAAGAAAAATCATGACATGAGCCCACATTATGTTCAATATGTGCCACTAGTGCATGTGTTGAACTATGTTAACATCAATGGAGATACCATGGTAACATTTTTTACTATTGTCACTAGTCCATCTTTTGCATACATTCTTTTTAAGCTAATTAAACGTTATTGCTAAGTATGTTACTATTATGTTCTTCAACAGAAGCTTCTAAAGGAGTGTGTGCCTCAATTGATGTATATCAAAGGTGACATGGATATTATTAGCTTATATCCAAATCCGACTAAGGCTTGGCGCTGTTCATGCTCGATATCTCGACGAGATGAAGACATCACAATCACAGGATTGAGAAAAGTAATGCACACGCGCAGGGTAGTACTTGGAGGCAACATGGTGCACTACCCACGAGTTGGAGACAGGTGGATCTCTATTCTCCATAATGGAGATGGAGGGGCTCGCCTGTTTTATGCTATTTTACCTAGCCAAGAGGAGTAGGCCATAGCTAGCTAGTACTCATCATGTGCTAAAACAATTAGCTAGTGCTGGTTATGACTATAATGATGATGAGGAGTTGTTATTATTATGATGATGATGATGATGATGAGTTGTTATTATGATGATGATGATGAGTTGTTATTATGATGATGATGAGTTGTTATTATTATGATGATGATGCATGAGTTTTTATATGACTGACGATGATGATGATGAGTTGTTGTTATGATCATGATGAGTTATATATCATTGGGTGGAAGAAACGCGGATTAGATTCAAGTGGATGGATCCAAAGTGACCAAAAGTTGGATTAGTCGGACATCATTGGGTGGAAGAAATGCGGATTAGATTCAAGTGGATGGATCTAAAGTGACCAAAAGTTGGATTAGTCTTCGATTAGGCGTCCGACTAATCCAACTTTTGGTCACTTTGGATCCATCCACTTGAATCTAATCCGCGTTTCTTCCACCCAATGATATAATAACTCATCATGATCATAATGATATAACAATCTCTTAATTTCTACTGTATCAAAATTTGTATAACCGTGTATAAATACAGTATAAAAAAATACAGACGAATAGCAGTAGCGCGGGGCAGAGCCCACGCTGCTACTATTTATCAATAGCGCCGGTCCATACCAACTCTACTGCTACTAGAGTTAGTAGTAGCATGGGGTCAAACCTGCGCTACTGCTAAAAGTTAGCTGTAGCGCCCTAGCAGTAGCGCGGGACCCCGTGCTATTGCTAGGGTTTTCCCTAGTAGTGGATCAAGCATCAATATTCCGCACCATATACCCCTCAACAAAATGGTGTAGTGGAGAGGAAGAACCGAACGTTGATGGACGCGGCAAGGACCATGATGGTGGAATTCAAATCTCCGTACAACTTTTGGCCGAAGCCATCAACACCGCATGTCATGCATCCAATCGGCTCTACCTCCGCAAAGTCTTGAACAAGACTCCATATGAGATACTTACCGGCAACAAGCCCAGTACTTCCGGGTGTTCAGTTGTAAGTGTTTCATTCTCAAGAAAGGTGCTCATTTGTCTAAATTTGAAACTAGAGTTCAAGAGGGCATATTTGTTGGTTATGCTACAAACTCTCATGCTTACCGTGTTCTCAACAAGTCCAATGGACTCACTGAGGAGACGTGTAATGTGGAGTTTGATGAGAATAATGGCTCCCAAGTGGAGCAAAGTGGTCTTTGTGATGTAGGTGATGAAATTCCTCCCCAAGCCATAAGAAGAATGGGAGTTGGTCAAATCCTACCCATTGAGGAACCCCTTGTGGCCGAAGGAGAAGGACAATGTTCTACGCAAGTGGAACCATCACCAACACTAGAGCCACACGCTTCCGAAGAACAAAGTGAAGGCCCTCAACCAAGTGAACAAGATCAAGGGCAAGATCAACCTCATGATGTTGGTGATGCACCAAATGATGCCCAAGATCATGTTCATGATTGTGAGCAAGCTCAAGATGATGCACAAGATGATCAAGATGATGCTCCGCAAGGTTCTCTTGAAGAGCAACTAGAGCGTCGTGCCACCAAGATAGCTTCCAACCTTAAACAAAAGGGGCACATCATGAAGAATGTCATTGGAAGCTTAAGAAAGGGGGTAACTACTCGTAAACAATTAACAAACTTTTTGTGAGCATCACGCGCTTGTTTCTAGTGTTGAACCCCAAAGGTCTATGAGGCGCTCGAGGACCCGGATTGGCTAGAAGCCATGCATGAAGAACTCAACAACTTCGAGCGCAATAAAGTGTGGCAATTGGTGGAGAGACCAAAGGAGAACCATAATGTCATTGGAATCAAATGGATCTTCAAGAACAAGTAAGATGCACATGAGATTGTCATTCGCTACAAGGCAAGATTGGTGGTGCAAGGTTACTCCCAAGTCGAGGGCATCGACTACGGTGAAACTTTCGCTCCCGTTGCTCGTCTTGAATCTATCCGCATGTTGCTTGCATATGCATCTCATCATGATTTCAAGTTACTACAAATGGATGTGAAGAGTGCATTTCTTAATGGTCTTCTTAATGAGGTTGTGTATGTCAAACAACCCCCGGGGTTCGAGGATCCCAAGTTCCCCAATCATGTATATAAACTCGATAAGGCACTCTATGGCCTTAAACAAGCCCCACGTGCATGGTATGAGCACCTTACCGAGTTGTTGCAAGATCATGGGTTTGAAATCAGGAAAATCGATCCCACTCTTTTTACAAAGATGGTTAAAGGAGATTTATTCATATGCCAAATATATGTTGATGATATTATCTTTGGTTCTCCTAACAAAGCTTTCAATGATGAGTTTGTCGTACTCATGACCGAGAAGTTTGAGATGTCTATGATGGGAGAGTTGAAGTTCTTTCTCGGGTTCGAAGTCAAGCAAAGAAGAGAAGGAACCTTCATCAACCAAGCCAAATATACCCAAGACATGCTCAAGAGATTCAAGTTGGATGATGTCAAGCTGGCCAAGACTCCAATGCCAACCAAGTGCCAACTTGACATTGATCCCAATGGTAAAGCGATGGATCAAAAGGTATATCGCTCCATGATTGGATTCTTGCTCTACCTTTGTGCATCCAGACCGGATATCATGTTGAGTGTGGGAATGTGTGCAAGGTTTCAAGCCGCACCTAAGGAAAGCCACTTTGTGGTGGTTGTGAATCTTTTGATATTTGGCTCATACCCCAAACTTTGGCTTATGGTACCCCAAAGGAGCAAGCTTTTATCTCATGAGATATTCAGACTCGGATTGGGCGGGAGACCATGTGGAGAGGAAGTCCACTTCCGGAGGGTGCCAATTCCTTGGTCGCTCTTTGGTGAGTTGGTCTGCTAAGAAGCAAAATTGTGTGTCTCTCTCCACCACCGAGGCCGAGTATGTAGCCGCCACAAGTTGTTGTGCACAATTGCTATGGATGAGGAAAATTTTATAGGATTACGGTGTCACTTGTGACAAAGTGCCTCTTCTATGTGACAATGAAAGTGCAATCAAGATCTCCTACAACCCCGTGCAACATAGCAAGACGAAGCATATTGAGATCCGTCATCATTTCATTCGGGATCACATCAAGCGTGGGGAGATTGACCTTATCTTTGTAGGGACTCATGAGCAACTAGCGGATATTTTCACGAAGCCTTTGGATGAAGAAAGATTTCACGAGTTAAGGCATGAGCTAAATATCATTGATTTGAGCAATGTGGCTTGAGACAATGCACATCCCACCGCATTCATCATTTTATCTTGTTCTAGATGTAGGCATGGACATAGGGGGACTATTGTTCCTCTCATGAACTCACACTCTCCTTATTATGCATAAATAGAATCAATCTTTCACATTAGCCATTCTTGATGGTACTTGTGCTTCAAAGATGAGTTTTGGTCATGGACCCAAGGTTAAAGTCTTCGCGGTGCCAAACCATTTTACTCAAACATAGGTGGCTCTAGCGACCAACCCTCTTCGCTTGGAAGAGGTTTGGTCCTTGGTTGCGTTTTCGTTAACTCTAAGGTTTCTCTTGTCTTTTGCTTCTTTTTGTCTTGGAGTGTTCCTTCCCATTTGTTGTGTTTCGAGTCTCCAACCCAAGCCATTCTCATCAACAAACATCTCATATTTGCATAAGCCACCATTCCCAATTTGAACTTGTGTTGTTTCTAGTGCCGCAAGCGGAAGTACCGCTGGATTTGGACGGTACTACCGCTCCAGCCTACGGCACTGTTGGGCCCATGGAACCCGGGGTACCCAGGCCCGTCTGCCTTTGACCCAGTGCGCAATGCCTGGCATGGGCCCAGCGGGCCGTCACCACCGAGCATCTCACCAAGGCCCCTCATGAGGCCCCGGCCTCCTGAGGCCCCCTCCTCAGGAAGTGGCGAGTAATACTCAGCACCACCATCAACGGCCTCGCGAGGCCTTCTCACGAGGCGGATTCCCGAAGTGACCTCGCGAGGCGGCTTCCCGAAGTGACCGCGTGAGGCGGCGTTCCGAGGTGGCCTCCCGAGGCCCCCTCCCGCAGGCGCTCGAGACGAAGGCCGTTCGGCGTGCCGCGCGGTCTGGGGCCCATCACATGGGTGACGCGCGTGGCGACGAGCAGCAGCAGAGGCCGCGCTAGCAGGCGCGGATGAAGATGATTTCCTCTTTTGTGTTAAGGGAGTAGGGCCAGCTATCTACTCTCCAAAGCAACCCCAAAGGTTGCACGATCGGCGAAGAAATACCAAGAAGATGGGCGCGCAGGGCGGAGGTCATCACCGAGCCCACCGGCGCGTCATGGATCCTGCTTTGGCAGGCGAAGACCACCTTTAGTCAGGATAGCCTGAGCACCTGTCCCCTTTCAAAATCGCCAAGTGTGGCAACCCTTCCCGCCTAAGTTTTGAGGGGGGAGAGGACCAAGGCCGATATAAAAGGGCAGTGTTGCCATTGTAGACGGGGTTCAGAACCTGTTCTTCCTTCTCCACCTTGTACGCAAGAACTCTCTTGCCCACTGCAATCCAAACCACAAGCAGGAGTAGGGTCTTACACCGATCGCAAGGTGGCCCGAACCTGGGTAAACCGCTGAGTCCTCACTCTGTCCCTCGCTAGCGTGCTCTCGCCGTAGCCTCGCCGTAGCTTAGCCGTGGTAGGAGACGAAGCAGTAGAACGAGCTCACCCCAGTGTTCGAACCTTTGGGTCCCCGGAGCCCGACTTCCGACATTTGGCGCGCCAGGTAGGGGTGCGCCACCGTTCTTTTGCTCCGCCCTCAGCTCCACCAACCCCATGGCCGACGCACGTCGCGAGCGCGCCGAGCGCAGGGCTGGCCGCGTGGCTCAGACAGAGCCGGTGGCCCGCGGCAATCGCCGCCGCCCCGAAGCCTAGGCTGCTGCCACCACCGACCCCGCTGCCCGCGAGCAGCAAGCCTCCTCCCTGCACCCCTCCTTGCAGGCGAACAACCACACCGCCACGGCCTCCTCCCTCGCCCGCCGTGGGCCGCCGAACCCGCAGGCCGCGCTGCTCATGGCGCGTGAGCTGCTCCGCTACCGTCCGGCTGACGCCGGCTACGACGCCTGGCTTGGCCGCATCACCGAGCTCGTCAACGCTGCCGGCGATGCTCCGGCACCTTCCCACTCATTTCGCCCTCCGCCGTCTCGCGCTGGGGACCTGGCGCACGGTGCTCCCCCACCGCCTCCTCTGCGCGACGAGCGCGGGTTCGTGAGCCGTCCCGTGGCGCGTCCTCGCCAGGCCAGGACGAGCCCAGCTGTCAGATCATCCGCCGCGCGCCCCCCGATGCGTGAGTGCTCCTCGAGCGGCAGTGCCAGTGCCAGGACCAGGCCGTTCAGGACGTTGCGGCGGCCGGGCGTCAAAACCGCGCCGCCCTCGCTGGCGGCGTCCCCTCGAGCGGCGTGGGCTGCCGTGCCTTCACCCACGAGCTGCGTCGCATGGTCTGGCCCGTGAAGTTCAAGCCCGAGCTGCCTCCACGTTACGACGGCACCCCCAACCCCACGGAGTTCCTCCAGCTCTACGCGCTGAGCGTCGAGGCGGCGAACGGTGACGAGAAGGTCATGGCGAACTGGTTCCCCATGGCCCTCAAGGATGGCCCGCGCTCCTGGCTCATGAACCTCCCCGAGGCTTCCATCTCGTCATGGGCCGAGCTCTGCAGCCAGTTCATCGCCAACTTCAAGGGCACGCAGTACCGCTCCCTCACCATCAACGACCTGCGGCAAGTTCGGCAGCGCCCAGATGAGACCCTCCGCAAGTACATCCAGCGCTTCAGTCAGGTGCGCAACAAGATGCCGCGCGCCTCCGACGCGGCCATCATCTCTGCGTTCTCCACCGGCGTCACGGACGTCAAGATGCGTGAGAAGCTCGCCATCAACGGTGAGCTCGACTCCGTGCTCGAGCTGCTCGACCTCGCCGACAAGTGTGCCACGGCTGAAGAAGGCCGCCTCTTCGTCCACAACGACCCCGACGCGGTGCTCGACGCCGCCAAGGCCAAGAGCAAGGACGTCAAGCGCAAGGGCCATGCCGTGCTTGCGACGGAGCCCGAGCAAAAGCGCGGCCGCGACCTCGACGAGCCCAGAAAGGACAACCGGCCACTCTGCGCTTTTCACAACGTCCACTCCCACAGTACCGAAGACTGTCAGGAGCTCAAGCTGCTCCGCGACGAGCACTAGGGCCGCCGAGATGACCGCAACGGACGCGGCGCCGGCCGCGGAGGTGGCCGCAGTGGCAACCGCTGGGACAGCCGCAACAGTAATGGCGGCTACCGCCAGGCCTGGCGCGACCTGCCTCGTGAGGCCGCCTGGCGCGACCAGCCTCGTGAGGCGAATCCTCAGGCCAATGCCGCTCTCCCGCCGCTGCCGCCGCCACCCCGGAGGAACGACGTTGACCGGCCTGACGAGGGCGCTGGGGGCTACCAGGAGCCTCGCGTGGTCGCCTGCATCCTTGGCGGGTCCCAAGCTCCCGCGTCCATCCGCCACTTCAAGCAACTCTCTCGCGAGGTGTACGCCGCCCTCCCGAGGCCTGAGGTCGCGCGGCCCCTCAAGTGGTCGCAGTACGCCATCACTTTCGACTCCAAGGACCACCCCAAGTCCACGGCCTCTGCAGGCGCACTCCCCATGCTATGCACTCCCACCATCAGCAACGTCGTGGTCACCAAGACCCTCATCGACGGGGGTGCCGGCCTCAACGTACTTTCCATCAAGACCTTCGAGACGCTCCAGGTGCCCTACGACTAGCTGATGCCGACCAGGCCTTTCTCCGGAGTGACTGACGGCTCCACCATCACGCCGGGGCAAGTGCGCCTCCCCGTCACCTTCGGCACCCGCAAGAACTACCACACTGAGCTCATCGACTTCGACGTGGCGCACATCGGCCTGCCTTATAACGCCATCTTGGGCTACCCGGCTCTCACCAAGTTCATGGCGGCCACCCATCACGCCTACAACGTCCTCAAGATGCCCGGCTGCAGTGGCATCATCACCGTCGCCTGCGACGAAAAGGACGCGGCCAGCACCGCCTACAAGACTGCCGCTGTCGCGCACCCGGCCGATGAGGACGCGGCCGAGCCTTCCGAGGCCGCGCCAGCCAAGAAGAAGCAGTTGTTCTCTCAGGACCGCGCCGAGACGAAGAAGGTGTCGATGGACGGCAGCGGCCCCGGCCCTGCCTTCACCATCGGCACAGGCCTCCCTCCTGCATGGGAAAGCGCGCTCGTTGCCTTCCTTCGGGCAAACTCGGATGTTTTCGCCTGGAAAGCATCCGACTTGTCTGGTGTGCCGAGGGAGGTGATCGAGCACCACTTAGCGGTGTGCCCCAATGCACGCCCGGTCAAGCAGAAAGCACGGCGCCAGGCGCCAGAGAAGCAAGAGTTCATCGTCAAGGAAGTTCAGAAGCTCCAGGAAGCCAGAGTCGTTCGTGAGGTGCGCCATCCCAAATGGCTCGCCAACCCAGTCGTCGTCCCCAAGAGGGGAGGCAAGGAGCGCATGTGCGTCGACTTCACCAGCCTCAACCAGCTCTGCCCGTATGACCCCTTCCAGCTACCGCGAGATGGCCAGGGCAGTGGCCCCGCCTTCGGCAGCGCGCGCATGCCCTTCGGGCTGGGGAACGCCGGCGCCTCTTTCCAGAGGCTGGCGCCCTTCGCGCCAGGGCCTCGTGAGCCTCCTGTTCCTCGCGAGCTCCCAGCGCCTCACGAGCCCCCTGGCCCCGGAGGAGCGGACTCCCATGGCTCCAAAAGGCATGACCTCGCCCCAGCGCGGTCCTGCCAGGTGCGCCCATCACGTCGCCACGTGCGGCCCTCACTCCTTCGCGCCACGCCTCTCGCTACCTCGGAACTCTTCCGCCAAGGTGATTTTGTTTAAATGCGGCTGAGCGCGCCCCACGGGCTGCAGCAACCTCAAGCTGATCCGTGCCGGACACGGCAGCCTAGCCTCTATCTTTTGGTTGTGTAATGGATTTTGCTGATTCTGCCTTGATGAGCTATGTTACCTGCTAATTTCTATGTTAAATTCAATGCCACCCGAGAGCGCCGCACGCTCGCGACCCCTCCCCTGACCGATTCTGTAAGCGGGGGCTAGGCACGGTGCCTGTGCTCGGGTCCGTCCCTGCAGCGCCGCCAAATCCAAGTGACCGAGCTCTGGCTCGCGGGCCTGCTCCCGCGCACGTCACCTCACCAAGGTCCCTGGTGCCTTATCTCCTCACACAACGGCCGCGGGTGAGTTAGCGAGCGCGTGACGCTCCCCCTGTCGTGAGATCTGTCGACATGCAGCCCCTCAGGAGGCGAGCTGCGCAGGGACCTCACGGGTGGCCTCTCACAAGCCGGCCTCGCAAGGTGAAGACACCTCGGGCGCCGAGCCTCGTGCGCACGTCTCATGAGCGCGCCCCGTGGGCGTGGCTCGGGAGTGGCAAGGGCCAGCTCGAAGAGTGGCGGTTCATGCTGTGGTCTGCCCGCACGACGGCAAGCAAGCCTATCGGCGAGACGCCCTTCTTCCTCGTCTACGGTGCTGAAGCAGTCCTCCCATTGGAGCTTAAGCACGGCTCCCCACGAGTCCTCGCCTTCGACGGGGTACATCAGGATGGCTCGCGGGAGACCGATTTGCCGCTCCTCGAGGAGGGCCGCTGTCAGGCCGCCCTTCGTGCCACGAGGAACCAGCGGTCCTCGCGTCGCTCCCATAGCCGTAGCATCCGTCCTCGTACTCTCGAGGTCGGCGACCTCGTCCTGCGCAGGACCCTCTCCTGAGAGGGACTTCACAAACTCTCACCCATGTGGGAAGGACCTTTTCGGGTTACTCATGTCTCCAGGCCCGGCTCAGCCCGGCTGGAGATGGAGGACGGAGTTCCTGCGCCTAATGCCTGGAACATCCAACACCTCCACAAGTTCTACCCATGGCCCCCACGCGTACGAACGAAACGGGGTTGTACACGCCCCGGAGCCTCTCATTGCGTTCGCCTGATGGGCCCGTGAGAGCTCCCGCCCACGCCCAAGTGGAAGCCCCATGCTCCGCGCTGGCGGAACGATCGACCCGCGATCATACCCACACCCTGTGGAAGCCCCATGCTCCGCGCTGGCGGAACGATCGACCCACGATCATACCCACACCCTGTGGAAACCCCATGCTCTGCGCTGGCAGAACGATCAGCTGAGGGCGCCCCATGGGCTGCAGCAACCTCAAGCTGACCCGTGTCGGACACGGCAGCACCCATTTTCTCATTTTGGTGTGCAGTTGAGGGCGCCCCACGGGTTGCACCAACCTCACGCTGACCCGTGCCGGACACGGCAGCCGCATCTTTATTTAGTTATGAGATAGGTTGCTATCTGCTTTGGTAAAGCTTCCATTTCCTTATATGGCGTTCGTTTTTTCCCTTACCTCATGGGCCTCACGCGCTCACGACTTCCCTCATGAGCCTCACGCGAGTGGGGGCTGGACATGGTGCCTGCGCTCGGGTCAGTCCCAGCAGCACTGGAGAACCCAAGCAACCGGGCTCTGGCTCACGGGCCTGCCCCCGCGCACGCCACCCCACCAAGGTCCTTGGTGTCCTGTCTCCTCACGTAATACCCATGAGTGAATCGACGAGCGCGCGCTGTCGTTAAGTACTCTGCGTGCAGACTAGCTCAGGAGCAGGTCCCCTGAAAGATCTCGTGAGGTAGCCCCCTCAGGACCTCAGGAGGCTAGCAGGCCCCGCCTCGGGAGATCGCGCGAGCGGAACCCCCACAACTCGTAATACAGGCAGCGGTTATGGCCCGCTCGGGGGCTAGGTCCTAACAATGCGGAGCGCCATGACAAGCAGGAAGAGCAAAACGAGCTGCGGGGGCACGGGCATTCGATACAGTCAGGAGCAAAGTACTTAAAATGCTAAAGCATTGTCCTCACGCCCCCACGGGGTCACAATCAGCTATGCACAGGATATGAAGGACCTAAGAAGATATGTCGCCATCACCGCCGCTGCCACCGTCATCGTCACCCCCCTCGACTCCGCTCGAGCTCTCGCCAGGAGCGAAGTGCTCGTGCAGGGCGTCCACGTGGTCTTCCACCGCCTTCCCAAGGGAGTCGCGGATCTCCTCAGGGACGGGAGCTATCACCTTGCCGAAGTCAAAGTTGGGGTCGGCATCCAGAAGATGGCTGAAGATGCGCGTCGCGGCCTGGGTGAGGAGGTCGCGGCTCTCCTCTTCGATGATTCCGCCTACCTTCTTGGCGCCCACCTCGATCCACTCCACGAGCTTGGTGAAGAAGTCGAGGTAGCCGCCGTCGTGGGTCTCGAGGGGGCTGCTGATGTCCTCCTTGCAAATGGAGCCCAAGGCGCGGCGGGCCCGGACCTCGAGGGCGCGGAACATCTTAGAGCGCTAAAGTTGTTGCCCCCGCGCTCGGGCCGCCTCGTCCCGCGCCTGCTCCACGACCGCAGTGACACCCCCCACCTGCTGCCGGAGGGAGGACAGCTCAGCCTCGGCGTCGGCCTGGGCCTTCAGCGCGGTCTCCCGCCGCTTTTCAGCTTCGGCTAGCATCTCCTTGAGGCCCACGATCTCGTGCTGGAACTCCTAGCGCTTGGCCTTGAAGCGGTCCTCCTGCCGCTTCATCTTCTTGCTATTCTCGTTGGCAAACGCTTCGCGGCTCTGCGCAACCCTCCTATCGGCGTCCTCCTGGGTCTTCTCCGCCTTGGCCGCCAAATTGCCGTTGGCCTTGTTTAGGCGCTCGGCGTAGGAATTTTGGGCAGCGGACACCTCTCGCTCCAACGTCTCCAGCCACTCGCGCTCCAAGTCCTGCGCGGATGCCGACCGCGCGAGCTCCCACTCACGGATGCCAAGGTCCGCCTCGCGGGCCGCCAGCCCCTCTTCGAGGGCAGAGATGGCGTTTCTTCGTGCCTGGAGTTGTCGCTCCAGCAAGGCGTTCTGGTCCTGTAGCTCCTTCCCGCGGGCCTCCGCCGCCTCGCGCCGCCTGTCGGCCTCGTCGGCCTCCCTGACGGCGTTCTCGAAGATATCCTTCGCGTCTTGGGTGGCCTTCTCGCACTTCTCCCGCGCGGTGTTGTCTTGACAGTGGCTCAGTTTGATGGCCCCATCAAGCTGGAGCCACCTCTCCGCGAGGCGCTGGTGCTCCTCGACGATGCGCGCTTCTTCCGCCCGGAGGTCTGCTTCCAGCTGGTCAAGGGCAGCCCTGGCGCCTTGCAGGGCCCCGCGCTTGAGCACGGCGCTGTCGCTCATGAGCTGCAGGGCCCAACCGGTGTACGCCCGAGCGCTGCCCTCCCGCGAGGGCCCGGCGCTGCCGGTCGGGAGCGGAGAGCTCGTGGGGGTCCCCTGTTCGTTCCGATGGGGCGACACACCCCGTGGGCTTGGCGACCCCCCGGCTTGCGGGGCCCCGCGTGCGGTCGAGTCCGGCTAGCCCCCTGCGATATCGCTGTCGCCAGTGTTCCAGGGGGTGGATGCCGACGTCTCCGCCCCTATCGCCACGATTTCCGCCCTGGCTGTGGGTGCCCCCGGAGTCGCGGAGCCGTCCCTCTGCGACGCCTCCCGAGGCTCGCCTGCTCGGGTCCCGCGACCGGCGTCCTCCTGCGGGTCAGAAGGGACTGCCTCACCCTCAGCCCTCGCGAGGCCAGCCTCAACAGCGAGGCTGCTATTGCTCTCCTTATGCCCCCCGGTCCTGGCAACCGGCGGTGTTGCTCCCGCCTGGCCAGGAAACCTCGCCTCCTTATTCCTCTTCTTGCTCGAGGAGGTCCTGAAAAAAAGGAGAGAAACAGGGGTTCAGGCGCGCGCAACGCGCCGGGCACAGGAGAAGGGAGGCCGAGCACTTACTGGTCCCTGGCAAACCATCTCCTCTTCCTCAGCGGCCATGGAGGAATGTCTCCGCCGCCTTCTTGGGGCGCCTTCTCGCGACTGGCCCCCCTCGTGGGAGAGCCGCGGGGTCCGCCTTCGCTACCGCCTCCAAAGCTCTGCAGCTTCGCAGCTGCCCGGGGGCTTCCCGTGCCCCCCGCCTGGCCAGGCACGGCGGTCGAGGCCTCAGACAGGGTGACGTCATCATCATCTTCGAGCTCGCGGACAAGGCGGCGGCGGGTCCGCCGAACCGGGCCGCCTCCGCCCTCGGCAGCACCCGTCGAGGCCCCGGCGTCGTCGCAGCCGCCTGAACCGGGGACCACCAAAAAGGGGTTGTCTCGGGGCCCTTCGAGGCCCTCTGGAAGCGGTCCCCACTGGTCGAAGCGCGGCATCGAGCCGGCCAGCGCCACATTGTTCTTGTAGCGATACAGGGGAAGTCCGTCCATAGGCGGCTCGCTCGCCTCCTCGCCAGTCAAGGCATGGAGCACCTCGTTCAGCACCTCCGGCAACAAGCTGTCCGCGCTCAACCGCATCGGGTCCTCCGGGACAGTGAAAGCCCACATCGGGCGTGAGTGTCGCTGGAGGGGAGCGATGCGGCGCCGGAGGAACTCCCTCGCGACCGTGACCACCGTCACTTTCGCGGCCCTCAGCTCCACCAACCTCCTCCATACCCGTGCCAGCCTCGGGTCAGTGAGCCTTTCCTGCCCCTGCCCGGAGCTTCTTGCCGCCGGGGACATGGGCAGTTGCAGCAGGGGCTGTATTGGGCGCCGTCCATGTACACCCATTGCCGCCTGAAGCCCTCAACCTCCTTGGTAAGCCTCATGTCGATACCGTCGCCCGCCGCTTCGTCGGCGATGCGGAATGAGACGCACCCGGAACATTGGTTCGCCACGGTCAGCCGCAGGCTGAAGAAGTGGCAGAAGAGCG
Source organism: Elymus sibiricus (assembly GCA_039707655.1). Lineage (NCBI taxonomy): Eukaryota > Viridiplantae > Streptophyta > Magnoliopsida > Poales > Poaceae > Elymus > Elymus sibiricus. The sequence goes on from CM077664.1 coordinate 210,680,344, forward strand.
CCACTGAGGGCGTCACGCCTGGGAAGGCCTCGCATAAAAAGGCAAAGGCGGAAAGGAGAAGGACATAGTTCGGCTCGAGATGCAGCGCGTGGACTTGGTAGTGGGAGAGCACAGCATTGAAGAAATCGGAGAATGGAGGAAGCAGGCCTGCGAGGAGCGCGGGAAGGAAGAGGACGGCCGAGGTGGCATCGAGGTCAGCGGTCGGGCACAAAGCCAGCCAGATGCGAGTGGCCCCCCACTCGTTGGAAGCAGCTGCGGTCATTGGGAGCACCTTGCTGAGCCCCTCGGCGTTGACAATTGTGGACCTACTCAGAGCAAACTCCGGCACCACCTCCGCAACCTCCGTGTCCGCCGCCTCTTCCTCCCTATCCGGGGGTGACATGGCGGCACAGCGAGGATTTGGGGCGGCGGAGTTGAGGGAGAGGTAAAAGGAACCATGTGTGGGAAGGAAGGGTGCTGAGAGACGGCAAGTATGAAGGAAGGCAATGATGGCCTTGCGCCGCCCGCGCCGGGATTTATGTCAGCGCGGCAGTTTCCGAGGCGTCGTGGGGAAGTGGGGGCGTCGCCCATCACATCATGCGCCACGCGTCGCGCCTGGCCGCAAGCGGTTAGGGCCCACGCCATTTCGCCCCCCGGTAGGCGGGAACATGCGCGCCGCGGGCCCGGGGGCTACTATCGAGCCCATGGAACCCGGGGAACCCAGGCCCGTCTGCCTTTGGCCCAGGGCGCAACGCCTGGCATGGGCCCAGCGGGCCGTCACCACCGAGCATCTCACCAAGGCCCCTCATGAGGCCCCGACCTCCTGAGGCCCCCTCCTCAGGAAGTGGCGAGTAATACTCAGCACCACCATCAACGGCCTCGCGAGGCCTTCTCACGAGGTGGCTTCCCGAAGTGACCTCGCGAGGCGGCGTTCCGAGGTGGCCTCCCGAGGCCCCCTCCCGCAGGCGCTCGAGGCGAAGGCCGTTCGGCGTGCCGCGCGGTCTGGGGCCCATCACATGGGTGACGCGTGCGGCGACGAGCAGCAGCAGAGGCCGCGCCAGCATGCGTGGATGAAGATGGTTTCCTCTTTCGTGTTAAGGGAGCAGGGCCAGCTATCTACTCTCCAAAGCAACCCCAAAGGTTGCCCGATCGGCGAAGGAAGACCAAGACGACAGGCGCGCAGGGCGGAGGTCATCACCGAGCCCACCGGCGCGTCATGGATCCTGCTTTGGCAGGCGAAGACCACCTTTAGCAGGATAGCCTGAGCGCCTGTCCCCTTTCAAAATCACCAAGTGTGGCAACCCATCCCGCCTAAGTTTTGAGGGGGGAGAGGACCAAGGCCGATATAAAAGGGCAGTGCTGCCATTGTAGACGGGGTTCGGAACCTGTTCTTCCTCCTCCACCTTGTACGCAAGAACTCTCTTGCCCACTGCAATCCAAACCACAAGCAGGAGTAGGGTCTTACACCGCAAGGTGGCCCGAACCTGGGTAAACCGCTGAGTCCTCACTTTGTCCCTCGCTAGCGCACTCTCGCCGTAGCCTCGCCGTAGCTTAGCCATGGTAGGAGACGAAGCAGTAGAACGAGCTCACCCCAGTGTTCGAACCTTTGGGTCCCCGGAGCCCGACTTCCGACAGGTACTACCGCTGAGGGCGGTACTACCGGCCTCCTACCGATCGTAGTATTGACCCAGTACTACCGCTCCTCGGAGTGGTACTACCGCTTAGAAGTCTGTGGGAAGGTTAAGTGCACAAGCACAAGGAGTTCTAACTCCCCCATACCCATTCACTTCCTCCTCCTCACGGACTCTCTCTCTCTGCAGTGAAGGGAACAGCCGCCGCCTCCGGCATACCGCATCCGGGCCGTCTTCCTCGATTCCGACTGGTGGGATCGATCCCCACCTCCTCCTCTTGCCATGGATGCCAGTATTGCCCCCGTTTCTCACTCCTACGGTTCTCTCTTTTGAATCTAGGTTCTAGGGCAATGCGAGGTAGTTCGTCGATTTTTGGCTAAATCGTGGCATGTTTAGGACGAGAAATGACTGTTAGATAGGAGAATAGAAGTTTTATTGTAGTTTATTTGAAGTTTGTTGCTTCCGGTACTACCGGATCTGGAAGCCGTCGTGCGCCTAAGCCTCAAGCGGTACTACCGCTCACCCCAGAGCGGTACTACCACTTGAGTCTCAAGCGGTACTACCGCTGTACTACTGCTTGAACCACTAACCCTCAAACCTGTTGCAACATTCCTTCTCTCTCACATTTTAATTCTTTGGCTTATGCATCTCATTTACACCTGTTATTCCCTTCTGTCTTGTGTCGTGTTCAGGTGGTAGTAGCTCCAGTCCGTATAAGGCTCATCGCAAGAACTTGAAGCGCGGGCATACAACGAGTGATGCAGAAGAGGCTTCCCGTGCACCGGTCAAGCAGTCCGGAATGACCAAGTCCGTAGCCAAGAAGAAGGAGAAGGCAAAGGCCAAGTCTGTGATGGAGATGACAGCCAAGGAGTATTGGGCTTATCGTGAGAGGAACCCCTACTCTCGTCCTCAGGACCCAGCTCTGCAGGGTCGCCCCTTCTGGAACAGACATCAAGCGGCAGTGTATCATGATGTGATCATGAACAAGAAGAACTCCTATGTCGTGACCAAGTCCATCAACATTGAGCACATGCAGAAGGATCCAGATTATTTTGGAGATGCTCTGGCTCTCTGTGAGTAGTTTGACCTCATGAAGATCATCACTTTTAACAATGACTTTGACTCTGAGTTGGTGGCCCAGTTCTATGCCACACTATACCTTGGGATTGATGATGACAGGACCATCTATTGGATGACCCATGGAAGACGCATGCAATGTACCTGGAAGGTGTTCATGAACAGTGTGGGATACAATGATGAGGGGCTGGACAAACCCCCTGGTCTTTGCCCTCACGGCAAGACGGCTCCTACGCACAAGGCCAAGTAGCTTTGCTACACCGTCATCAAGAAGATAGCCAAGGGAGAAGTCAAGGAGCTGATTCCGTTTCTAGATATTATGCATCGCATCTTTAGGCACTCTCTCTTCCATAGGGTGGGGAATTTTGACATGGTGCATGGTTGCCTGGTTGACATGCTTCTCATGTGCCAGAAGGAGAAGGGCAGGACCTCTGTTCTGGATGTGTCACATGTGACGTGGACTGAGCTTGGATCTTCCGCCTATTGGCGTAAGGTACCTATCTATGCACCGATCATCTTCAAGCTCATTGTGGATACTTGGCGCTCGTAGTTCCCTGAGGAGACCCTTCAGACTGGTCCTCTGGTTACTCGTGAGGATATTAAGCTAAGGCAGAAGGAGCGCTGGGGCCCTGCACCGGTTCCTGAGTTTCCGGTTCCCTCTGCTGGGTCAGACGAGTCAGATGAGCCTGATTATGTGCCAGCTACAGAACAGCCAACTTGGGCTGTCAAGCGCAAGAAGAAGGTCAGGAAGCTTGTCTGCCTTCAGACTGATGTGCAGCACAAGATGTATGTGGCTCACGTGAAACAGAAACAAGCTCGCCAGCGTCAGATCATGATGATGAGGAAGCTGGGCATTGATGTTGAAAGTGGTTTGGAGAAGAAGATTACTTCAAAGGAGAGGTGGATCTCGGGCAACAGTCGCTGGACCGATTCTGATGACTCCAATGCTGCTACTTCTGCTCCTCCACCGGATGATGATGAGGAGATCATCGAGGAGTCCGAGGAACATGATGTTGATGAGAACTCTGATGAGTCCTTGGATGGGGAGTAGGCTACCACCTCGGGACGTTTAGTCACTCTTTGCCTTTTTAGCGTCTCGATGCCAAAGGGGGGGAGTTTAGGACCGGGTGATTTGCAGGGTTTGCCGAGTCACAAGCTTGCCTTATTTGCTTCGCTTTTATGCTTGTGTTCGCATACAAACACGTCACCATGTACCCTCGACGCCGGGGGTGATGTACCGCAGCTCACGTCGAAGGAGACCCGTCCGGAAGCGCGGTACGCAAGCAATCCGGCAGGTGCTTTTGAGGACCCAAAACCACACACGCCCGGGAGGGACCCCGTGTGGACGCGTGGCAGCTATGGGCTGCCCTAGGTTGACCTGATCGCCCCTAGGGCCTTGTGGATCGCTGCCCTCCAAGAAGAAGAACGAACGAAGAATGAGAAGAAAGATACAAGGGAGAGGGATAAAAAGTAGATGAACACAAAAATGTAATTGATAGATTGGTTCGATTGTGTGTTGTTCAATCGGCCATCACCTCTCATCTATTTATGAGGTGGCTGGACTTCCCGTACAAGAAAAGGACTAAAATTCCATCCAAAACATCAAAAACCCTAACCTAACACGGACAGGAATCTTTGGCAATTTTCAGGATCAACTCGGAGCCACCGAGTGGTTTGCTTCGGTCCCACCGAGTGAACATGGCCAACCTTCTGTAATCTTCTGTATCTCACTCGGAATTTTTGAGTGGTTTCACTCGGAATTACCGAGTCAACTCGGTCTCACCGAGTCAAATCAACTCGGTCGGTCCAAAATGACTCTGCAGCTTCTGTTTCTGACCTTGTTTTGACTCCACAGGTTGCATAGGACCTCAGATGAAGACGATTTTATATCAAAATCAACCGTTTCAACGAGACACGCAACTTTGATGTTGAACACTTTTCCATCAGAGGCCATATTAATTATGTTTCATGCCATTTTATAATCTGATGTCAACACAGGCATCTCTGAAATCGTCATAACTTTTGCATCCGAGCTCCGTTTTGGACCATCTTTGCATCCATCTTGATCTTCTCAAAGAGAGCCATTCGAAGGTGACTTCCAATAATAAGTTTGAATTAATGTTGACATAACTTTAAGCAACTTTTACTATTGTGCCTCAACACATGCCCCCCTATTTTTCGGCAAAGCTAGCATGCCGAAAAATAACTTGTAGCGTGTTTGCTACAAGGACGATGTCAGCACTCCATCGGCCATCGATATGCCTGCTTAGGACGATAAGTATATATCGGCCATTCCTTGTGTGAACTTTTTGATGCAAACTTGGGTGAAACTTTCTTGACTTCATTAATCCGACGATAAACTTCCATAGATATGCATGTCAAAGCCATCCGCCAAACTATGTTGTCCACTCTTCTGCTAGGATCTTGCAGATAATCAAAATGAACTTTCTCCAATCCTTGCTTTTGCCTGCATACAAATTTTATTAGTGGCCGAAGCGGTGGGCTTCACTTCGGCCTTACCTATTTCGACGAGACTAAGCATCGGCTATTGATAGATATGCAATACACTATGATCAACATGGTAGCCGGATGCTTGTTGTGCCAACTCTCTCCAATTGTCATGTCCAGATGCATGAACAATTTGATAGCAACCCAAGGAGAATATACATCTAAACACGCCTCAAGATAAATTATAAGAGATTCGTCAAAACATTGATGACTTTTTGATATTTGTTGCACTACTAATAATGAATAACCGAAAGCATCAATATGTGTAGCACCTATAGCAAGTAAACGATCCAATCCGAATAACAATGCATATTCGGCTTTGATCATTTGTGCATAAATATTTTAAGCGACATGAGGCTTCACAAAATAGCACCATAGGAGATAAATAAACAACACCAACACCTTGTCCATTGCTACAAATTTAATCATCAACATATAATCTCCATGGTACTAGAGAAACAAAGCTAAAATCACTATTATGCATCATGTCAATATGATGCTCAATAATAAAATCACCAATGATTTGGCCTTACGTAAATTCTGAAAACTAATAAGCCAAAGCACACCCAATCAAAACATAAGTCCACTTTGCAATTTTGATATACTGGTCTATGCATAATATCTTTAATGGCATCAATTTGACAAGTTTATATGCAAGCACTTGTCTCGATCTCTAATCAAACTAAGGACGATGTTAGAATACCACGCCGGCCATTCTTAGATATATTCTTAGGGCGATAGATAAATATCGGTCACCTCCATAAGGTTCATGTAGACTTCATCCACCAAAGCATGAATAGCCGAAATAAACAAATGAAATGAAATAAAGTATTTCGGCCCTTTGGACCAGTAACAAAATTGACGCTAGTCAAATGTATAGTGATTTGGCAATACCCTTTCATGATGTAAGAAATTATATTGCAACCATGGATCAAGATAAGCCCATGGAGAGTAACCAATCATACATGAGGATGAGTTCCATGAAATAGGCATCAATGGCATGTTTGATGAATATGGATGATGTGCTAACCAAAGATTTTGATGGTGTGATGGAAACCTTCGGATGAATTGTTTACTGCTTTCATTCTTCTCCTTCTTCACTTTTTTTGTACTTGTTGCAATAGAAGCTTGCACATCATTTTTGTTTTGATTGCCCCCCTTGGGAACCCATGCCATGTTCTTCTTTCTCAGATCTTGTGCACTAAGCTTTTGTAATTCCTTCTTTTGCCAATACGATAAGCCAAGTGGGCACCTCAGCTATGATTATGTTTTGACCAATGGCAATTCTCTTTTGGCCTTGTGCATTCTCAACTTCTTTTCTTCAGATTTGGCACTTTGACTCTCAACAATTGATTTCTCCATCTCATTGCCTTTAGTAACCAATGTCAACACTTTAATTGGCTCTTTTTCATTTGAGATCAAATCTGAAGTAAGACTCTTACGACCATCTCTTTTAACGCGATAAACTTGCTTGACCACCTCTTTATTCTTCCTTGAGCTTCGGACCGGTTCCTTATGATTGAAACGGTCTTTGACATGTGATTGTTCATCGAATGTTGATCTTCTTGGAGCCACATAATGTTGGTGAGATGGTCTAAAATAAGATGGATAATGTGCCCTTATATCATACCTGTCCCATGGTGGATATGGATTTACATGAGAATAGGGAGATATCCATGGCATTGGCATTGGCATTGGCGGCCCAAAATAAGGATATGAATATGTTGCATTAAAATTCTCATTTTGCCAATACCAATCCTCAGATTTGCGCCTAGGGGGTGATCTTGATGCTTTTGCATTACTCGGCCGATAAGCACTTTTATCTTCACTCTTCTTTTGATATTTCTCTAATAATTGTGCAAAAGTGACTTTGGATTTCTTGCGCTTGTGCTTATTGCGGCCTTTATCTCCTTTGGTTTCGCTTGCATCGATCTTTGGATTGTTTTGTTGCCACCCAGTCCTTGGCATCTTCATTGTAGCTTCGATGGAATTTTCGCCCTCAAGAATATTATCATTGTGCTCATGAACAACTTGTTTACTTGAAAGCTTGAACCCATCTCCTTCATTTTTTACCTTCTCATCTTTAAATGAATCGGCTTGAAGCAACCGATGCAAAAACCTTTTGCCATCAGGACCAATTGGAATAGACTGGTCATCCCTTGGTGTTTCAACAAATTTCAATCGTCCTTTATCAATGCCCAATTTAAATATTTGGTGAAACATGTTGCAATCCTCAAAACTATGCTTGAACGAATCATGCAACTTACAATACATTCGTCCTTGGATAGATGGCTTGACATGGTGATCAAGAATTCTAATATAATTATTTCTCAACAATAAATCAAAGATTTGATCACACATGTTTGAATTGAAGGTATTTCTTTTAATTTCTAGCTGATTTTGCTGTAAGAACGGCTTTGGAACTAAGCACATGAATGGTTCAGATTTGGAATCTCCCCATTCAGCTATGAATTGTGTTTTGCATTCTATCTCCAATGTCTTTGAAGAAGAAATTCAACCATCATCGGTTTTCTCAATAGAATTTAACCTTGGCTTTAAATTTCTGAAATCGAAACCGTTACAACATATGTCTCATTTGAGACCAAATGCAAGCCAAGTATGAAACAAGCAAAGCTACCCATTTATACATAAACTTTAAATAAAGTAATGGGGAAAGCCTTGGCTGCAATAATGAGTCACTATCGATCTTTATATATGGCGCAATGGGTTGACCGATATGCTCTATAACAATTTTATTGCTAACAAGTAAATTACCCTTCTTCATTGGTCTTTCAAAATTACTTATGATAAATTTTTAATAGATGCGTCAACAATAAAGTTATGACCAAATCGGAATATAGGTAAATTACTTGCTAAACATACCTCTTCAAATAGGTTGGGAGAGCATGATGGTTGCATGACTTGAATAATATCATGTTTCGCTTCTGAATGACTCCCCAACACCTTGTCGTCCTCTTTTTCTTGGTCTAGTGCCTCATCAATTTGGTGTTCTTTGTCAACCGAACTTAGTTCCGCTATATGTTGCTTCTCTTGATGCTCGTCAAGTTCTATGGCACATAACTCATAGGGCAGGAAATAGGTTCCATTAACTTCAGAAAAAACAAGAACAGTTGTTTTGCTATGCTTTCCATGCCCTTTCTCAACAATTCTTGCCTCTTTGGATTTGATGGATTCGGAATATGTACTACTTGATTCGGCTTTTTCAACCGCAGCAATTTCACGTTCCGAACCATCCTACTTTTCATTGATTCTACCAATTGGCAATGCTTCTTTTATTTGAGCCAATTCTTTTTCTTTTTGTTTCTGGTGGCGAGCGGCAAAATTGGTTTTAAGCTTTTTCTCAATTTCAGCCCACTTCGGATATGATTGCCCCCCAATGCTATTAGACTCTTTCAGCAATGACACATGGGTGTTGCCGAAACTTTGCAATTGTGTAGGGGTGTATAATATGATGTAGTAGTAGGTGAAGGCATATGCAGTATTGTAGAACCATATTTTTGCTCGCCAATTCTATCAATTGGCAAAGATTCATCTTCTTGCAAAACTCTAGCTTTTATTGCCTCTTAATTAGGAAATAGCCCTTTTTCATGTTGTTCAAGGCAAAGAGCACTAATCCTCTTATTTTGGGCTAAACTCTTCAACGCAGCCACAACTACCTCATCTTCTACAATATTAAGCATAGTCATTCCTGTAAAATTTAGATTTATTCGGCTATGACCATGAAGGGGTGAAGCTGAACTATGAACATCTATAGATGTGTATGATGCCGAAAAATTACTAACGTGAGGTGTAGCATATTATGGTTGAGGGTAATTGGCCGAATAAATTGTAGTAGCGTGGCCAATTTCCCTATCCACCGGCATGTTTAGATTAACAAATTGCAAGTTAGTTGCCGATGAATAAAAAGGTGAAACACATTGTTGCATACTTTTGGAAGTTCCTATATGGGGTGTTTCAACTTGATTAACCGAACTCACCATGTTGTTCATCGGCATATGAATTTGTGGGGTCGCCGATGCATGAGAGTTGGAATACATATGGTGCATGTTACTAGTATCATAAGAAGTTGAAGCATGTAAATTACTTTGAATTGGCCCTTGCACATAATTAAATGCATGATTGAAATAACTAGGGCTAGCCGATAGAGTATACTCATTGGCTGATCTAGTAACACCATATGAATTATTTGCATCTACATAGGTGAGTTGGGTATTCATATTACCTTTGTAGATTGCAAACCCTAGATGACGATCTCTTCATAGCAAGAACGGGCTAGAGACCATTTGAAGCTTCGTCCCCAGCGGAGTCGCCAAAAAGTGTGTTCGCACTGATACGTCCATTTTGCATCATGTTTTCCTACTGTTATTTATAGTGTTTTCTATCAATATAACACTTTGTGGAGCAATTCTAATGCCTTTTCTCTCTTAATATGCAAGATTTACACAAGGAGGGAGATTGCCGGCAGCTGGAATTCTGTACCTGAAAAAGCTATGTCAAAGATACCTATTCTACACATCTCCAAATGAGCTGAAATTTTATGAAGATTTATTTTGGAATAAATAAAAAATACTGGAGCCAAGAAGTACCAGAGAGGGCCACCCAGGTGCCCACGAGGCACCAGGGCGCGCCACCCCCCCCCCCCCCAGGCCCGCCCTGGTGGCTCGTGGGGCCCTGGCCAGCCTCTGGCCCCCATTTTCTGGTATATAAGTCCATTTGCCCTAGAAAAAATATAGGGAAGACTTTCGGGACGGTGCGCCGCCGTCTCGAGGCGGAACTTGGGCAGGAGCACTTTTGCTCTCCGGCGGAGAGATTCTGCCGGGGATACTTCCCTCCGGGAGGGGGAAATCGTCGCCATCGACATCACCAGCGATCCTCTCATCGTGGGAGGACTAATCTTCATCAACATATTCACCAGTACCATCTCATCTCAAACCCTAGTTCATCTCTTGTATTCAATCTTTGTCTCAAAACCTCAGATTGGTACCTATGGGTTGCTAGTAGTGTTGATTACATCTTGTAGTTGATGCTAGTTGGTTTATTTGGTGGAAGATTATATGTTCAGATCTATTATGTTATTCAATACCCCTCTGATCTTGGACATGAATATGGTTCGTGAGTAGTTACTTTTGTTCTTGAGGACATGGGAGAAGTCTTGTCATAAGTAATCATGTGAATTTGGTATTCGTTCGATATTTTGATGATATGTATGTTGTTGATTCTCTTAGTGGTGTCATGTGAACATCGACTACATGACACTTCACCATCTTTGGGCCTAAGGGAATGCATTGTGGAGTAGTAATTAGATGATGGGTTGCTAGAGTGACAGAAGCTTAAACCCTAGTTTATGCGCTATTCCGTAAGGGGCTGATTTGGATCCATATGTTTAATGTTATGGTTAGAGTATTCTTAATTCCTCTTTCGTAGTTGTAGATGCTTGCAAGAGGGGGTAATCATAAGTGGGAGGCTTGTTCAAGTAAGAACAGCACCCAAGCACCGGTCCACCCACATATCAAATTATCAAAGTAGCGAACGCGAATCAAACAAACATGATGAAAGTGACTAGATGAAATTCCCATGTGTATTCGAGAACGCTTTGCTTACTATAAGAAATCCTTTCGGCTTGTCCTTTGCTATAAAAAGGATTGTGTCACCTTGCTGCACTCTTTGTTACTATTGCTACTTATCACTTGTTACAAATTATCTTGCTATCAAACTACTCGTTACCGATAATTTCAGTGCTTGCAGAAAATACCTTGCTGAAAACCGCTTGTCATTTCCTTCTGCTCCTCGTTGGGTTCGACACTCTTACTTATCGAAAGGACTACGATTGATCCCCTATACTTGTGGGTCATCAAGGCTCTTTTCTGGTGCCGTTGCCGGGGAGTGAAGCGCCTTTGGTGAGTGGAATTTGGTAAGGAAACATTTATATTACGTGCTGAAATTTACTGTTACTTGTCACTATGGAAAGTAATCCGTTGAGGGGTTTGTTCGGGGTATCTTCACCTCGACCGGAAACACAAATAGTTGCTCCTCAACCTACTACACCTACTGAAAATATTTCATATGAAATTCCTCTGGGTATGATAGAGAAACTGCTAGCTAATCCTTATGCAGGAGACGGAACGGCACATCCTGATATGCACTTGATCTATGTGGATGAAATTTGTGGATTGTTTAAGCTTGCAGGTTTATCCGAAAATGGAGTTAAGAAGAAAGTATTCCCTTTATCTTTGGAGGGAAAGGCATTGACATGGTATACGCTATGTGATGATACTGATACATGGGACTGGAACCGATTGAAACTGGAATTCCATCAGAAATTTTATTCTATGCATTTGGTTCATCTTGATCGGAATTATATATATAATTTTTGGCCTCCTGAAGGAGAAAGCATCGCTCGAGCTTGGGGGAGGCTTAAGTACATGATGTACACATGCCCCAATCATGAGCTCCCAAGAAAAATTATCTTACATAATTTTTATGCTCGGCTTTCTCATGATAATCAAACCATACTCGATTCTTCTTCGACTGGCTCCTTTATGAAGAAAACTATTGAATTCAGATGGGATCTTCTGGAAAGAATTAAACACAACTCTGAAGATTGGGAACTCGACAAAGGTAATGAGTCAAGTATAATACTTGAGTTCGATTGTGTTAAATCTTTTATGGCCATCGATGCTTTTCATAAGTTTAGCACTAAATATGGACTTGACTCTGAGATAGTAGCTTCCTTTTGTGAATCATTTGCTACTCATGTTGATCTCCCTAAGGAGAAGTGGTTTAAATATCATCCCCCTGTTAAAGAAAAGATTGAGGAACCCGTTAGTGTTAAAGAAGAAACGATTATTTACCATGTTGATCCAGTTGTGCCTACTGCTTATATTGAGAAACCACCTTTTCCTGTTAGGATTAAGGAACATGCTAAAGTTTCAACTGTGGTTAACAAAAGTAATATTAGAACACCTAGACCCTTTGAACAAATTAAAGTTGAACTTAATGTTGCTATGGTTAAAGATCTCTTGGTCGATAATATAGATGGGCATGTTATTTACTTCTGTAATGAAGCAGCTAGAATTGCTAAACCAGATCCTAAAGATAAAAATAGACCTGTAGTAGGCATGCATGTTGTCTTTGTTAAAATAGGAGATCATTGTTATCATGGCTTATGTGATTTGGGTGCTAGTGTTAGTGCTATTCCGTTTACCTTATATCAAGAAATTATGAATGATATTGCACCTATTGAAATAGAGGACATTGATGTTACTATTAAGCTTGCAAACAGAGATACCATTACACCACTCGGGATCGTTAGAGATGTTGAAGTCTTGTGTGGAAAAATAAGATATCCTACTGATTTTCTAGTCCTAGGTTCTCCACAAGATGACTTTTGTCCCATTATATTTGGTAGACCTTTCTTGAACACTGTTAATGCTAAGATTGATTGCACTAAAAAAATTGTCAGTGTTGATTTCGGTGGTACATCTCATGAGTTTAATTTCTCCAAGTTTCGTAGACAACCTCATGATAAAGAATTGCCTAGTAAAGATGAAATTATTGGTGTTGCTTCTATTGCCGTACCTCCTACTGATCCGTTAGAACAATATTTGCTAGACCACGAAAACGATATGCATATGAATGAAAGAAATGAAATAGATAAGATGTTCTTTGATCAACCACCTATCCTTAAACATAATTTGCATGTTGAAACTCTTGGAGGCCCTCCTCCACCTAAGGGCGATCCTGTATTTGAATTGAAGCAATTGCCTGATACATTGAAATATGCTTACCTTGATGAAAAGAAGATATATTCTGTTATTATTAGTGCTAACCTTTCAGCGCATGAAGAAAAGAGATTACTAAAAAGTCTGAGGAAGCACCGTGCTGCTATTGCATATACTCTTGATGATCTTAAGGGCATTAGTACCACTCTATGTCAGCACAAAATTAGTATGGAGCCTGATGCTAAACCAGTTGTCGACCACCAATGACGATTAAATCCTAAGATGAAAGAGGTGGTAAGAACCGAAATATTAAAACTTCTGGAAGCAGTATAATCTATCCCATAGCTGATAGTAGATGGGTAAGTCTCATTCATTGTGTCCCTAAGAAAGGAGGTATTACCGTTGTTCCTAATGATAAAAATGAACTCATTCCACAAATAATTGTAACTGGTTATAGGATGGTAATTGATTTTAGAAAATTAAACAAAGCTACTAGAAAAGATCATTACCCCTTACCTTTTATTGATCAAATGTTAGAAAGACTGTCTAAGCATACACACTTTTGCTTCCTAGATGGTTATTCTGGTTTTTCTCAAATACCTGTATCACAACCCGATCAAGAGAAAACCACCTTTACTTGTCCTTTTGGAACTTATGCTTATAGACGTATGCCTTTTGGTTTATGCAATGCACCCGCTACATTTCAAAGATGTATGACTGCTATATTCTCTGACTTTTGTGAAAAGATTGTTGAGGTTTTCATGGATGATTTCTCCGTTTACAGAACTTCTTTTGATGATTGCTTAAGCAACCTTGATCGAATTTTGCAGACATGTGAAGAAACTAATCTTGTCTTGAATTGGGAGAAGTGCCACTTTATGGTGAATGAAGGTATTGTCTTGGGGCATAAAATTTCTGAAAGAGGTATTGAAGTTGATAAAGCTAAGGTTGATGTTATTGAGAAAATGCCATGTCCTAAAGATATTAAAGGTATAAGAAGTTTCCTAGGTCATGCTGGTTTCTATAGGAGATTTATTAAAGACTTCTCTAAAATTTCTAGGCTTCTTACCAATCTTTTACAAAAAGATGTTCCATTTGTTTTTGATGATGATTGTGTAGAAGCCTTTGAAACACTTAAGAAAGCCTTAACCACTGCACCTATTGTTCAATCACCTGATTGGAACTTGTCTTTTGAAATTATGTGTGATGCTAGTGATTATGCTGTTGGTGCTGTTCTGGGACAGAGAGTTGATAAAAAATTAAATGTTATCTATTATGCTAGTAAAACTCTAGACAGTACCCAAAGAAATTATGCTACTACTGAGAAATAATTTCTAGCAGTTGTGTTTGCATGTGACAAATTCAGATCTTACATAGTTGATTCTAAAGTAACTGTTCACACTGATCATGCTGCTATTAAATATCTTATGGAAAAGAAAGATGCTAAACCTAGACTCATTAGGTGGGTTCTATTGCTACAAGAATTTGACTTGCAGATTATTGATAGAAAGGGAGTTGCGAATCTTGTAGCAGATAATTTGTCTAGAATGGAAAATGTTCTTGATAACCCACTACCTATTAATGATGATTTTCCTGATGAACAATTAGCTGTCATCAACGCTTCTCGTAATACTCCTTGGTATGCAGACTATGCTAATTACATTGTTGCTAAATACATACCACCTAGTTTCACATACCAACAAAAGAAAAAGTTATTCTATGATTTAAGACATTACTTTTGGGATGACCCACATCTATATAAAGAAGGAGTAGATGGTATTATTAGACGTTGTATACCTGAGCATGAACAGGAACAAATCCTACGGAAGTGTCATTCCGAGGCTTACGGAGGACACCATGCGGGAGACAGAACTGCACATAAGGTATTACAATATGGTTTCTATTGAGCTACTCTTTTCAAGGATGCTCGTAAGTTTGTCTTATCTTGTGATGAATGTCAAAGAATTGGTAATATTGGTAGACGTCAGGAAATGCCTATGAATTATTCACTTGCTATTGAACCATTTGATGTTTGGGGATTTGATTATATGGGACCCTTCCCTAAATCCAATGAGTACACTCATATTTTAGTTGTTGTTGATTACGTTACTAAGTGGGTAGAAGCTATTCCAACTAGTAGTGATGATCATAACACTTCTATTAAAATGCTTAAAGAAGTTATTTTCCCGAGGTTCGGAGTCCCTAGATATTTAATGACTGATGGTGGTTCACATTTTATTCATGGTGCATTCCGTAAATTGCTTGATAAATATGATGTTAACCATAGAATTGCATCTCCCTATCACCCTCAATCTAGTGCCCAAGTAGAATTAAGCAATAGAGAAATAAAATTAATTTTGCAAAAAACCGTCAATAGATCTAGAAAGAATTGGTCTAAGAAACTTGACGATGCATTGTGGGCTTATAGAACTGCTTATAAAAATCCTATGGGTATGTCTCCTTATAAAATGGTTTATGGAAAAGCATGTCATTTGCCTCTTGAGTTAGAACATAAAGCATATTGGGTAATTAAAGAACTCAATTATGATTTTAAACTTGCCAGTGAGAAGAGGTTATTTGATATTAGCTCACTAGATGAATGGAGAACCCAAGCTTATGAAAATGCCAAATTGTTTAAAGAGAAAGTTAAAAGATGGCATGATAGAAGAATTCAAAAACGGGAATTCAAAGTGGATGAACAAGTTCTATTGTACAATTCTCGTTTGAGATTCTTTGCAGGAAAACTTCTCTCTAAATGGGAAGGACCATATATTATCGAAGAAGTCTATCGCTCCGGAGCCATCAAAATAAACAACTCCGAAGGCACTAATCCGAGAGTGGTGAATGGGCAAAGAATTAAGCACTATATTTCAGGTACCCCCATTAATGCTGAAACTAATATTATTGAAACAATTACACCGGAGGAATACATAAGAGAGACCTTCCGAAACGCTCCAGAACCCTGAAAATGAAGAGGTACGTGATATGGTAAGTAAACCGACTCCAAAAATTCCATAAAAATATTTTCTGTAAGTTTTGGAATATTAGAAAAAATACAAAAATAAGAAACAGCCGAGGGGACCCACCTGGTGCCCATGAGGTACCAGGGCGCGCCACCCCCCCCCCAGGCGTGCCCTGGTGGCTCGTGGGCCCCTCGTGAGTCTTCTCGACTCCATTTTTTCTTCTTGATTACTTGTTTTGCAAGATAAAAATTCTTTATATATACTCCCGGACGTTTTGACCACCGTATCGCAGAAATCTCCTCTGTTCTTGTTTCGTGCTATTTTTCTGACAGATCTAGATTGCTATGGCTCCACCAAGCTCTTCCAAGGACAAGTTCAACGAGAAGGTCATCAACCCCTACTTACCGGAGGTGATGAAACACCCTCAAGCCATCGAGATGTGTGAGGGGGTGCTTCACATCCAGGATGTTCAAGGACCCAAGAAGACCGGGAGCGTGGAGGTCAGACTGGAAGCGGTGGAGCATGAGATCTTTAAGTGCCAAGGGATGGTGGAACGCGGACTCAGCGCCAACCACTCCATGATCACGGAATTCACCTGTGAACACAAGGTGGATGGCCAATCAATGGGGGACATCATCTTCGAGCTCAACGAACAAATTGACTATCTCCAAGGCCAAATCTATGATCTTCAAAACCAAAATTTTGAGTATGAGGCAAGATTCAAAGGTATGAGTTTAGCTGCAAATTTCAGGACTCTGGAGACCCGTTCATCCTTTTATGATGGGGAACCTATGCCATGGAAGCCGGAGGACAAGCTAGCCACTTCATCACCACCACCATCACCGTGGAAGGAAACTTGAGTACATGGGTATGGGCACTCCCCTTGGCTTGTGCCAAGCTTGGGGGAGGTGCCCCGGTATCGTATCACCATCACTTTTGCTATCTTTACCTATTTTTAGTTCGATCCTTAGTTATTTCGTGATTTAGTTGAATAAAAGTTTAGTATGATCTATTTTCGAGTGCTAGTTCCGTGATCTATCTATCTATGTAATCGAGTTGAGAGTTATATAATAAAGAGTAGTTTGAGTTTTTGCTTCTTTACTTTCATGTTTCAATCCTAGCAATGAAAATAATGAAAAAGATCATATGCTAATCTTATGGAAAGTAATGACATTACATAAAGAAAAGTATAAGTGGTAAAATTTATTGGAAGTTAACAAACATAGCATTAGTCAATGATGCAATTCATGAAAGAATTAATAAGGGAAGAAAAGATTCACATGCAAATATACTATCTTGGACATCTTTTATGATTGTGAGCCCCCATTAAATATTTATGTCAAATTGTTGACGTTGGACAAGGAAGACAATGTAATGAGTTATGTTTGCTTATATTCACATAGAAGTTATATTGTTATAGATCCTCCAACATGTGGTGCTTGCCCAATATCTTTGCCAGCCAAAAATCCGCACCAAGTAGAGATACTACTTGTGCATCCAAAATCCTTAAACCCAGTTTCATGTCATGAGAGTCCACTATATCTGCCTATGGATTGAATAAGATCCTTCAAGTAAGTTGTCATCGGTGCAAAAAGCAATAAAAATTGCCTCTAAATATGTCTGAACTTTTATTGTAAGGGAAAATAAGCTTTGTACGAACTTGTGATGGTAAAGAAATAAAAGCGACAGACTGCATAATAAAGGTTGCTATCACAAGGGGCAATATAAAGTGACGTTCCTTTGCATTAAGAGCTTGTGCATCCAACAACAAAAAGCGCATGACAACCTCTGCTTCCCTCTGCGAAGGGTCTATCTTTTACTTTTATGTATTTACTTTTTATGCAAGAGTCAATAGTGTTCTCCTCTACTCCTTTTTATTTTTCTCTTTTGCAAGCATCATGTGGCGGGGAAAGATCTAGGCATATATATCCAGTTGGATATGAGTGATCATGAGTTATTATTGTTGACATCACCCTTGAGGTGAATAAGTTGGGAGGCGAAATTATAAGCCCCTGTCTTTCTATGTGTCTGGCTGAAACTTTTTGCTCCATATATATGTTGTGAGTGTTAGCAATCATAGAAGACTATATGATGGTTGAGTATGTGGACTTGCTAAAAAGCTCCTACATGAGACCCTTCCTGAAAATATGATGAATTGCAATTGCATTGCTGACTGAGAACATAGTTTGTTAGTTTTCAAGAAAGTTTATGCCTTATACTTCATTGTTGTGAAGAATTGTTACTTGCACATGAGAATTTTTATGATAATAAATATTGCTGTTATAATAATGATCATGATTCTACTATGTTCGTATTTTGTTGTTATCGACACCTCTCTCTCTAAACATGTGGACATGATTATCGATATCGGCTTTCGCTTGAGGACAAGCGAGGTCGAAGCTTGGGGGAGTTGATACGTCCATTTTGCATCATGTTTTCCTACTGTTATTTATAGTGTTTTATATCAATATAACACTTTGTGGAGCAATTCTAATGCCTTTTCTCTCTTAATATGCAAGATTTACACAAGGAGGGAGATTGCCGGCAGCTGGAATTCTGGACCTGAAAAAAGCTATGTCAGAGATACCTATTTTGCACATCTCCAAATGAGCTGAAATTTTATGGAGATTTATTTTGGAATAAATAAAAAATACTGGAGCCAAGAAGTACCAGAGGGGGCCACCCAGGTGCCCACGAGGCACCAGGGCGCGCCACCCCCCCCCCCCCAGGCGCGCCCTGGTGGATCGTGGGGCCCCTGGCCAGCCTCTGGCCCCCATTTTCTGGTATATAAGCCCATTTGCCCTATAAAAAATATAAAGAAGACTTTCGGGATGGTGCGCCGCCGTCTCGAGGCAGAACTTGGGCAGGAGCACTTTTGCTCTCCGGCGGAGAGATTCAGCCAAGGATACTTCCCTCCGGGAGGGGGAAATCGTCGCCATCGACATCACCAGCGATCCTCTCATCGTGGGAGGACTAATCTTCATCAACATCTTCACCAGCACCATCTCATCTCAAACCCTAGTTCATCTATTGTATTCAGTCTTTGTCTCAAAACCTCAGATTGGTACCTGTGGGTTGCTAGTAGTGTTGATTACATCTTGTAGTTGATGCTAGTTGGTTTATTTGGTGGAAGATTATATATTCAGATTTATTATGCTATTCAATACCCCTCTGATCTTGGACATGATTATGGTCCGTGAGTAGTTACTTTTGTTCTTGAGGACATGGGAGAAGTCTTGTCATAAGTAATCATGTGAATTTGGTATTCGTTCGATATTTTGATGATATGTATGTTGTTGATTCTCTTAGTGGTGTCATGTGAATGTCGACTACATGACACTTCACCATCTTTGGGCCTAAGGGAATGCATTGTGGAGTAGTAATTAGATGATGGGTTGCTAGAGTGACAGAAGCTTAAACCCTAGTTTATGCGCTATTCTGTAAGGGGATGATTTGGATCCATATGTTTAATGCTATGGTTAGAGTATTCTTAATTCTTCTTTCATAGTTGCGGATGCTTGCGAGAGGGGGTAATCATAAGTGGGAGGCTTGTTCAAGTAAGAACAGCACCCAAGCACCGGTCCACCCATATATCAAATTATCAAAGTAGCGAACGCGAATCAAACAAACATGATGAAAGTGACTAGATGAAATTCCCATGTGTCCTCGAGAACGCTTTGCTTACTATAAGAAATCATTCCGGCTTGTCCTTTGCTATAAAAAGGATTGGGCCACCTTGCCGCACTCTTTGTTACTATTGCTACTTGTCACTTGTTACAAATTATCTTGCTATCAAACTACTCGTTACCGATAATTTCAGTGCTTGCAGAAAATACCTTGCTGAAAACCGCTTGTCATTTCCTTCTGCTCCTCGTTGGGTTTGACACTCTTACTTATCGAAAGGACTACGATTGATCCCCTATACTTGTGGGTCATCACACACACGAACACGTCACCGTGTACCCTCGACGCCGGGAGTGATGCACCGCAACTCACATCGAAGGAGACCCGTCCGGAAGCGCGGTACGCAAGCAATCCGGCAGGTGCTTTTGAGGACCCGAAACCCCACACGCCCGGGAGGGACCCCGTCTAGACGCGCAGCAGCTATGGGCTGCCCTAGGTCGACCTGATCACCCCTAGGGCCTCGTGGATCGCTGCCCTCCAAGAAGAAGAACAAACGAAGAACGAGAAGAAAGATACAAGGGAGAGGGATAAAAAGTAGATGAACACGAAAGTGTAATTGATAGATTGGTTCAATTGTATGTTGTTCAATCGGCCGTCACCTCTCATCTATTTATGAGGTGGCTGGACTTCCCTTACAAGAAAATGACTAAAATTCCGTCCAAAACATCAAAAACCCTATCCTAACACGGACATGAATCTTTGGCAATTTTCCGGATCAACTCGGAGCCACCGAGTGGTTTGCTTCGGTCCCACCGAGTGAACATGGCCAACCTTCTGTAATCTTCTGTATCTTACTTGGAATTTCCGAGTGGTTTCACTCGGAATTACCGACTCAACTCGGTTTCACCGAGTCAAATCAACTCGGTCGGTCCGAAATGACTCTGTAGCTTCTGTTTCTGACCTTGTTTTAACTCCACGGGTTGCATACGACCTCAGATTAAGACAATTTTTATATCAAAATCAACCGTTTCGATGAGACGCACAACTTTGATGTTGAAAACTTTTCCACCAGAGGCCATCTTAATTATGTTTCATGTCATTTTATAATCTGATGTCAACACGGGCTTCTCTGAAATCGTCATAACTTTTGCATCCGAGCTCCGTTTTGGACCATCTTCGCATCCATCTTGATCTCATCGAAGAGAACCATCCGAAGGTGACTTCCAATCATAAGTTTGAATTAATGTTGACATAACTTTAAGCAACTTTTACTATTGTGCCACTTTTGAGCGTCAACAGCTTGTGAACTCTCTTATCTTATTTGCTTTAGTTTGAGACCTTGAGACTATGCTTGTATGGTGTGAGACATACACTGCCTTATCTATCCTTATTATGTATTATTATATGTGCATGTTGAGCTATGCTTATTATGTTGCCCTTTATCTTCATGCTCACATGCTTATACTTGCAACCATGCTTAGTGTCTATATTCCATTTGTTGCAAGTATTGCCTCGTTTATAAAATATAGGGGGAGTGTTGATCCTAGTGTGTGTTTTGCATTCCAAATGCATATCTAAATAGTGCACACATCTAGGGGGAGCCCCTCTATATTTTATAGATTGTCGGTTTGCGTTATATTCTTTGATATCCTTTGTGCAAATCAGGTGTTGTCATCAATCCACCAAAAAGGGGGAGATTGTTAGGGCATATTTCTCTTTAATGGTTTTGGTGATTGATGACAATGCTATTTGCAGACTAACCATGTGCATTGAGCATTTCAGATATTTCTATATATGGCACAAGATGGTTTTATTCCCCTCGGTGAAAGAAAGAGTGAAGACGGTTTTTCCGACGTTTCTTTTTGGTGGACTTGAGTCGTAGGAAATCCATACTATTATGAGGGGGTCCGCTTTGGAAAGGTATGGGTGGAATCAACACATACACAACCCCACATGCACCCACATACCCTTCCTGCAACTTTGGAGATCCATCTATTTTGTGCTTGGGCAAATTGACAGCACCCAGGCTGTAGTGCCGCTCTGGCCAGCGGTAGTACCGCTTCAGCGGTACTTCCGTAGGTCAATGCCACTCGTACTACCACTTGTTTTTAGGCTTTTGTTATCTTAGTTTATTTAGAGGAAGTAGGGCGGTAGTAGAATGGTAGTACCGCCCGTGCGGTACTTCCGCGCTAGTACTACCCCACATCCGCTGATTCTCTATAGACTGGGAAAGTTAGCGGTAGTAGAACGGTAGTACCGCTTGCGTAGTACTTCCGCTTCTTACTACCACAACCACTACCGCCTATTTTCATGCTTCTGTTGCCTACGTCTGCTTTAGCGGTAGTTGAGCGGAAGTTATACGGTAGTACCGCTTGCCGTGGTACTTCCGCTCTAGCTACCTATCACTACCGTTGTTCCTCTGTGTCTTGTGACCTTTGGCAGTGGTACCGCTCGGGTGGACGGTAGTACCGCTCCGGCGGCACTACCGCTCTTGTACTTTTGTACTCACAGGCATCGGCTGGAACTACCGCACCAAGTGGTAGTACCGCTCCTCAGAGCGGTAGTATCGCTTAAGTGCGGGTAGAGCAGGATAATGGTTGGATTTGCCCCCCACTATATAAAGGGGGTCTTCTTCCCCAAGAAGACCTACCTCTTATCCCCAAAGCTCCATTTTTGCCCGATCTCTCTCCCTATCCATCAAAACTTGTTGATCTTCTATGGTTTGGAGGAGAGGGCCTCGATCTACACTTCCACCAAGAGATATTTGATTCCCCCACTAATCGCTTGCGGATCTTGTTACTCTTGGGTGTTTTGGCACCCTAGACGGAAGAGGTCACCTCGGAGCCACACTCCATTGTGGTGAAGCTTCGTGGTGGTGTTGGGAGCCTCCAATTAAGTTGTGGAGAGAGCCCCAACCTTGTTTGTAAAGGTTCGGTTACCACCTTCAAGGGCATCGCTAGTGAATTCACGGCATCTTGCATTGTGCAAGGGCGTGAGGAGAATACAGTGGCCCACTACTAGGGAAAACCCTAGCAGTAGCGCGGGTGTATGGCCTAGCAGTAGCGCGGGTACACGCGCTACTGCTATGGTGCTACAGCTAACATTTAGCAGTAGCGTTGGTTGGGAAGCGCTACTACTAAGCTAGGTAGCAGTAGCGCTGGTCTGACCAGCGCTACTGCTACACCTACCTAGCAGTAGCGTGTGTCCAACCAGCGCTACTGCTACAATTTCGTGTATTTTTATTTTCTTCTGCGTATTTGCGCTGTATATGTACAGGTTTTATACAGTAATCTCATCATATGATTTTATGATCATGATGAATTATTATATCGGTGGGTGAAATAAACGCGGATTAGATTCAAGTGTATGGATCCAAAGTGACCATGTTGGATTAGTAGGACGTCGTCGTATGTCCTACTAATCCAACATGGTCACTTTGGATCCATCCACTTGAATCTAATCCGCGTTTCTTTCACCCAATGATATAATAAGTCATCATGATCATAATAACAACTCATCATCATCGTAATATATAACTCATCATCATCATCATCATCATAGTCATAACAACTCATCATCAAAACAACTCCTCATGATCATCATCTATGAGTCATATAACAACTCATTATTCTAGCTAACACATTGTAGCACATATAACACATCATCATCATAATAACTAATCATCATCATCATAGTCATATCAACACTAGCTAATTGTTCTTACTACCTAGGACCTAGTCCTCTCTCCTAGGTAAAATAGCATAAAACAGGTAAACCGCTCCATCTCCAAAATATTTTTAAATAAAAAATATAAATTACTTAAGAAATTAGTTTGACAAACTCACATTTAGGCAAAACAGGAGGCATATCCACATCGACCCAAATGTCGATATTATCTTCAATATCTTCATCTTCGGGACGAATATCAAAAGTTATTTGCATATTCTCCTCAAATCCATAGGCCTTGCAGAAAGCTTCCCAATTAGAGCAGCCGAAATGTGAGTGATTAAGCGCATTGTAGAGCTTAACCCGAAAAGCATAACCGTGTTTAGTCGTGAGGTGAGCCCTCCTCGTCTCCATATTCTCAAGGTCTTGGAAACCAAGCTTCTGCAAAACAAACGGTCTTGCATGGCACGGGATGTACTAGTCGAATTGAAAAAAAACGAAAATTACACGTTGAAGCAAAGAATCACAAGTCATGATTAATTATGATGAAATACTTGTCGTTGCGTACCGTACAAACATCGAAGGTCTCTTCCAACTTCACGGTGAAGAACCTATCATTTTGCAGGTGAGGCTCCCTGTCGCACAAACCCCGGTCATCGCAGCAGTAGTCGCACTCCGGGATCTTATCATCGTCGGACATTTCCTGTGTTCAAAATTCAAAGATTATAAATCGATGGCAACTAACAGGAACGCAACACACAGATCATTATTATTCAACACGGGTTGACTGTCGGTCTGTCGAGACTTTGCTTGAAAACTCTCATCTCACGTGGTGCTAAAATTCTAGCACAAGTCATGCTAAAATTTAATTCTCTTTCCGACAAATCCAGGGCACTCAATATTTCCTATATATTCTAGCACAAGTCATGCTAAAATTCACGGCAAAATCCGGCATGACCTTCGCTAAAATAGGACATATCGAGCGCCTGAAATTTGCCGGAACGGAAATGAATCAACACTCCGGCAAAACATAGGCCACTCGGATTTTCCCTGCGATACAAAGAGTCAAATGTGGCCATCTTTGGCACCATATACACAGCAGCTCAAGATCGACATGTCCATACACATACACATGTTCTTTTTTAAGCATGAACAGAGTCAAGTTCTTTTTTATACAGAAAAGTTTAAACTTGAAATGCTATCCGAATCAATTATCATTTCAAAAAAAAAACTAGCTTCGCATTGTCACAGCTACTCATCTACTACTAGTACATCTATAAAACATCTATGAAAACTAGCATATAACAGGACCTCTATGCATGTTCATCATTGACATTCACAACACATCATCATCGACATCAACGACATGGGGATTTGGTTGGTCTCACCTCGAGGTCGAAGGGGGTCGATGACGGGGACGACGGCGGGGATGATGCAGGGGCAAATACTTGATTTCTGTGAAAACAAAATATAAAAAAAAAGATTATTATGCTGATTTTAGGACTTAGTGAAACCTTATAAGCTATCAACTAAACCCTAGAAGCATACTAAATCAAAGTGTTACATATCAACTAAATATATTAACTATGTCTAAATTTTTACTAATTCACTCTAAACCCTAAAAAATATTAACTATATCAAAGTGTTACATATCAACTAATCAAAATGACTAAATCTATCAACTATGTCTAAATTTTTACTAATTCACTCTAAACCCTAAAAACTATTAACTAAATCAAAGTGTTGCATATCAACTAATCAAAATGTAGGAGGGGCTGTGCATGGAGGAGGGGGGAGGAGGGGCTGTGTGGATGGAGGAGGGGGAGGGAGGAGGGGCGGCTAGAGGAGGGAGGAGGGGCGGCTAGAGGAGGGAGGAGCAGGGGGAGGGAGGAGGAGGGAGGAGGGAGGAGGAGGGGGGATGGAGGAGGGAAAAGGCAGGAGGAGGGAGGAGGAGGCTTACCGAGGCCGGGGGATGGCAGCGACGACAGCGGCAATGCGGCGACGGCGGCGACGGTAGGAGGAGGACGGCCGCGACGGTGAGAGAGTGAGACAGGAAGAGTGAGGAACGGGCGGGACGGGGAGGATAAGGCTGGATTAGCAGCAGCGCGGGTCACGGCCCAGCGCTACTGCTAAATCAGTTAGCTGTAGCGCGTGTTCAAGACCAGCGCTCCCTGCTAAGTGGGGAAGGGCAGCTGGGCCTGGACTGGCCACAGTAGCAGCGCGGGCCATGGCTCGGCGCTACTGCTAATGGGTTTAGCAGTAGCGTTGGGCCGAGATCGGCGCTACTGCTATGGCCAGCCCGTGGGGGGACAGCGGGGCCCTCATAGTAGTAGCGCCGGTTTGGCATGCCCGCGCTACTACTAATCTCCACCTGCAGCGCGTGTGCTAAGCCCGCGCTACTAATAAATAACAGTAGCGCCGCCCATTATCCCCACGCTACTGTTAATCCTCTACCTATAAGGTATTTCCTAGTAGTGGCCCTAGTGGCTTCTTGGGGAGCATTGTGCCTCCACGCCGCTCCAATGGAGACGTACCTCCCCCAAAAGGAGGGAACTTCGATAACACATCCTCATCTTCATCGTCTCCACTTGCGGTTACTTCTTACCTTTACTTTGTGCAAGCTTATATTGTGTTTGTATCTTGTGCTAGCTTGTTTGCTTGTTGTTGTGCTTGTCATATAGGTTGTCCACCTAGTTGCATATCTAGACAACCTATTTTGTTGTTAACCCTAATCTGTTTAAAAGAGCTAAAAATTGGTACTTGCCTATTCACCCCCCTCTAGTCAACCATATTGATCCTTTCACGCGGTGATGCCGACGCAGGTCAAAATTTGTGATGCGGTCAATGCCAGCTTGATGAAGTGATCGCATGGCGATGCTGATGTGCCCGACCCGCGCAATCCGTGTGTGACAATGTTTTTCTTGCTGATGATTTGGCCTTCGCGATGCCGAACTCTTGGTCGGCTTGCCGAGGTGATGATCCGATGTGGTTCACATCTGCTCGACGAAGCGATGACCCGTCTAGTGCAAGTCGGCATCCGTGGAGCAACGCGGTCGGACGGTTTAACACCGACGCGACGGTGAAGAGCGCCTCAGAAAAGGCTCAAAAATTGTAGGCAAGTGTTTGAGAACAAAACACAATACCCTAGAGAAAAAGAAAATTTCCTCCAAAAAAGACGTCTAATATCCTGTTCATGAAAAAAGATGAACTTGGGTCGGATTCGTTTTCGCGCAGAAAACAGATCCGAAAATTGATGCAATCCTCAAACGTTTCCTGGAGTTTGAATGGTCGGATCGAGCTGAAATTTTGATGGGTTGTTTATATGACAATTACACAGCCGATGAATGGTTGGATCTTCTAAAGGATGTCTGAGCTGAATGCCGGACTCCTCGTCCCAAACTCGTCCAGATTTCCGTCCAGATTCGACAGGGCTTTTGTATATCAGCGATTGCCGAAGATTCCTTCATCGGAACATGGGGAAATTTTATAGGTTCCTTATAGACTCAATTCCGCACAATTTCACTGAAGCAATCGTCAAGCGACGCTCGAGGAGGCAGGGACAATGAAAACAGATCCGCTGTCCAGAAAAATCTGCACGGTCGTCCATGATGGAAATATGCCCTAGAGGCAATAATAAAGTTGTTATTATTTTATATTTCCTTGTTCATGATAAAGGTTTATTATTCATGCTAGAATTGTATTGACCGGAAACTTAAATACATGTGTGAATACATAAACAAATACCGTGTCCCTAGTGAGCCTCTACTAGACTAGCTCGTTGATCAAAGATGGTTAAGGATTCGTAACCATAGACATGAGTTGTCATTTGATAACGGGATCACATCATTAGGAGAATTATGTGATGGACAAGACCCATCCGTTAGCTTAGCATATGATCGTTCTGTTTATTGCTACTGCTTTCTTGAATGTCAAATACATGTTCCTCAGACCATGAGATCATGCAACTCCCGGATACCGGAGGAATACCTTGTGTGCTATCAAACGTCACAACGTAACTGGGTGATCATAAAGATGCTCTACAGGTATCTCCGAAGGTGTCCGTTGAGTTGGCATGAATCGAGACTGGGATTTGTCACTCCGTGTTTCGGAGAGGTATCTCTGGGCCCTCTCGGTAATGCATATCATAAGAAGCTTGCAAGCAAAGTGACTAAGGAGTTAGTTACTGGATGATGTATTACAGAACGAGTAAAGAGACTTGCCGGTAACGAGATTGAACCAGGTATGGAGATACCGACGATCGAATCTCGGGCAAGTAACATACCGACGGACAAAGGGAATTACGTATGTTGTCATTGCGGTTCGACCGATAAGATCTTCGTGGAATATGTAGGAACCAATATGGGCATCCAGGTTCCGCTATTGATTATTGACCGGAGAGGCGTCTCGGTCATGTCTACATCATTCCCGAACCCGTAGGGTCCGCACGCTTAACGTTCGTTGACGATATAGTGTTATATGAGTTATGTGAATTGGTAACCGAATGTTGTTTGGAGTCCCGGATGAGATCCCGGACGTCACGAGGAGTCTCAGAATGGTCGAGAGGTAAAGATTTATATATGGGAAGTCATACTTTTGGTTCCGGAAAAAGGTGCAGTTTTTTCGGTATTGTACCGGGAAGCTTCCAGAAGGTTTCGGAGGATTCCGGAGGGGTCCGGAAGTCCACAAGTGGGTCCACCACGTCCCAAGGGCTGGCATGGGCTAAGGGGAGGCACCCTGGCCTTATTGGGCCAGGTGCACCAAGTCCTCAAAAGCCCACGCAGCTAGGGAAGGAAAAAAGGAGAGTCCTAGTAGGAATAGGATTGGACTTTGGAGTCCAAGTCCACGTGTGTACTATTCACGTGGTACTGTTCACATGGACTATTCACGTGGTACTGTTCACGTGGCACTATTCCTTCTACTCCAAGCCCCTACACATATATAAATAGAGGAGAGGGGGCGCCCCAAACAAGCCACAACATTGTCTTAGCCGTGTGCGGCGCCCCCCTCCACAGTTCCGTCCCTCGGTCATATTTTCGCAGTGCTTGGGCGAAGCCCTGCGGAGATAGCATCACCATCACCGTCACCACGCCGTCGTGCTGCCGGAACTCATCCACTACCTTGCCGTCTTGCTGGATCAAGAAGTCGAGGACGTCACCGAGCTGAACGTGTGCTGAACGCGGAGGTGCCGTACGTTCGGTGCTTGGTCGGTTGGATCGTGAAGTTGTTCGACGACATCAACCGCGTTGTTCTAACGCTTCCGCTTACGGTCTACGAGGGTACGTAGACATACTCCCCCTCTCGTAGCTATGCATCTCCATGGATAGATCTTGCGTGTGCGTAGAATTTTTTTTGTTTTCCATGCAACGTTCCCCAACAGTGGCATCATGAGCCAGGTCTATGCGTAGATGATATGCACGAGTAGAACACAAAGAGTTGTGGGCGGTGATCGTCATACTGCTTACCACCAACGTCTTATTTTGATTCAGCGGTATTGTAAGATGAAGCGGCCCGGAACAAACCTTACATGTCCACGTACATGAGACCGGTTCCACCGACAGACATGCAACTTGTTTTGCATAAAGGTGGCTGGCGGGTGTCTGTTTCTCCTACTTTAGTTGAATCGAATTTGACTGCGGCCGGTCCTTGTTGAAGGTTAAAACAGCAAACTTGATAAATCACCGTTGTGGTTTTGTGCCGTAGGTAAGAACGGTTCTTGCTAGAAGCCCATAGCAGCCACGTAAAACTTGCAACAACAAAGTAGAGGACGTCTAACTTGTTTTTGCAGGGTATGATGTGATGTGATATGGTCAAGACATGATGTGATATACGTTATTGTATGAGATGATCATGTTTTGTAATTTATCGGCAACCGGCAGGAGCCTTATGGTTGTCTCTTTATTGTATGAAATGCAAGCGCCATGTAATTGCTTTACTTTATCGCTATGCATTAGCAATAGTTGTAGAAGCAATAGTTGGCGAGACGACCATGACACAACGATGGAGATCAAGGTGTCGAGCCGGTGACGATGGAGATCATGACAATGCTTTGGAGATGGAGATCAAAAGCATAAGATGATGGCCATATCATGTCACATATTTTGATTGCATGTGATGTTTATCCTTTATGCATCTTATTTTGCTTAGAACGACGGTAGCATTATAAGATGATCCCTTCACTAAATTTCAAGATAAAAGTGTTCTCCCCGAGTATGCACCGTTGCTAAAGTTCGTCGTTTCGAAGCACCTCGTGATGATCGGGTGTGATAGATTCTACGTTCACATACAACGGGTGTAAGCCAGTTTTACACAAGCAGAATACTTAGGTTAAACTTGACGAGCCTAGCATGTACAGACATGGTCTCGGAACACTGGAGACCGAAAGGTCGAACATGAGTCATATAGTAGATATGATCAACATGGAGATGTTCACCATTGATGACTATCCCATCTCACGTGATGATCGGACATGGGCTAGTTGATTTGGATCATGTATCACTTAGTTAACTTAAGGGATGTTAATTTAAGTGGGAGTTCATTAGTATTTTGATTAATTGAACTTAATTTATCATGAACTTAGTCTTGATAGTTTCTTTGCATATCTATGTTGTAGATAAATGGCCCGTGCTACTGTTCCGTTGTATTTTAATGCGTTCCTAGAGAAAGCTAAGTTGAAAGATGATGGTAGCAACTACACGGACTGGGTCCATAACTTGAGGATTATCCTCATTGATGCACAGAAGAATTATGTCCTTGATGCACCGCTAGGTGATGGACCTGCTGCAGGAGCTGTTGCAGACATTGTGAACGACTGGCAGGCTCGATCTGATGACTACTCGATAGTTCAGTGTGCCATGCTCTACGGCTTAGAACCGGGACTGCAAAAGCGTTTTGAACGCCACGGAGCATATGAGATGTTCCAAGAGCTGAAATTGATATTTCAAGATAATGTCCGGGTTGAGAGATATGAAGTCTCCAACAAGTTCTTTAGCTGTAAGATGGAGGAGAACAGTTCTGTCAGTGAACACATATTCAGAATGTCTGGGTACCACAACCACTTGACTCAGCTGGGAATTGATCTTCCGGTTGAGAGTGTTATTGACAGAGTTCTTCAGTCACTGCCACCAAGCTATAAAGGCTTCGTGATGAACTATAATATGCAAGGGATGGAGAAGACAATTCCCGAGCTCTTCGCGATGCTGAAATCAGCGGAGGTAGAAATCAAGAAGGAGCATCAAGTGTTGATGGTTAACAAAACCACTAGTTTCAAGAAAAAGGGCAAGGGAAAGAAGGGGAACTTCAAGAAGAACGGCAAGCAAGTTGCCGCTCCCACGAAGAAACCCAAAGCTGGACCCAGGCCTGAAACAGAGTGCTTCTACTGCAAAGGGACTGGTCACTGGAAGCGGAGCTGCCCCAAGTATTTGGCGGATAAGAAGGATGGCAAAGTGAGCAAAGGTATATTTGATATACATGTTATTGATGTGTTCCTCACTAATGCTCGCAGTAGCGCCTGGGTATTTGATACTGGTTCGGTTGCTCATATTTGTAACTCGAAACAGGAGCTACGGAATAAGCGAAGATTGGCTAAGGACGAGGTGACGATGCGCGTCGGGAATGGTTCCAAGGTTGATGTGATCGCCGTCGGCATGCTACCTCTACATCTAGCTTCGGGATTAGTTTTAGACCTCAATAATTGTTATTTGGTGCCAGCGTTGAGCATGAACATTATATCTGGATCATGTTTATTGCGAGACGGTTATTCATTTAAGTCAGAGAATAATGGTTGTTCTATTTATATGAGTAACATCTTTTATGGTCACGCACCTTTGGTGAATGGTCTATTCTTGTTGAATCTCGATCGTAGTGATACACATATTCATAATATTGATGCCAAAAGATGCAAAGTTGATAATGATAGTGCAACATACTTGTGGCACTACCGTTTAGGTCATATTGGTGTAAAGCGCATGAAGAAACTCCATGCGGATGGACTTTTGGAATCTCTTGATTATGAATCATTTGATACTTGTGAACCATGCCTCATGGGCAAGATGACTAAAACTCCGTTCTCCGGAACAATGGAGCGAGCTACTAATTTGTTGGACATAATACATACCGATGTATGCGGTCCGATGAATGTTGAAGCACGCGGCGGGTATCGTTATTTTCTAACCTTCACAGATGATTTGAGTAGATATGGGTATATCTACTTGATGAAACACAAGTCTGAAACATTTGAAAAGTTCAAAGAATTTCAGAGTGAAGTAGATAATCATCGTAACAAGAAAATAAAGTTTCTACGATCTGATCGCCGAGGCGAATATTTGAGTTACGAGTTTGGCCTTCATTTAAATGTGGAATTGTTTCACAACTCACGCCACCTGGAACACCACAGCGCAATGGTGTGTCCGAACGTCGTAACCGTACTTTATTGGATATGGTGCGTTCTATGATGTCTCTTACCGATTTGCCACTATCGTTTTGGGGTTATGCATTAGAGACAGCTGCATTCACGTTAAATAGGGCACCGTCTAAATCCGTTGAGACGACACCATATGAACTATGGTTTGGCAAAAAACCTAAGCTGTCGTTTCTTAAAGTTTGGGGATGCGATGCTTATGTGAAAAAGCTTCAACCTGATAAGCTCGAACCCAAAGCGGAGAAGTGCATCTTCATAGGATACCCTAAAGAAACAATTGGGTACACCTTCTACCACGGATCTGAAGGCAAGGTCTTTGTTGCCAAGAATGGGTCCTTTCTAGAGAAGGAGTTTCTCTCGAAAGAAGTGAGTGGGAGGAAAGTAGAACTTGATGAGGTAATTGTACCTTCTCTCGAATTGGAAAGTAGCTCATCAGAGAAAACCGTTCCCGTGATGCCTACACCAATAAGAGAGGAAGATAATGATAAAGATCATGAAACTTCAGGTCAAGTTACTACTGAACTTCGTAGGTCGACCAGAGTACGTTCCGCACCAGAGTGGTACGGTAATCCTGTTCTGGAAGTTATGTTGTTAGACAACAGCGAACCTACGAACTATGAAGAAGCTATGATAAGCCCGGATTCTGACAAATGGCTTGAGGCCATGAAATCTGAGATAGGATCCATGTATGAGAACAAAGTGTGGACTTTGGTGGACTTGCCCGATGATCGGCAAGCCATTGAGAATAAATGGATTTTTAAGAGGAAGACAGATGCTGATGGTAATATCACTATCTACAAAGCTCGACTTGTTGCGAAAGGTTTTCGACAAGTTCAAGGGGTTGACTACGATGAGACTTTCTCACCCGTAGCGATGCTTAAGTCTGTCCGAATCATGTTAGCAATTGCCGCATTTTATGATTATGAAATCTGGCAAATGGATGTCAAAACTGCATTCCTTAATGGTTTTCTCAAAGAAGAGTTGTATATGATGCAACCAGAAGGTTTTGTCGATCCTAAGGGTGCTAACAAAGTGTGCAAGCTCCAGCGATCCATCTATGGACTGGTGCAAGCATCTCGGAGTTGGAATATACGCTTTGATGAGGTGATCAAAGCATATGGTTTTGTACAGACTTACGGTGAAGCCTGTATTTACAAGAAAGTGAGTGGGAGCTCTGTAGCATTTCTAATATTATATGTGGATGACATATTGTTGATTGGAAATGATATAGAATTTCTGGATGGCATAAAGGGATACTTGAATAAGAATTTTTCAATGAAAGACCTCGGTGAAGCTGCTTATATATTGGGCATCAAGATCTATAGGGATAGATCAAGACGCTTGATAGGACTTTCACAAAGCACATACCTTGACAAAGTTTTGAAGAAGTTCAAAATGGATCAGTCAAAGAAAGGGTTCTTGCCTGTCTTGCAAGGTGTGAAGTTGAGTCAGACTCAATGCCCGACCACGGCAGAAGATATAGAGAAAATGAAAGTCATTCCCTATGCCTCAGCCATAGGTTCTATTATGTATGCCATGCTGTGTACCAGACCTGATGTGTGCCTTGCCATAAGTTTGGCAGGGAGGTACCAGAGTAATCCAGGAGTGGATCACTGGACAGCGGTCAAGAATATCCTGAAGTACCTGAAAAGGACCAAGGACATGTTTCTCGTTTATGGAGGTGACGAAGAGCTCGTCGTAAAGGGTTACGTCGATGCAAGCTTCGACACTGATCCGGATGACTCTAAGTCACAAACCGGATACGTATTTATATTAGATGGTGGAGCTGTTAGTTGGTGCAGTTCCAAGCAGAGCGTCGTGGCGGGATCTACGTGTGAAGCGGAATACATAGCTGCTTCGGAAGTAGCACATGAAGGAGTCTGGATGAAGGAGTTCATATCCGATCTAGGTGTAATACCTAGTGCATCGGGTCCAATGACAATCTTTTGTGACAACACTGGAGCAATTGCCATAGCCAAGGAGCCCAGGTTTCACAAGAAGACCAAACACATCAAGAGACGCTTCAACTCCATTCATGAATATGTCAAGGATGGAGACATAGAAATTTGCAAAGTACACATGGATCTGAATGTGGCAGACCCGTTGACTAAGCCTCTTCCACGAGCAAAACATGATCAGCACCAAGACTCCATGGGTGTTAGATTCATTACTATGTAATCTAGATTATTGACTCTAGTGTAAGTGGGAGACTGATGGAAATATGCCCTAGAGGCAATAATAAAGTTGTTATTATTTTATGTTTCCTTGTTCATGATAAAGGTTTATTATTCATGCTAGAATTGTATTGACCGGAAACTTAAATACATGTGTGAATACATAAACAAATACCGTATCCCTAGTGAGCCTCTACTAGACTAGCTCGTTGATCAAAGATGGTTAAGGTTTCCTAACCATAGACATGAGTTGTCATTTGATAACGGGATCACATCATTAGGAGAATGATGTGATGGACAAGACCCATCCGTTAGCTTAGCATATGATCGTTCTGTTTATTGCTACTGCTTTCTTGAATGTCAAATTCATGTTCCTTAGACCATGAGATCATGCAACTCCCGGATACCGGAGGAATACCTTGTGTGCTATCAAACGTCACAACGTAACTGGGTGATCATAAAGATGCTCTACAGGTATCTCTGAACGTGTCCGTTGAGTTGGCATGGATCGAGACTGGGATTTGTCACTCCGTGTTTCGGAGAGGTATCTCTGGGCCCTCTCGGTAATGCACATCATAAGAAGCTTGCAAGCAAAGTGACTAAGGAGTTAGTTACGGGATGATGTATTACGGAACGAGTAAAGAGACTTGCCGGTAACGATATTGAACTAGGTATGGAGATACCGACGATCGAATCTCGGGCAAGTAACATACCGACGGACAAAGGGAATTACGTATGTTGTCATTGCGGTTCGACCGATAAGATCTTCGTGGAATATGTAGGAACCAATATGGGCATCCAGGTTCCGCTATTGATTATTGACCGGAGAGGCGTCTCGGTCATGTCTACATCATTCCCGAACCCGTAGGGTCCGCACGCTTAACGTTCGTTGACGATATAGTGTTATATGAGTTATGTGAATTGGTAACCGAATGTTGTTCGGAGTCCCGGATGAGATCCCGGACATCACGAGGAGTCTCGGAATGGTCGAGAGGTAAAGATTTATATATGGGAAGTCATATTTTGGGTTCCGGAAAAAGGTGCAGTTTTTTCGGTATTGTACCGGGAAGCTTCCAGAAGGTTTCGGAGGATTCCGGAGGGGTCCGGAAGTCCACAAGTGGGTCCACCACGTCCCAAGGGCTGGCATGGGCTAAGGGGAGGCGCCCTGGCCTAATTGGGCCAGGCGCACCAAGTCCTCAAAAGCCCACGCAGCTAGGGAAGGAAAAAAGGAGAGTCCTAGTAGGAATAGGATTGGACTTTGGAGTCCAAGTCCACGTGTGTACTATTCACGTGGTACTGTTCACGTGGTACTATTCACATGGTACTATTCACGTGGCACTATTCCTTCTACGCCAAGCCCCTACACATATATAAATAGAGGAGAGGGGCGCCCCAAACAAGCCACAACATTGTCTTAGCCGTGTGCGGCGCCCCCCTCCACAGTTCCGTCCCTCGGTCATATTTTTGCAGTGCTTGGGCGAAGCCCTGCGGAGATAGCATCACCATCACCGTCACCACGCCGTCGTGCTGCCGGAACTCATCCACTACCTTGCCGTCTTGCTGGATCAAGAAGTCGAGGACGTCACCGAGCTGAACATGTGCTGAACGCGGAGGTGCCGTACGTTCGGTGCTCGGTCGGTTGGATCGTGAAGTTGTTCGACGACATCAACCGCGTTGTTCTAACGCTTCCGCTTACGGTCTACGAGGGTACGTAGACATACTCCCCCTCTCGTAGCTATGCATCTCCATGGATAGATCTTGCGTGTGCGTAGAAATTTTTTTGTTTTCCATGCAACATTCCCCAACAGTCCAAGGGCAATGTTAACGTTGAGCCCCCGAGCTCCATGGACGATTCTTGCATGATCTCGGTTAAGATTAAAGTTGATGTTGATGAGACACCCATCCAATCTTGATGACCCGACATGGGATGTAGTCCTCGGCCCAGCCGAGGTGATCAGTGGAGCCGGCGACGAAAATGTCGACGTCCACGATGCAGTTTCGTCATCGGAACCGATCTGAATTCCCATCGCACCGTGGCGACTACCAGTAGGGATCTGGATGGGCCATCAATGATGGAGCTAAATCCAACAGATCTCTGGTAGGGGGTCCCGAGCTGGTAATCTTGGCTAGATGGTAATAGGACGAACAAGAGACACGATGTTACCCAGGTTCGGACCCTCTCAAAGAGGTAAAACCCTACGTCCTCTTCTGTTGTATTGATTGTGTTAGAGTACAATGTACAGGATGATCTACCTCGAGATCGTATGTATGAATCTAACTTATCGAATATGTTCTATCGACTAGCCTAGCCTCGGTTTATATAATGCACCGGAGGCTTAGGATTTAGAAGAGTCCTCGTCTTGTGCGCCAAGTCTTGTGGAATTTTCCTTGTATACGTCATGGGCTCCCCGAAGAGGCCCAGTAATTAACCGCCACGGGGTCCTCGGCCCGGCCTCCTGGCCGGGAGATGACATGGTGAGTAGCCCCTAGTTCAGGACACCATCACACCGGCTGGCGGGGGGGGAGGGGGCAGATATACGGCGAGCGAGCGAGGAAACCGTTGCAGCCATCGTTGTGGCCTACCCCAACTTCGTCGCCGAGTAGCCGGCACTCTACGACGCCGTCCACGCTCAAGCCGCCGCTCGCAACGCACAAGCAGCGCAACCGGACGCAGAGGCGGCGCTTGTAACACCCCAAAAATCGGGTTATCGATTTTTGTGCTGTTATCCCTTCCTAACTTTCCTCTGTCAAATTTTTCCTATGGAATCTGGTGAGTGACCAGGTGAATCCAGACAATCCTCAGCCTCTCCATACCTTTCCCATGCTCATGTGCCATCCAAGTTCCCGTCAGTAAATCCCGAATATCATTCAAACCCTAGTTCCAAAATATTGGAACTGGAAATCCTGCCTTTGTGTTTACAAAGGAGCTATCATTTTCCTTGTTCAGCTGATCCTCCCAAAATTTCCAGAGATCATCCTTCACTCATAAACCCTGGATATGCAAAAATATTGCCAAGTCATATGCAATATTTTTCATCCAGAATTAATTCCTTTTTCTGCCTTTCTGAGGAATTAAATCCAGGGAAATATTTTCCCATCTCCAAAGTTCATGAAAACTTGTGGAGATATTATTTGTGATCATATTGAGCTCTCACAAAAATATTGGCCACAATTAAATAAGGGAAATTGCATTTTCCTATTTAAAACCAATATTGCATTTTGGGCACTTTCCAAAGGAACTATCATTTTGGTAGCTAGGAAAAATCCCAAATAATTTGTGGAGCTTATTCTATCCATATCTTAACCATTTCCATCAAAATCTCAAGTTCCACAATTCAAATTTTGAGCACAACAACCATTTGCAAATTCTGTCCAGATTTCCAGTTTGCAAAGGAAGTGCTTGTTCCCTTGATATTTTTGGGCTCAAATTTTTCAGGGTGGTTAACACTGATAAATCACCCATAGATACCAAAAACCAGCCCATTTCATCTAGCCAATTTTCCTCAGTAAATTATCCAAGTTTCTGTTCAGATTGCATCTCTATGAAGGAAGTACCTTCATAGATGATCAAAATGAGCTGAAATTTTTCCAGCTAGTATGACCAAATCATCACCCTAATCCAAAAATTAGCCAAATCTATCTAGCCATTTGATCCCAACACCTTCATTTCCAGTTCTGGTCAGAATTCAGGTTTACAAAGGAAGTGCTAGCTAGACTTGTCCATTTGTGCTGAATTTTGGCCAGAATGATCACCTTAGTAGATTACTAACCCATGCCAGAGATCAAGCCAAGAGGAGCACTGTGGTGTCCACACCACGTGTGCAAACTTTGCTGCTGGAAACTATTTGACCAAGGTGTGGTCACACCAGAGCGGTTCATTGCATTTCAACTACGCTAGTCAACTCAAGGAAGGAGGGAGAACGTTCCAGACATGGTTTGGCATCACGCAGGACATGGCAACGCCGTGGCCACACGGTGACCACGTGCGGAGCACGCCAACTGCGTGTCCCGGCCGCCGGATGCTTCGGGAGCTCACTCCAGCGAGCTCTGGCTTGTCCGCGAGCGCCGGCGAGCTGCCCACCGCACGCGTGGATTGCCTGGAAGCCTCTCCCCTCGTCCTCTATCCCGTGGACGGCGGTGCCGACATGGATTCGCCGCTAAAACGCCGCCACGACATCGCCGTCTCGAAGCTCCGTCCACCGTCGTGTAGTCCCTCCCCGCGGCTATATAAGGCGCCCGCGAGCCTCTCCCGACCACCAGCAGCCCAGCCCCCTCCCAGTCCTATCCACCCGAGCCCCAGAGCTCCCTTTCCCCTGCAATGGCCAAAGCCCTGCCGCCGATCTCCCTTGGCCGAGCCCAGCACCCCGGCCCTTCCCCTCCTCCCTGTCCGCGTCCCCGACCGCCCCAGGAGCCAGTGGAGTCGCCGCCATCTCCATTCCTGCCGGGGAGGCCCTGCCGGCACGGCCCCTCTGCTGCCGTTCGGCCGTCGTGCCCCAAGCTGCGGCATCGGCGCTGTAGGCCGTCCCCGGTGACCGTGCGGCCACCCACGGGCGCGGAGAGGAGTGCCCGAGCTCCCGCGCTCGCCGGCCGGCCTCCTGAAGCGGCGAGGCGACGGCCAGGACAGCGGCCGGCTCGCCCCTGCTTCTCTTTGTCGCGGCTAGGAGACGACCAGGAGGAGAGAAGAAGAAGATGGCGTGGGCCCCGCTTGCAGTCTCTAGCGCTGACCCAGGCGGACCCGTTGACAAGCTTAAGTGGAAACGTATTTCCAGTAATACGCTTTCCAGCTTCGAAGGCGTACTCTGCCGCGGTCTCGCGCTGAAATACGCTTTCTCCGCGTGAAAGCGTATTTGCTGAAATGCGCTTTCAGCTCAGCCGCCGGCCGAACCCACTATATTGTGGACGTTCACCCGATAAAGACAGAAACGGTCAGTTTTCTGTTTGTTTATCGGCTTAACGAACGAACGGCCGTTTCTCCGCGACCGTAACTCCGATTGAGGTAAATCCAACGCCCACGTTTTCAGTTCATCGAGCCCGTTCTGATGGTACCATTTTCATAATGTGTTCACACTGTGAAAATGACCATTTTGCCCTTGCCTTTAATCAGCCCCCTTCGAGAGGGAAACTTTTCCGGCAAATCTTTCCGCGAGCTCATCGCACTTCTTCACGGTGACTCCATCAACCCCAAGGCAAGCCAACCTCTTATCATGAGCTCCAGACTTGCGTGATGACCTTGCTTGCACCCTGTGTGTGTGTTGCAGTATATTTCAGATCATCTGTTAGTCTGCACTGCCATAGCCCTGTTATTTCATCTGTGCCTGATGCTAGTGTTATTTACCATGTGATATCATGAATTGCTGTCATGTCATATTTTCCCATGCTAGTAACAATATTTTTAGTACTATTATCATGTTAGTGCTATGATTTGATCTCATGCCATGATTGTCAGTATTGTTATGATTTTGCTATGCTACTGTTAAGTAATTGCTCTTGCTTATAAATGTTGATGTGATGGTACGATGATGGGAATGTTAAATTGAACTTGTAAACTAAACCTCCTCCGTCATCGATGGGATCGAGTCATAGTGCCACCGAACCGAGCTTACCCGTGCAGCCACATCTGCCGGAATGGGACGGCCTTGACTTGGTCTGACCACGTGCTCTTCTGTCGGTACCACCAAAGAGGGGAGGTTATGCGTGCGTGCTACCCTGATCAGGTAGGCGACGATAACCTTGTGAGCCAGTTGAGTTATTTGCGCGCGGTCCCCGTTTGGGACAGTTTAGTTGGCCACGACGGTGGCAGGTGTCATGGGGTGACACAGAGGCCACCCAGGGCATGACTCCGGGGGAGGATGATTGTCGGTGGTACGGTGGAGGAGTCACGGGTTAGGCAAG
Source organism: Elymus sibiricus (assembly GCA_039707655.1). NCBI lineage: Eukaryota > Viridiplantae > Streptophyta > Magnoliopsida > Poales > Poaceae > Elymus > Elymus sibiricus. Next base: position 210,720,016 of record CM077664.1, read on the forward strand.
TTTCGTTGGAGCAGCACCGGTCCACCCAGAAGGGAAGTGTACCGAGGTACGGTACAAGGAGCTCCATGGTGTGGGAAAAGTGCGCAACCTCTGCAGAGTGTAAGAATCTATTCGAATAGCCGCGTCCACGGTATTGGACACAGTTCGTATTAGGTCACACTATTTGGTCTTTGTCGATCTGGAGGACAAACCTATTATTATAAACTTGCTAGAGAATGTGCTACTAAGTAAATGTGGTAACTTGGACTATGGGATATTTGTGAGCAGTCACCATGTGGTTCTGACATGATCACGAGATGGGATCTCGGTGAGGCATGAGTTAGCCCAGCAGGGCAGTAAAACTGAGTGATGTCACGACATGGTATTTTAATGCTTCACAGGGGGTAAGTGTAGTGTAGGCTTCAGTTTAATCTTGGATGCCATGTCTCGTAAGAATAGCCATGCCATGCCATGATATGTAGTTGTTATGCCTGATCCATGTTATGCCATGCTTGATCCATGTTTTCCAGTTAACACCATGCCATGCTTAGAATAAATTCTTATATAAGCATAGTGCTTGCTTTGTCATCTGCTTGTTGGGATGCTATGTATTTGGTTGTCTTGCGAGTACATTCAAAGTACTCACCTGGCCTTGCACGTGGCCAGTTGCAGGAGAAGATCCGTCAGGCTAGATCGTAACCCAGCCAGTCCTGTGCGTTGTGGAGCCCAGCCAGAGACGTCGTTACCGCTGAACCAAGATCTCCGTCGCCATTTAGTTAGCCTTGGAGCCATGTAATATTGTTGTAAGCAACAATATTGTAATACTCCATTCAATATAATAAAGCCATTTTTGTGCCTGGAATTGCTGTATCATGTCTCAGACATGCGCCAGGTCTTATCCTGGGGCTGGCGTGCGTCGGTCCTCTATCGGGGTGCCACAGCGCTGGCTGCATAGGCGAGGACGAGAACACTGTCAGCTGCGCGTCCTACGCGCTGCCAAACGTTGTTTGGCCGCGTCGGTGGGACGACGAGATGTCGGCCCCTCCATTTCCCTCGTGGACCTCACGTCCACCGGTGACGGACAGGTCGCGGACTCCGCCGAGAATGAGTAGGACATGGGAGGCGACAAGGCATTGTGTCCCAAATGGGCCGGTCCGTCTCTCATGTTCTATTTTTCCTCGCAGGCGACCGCACCTTCACTTCATGGGTCTTATCGCCGTTGCTCATGGAGACGGCAGATGAAGGAAGCGGTCGCCAGAAGGAAACAATAAGGACTTGGACGACGGAGGCCGCCGTAGTCTAGGTTTAGGTTCGGTCCCCCTCCCTTATTTTATTTAATGAAAACTCTCTGAAATGTAATGAATGTGCTCCAGTTTATATAAGTATCATCCAGTTACATAAATTTTGTTCGATTAGTTAAAATGCGGTTTGAAATGTATGTGGATAGCTTTAGATGTCCGCCTGATACGGTGTCCGGTTTTACGAATCAACGATGCCCTAATGTGAGAAACCCACCAAAAAAATTCGATGATGGCTAAGTCTGGCACATCACCAGCAGGGAAATGATTTAAGAGTTTACAGAAATGCTTTTTCTTGCACATCGAAAGTGGTTTTCTAAATTCTTTTCTTTTTCAAAACCCCCAAAAAATATATTTTCAAAACACCGACCAAAGAGGGAAAACCCGACGCGACATATCCCCGGCCAAAAGGCAGACGCCACATGACGAGACGGCTCGTCAGCTTCGATTCCACCTCGTCGTAAACGCGGAACCGCTCCATGATCACTCCGGCCAATCAGGGATAGCTGGACCTTCCAGTCGCTTCCACCCCCCAAACTAAACCCCGTCACGGCACGGAGCAGCAGCGCCACGCGTCCCTCCCCTTCTCCACCCACCCCACGTGTGCGTCGAGGTGGCGCTCGCCTCCCCGTTCTGCCTCGCTTATATTCATCCTCGATCGATCTAGGCTTTCACCATCCCACACACAGCATTTAGTGATCGAGCAACAAGCCAATTCGTCACAGTGATCAAAGAGTCTGAGATTGCTTAGTAGCTGCACCGACGTACGTGCGACGATGGACGCGCCGGCCATGCTCACGCGCAAGCACGTCCCCGAGAACGTCGCCGGTGAGTAGCGCGACACCGAATTTAGTTTCTGGATTCCCGGCACGGCGTCGCCAGTCGTACATCCGTTATGAGTTCGTTGTTGATTTACTTGCAAATGGCATACGTGTGTGGCTGCAGCTGAGGGGGAGGGCGGGCAGCAGCAGATGCACCGGGACGAGAAGCAGCACAAGCCGGTGCTCAAGAAGGTCAAGGACAAGGTGAAGAAGATCAAGAACACCATCGCCGGCCACGGCAACGGCAACGGCAACGGCCACGATCACGATCACGAGCAGGATACCGGTGGTAGCAACAGCACCGAGGAGGACGAGGAAGATGCGGCCATGAGGGAAGCCGAGGTGGAGAAGGGCGGGTACCAGCAAGACGTCGAGGACAAGCCCATCTTCACGGACTCCAGCCCCGAGCTGCACGGCGCACCCAGTAAGTAGATGCTCGCGATATGTTGTCAATTGTCACTCGTGTGTGCGTGCGTGTACTGTGTCGGTGCTTAAGGCTTGTATCGCTTGTGATAATCCGTTGCAGTGTACGACTCGGAGAGGATCCCGGCGGCGGCGGGAGAGGTGAAGCACAACGACGCTCCGGGGGCGCGGCTTGGTGACCTTGGCCACCCGGCGGCGGAGGAGGTGAAGCGCGATGACGCCCCGGGGGTGCGGTCCGGCGACTTCGGCGGTCCGGCGTCGGCGAAGGAGGTGAAGCGCGACGACACCCAGGGGGTGCGGCTCGGCGATCTCGGCGGCCCCGTCGTCGAGGACCCGGCCGCGCCGAACTCGAGGACGCCCATGCCGCGAGGTGGCGAGGACATCGGCACGACGGACGTCGTCCGTAACTTCGAGGCGATGACTGTGTCAGACGACCCCAAGCAAGTCGACGTGAGCAAAGAGTATGAGGCAATGCCGGTGTCGGACGGCACCGGGGAGGAATGGAACGACGCACCCACGGACGCCGAGTACACCGGGAGCTACACGGACAGGCTCAAGAACACGGCAGCTGGCACGACAGAGTACGGCAAGATGCTGGCGAGCACGGTGTATGAGAAGGTCGCCGGCGTCGGCACGGTCGTGGCGAGCAAGGCGCAGCAGGTCACCCCCGGCTTCGGCGCTGGCGGGAATGCGCAGGACGACTCCAGCGCAACTGCCGCCCCTGACTCGATGACCGCAGGTGCCGGGAAGAGGGACCTCGACTTGCCGAAAGAGGGAACGCCGGCGTCCTACACCGGCACCGAGGAGCTGAAGAACGCGGCCACGGACGCGACGGACACGGAGGGGCTGAAGAACGCGGCCACGGACGCGACGACGGAAGGCGAGCCTGGCGCGACGTACACCGACAAGATCAAATCCGCGGCGGCGGGCACCACGGAGTACGGCAAGAAACTGGCGAGCACGGTGTACGAGAAGGTCGCAGGCGTGGGAACCGCCGTGGCGAGCAAGGCCCAACAGGTGACGACATCGGCCGGCACCGCCACTCCTGGCGTCGGCGCGCAGGACGGCGCCACCACCACTGCGACGGCCACCCCAGGGGTCGGTGCGCAGGACGGCGCCACCACCAGATCGACGGCCACCCCTGGCGCTGGCGGGCCGGGGAACGGGCAGGACAAGGGGGTGACCGGCGTGACAGCCTACATCGCCGAGAAGCTGCGCCCGGGCGACGAGGAGCGCTCCCTGAGCGAGGCCATCACCGGCGCCGTGCAGCAGCGCAAGGAGGGGGTCGGGAGCACGGTGGCCAAGGCGCGCGACGTCCCGGCACAGGCGGTGACCAGGGCGCGCGGCGCCGTCACGTCGCTCACCGGCGGGAACCGCGTCTCGGAGACCGTGCAGCCCACCACAGGTACGCACACGCCCCATCACCCTTAAATAATTGCAAACAAATTTTCGGCGTTCGTAGCGGATCTGACGATGACTCGTTCTTGTTCTTGTTGCTACAGAGGGGAACATCGGGGAGGGCGTCGCGGCGGAGGGGCCGGTGCTCCACGGCGAGGCTCCGAGGACCAACACGAATGTGATGTGAAGTGCCGCAGCGTGTGATCAGTCCGCCGGGGTCGTGGGATCGCTGGAATAAGTCGCCTGGCTGGTTCAGGTGTGCACCACTGGTGTTTGGATCTGGGGCTTAGCTGCTTTGTCGTTCGTAAATTTGGGCTTGTGTTCCAGAAGTGTTTGTGTTAGTTTCACACGTTTTGTGTGTCTGTGAATCATGTACGGTACGCGTGTGTATGTACATGTTTCTTTCTGTCTGTAAGTTCTTTTGAAGTACGTGTGTAATCTGTGTGTTGTTTTCCAAATGATGTGTGCTCCCTCTGATCAGCTACCGCTGAACTTCTTCAGCAGCATTGTACTACACCAAATTGGGGAAGTTCAGTTAGCATTGCCAACAGCTTTCCTTTCCACAATAATCTTCCGATATTCGGAGAAGTTGGGCCCAAAAAAACCAGCTCCCAACATCTTGAAAACAGCCCAACTCCCCGAAAGGTGTCATTCCAGGTGTCGAAGCCTGTTGTACCAAAACGGTCGGTCACCATAGAGGTAGTCTTCGGTTCGCCCGAGAACTTCAGAAGCGCGGAGTAATGTGAGCGCGAGCACCAGTGATCCCGCTATCTTTGCCATTGTTTGATGTCGTGATCTGTGCAGCAGGAAGCCTTTGTCCAGGTGCATCTTTCGCTTATCAATTTTTTATATAGGCCGTTTTCATATAGGCCGGGGCCCACAGGTCAGATGCCGGCGTCAGTTATCATTTCCGCGGATCGGAATGGGATTGACGATGTGGACCGTGTTGCCATGGATTCTGTACCAATGGCACGGGCACACAGGCACTCGGTATTTGTCCCCTTCGTTTCTGGGCGATGCTAGGCGCCGGCGCGCCGGTCGAAAAGTTTCGGCCGGTCGCGCCCCAGCCCTTGGATGCGAGCATGCGTGGCCATTGGATGTAGCCAAAAAAAAAAAACGATTCGTCCCCGGCTTCTTCTACCTCGGGCTGGATCTGCAGCTCCCGCTCGGGGTCCTCGTCGCCGGTCCCCACCCTCGCCGGTCGTCCTCGTTCGCTAGTCCCCATCCTCGCCGCCGGCCGTCCTAGTCACCAGTCCCCACCCTCGTCGGCCGTCTTCGTCATCGCCTCGACCCATGCAACAGCTGCACCTGCCGTTGCAGCTCTCAACGGCGACGGGTGTAGCTCCGCCGCCGCCCCTCGCCGTTGATGCTCGCTGCAGTCGATGACGACGGCCACCCAGTCAGTCAACGCCATTGAAACCGTCGCAAACCCCCTGTGTTGCAAACGCTGGAAAAAAAGCTTCAACCCCTGGATGGAAAAGCTTCAACCCCTGTATGGAAAAGATTCAACCGGCACTGCGAATCAGGGGGAGATGCAACCGCTCGCGCAAAATGCTTCAACCTTAGATTGAAAAAGTTTCAACCAGATGATAGAGAGAGTTTCAATCAAGCGCCGCTCAAAACGAAAAAAGTTTCAAATCGTTTACAGAAAAGCTTCGACCGTGGATGGAAAAAGCTTCAACCGTGTATGAAAACAGCTTCATCCGTTGGAAAAAAAAGCTCCAACCAGACACTGCAAACCAGAGAAAAGTTGCAAATGTTGACAGAAAAAGCTTCAACCGTATATGGGAAAAGCTTCAAACGGCTATCGGCGACAGAAAAGCTGTGGTTGCAGCCCGCGGTCACCTCGGTCATCGCCGTCGCGCACCCTGGCCGCCGCGGGGCAGCACATGGACATCGCCGTGGTAGCACCCCGTCGCCCCGGTTGCAGCATCTCCCGTGGTCACCCCGGTCGCCGGCGAGATGGGATGGTCACCGCGCAGAGTTGCGATGGTCGCCGCGAGCTTGAGACCATGGTCGAGCGGGAGGAGAGGCGTGGTGCTGCGACCCGGGGGAGGGGGGGGGGGGGGGCAGCAGGAGAGCGCGAGATGTGGGGGTGCTGCATGCGCGAGATGCGGGGAGACGCGGGGAGACGCGAGGAAGAAGGAGCGACCGGCCCAATGTTCGGCCGGCGCTCCGAGGCCAAACGTTTTCCTTCGTTTCTGCTTTGCGATTCTGTGTACTGAACGCGTCCGGCACGTCGCGGGTCCACCATAGACAGATAAATTGTAAAATACTCCTGTCCGGTGGGCCATCTATTCGACAGACGTTTGTACCCCGCGGACGGCGAGAGGCAGAGCCGTGGCTCGAGATGTCCACCGGTGTCATGATCCCTGGGTCGGCCGCAGTAGATGCGGTTGGTGGTAGGAGAGGGAAGTTATCTTCTACCTCCCGTCCCTAGATCTTGGAGTGTTCATAGCGGCGAAGTAGAGGAGATAGATCATGTGACAGAGCAAGTGAAAAAATCCGGCCAGTATGGAGTTCTTGATGCAGCCCATAAGCATGTACGGGTCTGCTAGATCTCGTTGCTTCCTCGCGGCCTTGTAGATTTATGTTTATGAATGGATCTAACAGCTCTCCCCACCAATTGTGCAAGCAGCAGAACTTTGCTAGAAGAGGTGAAGGAGAACAACATCCCCATGAGTCCTCTACACTACCCACTGACGACGCCGCCAGCCGTTGAGGTTCCAACCACTGCGGCCTCGAGCGCAGACGCCCAGATTTGTGCTGCACAAGCTGCTCCAGAGTCAGGCAGTGGAGACAAGCATCAGGCTTCAGAGAACTCCATAGAGCAAGTAGACCCGAAAACTCCTGGCTGGACTAAAAGGTACATACAGATGTTCTGAACAAACTTTTGTTCTGGTTAGCTCACTTAGTTAACAAAAAAAATGTGATTTGGGGGAGGATAAATTACATAGAAATGGTAGTAGATGAGATATAGCTTAGTGTAGACTTGGGGGACTGTATGTGCAATGTTTGCTTGTTTCTGCTCCAAAAATGAGAGGGAAAAAATGATGCTTAATTCATATGATTCCATGCTGGAATAATATATGATCAATAAAACGCTCATGTATATTTAAGTGTTGATGGTAGTTGTCATCAAAATTTTGTGTGTCATGCTGGAATAATATATGATCAATAAAAGGTTCATGTATATTTAAGTGTTGATGGTAGTTGTCATCAAAATTTTGTGTGAGTGTCTCGTAAACAAGAATGCATTATGAAAAATGAAATAATATGTTTTGTCAATAGTACAGAATGAACAAGTTTAGTTGGTTATCACATAAGCGTGTATTCTGTAGAATTGAAACTATAAAGGGACTCACTACCCGAAAGTACTAATGTGAGCGCAAGCACCAGTGATCCCGCTATCTTTGCCATTGTTTGATGTCGTGATCTGTGCAGCAGGAAGCCTTTGTCCAGGTGCATCTTTCGCTTATCAATTTTTTATATAGGCCGTGGCCCACAGGTCAGATGGCGGCGGCAGTTATCTTTTCCGTGGATCGGAATGGGATTGACGATGTGGACCGTGTTGCCACGGATTCTGGACTAATGGAGCGGGGTCAGGACATTTATTACCGGCGACTGCTACAAATCAACCGACTGATTTCTTCACGAAATCAGTCGGGCCACGAGCTGTCCGATTCGTCCCTTGTAATCGCTGGATGGGTCAACGCGACTATGCATCGATCTCCTCTGTTCACACCAATCTGCTCCCCACGCTTCGTTCTTCTATGGTCACGGAGTGCAGCAATGGAACACGCGCTTTGCACTGGAAGCATCGTCACCCAACTCACAGTCGCCGCCACACAACATCGCCAGAAACCATTGCGGCGATGCCTCTTGGCACAACGCCGGCACCCACTTCATTGCAGCATCGCCGGCAGCGACGCCCCGCTTCACTTCAGCGTCGCCGGCAGCGGCGGCCTGCTTCATTGCAGCGTCGCTATCCTCAACTTGTTTGCAAGAAGACAATTATGAACAGGTGGATACCTTAATGTCATATATATATTGCTCTGATGCATATAGCCAAGATACATGTTGCATGTATATTTCCCACGAGATATCATCATGTTATGCACATCCTCAGGGGGAGTTCAGGGGAGCTCATACATGTTACATGTTTTCTTCAAAGCTTTCATACATACCTCTGCTATATCTGTATTTGAAGCTTTGATGTATGTTGTCATGAATTACCAAAAAGGGGGGGATTGAAAGCACATTTGCTCCCTTGGTGGTTTTGGTAATTTATGCCAACATACATGTTGTTGTACTAATGCTTTTATCTAGTGAATTTCAGACAAGTTCAACAATGACGTGGCAGGGACAAGAGGACGTGAAACCCCTTCAAAATGCTAAGGACAAGGATTGGCAAAAGATCAAGACTCTACATTTTTGGTTTAGTGATCCAAGATCACATTGAGTCCATAGGAAAGCCAATACTATTAAAAGGGGATGATGTGTTGCTTAATGGTCTTTTTGCTCAAGTGCTTAGTGACAGTACTCCTAAACCCTCAACCACTCTCTCTATCCAAATATGTCCTAAACCTACATTCCAACTCGGCTCCACCGAAATTTCCTATCCGGAGCCACCGAGTTCATCTAGACTTAGCCACTGCCAAAACCCTAACAAATCGGATCCACCGAAATGGATCTCGGTCCCACCGAGATGGCCTTGCCAACTCTGTAATCGTTTGCACTCACTTCGGTCTCACCGAGTTTTGCAAATCGGTCTCACCGAGATGGCTCGCCAACTCTCTGTTGCCTTATTGCTTCACTTCGGTCCTACCGAGTTGATGCAATCGGTGCCACCGAGATGAGGTTTGCCCTAGCCATTGCACTTCGGTCTATCTGAGTTGTTCCTATCGGTCCCACCCAGATTCCTAAAGTTCATATCTTTTACACAGTTCGGTGCTACCAAGATTATTGTTTCGGTGCCACCGAGTTGGGTCAAAAGTGTGTAACAGTTGGATTTTGTGTGGAGGCTATATATACCCCTCCACCACTTCATTCTCACAAAGAGAGCCATCAGAACGTGCCTACACTTCCACCATACATTTTCTGAGAGAGAACCACCTACTCATGTGTTGAGATCAAGAGATTCCATTCCTACCATTTGAACCTTGATTTCTAGCCTTTCCCAAGTTGCTTTCCACTCAAATCCTTCTTCCACCATAGCCAAATCTGTGAGGAGTTGTTTGAGTGTTGGAAAGACTCATTTGAAGCACAAGAGCAAGGAGTTCATCAACAACACACCGTCTATTGCCTTTTGGAGAGTGGTGCCTCCTAGATTGGTTAGGTGGCACTTGGGAGCCTCCGACATGATGTGGAGTTGAACCAAGAGTTTGTAAGGGCAAGGAGATCGCCTACTTCGTGAAGATCTACCCCGAGTGAGGCTAGTCCTTCGTGGACGTAAGCCATGGTGGAATAGACAAGGTTGCTTCTTCGTGGACCCTTCGTGGGTGGAGCCCTCCGTGGACTCGCGCAGCCGCTACCCTTCGTGGGTTGAAGTCTCCATCAACGTGGACGTACGATAGCACCACCTATCAGAACCACGCCAAAAACCACCGTGCCTTCATTGCGTTTGAAATCTCCGATCCCCTCCTTTACTTACATATGCAATTGCTTACTTTCCGCTGCTATACTCTTAGAATTGCATGTGTAGGGTGATGCTAGACTTGTATTGTTGCTAAAATCTGCCTACAACTAAAATTGGGAAAATGTAGGTTTTAATTGGTCAAGTAGTCTAATCACCCCCCTCTAGACATACTTTCGATCCTACAGAACGCTTCATGGCAGCGTCACCATCCTCGACTTGTCGTGCCGCCGGCAGCAGGAAGGAGACTGACGCTCCCGCGCCACCGGAAATGATGCATCGGCGTGCTCTGCTCCCGCGCCACCGGAGATGCTGCATCGGCGCTTCTCTGCTTCCGCGCCATCGAAGGCGCTGCATCGGCGCTCTCTGCTCATGCGCCACTGGAGACGCTGCATCGGCGCGCCCTGCCAACACTGGGCACTCCCTCGCAGCACCGCCGCGCTCACAAACACCAGCGGCAGCGAGGCCAGTGCAAGGAAGCTGCTGTAGCGCGACCGGGAGCTTTTGCATCATTGAATGGAGCAGCGTAGGCTTGCCACCAACGCTCATGGCGGAGAGAACGTGGAGAAGAACCGGAGATAGCGTACAGAACAAAAGGGGATCACATTTTGGAAGATAGAGAAGACGAGCGGTTCACACGCACGGGTTGAAGAGATGAGGTTGGGCGGTGGGTGGGCCCCATGAGAAAACGTGGCGTGTTTAGAGGTTGGTTGATGCCACACGTGTGAGAAACGAGCACCGAGCGATCGAGTTTGATCGGATGGCTTGGGACGCGGTTGATGGCATGCAAAGATCAGCCAGTTTAAACTAAGAGTTTTCCTTTATTACCAAGAACCGTTGGACATACTACCAATCTTCCTCATCACTGCACCTCCCTCTTCTTATTAAGTTGGATTCGACCCAGCTCGCTCGGAGACCAGTGTTTGAATCACCTTGAACCAGTGCAACTAGATCGAATCCTTCATTCCAGCATGTCTGGTTCGTCCTCCTCTGTCGGCGCATAGGTGATCCCGCCGTCCCTTGCCCTGAGTGCGGCGGCCGGGTTTACACCTGGATTGCTCGTGGGGGAGACAATGTTGGCCACCGTTTCTTCAAGTGCGTGAATAAAGCTGTAAGATTCTCCCAAAGCCGCCCTTTAAAATCACAATCGATCTTTAAATCACTGAACATGAAATAGCAATAGGTAGGCCGTGTCGAGGCAACGAACCTGACAATGAGTACTAGGGGTACGAACAAAGGGCGGAGCCTAGCTATGGCGCAAGTGTATCACTCGGATTTAGCGAGTTCGGGCCCTCTCAGAGAGGTAACAACTCTACGTGTCGTGCCCGGGGGCTTGTGTTTTCTCTTGGGGTATATGATTACAATGAGTGTTGAACCCTTGTTATGGAGCTGAGGGGAGGCTTATATAGAGTGCGCCTGGGCCCATCAATGCCACATTGCAAGGGAGATGAATGAACATAACTACAACATTTACTGGTAACGGCAGCTATAACTACACTTAATGACCAACGTTAAGCTACTCGACCGTTATGGCTCCCACATCGCCTGTACGTCTTCTCTTATCCGAGCGACTCTGGTCTGGCCGACTGATGGGAGACGTCCGAGTGCCGTTGATGCATCCGAGTGGATAATCAAGATTGCGCATCCGAATGCGCCCGTGGTCCGGAGACCCTCCAATGATGGTGTGGGGCCCTAGGTGGACCCTAGATGTCAGGTCTATGACCCTACCCTTAGTAGGTGACCCCATCATTAGCCCCCGAATCGGTTGGTTTCGTGCGACGAGTAGGCTGAACTCTTGTTTTGGGCCGAGTGCTTCAGAGGCACTCTAGGTCCGCTGTCAAGTGTTAACCTGTCGTTGCCTGAACGAGACCACAGCGGATTTTGGACTAAAAGATTTCCGACTGATCGGATCATGGTGACTGCTAGGTAAAATTTGGTGGCATTCATGTGTCTCTCGGGGGGCGATAGACTAGAGGTCTGATTGAGGACATGCCATGTAACTCGAGTGACGACGCCGGCGCGTGGACTGATTCTTCGGAGAGATGCCACTCAATATCCCGGGGAATGCCAGCGCGGGCCATCTTCGAGTCCAAATTTATGAGACTCGCGCCTTGGAGCCTAGAAGAAGGGCCAAGTCAACCCGTGGAGGGGCATCAAGCTCATCCCGTAGCAATCCTGAAGGTGACTTCAGTCGGGCATTTTACGTGTCCTGGTGCACGGTGACCCTCGGAGGGTGGTCGGTCGGACTGACAAGTGTCCTTTAGGAAAGGAACAGAAAGAAATCAATCGGATTGATTCGCGGCTGAAATTCCGGGATTCGAAATCGCGCGTGCGCGCGCGGAAGTGGTTACGTCGTGGCTAGTGGGGGAGGTGGAGCACGGCGCCTCGATCTCCGCCCCAAAAACCGCAACGTGGCTTGTTATCCCTACGCGCGCGACCGGCGCGGATGCCGTCCGATCCAGAGATCTGCCGCTGTGAATCCCCGAAGTGATTCTACCCGTGGTATAAAATCCGGGCGAGCTAGGGTAATTGCTCAGATCCCCTTTTCCCTTCGTCTTCTCCGCTTCCTCTCTCCAACCGCTTCTTCACTCCACGTGCCCGAGCACTCGAGTTCATGGGGAAAGAAACCACGGCCAAGTTAGGGAGGGCAAAGAAGGCGGGGAAAGGCGCATCGTCAAGCGCCGGCTCACCGGCGGGCCGCATCCAGGGAGACTGGATTCCGTCGCGGGTGACGGAGGAGCGATTCATGGAGCTGGAGGCCGAGGGGCTGATCCTGGCGGGCGGCTGGAAGTTGCCTGAGGCAGACGAGCTGGAGCCCGCGCCGCACGGAGACGAGTGCGTCCTCCTCGTCACCCACGTCGAACGAGGTTTCTCGATGCCTCCGCACCCCTTCTTTCACGCATTTTTGGATTTCGTCGGGGCGCAACTCCATCACCTCCCGCCGAATGCGGTAGTGTATTTGTCTGTGTTCATCTCGTTGTGTGAGAGCTTCATCTGTTGCTATCCCCACTGGGGGTTGTTCAAGCATATCTTCACCTGCCGCTCGATGACTGTGAAGAAGGACTCGCCGGATGGGGCAAAGACCAATGTGACCCAGCAGTGCGGCGGACTGGGCATTCAGCTCAGGGGGCACAGTGCCTTCCCCAAGATGAGTTTCCCCGACTCCGTCAAGGGCTGGCAGGACAGCTGGTTTTACTGCAGAGACGTTCCGAGTGAGGGTTGTCCGACTGGACTTCCGCCATACTTGGCGGCGAGGGTCACCGCTCCGCCGTCCCTCACAGTAGCCAAGGAGGAGAAAGTTGATGTGGGAATTCTGGTGGATGCCTTGGTGGGGGTAGTGAGAGCTGGAGTTGATGGGATGGACCTGCTGGAGGCATTCCTCAGTCGGCGGATCCAGCCGCTACAGGATAGGGAACATCCCATGTGGATGTACGAGGGGTCGAGTGACCCCACTCGAGTGCACCCCGATAATTTGTCAAAGAAGGCCGTCGAGGAGAAAATCAAGGCAATCACCTCCGCGCGGAGCTAGGAAAGTGCCCGCGTATGATCTGGATCACCAGCCCGCTGACGTAAGTTTACATCCCAGCCGAGTGATTTTTGTAATGACCTCTCTATGCTTGATTCTGATCTTGATGTGTTTTCTTTCAGCAGAGCTTCCAGAAGATGATTTCGCAGATCCCGAGTGTCGACCACGCCCCGACAATATCGCGAAGATGCTGAAGAAGAGGAGGAGAGCGATGACGACGACTCGGAGACTGAGGAGGGCGAAGAGGCAGAATCTTCTCCGTCCGAAGGGGGTCCTAAGGAGCCTCGCACCAAGGCCCACCACGATCCGAGTGCCCATGCGAGCGCGCTCAGGCACCAAGTGGAGCAAAGCCGACTGCCGCGGCTCCCGTCACTCACGGCTTGAAGCGTGGGCGAGCTGGATCGGCGGAGCCAAGCAAGAAACAGCTCAAACAGCCCAAACTCACCACCACCAAACCTCGGAAGGCTGCTCTGCCAAAGATCAAAGTGATGGTGCTGGTGGCCTCGACGTAAGTGATGAAGACTGAGCTTCTTCCGCTATGTTGATCCGTTTTGACTGATGGCCGAGTGATTTTGTGGATGCAGCAACGAGACGTCGACCACTTCCTCGGACCCAAACGCCCTCGAGAAGGGACAACCTGAGGCCGAAGCTACGGATGCCGCCACCTCCAAAGGTACCGACTGGTTCGTTTGAGTTTTAATCCGAGTGTTTGTTTGACTCATGTGCTTGCTTCTGGACGATTGCAGCTCCGAGTGAAGTTATTCATCTTGACGATGATGACAAGGCCGACCCGCCAAACCCAGAGGCCAGCGAGAAGACCCCGCCTGGAGGCGACATCATCATGCAAGAGGCTCCCGGCAGCCGAGTGGATCGGGTTTCGCCAGCGAAGGTCTTCACCGGGACTGCTTCTCCGGCGAAAGGCACTGTCCAGGCGACGGGTCCGCATGTGGAGGCAACTGGCAGCACTGAGATCGTGCCTGCGGCTCCCGTGCCTCCACCAGTGCCTGCTCCAAGCTCCAGCCTAGCCACTCTGTTCTCCCTGCAAAGGGTCCCTGAAGACCAAGTTGGGGCGAGCAAAGAAGCCCTATCGAGGTTGAGGTGATGAATGGCCGGGTGAAGGAGGCATATGACGCCTGCGAGGCCTTGAAGACCAATGTCCGAGTAAGTACCATCATAAGTACTACCTCCAGTCGAAGTTTCAAAGTTTTTCTGGGTTTCTTCCAGTGGGTTTGCATGGAGCTCACCCGCTGGGTGTTTTCCGTTCCAGTGGGGGCACGCTGGGTGCACCCACTAGGTGTAGTCCCCGAGGCTGCCGTCGACTGGAGTCGGTCGGCGGGAGTCTTAGGTTTACTTTGCGAATGTTTATCCACTCGGATCCGATCGGATCGGTCCGAGTCGTTTTTTTTCTTCTAGTGGGGGCACGCTGAGTGCACCCACTGGGTGTAGTCCCCGAGATTCCCGTTGACTGAAGTCCGTCGGCAGGAGTCTGAGAACTCTAGCGTTTTTTGCTCTGAGCATGATTGCCAATCATTTTATTTTTTGATTCATCTGAGTGGACGTCTTTGTAGTGGGGGCACGCTGAGTGCACCCACTGGGTGTAGTCCCCGAGACTGCCGTCGATTGCTGGCAATCGGCGGGAGTCTTTACATAAACAACACTCTCGCACTCGGAGTGCGATTGCCCACTCGGCAGACCAAGTGGGTGTCTTTGTAGGTTTAAGTGCAAAAAACTTCCGACTATGAACTACTCATCAATCAGATCCTGGGCTTGAACAGCGTCGGGGTACGCTTCCTCACTCGGTTGACCGAGTGGGTGTCTTGGTAGGCTTTAAGTGCGAAAAACTTCCAACTATGAACTACCCATGAATCAGAGTCTGGGCTTGAGCAGCATAGATAGCCGTGTGTTCATTCTGCACCATATCCGACTGATCGATTGTCTTGTTGTCTTATAACAGAGGGCCCGCGAGCTCGGAGCTCACTATACGCCACTTTGGAGAAGGAGGTGCTGCAGCTCCGTCTGGACCTAGACGCCGAGAAGCACAAGAGCGAACGTCTTGCTCAGGAGAAACGCACCTTGTGAGGTTAGTTTTGCTTATCGAGTGTCCATTGTGACTTGTTCACCTTTGATTCGAGTGAACTCGCTTTTGCAGATGTTCGTAGTGAGAATGCCCAACTTGTAAAGAGGCTCAGGACTTCTATTTCTTTAGAAACCATGAAGCAAGCGTTGGAGGACAAGGACACCAAGCTAGCAGATGCCTGGAAGAATGTGACCGCGAAGACCAAGGCTGCCGAGGACTCGCTGAAGACAGTCGAGCAGCTCAAGGAGGAGAACAAGACCCTGAAGGTCGCTGCCGAAGCGATGAAGAGTGAGATCTCCGAGCTCAAGACTCATTACGCCGAGTGGGAGACGAAATGCAACACTCAGGCGAGTGCCTTCGAGGAGGAGAAGAAAACTCTGAATGACAAGATCACTGAGCTCCTCAAGAAGAAGGCAAAACTCGAGCAGTACGTCGAGGAGTTCGGCGATGAGATGAACAAGAGACTCGAAGGTATGGCGCTCAGCCGAGTGAAACTTACTTACTTCTGATTTCTTGCAAGTGTTGATCCCCGAGTTGTTTTTGTCTGCAGAATTCTGCAACAACATCGAGTTGGAGACCGACAGGGTCGAGAAGGATCTGGACCCCTCAAGGCAACTTCTCAAGGACAGTGCTGTGCTACTTGTGAGCTGCGTTGGTAATTCCCTGAAGAGGAAGGGAGATGCGGTACTGTAGAGATAAGTATTTCCCTCAGTTATGAAACCAAGGTTATCAATCCAGTAGGAGAATCATGCAACACCTCGTTAGCAGCACCTGCACACAAAATAACAAATCCTTGCACCCAACGCAAACAAGGGGTTGTCAATCCCTCGGCGGTGAATTGCAAGATTAAATTGTATGTGATAGATAGATAGATTGAAACAAAAATACAAAATAAAATAAATAAAGAAAAAGTGCAGCAAAGTATTTTTAGGGTTTTTAATATATGATTTAGATAGACCCGGGGGCCATAGTTTTCACTAGAGGCTTCTCTCAAGAAAATAGCATATGGTGGGTAAACAAATTACTGTTGGGCAATTGATAGAAAAGCAAATAATCATGACGATATCCAAGGCAATGATCATGTATATAGGCATCACGTCCGAGACAAGTAGACCGACTCCTGCCTGCATCTACTACTATTACTCCACACATCGACCGCTATCCAGCATGCATCTAGCGTATTAAGTCCATAAAGAACGGAGTAATGCCTTAAGAAAAATGACATGATGTAGACAAAGTAAACTCACACATGAATAAACCCCATCTTTTTACCCTTAATAGCAATGATACATACGTGTCATGTCCCTTTCTGTCACTGGGATTGAGCACCGCAAGATCGAACCCATTACAAAGCACCTCTTCCCATGGCAAGATAAATCAATCTAGTTGGCCAAACCAAATCAATAGATCGGAGAAGAAATACGAAGCTATAATAATCATGCATAAAAGAGTTCAGAGAAGACTCAAATAATATTCATGGATAATCTGATCATAAACTCACAATTCATCGGATCCCAACAAACACACCGCAAAAAGTGATTACATCGGATAGAACTCCAAGAACATCGAGGAGAACATTGTATTGAAGATCAAAAAGAGAGAAGAAGCCATCTAGCTACTAACTATGGACCCGAAGGTCTGTGGTAAACTACTCACGCATCATCGGAAGGGCAACAAGGTTGATGTAGAGCCCCTCCGTGATCGATTCCCCCTCCGGCGGAGTGCCGGAAAAGGCCTCCAGATGGGATCTCTCAAGAACAGAAGCTTGCGGCGGCGGAAAAAGTATTTCATGGACTCCTCTATTGGTTTCCTGATTTTAGAGAATTTATAGTGGTGGAATTAGGTCAAACGGAGCTGTGGGGGCCTCACAAGCCACCAGGGCGCGCCACCCCCCCTGGGGCGCGCCCTGGTGCCTCGTGGGCCACTGCTCCATCTTCTGGCCCCCTCCCGAAGCTTCCAGTACTTGTTATGTCCAGAAAAAAATCTCCAAAAAGTTTCGTGGCATTTGGACTTCGTTTGGTACTGATATTCTGGAAAACCAAAAACAGGCAAAAAACAGCAACCGGCACTGGGCACTAAGTTAATAGGTTAGTCCCAAAAAATGATATATAATTTATGTAAATGTATATAAAAACATCCAAGATTGATAATATAATAGCATGAAACAATCAAAAATTATAGATACGTTGGAGACGTATCATGCTGCCATGGGTATCCTTCGGCTGGACGATCGTCTCGACAATGTCGTGGGGTATGTCACCCGCTTGAGGTTCGCGATGGCAAAAATCAACAAGGAGCTGCAGCCTGACGAGAGTTTTCAGAGTGATCTTGAGGCTATGATGAGCCGACTGAATGAAATCCCCAGACGAGTGCAGTCTTCGAAGAAGTCTGCGTCCATTGCAAGGATGTGGACGAAGAGAAGCTGAAGTTCCTCAAGGTCGTCAACAAGAAGAAGCTCAAGTTCAAGGACTTCATGGAGACGTTCATTAAAGCCGCCACTTGGATCGTAGATGGTATTGATCTGGACACCTTCGTTGACCCGGCTAGTCCTTCGTCCGACGCGTGAGCGGGATAAACTTATAATCCGATTGAATTTGCCTCGGTATGCCGAGTGGTTGATGTAACCGATATACTTTACTAAGCTTGGGGCTCATACACTTGATCTTTTGCTTCGTTAGTTTTAATTAGATGCTTGAATCCTTGTTTTTGCTGATGCATTTCTGACTTAGGCGAAGGCTGGTTCGCAGCTAAGCCCCCGAGTGAGGAGGGTGTCCTCACTCGGACAATTTTTTATACTTAGGCGAATTCCGGTTCGCTGCTAAGCCCCCGAGTGGAGAGGATGCTCTCACTTGGAGATGTTTTTAACTTAGGCAGATTCCGGTTCGCAGCTAAGCCCCCAAGTTAGGAGGATGTCCCCACTGAGATATGTTTTTAACTTAGACGAATTCTGATTCGCAGCTAAGCCCCCGAGTGAGGAGGATGTCCCCACTCGGATATGTTTTTAACTTAGATGAATTTTGGTTCGCAGCTAAGTCCCCGAGTGAGGAGGATGTTCCCACTCGGATATGTTTTTAACTTAGGCGAATTCTGGATTCGCGACTAAGTTTACCCGTTGGGGGTGTTCTAGATTCCGAGTGCTAATGTCACCGGAGTGAATCGTAGCATGTAGCCAAATTCGATGTTATACAGGAAAAGTAAGACTTTTATTCATCGAATGTCACTCGGAAAACTATTACAACGCTATTTTATTCTAAGTGAAAAACTTGCGGAGCAGGTCCACATTCCAAGCCTTGGGCTCTTCTATGCACTTGCTGAAGTTGTAGAGTCGATATGCTCCATTGTTCAGAACCTTTGAAATTGCAAAGGGTCCTTGCCATGAAAGGACCAGCTTGTGTGGTTTCTATTGGTGCAGTCGGAGGACCAAATCACCTTCCTGAAAGGCGCGCCCTCTGACATGCCTGTCGTGGTAGCGACGCAAATCCTGCTGGTAAGCAGTCGACCTGCAAGTGCCAGCTCGCGCTCTTCCTCAAGGAGGTTCAGACCATCTTGACGTGCTTCTTCAGCTTCCACTTCCAAATATAATTCCACTTGGGGGGAATTATGAAGTAAATCACTCAGAAGGACAGCTTCTGAGCCGTATACCATGAAGAAAGGAGTGCGATTCGTGGAGCGATTCGGGGTCATCCGTAAGCCCCAGAGGACTGACGGCAACTTGGCGACCCAAGCTCCTGCAGCATGCTTTAGGTCGCGCATAAGACGCGGCTTCAATCCTTGGAGTATCATCCCATTCACCCGTTCTGCCTGGCCGTTTGACTATGGATGAGCCACGGAGGCATAATCCACCCGAGTGCCTCGTGAGAAGCAAAACTCTCGGAATTCGTTCGAGTCCAAGTTCGACCCGTTATCAGTGATGACGTTGTGGGGGACTCCAAATCTGAAGACTATCTCTTTGATGAACTTGATTGTCGTGGTCAAGTCTAGGTTCTTGATGGGCTTTGCTTCAATCCATTTGGTAATCTTGTCCACTGCCACCAACAAATGAGTGAACCCGCTGGTGCCAGTTGATACGTCTCCAACGTATCTATAATTTTTGATTGTTCCATGCTATTATAGTATCAATCTTGGATGTTTAATATGCAATTATATGCCATTATATATCATTTTTTTGGACTAACCTATTAACCCAGTGCCCAGTGCCAGTTGCTATTTTTTGCTTGTTTTTGCCTTTTCAGAAAATCATTATCAAACGGAGTCCAAACGAAAAAAAACTTTGGATTAATTTTTTCTGGACCAGAAGGGACCCTCGAAGCTTCGGGAGAAGACCAGACGAGCCACGAGGGAGCGACAAGCTCGGGAGGCGCGCCCTGGGGGGTGCCCCCCAGGCTTGTGGAGCCCTCGTGGCACATCCTGACCTAATTCCAACGCTATAAATTCCCAAATATTCCCAATATACCAGAAAGATAGAAGAGAAAACCTTTCCGCTGCCGCAAGCCTCTGTTCTTCCGCGATCCCATCTAGAGGCCTTTTCCGGTATTCTGGCAGAGGGGGAATCGATCACGGAGGGCTTCTTCATCAACCTTGCTGCCCTTCCGATGATGTGTGAGTAGTTTATCACAGACCTACTGGTCCATAGCTAGTAGCTAGATGGCTTCTTCTCTCTCTTTGATCTTCAATACCATGTTCGCCTTGATGTTCTTGGAGTTCTATCCGATGTAATCTTCTTTTGCGGTGTGTTTGTTGGGATCCGATGAATTGTGAGTTTATGATCAGATTATTCATGAGAAATATTTGAGTCTTCTCTGAACTCTTGTATGCATGATTGTTATAGCTTTGTATTTCTCTCCGATCTATCGATTTGGTTTGGCCAACTAGATTGGCTTATCTTGCAATGGGAGAGGTGCTTTGTGATGGGTTCAATCTTGCGGTGCTCAATCCCAGTGACAGAAAGGGACATGACACGTATTTGTATTGTTGCCATTAAGGATAAAAAGATGGGGTTTAACCATATTGCTTGAGTTTACTTTGTCTACATCATGTCATCTTGCTTAAGGCGCTACTCTGTTTTTATTAACTTAATACCCTAGATGCATGCTGGATAGCGGTCGATGGGTGGAGTAATAGTAGTAGATGCAGGCAGGAGTCGGTCTACTTGTCTCGGACGTGATGCCTATATACATGATCATTGCCATGAATCTGTCATAATTATTTGCTTTTCTATCAATTGCCCAACAGTAATTTGTTTACCCATCGTATGCTATGTGTTCGAGATAGAAGCCTCTAGTGAAAACTATGGCCCCCGGGTCTACTTTTATCATATATTAAAATCCAAAAATACCTTGCTGCAATTTATTTACTTTTATTTTATTTAGTATTTTACTTTATCTATCTATCACTATCAGAATTAATCCTTGCAAATAACCGCTAAGAGGATTGACAGCCCTCTTATTTGCGTTGGGTGCAAGTGTTTGCTTTTGTGTGTGTAGGTGCTGCTAACGAGGTCCTGTGTGGTTCTCCTACTGGATTGATAACCTTGGTTCTTAACTGAGGGAAATACTTATCTCTACTATACTGCATCATCCTCTCATCTTCGGGGAAATACCAACGCAGTCTACAAGTAACAGGAAGAATTTCTGGCGCCGTTGCCGGGGAGACATCACCAAAATCTATCAAGTACCTTCGCACAAACTATCATCCACTTGCATTTATTTTATTTGCCTTTTATTTGCATTTGCCTCTCATTTTTATCTCCCCCACTTCTAAAACAATTTTACAAAAACACAAAAATATTTTTGTTTGCTAGTTTGCTTGCTCAAAGTTGCTATCATGACTAAGTTTGGGAAAATTGGTAACTCTCCCGCGATTATAGCGGATTCTTTAGACAATCCTTCCGTACTTTTGAAGTTTATAAATGATAAAAAGAAAGGGGTTCCTAAAGTTGCTAAAGAAAAATTAGATAACCTTGCCAATGATGATCCTGATAAAGAACAACCCACTATCATGCATACTAAAAAACTTCGTATAGGTAGTGGTAATATTATTGGAAAAGGTGTTATTCAGGATTTCTTTACTTGTGCGGGCATGTTACCTATGTTAGGAGGATCAATTCTTAATAAAACTTCTAGCTTTTCGGATGCCATATCTTTGCTTATAGTTGAATTTGAGAGACAATTTGTGCATATGCATCCCGCTATACAAAGGATACTCCTAGAGTTTTCAAATATCCGTAATCCTTCTGTTAAACGCGTAGCCACTTTATTCCTAGCTTATGAGTTTGGCCACATCATGAAAGAGGCCCGTGAAATATTTGCTCATTACAATATAAATAGTGGATGTCCTCCTATAGAAGAAATCCTTTACAACCAGGCGGCAATGAGGAGATTATAATCTCCAGATTATGCTGCTTATAATGAGAACCTTAGAAAGAAGGTTTCCCCATCTACTTTACTTGATAAAATTTCTGAACTCAACGATAATTTTGCTATACAAAATAATGGATTGGGACTTGTGCTTGAGAAAAAAATAAAAGGAGCATATTCAAAAAAATATGTATAAGGAAGAAATAGTCATCACTTAAAAAAGGCCAAAGGAGGAATCCCCTCCTCCTAAACTTGATCTTACGGATCCTTATCCTATTAAATTTAGCCCTTTTGAGTACTTTTGCTTTCCACTTAGAAAACTTGCTGCTGAAAGAAGGAAGTATGAGATGAGCATGGATGATCTCCCTTACCTTTATGACAACACTTGAAACTATGTATTATGCCTAGCTATGGGCATAAAACAATATCGCTTGTTGGGAGGCAACCCAATGAATAAAATAATTTTTTGTTTTACCTTCTGTTCTTCAGTGTTTACACAATTATAGCATCTGTTATGATTGTGTTTTTATTTTTTAGTCAGTGTTTGTGCCAAGTAATACCTTTGGGATGATTTGGAAGATAGTATGATTGATGCTGTAGGAAAACAGAAACTTTTGCGTCCAGTGCTGGAATTTTGATTTTTTGCTGGAGCGTGATAAAACTATGAATTTTTACAAAGTATTGGAATATGAATTTCCCACGTTTTCCTAATTTTTCAGAAAGTTTGGAGTTACATAAGTATGACTTTAATTCAGATCTTTACAGACTGTTCTGTTTTAGACAGATTCTGTTTTTGTTGCATAGTTTGCTTATTTTGATGAATCTATGGATCGTATCGGGGGGTATGAGTCATGGAGAAGTTGGAGTACAGTAGCATTATGTCAATATAAAATGTGAATCAATTTACAACAGCACTTAAAGTTTAAGATTTATTTGTTATACTAACGGATCTCACAAGGTTTCTGTTGAGTTTTGTGTGCTAAAGTTTTCAAGTTTTGGGTGAGACTACGATGGATAAAGGAATAAGGAGCGGCAAGAGCCTAAGCTTGGGGATGCCCAAGGCACCCCAAGGTAATATTCAAGGAAGACTCAAGCGTCTAAGCTTGGGGATGCCCCGGATGGCATCCCCTCTATCGTCTACAATCTATCGGTATATCACTTGGAGCTATATTTTTATTCATCACATGATATGTGTTTTACTTGGAGTGTCTTGTGCTATAGTTTGTTTGCTTTTTAGTTTGTCACAATCATCTTTGCTGAACACACCTTTTTGAGAGGGACACACACTATTCGTGATTTGTTAGAATACTCTATGTACTTCACTTATATCTTTTGAGCTAGGCAGTTGCTCTAGTGCTTCACTTATATCTTTTAGAGCACAACGGTGGTTATATTTTAAAGAAATAGTTGCACTCTCATGCTTCACTTATATCTTTTTGAGAGTCTAATAAATAGCAATGGTAATATGCACGCGTTGTGAATTTGGTCCTAATATGATAGGTATTCAAGAGGGATATAATAAAAACTTTCATGTAGATCACTGAATATGATAAGTTTGATTCCTTGCAATAGTTTTGCGATATTAAGATGGTAATATGTGGGAGGTGCTAGTACATAATTGTGGTTTAGTAAGAATAATTGTGTTAAGGTTTGTGATTCCCGAAGCATGCACGTATGGTCTGTCGTTATGCTAAGAAGTTGGAGCATGATTTATTATTGATTGTCTACCTTATGAGTGGCGGTCGGGGACGAGCGATGGTCCTTTTCTACCAATCTATCCCCCTAGGGGCATGCGTAGTAGTACTTTGCTTCGAGGGCTAATAAACTTTCACAATAATTATGTGAGTTCTTTATGACTAATGTGAGTCCATGGATTATACGCACTCTCACCTTTCCGCAATTTGCTAGCTTCTTCGGTACCGTGCATTGCCCTTTCTCACATCGAGAGTTGTTGCAAACTTCGCTAGTGCATCCAAACCACGTGATATGATACGCTCTATCACACATAAGCCTCCTTATATCTTCCTCAAAACAGCCACTATACCTACCTATCATATCATTGCACATTCCGAGATATATTGCCATGAAACTTCCACCGTTCTTTTTATATAACAGACATCGTCATTGTCATATTGCTTTGCATGATCATATAGCTGACATAGTATTTGTGGCTCAGCCACCGTTCATCATTTTTATACATGTTACGCTAGTATCATTGCACATCCTGGTACACCGCCAGAGGCATTCACATAGAGTCATATTTTGTTCTAGTTTGGAGCTGTAATTTTTTTTTTGAGTTGTAAGTAAATAGAAGTATGATGATCATCATTATTAGAGCATTGTTCCAATGAGGAAATAAAAATAAAAAGAAAAAAAAGAGGCCAAAAAAGAGCCCACGAAAAAAAAGAAAAAAAGAAAGAAAAAAATAAATAAAATGAGAGAAAAGGAGAGAAGGGGTAGTGTTACTATCCTTTTCCATACTTGTGCTTCAAAGTAGCACCATGTTTTCATATAGAGAGTCTCCTATTTTGTCACTTTCATATACTAGTGGGAATTTTTCATTATAGAACTTGGCTTGTATATTCCGATGATGGGCTTCCTCAAATGCCCGAGGTCTTCATGAGCAAGCAAGTTGGATGCACACCCACTTAGTTTTCATGTTGAGCTTTCATACACTTATAGCTCTTAGTGCATCCGTTGCATGGCAATCCCTACTCCTCGCATTGACATCAATTGATGGGCATCTCCATAGCCCGTTGATTAGCCGCGTTGATGTGAGACTATCTTCTTATTTTTTATTTCCCCTTATTAATCTCTACCACCATATTTTATTCCACCCATAGTGCTATATCCATGGCTTGCACTCATGTATTGCGTGGGGGTTGAAAAAGCTGAAGCGCGTTAAAAAGTATGAACCAATTGCTCGGCTTGTCATCGGGTTAGTGCATGATAAATACTTTGTGTTAAGAAGATGGAGCATGACAGGATTATATGATTTTGTAGGGATAACTTTCTTTAGCATTTTTATTTTGAAAGGCATGATTGTTTGTTAGTATGCCTGAGTATTGATGTCTTTATATCAAATTATAGACTAAAATTCTGTTTTTATCATTTACCTACTCGAGGACCAGCAGGAATTAAGCTTGGGGATGCTTGATACGTCTCCAACGTATCTATGAATTTTTTATTGTTCCATGCTATTATAGTTTCAATCTTGGATGTTTTATATGCAATTATATGCCATTATATATCATTTTTTGGGACTAACCTATTAACCCAGTGCCCAGTGCCAGTTGCTATTTTTTGCTTGTTTTTGCCTTTTCAGAAAATCATTATCAAAAGGAGTCCAAAGGAAGAAAAAACTTTGGATTAATATTTTCTGGACCAGAAGGGACCCTCGAAGCTTCGGGAGAAGACCAGACGAGCCACGAGGGAGCGACAAGCTCGGGAGGCGCGCCCTGGGGGGCGCCCCCCCAGGCTTGTGGGCCCCTCGTGGCACATCCTGACCTAATTCCAACGCTATAAATTCCCAAATATTCCCAATATACCAGAAAGACAGAAGAGAAAACCTTTCCGCCGCCGCAAGCCTCTGTTCTTTCGCGATCCCATCTGGAGGCCTTTTCCGGTACTCTGCCGGAGGGGGGAATCGATCACGGAGGGCTTCTTCATCAACCTTGCTGCCCTTCCGATGATGTGTGAGTAGTTTACCACAGACCTACGGGTCCATAGCTAGTAGCTAGATGGCTTCTTCTCTCTCTTTGATCTTCAATACCATGTTCTCCTCGATGTTCTTGGAGTTCTATCTGATGTAATCTTCTTTTGCGGTGTGTTTGTTGGGATCCAATGAATTGTGAGTTTATGATCAGATTATTCATGAGAAATATTTGAGTCTTCTCTGAACTCTTGTATGCATGATTGTTATAGCTTTGTATTTCGCTCCGATCTATCGATTTGGTTTGGCCAACTAGATTGGTTCATCTTGCAATGGGAGAGGTGCTTTGTGATGGGTTCAATCTTGCGGTGCTCAATCCCAGTGACAGAAAGGGACATGACATGTATTTGTATTGTTGCCATTAAGGATAAAAAGATGGGGTTTAACCATATTTCTTGAGTTTACTTTGTCTACATCATGTCATCTTGCTTAAGGCGTTACTCTGTTTTTATTAACTTAATACCCTAGATGCATGCTGGATAGTGGTCGATGGGTGGAGTAATAGTAGTAGATGCAGGCAGGAGTCGGTCTACTTGTCTCGGACGTGATGCCTATATACATGATCATTGCCATGAATCCATCATAATTATTTGCTTTTCTATCAATTGCCCAACAGTAATTTATTTACCCACCGTATGCTATGTGTTCGAGAGAGAAGCCTCTAGTGAAAACTATGGCCTCGGGTCTACTTTTATCATATATTAAAATCCAAAAATACCTTGCTGCAATGTATTTACTTTTATTTTATTTAGTATTTTACTTTATCTATCTATCACTATCAGAATTAATCCTTGCAAATAACCGCTAAGAGGATTGACAACCCTCTTATTTACGTTGGGCGCAAGTGTTTGCTTTTGTGTGTGTAGGTGCTGCTAACGAGGTTCTGTGTGGTTCTCCTAATGGATTGATAACCTTGGTTCTAAACTGAGGGAAATACTTATCTCTACAATACTGCATCATCCTCTCCTCTTCGGGGAAATACCAATGCAGTCTACAAGTAGCACCAATCCGTAGGGGTCTGACCATGTCCAGCCCCCAGACGGCGAATGGCCATGTGAGCGGAATTTTCTTCAGCGCGGACGGTGGTTTGTGTGACTGATTTGCATAGAATTGGCGTCCAGCACACTGCTCCACTATGTCTCTGGCTGCCTCATTGGCGCGGGGCCATTAGAAGCCTGCCGGAAACGCTTTAGCAACCAGCGTTCGAGAGGAAGCATGGTGCCCGCATGTTCCCGAGTGAATCTCTTGCAAGATCTGCAGTCCTTCTGGTGCTATGCAGCGTTGAGTGACGCCAGAGGTACTCTTCTTGTATAACTGATCTCCCATGATGGTGAAAGCCTTTGATCGATGGATGATCTGACGGGCTTCCACCTCATCTTCGGGCAGCTCCTGCCTGAGCAGGTATGCTATGTACGGTTCAGTCCACTCGGGGACGATCACCAGTACTTCATGAAACAAATCGATCACCGCTGGAAAATGTCAACTTCTGTTGGATTGGACGGTCCGACTGCTTGCGGGGGCTCCTCCACGAATCGATCTTCTTTGACCGTCGGGGAGTGTAAGTGCTCAAGGAACACATCTTTGGGTACTTCTTTCCGAGTGGAGCTGATCTTGTCAAAATCATCGGCGCCCTGGTTCTTGAGACGAGGCACGTGATGAAGCTCCAACCCTTCGAAGTTCTTCTCTAGTTTTTTGACTGCGTTGCAGTATCCTGTCATGGCTGGGCTGCGGATGTCCCATTCCTTCATCACTTGGTTCACCACAAGGTCTGATTCACCATAGACCATCAGTCGGCGAATGCCGAGTGAGATAGCCATTCGCAATCCATATAGGAGGGCCTCATACTCGGCTTCGTTGTTGGAGGAGTCGAAGTGAATCTGCAGCACATAACTGAGTCGGTCTCCCTTAGGAGAGATTAGGACTACTCCAGCCCCTGAGCCGTGAAGCATCTTAGAGCCATCGAAGAACATGGTCCAGTGCTCGGGGAGGCTCAGGGCCGACTGCTGTTGTTTCGTCCATTCAGCCAGAAAATCGACCAGCGACTGAGACTTGATAACTTTATTGGCTTCAAACTTGATGTCCAGAGGGAGGAGTTCAATAGCCCATTTGGCCACTCGTCCAGTTGCGTCCCTGTTGTTCATGATTTGGGACAATGGAGCGTCGCTGACCACCGTGACCGAGTGCTCTTGAAAATAATGAGCCACCTTCTTTGCAGTCAGATAAATACCATAAACCAGCTTCTGATAGTGTGGGTATCTCTGCTTGGAAGGTGTTAGGACTTCAGAGATGTAATAGACTGGGCGTTGGAGCTTGAAGGCTTTGCCTTGTTCCACACGCTCCACAGTGAGCACGGTGCTAATCACTTGATTTGTGGCCGCGATGTACTAGAGTAAAGGCTCTTGGCTGCCCAGAGCAGCAAGCACCGGCTGGGTGGAGAGCAGAGCTTTGAGTTCTTGGAACGCAGCTTGCGCTTCATTCGTCCACTCGAATTTGTCTGACTTCTTCAAGAGTCGGTAAAGCGGCAGGGCTTTTTCACCGAGTCGTGAAATGAATCTACTCAGGGCTGCAAGACAGCCCGTGAGTCTCTGCACGTCATGGAGACATTCTGGTTGCTTCATTCAGACTATAGCACCGATCTTCTCAGGGTTAGCATCGATCCCACGTTCGGAAACAAGGAAGTCGAGTAACTTGCCGGCTGGAACCCCGAAAGTGCAAATGGCTGGGTTGAGCTTTATTTCGAATGTGCGCGGGTTTGCGAAGGTCTCGGTGATACGTCTCCATCGTATCTACTTTTCCAAACACTTTTGCTCTTGTTTTGAACTCTAATTTGCATGATTTGAATGAAACTAACCCGGACTGACGCTGTTTTCAGCAGAACTACCTTGGTGTTGTTTTTGTGCAGAAATCAAAGTTCTCAGATTTGGACAAAACTTTTTGGAGAATTTTTATGGAATATATAAAAATTATTGGCGTAAGAATCAACAGAAGAGGGGCCACCTGTTGCCCACAAGGCAACAGGGCGCGACCCCCCCTAGGGCGCGCCCTGATGCCTTTTGGGGCCCACAAGCGGCCGTCTGACCTAATTCCAACGCTATAAATTCTCTTTCCCCGAGAAAAAATAAGAGAAGAAGTTTCATTGCGTTTTACGATACGGAGCCACCGCCACCTCCTATTCTTCATCGGGAGGGCTGTGGAGTCCGTTCGGGGCTCCGGAGAGGGGGATTTGACGTCGTCGTCATCATCAACCATCCTCCATCACCAATTTCATGATGCTCACCACCGGGCGTGAGTAATTCCTTCGTAGGATTGCTGGACGGTGATGGGTTGGATGAGATTTACCATGTAATCGAGTCAATTTGTTAGGGCTTTGATCCCTAGTATCCACTGTGTTCTGAGATTGATGTTGCTATGACTTTGCTATGCTTAATGCTTGTCACTAGGGCCCGAGTGCCATGATTTCAGATCTGAACCCTTTATGTTTTCATGAATATATTTGTGTTCTTGATCCTATCTTGCAAGTTATATGCACTTATTACGTGTCATGATCCGCATACCCCAAGGTGACAATAATTGGGATTCTTTCCGGTGATTGGCGTAGTTTGAGGAGTTCATGTATTCACCAAGTGCTAATGCTTTGTTTCGGTTCTCTATTAAAAGGAGGCCTTAATATCCCTTAGTTTCCTTAAGGACCCCTCTGCCACGGGAGGGTAGGACAAAAGATGCCATGCAAGTTCTTATTATAAGCACGTATGACTATATACGGAATACATGCCTACATTACATTGATGAATTGGAGCTATTGTGTATCGCCCTAGGTTGTGACTGTTATATGATGAATATCATCCAACATAATTATCATCACCGATCCAATGCCTACGACTTTCTCATATTGGTTTGTGCTAAGTTACTTTGTTGTTACTGCTTTACACTTGCTACAAAACTGCTACTGTTACTGTTGCCGTTACTATTGCTATTGTTGCTACTGCTATCAAAACTATCATATTACTGTGCTACTAAATATTCTGCTGCAGATATTTTATCTTCAGGTGTGGTTGAATTGACAACTCAACTGCTAATACTTGCAAATATTCTTTGGCTCCCCTTGTGTCGAATCAATAAATCTGGGTGAAATACTACCCGCAAAAACTGTTGCGATCCCCTATACTTGTGGGTTATCAAGACCTTTTTCTGGCGCCGTTGCCGGGGAGCATAGCTCTATTTGTTGAGTCACTTGGGATTTATATCTGTTGATCACTATGAAGAATCTGAAAGACTCTAAGACCAAGATTGTTCCCTCTAAGACGAGGGGAGGTAAGGAACTGCCATCTAGCTCCGCACTTGATTCACCTTCTGTTTTGAGTAGACTTGCGACACCACCACCTGTTATGCATTCTAAAATGTCGCAAGTTATTGATGATACTACTTCTGCAATGAATGATACTTATGATGATGCTAGTACTATGCTTGATAATACTGTGCCACTTGGTGAATTTCTTGATGAACAACTTGCTAAAGCTAAAGAAATTGAGAATGCTGAAAATGTTGAAACTCTTGAGAATTATGATTCACCTATTATGCCTAGCTCTCCTACTAGAGCTGAAATACCTGAAACATCTGATGAACATGTCTTTGATAGGGAGACGGATAGGGCAATTCTTGCTTGTAAGGATAGAGATGAAGTTAAAACCTTGCTTGCTGAGTTGAAAGAAAAATCTATGAGGGAGAGAATGAAATATGATCCTAAGTTTGCTACCTCTCCCATATTTGTTACCGATAAGGATTATGAATTTTCTGTCGATCCTGAGTTAATTACTTTGGTTGAATCTGATCCTTTTCATGGTTATGAATCTGAAACTGTTGTGGCGCACCTTACTAAGTTGAATGATATTGCCACCCTATTTGCTCATGAGGAAAAAATTCGCTATTACTATATTCTTAAGTTGTTTCCTTTCTCATTAAAGGGTGATGCTGAGAAATGGTTTAATACTCTTGCTCCTGGTTGTGTGCGTAGTCCCCAGGATATGATATATTACTTCTCTAAAAAATATTTTCCTGCTCATAAGAAACAAGCTGCCTTACAGGAAATATTAAACTTTGTGCAAATTGAAGAAGAGAATGTCCCTCAAGCTTGGGGGAGGCTTCTCCAATTACTTAATACTTTGCCTGATCATCCTCTTAAGAAAAATGAAATACTTGATATCTTTTATAATGGACTAACCGATGTTTCTAGGGACTACCTAGATAGTTGTGCTGGTTGTGTTTTCAGGGAACGAACTGTTGGACAGGCTAAAGTACTATTGAATAATATATTGAGAAATGCTGATGATTGGACACTTCCTGAACCACCACCTAAGCCAACTCCGAAGAAGAGAGGTATTCTATTCCTCAGTCCAGATATGCAAGAAGCTAAGAAATCTATGAAGGAAAAAGGTATTAAAGCGGAAGATGTTAAGAATTTACCACCTAGAAATACATGGGCTCGACATCCCGACACAGGTAGTGGAGGTAAATTCTCTCACTAGATTTGATGAAGGTGATATTGCGTATAATAAATCGGCTAGTCAATGCCTGTATGAATTTGATAATTACATCATTAAACAGGAACACTTTAATATGTATGTTAGCAATCAACTAAAACAGAATGCCATCATGATTGAACGCTTGAGTGATTTGATGTTTAGAATTGCTAATGATGTTAAAGGTTTAAGTAAACATGCCTCTATGGTTCAGACTCAGTTAGAACAAGTAGCTAAGTCACAAAATGATTTGCTTGGTGAGATGAACAATAAAATGAATGATCATGCTGTTAGAGTTGTCACTAGAGGAGGTAGAATGACTCAGGATCCTCTATATCCTGAAGGCCATCCTAAAAGAATTGAACAAGATTCTCAAAGAAATAATATTGATGCACCTAGTCCATCTAAGAAGAAAAAGAAAAAGAAAAATGATAGGACTTTGCATGCTTCTAGTGAACCTGAGGTAGAAAAACCTCCTGAGAATCATAATGATGTTTCTATTTCTGATGCTGAGACACATCTGGTAATGAACATACACCTAGTGATAATGATAATGATAATGATGATGTTCATGTTGATGCTCAACCAGATAATGATGTAGAAATAGAACCTGCTGTTGATCTTGATAACCCACCTCCTAGGAATAAAAGATATGATAAAAGAGACTTTGTTGCTAGAAAACATGGAAAAGAGAGAGAACCATGGGTTCAAAAACCTATGCCTTTTCCTACCAAACCATCTAAAAACAAGGATGAGGAAGATTTTGAGTGCTTTGTTGAAATGCTTAGACCTGTCTTTTTGCGCACTCGCTTGATTGATATGTTGAAAATGTCTCCCTATGCTAAATACATGAAAGATATTGTCACTAATAAAAGAAAGATACCTAAGCTGAAATTTCCACCATGCTTGCAAATTATTCTTTTAAGGGTGGAGTACCTAAAAAGTTAGGAGATCCGGGAATACCTACTATACTATGCTCCATTAAAAGAAGTTATGTTAAAATTGCTTTATGTGATTTGGGAGCCGGTGTTAGTGTTATGCCTTTCTCTTTATATAAAAGACTCGATTTGAATAAGCTCACACCTACTGAAATATCTTTGCAAATGGCTGATAAATCAACTGCTATACCTATTGGAATTTGCGAGGATGTGCCTGTTGTTGTTGTTGCGAATGTTACTATTTTAACGGACTTTGTTATACTTGATATGCCTGAGGACGACAACATGTCGATTATCCTTGGTAGACCCTTTTTTAACACTGCAGGGGCTGTTATTGATTGCAATAAAAGCAAGGTCACTTTTCATGTCAATGGTAATGAGCATACGGTTTATTTCCCGAAGAAACAAAGTTCGGTGAATGGTATCAATTGTATTGAAAAGGTTTCGACAATCACTATTGGGGGATTCAAATTTCCTCTTTCTACTGTCAAAAAGAAATATGAAATCCTTATTGTTTGGGGAATACATATCCCCGTTGAGGTAACTTAGTGTTATACGAAAATTCTTCGGTTTCATGTCACTCGGAAATAGTTTGTTAATGAGACTTAATCAACCTTATTAATGGATTCTTTTTGAGGGATATGTGGTCGATGAATTTAGTAAGCACAACTTTCTGTAATCTTAGTTTGCTCTCTGTTATTTTTAGTTTAAATAAAATAAGATGCCATGATTATCCTATTTTCTGAATTATCCGTGCAATAAAAAAATGGCCCAAAAATAAAAGTGCTCAGAATGCAATAAAATTTTGACATGATTTTTTCTGGAATATATTAGAATTTTTGGCACTGAGAACAACCCAGGGGGGGTGCACCTATTGCCCACAAGGCAACAGGGCGCGACCACCCCCCAGGGCGCGCCAAGATGCCTTGTGGGTCCCACAGGGACCCACTCACTTATCCATTAAGCCCACTTCATCTCCTACCTCCAGAAAAAAAATCATTGTAGCTCTCTCTCCCATGTTCTTGCTCCCAAACCAGAGATTTTCTATCTCTTTGCTCGGAGCTCCGTTTCCGAAACTGTTTTGAGGGATTGCTCCTTGGTATGTGACTCTCCCATTGCTCCAATTAGTTTTTGATTTAGTGAATTATATTTTGCAAAAAATGCTGCTATTGGTGCTACTGAAAGTGAGCTTGCATGTTGAATTCCTTGAGTTCTAAGTAGTTTGAATGCTTGATATAGCCTCTAGGCACTTGTATGAGTAGTTGCTATCAATCTTGTGAAGTTTTGTTAACATCTTTTTGTGGTCCAAAAAAATTTTAGAAATTTTTTTGTAGGAAGATGAACATTTTCAGGAGGAGTTCTTCAAGGAGGAGGTCCTCCGAGGCATAATCGAGTGAAAGCCCAGCACGCCAATCATATGTTGAACCTAGGGCAAGTTCGGTGCGAGGTGTCGAAGCAAAATCATGTCGATGGCCGTGCGACGAATTCACGCTGAGTGCAGGCATCATGGAAGAATTTAACCAATATATTCACAACATTGAGCTCTCCGCCTTCATCGCAGATAAGCCACCGCAGCACTACAACCTTACTCATTCATTCACTCAAAACTTTGAATATCATCCGCGCACTTCTAGAGTTTTATTTCATCTCTACGATAGATCTTATAGTATGCCTCTAGAAGAATTCTGTGATGCCTGCAAAATTCCATTTTGGGGTTCACTTAGCGAACCTCGACAATCTGATTATGAACTGTTTCTCAACAGTATGTGCAATGGTGAGGATAGGGGAGTTACGCAAGCTAGGATAAAGAGCATTCACTTTCCCGCTATTCGCTACTTTGCACTTTTTAATGGCAAATGCATTGTTGGGAAACAAGATTGTAGTGCACTTTGTGCCCCTGACCTGAGCCTTATTCACGCTGCTTTAACGGTAGCAGACATTATAATCTTGGGGCCATTGTTGCACGTAGGTTGCAGCGCAACTCGGGTAATGGTGATTTATATGGAGGAATTTATGCCTCCCGAGTAGCTGCAAGGCTAGGGGTCTCGCCCAGGCCTAATGATCCTCTTTTACCTGATAAATATCTAAATTTTGAGGCAATGCAGAACCATGAGTTCATGAAGCGCAACACTCACAGTTATGATTATAACTTGATATTCGATAAATATCGTTCTGTGTTTGTTGTTTTGCCTGCTCCTGTCCTCTTTGACTTTTAGAACAAACAGAGATATTTTCTTCATAAGAACGAGGTGCACGAGTACAACGCGGCAGTTGAGGCTGCCCGTCTGGCTGAGGAGGCGGCTGAGAAAACCTCCGCAAGCTACCACTTCAATTATT
Source organism: Elymus sibiricus (assembly GCA_039707655.1). Lineage (NCBI taxonomy): Eukaryota > Viridiplantae > Streptophyta > Magnoliopsida > Poales > Poaceae > Elymus > Elymus sibiricus. The sequence goes on from CM077664.1 coordinate 210,754,032, forward strand.
ATCCTGGACATCCATGGCAGTAGACCAAGTTAGGCCAAAAGCCTAAGGTTGGGGGAGTATGTATCTCTCATCGACATTACATTCATGTTCACACATTCATTTCAGTTGTCGGTGTTCATACTTTTTCATTGTATATCCATGTTAGTTTTATTTTCACTTTCTTCTTGTGTGTTTGAAAAACTTCAAAAACCCAAAAATATTTCTTGCTTCTTTTCGGTTTTTCTTTCCCGTTTGTTAGTTTGTAGTATTAAAAGAAAACCCAAAAAGATTTCTCGTTTCTTCTTTTGCTTGTTGGGAGTTCTCCCGTGTAAATAGTTTTTCTTGCTTTTCATGTTTCTTCTTTAATTTGCTTTCTTCAGAAAAACTAAAAACTCCAAAAATATTTCAGTGCGTGTCGTGGTTTTGTCACGGCAGATGTCCTCGTGAAAAGGACTTAGTGGTAAGGCCATCGCAACTAGGTGGAAGCTTGAAGGGGTTGGTCAGAATTGAGAGACATGAGTTTTTACCCAGGTTCGGCCCCTCACGGTGGAGGTAAAAGCCTACATCCTGCTTGATTGCTATTGATGATGATGATCTCGATTACAAGGGTGCGCTTTTGCTACCTCTAATCTCGAGAGCTTCTACTTTTCTGTCTATCTTCACTTGTCCCTCTTGGGGTGCCTTGCCCCTCCTTATATAAGTTGAAGGGGCGGCTTACATGTAGAGTCCTAATAGGAATAGGACTAGTCTATTTTCTATTACAAGTCGAATCCTAGTCCAGGTCTTGCTTCCCTTGTCAGGGAACTTTCCTCTTCTTGGACCTTCTCCGTGAGCCGGCCCATTGGGCAACCTATTCGTGCAATACTTGCCCTCGTATGTTTTGGAGATTGTTGACAGAAACAGGTATGGACTGATTTGTTTGCTAGTGCACACAGAGAGAAATAGTCCATGCAGTACCGAAGAGAATGTTGTCTCTGGTGTACAGTTCGAAGAACTTCACCGAAGATTATTTGCACCGCCGAGATGTATGAGCTACATCCTTTGAAGACTTGTAGACGAGAAGAATGAAGTGAAGAAGTTGACCCCTCGAAAATTTATTGCTGACGCGAAGCAATTGGTTCGGTGATTACGTCCGAAGAATATTGACTGCAGCGATGGGAGGCGAAGACGAAGTGAAGATGTAGCATTCTTTTCGTTGTTCTTCTTCCATTCATTTGAGTCATAGGACCTCCGTACTATTAAGAGGGGTATAGGTTCTCAAAGCTTAGATCCGCTATGATGCTTAGCCCAAACCTATGTGAGACTGAGAGAAATCTCTTTATGCTTCGAATGATTACCTACCAGCAGAAGACGTTGTTCTTCGTCGCTGTAGGAGATATCTTTCGAACTGAGGAGTTAGCATTACTTGCTCCGCATGTAATGTTACCGTTGTGCTCAATTCCGACCGTTGGACTCGTGTCGTTCGGCCATTGGCTGCTCCACATGTCCAATTTGGTCATTTCCCATCAGGGAAGGCTGCGGCTATAAATAGCCACCCCGCTCCAATGTTGCCCGTTGGCTGCTCCGCTTAAGATTTCTGAGAAGATTGATTGAGCATCCCCTCTACGAGTGATTTGAGTTTAAGATCCATCGAGAGAAAAACCAAGAGCCGAAACTTAGACAGTGGTTGAGCATCACAGTAGTTCTGAGTTAGAGTTCTTGTACCTATTACTCTTGAGAGTTGCGCACTCTCTAGACGGATAGGTGCCGGCTCGAGTGTCGAAGAGTAATTGTCTTCACCGAGCAAGATCTTCAGCAACCAAGAGTCATTGTGGTTTGCGAAGAAGTCTGTCGAAGGTTTGGAGATCGCCGACAAGTATCTCCCACGAGTGAAATCAACTGGAGTCTGATCAGCTCCGAGTTGAAGGAGAATAGGGCGAGGAGAGTTTATCCTCTGTGTTAAATCACAACCCCTCCAACCAGACGTAGTCCTTTGGCAGAAGGGCGAACTGGTCTACCAAATTCTCCTGTCACCATCGAGCACCACTGGTTCACTTTACATTACTGCATTTCATTCAGCAGTTTACATTCGTGCTCAGTGTCGATAGTTGTATCTGATCAATCATAGTTTATCTTTTGTCTATCTCATTCTCATCGTCCCTTTTCAATCGTCTCAGGCTAATTTAATTCTCTTCGTATCTCTGTATGCATGCGTAATTACTTTCACTGCCGAATCTTTACCTTGCTACCAATATCTGTGCATTTCCATCACAGTTCATATCTAGTTTTCTCTCGTAACTTTGCATCTGATCATTAGCTGCATCACCTTCGAACATGTCAGACGTGTGATATTCATCGCTCGATCAAATTGTTGCCTTCTGCATCGATAGATTTGTTCCTCTATAGCATGCTAGATTAAGTGTCTTGCTACCGAACCTTATTTCCGCTGCTGTGTTTGGGATCGGTTCAAAACTTTTGCAAGAATTTTTGAATCTCCCATTCACCCCCCCTCTGGTCGATATACTCTCGGTCCTAACACAACCCTTAAGCTGGCCTCCTGCCGGGTCTCGCCCTGGGCCCTTGGTCTCTCCTTGTTGTCTCGCCATAACCCAGAATATGAGATGACCCATAGAGCCACCTGGTTCTTGGCCGAGTCATAACCGTGGGGAATATCCCCAACATTATCCCCCAGGTTAGCTTGAATTTATTCATGCTAAGCTCCTGAAAACAAGAATAATTAATATGTTTAAGAGGAAACGGCTTGCTCAAAAGGCCGCCTTTATTCAATGAACCAGCTTCTGGAAAATACGGGTTTCTTCATATCAACGAGCCGGCTTCACAATCGACTTGCTGGTGCGTGTCTTCAGGAAAATATTGGGAATAATAACCCATCCGTTATTGAGCCGGTTTTCAAATGCTTGAGCTTGCGGATGCCATCTTCCTGAGACACAGAGTGCTTGCCGGGTCGTTTGACATAGTAAATGTCGAATTACAGATGAAATAATTGCCGGCTTGTGAATATAGAACTTGTTGAGTTACGAGCGTCGAAGTTGCCGGATCATGGAGGTTAATGCCGCCGGGTGATGGAATTGGACTCCTGGAGATTTCGGGCCTCTTTGTCATCGACAAGCCCGCTTCACAATCAACTTGCTCACGTTGGTTCCTCACAAAAAAATATTGGGAAATAAAACAGCCATCTACCATTGAGTCGGCCTCCAATGCTTTGGCTTGATGAAATTTTTTGGGAATAAGAAAACCATATGACGTTGAGCCGGCTTTCCGGGCCTTTCTATGAATAGCTTAGGGGAGATAAACTTTGCAAATTTCTCCACCAGGAATATGAGACCCGGTTCACTCAAAACTGAGAACTTGAAGGTGTTCCTCCCTTATGTCCATATTACCTGTAGCCCTAAGTCTTAAGAGTAGAAACGTAGTGATAGCTTAAGACTTGCTTAAATACGAATGTTGCAATTTTGGAGAAAATCCAGGTTGTTCATCTGAGTCACCAGTCATAAACTGAATGTTTTTGTATTTCACATGTGTAGCCCCCAAGGGCCGGCTCATCAGCATGTGATGGGCCGGGTCTTCAATTTGGACCTTATGATCTGTTGAAACAACTGAACGGTGTAGCCCCCAAGTGCCGGGTTGTCTTGCCTGCAGCAACCTGGGACTTTAAACTTAGCCTTGAATGTTGTAGATATATAGCTGCAAATAGTGTAGCCCCCAAGGGCCGGGTTAGCTGTCCTCATCTGGAACATGAATTATCTGTAGAGTCAATTACTGTAGCCCCCAAGGGCCGGGTTACTATTAATAGTGAGCCGGATCTTCAATGAAAGTAGTTTAAAATGACAATGCATTAGCCCCCAAGTGTCGTGGTGCATGCTTGCAGCGACATGGAACTTTCATACTTAATGTAATCTTAATTTGAACAATGTAGCCGCCAAGTGCCGGGTCGTATTGCCTGCGGCGACTCGGGACTTACTTTTTCTTCTGAGATTGAGAGACAGCCTGGATGATGTTGTTGAATGCTTTGCATATCAATGCTGAACTTGTTGCTAAATCCATCAAGAGTGCTGCTTTGCATAACACTTCATATTTCATTGCCTTTGATAAAGCCGATTGCCATGATCTTTTGCCATGACATCCTTTTTTGAATTTTGCTCTCCTTTGCAGCATCGGAATAATCCAAATTTATGAATTGCCACTGGTAATTTATTACACCATGCTCCTTACTGTAAGCCGGCATTTTGGATTTAAAAAGAATAGCCATCTCTCTGAGCCGGCTTTGAAAACCTCAATCATTTAATACTGGTTATGATAAACCATGATGAAGACCCGGCCATTTTGGCCATCAAGGATTTGTTTGTTCCTGCATAGTTACATTGTAACCCGGTTTTAAAGACCGGTTCCTGCAGCATAAACGAATATAGATATGCATTGGATGATGATGCATTGTATGATGATGCAATGCATGATGATGCAATGTATGATGATGTATGGGTAGGGTAACAGAGTATAAAAATGTCGGCTTTCGAGGCACGACATAAGACCGGCTTTCGAGGCTCGAGTCTTGGTTTCGCTTCCTGTGGAAGCAGGCTTTTTGGCCTCTTTTGGTTTGTCCTAGCTTTCTGAGAGCCGGCTCTCACATGACCAACTGACGTTTTAACTCTGATGAATTCAGGGTCACCTTTGTGATTGACTCATCAGGCGTACGCCGGGTCACCTTTTTGGAGTAGCATCTTGCTAACAGGCAGGTGTAACCAAGTATATTTTGGCTTGTTGGTTTATCCTCGCTTTCCGAAAGCCGGCTCTCATGCAACCAATCGAGCATTTTAACTCTGATGAATTCAGGGTCACCTGTGTGATTGACTCATCAGGCGTATGCCGGGTCACTTTTAGGAGTAGCATCTTGCTAACAGGCAGGTTTAACCAACTTATGGCATCTCGCCGGGTTAAAGGGTTTTGTAAGCTAAACTCGATGAATTGGAAGCCCCCAAGTAGCCATATGATCATGGAAAAGCTCAACATAGGATATACAGGAGACAATGCTACTACTGCAAAACATCTGGGGTCCAGACAAGCCGGCTTTATTCCATTGATCATTATTGAGCAGGATACCCATGTTTAGACTGCGCATCATGGCAACTAGTCTTCTTTGGTAACCTTTCTTTTCGCCAATATGGCAGGGTACCCATGTTTGAACTGCGCATCGTGGCAGCTAGTTCTCTTGGGCAACCTTTACTTTTTTGCCAATAAGGCAGGATACCTATGTTTGAACTGCGCATCATGGCAGCTAGTTCTCTTGGGCAACCTTTACCTTTTCGCAAATAAAGCAGCAGTCCCCGGAACCAGGTTGTCTTCCCTTCAACGACCCGGGGTTCTTGTATTTGTTAAAACCGGCCAGATCTGCCGAGTCATATCTGTGTAGCCCCCGAGTCTTAAGAGGACTCGAGGAGTCGGCTTGAGATTCTTCATACTTGGCTATGGCATAAGCCGGCGTAGAGCTGACAGCTGAAAGATGAAATTTATTGAAGCCAGAGGTGATGTGGCGAGTTGATGTTCTTCGCGATACTCGTCGTATGTCCTTGGCATATGTCATTCAACAAAACCGTTTCTGCCCAAATTGAGTTCATATGCCTTTTGACCCATCCCTTGATATTCTCACTTGGTCCGGCTCTCCTGGTTCCTCCAGGGCCCTTTTTTTTTGCTGGCTTTCGAATTGCCGGCTCAACAGTGGCCAGCTCATCTAGCTTCTCCTCGGACGGTTCCTCCGTGGCCGACTCTCTTGTGTTCCTCGATGTGCTGAAGCTGACTGTACCGCGGGGATGGCAGTCCAATGCGCCTATCCATTGGGCAACCCGGCGTGGGTAGATGCTGGCACGTGCTACGACGTCGCGCAAGACCTGATAATATATATATATATATATATATATATATATATATATATATATATATATATATATATATATATATATATATATATATATATATATATATATCTTCCTTTTTTGCTCCAGCGTTGTTGGAGTAGACCGGGCAGCAGAAGCGGCAACTTGCGCGCATCCGTTGGGCAGTTGTACAGGCGGGCGCGGATCCGGTGTGTTAATGTAGACCGGACCGCGGGGACGGCGGCTTGTGCGCGTCCATTGGGCAGCTCGGGCGAGCGGCGCGGCCCTTGTGTGTTGATGTAGACCGGACTGTGGGGACGGCGGCTTGTGTGCGGCCGTTGGGTGGCATGGCAATGGCCGGACAACGGTGTAGGACGACGCTGGCGCGAGCTCTGTATCCGCGGTACGACGGTCACCTTTGTAGTGAACATATGTCCTAATGTATTTGGACGACAGATGATTTAGTACTTTTTGGATCCACCTCGTCGTGTTTCTCATAGACAGTGAACAATTGTCTTGAGTATAAATCCTGCGTACAAAAATATCAAAGGCAGAAATAATTGTTCTCAGAGGATTTAAAGTGTACTTATAAAATAAATAGAGTGAATAGCACCTGGTATTTTTGTCGGATGAATGCGGACGGAGCAAATCGAGTTTGGACACGCAGATCGATCCACTCCCTCCTTTTTTTGTCAGCTTGCCGTGCTTTTATGGTAATGTAGAAACGAATGCCTAGACGCTCATAGAGTCCGCCCAAAATTGTGCAAGACCTCGCGCACATGCGACTGGTAATTTCTCAGATGCTGGATATAGCAGTAAGAGGTCGAGCTCTATGGAAACAACACAGCCAAAGTATGACAAATTGATCGGTAAACAGAGGCCGATCAGGCCGATTTGCGTGCGTGCATGGATTTTTGATAAATCTCATGTAGTGGTGTTTCTGCCATCACATGGGTAGGATCAATGCTTCATCAATTTTTTTAAATGATCCTGCATTGGGGTAGGTCCCATACTAGTACTGCACGTGGCGCTGCTTTTATCACAGACTGCGATAGCAGTAGTTTTGGCTGATGTTTGAACTTTCCACCATGAGTTGGTTTGTCGTGGAGCAATGAGTGAGCTGGAGGCTGTGGTTTAGACGAGAATGCCCCGCATCTCTTGGTCTATCCCATGCCCACATCAGTACATTAACAGAGAAAATTAAGTCAATGCGCTGGAGAAGAATATGACCGCGAGCGTCTAGCAAGCAAACACCGCCAGCGGATGCAGTGATGTCGGCTGGAGACTATTGGCGACGATGGCGTCCATTGGCTAGGACATCTCGCGGTTGTGCGCATCCTCGCGGCGCGCCGTCCGGCCGCTCGTTGTCGTCCACACGTCGAGCTCGTGCTGCTACCCCTCCTCTGCCGCATGGGAGGTGGCCGTGGCCTCTGGATCCGGGGACAGCTGGGACAATAGGAGTACTAGTGCATGCTGAAGCTGAGCACACACGCGTACTGGAACTTGGGGAAGGCAGTCAAAATGCCAGCCACCGCGGGCGCTTCACGACTTGGTTTTGCCGGCATCGACGGACGATAGTGGCTGCGGAAAAGGTCACCAGGAACCGGCACAGGCAGACGCAGCCATTTGAGGGCCGTGGCGGCTGGGTTGACGGGAGCTGCGGCGGTCGGCTTGCCGGGCAAAAGCGGTCGGCTCATGGCGGCCGGCTTCAAGGAACAGGCGAGTCGTCTAATCAGCGGCTGCCGGGCAGCGAGGCGAAACCGCGGCGGTGGAGGTGTGCCGGTGAGGCAAGGCCGTGGCGGCGAAGACACGCCGGCGAGGCGAGCCACAGCGGCGGAGGCGCGCCGTCGGAGTCTGAGTCTGTCCATGTCCGCTTCCGGGTTGGGGCCGGCTTGGTGAATCCACGTCCGCGTCCTCCTCCGGGCCGTGACCTTCTTTCCTTTCCTTTTTTTATCCCGATTTGGCTTTGTTGCTGTAGTACATGAAGTTGTATGTATCATGAGTAGTACTACTCCATTGCTTGGCCTGATCGTGAGGTGTTGGTCTCCTTTTGTTTTTCTTTGGGACTTGATCCAACTAGTATTGATTTCATCGTCGGATGCAACTAGTACTGCTTCAAAGACTCCGTTGCAATTTAGAACTCTAAGGCCTGATGGAATCTGACCCGAGTGCGACTCAAACCACACACGATGCACAACTTTGAAGATACTGATGTCGCGACGTCTGCTAACAGCTGTCGATCTTGTAAACATGATTTGTCGTGAGCGTAGGACATGACGAGCCTCCGCGCACACGTTGAAGGAATCCTGACGTTTTGAGTTGTCGTAAGGAGAAGACCACGATGAAAATGATGAGTGATTCTCATATTCTTTATTGTTGATCTAACAAAGAGCCAATATTACCTTGTCTTCTCCCTTGAATAAAATGTTTGCAGATTTCAGCTTAGTCCACGGGACACTTGCACTATTATTATTTTCACATCATTCGGTCGTGCAAGTGAAAGGCAATAATGACGATGATTTGATGAAGTGACTGTGGCAAGGAAAAGCTGGTATGAACTCTTCTTGTTTTTGTTTTTGTAAATATGATTAACTCATTATCCATGATTCAGCATATTATGAGTAAACATGTTTGTGATGACAATTAGAGATTATAGTTGCTCATGTCATGCTTATGTAGCTAGCAGTGGATAATGATTATCTTAGATGTCAACATGCATTAAAATGGTTATGATGTAGTATGTTAATATGGTATCCTCCTCTGAATGTTTCAAGTGACTTGACTTGGCACATGTTCATGCATGTAGTTGATTCAAAACCAACATAGCCTCCACGATATTTATGTTCAGGGTGATTATATCCTACTCGTGCTAGTATTCAATGTTGATTATTCTCAATGCATGATCATGACCGTTTTCGCTCTCTAGTTGGTCGCTTCTCAACCTATTTGCTAGCCTTCACTTGTACTAAGCGGAAATTCTGCTTGTGCATCCACAATCCTTAAGCCAAAGTTGTTCCAGATGAGTCCACCATATCTACCTATATGCGGTATTACTCTGCTGCTCCAAGTAAATTTGCATGTGCCACCTCTAATCATTCAAATAAACATCTGTTTTGTGTGCCTGTACCGCTCATGAAACGACAGGGGGTGGTCAGTATCTTCCATGCTAAGCGGGTTATTCTCGAGATGAGTGTTTATTCACTTGTCATTGCACGAGAGAGGCTGGTATTTGGGATGCCCAGTCCTATGCTCGAAATCGAAAAAATATAATGCAAACAAACCCCCCCGGAAAGTTGTTGGTATGGAGGGCACCCGAGGATTCGGCTAGCCATGGCTTGTGTTGGTATGGTGGAGGGGGAGTAAACTTTACCTTTCCGCTTGGGAACCGCCTATAATGTGTTTAGCATGGAAGATATTGAAAACTCTCGGTCGTGACGTTAACAGGAAAAGTACACCTCCCAAAATTGTTTTTCATCTCCGATTTAAGCTTCGAGCTCTGGCACCGCTGCAAATCCCTGCTTCCCTCTACGAAGGGCCTATCTATTTACTTTTATGTAATTTACTTTATGTTATTTTACTTTTATTGTTGAGTCTCACCTTCTTGCACTAAGCGCCAATCCTGAGAGCACTATTGTCATCCTTATGCATTGAGTATAGTTAATGTTGTGTGCATCATGACTGGATCTCTTCTACCCTGAATTACAATGTTTAGTCGCTGCTTGAACTTTGGAGGTGCCTTGCATTTATGTTTTGCGGTCTCAGAAAGGGCTAGCGAGATACCATGTCATCATATTATATCATGATTGTTTTGACAAATTGTTGGCATTTGAGATATGTTATTATTGCTCTCTAGTTGATTATGCCATTGATATGAGTAAATATAGTTTCTAAGTGTTATTATGAGCATGGTTAATTCATGATCGTTGTTGAAAACCTGGGTACTATTTAAGCTTATATACGGATACAAGAACAAAAGAGTTTGTAAAAGTTTTTCTTTATCACTTCCAGTTTGTCAACTGAATTGCTTGAGGACAAGCAATGAGTAAGCTTGGGGGAGTTGATACGTCTCCGTCGTATCTACTTTTCCAAACACTTTTGCTCTTGTTTTGGACTCTAATTTGCATGATTTGAATGAAACTAACCCGGACCGACGCTGTTTTCAGCAGAACTACCATGGTGTTGTTTTTGTGCAGAAATCAAAGTTCTCGGATTTGGACGAAACTTTTTGGAGAATTTTTATGGAATATATAAAAATTATTGGCGCAAGAATCAACAGAATAGGGGCCACCTGTTGCCCACAAGGCAACAGGGCGCGACCCCCCAAGGCGCGCCCTAATGCCTTGTGGGGCCCACAGGCGGCCGTCTGACCTAATTCCAACGCTATAAATTCTCTTTCCCCGAGAAAATAAATAAGAGAAGAAGTTTCATCGCGTTTTACGATACGGAGCCGCCGCCACCTCATGTTCTTCATCGGGAGGGCTGATCTGGAGTCCGTTCGGGGCTCCGGAGAGGGGGATTCGACGCCGTCGTCATCATCAACCATCCTCCATCACCAATTTCATGATGGTCACCACCGGGCGTGAGTAATTCCTTCGTAGGCTTGCTGGACGGTGATGGGTTGGATGAGATTTATCATGTAATCGAGTCAATTTGTTAGGGCTTTGATCCCTAGTATCCACTATGTTCTGAGATTGATGTTGCTATGACTTCGCTATGCTTAATGCTTGTCACTAGGGCCCGAGTGCCATGATTTCAGATCTGAACCCTTTATGTTTTCATGAATATATTTGTGTTCTTGATCCTATCTTGCAAGTTATATGCACTTATTACGTGTCATAATCCGCATACCCCAAGGTGACAATAATTGGGATTCTTTCCGGTGATTGCCGTAGTTTGAGGAGTTCATGTATTCACTAAGTGCTAATGCTTTGTTCCGGTTCTCTATTAAAAGGAGGCCTTACTATCCCTTAGTTTCCTTAAGGACCCCGCTGCCACGGGAGGGTAGCACAAAAGATGTCATGCAAGTTCTTATTATAAGCATGTATGACTATATACGGAATACATGCCTGCATTACATTGATGAATTGGAGCTATTGTGTATCGCCCTAGGTTGTGACTGTTATATGATGAATATCATCCAACATAATTATCATCACCGATCCAATGCCTACGACTTTATCATATTGGTTTCTGCTAAGTTACTTTGTTCCTACTGCTTTACACTTGCTACAAAATTGCTACTGTTACTGTTGCCGTTACTATTGCTACTGTTGCTAGTGCTATCAAAACTATCATAATACTGTGCTACTAAATATTCTGCTGCAGATATTTTATCTCCAGGTGTGGTTGAATTGACAACTCAACTGCTAATACTTGCAAATATTCTTTGGCTCCCCTTGTGTCGAATCATTAAATCTGGGTGAAATACTACCCGCGAAAACTGTTGTGATCCCCTATACTTGTGGGTTATCAGTCGGCAAGGTCAGTCAGGAGGTCGGAACCTTTCCTAGACTTGACCACGGTGTCATCCATGTAATCCTCCACATTCCGACTGATCTGCTTTTGCAAGCATTTTTGGATCATGTGCTGGAAAGTCGCCCCGGCATTTGTCAGTCCGAAAGGCATCGTGATATAACAAAAGCACCCGAAAGGGGTGATGAAAGCTATTTTTATTTCATCTGGGCCATACATTCGGATTTGGTGGTACCCAGAGTACGCATCCAGAAAAGACAAATGCTCGCACCCGGTAGTAGAATCGACGATCAGATTTATGCGGGGGAGAGGAAAGTGATCCTTGGGGCAGGCCCGATTGATGTGCTTGAAGTCAATGCACATTGAAAGAGAGTTATTTTTCTTGGGAACCATGACGACGTTGGAAAGCCACTCGGATTGGTACACTTCACGGATGAATTCGGCTGCCAGGAGCCATGCAATTTTCTCGCCAATCGCCTTGCGCTTCTCGGTAGAAGAGCGTCGAAGGTGCTCTTTCACTGGTTTGACCTTCGGGCCGACATGGAGTCGATGCTCAGCCAGCCCCCTGGGAACACCCGGCATGTCAGATGGCTTCCATGCAAAGATGTCCCAGTTCTCACGGAGGAACTGGATGAGCTCGGCTTCCTATTTGTTGTCCAGTGTCATGGAGATGTTGGTGGGCTGGGCGTTTGGGTCCTCCGGGTGAACATGAACTTGCTTTGTCTCACCGGCCGACTGGAATGCAGATTCAGTCGCCAGCTTCTTGGACTTCAGTAGCTCACTCGAGTCAACCGCCTTCTTGTACTCGTCCAACTCTGCCATAGCCATCTGCTCGTCGGCTATCTTGGAGCCCTGCCGGAGGCACTCTTCAGCTAACTTTCGGTTACCTGAGACGGTGATCACGCCATTCGGCCCTGGCATCTTAAGCTTAAGATACATGTAACATGGTCTGGCTATGAAACACGCGTAGGCTGGCCTACCAAGGATGGCATGATAGGCGCTGCGGAAGTCCACCACCTCAAAGGTCAACTTTTTTTTTCTGAAATTTTTCTCATCGCTGAACACGACGTCCTGGGCTATCTGCCCGAGTGACTTTGCTTTCTTTCCGGGTATTACCCCGTGAAACTGCATGTTGCTCTCGCTCAGTCGGGACATAGGAATGCCCATCGCCTTTAAAGTGTTGGCGTAGAGGATGTCCAGTCCGCTGCCGCCATCCATGAGGACCTTGCGTAGTCGAACTCCACTGACAGCCGGATCGACTACCAGCGCTTGCCGCCCTGGGGTCGGTATGTGGGCTCGGTGATCCGACTGATCGAATGTGACGAGCGTCTGAGCCCAGTCGAGGTACTTGGTGATAGTCGACATTGCCAGATTCACCTCTCGGTGTATGACTTTTGGCCAGCTTTTGCTCTTGACGTCCGTGAAAATCATCAGGACTTTCTCCACATGGGGGTAACCAGAAGCATGCTTCTTCCCCCCATCGCTGTCGTCTTGGTCCTTCTCGTCAGAACCATCTTCTTGCATCGCTTGCTTCAACATCCGACAATCCCGAGTGGTGTGCTTTGGCAATATCAGATTGCCATCCTCGTCTTTCTTCGTGTGGATCTGACACGGTTGATCAAGAATATCATTGCCCGAGTGATCCTTTTTCTTGGCAGCCCAAGCCTTTTTTTGTTTCGGCTGGCCCTTGCCTTTCCCCTGTACGGCCAGATCTGCTGCTTCAACATTATCGGCCGTTGGCATACCGATTGGCTATCTCCATCACTCGGCTAAGAGTGGGACTCTCTGTCCGGCTGAACTTCAAGATGAGCTCGCAGTACTCGATACCCGCTTTGGAGGCGCAAATGGCTTGGTGCTCAGTGACATTCTCCACCGTGTGTGTGCAGAGTGGTCCAACGCTGAATGTACTCTTGGAGAGTTTCGTTGTTCTTCTACACACAGTGTTGCAGTTCTGACAAACCACCCGGCCGCTTGTACGTGCCCTCAAAATTCTTCACAAAGACTTGGGTCAGGTCATCCCAGCAGTAGATGCTGCCAGCAGGAAGTTGGTTGAGCCATGCTCTCGCTGACCCTTCGAGCATCAGGGGCAAGTGCTTCATGGCCACGTTGTCGTTGCCACCGCCGATCTGCATGGCCACTCGATAATCTTCTAACCAAGTTTCTGGCTTTGACTCACCAGTGAATTTGCTAATCCCTGTCGCCAACCTGAAGTTGGCCGGGATGTCAGCAGCCCGAATGTATCTGCTAAAACACTCGGGGCCTGAAGAGGTGGATCCACTTGGGCGGTCTCTGTCTTGGCCCTCGGGGCCTGAAGAGGTGGATCCACTCGGGGCCTGAAGTTGGCTCTATTTCTGTCAACCAGGTTCTGAACGAGAATGGATCTCACGTTGAATGCGGGTCTCTGAGGTCATCCGGACGGTGCCGAGGGCTTGGCCTCCGATCATCTTCGTACGGTCACCTGTCATCATAGGGCTGGCGCCCGTATGTGATGTCCCGCGGAGGGGGCGTCCGAGTGCGGTGGTAACCATCGTGCCGCCGGGGAGGAGTGACCTGGTCACGTCTCCGGTCCCCGTACTGACCTCTGCGCCTTCCGGATGTGATCGGGCTATGAGCTGACTGGACTGTCTCGGCGCGGACTGACGCGCTATGGATTCGATCCCGAGACTGTGACACAACCGCGTTTTGCGACATGGCCGTCTTCAGTAGGGCACGGATCTGCTGGATCCCTTCCCCAGCCGCTGAGCCAGAGGGCTGGATGGAATCGACGATTCGCGTTGCTGCTGCCAAGTTTTGCAGCGGGGTGTTGAGGACTTGGTAATTCCAGGAATGATCACCCAGGAACAACCGTCACCGGTGCCCACTGGACCTTGGTTGCTGCTGACGGGCGCGGTCATCCAATGCTCTCTGCAGCTGCTTGAGGCGGTCGCGCTCGACCAGAGTGGCCAAACGCGTCGACTCCATGGCCAGAGCCTCAGGAGTCATCCCCGTGATGGGGGTGCGCAGAATCTGCCGAAGTTCCTCCCTCTGCTTCCGAGTGAGAGGCTGTGGAACATACTGCTCATGGCCAGGAGAGCGATCAGCTCCCAGGTCGTCATTGGCGCAATCATGAGAAGCGCCATCGAGATCGTCACGAGCGCCACCGTAGCTCGGAGGACTATGTGGCTCTCCCCCAGCCATGAGCACCTTTGCCGCGGATTCATTACTCTCACACTCGGATTCGTCTGAGGCCTCTGCATGCAGAGTGGCGAACAGATCGAGGACGGGCTTGAGCACCGCCACCTGCGCGGCTGCGGCCTGAAGGGCCACAGCGTGCTTGACCCAGCGCTGGAGCCGCGAGCGCTCGGAGCGCTTGCGATGGCGACCGACTGGGAGGAGGGGTGCCGCCTGGTACGGGACCTACGGCTGCCGGAGAAGGACTCCGTAGGATGAAGCGTGGAAGTGCGCCGCGCCTCGGATGGGCAGCGACTCCACGTCCAGCGGGGCTTCCTAGAGCCACGCCGAATCATCGGCGACGAAGCTGAGAGCACTGAATCGGATCTCGCCGCCGTAAATCATGATGAAGATGATGAAATTTCCACCTGCGTCGGAAATCGCTAGACGCGCAGCCCCACGGTGGGCGCCAACTCTCGAGGCAACGAACCTGACAATGAGTACTAGGGATACGAACAAAGGGCGGAGCCTAGCTACGACGCAAGTGTATCACTCGGATTTAGCGAGTTCGGACCCCTCTTGGAGAGGTAACAACCCTACGTCTCGTGCCCGGGGGCTTGTGTTTTTTCTTGGGGTATATGATTACAATGAGTGCTGAACCCTTGCCATGGAGCTGAGGGGAGGCGTATATAGAGTGCGCCTCGGCCCATCAATGCCACGTTACAAGGGAGATGAATGAACATAACTACAGCAGTTACTGGTAACGACAGCTATAACTACACTTAATGACCAACGTTAAGCTACTCGACCGTTATGGCTCCCACGTCGCCTGTACGTCTTCTCTTATCTGAGTGACTCTGGTCTGGCCGACTGGTGGGAGACGTCCGAGTGCCGTTGATGCATCCGAGTGGATAATCAAGATTGCGCATCCAAATGCGCCCGTGGTCCGGAGACCCTCCAATAATGGTGTGGGGCCCTAGGTGGACCCTAAATGTCAGGTCTATGACCCTACCCTTAGTAGGTGACCCCATCAGGCGTTGAAACCAAACATCAATAACTCTGAACCAAGGGTACCATTTTCCCCTGAACATCAGTACCTTAAAACTCATTATTGGTTTTTGAAATCATTGATTGTGATCCGTTTAGAAAAAAAGCTTATGAGGAACACCGGCAAGCAAGTTTTACAAGTCTGAAAGTGCTCGCTGGCCACCATGATTGACTACTTATTTTTTTGGCATAGTATGAACACACGTCTTATGATCATCTAGGTCAAACATATACAATTTTTATAGCTACAACACAATTTTGTACTTGCATAACAATGTGGTACATTTGACAAACTACACGATGACCATCGACTAATTTTCAGTCTCAGCTCAGCTGCCTTGTGGCAGTTGTTCCGGCGGTGTCCTTCGACGCCACAATTTTTGCATCTTGATGGCTTCCTGGGCTGCTTTAGAGCATCGCCGCGATCAGGGCAAGTTCTCCGTTTGTGCCCCTGCCGGCAACATATGCTGCAGAATCTTGTTCGTTTACTCAGTCCTTCATATGGTGCCTTCTCTCTACTGGTCGTAGGCCTCCCAATCTCCTTCCGCTTAGCTGGTAGCAATAACCCTGCAAGCATGCTCCCTGACTCGTTTGGTGAATTGTTGTCATCATTGCTCACAACACCATGTGTGCCAACTCCTGCAATGACCACAGCGCCCTCGGATTGAACCTGGTTCAGAACATCTCCGTTATCAGCTAGCCTGTCTTCAAGTCCTAGCCCATCCCTTACCTCTGTAAATGACTTCATTTCAGCAGCACATTTCTTGAACAAAGAGAGTAGATGGTCGTACGCTTCCACACTACTGTCACCCATCCGAACAATCTCCATAGCATGCATATACATGTTGTAATGCCTGTAAAACTAAATGGGTTCTGCTGAGCATGGTCCCTCTGGTACTGCACGAGGTGAGGCGGTAGGACATCCCTTGCATCCTTCGTCCATCTTTTAAGTATGTGCTTCTTCGGAATTTCTGTAACACGTATAAAGTCCAGCACCTACCTCAAAGACATTCAGGTTTCATAAAAAATCATCGAATAGTGATATCCAACCTTCATGCAGATTTTCATAGGTCAGATTATGATTACCTTCAGTACATGGCTGCACAGCAGGCCCATATGTGCAAATTGGCCACATTCACATTCAAATTCATCACCGCCATCCAGCACTGTAACTCTGTATGAAATTCTATACCACTTTTCTCTACGTTCTGCTTCCGTATGTATCGCAACATATGTTTTTACCTTTTTCAATCTCCTCAACTTGGTATGCACCACACTCGTATAGTATATGCCCGAACTGCTCAAACATAGCTCTTGTATATATCTTGCCAGCATGCCTTTCTGTTGCCATGTTTGCCCGAAGAAGTGGCCTCCCTGAAAAAGAAGCATTTTGGCTTCTGTCAGAGATGCAATTGACAGTGCAATAAAAAGAGTTATCATCAACTAATAACAAAACTTACAATTCTGGTTCTTTTCTCCTCATATTTTTCCTCCTCCTCACTGTCAAACAGCAATCGCATGTACTTCCTGGCAAACATATGCATGGGGCAGCCTGGAGGCACATAATTCTTCAACATGTGGTTTGCGCTTTCACTTCGCTGTGTACTGGTCATCTTAGCGCAGAACACACCAGTGAAGTAAGGCCTCGCCCACTTGTGCCATATCTCATACAACTGTGTCATGTAGTGTGGTTCTTTAGGTTGTACTTTTCAACCAGAAACTTCCAAGCTTCCTCAAACTCATCAATAGTCAGCATATGGTTGACAACCTTATAAAACTCAGCACGGAAGTCGCTCTTTTTTTTAGTACAATGGCCCTAAAGACTCTTTTGCCTTTTTCAGCACATGCCACTTGCACCAACGATGTGCTGTGTCCGGCATAACATTCTTTATAGCTATTTCCATTGCTCGATTTTGGTTTGCAAAATAACCATAGCAGAGTTATCAGGTAATGCACAAATAGAACCAAACAAAACTAATTCACAGATCATCAAATTTGTAGTCAATCCTTTTTTAATTACCTGTCAGGATTGTTTGCGGTGCAGTGCCACCTATCATCCTAATAAACTCAGCAAAAACCCACTCAAATGACTCTACTTTCTCATCACGAACCAGCACACCTACCAGTATAATGCTCTGAAAATGATTGTTCACACCCACGAAAAGACCGAATGGCATGTCATAAAGATTGGTCCTATAGGTCGTATCAAATGTCACAACATCCCCGAAGAAGGTGTACTGCAACCTGCTATTGCCACTAGCCCACATCAAA
Source organism: Elymus sibiricus (assembly GCA_039707655.1). NCBI lineage: Eukaryota > Viridiplantae > Streptophyta > Magnoliopsida > Poales > Poaceae > Elymus > Elymus sibiricus. The sequence goes on from CM077664.1 coordinate 210,771,818, forward strand.
GTACTAATCCGGCCGTCCTTGTCAGCCTGAACTCGGTATGTGAACTGGGGCTCCTTGGAACAAAGTTCCTGAAACACTTCCATTGTTTTCCTCACATCATCCTCTGCTTGTTCACGGCTGATTTTACCATAGAGATTTCGCAACGCTCTTTTCGTGAAGGGTACATTCTCCATCCTACCAAAAAAAGTGCCAATGATGATGTACACCTTTCTCAGGTTCACACTGTTCTGCCTCAGCTGCTTCACGATGTCCCTGCTGTACTCATCTATATGCTTGTGCGATGGCCAGTGTAGCGTCGGTCCATATGTGAGGGACAATGAATGGTTGTGCTCGTCCTGATGCTTAGCTATGTACCAGCCGCAATCCTTCGACCACAATAACCTTATCAGTGCAGGGCATTCACATCAGCAAGAGCGAGTATTTTCAACTATTGGTTTACCCTGTAAATAATATCATGAAACTATCTAAGTTAGTTGCAACACATTTTTGACTGTTCCCTAAAACAGGATTAGAAAAGTTCATTCAGAAAATGACGTACCGCACAGCCACACACTATCTCTTGCATGCATTTTGTCCGATTTACATTTAGCCTACTTTTTCCATACCTAATGCCAAACCCTTTCTCCCACGAGGACAAATTGTAAAAATCATACGCCTCTCCAAAGTGTGTCAAAGCTCGTTCCTATTTTTGGCACAATGACAATATGCCCAGGCTGCTCTGCAAACTGCCTGATTGTTTTCTCCAAGGCTGAAATTCTATCAGGGCATGGTGCTCTACCTAGTGCAGCAGCTCAAACCCTAACTCTGGATAAAGAATGACAATAAGTACAGGCAGTGAGTCCCTTTATAGTTTAAATTCTACAGAATACGCGCTTATGTGATAACCAACTAAACTTGTTCATTTTGTACTTATGAAAAAACATATTATCTCATTTTTCATAATGCATTCTTGTTTACGAGACACTCCCACAAAATTTTGATGACAACTACCATCAACACTTAAATATACATGAGCTTTTTATTGATCATATATTATTCCAGCATGGAATCATATGAATTAAGCATCATTTTCCCCCTCTCATTTTTGGAGCAGAAACAAGCAAACATTGCACATACAGTCCCCCAAGTCTACACTGAGTAAGCTATATCTCATCTACTACCATTTCTATGTAATTTCTCCTCCCACAAATCACATTTTTTTTGTTAACTAAGTGAGCTAACCAGAACAAAAGTTTGTTCAGAACATCTGTATGTACCTTTTACTCCAGCCAGGAGTTTTCGGGTCTACTTGCTCTATGGAGTTCTCTGAAGCCTGATGCTTGTCTCCACTGCCTGACTCTGGAACAGCTTGTGCAGCACAAATCTGGGCGTCTGCGCTCGAGGCCGCAGTGGTTGGAACCTCAACGGCTGGCGTCGTCGTCACTGGGTAGTGTAGAGGACTCATTGGGATGTTGTTCTCCTTTACCTCCTCTAGCAAAGTTCTGCTGCTTGCACAATTTGGGGGGAGAGCTGTTAGATCCATTCATAAACATAAATCTACAAGGCCGCGAGGAAGCAACAAGATCTAGCAGACCCGTACCTGCTTATGGGCTGCATCAAGAACTCCATACTGTCCGGATTTTTTCACTTGCTCTGTCACATGATCTATCTCCTCTGCTTCGCCGCTATGAAGACTCCAAGATCCAGGGACGGGAGGTAGAAGATAACTTCCCTCTCCTACCACCAACCGCATCTACTGCGGCAGGTGCACGGTGTAACCGGAAAGCCAGAATTCCAACCCACGGATCAGGACGCCGGTGACATCTCGAGCCACGGCTCTGCCTCTCGCCGTCCGCGGGGTACAAACATCCGTCGAATAGATGGCCCACCGGACAGGAGTATTTTACAATTTATCTATCTATATGGTGGACCCGCGATGTGCCGGACGCGTTCAGTACACAGAATCGCAAAGCAGAAATGAAGGGGAGAATCGCAAAGCAGAAATGAAGGGGACAGATATCGAGTGCATGTGTGCCCGTGATCACATACTCCACGTCCCCAACTCCCCCTCTGTAAAGCGGAGCTGGCTTTCCCCGCCCAGCTCCAACAGCTTGAAAAACAACCCAACCCCTATATATTTCTTTTCGAGGCGTACCATAGTTTATAGAAGGCAGAATTTTAGGGTTTTTTTTAGAAAACTTCCGATCTATTCATCAACTGTCAAGGTAGTACAAAGAACACTAGAAGTAAAATTTACATCCAGGTCCGTAGACCACCTAGCGACGACTACAAGCACTGGAGGGAGTTGAAGGCGCGCCACCGTCATCGCCCCTCCCCTGTCAGAGCCGGGCAAACATTGTTGTAGTAGACAGTCAGAAAGTCGTCGTGCTTGGGCCCCATAGGACCAGTGCACCACAACAGCAACCGCCGCTGATGAAGAGAAGCGTAGATCAGAAGGATCCAACTTGCAGACACATAGACGCAGAAAAATGAAGGCTAGCAAAAATATTGAGAAGCAACCAATCAAAAAGCGAAAACGGTCATAAACATGCATTGAACATAACTAACACTGAATAATGCATCATAAGTAGGATATAACTTCGTTGCATAACTATTGATTTTATGTGCATGCATAGGGAATCACAAACCTTAACACTAATATTCTTACTAAATCACAATTACTCACTAACATGACTCACATATTATCATCTCCATATCGCAAAACTATTGCAAGGAATCAAACTTATCATATCCAATGATCTTTCATGATTTTTTTTTTATTATATCCCTCTTGAATATTCATCACTTTGGAACCAAATTCATATCTTAAGCATATTGCCATTACTATTGTCAACTCTCAAAATAATATAAGTGAAGCATGAGAGTGTATGTATTTCTTCAAAACATAATCACCACCGTGCTAAAAAAGATATAAGTGAAGTACTAGAGCAAATGACAAACTACTCCAAAAAGATATAAGTGAAGATCAAATGAGTAGTTAAGTAAATAGGTAGCTATGTTAGGACTCTCTCTCATTTGAAAATTTCAGATCTTAAGTATTTTATTCAAACAGCAAATAAAACAAAATAAAATGACATTCCAAGGATAGCACATATCATGTGAAGAAGCAAAAACTTAGGCTCAACCAAAACCGACCGATAGTTGTTGATGAAGAAAGGTGGGATGCCTACCGGGGCATCCCCAAGCTTAGATGCTTGAGACTTCTTGAAATATTAATTTGGGATGCCTTGGGCATCCCCAATCTTGAGCCTTTGTGTCTCCTTAATTCCTCTCATATCACGGTTTCCCTAAATCTTAAAAACTTCATCCACACAAAACTCAATAAGAACTCGTGAGATAAGTTAGTATAAATCAACTCAAAACCTTAACATTCTCTACTGTAGCAAATCACTAAAATTATAATTAAACATTGCATACTAAATGCCTCTGCATATTTAATACTCCTATCCTCAAATAGAAACATTAAACAAGCAAACATATGCAAACAATGCAACTATAACAGCAATCTGCCAAAACAGGACAGTCTGTAAAGGGTGAATAAGAATTCATACTTCCCTAACTCCAAAAATTCTGAAAAATTACCACGTGACAGAGGACTCATTCATTCTTACTGTGTAAAAATTTCAGATTTTTATCATGTTCTGACTATTCAGGAATATTCTGGACATAACAGAAAACTTTCTGTTTTCAAACAGCAACACATGAATTTGCAAACTGAGCATGGTAAAGGCTATAATTGGCATTTTATTGAACTAAAAGATACAAAACATGATTATTGATAACACCAAGCAAATATAAACAGAAGAAAATGACGCTCCAAGCAAAACTCATATTATGTGACGAATAAAAATAGAGCTCCGAGTGAGGTTATTGATAGTGTTGAAGACGAAAGAGGGGATGCCTTCCGGGGCATCCCCAAGCTTAGACGCTTGATTCTTCCTTGAATTTTACCTTGGGGTGCCTTGGGTATCCCCAATCTTAGGTTCTTGCCACTCCTTATTCTCCTCATATCGATATCTCACCCAAAACTTGAAAACTTCAATCACACAAAACTTAACGGAACTTCGTGAGATAGGTTAGTATGATAAAAATAAATCATCCACTTAGGTACTGTCCAAGACAAGATTCACAATTGTTCCCATATAATTACTACTGTATTCTATCATTTCCACAATTTATATCTCATAATATAAGCTATGGAAACATTAAAACAAGCAAACTATGCATTGAAAACAGAATCTGTCAAAAACAGAACAGTTTGTAATGATCTGAGAAACTACCATACTTATGGAACTCTAAAAATTCTGAAAAATTAGGACAACGTCAAAAAAATTCATATCAATACTGTGTAAAAATTTCAGAATTTTTTGACGCTCCAGTAAAATCTGGGAAATTAAACACTGGAGGTAAAAGTTTCTCTTTTTGCACAGAATTGAATCAACAAGTATCCACACTATCCCAAAGGTTTTACTTGGCACTTTATTGAAAGAAAACATATAAAACATGATTACTACAGTAGATTAATCATGTGGACACACAAAAACAGTAGGTATAAGTATTGGGTTGTCTCCCAACAAGCGCTTTTCTTTAATGCCTTTTAGCTAGGCATGATGATTTTAATGATGCTCACATAAAAAGTGAAGAATTGAAACACAAAGAGAGCATCATGAAGCATATGACTAGCACATTTAAGCCTAACCCACTTCCTATGCATAGGGATTTTGTGTGCAAATAGTTTATGGGAGCAAGAATCAACTAGCATAGGAAGGCAAAACAAGTATAACCTTGAAACTTTCAACACATAGAGAGGAAACTTTATATTATTGCAACACCTACAAGCATATGATCCTCTCTCATAATAATTTTCAGTAGCATCATGAAGAAATTGAACAATATATCCATCACACAAAGCATTCTTGTCATGATACATAAGCATAGAATTTTTATTACTCTCCACACAAGCAAAATTATTCTCATTCATAATGGTGGGAGCAAATTCAACAAAATAACTATCATGAGATACTTGATTGGCATAATCCATTTGAAAATTAAAATCATGATGACAAGTTTCATAGTTATCATTAATCTTTATAGCATACATGTTATCACAATAATCATCATAGATAGCAACTTTGTTATCATAGTCAATTGAAACCTCTTCCAAAATAGTGGATTCATTATTAAATAAGTTCATGACCTCTCTAAATCCACTTTTATCAATATAATCATCATAAATGGGAGGCATGATTTCATCATAATAAATTTTCTCATCAAAACTTGGGGGACTAAAAATATCATCTTCATCAAACATAGCATCCCCAAGCTTGTAGTTTTGCATATCATTAGCATTATGGATATTCAAAGAATTCATACTAGCAACATTGCAATCATGCTCATCATTCAAATATTTTATGCCAAAATTTTTATTGAATTCTTCTTCTATCAATTGAGCACAATTTTCCGATCCATCATTTTCAAGAAAGACATGATAAAGACGAATAATATGAGGCAACCTCAATTCCATTTTTTTGTAGTTTTCTTTTATAAAACCAAACTAGTGATAAACAAGAAACTAAAAGATTCAATTGCAAGATCTAAAGATATACCTTCAAGCACTCACCTACCCGGCAACGGCGCCAGAAAAGAGCTTGATGTCTACTACACAACTTATTCTTGTAGACTCGTGTTGGGCCTCCAAGCGCAGAGGTTTGTAGGACAGTAGCAATTTTCCCTCAAGTGGATGACCTAAGGTTTATCAATCCTTGGGAGGCGTAGGTTGAAGATAGTATCTCTCAAACAACCCTGCAACCAAATACAAGAAATCTCTTGTGTCCCCTAGACACCCAATACAATGGTAAATTGTATAGGTGCACTAGTTCGGCGAAGAGATGGTGATAAAAGTGTAGTATGGATAGTAGATATAGGTTTTTGTAATCTGAAAATATAAAAACAGCAAGGTAGCAAGTGATAAAATGGAGCGCAAACGGTATTGCAATGCTTAAAAACAAGGCCTAGGGTTCATACTTTCACTAGTGCAATGTCTCAACAATGCTAACATAATTGGATCATATAACCATCCCTCAACGTGCAATAAAGAATCACTCCCAAGTTCCTATTAGCGGAGAACATAAGATAGAAATTGTTTGTAGGGTACGAAACCACCTAAAAGTTATTCTTTTCGATCGATCTATTGAGCTATTCCTATAAGTGTCACAAATAGCCCTAGAGTTCGTACTAAAATAACACCATATGACACACATCAACCAACTCTAATGTCACCTAGATACTCCAATGTCACCACAAGTATCCGTGAGTTGATTATACGATATGCATCAAACAACTTCATAATCATAATATTCAATCCACACAAAGAACTCCAAGGAGCACCCCAAAGTTTCTATCGGAGAAAAGATAATGAAAACGTGCATCAACCCCTATGCATAGATTACCCCAATGTCACCACAGGAATCCGCGAGTTGAGTGCCAAAACATACATCGAGTGAATCAATATAATACCCCATTGTCACCACGGGTATTCATATGCAAGACATACATCAAGTGTTCTCAAATCTGAAATATTCAATCCGACAATAACGAAACCTCAAAGGGAAAAGATTCGATTCATCACAACAAGGATAGAGAGGGAAGAAACACCATATGATCCAACTATATTAACAAAGCTCGCGATACATCAAGATCGTGCCAAATCAAGAACACGAGAGAGAGAGATCAAACACATAGCTACTAGTACATACCCTCAGCCCTGAGGGTGAACTACTCCCTCCTCGTCATGGAGACCGCCGGGATGATGAAGATGGCCTCCGGTGATGATTCCCCCCCTCCGGCAGGGTGCCGGAACAGGGCTCCAGATGGTATTTCGAGGGTACAGAAGCTTGCGGCGGCGTAGTCCAAAATCTAGGGTTATTTCTGGGGGTTTCTCTATTTATAGGATTTTTCAGCGTTGGAATCACGTCAAGATGGGCTAAGATGGGCCCACGAGGCACATGGGCACGCCACCCCCCTGGCGCGCCCCGGTGCCTCATGGGCACCTCGTTGCTCTTCTGGTCCTTCCACAAAGCTTCTAGTGTCTCTTTTGTTCCAAAAAAAACGTCAAAAAGTTTCAGCTCATTTGGAGAACTTTTATTTCTGCACAAAAACAACACCACGGTAGTTCTGCTGAAAACAGCGTCAGTCCGGGTTAGTTCTAATCAAATCATACCAAAACCATATAGAATTGTTATAAACATGGCATGAATACTTCATAAATTATAGATACGTTGGAGACGTATCACCGGGCACCTTCGAGACCAGCAACTGCCGCAGAACTTCACTTGCCAGTGCACCATCTACCCAGCCCTATATGAAGGTGGATACGTGGAGTTGGCTCTCCCCCGCGCTGCACCACCACCTATGACAGCTTGAAAAACAACCCAAACTCCCCCTATGCCCAAACTTCCCCTATATGAAGGTGGAAGTGGTTCTCCTCCGCCGCACCATTGCGCTGCCGCCATGCCATCACTGACGATCGTTGCACCACCCTTAAGACAAAGGGAGAGATATCACAAGTGGGGCCATATGTCAGGTTTGGCTTAGGGGGAGATATCACAAATGGGCCCATATGCCATGCCAGGTTTGGCATTGGGGAAGGGATTATTAGGATATGAGAAAGCACCACACTCATTGGTAGGCCATCAACAACCACCTATTGGGGGAGATTTACTAGGAAAGCTATTGGAGGTGCTTTTGCACGCCTTGTTTTCATCCCCATACCGCTCTTCGCTGGTGCACCCATTGTGTCTTCACGTGTCTGGATCGCTCCAGCTTGGGCTTGGATACGTCATGAACAAATGTCGCTTTCAACAAGTATATTGGACACTTACTAAACATGTCGCTTTTAACAAGTATATTCGACACTTACTAAAACATGTCGCCTTTTCTAAATACATTGTGCACTTCCTTTTGCGGACATGGTGCACCATCCCAAACCCCACAATTAGCTAACTCATGACAATTCATATTTTGTTATTTGTCAACTTAACCCATGAAAATTCCTATTTTGTCATGAGTTAGATTGACAAATCACAAATGATCAAAATGACACATTTTGATCCGGGAAGGAGGGGATGTCGAAAAGGTGTGCTCAAGGGGAACACTCGAGTCCCCGAGTTACTTTTGAGCTTCATAAGTGCCTTCAACGGCTTCTCATGTGCCCTCAACATTTTTCTGGATCTTTGAGAGTCATCACGGACATCTTTCATTGCTTTTGAGGTTTTTTTCTGACCCTCTAGACGTATTTTTGGGAATAGAAGGACCTTTTCATAAATTTTAAAAGTTCAAGGGCCAAACTATAAAGTTCCTGGATGATGCTCAAGGGCCTTTGTGCTTTCTAGAAGTCACTAGGGTCTTTCTAAAAAAACTACAGCCACATGGGGGCTGCACGTAAGTGTTTTATGCTGCCTAAGCCAATTCACATTTTGGCCAATCACCGGAGTCCTCTTCGCGAGCTGATTTAGCCTAGAAAACTATAAAGCTTTCAGATCATTTCAGGTCGAATGGCCCAAAAGAGGCCCAACAGACGACCTTTAGGCTGATTTTAGCCTGTACCGCTTCAGTTATGTGGGACAAGCGCTGATGACCCACAAGTATAGGGGATCAATCATAGTCCTTTCGATAAGTAAGAGTGTCGAACCCAATGAGGAGCAGAAGGAAATGATAAGCGGTTTTCAGCAAGGTGTTTTCTGCAAGCACTGAAAGTAGCGGTAACTGATAGTTTTGTAGCAAGATAATTCGTAACGAGTAGCAAGTAACAATAGTGCAGCAAGGTGGCCCAATCCTTTTTATAGCAAAGGACAAGCCGGAACGGTCTCTTATATAAAGCAAAGCGTTCTCGAGGACACATGGGAATTCTCGTCTAGTCACTTTCATCATGTTTATTTGATTCGCGTTCGCTACTTTGATAATTTGATATGTTGGTGGACCGGTGCTAGGGTGTTGTTCTTACTTGAACAAGCAACCCTCTTATGATTACCCCCTCTCGCAAGCATCTGCAACTACGAAAGAAGAATTAAGATAAATCTAACCATAGCATAAAACATATGGATCCAAAACAGCCCCTTACGGAATAACACATAGACTAGGGTTTAAGCTTTTGTCACTCTACACTACAAAAAAACACTTCCGTGATGATACGTCTTTTTCACGGTAGGTCAAGTTTTCTATCATGCATGTACATTCGTGACAATTTTATGACAGAATCAAGATAGTCATACCTGTGCTGTCGTAGAAGTGTTCCATGACAATACTGAAATTATCATCACGGAAGTGTCCACTTCCATGACGATAAATGTCGTGTCATGGAAGTGTTTTCGTCAAGGGTGACCGACACGTGGCTTCCACCGTAACGTGTCGCCGTTAAGCTATCGGGTTCGGTGTTGGATCCGATAACCCGTTAACAGCCCTGACCAATGACGATTTTCCACGTGTAAATTTCTCATTCACCGGCCGATCCACGTGTCAGCTCGGCGGTTCGACAGATGTTATCCATTCATTGGACGAGAGACGCCTATGATATGTCGACACGTGGCACGGCCCAACAGTGGCCCATTTAGGTTAAAAAGGCCGGCCCGTTTGACTTGGTCAAAAGTTAGCAGGCCGGCCCATGGAAAGCCTGTTAACGGCCTGTTCGCATACAACCCATCTATGGCCCGGGTACGCACGGCCCGTTATGGCCTTTCAATATTTGACCCAGTAGCATCATATGGGCTGTCCCATATGATTCCAGCCCGTTGTCACTTTCGGCCCATCTATGGCCCGTGAAGTCTTTTGGCCCATATGAGGCCTTTTGCATCTGTGGGCCCATTAACGGCCCGTGGTGAATTAGTCCCATCATGAACAATAAACTACTTTGAGGCCATTAACGGCCCATGATTTAGTTGGGCCGCTTCAAGCCCGTGCTCCCTTTCGGCCTTCTAAGGGCCCATACATTCTTGGGCTCATTTCTGGCCCTCGATTACTTACGGTCCGTTAATGGCCTGTTATGCTAATGGGCCAAATTCAGCCCGTGGTAACATTCGGTCCGTTTGTGGCCCGTTAACCCGTTGGGCCGTTTTCATCCTATCCTGCAATCCGGCCCATTAACGACCCATCATGCCTCTTGATAGAATTAAGCCTGTGCTATCTTCCGGACTGTTAACGGCCCGTTATGGTCTGGGCCCATAAATGGGCGGTTCCGATTTTGGCCCGTTTACGGTCCATATCGCGGTCCGGTTTTGGCCCACGAACAGTACGTCCCCTGGATCCTACGGCCCGTAGGATGCCCATCGTTACCACGGCCCGTATGTGGCCCATGGTTATTGCGGCCACTAGCAAACCAAGGAAAAAGAACTGCAGTGACTACAAGCAAACAAATAAACAAGACTAAAAGTAAATAAATAAGCAATCAACTAACGCTAGGCTATTACGGCAATTACATACATTACATCCACTGGGCATCAAAGTTCGCCACCAGTGCAAATAAAGGGAACAACAAAGCAACATATTACATACACTGGGTGTCTAAATTGGCCACCAGTGCAAATAAACGCGGCAGCAAAACAAGTCCAGAGCTGAAACAACTTCAGAAGAGCTCAAGAAATGTTGTCCTGGGTATCCACCATGCTGGCAATAAGCTTAGCAAACTTATTAGCTTTCTCTTGTTTGGCACTAAAATCCTCCAACGCTTGTTGTTGCACCAAAAAGTATGCATCTAAATTCTCCAGGGACTTCCTCAGTCCTTCGGCTTCTTGTCGGAGCACAACTGATTGATGTCTTTCAGCTTGTAGTTGAGACTCAAGAAACCAAACTGATCCAGACAACGAATTTGAAGAGCTTATGCAAGCGGTAGTGGCCAGTAACTCGAACACTACATCAAGACATGACTTTGGGGTTGTCTCACTGTCTTCAGGATAGTTTTCCTCATCTGTTTTATCAGCTTTGTTGGAGACCAGCAAGGTTGTCTCACTATTTTCAACCTTATCAGCATTACTTCCTTTTACCATTGCTTAATGTGGTACTCTTCTCCAATATTCTGTCAGCATTCTAAAAGAAGAAACAAGCAGACACATAACAGGTTTAGCATGTAGTATATGAAACTCATTTTGGTGAACCAGTTCAGTAGGAAGGTGGACAGGATTAAACTATCAAGTCTTCTATTGCAAAGTAGTACATTATAAAAGCATCAAACAAACATATATCTATGTGCTACTGTCACTGCATTGTCTTGCCAAATCAAAATAGAGACACAGTTCAAATCATATCAGTTCAAGACAAAATAGCATTGAAAGAATATAAGTGTGGGAAAGTACACAGCACCACAAGATTTCAGATGGGTACCACGGGTATAGATGTACAACTAACAACACTATTGGCTCTGTTTTGATGCTAGTAATGTGCATGATATGAGAAGACAACTATCTACACAATTGAAATTGAAATCAACATAGATCAATTTAGAAGAGCAAACCAGTTAAAGAAACATGTTTAATCATACCTGTTGTGCCATTGGAGTTTCGATTGGATCCTTCTATTTAAAAATTAGTGTCGGGCCCATGGAACCCAGGGTACCTCGGCCCGTCTGCCCGCGGCCCAGAGCGTAACGCTTGGCGGTGGCCCAACAAGTGGCCCACCAGCGGGCGCCTCAAGCAAGACCCCTCATGAGGCCCCGGCCTCCTGAGGACCCCTCCCCAGGGAGCGCCGAGCAAGACGTAGCCACTTCACCGAGAGCCTCGCGAGGCCATCTCGTGAGTGGCCTCCCGAGGTTACCTCCCGAGGCACCCTCCCGAAGGTATGCAAGATGAGTCCTGTTCGGCTCGGTCGCGCGGTCTCGTGCCCACCACGTGGGTGACGCGCGCGGCGACGAACGGTGACAGAGGCTATGCTAGCAGGCGCGGATGGAGAGGAGTTTCCCTTTTGTGCTAAGGGAGCAAGGCCAGCAGTCCGTTTCCCAAAGCAACCCCCAAAGGTTGCCTGATCAGTGAAATAAGACCAAGACGGCGTACGCGCAGGGCGGAGGTCACCACCAAGCCCACTGGCGTGTCAAGGATGATCGCTTTGCAGGCGAAGGCCACCTTTTGTCAGGATAGACTGCGCCCCTGCCCCCCTTCAAAATTGCCTTTGTGTGGCAACCCTTCCCGCCAATGTTTTCTGGGGAAGAGTACCAAGGCAGAGATAAAAGGAGGGCAGGGTGCCGCTGTAAGAGAGAGAGATTCCACCTTCTACCACCTTGAATGCTTGTACTCACCAGAGCAATCCCAACCAAGCAGGAGTAGGGTTTTACACCGTAAGGTGGCCCGAACCTGGGTAAACCGCTGTGTCTCTGGCCCGCTCCCGCCAGCGTGCTCTCGCCGTAGCTTCGTCGTAGTTTAGCTGGGGAAGGGGACGAGGTGGTAGGAACGAGCTCACCCCAGTGTTCGAACCTTTGGGTCCTCGGAGCCCGACTTCCGACATTTGGCGCGCCAGGTAGGGGGGCGCTACCGTTTTTCCACTCCGTCCTCCACTCCACTAGCTTCATGGCCGACGCTCGCCGCGAGCGCGCTGAGCGCAGGGCAGGTCGCGTTGCCCAGATAGAGCCGGTGGGCTGCGGCAACCGCCGCCACGTCGAGGCCGACCCTGCCGCCCACGAGCAGCAGGACTCCTCCCTGCACCCCTCCGTGCAGGCAGACGGCCGCACCGCCACGACCTCCTCCTCCCTCACCCGCCGTGGGCCCCCGAACACGCAGGCCGCGCTGCTCATGGCACGTGAGCTGTTGTGCTACCGTTCAGCTGACACCGGCTACGACGCCTGGCTTGGTCGCATCACCGAGCTCGTCAATGCTGCCGGGGACGCTCCAGCGCTTTCTCACTCGCTCCGCCCTCCGCCGTCTCGCGCTGGGGACGTAGCGCATGGCGCTCCCCCGCCTCCTCCTCTGCGCGATGAACCCGCCGGGCAGCAGCGCAACGCGCGGGTGCATGAGCCATCACGCGGCGCGTCCCCTCTGGTCCGAGATGAGGCCAGCTGCCAGATCGTCCGCCGCGCGCCGCCTGATGCGCGTGTGCTCCTCGAGCAGCAGCGCCAACGCTAAGACCGGACCATCCAGGAGGTCGCAGCAGCTGGGCGCCAGAACCACGCCGCCCACGCCGGCGGTGTCCCCTCGAGCGGCGTGGGCTATCGCGCCTTCACTCACGAGCTTCGCCGGGTGGTGTGGCCCGTAAAGTTCAAGCCGGACCTGCCCCCACGCTAGTTCCTTCAGCTCTACGCGCAGAGCATCGAGGCGGCGAACGGTGACGACAAGGTCATGGCGAATTGGTTCCCCATAGCTCTCAAGGATGGCCCGCGCTCTTGGCTCATGAATCTCCCCAAGGTGTCGATCTCGTCGTGGAGCGAGCTCTGCATCCAGTTCGTCGCCAACTTCAAGGGCACGCATGACCGCTCCCTCACCATCAATGACCTGCGACATGTGCGGCGATGCCCGGACGAGACCCTCCGCAAGTACATCCAGCGCTTTAGTCAGGTGCGCAACAAGATCCCGCGCGCCTCCAACGCGGCCGTCATCTCTGCGTTCTCTACCGGCGTCACGGACATCAAGATGCGCGATAAGCTCGCCATCAATGACGAGCTGGACTCGGTGCTTGAGCTGTTTGACCTCGCCGACAAGTGCGCCAAGGCTGAAGAAGGTCGCCTCTTCGTCCATAGCGACCCCGATGCGGCGCCCGACGCCGCTAAGGCCAAGGGCAAGGACGTCAAGCGCAAGGGCCCCGCCGTGCTTGCGGCGGAGCCCGAGCAGAAGCGCGGCCATGACCGTGACGAGCCCAAAAGGGACGATCGCCCTCTCTGCGCCTACCACAACTCATGCTCCCACAGCACCGAAGACTGCCAGGAGCTCAAGCTGCTCCACGAGGAGTGCCTGGGCCACCGAGGCGACCGCAACGACCACGACGCCGGTCGCGGAGGTGGCCGCAGTGGCAACCGCTGGGACGGCCACAGCGGCAACGGCAACTTTCTCCAAGGCTGGCGCGACCAGCCTCGTGAGGCCGCTAGGCGCGACCAGCCTCGTGAGGCCGCCTGGCGCGATCAGCCTCATGAGGCAAACCCACAGGCCAACGCCGCTCTTCCGCCGCTGCCGCCGCTACCCCGGAGGAACGACATCCAACAGCCTGGCGAGGGCGCTGGGGGCTACCAGGAGCCTTGCGCAGTTGCCTGCATCCTCGGTGGAGCTCAGGCTCCTGCGTCCAACCGCCACTTCAAGCAGTTCTCTCGCGAGGTGAACGCCGCCCTCCAGAGGCCAGAGGTCGCACGGCCCCTCAAGTGGTCGAAGTACGCCATCACCTTCGACTCCAAGGACCACCCCAAGTCCGTGGCCGCCGCAGGTGCGCTCCCCATGCTGTGCACTCCCACCATCAGCAATGTCGCGGTCACCAAGACCCTCATCGACAGAGGCGCCGGCCTTAACGTGCTCTTCGTCGAGACCTTCGAGCAGCTCCAGGTGCCCTACGAGTAGCTCATGACGACAAGGCGCTTCTCGGGCGTCACCGATGGCTCCACGGTGCCTCTAGGGTAGGTGCGCCTCCCCGTCACCTTCGGCACCCGCAAGAACTACCACACTGAGCTCATCGACTTCGATGTCGCCCACATTGGCCTGCCCTACAACGCCATCCCAGGCTACCCCGCGCTCGCCAAGTTCATGGCGGTGTCTCATCACGCCTACAACGTCCTCAAGATGCCTGGCTGCAGCGGCATCACCACTGTCTCCTGCGACGAGAAGGATGCGATCTGCTCCCTTGAGCACGCCTACAAGGCCGTCGGAACCGCCCATCCAGCTGACGAGGATGCGGTCGAGGATCCTGAGGCCGCGCCCGTGAAGAAGAAGCAGCTGTTCTCTCAGGACCACGCCGAGACGAAGAAGGTGTTGGTTGACGGCAATGGCTCAGGCCCTGCCTTCACCATCGGCACCGGCCTTGCTCCTGCATAGGAAAGTGCGCTGATCACCTTCCTTCGGGCAAATTCAGATGTTTTCGCCTGAAAAGCATCTGATTTGTCCAGTGTGCCGAGGGAGGTGATCGAGCACCACTTAGCGGTTATCCCCAATGCACGCCCCGTCAAGCAAAAAGCACGGCTCCAGGTGCCTGAGAAGCAAGAGTTCATAGTTCAAGAAGTGCACAAGCTACAAGAAGCTGGAGTCGTCCGTGAGGTGCGCCATCCTGAATGGCTCGCCAACCCAGTCGTCGTCCCCAAGAAGGGCGGCAAGGAACGCATGTGCATAGACTTCACGAGCCTCAACAAGGCCTGCCCTCAGGACCCCTTTCCGCTGCCGCACATCGACTAGATCATGGACTCCACCGCCGGATGTGAGCTGCTCTGCTTCCTGGATGCCTTTTCAGGCTACCACCAGATTAAGATGGCGGCAGAAGACGTGGAAAGGACGGCCTTCATCACCCCTTGCGGCGTGTACTGCTACACCTGCATGCCCTTCGGCTTGAGGAGTGCTGGCGCCACCTTCCAGCGGCTGATGCGCATCACGCTGGGGCCTCAGATGAGGTGGAACGCGGAGGCCTACGTCGATGACATCTGGTCAAGACCTGTGAGGCCGGGTCCCTCATCAAGGACCTCGAGGAAATGTTCGCCAACCTGCTCAAGGTCAACCTCAAGCTCAACCCCGACAAGTGCGTCTTTGGAGTCCCTTCCGGCAAGCTCCTCGGCTTCTTGGTCTCCCACCGTGGAATCGAAGCCAATCCTGAGAATATCAAGGCCATCGAGAGAATGCGTCCTCCCCGGACCCTCAAGGAAATGCAGCGCTTGGCGGGATGCATGGCCTCCCTGGGGCGCTTCATCTCCAAGTTCGGTGAGCGAGCCTTGCCATTCTTCAAGCTCATGAAGAGGTCCGGCCCCTTCAAATGGACTCCTGAGGCAGACGCCGCCTTTGAAGAGCTCAAGAGGTATCTCACGAGCCCACCCATCATGGTCGCGCCATGCCCCCGCGAGCCCTTGCTCCTGTACTTGGCGGCCACCCCCCAGACGGCCAGCGCGGCACTCGTAGCGGTGCGAGAGGAGCGCGTCTGCGCTAAGGAAAAGCCCTCCGAGCCTCGTGAGCCTCCCAAGCCCTCTGGGCCTCGTGAGCCTTCTGAGCCTCGTGGACCTCCTGAGCCCGCCGAGCCACCTGAAGAGCAAGCTGCCACCACAACTACGCGCCTCATCGGGCACCCCGTGTACTTCATCAGCACGGTGCTAAGGGATGCGCACGAGCGCTACCCCATGCAACAGAAGCTCCTCCTCACGCTTCTCGTCGCCTCCAGGAAGCTGCGCCACTATTTCCAAGGCCATCCCATCAAGGTCATCTCTTCTTACCCCCTGGAGCAAGTCCTGCGCAGCCCCAACGCCGATGGCCGCGTCGCCGAATGTAACATCGAGTTGCAAGCCTTCCAGCTGGAGTTCTGCACCACCTGAGTCATCAAAGGTGCAGCTCTGGCCGACTTCGTGGCAGAGTGGACAGACCCGTGCAAAGGGGAGCCCCACGAGGACATATCCCTCCTGCCTGGGGACGAGGCGCCTGGCGGCTGGATCATGCACTTCGACGGCGCCTTCTCCCGGCAGGGCGCGGGGGCTGGGGTCATGCTCACCTCGCCAACAGGAGACAAGCTCTACTACACTGTGCAGCTCTGCTTCAGCCACACCGATAAGGTTTCCAACAACATCGCGGAGTATGAGGGCCTCATCGCCGGCCTCAAGGCTGCTTTTGCTCTAGGCATCAAGCATCTCACCATCAAGGGCGATTCACAGCTTCTCGTCAACTTCTCCAACAAAAGCTACAAGCCCAAGGACGAGCACATGGCCGCTTACCTGGAGGAGGTACGTAAACTTGAAAAGCGTTTCTTAGGCCTGGAGATCCAGCACGTGCCTCGCGGCAGCAACAAAGAGGCAGACGACATCGCCAAGCGGGCATCTCGTCGCGAGCCTCAAGATCCTGGCATCTGAGGAAAGGCTCCTGAAGCCATCCGCTGCACCACCCCCTACAAGCGCCACGCTGCTCCACGAAGAGCTCCCGCCCGCTCCGCCCACAGGCGCACCTGACTGCGGGCCGGCCTCAGGCGCCTGCCTGCTGCTGGCGCTAGAACCTCAAGCAGACAGCTGGGCTACCGAGGTTAAGGCCTATCTGCTCCACGGCACACTCCCGGAGGAGGACTCGGAGGCAGAGTGCGTGGTTCGCCAGGCCACTGCTTACTGTTTGCAGGATGGCGAGTTATACCGCAGGCGCCCAAACGGCGTCTCCTTGCGGTGCATCTCTGAGGAGCAGGGGCGCGAGCTGCTCGCCAACATACATGGCGGGGACTGCGGCCACCACTCTTCGTCATGCACCCTCATCGGCAAGGTGTTCCGCAGTGGCTTCTACTGGCCCACTGCGCTGCATGACGCTACCGCGCTGGTCCAAGCCTGCGAGGCCTGTCAGTTCCACGCCAAGCAAATCCACCAGCCGGCGCAAGGCCTCCAGACGATTCCCCTCTCATGGCCTTTCGCGGTCTGGGGGCTGGATATCCTGGGGCCTTTCCCTCGCGCGGTTGGCGGCTACCGCTACCTCTACGTCGCAATCGACGAGTTCACCAAGTGGGCAGAGTTAGAGCCTGTGTGCACCATCCCGGCAGGCTCTGCCGTCAAGTTCATCAAGGGCCTCGTGAGCCGCTTTGGCGTCCCCAACCGCATCATCACTAACAATGGCTCCCAGTTCACAAGCGGCCTCTTCAAGTCCTACTGCGCTAGCATTGGCACGTAGATCTGCTACGCCTCGGTGGCGCACCCGCGAAGCAATGGCCAGGCCGAGCATGCCAACGCTGAGGTCCTCAAGGGCCTCAAGATGAGAAGCTTCAAGAAAAAGCTCGAGGCCTGCGGCAAGGGCTGGCTTGATGAGCTGCCATCAGTGCTGTGGTCCATCCGCACAACGGCAACCAAGCTTACCGGCGAGACTCCCTTCTTCCTAGTCTACGGAGCTGAGGCGGTCCTTCCTTCGGAGCTCACGCACGGCTCTCCGCGAGTCCTTGCCTTCGACGAGGCTCGTCAGGACGGCTCGCGAGAGGCCGACCTGCTGCTCCTTGAGGAGGCCCGCCGTCAGGCCGCCCTCCGCGCCGCCAGATACCAGCAGGCCCTGCGTCGCTATCAGAGCCGCAATATCCGCCCTCGCACTCTCGAGGTTGGGGACCTCGTCCTACGCAGGATCCTCTCCATTGAGGGACTCCACAAGCTCTCACCCATGTGGGAAGGCCCTTTCAGGGTTGCTCGTATCTCCAGGCCCGGCGCCGTCCGGCTGGAGACGGAGGACGGAGTTCCTGTGCCTAACGCCTGGAACATCCAACACCTCTGCAAGTTCTACCAGTGACCCTTACGCGTACGAACGAAATGGGGCTGTACACGCCCCGGAGACTCTCACTGCGTTCGCCTGACGGGCATGCGAGAGCTCCCGCCCATGCCCAACTGGAAGCCCCATGCTCCGCGCTGGCGGAATGATCGAGCCGCGATCATGCCCATGCCCAAGTGGAAGCCCCATGCTCCGCGCTGGCGAAACGATCGAGCCGCGATCATGCCCACGCCCAAGTGGAAGCCCCATGCTCCGCGATGGTGGAACGATCGAGCCGCGATCATGCCCACGCCCAAGTGGAAGCCCCATGCTCCGCGCTGGCGGAACGATCGAGCCACGATCATGCCCACGCCCAAGTGGAAGCCCCATGCTCCGCCCTGGCGGAACGATCGAGCCGCGATCATGCCCATGCCCAAGTGGAAGCCCCATGCTCCGCGCTGGCGGAACGATCGAGCCGCGATCATGCCCACGCCCAAGTGGAAGCCCCATGCTCCGCGCTGGCGGAACGATCGAGCCGCGATCATGCACACGCCCAAGTGGAAGCCCCATGCTCCGCACTGGCGGAACGATCGAGCCGCGATCATACCCACACCCCGGTGGAAGCCCCATGCTCCGCGCTGGTGGAACGATCGAGCCGCGATCATACCCACACCCCGGTGGAAGCCCCATGCTCTGCGCTGGCGGAACAATCAATTGAGGGCGCCCCACGGGCTGCACCAACCTCAAGCTGACCCGTGCCGGACACGGCAGCCATATCTCTTTTTGGTTGTGTAATGGAATTCATTATCTTGTATCAGTAAAGCTTCAGTTTCCATACATGGTGTGTTTCGTCATCTCTTGCCTCACGAGCCGTGCGCGCTCACGGCATCCCTCATGAGGCTCACACGAGTGGGGGCTGGACACGGTGTCTGTGCTTAGATCAGTCCCAGCAGCGCTGAAAAACCCAAGCGACTAGGGCTCTGGCTCGCGGGCCTGCTCCCGCGCACGCCACCCCACCAAGGTCCTTGGTGTCTTATCTCCTCGCGTAACCCCCATGAACGAGCCGGCGAGCGTGCGCTGCTCCCCTGTTGTGGGGCATGTGGCATACAATTATCTCAGGAATAGGTCACCCGGAAGGCTTCGCGAGGACGCCTCGCGAGGTGGCGCAATGGCAAGGTGCCCCCTTCGAATCTCAGGAAGCTTCGCAGGTCTTGCCTCGGGAGCCAACCTACGACGGTCATCTTAGGAGGAGATCTCACGAGCGGAAGTCCCGCAAGACACAACCCACAAGTGGCGGCCTACCGGATGCTACCCTCCGCAAAAGCTAAGTCTAACTTCCTCGCGAGACATCCTCACCATCACTCGAGTTCCCTTCCTTCGCGATCTCGCTAAGTGCTGGCATTTTTCTTTCGCGTAAGCTGCTTGCACGCCAAAGGGGGCTCACTGAGCATCATGCCTCAGGAGCCCTCACTAGCTCCCGGTGCCCCTCACCTCCTGGCCTTATCCACGCATCGCGACCTGACATACCAGCGACGGTTGTAGGCCTGCTCGGGGGCTGGGTCCTGATGGCGTAGAGCGCCGAGGAAAACAAGAAAGAAAAGCATGCCTCGCGAGAGAACATCGGGAGGGAACACGCATTCCAAACCACAAAGGCATTAAGTTAAAACATAGAAGCCATTGTTTTCACTGCCCCACGGGGCTACATCGATCCAACGCAGGGAAAAAGAGAAAAGAGGAAAGAGGCCTAGGCGGGGCGCCATCATCCCCAAGACTCCAACACGAGCGCCGTGTGTGCCTAGTCAAAGTCTTCGTCCTCGCTCTTGACGCGGGGGGAGCTATCATCGCTCCCGCTTCCATCGGAGGAGGCGGCACCGTTGTCGCTGTCGTCTTTGCTGGAGGAGCCACTGTAGCTGCCATCCTTGCTCTCCGCGCAGCACTCCAGATGGCTGCCGGAGATCCCGAAGATCTTCACGAAGAGTGTGGCGGCGCTCTCATACTTGAACTGAAGAACGTGGCCCCGCTTTAGGCCTCGAGCAAGGGCAAACGACTTCCACCCTTGCTTCAAAAACATGAAGCCCGAGGGGGTGAACTCCGTCGCCACCCAGGAGGGGCCGTTGCAGCAGCCGTCCGCCTGCACCCATAGCCCCAAGGGTGCGCGATCCGCCATCGCCTCCGCGAAGGAGTCTGGAAGCCGCAGCCAGGTGCAGGGCCGCCAATGCATGTTCACTATGAACTCATGAGCCGCCTCCGCTGAATGGCTCCCTGCCTGGGGAGGGAGGGCGGCTGCCCCACCGCGGCCACCTCGGCCGCGGGCACCGCGCCCTCTGTGCCCGCGGATGGCGCCCCTTCCACGGCCACTGGGACCGACGCCGGCGGCTACCGGTGAGCTCCCTCGGCCCCCGGGGGGAACCCTGGATGCAGCAGCAGAAGCACGAGCTCGATCTCTTCCCCTCGCCATTGCCGCGGAGGTCCATCTGGATCGGGGAGGAGGAGGAAGGAACTGATGGAAGAAGATGGGCGGGGAAGTCCTTCCCCCGCGTCTTTATAGCGCTCAAGGGAGGCGTGCTCCGCGCCATTCTACCTTCGACGCGCGCAAGGATTCGAGGCGGCAGTGCGAAGGAAGGCAATGATGGGCTCGCACCATGTGCGGGCAGGCTTTATGTCAGTGCGGGCGGTTACCAAGGCGTCGTGGGAGAAGTGGGGGCATCCCCCATCACATCGTGCGCCTCGCGTCACGCCTGGCCCGCAGGAGGTTAGGGCCCGCATCGTTTCGCCCCCGAAGGCAGGAACGTGCGCGCCGCGGGCCCGGGGGCTACTGTCGGGCCCATGGAACCCAGGGTACCTCGGCCCGTCTGCCCGCGGCCCGGAGCACAACGTTTGGCGGTGGCCCAACAGGTGGCCCACCAGCGGGCGCCTCAAGCAAGACCCCTCATGTGGCCCCGGCCTCCTGAGGACCCCTCCCCAGGGAGCGGCGAGCAAGATGTAGCCACTTCACCGAGAGCCTCGCTAGGCCATCTCGCGAGGCGGCCTCCTGAGGTTGCCTCCCGAGGCACCCTCCCGAAGGTATGCAAGACGAGTCCTGTTCGGCTCAGTCGCACGGTCTCGTGCCCACCACGTGGGTGATGCGCGCGGCGATGAACGGCGACAGAGGCCACGCCAGCAGGCGCGGATGGAGAGGATTTCCCCTTTTGTGCTAAGGGAGCAAGGCCAGTGGTCCGTTTCCCAAAGCAACCCCCAAAGGTTGCCTGATCGGTGAAAGAAGACCAAGACGGCATACGCTCAGGGCGGAGGTCACCACCGAGCCCACTGGTGCATCAAGGATGATCGCTTTGCAAGCGAAGACCACCTTTTGTCAGGATAGACTGCGCCCCTATCCCCCTTCAAAATTGCCGTTGTGTGGCAACCCTTCCCACCAATGTTTTCGGGGGAAGAGGACCAAGGCAGATATAAAAGGAGGGCAGGGTGCCGCTGTAAGAGAGAGAGAGATTCCACCTTCTACCACCTTGTACGCTTGTACTCACCAGAGCAATCCCAACCAAGCAGGAGTAGGGTTTTACATCGCAAGGTGGCCCAAACCTGGGTAAACCGCTATGTCTCTGGCCCGCTCCCGCCAGCGCGCTCTCGCCGTAGCTTCGCCGTAGTTTAGATGGGGAAGGGGACGAGGTGGTAGGAATGAGCTCACCCCAGTGTTTGAACCTTTGGGTCCTCGGAGCCTGACTTCCAACAATTAGTTGGTATGAGTAAATACAGTGATACAAGAGCAAAGCAGTATGCACCATAGCTATGGAATCTTACCTGAGAACAATTGTTCTTCAGGTTTAAGCACTTGTTCTACAAGAAGAGAGTACAGTAAGACGCATCCATATAGTACTTCAAAATGAAATATGATCTCATAGACCCTACCATATTCATGGGTCTAGACCAATACAGAACAAGGCGTTCCCAGTCATCGTCCCTTAAATGTGTCTCCGGAGAAAGTAAGGGAATTTGATGAGTTTCCTTGCCAGTGAAATATGTTTTCTTCAGGTAATTCCGATACTGCCGCAAAGCATTCTTGAAGATAGCACATGTATTAGCACAGGTTACCTCATCCTGAGTTTCCAAATCAGTCATTCTATACACAGAAAAATGGGAACATTTGTTGTGTTATAACCAGCAGGGAGGTAGAACGTATGGGACAAAGCAAAGTAATTGCCATGAATACTTACACATAACTCCTGGAGAAACACCTGCAACTGGCTTTTTCCTTCATCTTCAGTATAATATTCCCATGATGGGAAGATACGCACATAGGATTTAATAACATCAAATGCGATAGATGCTAAACTACGGATGACTGGTTTTGCTTTGTCCACAGGAATAGGTGTACTAACTGGTGGAGTTGGGGTTCGCCGTGGTAGTCCTGGCACTTTGGGCACTGGAGCTGCCTTACTAACTGCTCTTGTTTGGGAGCTCTGTTGTGGAGATGGTGCTATGTCAACTGGAACTGGGTTACTATCTGCTGGGATTGGGGTTAGATTGGGTGAAGCTGGTTCTCTGTCCATCGGAGTAGGGGTACAATCTGCGATAGTCTGGGTTATGTGTGGTAGGGATGGTTCTTGTGCAAGTACAACCAGGGTGCTATCTCCATCGATAGGTAGCGCTGTTTTATTTGAAGACCATGTTTTTACTCCGCTAGATACTGCCATCACCCCCTCCAATTCAAATGGCTGATAAACAAGAAAAGTAGTTGAATGTACAGACCTTGTATGAGACAGATGCAATAGATAGTGAGGAAAAAAGAGGGCATGAAATAGTTCACATATATGTTGTTTAACTAAATAGGATAGCATGACATAATTTCATTTCACATATATGATGTTTATCTAAATAGTATAGCATGACATAATTAAAAGATATGATGACTAACTAAAAAGGATGGCATGAGATAATTATATGATGTATTTAGTAAACAGGTTCGCATGACATAATTCACATACATGTATCTAAGTAAACAGGATGGCATGATATAATTCACATATGTGATTTATATACTAAGCAGATGGCATTCGCATATATGATGTCTAAACTAAGCAGATGGTGTTGAATATTGTGTATATGATGTCTAAACTATGCAATGCAAGATAGCATATGCATGATACGAGCAGTATAACCATGCCAAGTTAGAGCATACACCTCGGGGGGGGGGGAGAATAGGACTGGTCATCTGTCTCTGAATCCTCCTCTGAGGAGCTATCTGGACCCAGCAAGAGATCTGCTTCGACAGGTAGCACTGTCTGCTCTGAAGAACTTGTTTTCACTCCAGATTTTTTCATCACCCACCCAAATGGCTGATTCACATGAAGAGTAGTTGAATGTACAAACATGGTCAATAAATGGAAATGTAATGGAAAAAAGGAATGGCAAGATATAATTCAAATATATGATGCCTGGCTAAACAGGATGGCATTGCATATTTCACATATACTATGGCTGGCTAAAAAAGATGGCATTGCATAATTCACACATGTGATATAGAAACTAAACAGGTGGAACACCTCGGGGGATAAATAGGAGTGGTCAGCTCCCTCTGACTCCACCTCTGAACAGCTATCTTCCTCTGGATTACAATCTGGAGGAGGGGGGTGGGGTTGCCATTGCACCCACCATGGAGCGATGTCTGCATGACATTGTATTGCCGTGCAAGACTCTTCTCTTTTTCTCTACATGTTCAGCATGACTGTGTACAATAACTGACATTTATACGAAAAATATATAGTGAGATTAAGTAAGGAGAGCATGCAGAAATCTAGAGTGATGGTAACAACCAGTGGATAGATCCAAAAATAATGATAGTAGGCAAATGATAGCTTAATTTAATAAAATGACAGATGATGGCTGCTTTACTGTTTGTTTCCCACCCAAGATGAATGACATAGTATATACCCTAGATGAAACAGATAGTAGATCAATATACTATTCATTGCTGCCTCGATATGTGCCCCACAAGCATTTTAAAACTCAAGTTTGAACATTAATTTGGACCTGACTTAGTGTCTAAGAGATCAGCAGGATGATAAACTAGCAGGTAATATTAAGCAATGCATAAAGTAAGCAGAAACAAAAGAGTGCGACCTCTCTTGCGGATCCGTGTACTCCTCAGGTTCATCTGCTGAGTCGATGATGGTGATGCAGTTGCGGTGGCTGCCGGTGGCGGGGAAGGAGATCTGAGGAGGCAAAACACGGTAAGGAGTTGTGATGTTTGGTATGGTGGACGCTTCTGTCGATGGAGCAGCTCAGGTGAAGTGGACGATGGCGCGGCAGGAGCAGGACAAACCACACAAAGTTTTCTTCGACACCTATCTGTAACTGAAGTAATTCTGTAAGGGCTCCTTTGGCTTGCAGGAAGAGCACAGGAATGCAAAGAAACATGGCCAAATTAAGGTCAAACCACCTGCAAATGTGTAAAGTTAGAATGTTATTATGCCACTAATGCACTTAGTCTTCTTTTCATGCATAGGATTTTGATTAGTAGGTCCAGGTGGATGTTAAAATTTCTGTGTTTTTCCTTTGAAACAGACACGAAAGGAAAAAATCCTTGAGTTTTGTTTTGCTCCATTCCTTTCAACCAAATGCATGAATAATTGAATAGTAGAGTACCATAGGAAAAGTTCCTATTGCTATGTTTTCCTTCACTAATTCCTTTGAACCAAAATAGCCCCAAGGGGTCGACATGAATGTAGAGTAAAAAGTGATGCGACAAGTGTACAACCTCTTTGGCGTAGCCGTCTCGACCTCAGCATCATTGGGTCGGTCGCTGAAGATGTTGCGGCGGAGGTGGCTGTCGGAGCTGGGGAAGAAGATCTGAGGCATCTATAGACGGCGTCAAGGGTACTGCTATGTTGTGATGGATGGTTCCGTCATTGGAGCAGCTCCGGTGAGCTGTGCGACGTCAAGGCTGAAGCAGTACAAGACGGACATCGTTAATCTGAAGTGGGATTCTAATACCATCTCCAATATATGATGTAAAATACATCACGAAAAACTGCTAGCTATAAAATTTACATCACCAAAAAACAACCAACTCCAACAGAAGATGGAAAAACTGTTGACTCTGAACTTAACTGTCGAAACTGAATTTTACTATCGAAACTGACTATTACTGTCGAAACTAAATTTTACTATCGAAACTGAACGCACTAGTTGCAGAGAAGCACTTCATTGGTAGTTTAGGCCGCTCGAGCACTAGTGGTAGCAGAGAAGCAGTGATCTAAATCAGCAGCCGCTCAACAGGGAACGCACTAGCAGATAGCAGCCGGAGCAGCAGCGCGAATGAGAGCCAGAGCAACAACTCGTGTAGCTGCAGCAGCCCGTGTACCAGTATTAGCAGCGCAAGCAACAGCAAGAGCAGGGCGGCAGTACGAGTGAGAGCAAGAGCAGAGCAGCAGCGCGAGAAGAGCCGGAGCAGCAGCAGCAGCTTCGACTGGTATGGACGCTGCCGCTGAGGGAGCCTCGCAATGGGGAAGATCCGCCGTGGAGGATGTCACCGGCGGCGCCGGCGTCGAGGGAGCCGCGCCATGGCGGAGCAGGATCGAGCACCGGCGGCGCCATGAGGTCGAGTAAAGGAGAAGATGCGATGAGTGTACAACCTCTTTGGTGGCGCCGAGTAGGCCTCGGCTTCATCCGAGGAGTCAGTGAGGATGCTGCGGTTCCGGTGGGGCAGGTTAATGCGGCGCTGTGGGAATGGAGCAGTCGCGATAGACGAGGCGATCGTCGGAGCAGCTCCTTGGAGGTGGAGGACGGGGCGGCTGAACCGGCGGGATGACGAGATTGACGATGGATCCTCATCCGGTGCGGTGGATGAGGGACATCGAGCTGTTGTGGTGGACGATGTCGTCGGGGAAGAGGCTCCAACTGGGCGGCGATGGGGGGGCGGACGGAGGAGGGTGGGGTTTCGCGGCTGGTGGAGAGAGCTTTTGGCGGCCTCGGTTTTCGAATGGGGAAAAGAAGGGGATGGGAGGGGGAACCATGACTTAGGGACGTGCTTGTCCGAAATGTAGGGTAAGTTACAAAAGTACCCCCACCAATTTGAACTAGCGGCTCTTTCTGATCAGGGGTAGAACGGGGATTTTGCGTGTCGGGATTTCGCAGGAGGAGGGAGTTTTCGCACGCGTTGTAATTTCGGTATAGCAATGCGCAGGTTGAGAAGGAGGGAGTTTTCGGAGCACAAACAGACAAAGAGATATCTTGAAATTTCGGCATAATAAGGCGCGGGTTGAAATTTCGGGACAAGGCTAACGTGTACGGTACCATATCAATTCGCACTTCCCTCAACCAAAAAACAAAAAAAAAACAATTCGCACCACACAAGAGAGGGTCTTGTCCGGTTTTACTGTATGAATTACTACAAATCTCATTCAAAACTTTGAATCCATGTTATGTTCAATTAAAATATTTTGCTAGGTGTATAATGCATGTAACCTAATCAAATGAACATTTTAGTGCATTCCAAATGTATATACTACCGCTGCAATATGAACTAAATTTGAATTCGTTTCACTATTTGAATAAGAATCTACAATCATGATTGTTGTCAAGTTAAACCATCATCTGTTTATTATCTTCACAACACACCACATGATTGATGTCGAGCTAGATATGAACTGTGTGTACTATATGAACTCGAATTCAAATTTTTGAATCCACTTTATGCTGATTTCAAATAATAGTACATTTCAAGCTCTAGCTAGATCTTCATAATCTAAACCATGTTTCATATGTATAATGTGTTTATCGCACAATGTATACTGTCCCGCCCCCCTATGCCTACAAGTACTTAGCTGTGAGCTGCAAAAGCCACACATTATCACAAATTCAAATAAATGTGAGATTGTTCGATATATATACATATATAATATATATAGTATAACATGTTCATAACCACACCATGTGTATCACCATTATATTCATGCATGGGTTTAAATCACTATGATCTCTTATTCAAATATCTGAATCCACTTTTTGTAATGAATTATGATCTCTGTTAGACTTTACACCCACACAATCCTGTTCTCTTTGTAGCTAGCACTAACTTTCTCTGGTGCATGCACACACCCTCCTCACCCCCCTCCCTCAGCATTCTCTCCGTCGCGCACATTCGTTATTTTTCTTTAGGTCGTTCACCCAAGGTCTCTATAGGTCTCCCGAGCTCCTTCGCACACACCGATCGATATACCTCTCTAGCTAGATCTGCCTACCACATACACACACTTTCCCTCTTCTCCTCTATCTCACCGTCCATGCCCTCTATCTCTCATACGGTCACACACATATGCACACTCTCGCCCCTCTTTTCATCGACCTCGCACTCGCACACTCCTCCATCTCTATATAGTAGGCCTATCGCACCAACTCGTAGCTGCATCCCTGTCTCTCTATCCGTCTCTCCGGGCCTTATTTGCCTCTAACACATGCATGTATATCGATCAATCTCCCTCTGTACATATAGCTAGGTCGACTATAACTCTTTTTCACCACGCACTAATCGATCTACCTCACTAGATGAGTCTCTCCCTTTCCCAGACACATGACGATTGCTCTGCCTATCTAGTTAGGTCTGCTTACCAGAGATATATCGCCCCCCCACCCCCCATCATCCATGCATGCCTCCCGACTCGTCTCTCACGCACACACGCGCTCAAAGACACACATCGCCTCTCTTATTGATATTGCAGTCGTACCCTCCATTTGTCTAGTAGGCCTCTCCCACCATCTCCGAGAAGCAACTCCACCACCACCCCTCCGTCACTCTAGCTCTGTCTCTCTCCCAACCTTAATTATTCCTCTCCTACACATATGCATGGATGTCGATCGATCTCCCTGAATACATAGCCAGGTCTCTCCTTCTCCACACGTCTACCTGTCGATCTACCTCTCTAGTTAGGTCTCTGCCCCCCCCCCCCCCACACACCTATAGTTGAACGCTCTAGTTAGGTCTCCCTGCCACACACAAACTGCACCTGTCCCCTTTCACGTTCCAGTAGGCCAGCCACCCTATATCTTTGACGTGTGCACACACAATTTCACTGGATCTCTTTATCGATCTCGGACCCATACACCTTCATCTCTCTCTTCGATTCTATCGATATCTCACGCCGATGATCCCTCCCCTCTCTACTCGTGGATCGCCCCCTCTATATATGATATATCTAGGCCTCCATTTCACACGCATTGCATATGTTACATTTTTCTGAGATATCATCGACTCATATTCCCTGTCTATCTCTCACGCACACAAATACACTTACAAAATCACCCCACCCCCCCAAAAAAACACTCACGAATGCACTGACCATCTCTCTCTAGGTTTATATCTCTCTCACACACACCCACGTAGGTGGGGTACGTGCATGAAGAGAAGAGGTGCACGCACGACGCACGTACTCACATCTCGTTCCCAACCACACCCGCGCGGGTATAACGTGGAGCTCATTTCTATACGAAAAGGTAGCCCACGTGATAATTTGACGTGTGTCGGTTGTTCACTTGATGGAGGGTCATGTACCACGCGTGAACGAAACAAAGTGCGACTTGACGCATCGACGCGTTATTTTTAAATAAAGTTTTATTCCTCAATGGCACATACGGAATATAAAACGATTGTGTGGAGAGAAAAACGAAAACCGCTCCACTATACAAATATATAGGCAGGATCCTCAATGCTTGCTTGCTGGGGTTCGTCTCTTCACACTCTCTCACACAAGATGGCAGTGGCCAATCTCTCTCTCTCTCTCTCTCTAACCGCTGGTCACTGATCCGGCCAGATCCCGTCCGCCGACGGAAAGGGAGGATGTGCAGCGTTGCTCCGGTCGCCGGCGTCGAGACAGGAAACCCTCTGCCGGCGAGTCCCGATCTGCGGTACCCGCCGTTCTCTCCGACCAAGCTCCGGCGCGGTAGGGCCTTCGACCCTTGCTCGCTGCCGCAGCAGATCCCGCCCGCCGCCGCCCTCCTACTTACATCCCAAAGACCCTCAGGTATAGCTTCCTTTGGAACCGGCCTTGCTCCTCTGCCCAACTTCCCACGTCGCTGCATGTGGATCTTCTCTAGTTCTTCGCCTAAAATGTACTAGCTCGGCCGGCGTACTTTCCATTTTGCAATCTCGCCCTCAGACCGTTTGAGAGAAACCACTGTGCTATTATCTTTCCCTTAAGACAATGAATATGCTTCTTTTTGTCGGCGTATGTTTCATCAACTATCATTGGCCAGTAATTGTTTCCTTTCTACCTCTTTTTGCAAACAGGGATATCCATTTCACCTCGTTGCTATTGCGACCTTTTGGTGAACTGCACAAAGCACTTTTTTCTTAAGAGTGTTTTGTGCAGTTCTACTAAAATGTCTCACTGGCAACGTTTCTACATTTCAATGGGACTGCACAAAGGGAGTTTGGAGTTCCTATCCTCCTCAACCAACTATCAGCCTAATCTTCTCCAACAAGTAGTTAGTCTCAAGAGAGACTGCAAAGGTGACCGGCTTCTATTTGTGTGTTTATTGTTTCATAAACAGTGCCACTATTATTGTAATCACACTTACTCAATATCTTTGCTAACAGGGACGTTCAGCTCTATTTTAGTGGAATTGCACAAAATGATCGGAATGTTCCATGCTTCTGACAGCTCCTTTCATTGCTAACATGTCGTGTTGATTTTGACAGAGCTGTAGGAAAGTAGCTGCCAACCAATGAATATCGTGGCCAGGAAATGAAAGCATTCCTATGGAGAGCATTGATCATTTTTTCCGTTTTCTTTATTTGTACACCTTCTCACAACTTTGTCTTCATTTGTGATGTAAATATTGGCTCTGATCTGCGAATCATTGAGATGCATTAGCAAGTTAGTTAGTTTTTTTCTTTTTTGAAAGAGCATGAATGTTAGTTTCCTTTGTATTTGATGGAATGTTGTAACGAGACAACCTTCCAGCTGGCAAGACACATGAAACAAAAGCTAAAAGCTTCATAGCGTTGTACAATTTCATGTCGCTCAAAAAATATGTGTACATATATTATGTAAACAAATGCTTAAAGCTTGATAGCATTGCAAGAAGCAATTCTACTACTCCAGCATCCGAGTCCACGTGCCATGCACCAAATTAGAGTGCACAACCGCACGGGAGACTCCAGCCCGGTCATTTCGCCGCAATAATATACTAGTAGTAATGAGCAGTCAAATCACAAGCCCTACCTTTCCCACAGTAAGTTGCTCGGAGGAAGCAACCATCAATTCAATCTTCTTTGAATCCGTTCCTACTACTAGGAGCAACTATAAAAATACTCTGCTAAGGAAAACACAGATGGGCTAGATGTCGCACGGAGGCCATATGGTGATAGTGTGATCTGAGGAGTAAATACTTCGCTGGGCTCCGGAGTAAATGCGTACTAGTAGTAGTAGAAGATTGCTTTATCACAGATTAAAATAAAATAAGAGTGCAGACACTCCACCGTGCGGTTCCTAGTGTGCATGTATACTGTACTACTCGTACGATTAAACCTTGCACTTGGCTCTTCGCCTCTTCATGAAGTCAAACAATTATAGTAGTAGTACTACTACTACAGTGTATGCTTCTGGCAATCTGACACCGAATGAACTGCTGCACGTCCACCGCGTGGGCGAGGAGAGTGTGCAGTAGTCAAAAGCTTCTCCTCGTCCTGCGAGCCACCGCGTGTGTGGGAGAGGGAGAGGGTTCTGTAGTCAATAACTTCTCCTCATTCTCCTCGTCCCATGAGCCACCGCGCGTCTGGGAGAGGGAGAGGGCGTAGTAAGAAAGCTTCTCCTCGTTCTCCTCGTCCCGCGAGCCACCATGCGTGTGGGAGAGGGAGAGGGCGCAGTAGTCAAAAGCTTCTCCTCGTTCTCCTCGTCCTACGAGCCACAGCGTGTGTGGGAGAGGGAGAGGGTGTAGTAGTAAGCAAGCTTCTCCTCGTTCTCCTCGTCATGCGAGCCACCGCGCGTGTGGTAGAGGGAGAGGGCATAGTGTAGTATTAGTACTACTACTAGTCCACTACTAGTCCACATACTGCCTCCTTTCCGGTTAATATGGCTTAATGGCGGTCACTGGACTTCATAATACGCTCATTACGGTCAATATATACATTTTGCGATGTTTATACGATCACTAGCTCACCGTAGAGCACCGTATTGCACTCTGTTGACCGGCCAAATAGTCTACGTAGCACTTTGTTGATTGGTTAAATTGACATGTGGACTGTGGGTCCCACCTGTCAGTTGGCAGAGGAAAGAAATAAGTTAAACAAAATTTTACACAGGCGCGACAGGAGTTCAACCCTTGCGCGGGAACCACACTGGCTGTGTATGTGTGCACATGCACGTGTAGGCTGAGCACTTGAGTGTGAGCGTGTGTGTTGCGTTGTGTGCTGTACATATGCATGCGTGCGTGCATGTGTACATGTGACTTCTGCATGCATGCATTAGGGCGTCGCGTGCGTTTTTGTGTGCATGTGTACGTGAGACTACTGCATGCATGCATGAGGGGTTGTAGTCTTCACATGTTCATATTTCATAATGTACTGTGTGGACAGAGTTTTAGACGGCATTACTGTAGGAGATAAGCCCTAGAGGCAATAATAAATGTTATTATTTATCCCCATGTTCCTAATTATGTTTATGTTCCATGCTATAACTGCTATGGTTCTCGAGTCTACAATAACCACGAGGCTCGGAGGGAAACTCATATGCACGTGTGGAATAATAAACGGTAAAATGTATTCCTAGTCTGGCCTCTAAGACTAGCTCAAGTGTTGCATGATGGTTCTGTTTTCCTGATCATGATGGGCATGACTATGCCAGCAACTTTGAGGGCACAATGTTAGGAGAACACTTGTGTTGAATCGACCCGATTGATGTTATGCTATGAGATACATTTGTCACAAGTTAATGGTTAATAACACAGAGATGGTTTACGTTTGCATAATTCCTTAGACCATGAGAGTATCAAGTTTCTTCATGCTTGCTTCATGAACTTTGGGGTTTGTTAAACGTCATCCGTAAATGGGTGACTATTACGGCAGCTTACGGGTTCATGGGAAAGTATAACAAGGGACTTGATAGCTCAAGATTGGGATTTGCTCCTCCGACGATGGAGAGATATTCTTTGGGCCCTCTCGGTGTTACGGTATCCATCATCGTCTGGCCAGACACAATGTGATTTGATCACTGGGATGCCGGAACACGGAAACGAGAAAAGAGAACAAAACCGATAACGAGGTAACTGGCATAGTGGACAAGTTGTTGATCCACGGGGATGCCGATAAATCTCACCTCGGATTTTTGTAACATATCGCGAAGCAACAGGAATAGCACACGGCAACTGTAGGTTCACTCGAATATTATTCGTGTGGGTATAGGGGTCAATATGGGTGTCCACGGCTCCGATGTTGATCATTGATCGGAAAGTGTTCCGGTCATGTCTATACTTCACCGAACCTATAGGGTCACACGCTTAAGGATCATCTATCTGCTGAATTCTAGACAGGGAGTCTGGGAGAAAGTCACCGGAAAAGTTTCGGAGACAACGGAAGAGTTCCGGGGAGAGAACACTGTAAAATGTTCGGTAAAACCGAAAAGTTGTTTCGGAGTAAACCATTGAGCCAAAAAGGTTTCGGCATGCGCCTGGAACTTTTTGGAGGTGCCAGAATTGTTCTGGGAACTTCTGGAATTTTTCCGGAGAAAAATACCGGAAATGTTCCGGAGCAGCCGGAAATGCTTTGGTTGCTTTTCGCTGATGAAAATCATTGATCCGGAAATGTTTCGGAACGCGTCCAAAATTATTTTAGGGGGTGTCGGAAATGTTCTGGGCCGTCAGGAATTTTTTTCGGATTAAACAGCCGATGAAAATATTTCATGAATAGTGTTATGAATAGTAGAAACACTATTGGGAGGAAATATCTCATGAATAGTGGAAACACTATTATGAATAGTGGAAACACTATTGAGAGAAAATATCTCATGAATAGTGGAAACGCTATTATGAATAGTGGAAAACACTATTATGAATAGTGTGAAAATATCTGAGGGCATTTTGGTATTTTCACCATCTCTTCGCACCCTATAAATAGGGGTGGAGGGTGCTCTCCATTTTCATCCAAGTTCTCACATGAGTTCTCATACACTGCCATGCAATTATCTGGCTTTCTCTCACCCTCCCCGCGAAATAGTTTCGTAGAGCCGAAAGGCTGTCTGGGTTCCGGTGGGAACTAGTTCTGGACGGCGAAGCCCTGCCGGATAGATGACACCGTATGTGTGCAACCCCGTAGAGAGGTCGTAGGTTCGATCTTTTTGCGTGAGGGGCTATTCGAGTGTCCTCCCGAAGGGCTGTCCGAGTTACCGTCCGAGTTCGAGACTGCCTCCCGAAGGGCTGTCCGTGACACCGTCCGGGGGACTGTCTGACCGCCTCCCGGAGGGCTGTCCGAGGGACTGTCCAAGGGGCAGATGAGGGAGTACATCCTCGCGGTTGGGAGGTTGTAAATCCTAGCTGTGGGGAGCTACACCGACGATCTACATCGACTCTACTTCCGCTACGCTACGAGTCAGTAACGATCAGATCAAAAACCTTGTATGCATCTCCATAGTGATCCTAGGCGTGCTCGCTGTACCGATTTTTTTTGTTTTCTGTCGCGTTCCCCTACAATTACCCCTTGCTGAAACGATGGATGTTAGAGCAGGTATGGCACATGGGAGTGAGACAAACCTGCATCCAGGGGTATTTTGGTCGATAGCATAACAAACAGCTCATGCATCGTAAGATCCGTTCGCATGGAAATACTACTTCTCGGTCGTCGGAATTCGTTTTCTTCCTTTCGCCAACACATGGGACATCCAGAATCCGGATCCACGTGTCATGCAAGAAATTAGAGATAAGTAATTGGGAGTACAAGTGAGACTCGGGAACAGTCACACACGTAGGTGGAGTACCAGCAAGGGACGCAGTAATAATGCCTAATGAGCAGTCAAATCACATAGTAAGTTGCTCGGACGAAGCAACCATCATTTCTCTCTTCAATGGCACGTACGCAATATTAAAAGGTTGATATGGATAGAAAAGGAAAACCGCTCCACTATATATACATAATATAGCCAGGAGCCTAAGCTACACGTTGCTTGCTGGGGTTGCTCTCTTCACACACTCTCGCACAAAACTACAGTGGCCACACTGCTGTTCACATATCCGGCCGGATCCCGTCCGCCGGGGGAAGTGGTGGATGTTTTGCGTAGACGTGGTCGCTAGCGGCGAGGGAGAAAACCCACTGTGGGCGCGTCCCGATCAGGGGTCCCGGCCGTTCTCTCTCACAAAGCTCCGACGCGGTAGCCATCGCCCCTTGCTCACTGCCACGGTATGGGCTGATGCCGCCTCCCACCGCCCTCCTAGCTACATCCCGACGTCCCTTAGGTACAACTTCCTTTCGAGCCAGCTTCCTCCACTGCCCCAGCTCCCCACGTCGCTCCATGCGGACCTTTCTCTACTTCTTTGCCCCGCACGTTGCTCTACCGGCTTCTATTTGTGATGAATTTATGTCTCATCAACTAGTGCCACTACTATTATTCTAATCACACTTCTTCAATATCTTTGCCAACAGGGATGCTCAGCTCGATTTTAGTGGAAGTGCACAAAATCATCGGATGGTCCATGGGTTCCAGACTTCTTTCCTTCGGAAGTTTCACCCTCTCCAGGAAATTAAAGCCTGTTTAGGGTTTAGGGTTCAAGGCCTATGTGGCACCCCAGCTCAGAGGACCGGTTTACCTTGTGTTCCCAACCCAGAGATCATGTCTTCTGGAAACACACAACAACTTGGAACAGAACAGAACTGATCTTTATTGATATTATACAAGTACAAACTTGGATATTACATGGGATTGCGAGGCCAGAAGCACAACATGTGCTATGACAGTATTTACATTATTTATGAAACATCTAAGGGCCTTAGTACTAGCGGAAAGACTACAGCGTAGCGGAACATCGCGTGGGAAACTCCATCCCATAGGGACACTGCTGGGACACGACCTAGTTAGCGTAGCACGAACCTTCTGGATCTCCATCACCGGCTTCTCCTGCATCTGGCATGATATGCCAGGTGAGTACTTGGAATGTACTCGCAAGCTCACAGCAACCAAAATAGTGCAGCAAACAACAACATGGCAATGATTATATTAAATGCTTGAAATGCTCACTTATGGTTACGGTTACCAACTTACTCTCTTCCGGGCTCACACATAACCCCCGGAACACTCGTGACCATCGGTCTCTCCTGAGCATGAGACAAGTTCTTCCATCATTATTATTATTACGGTTGACCACACAGTGTGACCTAGTGCGGACTGTGTCTAGTACCGTGGAAGCGGCTATTCGAATAGATTCTTAAACTCTGCAGAGGTTGCGCATGTTACCCACACCATGGACATTCGTCCAACGAAACTTGTCTAACCCGTGACTCCTCTATCGTACCACCGACAATCATCCCCCGTCCGAGTCATGCCCTGGGTGGCCCCTGTGTCACTCCTGACACCTTCCACCGTCGTGGCCAACTAAACTGTCCCAAACGGGGACGCCGGCAAATAACTCAACTTGGACTCACGAGCTTATCGTCGCCTACCTGATCAGGGCAGCACGCATGCATAACCTCCCCTCTTTGGTGGTACCGGTAAAAGAGCACACGGTCAGACCAAGTTAAGGCCGCCCCATTCCGGCAGATGTGGCTGCACGGGTAAGTCCGGGTCGGTGGCACTTGATCAACCATCAAAGTGTTATTAATCATGTAAAGTTGCTGGTCATATTATCTACGTTGAACAAATGATCTAACATGGCAGGGTTATTGCAAATATCAAACAATATGAAATATGGCATATTTAAATTGAATCAAATGCAAAATGAACCATTATAAAGCCAATACTATTGCTATGCCTTATGCAATGGATGATGTGGCTTGTCTTGCTCAAGTTGAGGGTCTACAAACTCCTGGTCTTCAAATCCACATCAATTTCCTTCTGAAAGTATTTTTAAATGGCAAAATAAAATGTCACATAAAGCCTTTTTGTTTGCCAAAAATTCTGTAAACATTGGAAAAAGTACCAAAATTTACCAGAAAATAGAGGGGCTCAAGACAAAACCACAACAAATAGAATCACTCAATTTGGACTTGTAGTTTAAAAGATAGAGCTGGTCAAAGTTACTGGTCAAATTGGATTAAAATGAATTTAAATTGAAAATTAGAAAACCTCTAGCGGGCCACGTCGAAGGTGTACTCCTGGAGTACGCTTCCACTTATACCGCTTCGGCGCGCGAGGTGAGAGGCTGACAGGTGGGGTCGGGCTGGGTTTAAACAGAGAGAGGGAAAGAGAACAGTAGCGAGGCGGCTCACCGACGGCGATCACTGGCGACAGCGACTGCAGGGATGGAACGAGCGCTCGACGGCGATCCTCCCTGTACCCATAGCTTCTCCAGAGACGGCCTAACGGCATCGCCCCCTTCCTCTCCGGCGGCGGCTGCTCTCGGTTGTCGTCGGAGATGGCGATTCCGGCAGCACCTCGGCCAGGGAAGAGGTCAGACGGGGTCAGGAGAATGTACTGAGCTCGACTGTGGGCTTGGGTGGGGCTGGGGTGGTTTGGAAGAGAGGAGAGGCAAGGTTAGCTTGGTGGCGGAGCTCTGGCGAGATGCGAGGCCAGAGGGCCTCTCGGCCTTGGCTTAGCAAGCTAGAGCTCGATTGGGAGGTGGTGGAGTGCGGTGAGGAGCTAGGTGAGCCGGGCGGGGCTATTTATAGGCGGGGGAGAGGGTTCTGGAGCTGGGCGGCGATGTGGCCACGTCGCCGGAGTGAGGACGGCGAGCTGGCCATCGCGACGTAGGGCGAGGTGACGAGTGAGCTCAGGAGAGTTAATGCACGAGAAGACGGCTCGCGGAGAAGAAAACAGCCAGCGCGGCCGCCGTACTGTCACTGTGCCACCCGTGGCGCACGGTGGCCGTATCTGGCGAGCTCGCTGCCGACGAGGGAGAAGGTTCTGGGACGGCTACGTGGACGGTGGATAGGTCATCGGCGCGAGCGGACAACGTACGGCGACGCAGTCGTCGGCCTCCGACGAGACCCGAGCCTGGCGACGCCCAGAGCACACGTTTGGCAGCGCCATCCACGTGGTCACCACATGCACAGGTACGCGTGATGTGAGCTGGCCTGCCAGACCGTGTCTGGTGTGCCGTCCCTGGTCCCTGTGACCTCCCCGTGCCACTGGTTCGACTAGGTTCACTCTGAGTTGAAGGGTAGCATCAAATACAGTTTCTAGGCAGAAACTTGGGAGGGATCCAGAAGAGAGATGAGTTGGAGATGGAGCCAAGTGACTTGTCTGGGATGATCTAGGTTGGAAGGACTATCTGCTGGCAAGTTTTGAGAATTTTTTGCAAAGATTTGCAC
This sequence comes from Elymus sibiricus, assembly GCA_039707655.1. Lineage (NCBI taxonomy): Eukaryota > Viridiplantae > Streptophyta > Magnoliopsida > Poales > Poaceae > Elymus > Elymus sibiricus. The sequence continues at coordinate 210,809,594 of CM077664.1, forward strand.
ATAGTTCATGTATAAGCCAAGTTCTGGTCCAGAAACTAGTTGATGAAGATGCACTCACATGGCTTGGCTCCTGGAAGTGAAATCGAGTATTGGGAGGTTATTTGGTAAGTACAAGATGCTATAAAAATTTCAGCTCCAATGGGTAGATCTAGATGGTGTTTCCTTCACAAGGGTCTGAAATGAGCAGAAGCTTGGCAGAATATTTTTGCTGAAAATTTGTATTGGACTAGATGATATTTTTGGATATTGTGGAAATATATGACTCCTAGTATCTCAAGGATTTATTTGGAAATTTTCTGAGTCATGGAAATATGTGTTGCTTCACAAAGGGTCAATTCTGTCAAGAGGATAAAAGGAATATTCTGGACAAAATTTTGTACTGGCCAATGAAATATTTTTGAAGATTGTGGGAGTAGATGATCTCAAGAAGATGTGGGATTAATTTGGGATCTTTTTGATCAACAGAACTATAGGTTGCTTCACAGCCCATAGTGAGAATGAGCATATCCAAAAGGATAAATGGATTCCTTGGAGGGAATAGAAATTAGGGTTTGGATCAGAGGGTGTAAGACAAGATTTTGGCAAGATGTTGAGGGTGTTGGATCACTTAAAGAGAAATCCAAGGAATCCTCAAGTCCAAAGTCAAATGATTTGATTCCAAAAACCAACAAATGGCAAATAAAGCTATAGGGATTTTGTGAAAAAGTTAAAAAAAACCAGGGTGTCACAAACCTACCCCCCTTAGGATGAATCTCGTCCTCGAGATTCAGTTGCTCAGGGAACAAATACGGATATGCTGATCTCAGAAAATCCTCTCTTTCCCATGTAGCTTCTTCTTCAGTATGGTGATCCCACAGTACCTTGTAAAATCTGATCACCTTGCTCCTAGTGGTTCTTTCCATCTCATCCAGAATTCTGACAGGCTTCTCCTCATAGGTCAAATCCTTGGTCAACTCTAGTTCACTCATGTCTGCCTGTTTGATCGGAGGTGCAATGCACTTTCTCAGCTGTGATATGTGAAAGACGTTATGAACTTTGATAGTTCCGGCGGTAACTCCAACTGATATGCCACTCTGCCTCTTCTAGCAATCACTGGAAAGGGACCAATATATCGGGGTGCAAGTTTTCCTCGAGTATGAAACGTCTTCACCCCTTTCATAGGAGTTACTCAGAGGTAAGCATATTCTCCGGGCTCAAAAGTTACTTCCCGGTGCTTTGGATCATAATAACTCTTTTGGCGGGATTTAGCTGCTCGAAGACGCTCTTGAATTTCCTTAACTTGCTTCTCAGCCTCGAGCATCAAATCCATGCCGAAGATACGGCTGTCTCCTGTCTGTGACCAATTTAAAGGAGTGCGGCATTTCCGCCCATACAGTGCCTCAAATGGTGACATCTTGAGACTTGACTGATAACTGTTATTGTATGAAAACTCCGCATAGGGTAGACTATCTTCCCAGTTAGGTCCATAGGTGAGGTCACAAGACCGAAGCATATCCTCCAATATTTGGTTCACTCGTTCGGTCTGTCCGTCTGTTTGTGGATGATAGGCCGTGCTATGCTTCAGCACGGTTCCCAAATCTTGATGCTAGCGTAGCCAGAATGCCGAGGTAAACAGGGATCCTCTATCCGATGTAATGGATTTGGGTACTCCATGAAGACTGACTATCCGGGACATATAAAGTTGTGCAAGTTGATCGACCTGGAAAGTAGTCTTTACTGGAATGAAATGGGCCACTTTGGTAAGTATATCCACGATAACCCAGATGGCATCATGGCCTCTTGTTGACTTAGGTAGTCCAACAATGAAGTCCATGCATATATCATCCCATTTCCACTGAGGAACTTGTAGGGGTTGTAACAGTCCAGCTAGTTTTTGGTGCTCAGCCTTAACCTTATTGCATACGTCGCAACACACGACATAGTACGCAATATCTGTTCACATTCCTGGCCACCAAAAGGTTTCTCTTAGGTCCTGATACATTTTTGTTCCTCCCGGGTGAATGGAATATTTGGATTCATGTGCCTCTCGCAATATCTGCTGCCTCAGGTTTTCCTAGTCAGGCACGCATATTTGGTTGTCAAACCATAATGTCCCTTGCTCGTCCACACGGAAGGACTTGGCCTTTCCTTTCTGTATGTTCTCCTTGATCTCTTGTGTACCCTTGTCTGCTTTCTGAGCTTCTTTAATTTCCTCCATAAGTGTTGGAGTGATTTCCAACGTATCCGGGGTAATCGGGCCACAAAGTACCAAGTTGAGCTTGGCAAATTCTTCTTGTAACCTTGGATGGATACCTTCCATTATTGCATTCACCGTGCTTGGTTTCCTGCTAAGGGCATCTGCGACCACATTGGCTTTTCCTGGATGGTAATTGATCCCAAGGTCATAGTCCTTGACCAGTTCAAGCCATCTTCTTTGTCTGAGGTTGAGATCGGGTTGCGTGAAGATATACTTGAGATTCTTGTGGTCTGTGTATATCTCACAGCGTTCCCCAATGAGATAATGCCTCCAAATTTTCAGGGCATGAACCACGACTACTAATTCTAAGTCATGAGTGGGGTAATTCTCTTCATGGGGTCGTAGCTGTCTGGATGCATACACTACAACCTTTCCTTCTTGCATTAATACGCAGCCGATTCCACGCCTGGAAGCATCACAGTATATGTCGAAGCTCTTGTGGATATTTGGAAGAATTAAGATAGGGGCCGTAGTTAGCCTCCTCTTTAGCTCCATAAAGCTGCTATCGCATTCTTCCATCCAGACAAACTTGTGATTCTTCTTCAACAATTCTGTCAGTGGCTTGGCTATCTTAGAGAAGCCTTCAATGAAACGACGGTAGTAGCCTGCCAATCCTAGGAAACTGCGGACTTCTATTACCGAGGCTGGTGTCTTCCAATTTAATACAGTAGTCACTTTGCTGGGGTCGACGGCCACACCTTGTTCTGACAGAATGTGCCCCAGAAATCCCACCTCTCTTAGCCAAAATTCACACTTGCTGAACTTGGCATACAAGCGATGGGTTCTTAATATTTCCAGGACAGCACGGAGATGTTGTTTGTGCTCCTCTAAATCCTTGGAGTATATAAGGATATCATCAATGAACACACTACAAACTTGTCCAAGAAGTCCATGAAGACCTTGTTCATCATGCTCATGAAATAAGCTGGAGCATTTGTCAGCCCAAACGACATGACTGTAAATTCATACAGACCATATCGAGTAGTGAAGGCTGTCTTGGGGATATCCTCTTTCCTGATTTTCAACTGGTGATATCCCGTTAGGAGGTCAATCTTGGAAAATACCCGGGCCCCGTTCAACTGATCGAACAAATCATCAATGTGAGGGAGTGGGTACTTATTTTTGATGGTGACCTCATTCAATTGGCGATAGTCCACACACATCCGTAGACTGCCATCCTTCTTCTTAACAAACATCACGGGTGATCCCCATGGTGAGATGCTTGGGCGAATGTACCCTTTTTGTAACAATTCATCCAACTGTTTCTTTAATTCCACCTACTCTGGGGACGGCATGCGGTAGTACTTCTTGTAAATTGGAGCAGTTCCGGGAATAACATCAATAGCAAATTCCAATTCACGGTCGGGTGGCATCCCTGGTAGTTCCTCAGGAAATACATCCGGAAATTCACTGACTACCGGAATCAAATTCATATCCGTAACGGTGGTCTTGAATGCCATTCAATTTTTTGACATCATTCTACTGGCGATAAACTGAACTGTTTGTCCTGCCGGGTTAACCAGTGTTACTGTCCTGGTGGCACAGTTGATGCAGACTTGATGCGGTGTCAACCAGTCCATCCCCAGTATTATGTCCAGTCCAGGGTATTCAATGGCGACAAGGGTGGCTGGAAACTTAACACCGTGTATCAAGATTTCCAGGTCCTTGTATATCACATTTGTTCTGAGCATGGAGCCAGGGGATTGTACCACCATGATTTTATCCACAAGAGAAGGGGAAAATTTGTGTATGGTGGCAAAACTCCGCGAAATAAACGAATGGGAAGCTCCAGATCAAATAAAACTATTGTGGGTATGTCGTTAACAGAAAACATACAAGGAACCACATCTGGTGCTTCGCGGGCTTCCTCAGCGGAGATATGATGGACTTGGCCGCGGCAGAAGTTCTGGTTGGGGCGGCATCCAATAGTGTTGGCTTGTGGCTTGAAGACGGATTGTGGCTTTCCGGCCCTGGTGGGGCACTGCTTAGTGTCGTGGGTGCAAGTCTGACAGTAGTGTGTAGGGGTACGGATGAGAGGGCAGAGCCTAGCTACGGCGCAGGTGTTACACTCGGATTTACGAGTTCAGGCCCGTCAGCGGTGGAGGTAATAGCCCTACGTCTCGGTGCTCTGGAGCTGTATTGCTTGAGTGTATAGGTTTACAAAAGATGCGAACCCTTGGGATGGAGCTGGGGGGTGGCTTATATAGCCTCGCCATCCCTCCCATGAACGCCAGCCATTACCAGGAGTTAAAAGGGGTATCAATGCGCCAGGTAACAGGCGCATTGATTACAATTAATACAGGCGAACGTGCGTCCCGACCGTTGTGCTCCTGGAGTCTCCTGGTCTTCTCTGGTCGAGTGACTTTCGGATGCTACGAGTGAAACAAGCTGGTCGAGTGAACTCTTGCCTTCCGAGTGGTTCGTTGAACTCTGAGTGAATGTCAGTCTGCGGAATTCTGGGTTGCTGATCTGGCCCTGGGGTCCAGTATAAGACGTGTGGTGTCCTAGGGTAGGGTCTATAGGTCAGGCCTATTACCCTATCCCTAGTACATGCCCTCGTCATTAGCCCCCGAATCGGTCGAGGTTAAGCGGGTCCAGTAAAGGCGGATTCCCAGGTGAGTTGAGCACTGTGGAGGCGCACAGGAACTCTTACTAGCCGTTAGGCGCCCTTGTCTTCGTGCGGCACCTTCACGGATTCTGGATCATATGACGTCCGAGTGAAATGAGTAGTCTCCATCCGAATGAGTAGCTTCCATCCAAGTGAGTAGCTTCCATCCGAGTGAAAAGAGTGGTCTCCGTCCGAGTGAAAGGAGTAATCATATGCCGTGTGTTGGAGCGGATCCGAGCATCGACGGCACGTCTTCAAAGTGAGAGCAATCGGTTTGCTGGACTCCGGATTTCATGGGATTTGAAACCATATTTGAGTGCGCGCGAACGGTTGCAGCGCAACGAGTGGGGAAAGTGGGGCGTGATGCCTCGATTTTCGCCCCACTTTTCGCCATGTACCACTGGATCTTTGGCGGCACGATTTGAGGAGATCTGCGGGCCCGCGGTTTAGCGGCGCGGATTGGGGAGCGGTGCGGGCAACGATATAAGGGGCGGTCGTGGTGGAGAGGGAGAGAGAGACAGATCCCCTTTTCCCCAACTTCCTCAGTCCGCCCGATCTCTTCTCCCGCAACCCACTCCGCGCAAATCTTCCTCGGTGCTAGAGAGCTCGGTGACGATGGCGAAGGACAAGACAGCGAAGCTCGAGAAGGCGAAGAAGGCGGCGAAGGGGAGGAAGGCATCGAGCTCGCGAGCCGTGCTCCCGCCCGGGTGGATCCAGGGCGACTGGCTCCCGCCGACCACCACGCTCGACGACGTCAACGGGCTCGTCATGGACGGGCTGATCCGCGACGGGACGTGGAGGCTGCCGGAGGAAGGGAAGATCGAGCCCGCGCCGCGCCCCGAGGAGCGAGTGCTTCTCACCACGCACGTGGAGCGAGGTTTCTCCATGCCACCCCATCCTTTTTTCCGCGGATTCTTGAACTTCTTCGGTGCTCAGCTCCACCATCTGCCTCCAAACGCCATAATGTATCTTGCTGCATACGTTTCTTTGTGTGAGAATTTCCTGGGTTGTCCGCCGCACTGGGGTTTGTTCAAACATATCTTCACGTGTCGATCTTAGTCGGTTAAGAAGGTTGACCCCGATGGAGAGAGGACCCACGTGATTCAGATGTGCGGGGGCTTAGGTATCCAGATGAGGGGTAAGAGTGCATTCCCATCTATGTCCTTTCCCGATTCTGTGAGGGGTTGGCAGTCGACCTGGTTTTACTGCAACGACCTGCCGTGCTCGGGCTCGTCGACTGGCCTCCCTCTTTACACGACTGAGAGAGTTCAGACTCCTCCCTCGCTGACGGTTGATAAAAAGGAGAAGACGGATGTAGGGATCTTGGTGACCGCCATGGTCAGTCTGATTCAGGGTGGATTGACTGGTCTGGACCTTCTGGGGGTCTTCCTCAGTCGGAGGATCCAGCCGCTGCAGGAGCGGGCTCACCCCATGTGGCGCTACACTGGAGTCAACGACTCAACCTGAGTGCATCTAGAAGATGTCGAGGACAAGACAATGGAACAGTGGATCAGGTGCATCACTGGTGCGCGTGACAATCCGCGAGGGTCGAGACGGATACCGCCCTACGACGCCAATAACCTGCCGTTAGAGGTATGACGTCCATTTCCGAGTGAATTGCAGATGCACAAATTATCCGAGTGAACCGAGTAATCTGACTGAACCGACTGTCTCTGATCTTTGTGTCTTGCAGGAGTTCTAGAAGATGCTCTCGCCTGTGCCGAATGGAGAACAACTTGTCGGAGGCGCGGAGAGCGAACATGGTAGCGCCAGGGGCAGCTTTGCAGAAGACAATGAGGAGGAGAGTGAGGACTCGGAGTGAAGCGACGAGGACGAGTCATCTCTGTCCCCGGAGTTGCGCTCCGAGCCCCGCTCCAAACAAGCTCAAGATCCGAGTGCTGACCCGGAGAAGGAGGCGGTTCCGAGTGTTAAGGCTCCGAAGCGCACTCGGACGTCATCGCCTGCGCCGACTGAGAAGGCTGCCAAGCAGCCCAAGGTCACTTCCCCCAAGCCTCAGAAGGCTCTGCCCCGGATCAAGGTCACTGTGCCTGTTGCATCAACGTGAGTATCCTTCCCAGCTTTTCTTTCCTGTCTTTGTCGACTTTCATGATTCTTCTGACTGAGTGAACCTCATGGACCAGTGTTGTGACCTCGACGACGTCTCCCATGCAGGTCGATGGGGACCGCGCCGAAGCCGAGTCAGCGGACACGGCCACTTCTCAAAGAGGTAACAATAACTTCATCTTTACTTCTGCCTGTCATTCGACTGAAATGTCTTCATCCAATTGAAATATGTACTGTGACTGATTGTGCTTGGTAAACATAGTGTCCGCGGAGGTCATCCACGTCGGGGACGATGATGAAGAGCTGCCGCGGAAGGACATCGAGAAGGGAGCCGCAACTCCAACTGCTCCTCAAACTACCACGCGAAAGACGCCGCCGAGCGACGCGCCTCAAATCCCTCCCGCACCTGCCGTGACCGTGCCTCAGGGGCAGGGTTCTCAGGCCGGAGCTGGTTCTGCTGCGACTCTATCAATTGCCCTGACTTCGGTTCCGGCTCCTCCCGTCAACATCTTCAGTCTATACAAGGTACCGGAGGACCAAACTGGAGCCAGCAAGGAGGCGATGATCCAGGCGGAGCTGATGACTCATCGGCTCAAGGAGGTGTGTGCAGCTGGGAAGTTGGCGTACGATGCCAGTGCCGCTCTCTAGGAGAACGTTCGAGTAAGTGCTCTTGTAAGTCGATCTCCAAGTAGTTTTTCTTCAGTAGGAATTTCAGTCGGAAAATAACCGATACACCCACTGGGTGTTTTTTGTGTTTGGCCGTCACTCGGTTCGGGCGGACCGTTCCGAGTGGATACCACTCCAGTGGGGGCACGCTGAGTGCACCCACTGGGTGTAGTCCCCGACACTGCCATCGACTGCAGGCAGTCGGCGGGAGTCTTAGAGTTTAGAACATGTTCTGTTGTTGTTTTTTCTTTTGTTTGGCCGTCACTCGGAATGGACGGACCTTTCCGAGTGGATACCGTTCCAGTGGGGGCACACTGAGTTCACCCACTGGGTGTAGTCCCCGAGACTGCCGTCGACTGCGGGCAGTTGGCGGAAGTCTTAGAACTTAGGATCTAATACTGGTCAAGCTTGTTCCTTCCAGGAGCGTCGATCTCTGAGCACTCGGAACTTTATTTTTTGTCTTGTTGTTTTGTGTTTGGCCATCACTCGGTTCGGGCGGACCGTTCCGAGTGGATACCATTCCAGTGGGGGCATGTTGAGTGCACCCACTGGGTGTAGTCCCCGAGACTGCCATCGACTGCGGGCAGTCGGCGGGAGTCTTAGAACTTAGGATTTGATACTGGTCAAGCTTGTTCCTCCCTTGTCGAACCCGTTCCGAGTGGATACCATTCCAGTGGGGGCACGCTGAGTGCACCCACTGGGTGTAGTCCCCGAGACTGCCGTCGACTGCGGGCAGTCGGCGGGAGTCTTAGAACTTAGGATTTGATACTGGTCAAGCTTGTTCCTCCCTTGTCGAATGGTACTTCAGGATATTTCTTGACATTAACTGTTCTCTCTTGTATTTCAGAAAACTTGCGAGCTTGGGACTCAGTACGCGGCATTGGAGAAGGAGATGTCTCAGCTCCGAGTTGATTTGGAGGTGGAGAAGAGGAACACAGTGCGCGCTCAAGCAGAGCTCAGGACCATGGGAGGTAAGCTTCAATTACTGAGCATTTTGCTTCCATCTCTCACCGTTTCTTGAACCGAGTGACTTCACTCAACAGATGTGCATAGTGAAAACCATCAACTCCAAGTGCGGCTCAGAACCTCTGTTTCTTTAGAAACTATGAAGCAGGCACTCGAGAGTAAGGACAACGAGCTGGCGGAGGCACAGAAAGTGGCGAAGGAAAAGACTAAGGCTGCCGAAGAGAAGCTGGCCTCACTCGGGAAGCTTGAAGCAGATAACACGTCGCTGAAGAAGGAGGTGCTCGAGCTCAAGAAACAGCAGACCCAGTGGGAAGGCAAGCTCAAGGCCCAGGCAGAGGCCTACGAGCAAGAGAAGAAGGCTCTGAACAAGAAGGTCGCCCAGCTGATCGAGAAGAAGAACGCTCTGGAGAAGTATATAGAGGATTTCATGGAGGAGATGTACACCAAGCTTGCAGGTAACTAATAGCATCCGAGTGTACTTCTATCCGAGTGAACTTCATGCATGCTGACCTTCAACTCTTTCCTTTTCTCGCCTGCAGAGTATTGCCGAGACTTCGAGCTGGAAACCAACCGGATCGAGAGGGACCTGAATCCTTCCAGGTCACTCGTTGGCGACAAGGCTGCTCTAGGTGTCCTGCGGGTGGAATCTTGCATCGAAGACGTCCAAGGCTACATCATTCGTCTGCGGGGTGCACTCGGCAGAATCGACAAGGAGCTGTGGCCTGAAGATACGCTCGACACCTACCTGGAGGCCATGATGACTCGTCTCAACGACATTCCCAGCCGAGTGCAAGCGTGGAAGAAGTCGGCTGCTCGCTGCGGGGCTGACGTGGTGCTCTCCCTGGTCCGAGTGCATTGCAAGGAGGTTAAGGAGGAGAAACTGAAGGCTCTCCAAGTTGCCAACATGAAGAAACTCCAGTTTGAGGACTTCATGGAGACATTCATCGAAGCGACCACTCGGATTGCGGACAGCATTGACATGGATGTCTTCGTTGAGCCAGCCAGCCCTACAGGGGCGTGAAAAAAACTTTAAGTCCTATCCATTAACCTCGGTATGCCAAGTGGAATTGTAATCGTTAAACTCTTTCGGGCTTTGGACCCGCGTACTCGTATTCGCTTTTGAACTTATGGAGTTAATCGAATGCTTTCCTTCGAGTCTCTCATATCTTTGAACTGGGTTTTAACTTAGGCGAAAACTGGTTCGCAGCTAAGCCCCCGAGTGAGAGGGATGCTCTCCACTCGGAGTAGATTTTTAACTCGGGCGAAAGCTGGTTCGCAGCCAAGTCCCCGAGTAAGAGGGTTGCTCATCACTCGGATTAGTTTTTAACCTGGGCGGAAGCAGGTCCGCAGCCAAGCCCCCGGGTGAGAGGGTTGCTCTTCACTCGGAGTAGCTTTTAACTTGGGCGGAAGCTGGTCCACAGCCAAGCCCCCGAGTGAGAGGGTTGCTCTTCACTCGGAGTAGCATTTTAAACTTGGGCGAAAGCTGGTTCGCAGCCAAGCCCCCGAGTGAGAGGGTTGCTCGTCACTCGGATTAGTTTTTAACTTGGGCGGAAGCTGGTCCGCAGCCAAGCCCCCGAGTGAGAGGGTTGCTCTTCACTCGGAGCAGCTTTTAACTTGGGCGGAAGTTGGTCCACAGCCAAGCCCCCAAGTGAGAGGGTTGCTCTTCACTCGGAGTAGCATTTTAAACTTGGGCGAAAGCTGGTTCGCAGCCAAGCCCCCGAGTGAGAGGGTTGCTCGTCCCTCGGATTAGTTTTTAACTTGGGCGGAAGCTGGTCCGCAGCCAAGCCCCCGAGTGAGAGGGTTGCTCTTCACTCGGAGTAGCTTTTAACTTGAGCGGAAGCTGGTCCACAGCCAAGCCCCCGAGTGAGAGGGTTGCTCTTCACTCGGAGTAGCGTTTTAAACTTGGGCGAAAGCTGGTTCGCAGCCAAGTCCCCGAGTGAGAGGGTCGCTCGTCACTCGAATTAGTTTTTAACTTGGGCGAGAGTTGGTCCGCAGCCAAGCCCCCGAGTGAGAGTGTTGCTCATCACTCGGAGTAGTTTTTAACTTGGGTGGAAGCTGGTCCGCAGCCAAGCCCCCGAGTGAGAGGGTTGCTCGTCACTCGGAGTAGTTTTTAACTTGGGCAGAAGCTGGTCCGCAACCAAGCCCCCGAGTGAGAGGGTTGCTCATCACTCGGAGTAGTTTTTGACTTAGGCAAAAGCTGGTTTGCAGCTAAGTTGAAAAGCGTACACCCACTGGGGTTTGTAAGCTAGAAAATGCGTACGCATGAACCCAATGTGGAACTGGGAAAGTCATGCTTTTATTCATCAAATATCACCCGGGTACTTTTATTATTTCTCGCGATCAAGTATAGAATCGTCGCAGCAAATCTGCATTCCAAGCATGGGGCTCGTCTGCTTGCTTCTGAAGGTTGTACAGGCGGTATGCTCCGTTGTGCAGAACCTTTGACACGATAAAAGGGCCTTCCCACGCAGGAGCAAGCTTGTGAGGTCGCTGCTGATCCACTCGGAGCACAAGATCTCCTTCCTGAAAGGTCCGACTTCGGACGTGTCTGCTGTGAAAACGTCTCAGATCTTGCTGATAAATGGCCGATCGGATCAGAGCCATCTCCCTTTCCTCCTCCAAGAGATAAACGCCATCTTGTCGTGCTTACTCTGCTTTAGCTTCAGAGTACAGATCCACTCGGGGTGAATTATGGAGCAGGTCACTCGGCAGGACGGCTTCAGCTCCGTACACCATGAAGAAGGGAGTGCGATTGGTAGACCGATTGGGGGTCGTCCTCAAGCCCCAAAGAACTGACGGCAACTCAGTGACCCAAGCTCCAGCTGCATGCTCCAAATCGCGCATGAGTCGTGGCTTTAACCCCTGCAGAATCAGTCCGTTTGCTCTCTCAGCTTGTCCATTCGACTGCGGGTGCGCCACAGATGCATAGTCGACTCGGGTGCCTTGCGTGGCACAGAAAGCCCTGAACTCTTCCGAGTCGAAGTTTGAACCATTGTCAGTGATGATGCTGTGGGGCACGCCATATCTGAAGACTATCTCCTTCATGAACTTGATCGTTGTACGAGAATCTAGCTTCTTGACGGGTTTGGCTTCGATCCACTTAGTGAACTTGTCGACTGCAACCAGCAAGTGAGTAAATCCACTTGCCCCTGTCCGGAGGGGCCCTACCATGTTGAGTCCCCAGACTGCAAACGTCCAGACGAGTGGAATTGTCTTCAGAGCAGACGCGGGCTTGTGGGACAAGTTTGCATAGAATTGGCACTCGGCACAGTGTTGGACTATCTCCTGCGCAGCTTCATTGGCATGGGGCCAGAAGAAACCGGCTCGGTAAGCTTTAGCCATGATCGTCCGAGAGGACGCGTGGTGTCCGCAAGTTCCCGAGTGAATCTCCTCTAGGATCAATCGTCCTTCCTCCGGAGAAATGCAGCGCTGAGTCACACCGGTGACACTTTTTCTGTATAACTGATCACCGACCACTTCAAAGGCTTTGGACCTGCGAACAATCTGGTGGGCCTCAGCTTCATCTTCAGGAAGTTCCTGCCTGAGCAGGTATGCAATGTAAGGCACTGTCCACTCGGGTGTGATTGCTAGGATCTCCATGACCAAATCGATAACTGCCAGGACTTCTACTTCAGTCGGATCAGACAGACTGACCGCTTGCGGGGGCTCTTCCGTGAAGGGATCTTCTTTTACTGTTGGAGAATGCAAATGGTCGAGGCACACATTGCTGGGTATGGATTTCCGAGTGGACCCGATCTTTGCCAGATCGTCTGCCTCCTGATTCTTGGCTCGGGGAACGTGGTGCAGTTCCAGACCCTCAAATTTCTTCTCCAACTTTCTCACTGCATTGCAGTATCTAGTCATAGCAGGGCTTCTGATATCCCACTCCTTCATCACTTGGTTCACAACTAGATCCGAGTCACTGTAGACCATCAGGCGCCGGACGCCGAGTGAGATGGCCATACGCAGACCATAAAGGAGCGCCTCGTACTCGGCTTCGTTGTTGGAGGAATCAAAGTGAATCTGCAGAACATATCTGAGACGATCGCCCTTCGGAGATATTAACACAACTCCAGCTCCTGAACCATTCAGCATCTTGGAACCGTCAAAGAACATGGTCCAGTGTTCCGGGTGACTCTGAGTCGGTTGCTGCTGTTCAGTCCACTCGGCTAGGAAATCGGCTAAAGCTTGGGACTTGATCGCCTTCTTCGCCTCGAACTTAATGTCCAGGGGTAGGATCTCGATAGCCCACTTCGCCACTCGACCAGTCGCATCCCGATTGTTCATGATCTCAGACAGTGGCGCGTCGCTGACGACTGACACAGTGTGCTCTTGGAAGTAGTGGGCTACTTTCTTTGCAGTCAGGTAGATGCCATAGATGAGCTTCTGATAATGAGGATACCTCTGCTTGGAAGGAGTCAGAACTTCAGAGATGTAATAGACTGGGCGCTGAACTTTGTAAGCCTTGCCCTGTTCTTCTCGCTCGACTGTGAGGACAGTGCTGACAACTTGACCAGTGGCCGCGATGTACAAGAGCAACGGCTCCTTTTCATTCGGAGCAGCAAGCACCGGCTGGGTGGAAAGCAAGGCTTTGAGCTCGACAAACGCTGCTTGTGCTTCAGCAGTCCACTCGAACGAATCAGATTTCTTCATCAATCGGTACAGGGGCAGTGCCTTCTCACCGAGACGGGAGATGAATCGGCTCAGAGCTGCAAGGCAACCCGTGAGCTTCTGTACATCATGAAGACGATCTGGACGTTTCATTCGTACAATCGCCCCGATCTTCTTAGGATTGGCATCTATCCCTCGTTCGGAAACGAGGAAACCGAGTAGTTTGCCCCCAGGAACTCCGAAAGTGCACTTTGCTGGATTCAGTTTGATGTCATACTTCCACAGATTTGCGAAATTTCAGCTAAGTCAGCCAGCAAGTCGGAACCTTTTCTAGACTTGACCACGATATCATCCATGTATGCCTCAATATTCCGACTGATCTATTTCTGCAAACACTTCTGTATCATGCGCATGAAAGTGGCACCGACATTCTTGAGGCCGAACGGCATGGTGATATAGCAGAAACACCTGAATGGGGTGATGAAGGCTGTTTTTATTTCATCAGGCCCAAACAGTCGGATCTGGTGGTACCCGGAGTACGCATCCAGAAAAGACAGTCGCTCGCACCCCGCAGTGGAATCTACGATTTGATCTATGCGGGGGAACGGGAAATGATCCTTGGGGCAGACCCGATTGATGTGCTTAAAATCAATGCACATTCGGAAAGACTTGTCCTTCTTAGGGACCATGACGACGTTGGCGAGCCACTCGGAGTGGTACACCTCACGGATGAACTCGGCTGCCAGGAGCTGAGCAACTTCTTCGCCAATGGCCTTCCTCTTCTGTGTGGCAGAGCGACGGAGATGCTCCTTCACAGGTTTCGCCTTTGGGTCGACTCGCAAACGGTGCTCAGCCAGCTCCCTGGGTACACATGGCATGTCGGATGGTTTCCATGCGAAGATGTCCCAGTTCTCACGGAAGAACTGGATGAGCGCTTCTTCCTATTTGTTGTCGAGTGTTGTTGATATGTTGGTTGGTACAACATTGGGATCCGCCGGGTGGATGTGCACAGGCTTCGTGTCGCCGGCCGACTGAAACGCAGATTCTGCAGCCGGCTTCTTGGAGCGTAGCAAATCACTCGGATCGGAATTTTTCTTGTACTCTTCCAGCTCCACCATAGCCATCTGCTCATCAGCGATCTTTGACCCCTGCTGCAAGCACTCTTCCGCGCGCCGTCGATTGCCAGCCACTGTGATCACACCTTTGGGGCCCGGCATCTTCAGCTTGAGATACACATAACATGGACGGGCCATGAAACGTGCGTAAGCCGGCCGACCAAGGATGGCATGGTAGGCACTGCGGAAGTCGACCACTTCGAAGGTCAGCCTTTCCTTCCGAAAGTTCTTGTCGTCTCCAAAGACCACGTCCAGGGCGATCTGCCCGAGTGACTTTGCCTTCTTGCCGGGGATCACTCCATGGAACTGCATGTTGCTCTCACTGAGTCGGGACATCGGAATGCCCATCGCTTGCAGAGTATGAGCGTACAGTATGTTCAGTCTGCTTCCACCGTCCATGAGGACCTTGCGCAGTCGGACGCCTCCCATGACTGGATCTACCACCAGCGCCTGCGGCCCAGGGGTGGCTATGTAGGCTGGGTCGTCCGACTGATCAAAGGTGATTGGAGTCTTCGACCAGTTCAGAAACTTCGTCATCGCCGGCATGGCCATGTTCACTTCTCGATTGATGACTTTCAATCGGCTCTTGCTCTCTACATCTGCAAAGATCATCAGGGTTGCGTTGACACTAGGAAAAGGTTCGTCTTTGTCTCCATCATCAGCGTCTTCTGGGCTCTTCTCACTCGACGGGCCCTCTCGGAACTGCTGAATCAACAGCCTCCACTGTCGAGTGGTATGCTTGGGCAATATCAGATTGCCCTCTTCATCCTTCCTGGTGTGGATGTGACATGACAAATCGAGGACATCTTGGCCCGACTGATCTCTCTTTTTCTTTGGGATCCATTTTTCCTTAGCCTTCCCCTTGTTCCTGGCTTGACCGGCCAGAGCGGCAGCCTCGGCCTGAGTCGAACCATCAGCCTTGCGCTTCGGCTTCCGATTGAGATTACTGTTTCCGAGGTTGGGCTCCCTGGTTTTCCCTTTGCCGTTACGGAGACGGTCTTCCTCTTCTCCGTTTGCGTACCGAGTGGCAATCTCCATCATTCGGCTCATGGTCAAGGATCCTGACCGACCAAATTTCAGGATGAGCTCCCGATATCTGACTCCTGCCTTGAAGGCACAGACTGCTTGATGCTCCGTGACATTCTCCACCACATGATGCAAGGTTGTCCACCGCTGGATGTACTCTCTCAGCGTTTCATTCGGTTTCTGCACGCAGTGCTGCAGTTCAGACAATCCAGCCGGGAGTTTGCACGTGCCCTCGAATGTTTTGATGAACACTCTAGTCAAATCTTCCCAGCAGTATATGCTGGCCGGACTGAGCTGGTTGAGCCAGGCACGGGCAGACCCTTACAACATCAAAGGCAAATGTTTCATAGCCACATGGTCATTTCCTCCACCAATCTGTACAGCCACTCGGTAATCCTCTAACCAAGTTTCTGGCTTGGACTCACCGGTGAACTTGCTTACTCCAGCTGCCAATCTGAAGTTGGGCGGGATGTCAGCGGCCCGAATGGCCCTGCTGAAACACTCGGGTCCGGAGACGAATGCTCCACTTCCACTCGGACGATCTCTGTCCAAATTTTCTCTCTGAGCTCTACCTCTGTTGACCAGGTTCTGAGCGAGAACGGATCTCGCGTTGAACTGCGGGTCACGGTAGTCGACTGGCTCTCTCTGGCGATAACCGTCACCATGACGGGGAGGGCTGGCCCTCCGATCATTGCCGTAAGGACGCCTGGCGTCGTACGGCCGGGGCGCGTACAAGCCATCCCGCGGAGGGGGCGACTGCATGCGGCGATGATCATCCTGACGCCGCGGAGGCATATTCCGACTGCGACCCTGCCCCGAGTGCTGGTCTCGGTGGCGGTCTTGGTCGTTTCGCCGAGGAGGCGAGTGCCTATTTCTCCTGGGAGACACTGGGTTGTGGGCCAACTGAACGGTGTCAGCCCGAATGGATCTGCTGTGTATCCTGTTGCGCGACTGGGAAACCGCCGAATTTTGCTCCTCTGCCGCCTTGAGCAAGGCCCGGATCTGCCGAAGACCCTCCGCCGCCTCGGATCGGGACGGCTCAATGGAATCTGCTATCCGAGTGGCCGCCGCCAGATTCTGGACGGGAGTGCGGAATACCTGGAAATTCTGCTGTTGGTCAATCGAGAACAACTGCCGCTGCCGCCAACTAGAACTGGGCTGGTGCTGTCTGCGGGCGCGATCGTCGAGTGACTTCTGGAGCGCTTCCAGACGACTGCGCTTAGCCAAGTTAGCCTGGCGCACGGCCTCCAAAGCCTGAGCCTCGGGGGTCGTCCCAACGATGGGCGTCCGGAGGGCCTGCTCGGTCCTGCGCTGCAGCTCTTCCCTCTGCTGCCGAGTGAGAGGTTGCGGGATGTACTCGTCGTCGTGCTGGTCCCTGCCACCGCCGAGATCGGCGCGCGACGGGTCACCGTTCTCCGTGCCGCCGCGGCCGTACCCAGGCGGACTGAGCGGGGAATCGGCCATCAGCACCTCTGCAGCGGGATCACTGCTCTCGCACTCGGATAAACTTTCCAAGTGCTCGTGCACGGAGGCGAACAGATCGAAGATAGGTTCATCGGGCTCGATTGCCGCGATCTGCGGGGCCGCAGCCTGAAGGGCCACCGCGTGCTTGATCCACCGCTGAAGCCACGAGCGTCCGGAGCGCTTGCGACGACGGCTGGTGGAGAGCGAAGAGGTCGACTGGTAAGGAGTCGATGGTTGCCGAAGTAGGACGCCGAAGGAACTCGAGCGGAAGTGCGTCGCGCCGCGGACGGGCAACGCCTCGACATCCAGCGGGGCTTCCTGGAGCAACGCCGAATCGTCGGCGATGAAGCTGAGGACGCCGAAACGGATCTCGCCGCCCAGAGTCAGTCCGCTGCCAGAAACCATGGTGATAATCAGAAAAAATGCAACTACGATGGAAGTCGCTAGACGCCTGCCCCATGGTGGGTGCCAACTGTCGTGGGTGCAAGTCTGACAGTAGTGTGTAGGGGTACGGATGAGAGGGCAGAGCCTAGCTACGGTGCAGGTGTTACACTCGGATTTACGAGTTCAGGCCCCTCAGCGGTGGAGGTAATAGCCCTATGTCTCGGTGCTCTGGAGCTGTATTGCTTGAGTGTATAGGTTTACGAAAGATGCGAACCCTTGGAATGGAGCTGGGGGGTGGCTTATATAGCCTCGCCAGCCCTCCCATGAACGCCAGCCATTACCAGGGGTTAAGAGGGGTATCAATGCGCCAGGTAACAGGTGCATTGATTACAATTAATACACGCGAATGTGCGTCCCGACCGTTGCACTCCTGGAGTTTCCTGGTCTTCTCTGGTCGAGTGACTTTCGGATGCTCCGAGTGAAACAAGCTGGTCGAGTGAACTCTTGCCTTCCGTGTGGTTCGTTGAACTCCGAGTGAATGTCAGTCTGCGGAATTCTGGGTTGCTGATCTGGCCCTGGGGCCCAGTATAAGACGTGTGGTGTCCTAGGGTAGGGTCTATAGGTCAGGCCTATTACCCTATCCCTAGTACATGCCCTCGTCACTTAGAATAATGCCCGCATTTTCCGCAAGTGAAGCAAGTGTTGTTGTGGTGGCAATCTTCCATCACGGGCTGCTTGCCATAGGTCTTGTCCTGGTTACCTGGCTTGTTGTTATTGTTGCCGCCATTCCAGGTAGGCTTGTACTCAGACTGAACTGGTTGCCCGATACGTGGCTTCTGCGCGAACTGCACATGGGCGTCCTTCTTGGGTTCAAACTTACGTTTGCGGTCATCATATCCAGACTTATGCCCCCGTTCAGCTATGAACGCTTTGTTTACCAGAGTCTGAAAGTCCGGAAAATCCAGCATGCAGAGCTGACAGCGGAGGGCATGGTTGAGTCCTCCTAGGAATCGATCTATCTTCCTTTCTTTGGTGGACACATCATGGGTGGAGTATCGTGCCAGATTATTAAATTTGTTCAGATACTCACCGACCGACATACTTCCTTGAGTAAGAGCAAGGAATTCCCTCTGCTTCACCTTCATGATGCCGGTGGGAATATGATACTTTCGAAATACCTCTTTAAATTTCTCCCAGGAAATGTTTTCCCCAGGAGGCCTCGCCATTTTTGCATTGTCCCACCAGATGGCTGCCGGTCCTTCCAGGTAGTGAGTAACAAAATGAACCTTGTCTGACTCATCACAGCAAGCTATTTCCAGCTTCTTTTCCATGGTCGTTAGCCAGTCATCAGCTTCAATTGGATCAACATCTTGGCCAAAATTGGGTGGCTTAGTACGCTGAAAATCAGACAGCTTAGAGTGTGTCCCGTTGTTCTGATTCTGCCCTACCATAATCTGCATACTTTTCAGAAACTCCATCAGATCCTGGTTTCTTTTCTCCTCAAACATCCTCATAATCTGGTCAGTGGTCGGTGGTTGTGGAGGTGGAGGTGGCAAATCTTCGGGTGGTTGTCCTGCCTGTCTGGCGGATCGACGGATCGGAGTTCCATCGCCGCCTTGATTGCTACACCTCTTCATCCTATATCCGTTCCCATTGCAAAACACCGAATTGATGAGCAACATTCATAGGGAAATATGACCATGTGACACCAAGAAAACAAAATCAAAGGAAAAACGAGAAAGGCAACATAATTATACAAGGCATTCCAACATCATACATGGCAGACTAGTGGGGGTTATCATGACTGGTACTGCTCATACGGCAGTTGACATATGCAAGGAGGCTATGATGCATGCTTGCTAAAACTCAAACATCCACTCTAGTAGCGCGGGTGACAAGGGCACTGGCAGACTGAAGACTCCTCATCGTCTGATCCTGACTCAGAATCGAAACTGATGATGTGGATCACGTCCTACGGATCACAGGAAACACGACGGTGCTGACGGGAAGGTTCTCCCTCGGAGGAAGAAGAAGCACGACGTCTCAGCATCGGAGCAGCTAGAGTGGCTAGCAGTGAGGCCCACTCAGCTGGGGTCTCAAGTCGGGTACCAGACGAAGTGCCTGGCTGTCCGAATGAGCTAGAAGGAGTCTCAGGCATACATGGAGGTGGAATAGGCGGTGTATACATAGGTGAGAACGCTGGAGGAGGAGGAGACTGTGCTGCAGTAGCAGCTGCAAGTGTCTCCTAAGCACGGGATAGCTCCTCAGCCAAGGAGATGATCATACGATAACTGGCGTTCAGATAATGGGATAAGACACCAGTCGCACGATCACTCGCCGGATCAACAGATGCAAAAAGGACTCGCCCTGTCGTAGGCGATAGGGTGGGGTAGTGAATGAAACCTGGGTGTGTCTGCATCTCGACCTCATGGAAGCGCAAGTCAGTGAGAGCCTCCATAGCAGCAAACTGGATCCCCGGATCAGGAGTAGAAGCAGTTCCGCCCTTGGAAGAGTGGGAGTAGCTGCCGATCTCGGAGCTCGCAGTAAGAAAAGCCTCAATGTGATACTCGAACACCGAATCCGCAAGCTGCTCTCGGAACACCTGGTACACTGGGTCTTCGCCGTTGGGATACAGTCGAAGCCAGATGCTGCGAAGCAGTACTGGAAAGGTGAACGGTGCCGGCTCATGGTTGTAGTGGTACGGAACTGGTGCCATCTACACTCATCAGACCAGCGGTTAGTAAAACAAATGAATTGGGATGCATGCTATGCAACAAGCAAATGCAGTAAGCAAAACACACCAAGACTCTACGCTAATCGTGTTTCTAGCGCGGGGTTAACTAGGGTGTCCTACAGTCAGCACGGCTTTGATACCAAGCGTTGTGGCACCCCGGCTTAGAGGACCGGTTTACCTTGTGTTCCCAACCTAGAGATCATGTCTTCTGGAAACACACAACAAGTTGGAACAGAACAGAACTGATCTTCATTGATATTATACAAGTACAAACTTGGATATTACATGGGATAGCGAGGCCAGAAGCACAACTCGTGCTATGACAGTATTTACATTATTTATGAAACATCTAAGGGCCTTAGTACTAGCGGAAAGACTACAGCATAGCAGAACATTGCGTGGGAAACTCCATCCCATAGGGACACTGCTGGGACACGACCTAGTTAGCGTAGCATGAACCTTCTGGATCTCCATCACCAGCTTCTCCTGCATCTGGCATGATACGCCACGTGAGTACTTGGAATGTACTCGCAAGCTCACAGCAACCAAAACAGTGCAGCAAACAATAGCATGGCAATGATTATATTAAATGCTTGAAATGCTCACTTATGGTTACGGTTACCAACTTACTCTCTTCCGGGCTCACACATAACCCCCGGAACACTCATGACCCATCGGTCACTCCCGAGCATGAGACAAGTTCTTCCATCATTATTATTATTACGGTTGACCGCACAGTGTGACCTAGTGCGGACTGTGTCTAGTACCGTGGATGCGGCTATTCGAATAGATTCTTACACTCTGCAGAGGTTGCGCACGTTACCCACACCATGGACATTCGTCCAACGAAACATGTCTAACCCGTGACTCCTCTATCGTACCACCGACAATCATCCCCCGTCCGAGTCATGCCCTGGGTGGCCCCTGTGTCACTCCTGACACCTGCCACCGTCGTGGCCAACTAAACTATCCTAAACGGGGACGACGGCAAATAACTGAACTTGGGCTCACGAGGTTATCGTCGCCTACCTGATCAGGGCAGCACGCATGCATAACCTCCCCTCTTTGGTGGTACCGGTAAAAGAGCACGTGGTTAGACCAAGTCAAGGCCGTCCCATTCCGGCAGATGTGGCTGCACGAGTGATACGTCTCCGTCGTATCTACTTTTCCAAACACTTTTGCTCTTGTTTTGGACTCTAATTTGCATGATTTGAATGAAACTAACCCGGACTGACACTGTTTTTAGCAGAACTACCATGGTGTTGTTTTTTGTGCAGAAATAAAAGTTCTTGGAATTGGATGAAACTTTTTGGAGATTTTTATGGAATATATAAAAAATACTGGAGCCAAAACCTACTGGAGGGGGGCCACTGGCTGCCCACGAGGCACCAGGGCGCGCCACCCCCCAAGACGTGCCCTAGTACCTCGTGGGGCCCATGTGGCTCCGCTGACCCTAATCTCAGGCCTATAAATTCACAATTCTAGAGAAAAAATAAGAGAGGAAGTTTTATTGCATTTCACGATACGGAGCCACTACCACCTCCTCTTCTTCATCGGGAGGCCAGATCTGGAGTCCGTTTGGGGCTCCGGAGAGGGGGATCTTCCGGCATCGTCATCATCAACCATCCTTCATCACCAATTTCATGATGCTCACCGCCGGGAGTGAGTAATTCCTTCGTAGGCTGGCTGGACGGTGATGAGTTGGGTGAGATTTATCATGTAATCGACTTAGTTTTGTTGGGGCTTGATCCCTAGTATCCACTATGTTCTGAGATTGATGTTGCTATGACTTTGCTATGCTTAATGCTTGTCACTAGGGCCCGAGTGCCATGATTTCAGATCTGAACCCTTTATGTTTTCACGAATATATTTGTGTTCTTTATCCAATCTTGCAAGTTGTATGCACCTGCTACGTGTTATGATCCGCATACCCCAAGGTGACAATAATTGGGATTCTTTCCGGTGATTGCCGTAGTTTGAGGAGTTCATGTATTCACTAAGTGCTAATGCTTTGTTCCAGTTCTCTTTTAAAAGGAGACCTTAATGTCCCTTAGTTTCCTTATGGACCCCGCTGCCACGGGAGGGTAGGACAAAAGATGTCATGCAAGTTCTTATCGCAAGCACGTATGACTATATACGGAATACATGCCTACATTACATTGATGAATTGGAGCTAGTTCTGTGTCGCCCTAGGTTGTGACTGTTACATGATGAATGTTATCCAACAATATCACCGATCCAATGCCTACGAGTTTTTCACATATTGTTCTTGCTAAGTTACTACTGTTGCTACTGCTGTCACAATTGCTACTACTATTGCTGCTACCGTTACTGTTACCATTACTCTTATTGCTACTGCTACCAAACTATCATACTACTGTGCTACTGATCACTCCGCTGCAGATATTTAGTCTCTAGGTGTGGTTGAATTGACAACTCAACTGCTAATACTTGCAAATATTCTTTGGCTCCCCTTGTGTCGAATCAATAAATTTGGGTTGAATACTCTACCCTCGAAAACTGTTGCGATCCCCTATACTTGTGGGTTATCAAGACCTTTTTCTGGCGCCGTTGCCGGGGAGCATAGCTTTATTTGCTGAGTCACTTGGGATTTATATCTGTTGATCACTATGAAGAATCTGAAAGACGCTAAGACCAAGATCGTTCCCTCTAAGACGAGGGGAGGTAAGGAACTGCCATCTAGCTCTACACTTGATTCACCTTCTGTTTTGAGTAAACTTGCAACACCACCACATGCTATTAATTCTGATATGTTGCAAGTTATTGATGATACCACTTCTGCTATGAATGATACTCATGATGATGCTAGTACTATGCTTGATAATACTGTGCCACTTGGTGAATTTCTTAGTGAACAACTTGCTAAAGCTAA
Source organism: Elymus sibiricus (assembly GCA_039707655.1). Classification (NCBI taxonomy): domain Eukaryota; kingdom Viridiplantae; phylum Streptophyta; class Magnoliopsida; order Poales; family Poaceae; genus Elymus; species Elymus sibiricus. The sequence goes on from CM077664.1 coordinate 210,832,361, forward strand.
AGAAATTGAAAATGCCGAAACTCTTGAGAATTATGATTCACCTATTATGCCTAGCTCTCCTACTAGAGTTGAAACACCTGATGAACATTGCTTTGATAGGGAGACGGCTAGAGCCATTCTTGCTTGTAATGATAGAGATGAAGTTATAAAACTGTTTGCTGAAATGAAAGAAAAATCTATGAGGGAGAGAATGAAATATGATCCTAAGTTTGCTACCTCTCCTATATTTGTTACTGATAAGGATTATGAATTCTCTGTCGATCCCGAGTTAATAACTTTGGTTGAATCTGATCCTTTTCATGGTTATGAAACTGAAACCATTGTGGCACATCTTACTAAATTAAACGATATAGCCACCCTATTTGCTCATGAGGAAAAAAATCGCTATTACTATATTCTTAAGTTATTTCCTTTCTCATTAAAGGGTGATGCTAAAGAATGGTATAATACTCTTGCTCCTGGTTGTGTGCGTAGTCCCCAGGATATGATTTATTACTTCCCTGAAAAATATTTTCCTGCTCATAAGAAACAAGCTGCTTTACAGGAAATATTTAACTTTGTGCAAATTAAAGAAGAGAATCTCCCTCAAGCTTGGGGGAGGCTTCTCCAATTACTTAATGCTTTGCCTGATCATCCTCTTAAGAAAAATGAAATACTTGATATCTTCTATAATGGGCTAACCGATGCTTCTAGGGACTACCTAGATAGTTGTGCGAGTTGTGTTTTCAGGAAACAGACTATTGAACAAGCTGAGGAATTATTGAATAATATATTGAAGAATGATAATGATTGGACACTTCCTGAACCATTGCCTGAACCCACTCCGAAGAAGAGGGGTATTTTATATCTCAGTCCTGAAGATATGCAAGAAGCAAAGAAGTGTATGAAGGAAAAAGGTATTAAAGCTGAAGATGTTAAGAATTTGCCACCTATTGAAGAAATACATGGCCTTGACACACCACCACAGGTAGTACAGGTAAATTCTGTTATAAAGTTTGATGAAAGTGATATCCCTTATAACAAACCTCCTAGTCAATGCTTGTATGAATTTGACAATTATATTATTAAGCAAGATCGCTTCAATGCCAATGTTATGAAACAATTGAAACGAAATGCCTACATGATTGATCGCTTGAGCAACTTGTTATTTAGAATTGCTAATGATGTTAAAGGTGTAAGTAAACATGCATCTATGGTTCAAACCCAATTAGAACAAGTTGCTAAATCTCAGAGTGAATTGCTCAATGAAATGAATAACAATATGAATGATCATGCCGTTAGAGTAATGACTAGAGGAGGTAGAATGACTCATGAGCCACTTTATCCTGAAGGTCATCCTAAAAGAATTGAACAAAACTCTCAAAGAATTAATGTTGATGCACCTAGTCCATCTAAAAAGAAAAAGAAAAAGAAAATGATAGGACTTTGCATACTTCTAGTGAACCTGAGGTAGAAAAACCCTTAGAGGATAGTAATGATGTTTCTATTTCCAATGCTGAAACACAATCTGGTAATGAACATTCACCTCATGATAATAATAATGATGATGCTCATGTGGATACCCAACCAGATAATGATAAAGAATTTGATAATGATGTTGAAATAGAACGTGCTGTTGATCTTGATAACCCACCTTCTAAAAATAAACGTTATGATAAAAGAGACTTCATTGCTAGAAAACATGGTAAAGAAAGAGAACCATGGGTTCAGAAACCCATGCCCTTTCCTCCAAAACCATCTAAGAAAAAGGATGAGGAAGAATTTGAACGCTTTGCTGAAATGCTTAGGCCAGTCTTTTTGCATACTCGTTTGACTGATATTTTAAAGATGGCCCCTTATGCTAAATATATGAAAGACATTGTCACAAATTAAAGAAAGATACCTGTAACACCCTGGTTTTCGCTCCCTTTTTTTTCCTTCGCGGGATTTGACTTCCGTCTTTTTTCGATGTTATTGGATTTTCTCTCGCTCTTGGGTATATGATGATGGTCATTTAGCCTTGCCTTTCCTATCCATCTAGGGATTCTCTCCAGTCCAACCTTACCACCCAAGATGTGTTCTCAGGATTTTGCCGTCGAAACCCTACCCTCCGAGTTACCGAAAGGGAAACCCTAATTCCGGCAGTTACAAAGGAACCCCAATTTCCTTTGATATGTTGCCTCCCAGACTTTTCCCAGTGATAATTCCTTATCTATAAACCCTGGATATGCAAAAATATTGCCAAGTCATTTGCAATATTTTTCATTTAAAATTAATTCCTTTTTCTGCTGTTTAAAGGAATTAAATCCAGGAAGATATCTATCCATCTCAAAAGTTCATGAAAACTTGTGGAGATATTCTTTGTGATCATATTGAGCTCCCATAAAAATATTGGCCATAATTAAATAAGGGAAATTGCATTTTTCCTATTTAAAGCCAATATTGCACTTTGGGCACTTTCCAAAGGAACTACCATTTTGGTAGCCAGGAAAAATCCCAAATAATTTGTGGAGCTTCTCCTATCCATATCTTCACCATTTCCATCAAGAACCCAAGTTCCATAGTTCAAATTTTGAGCACATCATCCAATTCTTGTTTCTGGACCTATTTTGAGGTTGTGAAGCAACTATATTTTATATTGCTTCAAAATTCTTGAAATTAATCCAGGACCTCACATTCCTCATATGATGTGAGCATGCAAAAATTCACATCATTTTATCTAGCCAATTTCTCGCAAAAATTCCATCTAGTTTTTGTCCAGCAGGAAGCTTTGTCAAGGAAGTACCATTTAGGTTTATCCAAATGAGCTGGAATTTTTCCAGTACCTCCATGCATCCAAATTACTCCCCTACACCAAAATTCAGTTCATTTCATCAAGCTAGATGAGTGGAGCTTCAAAGTCAAGTTTTTGGACCAAATTTGGCATTGTAAAGGAAGTGTACTCAAATTTGGTCCAATTTGCTTCAAATTTATCCAGCAGGTGCTCCTTCGTATCTCATGTCCCTGTGACAACTTTACCAGCTCATTGCCACACCTGTCTGACCAAAACCTCCTGCCCAAGTTTCTATCCAGAAACTATTCTGGATCACCTTGGTCACTCTAGAGCAATCCTGGTCCATCCAATGATCCATCTCATCTATTTGATCAGTGATCCACCTGTTGGACAAGGTGTGACGGCCAGACTGGCACCAGAGCACGCTGTGCCCGTGGTGACCGCGTGAGCTGCATGCAGGAACAGCGCTCTGCGCGCTCACCGCATCGGGGAGGACAACTCAGGCAGCCCCGGCATGTCCTCTTGTGCCGACTACGTCGCCGCCGTCCGCGTGGCCATCCTCCCGTAGCTTCCCCCTCCGGATTCTTCCTCCTTGCGCCATGGCAGCTGCCGCCGCGGCACTGTCTTCTTCGTGAACCTCCTCTGTCACTTCCCTCCCATGGCTTCTTCCTCCCGAGTCGTCGCATCTCGTCAGGTCGGCAGCACCGCGACACCAGCAAGACTCCAGCCACGTCGCCCGCAATCTCCAGAACTCCGGCCAGCTCACCGAGCGGCCGAGCCTATCCGAGGAGCTTCCGCGGCTATAAATATCCAGCTATTCGACCTCTCGAGCTCACCAACCTGTTCCTTTGCTCCTCTAGTCCACCCCCGTGCCCGCGCCTGACCGAAGCCCTCACCGGAGTGCTCGAATCTCCGGCGAGCCTCAGCCACTGTCCCGCCTCCAATCCCAGCGTCCGAGCACCCCCCACGCCGCCTCTTACCCACTGCGAGATGCGCCACTCTCCCACAAGCTCGCCCCTGTCCTCGCCTTCTCCTACGACCCACCGTAGCTGCCCAGCTCGCCGGAGCCGCCGCGTACTACACTCCGTCCGCAGCCAAGCTGCAGACCGCCCCCGCCCCTGACTCCCCCACTCACGGCCGCGGGATGGAGCGGTGAACCCGTTCCCATCGTCGCCCAAGACCTCTAAGCTCGCCGTCGCCGGAATCGGCTGCGGCCGAGCCGTCCTCTGCTCCCGGCGGGAGGTTGAAGGAGAAGACAGGGGAAGAGAGAGAAGGACGGGGTGGATCCCGCCTGTAAGCGATCGTGGCCCTTGGCCCGCGTGGTTTAAGTGGAGCCGTAGTATAAAAATACGTCTTCCTCTGCATAAGGCGCACTTTGCTACGGCTTCGGGCATAAGTACGCTTACCCTGTTCCGAAGGCGTATTTAAGTAAATACGCTTTCAGCCTCAGTCCCGCCGCCGAAACAGTTAGTTTGCGGCCGTTCACCCGTTAGGAGCTGGAATGGACAATTTTTTGTCCGTTTCTCCGCCTAACGAACGAACGATCATTTCCCTGCGACCGCAACTCCGATTCAGGTGATTCCAAAGACCACTTCTTCAGTTCGTCGAGCCCATTCCGATGATGTCACTTTCACCATGTTTGCACATTCTAAAAATGCCCATTTTGCCCCTGCCCTCTATTCAGCCCCTCCGAGAGGGAATCTTCTCCAGCGAATTTTTCCGTGAGGTGATTGCACTTCTCTCCGGTGAACTCATCGACCCCCAGGCAAGCCGACCATCTGATATATGCCCTAAAGCATTGCTCTGTGTTATTCTTGCGTGTTTAAATTAATGTGCTTATGCTCGTGTGCATAGTGGTGAGCTGCATGTGACGCTGATGAACCCTTGCTTGCCTTTCTTTGATGACGGCACCACGCCTGTGTTCTGAGTTGCTTTCGGCCATCCGGGGTGGATGCCGACTTTATGTTTCTCTTTTCAACAACTGTCCCGTGTTCTGAGCTGCTTTTCGGCTGTCTCGGGCAGCTATTGAATTTCTTTTTGTAGCAGTGACCCTATGCTCTGAGCTATTCCTCGGTCGTCTTAGGGAACTGCTACATTCTTCTTGTCAACACCGTCTCATGCTCTGAGCTGCTTTTCAGCCGTCTTGAGCCTGGGTTGAGTTATTCCAGTAACGTTCCAGATCTGAGTTGTAAAGACCGTTCTGGTGGCTACTGGTTTATTTGCCGGTTTCATGCAAGGGTTCAGATGGTTGTCACTTAAAGCTAAGACTTGTAAAGTAATTAAACTCCTGCTAGGTTGAACTTGCTATTTACATTACTCGTTAATGCTCGTCATGTTATTGCACTAGTGACTCGTATGTAGCAATATGGAGATAGGTTGTTATGTTTTCATCGTGAATTATTGTGGTTATCGCAATGATTAAGAATGTAACTTAATAATGACAACCTCCTCCGTCGGCTGGATCGAGTCATAGTGCCACCAAACCGAGATCATCAAGTGCAACCACACTTGCCTGGATGGGGAGGCCCTAACTTGGTCTATTGTCTTGCCTCTTGTCGGTACCTCCAAAGAGGGAGGGTTATGCGTGCGTGCTGCCCTGGCCCGGTAGGCGACGATAATCCTGTGAGCCCAGTTTAGTTATATGGTACCAGGTCCCCGTTTGGGACAGTTTTGTTTGGCCACGACGGTGGCAGGTGTCACGGGGTGACACAGGGGCCACCCAGGACATGACGCTGGGAGGGTATGATTGTCGGTGGGACCGTAAGAGTGCCAGGCAATAGACAAGTTTTGTTGAAGCAGCACCGGTCCACCCGAATGGGAGCATGAGGCCAGGAGCACCATAGTGTGGGTAAAGTGCGCAACCTCTGCAGAGTGTAAATCTATTCGAATAGCCACGTCCTCGGTCATGGACACAGTTCGTACTAGGTCACACTATTTGGTCTGTGTCGAGTATGGAGGAACAAACCATATGATGTTAATAATGAACCAGAGAAAGGTATGATTTGTCAGACTTGTAGTACGGATGCATGGACATCAGATGATGCCAGGGATATGAATGTTAGCCATGCGATGGCTATGAGCTAAAGGGTCGGATGACCACAAGACTTGGATTGGATTTGGATCGGATTTGGTTTGGATCATGACATATTCGGAGTATGGATTATTTACTGGATATGCTTTATCTACGTCATACTGTATTTACTTCAGTAGTTATCATGCTGATAATCCTGCTATGACATGATAACTTATATTGCTAGCTAGTTATGCCATGCCATGATAATTAATATTGCTCTAATAATTAATGCATGCTTGAATGCCATGGATTGCTTTGCTTGGTGTATATGTTGGTTTGGTTGCTTGCGAGTACATTCAAAAGTACTCAGCGGCCTTCAATGTGGCCAGGTTCACCTAAGGATTCGACGTCCACTAGCGAGGAGCCGGAGTGTTCGCGGGCTAGAAGAGTAACCCAGTCAGATCCCTATGGATTGGAGCCGCACCAAGACCCTGCTGCCTTAGATAGAGTTTTTCCGCTGCCATCACCCTTGTAAAATATATCATGTAAGACTGATATATCCATTAATAGAAATGTCTGTGTTCATGATACTTGTTGTAAAAGCGCATGCCAGAGTGATTTCTTGGGCTTGTATGTGCGGTGACCGTCCGACTACAGTGGTATTCAGGCGGGGCGCCACAACGGATGGTATCAGAGCTAGGCTGACTGTAGGTTACCCTTGCCAGATTTCATTGTCTCTTGATCAGTAGGAAGCCCAGATGGATTTCAGCCATCTTAGCCAGACAGGCACGGCTACTATTGATCATAAGGCAATCCCATTGGTTTTTGGCTCCATCAGACCCCCAACTCTCGTGGCCTTTGCCTTCGGTGGGAAATGTCCGCACCAGGCAACGACCCGTGAGCCCGGAACCCCTAGGTAAACCATATATCCCTACCTTGCTTGCTAACCATGGCATTTCTCTCCTCAAATCCAGTTTCCTTTGGGAAACACCTATAAATTCCATCTTTCCCCGACAACCCTAGGATCGTTGACTAAGCCACTTTGGCTATGGTCGTGCGTCGAGTCTGATGTTCCCTAAGGAAGTAGTAGGAGCTTGATCCCAACTGCTACCAGGAGCATGGTGTGGTTTTGCTTCTAAGTCCTTAGAGGTGCATCGAGTGCGCTAGGCTAGTTATACTAGTGAACCTTCGGCCATATGTGTAAGGTCTGCAAAAATTTGAGCTTTATTTGCTTTTTGGTTTTTCGCGGTTCTTGCTTCTTTTGTCGGTTCCGTTCTGTCGCTCCGACTGGATCCATCTGCAAGTGCTGCTAAGAAGGTCAGCCTACAACCCGGATAATACCCAATAATCCAAATTCAGTAAGAGTCAAGCCAAGCCAACTGCCCGATATTTAGAACACCAACATCGGATATGCCAAATGAAGAATGGGTTAGAAGTAGAATCTGTGTGCAACCGACAAGGCTAAAATATACCTGAGAGAGAGTTGCCTCAGAACAAATCATACTTAAGGAATAGTCAGATAAGCCACCGAGAATAGACACCAGCAAGAGCAAATGATTCCGTCCTTGATACGAGGACTATTTCAGTCAGTGGGGTGAACCTTGAGTCTTTTCTCAATGGACTCAAGAATCATTTATTTCGCACAGAAGACATATTACAAGAATGTGAAGGTGCCGAGAGCAACAACAAAACTCTGGTATGTTGATACAAATTTCAAAGCATATTTTGGAAATCCTTAGTGCATATACAAATTTTCTGGGCATGATGAACAAGGTCTGCGAGAAATATGGATGAGTTCATGGCTGCCCAGAATCAATGAGGATTCCAAATACCCGGGAGCTCAGCTAAACCGAATGGAATTATCCGCCAACTGCTTACTATCAGCACACATCTGGATTAATTATCAACACGAAGTTGGCAACCGTTGCAATGATCAGACCAGCAGAAGAACAAGCGGTGTGCATGACCCACGGGATATCTTCAGACAAGGTATGGCCTACACCAAGTTTTGGCTCCGCTATGGATAAATTCCGGATGTCTCAGAAGGAAGCCAGAACCGGCCACAAGACCGACTGCATATCATAGTAAAAGGGCTTCTGGTATAAGCAACCCAGCCTTCCTCCGCAAGCTATCGGAAGGAGCTTACAACGCAAGACTCCTAATCCTCCTTGCTACACCACTTGGTGAGAAAATCTTCTGGGATACGGCACTCCCATCTTCCTCAGCCCGCTACCACGGAAAGCTTCCGGCATAAGGCACTCAACCTTCCTCAGTAAGCAACAAGAGGAAAAACTTCTGAGGTACGATACCCAGCCTTCTTCGGCACACTACCTTGGCTAAAGCTTTGAGCATAAGGTATTCAGTTTTCTTCAGCACGCCATCGTGCCCACAACAATCCTGTCAGAAGCACGAAGTAGTCCAGACACACGTCCGCCTCAGAACTCAGTGGGTATGAAAGGATTTGTCCTACCTTTGCATATGTTGTGAGCATGCAGTCCAGTGGATCAGTTCATGCGAGCCACTCGTACACGGGAATGACTGTGTTTAGAGAAACATTGGCCCCATACTTCAAATAAGGATATGAACACAGCAATCCCTACGAGATATGCAAGAGTAAGTTGTGAGTACAAGCCCAGCAAGCTGGGATATGACCAAGGAGCCGTGTTGGCAGGTCGTGACAAGTTCCCCAAAAAGGAACCCCCAAGAACAATGAAGTTTCGGACAAACCACCTTCACGATGGTCAATAAAATGAAATTTCACAGACAAGGTGATATTATCAATCTTTGTCAGACTCTTGCATATGCGGCCACAACAATGCACTACTTGCGGTTATAAGTGAGCTTGTCGCATTCATCTTGAATATGGGCCAAGATAAGAGGCTATGCGCCGAAAGATACACCGGATGCTAGCCATATTATGTTCATCTCGATGGTTATAACAAGGACTACAGAGGCTATATATGGCAGAGCCACCTCAGAAATTAGCGTCTATGATTACTTTGTGATCATGCCCGACATTTCTGTTGGAAATCACCGGAGGACGAAGTCAGAATGCAAGAGATAGAAGGGAACACCTCGTACGGAACCCACAGTCAGACTGAAAGAAAGTCATCCCCAGTCACTCGAGACCATACGAGCACATCAGCCCTGTATCAAGAAAAGATGACTTGCCCTTGGCAGGCAGTGTATGAAGTATCGCAATAAAATCCGAAGCAGTTAGCCTCGGGTCATGAAAATTAAGCTATTTGTCGATACTATGAGCTACCCCACCAAGCAACAAACTACCTGGATAAAAGGTACATCTGACAGCAAAGAGAAGAATTCAAGATAGCTGTGTGAAAAGACAACACTTGAGCCGCCAGAAGAGGCAGTTAAAAGGCCAGTAAACCAATGAAGACAAGACAGCTGATGGATCCAAGTCGCACACAGGTATGTTCCCCCTAGCCGGGAGGTAAGCCCGGAAATCTCGAGGACGAGATTTTCTTAAGGGGGGTAGGTTTGTAACACCCTGGTTTTCGCTCCCTGTTTTTTTTCCTTCGCGGGATTTGACTTCCGTCTTTTTTCGATGTTATTGGATTTTCTCTCGCTCTTGGGTATATGAAGATGGTCATTTAGCCTTACCTTTCCTATCCATCTAGGGATTCTCTCCAGTCCAACCTTACCACCCAAGATGTGTTCTCAGGATTTTGCCGTCGAAACCTTACCCTCCGAGTTACCGGAAGGGAAACCCTAATTCCGGCAGTTACAAAGGAACCCCAATTTCCTTTGATCTGTTGCCTCCCAGACTTTTCCCAGTGATAATCCCTTATCTATAAACCCTGGATATGCAAAAATATTGCCAAGTCATTTGAAATATTTTTCATTTAAAATTAATTCCTTTTTCTGCTGTTTAAAGGAATTAAATCCGGGAAGATATCTATCCATCTCCAAAGTTCATGAAAACTTGTGGAGATATTCTTTGTGATCATATTGAGCTCCCATAAAAATATTGGCCATAATTAAATAGGGACAATTACATTTGTACCCTTAATTGGAACCCACTACTCAAATTTGCCCCTAATTTTGAAGTGTGCTCAAATTTGCCCCTCTGCCGTTAAGTCCAGTTATAGAAATGCCCTTCCGTACAGTACTGTAGCACTTTCCGTCCAGTACTGTAGCACTTTCTGTCTGCTACAGTACACAGAGGCCTTTGACTGGACGGAAGGGCATTTCTATAAGGTGACTTAATGGCAGAGGGGCAAATTTGAGCACACTTCGAAATTAGGGGCAAATCTGAGTAGGTGGTTCGAGTTAGGGGCTGAAATGTAAATGACCCTTAAATAAGGGAAATTGCATTTTCCTATTTAAAGCCAATATTGCACTTTGGGCACTTTCCAAAGGAACTACCATTTTGGTAGCCAGGAAAAATCCCAAATAATTTGTGGAGCTTCTCCTATCCATATCTTCACCATTTCCATCAAGAACCCAAGTTCCATAGTTCAAATTTTGAGCACATCATCCAATTATTGTTTCTGGACCTATTTTGAGGTTGTGAAGCAACTATATTTTATATTGCTTCAAAATTCTTGAAATTAATCCAGGACCTCACATTCCTCATATGATGTGAGCATGCAAAAATTCACATCATTTTATCTAGCCAATTTCTCCCAAAAATTCCATCTAGTTTCTGTCCAGCACGAAGCTCTATGAAGGAAGTACCATTTATGTTTATCCAAATGAGCTGGAATTTTTCCAGTACCTCCATGCATCCAAATTACTCCCCTACACAAAAATTCAGTTCATTTCATCAAGCCAGATGATTGCAGCTTCAAAGTCAAGTTTCTGGACCAAATTTGGCATTGTAAAGGAAGTGTACTCAAATTTGGTCCAATTTGCTTCAAATTTATCCAGCAGGTGCTCCTTCGTATCTCATGTCCCTGTGACAACTTTACCAGCCCATTGGCACACCTGTGTGACCAAAATCTCCTGCCCAAGTTTCTATCCAGAAACTATTCTGGATCACCTTGGTCACTCTAGAGCAATCCTGGTCCATCCAATGATCCATCTCATCTATTTGATCAGTGATCCACCCGTTGGACAAAGTGTGACGGCCAGACTAGCACCAGAGCACGTTGTGCCCGTGGTGACCGCGTGAGCTGCACGCAGGAACAACGCTCTGTGCGCTCACCGCGTCGGGGTGGACAACTCAGGCAGCCCCGGCGTGTCCTCTTGTGCCGACTACGTCACCGCCGTCCGCATGACCATCCTCCTGTAGCTTCCCCCTCCGGATTCTTCCTCCTTGCGCCACGGCAGCCGCCGCCGCGGCACTGTCTTCCTCGTGAACCTCCTCTGTCACTTCCCTCCCATGGCTTCTTCCTCACGAGTCGTCGCATCTCGTCAGGTCGGCAGCACCGCGACACCAGCAAGACTCCAGCCACGTCGCCCGCAATCTCCAGAACTCCGGCCAGCTCACCGAGCGGCCGAGCCTATCCGAGGAGCTTCCGCGCCTATAAATAGCGAGCTCCGCGACCTCTTGAGCTCACCAACCTCCTCCTTTGCTCCTCTAGTCCACCCCCGTGCCCGAGCCCAACCGAAGCCCTCACCGGAGCGTTCGAATCTCCGGCGAGCCTCACTCACTGTCCCGCCTCCAATCCCAGCGTCCGAGCACCCCCACGCCGCCTCTTACCCGCTGCGAGATGCGCCAATCTCCCACGAGCTCGCCCCTGTCCTCGCCTTCTCCTACGACCCACCATAGCTGCCCAGCTCGCCGGAGCCGCCGCGTACTGCACTCCACCCCCAGCCAAGCTGCAGACCGCCCCCTGCCCCGACTCCCCCACTCACGGGCACGGGATGGAGCGGTGAACCCGTTCCCGTCGTCGCCCAAGACCTCCAAGCTCGCCGTCGCCGGAATCGGCCGCGGCCGAGCCGTCCTCTACTCCTGGCGGGAGGTTGAAGGAGAAGACAGGGGAAGAGAGAGAAGGACGGGGTGGGTCCCGCCTGTAAGCGATCGTGGCCCTTGGCCCGCGTGGTTTAAGTGGAGGCGTAGTATAAAAATACGTCTTCCCCTGCATAAGGCGCACTTTGCTACGGCTTCGGGCATAAGTACGCTTACCCTGCTCCGAAGGCGTATTTAAGTAAATACGCTTTCAGCCTCAGTCCCGCCGCCGAAACAGTTAGTTTGCGGCCGTTCACCCGTTAGGAGCTGGAAAGGACAATTTTTTGTCCGTTTCTCCGCCTAACGAACGAACGACCATTTCTCTGCGACCGCAACTCCGATTCAGGTGATTCCAAAGACCACTTCTTCAGTTTGTCGAGCCCATTCCGATGATGTCACTTTCACCATGTTTGCACATTCTAAAAATGCCCATTTTGCACCTGCCCTCTATTCAGCCCCTCCGAGAGGGAATCTTCTCCGCCGAATTTTTCCGCGAGGTGATCGCACTTCTTTCCGGTGAACTCATCGACCCCCAGGCAAGCCGACCATCTGATATATGCCCTAAAGAATTGCTCTGTGTTATTCTTGCGTGTTTAAATTAATGTGCTTATGCTCGTGTGCATAGTGGTGAGCTGCATGTGACGCTGATGAACCCTTGCTTGCCTTTCTTTGATGACGGCACCACGCCTGTGTTCTGAGTTGCTTTCGGCCGTCCGGGGTGGATGCCGACTTTATGTTTCTCTTTTCAACAACTGTCCCCTGTTCTGAGCAGCTTTTCGGCCGTCTCGGGCAGCTGTTGAATTTCTTTTTGTAGCAGTGACCCTATGCTGTGAGCTGTTCCTTGGCCGTCTTAGGGAACTGCTACATTCTTCTTGTCAACACCGTCTCATGCTCTGAGCTGCTTTTCAGCCGTCTTGAGCTGGGGTTGAGTTATTCCAGTAACGTTCTAGATCTGAGTTGTAAAGACCGTTCTGGTGGCTACTGGTTTATTTGCCGGTTTCATGCAAGGGTTCAGATGGTTGTCACTTACAGCTAAGACTTGTAAAGTAATTAAACTCCTGCTAGGTTGAACTTGCTATTTACATTACTCGTTAATGCTCGTCATGTTATTGCACTAGTGACTCGTATGTAGCAATATGGAGATAGGTTGTTATGTTTTCATCGTGCATTATTGTGGTTATCGCAATGATTAAGAATGTAACTTAATAATGACAACCTCCTCCGTCGGCTGGAACGAGTCATAGTGCCACCGAACCGAGCTCATCAAGTGCAACCACACTTGCCTGGATGGGGAGGCCCTAACTTGGTCTGTTGTCTTGCCTCTTGTCGGTACCTCCAAAGAGGGAGGGTTATGCGTGCGTGCTACCCTGGCCCAGTAGGCGGCGATAATCCTGTGAGCCCAGTTTAGTTATATGGTACCAGGTCCCCGTTTGGGACAGTTTTGTTTGGCCACGACGGTGGCAGGTGTCACGGGGTGACACAAGGGCCACCCAGGACATGACCCTGGGAGGGTATGATTGTCGGTGGGACCGTAAGAGTGCCAGGCAATAGACAAGTTTTGTTGGAGCAGCACCGGTCCACCCGAATGGGAGCATGAGGCCAGGAGCTCCATAGTGTGGGTAAAGTGCGCAACCTCTGCAAAGTGTAAATCTATTCGAATAGCCGCGTCCTCGGTCATGGACACAATTCGTACTAGGTCACACTATTTGGTCTGTGTCGAGTCTGGAGGAACAAACCATATGATGTTAATAATGAACCAGAGAAAGGTATGATTTGTTAGACTTGCAGTACGGATGCTTGGACATCAGATGATGTCAGGGATATGAATGTTAGCCATGCGATGGTTATGAGCTAAAGGGTCGGATGACCACAAGACTTGGATTGGATTTGGATCGGATCATGACATATTTGGAGTATGGATTATTTACTGGATATGCTTTATCTACGTCATACTATATTTACTTCAGTAGTTATCATTCTGATAATCCTGCTATGACATGATAACTTATATTGCTAGCTAGTTATGCCATGCCATGATAATTAATATTGCTCTAATAATTAATGCATGCTTGAATGCCATGGATTGCTTTGCTTGGTGTATATGTTAGTTTGGTTGCTTGCGAGTACATTCAAAAGTACTTAGCGGCCTTCAATGTGGCCAGGTTCACCTAAGGATTCGACGTCCACTAGCGAGGAGCCGGAGTGTTCGCGGGCTAGAAGAGTAACCCAGTCAGCTTCCTGTGGATTGGAGCCGCACCAAGACCCTGCTGCCTTAGATAGAGCTTTTCCGCTGCCATCACCCTTGTAAAATATATCATGTAAGACTGATATATCCATTAATAGAAATGTCTGTGTTCATGATACTTGTTGTAAAAGCGCATGCCAGAGTGATTTCCTAGGTTGGTATGTGCGGTGACCGTCTGACTACAGTGGTATTCAGGCGGGGCGCCACAATACCTGAAGCTGAAATTTCCACCATGCTTGCAAATTATTCTTTTAAGGATGGAGTACCTAAGAAACTAGGAGATCCAGGAATACCAACTATACCATGCTCCATTAAACGAAATTATGTCAAAACTGCTTTGTGTGATTTAGGAGCCGGTGTTAGTGTTGATAGGATCGATACGGTCGACTAGAGGGGGGGGTGAATAGGAGACTACAAATTTTAATCTTTCTTGTCAATTTTAAGGTTTAGCGGATAAATAGGGTTCACTACATATGCAACTAGGTGAACACAACCTATATGACAAGCAAGCTCCAAGCTAAGATGCTAGGCAACAAACTAATTAGCAGGGCAACAAGCATACCACACAAAGTAAAGTGCGGGAAAGGATTAACCACAAGTGAGACGAGGACGCGGAATTTAACCCGAAGTTCACTCTTCCTTGGGGAAGAGCTACTCTCCGTTTAGAGCGGTGCCGGAGCCAAAGCTTGCGGAACGCCACCGAAGTCTCACCGTAATCTCTTTCGAGTCACCCCCAACGGATGAGCCTCGAATCACTCGGGGTTGGTCTTGAAGGCGACCACCACACCTTTACAAACTTCTCCGGAGCACACCACAAGCAAGGAAGCTTCCGGAGGAACCTCTAACCGCCTAGGAGCCCAAGCTCCAAGAGTAACAAGTCAATGGTGGATGAATGTTGCGGGGAACACGATTTGGTTTGGTCAAAGTGTAGATCGGATCTTGCTCTCCCAATCCCCAAAGTTACAACAAGTTTGGGTGGAGGGATAGAGAGTATTGAGCAAAATGAGGTGTAGCAATGGTGGAGCTCAACAAGACATTAGGGTTTGGGATGGAGGAGGAAGAAGGCCTCTTTATATAGTGTTCTTGGCTGGGTGGGGTTTTCTGCCCGTTGGACCCCGTGCGCACGGGCTAAGTCAGCCCCGTGCGCACGGGTTACTCAGAGCCCAAACCACCACCCCGTGCGCACGGGGTCAATAGACCCCGTGCGCACGGGGTATCCAGGGAGTTACGCAGTACCCCGTGCGCACGGGGTACCCAGGGAGTTACCCAGTACCCCGTGCGCACGGGGTTCAAAAGACCCCATGCGCACGGGGTACCCAGGGAGTTACGTAGTACCCCGTGCGCACGGGCGTCAAAAGACCCCGTGCGCACGGGGTACCCAGAACTTCTCTGTTGTAACTTTCTGGATACCACAGCAAGCACACTAATGGACATATGGTGGTAGGAGTAGGCAGGGTGGTGTATATGGTTTTAGGATGGCATTCCCACACGACATAAATCCACAAATGACCCCTCTTAGTAGTGCGGTTTTTCCTACGACTCAAATAGAACCAAAACGAAAACCTTTGAGTCACCGGTAAACCACGCCTTTGATCTTTTTGAATTGGGGGGTCGCATACCTCCATCAGAGACAACTTGAAACCAATATCCTGAGATAAACTATAGCAACCGATATTAGTTCCACTAACCACATTGTCATCACACCAAAATATAATTTAAGTGACACTTGCACTTTCAATCTCCCCCTTTTTGGTGCATTGATGACAACATGGTTAGGACATGGCATCAAGGATATATCTAAGCAAATACCATGCGACAATGGTTGATCATGGGAGCTCCCCATACATGTGTGCAGGTAGAGAATGAAATGCTTGAGTATGCATCAAGCACACACATATGAGGCTCCCCCTAGATCAACATTGTCAAGGCATGTGATCAGCAAAATAAAACCTAAACGGTGCCTAGATCACATGCAAAAGTGTGGTGAGCAAGTAGAGTGAGACAAAAATAATAAGAACAAGATCATATAGCACATGCTAGACATCATAAGCATAGATATGAATCATAGGATAATTAGTCTCACAAACTAATAAGAGGTAGCTCACAACCACACCACGGAAAGCAAATAAGAGTACCTCAAGCCAAATAAACACCCAACAAAGCAATAACCACGAGGCTTGGGATCTCAACACACACTAAAGAAGACAACTTCTCCCCCTTTGTCATCAAGACAACAAAAAGGGAAAGGCAACGCAAAGACAAAGCTAGACAAGAGGAGGCGCGCTCGAAGCATCATCATCATCATCAAAATGCCACCCTGCCATCAGAAAGGAACGAGCTGTGGCCACACTGTCATTGTCCTCGGACCCTGGGCCAACCTCCTCACCAGCTGCAGCACGCTCAACCTTCTTCTGACGCCTCACCAGCTTATCCTTGTTGATCTCCTTGACCTGACGGCGCTGAATGGACTGACACATCTTGAACAAGTTGCTCATGGTCTTGAACAGAGACCTCTTCTCTCCTCCGGTGAAACTAGCCTCAGACACCACCTTCTTGCCCTTCTTGGGAGGCACATGAGTGTAAGTGGCACGCTCATCAGGGCTCGGATTGCGTCCCTTCTTGGGAGGCACATAGGGAGCAGGAGCAGCAGGAGTCCAGTTGGAGTTGCGCTTAGGCACCGTCGTCTTGAACTGAGAGATGTGCCTAGCTGGGCAGACTGACTCAATCAACGTCTGGATGAACGGAGCATAGATCAAGGACTTGTTCTCTTGCACACACTGACGAAGCTCATAGAACATGAAATCAAGAACATCCACTTTCTTCTTTTCATGCAAATACACAAACACATCCAACATGGAACTCCTCAAGTTATGCGAGTCATCGGCCTTAGGAGTGAGAGTGTACCTAAGGATATGGCGCATAGTATCATACATAGGCAGGAGATCCTTGATGGAACCGGTGACAAAGGACTTCTCTTGTTTATAAGCAAATGCAATCTCATCCTTGTGGCGCTGCCCACTTTCACGAACACGGCCAAAGTCATCATTTGTTGCCTCTTCATCAATGAACGGGTAGGGAATTATCTCAGAAAACTTGGCCATAGAAGCAGAGCACTGATGCGTCCCAGACATCCAAGTGAGGGTGCGAGTAGAGTCATTGGTGAAGTACACGGTGGCAAAGAACTGCATTACAAGATCCTCATTGTACGGATGGTTGAAAGTGACAAAAGGAAGAAGGCCCGACCTCCCAAGAGCAGAATATACGCCAGGGTAGAGATGATCATTGTCCCGGAGACCCTCAACATTGACTTGCTTGTGTGGAGCAAACTTCTTGGCCTTTGTCATAAGCAGCTCATGGTAAACTCTCTGCTGAAACTCATTCTTGAAACGGGGATCAACACCCAAGCTAGTGGCAGCAGCATATGGATGAGCCTGCCTCTCAGCCCAGATCTCTGGCTTGCTCCATTTGGAGAGAGGCATCCCCCTAAGATCTCGCCCGCCTGGAATGGCTTGCTCGGGACTCGACTCACCTTCTTCGACATCATCACCATCAACAAAATCGGCCTCTGCTTCAGCCTCTGCGGTGTGATCATAGTGAGCATCAACCATGGAGTCATACTCCTCTTCTGAATCCTCAGAGGCCTCAATCACGGGCTGCTTGGTGGCGACACGGCGAACACGGCCCTGCTCAGAACCCTGACCAATTCCTTCTGACGGCTGACGACGAGCAATAGTGAATTCCCTGGAACTAGCCTTTGGGCGCTTGCGACAAACTTTGGACCTCTTGTCAGCGGAGTCTGAAACACAACATCAACAAAAACACAACAAACACAAGAGACACAAATGAGTACAAGTGCTCGAGAAGCTGGCAAGGAATGGAGACAGAGGAGAACCAGTACTGGCATCACTATGTACCCCGTGCGCACGGGGTCAGACCACCGTGGACACGGGGGTCCCGTGCGCATGGTACACTACCGTGGACACGGGGTCCCCGTGCGCACGGGGGTCAAATCCCCTGTGGACACAGGGTTCGCCCAGTGGCAGCCACTACCAGATCAAGATCCGGGAGTGGGTGCGGTAGGGGAACCTCCACAGTTTTGCACAGCCGTTTCTCGTCTTTTCCAAAGAAAGAAAAAAACGGGCCTAAACTGGAGAAGTGGGGAACCCTAAGGACTAACACAGGATCCATGGAGCACAAGGAAGGACAAGGGGAAGGGAAATACCGGAGGAGGACCCCATCCCGGAAGATCTCCACGGAGCAACGGATCCCCACGGCGCAAAGAGGAGCACCGGAGAATGGAGGCGACGGCGGCGGCCCAGGAGGCGTCCTGGGGTGTGGAGGGGGAGAATGGGTGGGAAAGAACCCTAACCCCCCCCCACGCCCCACCTCTTCAGGGTCAGGAACCGCATACCCCGTGCGCACGGGCTAAAGAGCCCTGTGGGCACGGGGATCCCATGTGCACGGTACACATCCCGTGGGCACGGGGGCCCCGTGCGCACGGTACACAGCCCGCGGACACGAGGTATTCAGGAAGTTTGACCAGAAATATTCCTTGAAGTTATGGCTGAATGTGAATTCTTACCAAGACTTGGAGGTGCATTTCGGTTTAATTTCCGAATTCGTCGCGCGAGAAGAGAGATCCAACACTACTGGAAAGGTATATGAGGAGCACTTGTACTAGAAGAAAAACTACCAAACCAAAGCCCAAGAAACAACACAAAAAAAACACAAGAAAAGGACCAACCTCCAAAGGAGGGCGGTGGCCGAAGCCACCATGTTTGAGTTTATTTGGTATGGCACCGCGAAGATATGAACCTTGGGACCAAGACCAATACTCATCTTTGAAGCACAAGTGCCATCTTAAAATGGCTAAAGTGAAAGATTTTGTTCAATTTATGCACTAGTAGGATAAGATAGCTCATGAGTTGAGCTAGCTCCCCCTACATAGGTGCCTACACCTAAACAAGATATAAGTTGAGCATGTGAGCGTATGCAAGAACCTCAATCCAAGTTACTTATATCCACGATATTTAGCTCATGCCTTAACTCGTGGAATCTTGCTTCATCAAGTGGCTTGGTGAAAATGTCGGCAAGTTGCTTCTCGGTGTTGACATGGAATATATCAATGTCTCCCTTGGCCACATGATCCCGAATGAAGTGATGATGAATCTCAATATGTTTGGTTCGGCTATGTTGCACCGGATTGTCAGCGATCTTGATTGCACTTTCATTGTCACAGAAAAGAGGCACTTTCTCACATTTGACACCATAATCCATCAAAGTTTGCCTCATCCATAATAATTGTGCACAACAACTTCCGGCGGCAATGTACTCGGCTTCAGCGGTTGAAAGAGACACACAATTCTGCTTCTTTGAAGACCAACTTACCAAAGACCTCCCTAGGAATTGACATGAGCCGGAAGTGGACTTGCGGTCTACCTTGTCTCCGGCCCAATCCGAATCCGAGTATCCTATTAACTTGAAAGTTGCTCCTTTGGGATACCAAAGGCCCAAGTTTGGGGTATGAACCAAATATCGAAGGATTCTTTTCACTGCCGAATAATGGCTCTCCTTGGGAGCGGATTGAAATCTTGCACACATGCATACACTCAACATAATATCCGGTCTAGATGCACAAAGGTAAAGCAAAGAACCAATCATGGAGCGATATACATTTTGATCCACATCTTTACCATTGGGATCAAGATTAAGTTGGCCATTGGTGGGCATGGGCGTCTTCATGGGCTTGACATCTAGCATTTTGAACCTCTTGAGCATGTCTTGAATATAAAGTGCTTGGTTGATGAAGGTTCCCCCTCTCAATTGCTTCACTTGAAATCTGAGGAAGAACTTTAACTCTCCCATCATGCTCATAGAAAATTCCTTGGTCATAAGATTCTCAAACTCAACGTTAATAGCATGGTTAGTGGAACCAAAAATAATATCATCAACATATATTTGGCACACAAACAATTCTCCTTTTACCCTCTTCGTGAAGAGAGTGGAATCTATTAACCCGATCTGGAACCCCTTCTCGTTTAGGAACGCCGTAAGGTGATCATACCAAGCACGAGGTGCTTGTTTAAGTCCGTAGAGCGCCTTATGGAGTTCATAAACGTGAGAGGGGTGATCGGGATATTCGAAACCAGGAGGTTGTTTGACATACACCAACTCCTTAAGAGGACCATTAAGAAATGCACTCTTCACATCCATTTGATACAATTTAAAATCATGATGTGAAGAATATGCAAGCAAGATACGAATGGAATCAAGACGGGCAACGAGGGCAAAGGTTTCACCGAAGTCCAAACCTTCAACTTGGGTGAACCCTTGTGCCACTAACCTTGCCTTGTTTCTAGTGACTTGTCCGTGCTCATCTTGTTTGTTCTTAAAGATCCACTTTGTTCCAATGACATTATGATATTCTTTGGGTGTCTCCACAAGAGTCCATACTTTGTTGCGGGTGAAGTTGTTGAGTTCTTCATGCATGTAATCTACCCAATCCGGGTCGTCAAGGGCATCTTCAACCTTAAGGGGCTCAACACAAGAGACAAACGAGTGATGCTCACAAAAGTTTGCCTAACGTCTACGAGTAGTTACCCCCTTGTTGATGCTTCCATAAATGTTGTCGGTGAGATGTTGAAGATGCTTTAGCTTGGCGGCCGCCTTTTGAACTTTGAGTGCAAGCTCTTCCTCACTTGGTTTTGAACTTGTTGAAGAAGCTTGACCTTGAGAATGTTTTAGCCTTGGAGACACCCTTCTCTTCACAACCTCAAGCTCTTGAACACTAGGATGTGATGATGTGGAAGACACTTGAGGTTGGGATTGATCTTGATCTTGATCTCAAACTTGAGCTTGATCTTGAGCTTCAATAATTGATTCTTCACCATTTGGTTGAGCTTGCTCTTGATCTTGCTCGGGAACATGAGGGACTTGTTCTTGTTCTTGGATAGGTTCATGATCTCCCGTAGCATCTTGCACTTGAGGTGGCGTTGATGACTTCCCTTGTGGTGAATCCACAAGAGGGGCTCTTACTCCTTCTTCTTCTACTTGGACTTGGGGTGTTTCTTGTGGGCGAATGTGACCTATCCCCATAGTCCTTATAGCTTGTGAAGGAGCCTCATCACCTACAACACAAGGAACAATTTGCTCCACACGGGAACCGTTATCTTCATCAAAGTCCACATTTACCGTTTTCTCAATACACCTGATGGATTTGTTGAGAACTCGGTAAGCGTGAGAGTTTGACGAATATCCAACAAATATGCCCTCATAAGTTTTAGGCTCAAACTTTGCTAAACGGGATTTTTTGTTTAGGATGAAACACTTACAACCGAATACTCGAAAGTATTTGACGTTAGGCTTTCTCCCGATTAGGAGTTCATAAGGGGTCTTATTCTTGAGCTTACGAAGATAAAGCCGGTTTGAAGCATGGCACGCGGTGTTGATGGCTTCGGCCCAAAGCTTGTATGGAGACTTGTACTCGTCAAGCATGGTCCTAGCCATCTCAATGAGAGTCCGGTTCTTCCTCTCCGCAACACCATTTTGTTGAGGAGTGTATGGTGCGGCATATTGATGCTTGATTCCTTCTTCACTCAAGAACTCGTCCATCGTGTAATTCTTGAACTCGGTGCCGTTGTCACTTCAAATGGCCTTGATCTCACAGTTATGTTGACGTTGAGCTTCTTCGGCAAAGTTGATGAAGGTGTCTTGTGTTTCATCTTTTGTCTTGAGAAAGAACACCCATGTATATCTTGTATAGTCATCGACAATGACAAGGCAATACCTCCTCCCTCCCATGCTATCATAAGATGGAGGCCCAAAGAGATCCAAGTGAATGAGCTCGAGAGGCCTCAAAGTGGTAATGATAGTCTTCACCTTATGTGCTTTTTCATGTAGTTTTCCGGCAATGCAAGCACTACAAGGACGATCTTTGGCAAAAGACACATCGGTTAGTCCAAGGATGTGCTCCCCCTTTAAGAGAGCTTGTAAATTTCTCATGCCAACGTGGGCCAGCCGTCGGTGCCATAGCCACCCCACGTCGGCCTTGGCCATTAGGCATGTTGCAAGATGAGTTTTCTCTTTTGAGAAATCAACCACGTAAAGGTTGTCTTCAACATGCCCAACAAAGACCACTTTGAGATTGCTCCTCTTAAAGACAGTCACATGAAATTCACCGAAATGAGAATCATAACCGGCACGAGCCAATTGAATTGTTGAAAGTAGATTATAGTGAAGGGATTGAACAAGCATAACATTCTTAAGTGATGTATCACTAGAGATTACCACCTTGCCCAAACCCAATACCTTGCCCTTGCTATTGTCGCCAAAGGTGATGTTTGAAGAAGTCTTGAGCGAATCAACGAACTCCACAAGCATCTCCCTCTCTTTTCGGTCATATGATTGGTGCATCCACTATCGATCACCCATTGTGTTCCACCGGAGGTATAGTCCTACATGAATCAAGCTTTGATTTTAGGTCCCCATTTTGCAATGGGTCCTAGAGAGTTAGCAACAAGGGTCTTAGGAACCCAAATAGTCCAACTATAATCATCATAGTTAGTGCCAACAAATTTAGGAAAGGTATAACCATCATCTCCTCTCATGAGGACATAAGATGGGTTGTTCTTGCCGGCAAAATCTTTGGGAATGGCCTTGTCCCTAGTGACCTTGCCATCCCCAACATTCCCTTTTTTCTTCTCCAACTCCTTGTGCCCTTTGTGCACAAATACTACCTTGTGTTGAGGAGGAGGAGTAGGACCGATCTTCTTCTTGTGGCTCTTCTTCGGGTTCTTCTTTTTCTTAGAAGAGGGGTCAAACCAATTCCCTCCTTGGCAACACATTCCTTTTGGTTGCTCAAGAGGTCATTGAGGTTTTTCTCCCCTTGAATGCACGACACAAGCCCTTTCTCAATTTGGGCTTTCAACTTCTTATTTTCCTCTTGGAGAGAGGTGCAATCATGAGCAAAGTTAGCCGTACAAGATTCATCATTTAAATCAATATGAGGGACGGAAGGAAGAGCCTTAATGGTTGTAGCTTTAAGTTGAGCATAAGACTCGGTGAGGGCAATGAGGTCACCTTTGACAACCTTGGAACTAGTCACAAGGAGCTCATGTTCCTCAACAAGTCTCGTGTAATCAACTAGAAGCTTTTCAACCCTCACTTTAAGGCCATCTTTGTTCTCAAGAGCAAGTTGCAAAGCATCATTGGTTTTTTACAAAGTCAATTTCATGAGAAGACAAGGCTTCCTCAAGTGATACTCTCATGACACTCTCTTCTTGTAGTTCATGCTCGAGGAGTTCGACTCTCTATTTTTCCTCTATGAGGAGGGTTTCAACGTTCTCAATAAAGTCATCGCGTTCGGCAAGTGACTTAAGGAGATCACCAAAACGAGCACGAGCATCACCATGCAGAGTTTTCATGAAAGCCATCAAGGATTCCTCATCATTATCCACACCATCATCACACTCATCCTCCACTATCTCACATGAGACATTGGAAGTGTGGATGGAGGGTTTTAGAGATATGGACTTTGTTTTTACCTCTTTGGCCATGAGGCAACGATGAGTGAAAGGCTTGTCCTCGTTGGGAGAGTCGAAGAGGTCGGTGGTGGAGGAGGAGGTAGTAGTGGCATGCATGGCAATAGCGTCCGTGCCCACATGATCATCATCACCGTCATCTTCATCTCCGGACATGTACTCCTCATGAACAAGAGCCTTGTCTTCTTTCCTCTTGGTGAACTTCTTCTTTTTTAGCACAAGCTTCTCGGACTTGTCTTCACATCTCTCATATGGACAATCATGCACAAAATGTCTTGGGCTATCACAATTGTAGCATTTCCTTCGTCCGAACGATCTTCCTTGAAGGTTCTTCCCTTTGTTTGCCATGGTCCCGGAATGTTTCTTTACCAAGAGAGCCAAGTCTTCCGCAAAGTCATTTGCCGGGCATGAGGTCTCAAAATCTTCCTCACACGTCTCTTCAACAACTTCTTCATCCCTTGAGGGTTGAGCAATTACTTTCTTGGCCTTCAAAGCAAGATTTGAGTTCTTGGTTGCTTGAGCAATGGCAAAGGTCTTCTTGGACTTGGTCTCCAAAAGAACATGAGTTGAGAAAGTGGATACAACTTGTGCCGCGGTTAACTTGTGATAGTCCGGGCGTTGATGTATCATCATCACCATGGTATGTTCCGTGAGGACCATAGCATCAATGAACTTGTCCTTGATGAAATCATCATTTGCCCAAGTGCACCCGAAGGTTCTTAAGTTGAGCACAAGAGACTTTAGCCTTCGGTACACCTCTTCCACGGTCTCACCGTCATTCCTCACAAATAGATTGACTTCTTGTTTGAGCAAGGCTAATCGAGATCTTTGAATTGCTTCATCACCTTCGAGAGCCTCCTCAAGGCAATCCCAAATTTCCTTGGCGGTCTTGAGAAGAGCAATGGAGTCACTATAGTCATCTGTCACCGCGGTGCGCAACATATTGTGGGCGGTAGCATTGAGTTGATCATCAACCGCTTCTCTTGGAGTGAGATTCATGGGATATTTGGGAGAAAATCCATTGACCACAATCCACCATAGTTGCATAGAGGCACTGCATATGTGAGACTCCATATCTAGCTTCCACTTAGCAAACGCATTAGCTCTCAAAGGGGGCGGAGGCCCAACAGGATTAATGCGAGGATGTTGCAAAGGTTGGGGTGAGTAAAAGGGTTCCACGACATTGTACTTGGGAACTTGAGTGCGAGCCGGGGATGCAAGGGGTTCTCTCAAATCATCCGCATTGTGAACCGCATTTGGATCAAATGAGTTTGAGGCGGATGTCGAGGGCTTTAAGCGAGCATCAATTTCCTCCTTGACCGAGGATCGAACTTCTTTCAACATAGCGGTTTTGAGGTCCGCAAACATCGAAAGAATGTCGGCCGTCGTCAAGGGGGCACCCGGGTTAATGGGGGCGGCGGGAGCAACGACCAGAGCACCGAGTGCTCCGGCCGCGGTGGTGGGTAGGTTTTGACCATCCTCCGCAAGAGATGCATCACCACCCTCACTCCCTAGTTCGGCCATATCCTCCAAGGTTGTAAAACCTTATATTAGAGCACGAGGCTTTGATACCAATTGAAAGGATCGATACGGTCGACTAGAGGGGGGTGAATAGGAGACTACAAATTTTAATCTTTCTTGTCAATTTTAAGGTTTAGCAGATAAATAGGGTTCACTACATATGCAACTAGGTGAACACAACCTATATGACAAGCAAGCTCCAAGCTAAGATGCTAGGCAACAAACTAATTAGCAAGCCAACAAGCATACATTGCAAAGTAAAGTGCGGGAAAGGATTAACCACTAGTGAGACGAGGACGCGGAATTTATCCCGAAGTTCACTCTTCCTTGGGGAAGAGCTACTCTCCGTTTAGAGCGGTGCCGGAGCCAAAGCTTGCGGAACGCCACCAAAGGCTCACCGTAATCTCTTTCGAGTTACCCTCAACGGATGAGCCTCGAATCACTCGGGTTTGGTCTTGAAGGCGACCACCACACCTTTACAAACTTCCCCGGAGCACACCGCAAGCAAGGAAGCTTCCGGAGGAACCTCTAACTGCCTAGGAGCCCAAGCTCCAAGAGTAACAAGTCAATGGTGGATGAATGTTGCGGGGAACACGATTTGGTTTGGTCAAAGTGTAGATCGGGTCTTGCTCTCCCAATCCCCAAAGTTACAACAAGTTTGGGTGGAGGGATTGAGAGTATTGAGCAAAATGAGGTGTAGCAATGGTGGAGCTCAACAAGACATTAGGGTTAGGGATGGAGGAGGAAGAAGGCCTCTTTATATAGTGTTCTTGGCTGGGTGAGGTTTTCTGCCCGTTGGACCCCGTGCGCACGGGCTAAGTCAGCCCCGTGCGCACGGGGTACTCAGAGCCCAAACCACCACCCCGCACGGGGGTCAATAGACCCCGTGCGCACGGGGTATCCAGGGAGTTACGCAGTACCCCGTGTGCACGGGGGTCAAAAGACCCCGTGCGCACGGGGTACCCAGGGAGTTACCCAGTACCCCGTGCGCACGGGGGTCAAAAGACCCCGTGCGCACGGTGTACCCAGAACTTCTCTGTTGTAACTTTCTGGATACCACAGCAAGCATACTAATGGACATATGGTGGTAGGAGTAGGCAGGCTGGTCTATATGGTTTTAGGATGGCATTCCCACACGACATAAATCCACAAATGACCCCTCTTAGTAGTGCGGTTTTTCCTACGACTCAAATCGAACCAAAACGAAAACCTTTGAGTCGCTGGTAAACCACGCCTTTGATCTTTCTAAATTGGGGGGTCGCATACCTCCATCAGATACAACTTGAAACCAATATCCTAAGATAAACTATAGCAACCGATATTAGTTCCACTAACCACATTGTCATCACACCAAAATATAATTTAAGTGACACTTGCACTTTCAAGTGTTATGCCTTTCTCTTTATATAAAAGACTTGATTTGAATAAACTCACCCCCACCGAAATATCATTGTAAATGGCTGATAAATCAACTGCCATACCTATCGGTGTTTATGAGGATGTGCCCGTTGTAGTTGCAAATGTTACTATTCTAACAGACTTTGTTATACTTGATACGCCCGAGGATGACAACATGTCGATTATCCTTGGTAGACCCTTTTTGAATACTGCATGGGCCGTTATTGATTGCAACAAAAGCAAGGTCACTTTTCATATCAATGGTAATGAACATACGGTGCACTTTCCGAAGAAACAATTTCAAGTAAATGGTATTCGTGTTATTGGAAAGACTCCGACAATTACTATTGGAAGTTTTCAACTCCTTCTTCCTACTGTTAAAAAGAAATATGAAACTCTTATTATCGGGGAGATGCATATCCCTGTTGAGGTAACCTAGTGTTTTACGAAGATTCTTCGGTTTCATGTTACTCGGAAATGGTTTGTTAATAAGACTTGATCAACCTTATTAATGGATTCTTTTTGAGGGGCATGTGGTCGATGAATTTAGTAAGCACAACCTTCTGTACCCACTTTTTGCCTTATGTTATTTTTAGTTAAATGCAATAAAATGCCATGATTACCCTGTTTTCTGAATTATCCGTGCAATAAAAAATGTCCAGAAATGAAAGTGCTCAGAATGCAATAAAATTTTGATATGAATTTTTATATAATATTTAAGAATTTTTGGCACATACCAGGGGGGTGCCCCAGGTGCCCACGAGGCACCAGGGCAAGCCACCCCCCTGACGCGCCCAGGTGGCTCGTGGGCCCCACAGGGACCCCCTCACATATCCCTTCAGCCCACTTCGTCTCTTACCTCTAGCAAAAATTCCTGGTAGCTCTCTCTCTCTCGTGTTCTTGCTCACAAACCTGAAAATTTTTATCTCTTTGCTCGGAGCTCCGTTTCCGAAACTGCTTTGGGAGATTGCTCCTTGGTATGTGACTCCTCCATTGCTCCAATTAGTTTTTGTTTTAGTGGATTATTGACGGTGTCCTGGATTAGGGGGTGCTAACCTAGTCGGCCCATCTCCTAGGTTGGGCCGGTGAGCCCTCGTACTTGATCAAGATGGATTCCGGAGGCCGCACACAGGAGGCATGATCGGGGCTGTCTCTACCGAGGACTTGACGTATACTCCAAGATCTTTCCAGCCAACTTACTCCTAGATATCGACCTTGTAACCCTAGATACCCTCCCTGGTGTGTATATAAGCCATAGGGTTTAGCCCGTAGGGGACATCAACGCAATATCTCTCACCTAGCCCTAGAAGTTAGACACATTATGATCTCGAGGTAGATCAACTCTGTATTTGATACATCTCCGTTAATATAAACAGAAGCAGGACGTAGGGTTTTACCTCCATCAAGAGGGCCCGAACCTGGGTAAAACATCGTCTCCCTTGTCCTTGTTACCATCGATCCGAGATCCACAGTTCGGGGCCCCCTACCCCAAGGTCTGCCGGTTTTTACACCGACAATGGTGCTTTCATTGAGAGTTCCGCTGCGCGATTACAAGAAGGATCGATGGCTCACCTGCAGATCAACTACGCCAACAGCCACGGGGAAATTTACGCCCCTGGCCAGCTCTTTGTCTTCGGTAGCATGGTATTTTGCGCCGACTCGACAGGTCATCTGACCTCGGTCGAGAACTACGCCCCAGGTCGGATCGTGACCTTCGGTGACCTCGAATACACTGCGGATTCCCGTGGTGAACTCATCCTATCGGCATGGACTCCCGGCCGGATCGAGAGCTCGACCGGCTCTAGAGGATCGACTCCGGAACCGAACTCTGTCAGGTATCTGTCGTGGTTTTGTCGCGACAGATGTCCAGGTAAAAGGACTTAGAGATGAAGCCATCGCACTAACGTGGAAGCTTAGCGGGGTTGAATAGGAACGAGAAGACGCCGGGTTACCCAGGTTCAGCCCCTCACGGTGGAGGTAAAAGCCTACGTCCTGCTTGGTTATATTGCTGTAGATCTCGATTACAAGGATGTGAATTCGCTAACCTAGCTCTCGAGGGGATTGCAACTTAATCTTTCTGTATAGGTGTTCCCCTTTATATACACAGGTGGAACCCTAGATTACATGACAGTCCGAGTCGTTCTTTGACCCGCCTCTTTATTCCTTCCTACTTGTTCTTCAAGACAGCTCTCCTTGCCATCTGATTCGTCGTGATCCGGCTCATTATGTAAGCTGGCCTACTCTTACCGGCCTTGCTAAGCCGGCCCATATAGAGACTTCAGCCCCACAGTGAGTTGGCCCATTAAGCTCGCCTTATGGCCGGGTCAACACTCTGCCGGGTCTCCTTGCTGGTGAATATCCCCAACATTAGCCCTCAGTTTGACTTGAATTTATTCACGTTAAACTCCATCCTGAAAAAATAAATCATTAGTACATACTTCCAAGCGCCCCCAAGCCGCCCCCCTGTCTTTTTTAAGTCGCCATCTCGGACCGGCTCAAGTTGCCGGGTTAAGCGATCATCGGGTTCACCCCCTGAGATTCAAACTTAGCATGTTCAATTCTTGTTCCTCATGACGTCACGATCCACTTCCGCGAAATCCGGAACGATATCATTTTAAATCCTTGAGTGGGTACGTCCCGTCTTGTCAGGCGCGAGAATCGAGGCGCCACGCCACCGAAAATTACTGCGCCGCCTGGGGTTTCGCCCTTGCTGTTTTAACCTTTACCACGCCCATAAATACGCCAGCTCATCCCCATTTTCACTTTTTACTTATCATCTTCTTCCTCCTCGCGCCTACTCGTCAGACTCGAAGCGCCGCCGCCCTAGAGCTCTCCGACGACCTCGACCGCGCCTTCTCCGACACCCATCATCGCCGGAGCTCAACGGGACACCGCCACCGCATTCGCCGCAATCTGGTACACTCCAACCCTTGCTCCTCTGGATCTATGACACCCATTCTCTGCAGTTCATCAGTGTTCTTCGTGTTCTTCGATGTTCTTCTTCCTTTAGTAGATTAGAATCAGTGAAATGGACCGCATAAGCATTTGTTCATCGCGGTAGCACCATTTTTCGCATCTAGATCGTCCGAACCAACCTCCATAAACCCGCATTGAACACAGGCCTCTGGTTCTATTTCCACCTAGGTTTTGAACTTTCTTTCCGAGATATTTTTAGATCCGTAATAATAATCGCTCCGTTAGATTCCTGTTTGTCACTAGTTCAACACTTAGAGAAATCCAAACCTCCACTGTCGTCAATACCGGCTTATGATTGCCGGAGACGGCGCGCCTGAATCCGGGTTATGAACTTAGATATCCTGACCTGCATCATTCGGCCGGGTCTTACATTCTGACGGCTTGTCCCTTTTAAACTAACACACCGGCTTGTCATTTTTGTCCTTGCAGCTAAACTTTTAAGTCGCCATGGCCCCCAAGACCAACAAATCCTGCAACTGGTTCAGATCACAAGTGTCAACTCTGATGCTGAATGAGCTCGTAGGGCAAGGCCTTTTGCCGGCTCAAACCGCAATCGACTGGCGGGCACCTGAGGAAGAAAGCACCCCTCAGCCCCAACAAGGTGAAGTGGTAATCTTCGCAGAACATCTGCACAAGGGGTTTCGACCGCCCGGGTCAAAAAAATTCCGTGATGTTCTCCATTCCTTCGACCTCCGACCGCAAGATCTTGGACCAAACTCAATTTCCAACCTCTGCCAATTTCAAGTTTTCTGCGAAGTGTATCTTCAAATGGCACCAACTGTCCTGCTCTTTCGCGAATTCTTCTATATCAATCATCAGACTGAGTTCACCGATGGCCCCAGCATAGAACTTGGCGGCATCTCAATTCAAAGGCGAAGAAACACTCCCTTTCCTGAGGCCAAGCTGGCGAGTCACCCCAAGGGCTGGAACAAGACTTTGTTTTACTGCAAAAGCACCACCCCTCAAGGTGAAAATCCCCTGCCGGGTTACAGACCGGACCGGCTTAACGCTACAGTGGACTTTCCGGGTTGGCCATCCATAGAAGAACGCAAGCAATTCGCCCCTATTTACGCCAAGCTAAGGGCCTTGGTTGCCAACGGCCTTACTGGGATTGATCTGACCCGGTGCTGGGTAAGCTGGCGAATCCAACCTCTTAGCCACAGAGGCGACCTAATGTGCAATTACACTGGTGAACCGGCCGACGCTCAACGGTTCAGCCAAGTCAATCTATCAGCAAGTGATATCAACAAAACCATCAAGAGGCTACTAGGAGAGCCTCAGGAGAAATGCAACAAAACCGGGCTGGCCCCCTTTTGCTTAACCAACCCGGTGCCTTCAGTAAGTGTTTGCACCCCCTTTTTTGTTTACTCTCTTCTTAAGTCACCATCCTCATCTGTTAACTCGTCTTAATACAGGCAAATGACAAATTTTGGAAGAATAAGAAGCCCCCACAACCCGTCCCCACTCCAGCGGAACAGCAGGATGAGCCGGCCGGTACTGATAAGCCGGCTGCAGAGGATGAGGATGAGGTAGAACTTGACTCACTTGGACGTCTTTTCATTCAACTTGCTGATGCCTCTTCTCTTCAGGATGAAACTGAAATTAGCCATACCGACGAGCCGGGGGTAACCTTAATCTCTTCTGATTCTGACTCACCAACACCTATTCGGAAGAAAACCCGGGCTGTGATTCGCAAGGTTCGAAGGAAGCCCCGGGTTGCCGTCCGTAAGGTGCCCTTTTCCAACCAAGATGCTCATTTGGATCCCAAATTTATTCTGAAGAAAACTCGTCGAGCCGGGACCTCCAAAAGAAAAACCCGGAGCAGTGAAGGCGAACTAAGTAGCGGGCTTCCATATGAGCCGCCGTCCCGCAAAGCTCGAGCTGAGGTGCCTCTTAGCCCAACTTATTCTTTTCCTCTAGATGGCCTTTATAAAGAACCCTTACCCTTTAATGACTCGGCCTATCAGACGTCGCATTCCTCAGGCGAGTCAAGCGCCACACAGGTGCCGGCTTTCAATATCAACCCTGGGTAAGCAGACGTTCCTGTAATGAATATTGACCTCTTATCTTTCATCCCTGTGAATAAGTAACTCCCCCATCCCTTGTACAGTGCCAAAGCCTTTAAGAAGAAAGCAGCTGCCGAGTCATCTGACCCGGCCATTCAGACAGGCCCTCAAGTAGAGGAAACCACTTTGGCAGCCCAGGACGAGCAGGCCGTCCAAAACAGCCCGCCGCCATTGAACATGACAAGTCCGGCTCACGCCTCCCCACCAGCTCAAGAGAAGGAGAATATAGTTGAAGATCAACCCGTTCCGCAGCCCGATGTGCCGGCTCAAGAAGAAGCGCCGGCTCACGAAGAAGTAGTGGTGACGAGTGTATGGCAAACTGCTGCGCCAGAACCCTCCACCGCCCTTACCAAAGTCCCGACCAAACCTGAGCCGGCATCGAAGGACAAAGAGAAGACGGCTCTTGAGCTTCCTAAGTTTGAAGACCAAGACGCCAGTACCCTCCATCGAGCTGTATTAACCCGGCTAGTTGAAAGCCGGGACACAGAAATCACCATGGTCACTGCCTTGAAGCGGAAATATGAGGTAAGCTGCACCCTTCTTCTTGTACCATATATATATGTAGCCCCCAAGGGCCGGGTCATTATGCAATAATGATCCGGAACTTTCAATTGAAACTTGTACGTAGAACCGTCCACTGGTGCCCTCAAGGGCCGGCTCGTCATTAACGACGGGCGGGTCTCCATAATTTAACAGAATAGATCCATGGATGCATGAGTCCCCAAGGGCCGGGTTAATATGAAATAATGACCCGGAACTTCCAAAGTATGATAATTTGTAAGCTCAACTTCAATCGGTAACCCCCAAAGGCCGGCTCAGCATTCATGATGGGCGGGTCTGCATAACTAAGCAGAAAAATCAACTCATGCATTAGCCCCCAAGTGCCATGTAGATTGCCCGCAACTGCATGGGACTTCCTTGCTTATTGTGAAGCTCGATAATATGTAGCCCCCATGAGCCGGGCTGTCCTTTAGGGCGGTCCGGGTCATATGCATGTCATGTATAACAGCCTGCCCTGCAGGAGATGTTAGACCAAGTAGAAACCCAAGCCGCCAGCTTTCGAAAGGAGGCCAGAAAAGAGAAGAAATTGCGCCAAGAATATGAGGAAGCCGCCGCGGAGGCGAAGAAAGCTTTGGCGATTGTACAGGCCACCTTGCAAGAGACTGAGGCTGCAAGAGCCACCCAAGCCACGAGAGCCGAAGAAGCAGAGGCCAAGCTTGAGCCGGCAACCCAAGAACTGACAACTCTGAAAGGTCGAATTACCACCATGTGTCGAGCCATATTTGGTAAGCAAAACTGAGCATAATTCATTGGACCGGCTTATCATCCTTAGCCGGCTTAACTGATCGTGCAGACTTGTGCTTTGCAGGCCAAAAAATCAAACTCTTGTGCAGCTACCAGTGGTGAAACTGAAGGCAGTCTACACTTTGGTAGAACAACTGTATATAGGCAGCTGCCATTGCATAATGGCCGCCAAAAATACCAAGGCACCGCCTCAGCTGATTGCAGATACAATAAAAGAGCTGTCAATCGTGCCCAGGTGGTTCGACGACTGGAAAAGAGCGTGTTGCCGCACGGGAGCTCTGACCGCGCTTGCGCGGGCTAAAGCATACGTGCCGGCGCTTGACCCGGCTCAGGTGGCAGGAGGATACCCAGAGTTCAATATCGATGACACGCCATTCTCCAAGAAGGACTTCCAACGCTGCCTCAAGGAAACCCGGGTTGCGGCCACCGCCATTGCAGAAGAAGCTGACTTGAGCAGATATCAGGCGCCTTATTCAAAGAACAATGAACGGATCGAGGCCCCAAATCATCAGCCGGTGGCTCTAACCCGTACACGTAAGCAATCCTTTGCTCCTGACGTCGATCCGTCCTCCCTAATATCCGAAGACGCCCTATTTGAAGCATTGCGCTCAATTCAGTGGTCGACCGGAGACTCAAGCCAAGAAGAGGAGGATGACGACGGCCACGAAGAGCCGGCTCATGGTGATCCATCAGGCACTGGCGCCAGCTCTGACCCGGCGGCGTAAACGCCGGCTTATCGTAGCAGGCCGATCCTTGAGAGAAAATTTTTGCCAAGGCCGCAGCTGATGGGCGGCTTGTAATAGGGTAGCATAAACTTCTGATATCAGTGTAAATACTTTGCATTTCTGTGAATCCTCCTTTTGGCCTTGAGAGCCGGCCTGCAATGGAATGAATCTGCTGAAACAATATAACCATATGTGATGGTCAGTGACAATGCCACTTTGAACGAGTAATCTTTGTTACTATTTTCAACAAGTCAAGTAGCTCAAATAGACCTAAGTGAATGACACGCATGGATGTATGTATGTATGCAGAGATGATATGCCTGAATGTAAGTATGTGTGCAAGAATGTATGTATGCGAAAAAATTGCAAATCGGACTATGCTTGAAACGGCCGGCTTAGAAAGCCCAAACCGAAAGACGCTTTCATGAAGCTGGCACTTGGCCTGCTGGTTTGTCCTCGCTTTCTAAAAGCCGGCTCTCCACAACCAATCGAACGTTTTAACTCGGATGAGTTCAGGGTCACATACGTGATTGACTCATCAGACGTACGCCGGGTCGTTTGTATAGGGAGTAGCATCTTGCTAACAGGCAGGTTTAACCAACGTTGTGGCATCTCGCCGGGTTAAGAGGGTTTTGTAAGCTAAACTTAATTGAGTTGGAAGCCCCCAAGTAACCAAGATCAACAAATAAAGATCCAGTACACAAGTTTTGAGGCTAAACAAACCCCCTCATACAGTGTTGCTGGTCGAAATTATATTTGATCAAAAAGAGGTATATACATGATAGAAGGTATGTACAAGGTGTAACCTTGTCAATGACTTAGGTGTAATACGGCCGGAGCTGGGCAATGTTCCAGGGCCGGCTTGTTTCCTCCTCAGTCGTGCGTGACTTCTCTGCTTCACGTATATCAACCAGGTAATATGACCCGTTGTTGAGATTCTTGCTGACCACAAAGGTCCCTTCCCAAGGCGGCGAAAGCTTGTGCATGCCTGTCTGGTCTTGAATCAGACGGAGCACTAAGTCACCTTCCAGGAAAGCACGGCTTCGAACTCTACGGCTGTGATAGCGGCGTAGGTCTTGCTGATAGATTGATGATCTGGATGCAGCAAGGTCACGCTCCTCCTCCAAAGCATCAAGAGCGTCTTGACGTGCCTGCTCATTATCTGTCTCCACATAAGCCGCCACTCGAGGGGAGTCGTGACGAATATCGCTTGGGAGCACGGCTTCTGCACCATAGACCAGAAAGAACGGCGTGTAGCCTGTCGACCTGTTGGGAGTAGTCCGTATGCTCCAAAGTACTGAAGGTAACTCTTCTTCCCAGCAACCCAGCGTGCGCTGTAGAGGCACCATGAGCCGGGGTCTGATACCGCGCAGTAATTCCTGATTAGCCCTTTCCGCCTGCCCGTTGGACTGAGGATGCGCAACCGATGCCAGGTCAAGCCGGATGTGCTCCTGTTGACAGAACTATTCCATAGCCCCCTTGGAGAGATTGGTTCCATTGTCTGTAATGATGCTATGCGGGTAACCAAATCGGAAGATCAGCTTTTTCAGAAACTTGACAGCCGTTGCTGCATCACAGTTGCTGACCGACTCTGCTTCCACCCACTTGGTAAACTTATCAACAGCCACCAGGAGGTGCGTATGCTTGTTCTTGGAACGTTTGAAGGGCCCCACCATGTCAAGCCCCCAGACCGCGAACGGCCAAGTGATTGGAATCATCCTCAACTCCTGAGCCGGCACATGGGCCTGACGAGCGTATTTCTGGCAACCAACTCACTTACGGACAATGTCCTCTGCATCAACATGAGCTGTAAGCCAGTAGAACCCATGCTGGAAAGCCTTTGCGACCAGTGATCTTGAGCCGGCATGGTGCCCGCAATCGCCAGAGTGAATCTCATTGAGAATTGCGCGGCCTTCGTCAGGTGAAACACAACGTTGAAAAACACCAGTGACGCTTCGCCTGTGTAACTCGCCATTGACAATCGTTATAGACTTAGATCATCTGATGATCTGTCGAGCGATGAGCTCCTCTGTTGGCAGTTCTCCCCGGCTTAAGTAAGCCAAGTAGGGGACCGTCCAATCAGGGATGGCATGGATAGCTGCCATGAGAGCCGCCTCCAGGTCAGGAATAGCCAGATCCTCTTCCGTTGGCAACTTGACAGACGGGTTGTGCAGGACATCCAGGAACACATTGGGTGGCACTGGCTTACGCTGAGAACCCAAACGAGAGAGTGCGTCTGCCGCCTCGTTCTGCCGGCGATCAATATGGTCGACCTGATAACCTTTGAAGTGTCCAGCAATATTGGTGACTGCCTGTCGGTAAGCCGCCATAAGCGGGTCCTTTGAATCCCATGTACCTAAAACTTTCTGGGCCAGCAGGTCTGAGTCGCCCAGGCACCTGACCCGGCTCAGATTCATTTCCTTGGCCATTCTAAGCCCGTGAAGCAGCGCCTCATACTCAGATGTGTTATTAGTGCAAGTGAACATGAGTCTCAAGACGTAACAGAACTTGTCTCCTCGTGGGGAAGTAATCACAACTCCAGCCCCCGAGCCTTCGAGCTGCCTCGAGCCGTTGAAGTGTATAGACCAGTATGTTGTGTCGGGCCTCTCTTCAGGAGCCTGCAACTCTGTCCAATCATTGATGAAGTCAACCAACGCCTGAGATTTGATTGCTGTACGAGGCAGGTACTTTAGATTATGCGGGCTGAGCTCAGTAGCCCACTTAGCAACCCGGCCTGTGGCCTCCCGGTTCTGGATTATATCCCCAAGGGGCGCTGAACTAACCACCGTGATTGGATGCTCGTGGAAGTAATGCTTCAATTTGCGGCTAGCCATGAACACTCCGTAGACTAGCTTCTGCCAATGCGGGTATCGCT
Organism: Elymus sibiricus; assembly: GCA_039707655.1. NCBI lineage: Eukaryota > Viridiplantae > Streptophyta > Magnoliopsida > Poales > Poaceae > Elymus > Elymus sibiricus. Next base: position 210,868,690 of record CM077664.1, read on the forward strand.
GCTTAGACTCGCTTAACACCTCGCTGACGTAATACACAGGATGCTGGACAGGATATTCTTTGCCATCCTCTTTGCGCTCAACGATAACCGCCACACTTACAGCCCTGTTATTGGCAGCAATATACAACAACATTGGCTCCTTCTCGCGAGGGGCAGCAAGGACAGGCGGCTCAGATAGCTGCTTCTTAAGGGCCTCAAAAGCCTGATCTGCCTCCTTACTCCAGACGAAGTCATCCGATTTCTTGAGCAACTGATATAGCGGAATTGCCTTTTCACCAAGCCGGCTTATAAACCGACTTAAAGCCGCAACCCGCCCAGCTAGCTTCTGCACATCATTTAGCTTGGCCGGCTTAGCCATGGTCATGATTGTTTTGATTTTTTCCGGGTTAGCTTCAATGCCACGCTCAGAGACAAGGAACCCCAGAAGCTTTCCTGCAGGGACACCAAAAACACACTTCTCCGGGTTAAGCTTCATCTTGTAGATACGGATATTGTCAAATGTTTCCTTGAGATCCTCCAATAGAGTCTCTTTCTTCCACGACTTAACGACGATGTCATCCACATAAGCATGAACATTCCGCCCGATCTGCTTGTGGAAACAGTTCTGAACACAATGCTGGTAAGTCGCCTGGGCGCTCTTCAGACCAAATGACATTGTTGTATAACAGAAGGGTCCAAAGGGAGTGATGAAAGCCGTCTTTGCCTGGTCTTCCGGCTTCAGCTTGATCTGATGATAACCAGAATAAGCATCCAGGAAACATAGACTCTCACAACCAGCCATAGCATTGATGATCTGGTCAATACGGGGTAAGGCGAAGGGGTCACTTGGACAAGCCTTATTCAGGTGTGTGTAATCAACACACATCCGCCAAGTCCCGTTTTTCTTCAGAACAAGCACTGGGTTAGCCAACCACTCGGGATGAAAGACTTCGACGATGAACCCGGCAGCTAGGAGCCGGGCCACTTCTTCTCTAATGGCTTTCCGCCTCTCCTCGTTGAAGCGACGGAGAAACTGGCGAACTGGCTTAAACTTTGGATCCACATTAAGGGAGTGCTCAGCGAGTTCTCTTGGTACACCTGGCATGTCAGAAGGTTTCCATGCGAACATGTCCCGATTCTCACGGATGAACTCGATGAGCGCGCTTTCCTATTTGGGATCCATATTCGCCCCGATGGTGAACTGCTCCAAAGAGTTGCCTGGGGTGAAGTCAACTTGCTTCGTATCTCTGGCCGACTTAAACTTGAGCAGGGGGTCAGACTCCGTAGTGGGCTTCTTTAAAGACGTCCTGTCAGCCGGGTCAACATTATCCTTATAATACCGCAACTCCTCCGCAGCGCAAGCCGTCTCCACGTAAGCTGCATCTCCTTCCTCGCACTCGAGTGCGATTTTTCGGTTTCCTTCTACTGTGATGGTTCCCCTTGGCCCTGGCATCTTCATTTTCAGGTAGACATAACATGGGCGCGCCATGAACCGCGCGTAAGCCGGCTGGCCAAACAGGGCGTGGTATGGGCTCTTGAGCTTGACCACCTCGAAGGACAGGAACTCAGAACGCCAGTTATCTTCTGAGCCAAAGGCCACCTCAAGGGAAATTCTTCCCATGGGATATGCCGACTTGCCAGGAACAATGCCATGAAAGACTGTAGAAGACGGAGTTAACTGCTTATCAGACAGATTCATCCGCCTGAACGTGTCATAATACAGGATGTTGATGCTGCTGCCCCCGTCCATGAGCACCTTTGTCAAGGTATAACCGCCGACTTGTGGCGCAACCACCAGAGCCAAGTGGCCGGGGTGATCGAGCATGACTAGATGGTCCGCCCTGCTCCAGGTGACCGGCTGCTCCGACCAGTTGAGGTAGTACGGTGTTGCCGGCTCAACCACGTGGGCGGCTCTCCGCTGCACCTTCCGATCCCGCTTATAGGTGCTAGTGGTGAAGACGTGATATTGTCCGCTATTTAACTGCTTCGGGTTACTCTGAAATCCTGTCGCGCCAGCCTGGTGCTGGTTTCCCTGGTTGCCTCTCTGATTGCCGCCTCCCAGATTCCCAGGCCCCTGGAACCCGCCGCCTTGGCCACCATTTACCTGGAAGCCGGGCCTGGCAAAAGGCCCCTGCAAGCCAGCCCCTGAGAAGCCGGGTCCTGGGTTGGCGGGTTGTCCGCCGTTGCCCCCACCATGATGATGATGCTGGAAGGCACGCTTGGCGAACTCTTGCATCACATAGCAATTTTCCCAGGAGTGAGTGGACGGTTTACCATTATAACTATGCTTCAGACAAGGAGCTTTGAAGAGTTCCTCATAAGTGAGAGGGAGATTGCCAGAGGGCGGCTTCCTGGAACCGTCATCCTGACGCTGACCCTTGTTTGCTGCGTTCGTGTTCGCCACCAAATCCGAGCTACCATCGTGACCCTTGCGCTTCCCACCGTTGTTGATGTGACCGTTGTCGTTGTTCTGCTGCTGACCCTTACCGCTAGCCTTCTTTCCCTTGCCAGATTTCTCCTCGTCCGATAGCGGATCCTTGGTGTTATCCGACTCCGCATACCAGGTTAAAACATCCATGAGGTCTCCCATGTCCTGAACCTTTCGCTTGAGCCGCCCGAGCTTCTGGACCAGCGGCTGGAACTTACATGTTCGCTCCAGAACAAGCACCGCCTGAGCCGCTGTGATGCTGTCAGAACTGTGCATAACTTCTACAACCCGGCGAGCCAAATGGTGTGCTGACTCATCCTCGCGCTGGACACAACGCTCAAGATCCACAATTGTGGTTGGCCTCTTGCAGGTCCCCTGGAAGTTCTTGATGAAACGCTCCTTCAGCTCCTGCCAGGTGTTGATAGAGTTTGCCGGTAAGTTTTTCATCCAGGTACGTGCAGGGCCCTCCAACATCAACGGCAAGTAACGTGCCAGGAATGATTCGCTTGCACCCAACAAGTCCATCGCTAGCTCATAGCTCTCGACCCACTCCGTAGGCTCCAAATTCGCTGTGTAGTTAGGAACCTTGCGAGGCCCCTTGAAATCTGAGGGAATGCGCGCCTCTCGCAATGCTGGTACCAAGCAGGGGGTTCCAACCAGGCGGCTCGATGAGCTCTCAGGCCGTCCGTCAGGCCGGGTTATCTCAGGCGAACGATGCACTTCCGGCGGGTTAGCATTCGGCGGCGGGTTTACGCGAGCCGGCGCGCTGACGTGTGCCGGCGGGTCATGCCCTGCATGCGCATTTTCTTCCTCCCATGCTCGCAGAATCCGGGCTATGTCAGCTACGTCCTGCGGGATCCTGGGCTGCTGCTGCTCCGCCAGTGGCTGGGCGGCCCTCCGGCGGTGCGCGCTGCTGGAGACCGCGGGCGACTCAGGGCGCTGACTCCTGGAGCGGCTCTGATGAGGGGTTGAGTGAAGCCGATGCTGGCTATGCGAGTAATTGGCCTGTTGCACCACTGCCGTCTTGAGCATCGCATTGGCATTCCTGGCCTCTGTCTGAATCGGGCCGTCCCCCTCAATCGGAATAGCTGCCAAGTTGTGGGTTGCTGCCAGCACGTTATCCACCGGGTTGGAGTAGTGTCCAATTGGGGTCTGGAACCGGTGAGACGGCGGCTGCTGCTGCTGATCTGGTGTACGAAGTTGGGCTGGCTCTCGCTGCTGAATAAGCTGCTGTAGCGGCTCTCTCGGGGGGATAACTCCAGCCCCCAGGTTTGTGGGAGCTGGTGGCGTTGTGAACAGCTGAGTCGGCTCGAGATCAGCCGGAAGCCGGCTCTGGCGACGCCTCCGGAGAACAAGCTCGGATTCAGCTTGCCGGCGGCTCAGGTACTGTGTCTCCTCGTCAAGGTGCTGCCTCTCCGTGGCGATCTGTGCCAGCTCCTGTAACCTGCGGGCGTTCTCTGCGTTGATGTCCTCCTGGATCTTGGCTATCTCCTCGCGACACTTCACGATCTCCGTGTTGCGCGCCGCCGCGTTCTCTGCAGTAACCAGCTCAGCCAACAGGGTCGCCAGCGTTGTCATCAAGTCCGCGAGTGCCTGAACCCCGGTCTTCTGAGAGCCGGAGGCCGAGGCGCCGGCTCATCCTGAGCCGGCCAGGAGGTTGTTCTGTCCCGCCGTTGGATTGGCCGGGTCTCGCGCTGGATCTTGCCTACCTGCCATGACACCACCGCGAAGCAAGGCGGATCAGGGCTCTCCGGGAAGACGTCGTCCGTGTGCCCCAGCCTACCATCATGCAGTGGGAGAATTGACTCGGTTTCCCCCATCGAGGACTCGCCGTCCGATTGGACCAGCGTGTCGTCCTGAGACATGGAGTTCTCTGACAGGGCCACCCCTTGGGTGAAGCCCACGAAGGCGTGATTTTGGCCGGCTTGACACGGGCCGGGTCTCGCCGGGAGCTGAACGAGCCGGCGCGCTGACTCGACACCAGCAACGCCCTCCAACCCGGCGGCCGGCTCGCCGACCACACCGATGAAGGTATGGATTCTTGCCGAAGGGGACCCGGTACCCGTACTCGACTGAGTCGGTGTCGGGGCCCCAGTATGAATCGTCGATGTAGAACTTCCCGCGGCGGCTCTTGGTCATCATGCCAACCGCATACTTCCCGAACCCTGGAAGCGATCCCGCTAAGAACTCAACTCCACCGTGCGTGAGCCCCATAGTGGGCGCCAACTGTCGTGGTTTTGTCGCGACAGATGTCCAGGTAAAAGGACTTAGAGATGAAGCCATCGCACTACCGTGGAAGCTTAGCGGGGTTGAATAGGAACAAGAAGACGCCGGGTTACCTAGGTTCAGCCCCTCACGGTGGAGGTAAAATCCTACATCCTGCTTGGTTATATTGCTGTAGATCTCGATTACAAGGATGCGAATTCGCTAACCTAGCTCTCGAGGGGATTGCAACTTAATCTTTCTATATAGGTGTTCCCCTTTATATACACAGGTGGAACCCTAGATTACATGCGAGTCCGAGTCGTTCTTTGACCCGCCTCTTTATTCCTTCCTACTTGTTCTTCAAGACAGCTCTCCTTGCCATCTGATTTGTCGTGAGCCGGCTCATTATGTAAGCCGGCCTACTCTTACCGGCCTTGCTAAGCCGGCCCATATAGAGACTTCAGCCCCGCAGTGAGTTGGCCCATTAAGCTCGCCTTATGGCCGGGTCAACACTCTGCCGGGTCTCCTTGCTGGTGAATATCCCCAACAGTATCCCTTGAGACCCCTGACACCACCACTCCGGCCAGTCTCCTCCCGATCACCAGTCCGGAGATAGATCCGGCTCCCACTCCTGAAGCTACGTCAGTGTTAGAACTGACCTCGGCGCAGAATTCAGAATTATGTCCGGATTCCCGTCACACCTAGAACACGCCCGGTTACACGCCGGGCGTACTTCGAGTCAGCCCTGCCTTCAACGCATCAATGAATCCCGAAGAGTTATCTCACCTCGATAAGATGCTTGACCGCATCCGGAGCATGTCCATCTCGGACAGCAAGACTTCGGTTTATAATCAGATCGGACTTAAAGCCGACGATAGGGAAATTTACATCCCACCCACCACCCACCTAGTCACCACGATCGACGATTGAACCGACGTGCTGGACTATGGCGAGGCCTCAGACATGCAGGAGGACGCTGACGGCCCCATCGAGAACACCTTGCCCCCGGTAAACGCGGGCAGATGGACCGCCACGTCCACCTACGATGTTTACATGATGGACACCCCCAAATCCCCTCCAAGACATCGCGCAGACGCCGAAGCGGCCCTAACGGGGAACCCAGTGGCAATGGCGCGACAGCCAATAACGGCGACGCGGAGGATGGCGATGCCGGTAACCGTGAAGAGGACGTTCAAGCCTCCCCCGTAAGGAAACGGCACACCCGACCAACCTCTCAGGGACTCAGATCCCGATGACCTCTTCAAAGGGGCCGACGACAACTACATGCGAGAGTCCGAGGAGGATGAGAGCCTCGGCACCGAGGACTACATCGTCCCCGAAGACCCTTTCAAACAAGAGCGCTTCCGGTGGCGCCTCGTTGCAACTGCCCGGAGCATGAAACGCAAGCAGCAGCAGCTGCAGGCCTATACCGATGCACTAAACGAAAAGTGGATCGAAGTGCTCTCAGTCGAGCAAGACATGGAGAACCGGCGCCATAGTGCGCTAAAATCATACCCACGTAGGCGTCTCTTGCCGGAATTCGACGAGGAGCTCGCTGACGACCTCGACCGACCCCCTAGAGGCCGGGACAGGCCAAGACGAGAAGACCTCAACGAACGGCCACCTCCACGCCGTTACGGCAAGGACCCCATGGATTACCTAGATCCTCACGACGCCCGACGTCGCATTGAGGAAAACAGGGCTCCCCCTCGATCCATCTATGGATCAAGGGGACGTGCGCCCGCCGGGCTCGACGGTTACGACGCCTGGTTGGACAGGAACGGCCATGCCCGAGATCATGCCTACTCACGGCTCTCCCCCGACCTCCAACGAGATGCTCCTCGGTCCCGAGGTCTGGCTTACCCAATCTGCTTTACAGATAGGGTGATGGAACATCAATTCCCGAAAGGGTTTAAACCCATCAACATCGAATCATACGATGGCACCACGGACCCGGCAGTTTGGATTGAGGATTTCCTCCTACACATACACATGGCCAACGGAGATGATCTCCACGCCATTAAGTACCTGCCGCTCAAGCTAAATGGGCTGGCAAGGCATTGGCTTAACAGCCTTCCTCCTCACTCTATCGACAGTTGGGAGGCCCTAGAAGACGCTTTTCAAGCAAACTTCCAGGGCACATATGTCCGACCTCCAGATGCTGATGACCTCAGCCGTGTCACCCAGCAGCCAGGCGAATCAGCTCGGAAATTCTGGAACAGGTTCCTCACCAAGAAGAACCAGATTATAGACTGCTCTGAAGCCGAGGCCATTGCCGCATTTAAAAACAATATCCGAGATGAATGGTTGGCTCGTCAACTCGGCCAGGATAATCCGAGGACTATGGCGGCCCTGACCTCACTGATGACTCGCTTTTGTGCGGGAGAAGACAGCTGGCTCGCCCGAAGTACTCATAATGCTGAGGCAGGCACCTCGGAAACTCGCGACGCCAATGGAAAACCAAAGCGCAACAAAAATAAGCGCAGGTATAAAAATGGCGGAAGCGACACTGAAGACGCCGCGGTCAACGCAGGGTTCACCGGACCTAAATCCGGACAGAAAAGAAAATCCTTTAAAGGGAACAAAGATGGACCTAGCTAGGTTTATAGGCTCCTAGACCGCCCATGTGGAATTCACGGCACCCAGGAAAAACCAGCAACCCACACTAACAGGAATTGCTGGGTCTTTAAACAAGCTGGCAAGATAGCAGCAGAGGGTCAGAGTAAAACCTAGCACCGCAGCGAAGACGAGGATGAACCTTGGCGGCCCAATAATGGAGGCCAAAAGAAATTTTCTGACAAGGTAACAGAGGTCAATATGATCTATGTCACCCACATCCCTAAAAGGGAGAGGAAGCGTGTGCTTCGGGACGTATACGCGCTGGAGCCAGTCGCCCTGAAGTATAACCCATGGTTGGCTTACACGATCACGTTCGACAAGCACGACCATCCGACCAGCATCAGGCACGGCGGATCGGCGGCGCTCGTCTTGGACCCTATTGTTGATGGTTATCATCTAACACGCGTCCTGATGGACGGAGGAAGCAGCCTCAACCTCATCTACGAGGAAACAGTTCAGAAGATGGGCATCAACTCATCTCGGATCAAACCGAGCTCTACCACCTTTAAAGGTGTCATTCCAGGCGTCGAAGCCCGCTGTACCGGAACGGTCACCCTGGAGGTAGTCTTCGGCTCGCCCGAGAACTTCAGAAGCGAGGAGTTAATCTTCGATATTGTCCCATTCCGAAGTGGATACCACGCGCTCCTAGGGCGCATGGCCTTTGCACGCTTCAACGCAGTCCCGCATTATGCCTACCTCAAGCTCAAAATGCCGGGACCTAACGGTGTTATCACAGTTAATGGTAACACCGAACGTTCACTTCGGATAGAGGAGCAGACCACGACTTTCGCAGCCGAGGCACAGGCGTCCAAGGAGGCAGCTCGCAGCGATAAACGCGCCGCCCGCTCTTAAAAGCACGCCCGGGCTGCACAGATCGACCTCGGCCAGGTACCCCCTCACCCGAAATAGGGATACGGGCTCCTCGCGTGCCCTCTCTGGAGTGGGCACTACGTCCCAAGGGAGCATAATTTCGCATTAAAGATTCCCTGGGCCGTCGAGGAGCCAAAATATACTCAAACATCGGCACGGTTTAACCTAGCATAGACGTGGCTTCAAGCCCCTGCACAGGCAAGTCTCTGTAAAAGAAACAGCCCAACATGTCTAATGTCCATGTGGTTTCAACCACATAACGGACTTTAGCAACGTCTCCTCTAAAGGGGCTCGGTCAATAAAAGCGCTTGAAGCGTATAAAGGACCGAAAAGGCATCAACCTCCACAAATTCCACACCGAAATTTCATAAATGTCCACACATTTCATTCCTGTTGTCGGTGTTCATACTTTTTCATTGTATAATCCATGTTAGTTTTATTTTTCTCGCTTTCTTCTTGTGTGTTTGAAAAACTTTGAGAAAATCCAAAAATATTTCTCGTTTCTTTTTGGTTTTTCTTTCTAGCTTAATTAGTAGTAGTACTAAAAGAAAACTCAAAAAGATTTCCTGTTTCTTCTTTTGCTTGTTGGGAGTTCCCCCGTGTAAATAGTTTCCTTTTCTCGTTTTCGTTTTTCTTCTTTAATTTGCTTTCTTCAGAAAAACTAAAAACTCCAAAAATATTTCAGTGTGTTTCTCTGAAATTCTTTTCTTTTGTTGAGTCATTGTAAGGAGAAGACCATGATGAAAATGTTGAGTGGCTCTCGTATGCATTATTGTTGATCTAACAAAGAGCCCATATTACCTTGTCTTCTCCTTTGAATAAAATGCTTGCAGATTCCAGCTTAGTCCACGGCACACTTGCACTATTTCTATTTCCATATCATTCGGGCGTGCAAGTGAAAGGCAATAATGACGATGATTTGATGAAGTGACTATTGCAAGGAAAAGCGGGTACGAACTCAACTTGTTCTTTGTTTTTGTAAATATGTTTAACTCGGTATCCATGATTCAGCTTATTATGATTAAACATGTTTATGATGACAATTAGAGATTATAGTTGCTCATTCCATGCTTAAGTAGCTAGGAGTGGATAATGATTTACCTTGGGTGTCAACATGCATTAAAATGTTCATGATGTAGTATGATGATATGGTATCCTCCTCTGAATGCTTCGAGTGGCTTGACTTGGCACATGTTCACGCATGTAGTTGATTCAAAACCAACATAGCCTCCACGATATTTATGTTCATGGTGCTTATATCCTACTCATGCTAGTATTCAATGTTGATTATTCATAATGCATGATTATGACCATTTTCGCTCTCTAGCTGGTCGCTTCTCAACCTATTTGCTAGCCTTCACTTGTACTAAGCGGGAATGCTGCTTGTGCATCAAAATCCTTAAACCAAAGTTATTCCAGATGAGTCCACTATATTTACCTATATGCGGTATTACTCTGCCGTCCTAAGTAAATTTGCATGTGCCACCTCTAAATATTCAAATGAACATCTATTTTGTGTGCTCGTACCGCTCATGGAGCGACAGGGGGCTGTCAGTATCTTCCATGCTAAGCGGGTTATTCTCATGATGAGTGTTTACTCACTTGTCCTTGCATGAGAGGGGATGGTAATCGGGATGCCCAGTCCCATTATTAAAATTGCAAAATAATGAAACAAACTCCCCCGGAAAGTTGTTGGTATGGAGGGCACCCGAGGATTCGGCTAGCCATGGCTTGTGATTGTTGGTGGAGGCGGAGTAAACTTTACTTTACCGCTTGGGAACCACCGCTAATGTGTTTAGCATGGAAGATATTGAAAACTCTCGGTCATGACGTTGACAGGAAAGGCATACCTCCCAAAATTTTATTTATCTCTGATTTAAGCTTCGAGCTCTGGCACCTCTGCAAATCCATGCTTCCCTCTACGAAGGGCCTATCTATTTACTTTTATGTTATTTTACTTTTATTGATGAGTCATCACCTTCTCAAACAAGCACCAGACCTGAGAGCACTATTGTCATTCTCATGCATTGTGTATAGTTAATGTTGTGTGCATCATGACTGGATCTCTTCTACCATGAATTACAATGTTTAGTCACTGCTTGTACTTTGGAGGTGCTCTGCATTTATGTTTTGCGGTCTCAGAAAGGGCTAGCGAGATACCATGTTGTCATATTATATCATGATCGTTTTGACAAAGTGTTGGCATTTAAGATATCTTATTATTGCTCGCTAGTTGATTATGCCATTGATATGAGTGAATATAATTTCTAAGAGTTATCATTTGCATGGTTAGTTATAATCTTTGCTGAAAACATGGGCACTATTTAAGCATATATATAGATGCCAGAACAAAAGAGTTGGTAAAAGTTTTTCTTTATCACTTTCAGTTTGTCAACTGAATTGCTTGAGGACAAGCAATGAGTTAAGCTTGGGGAGTTGATACGTCTCCGTCGTATAAACTTTTCCAAAAACTTTTGCTCTTGTTTTGGACTCTAATTTGCATGATTTGAAAGAAATTAACCCGGACTGACGCAGTTTTCAGCAGAACTACCATGGTGTTGTTTTTTGTGCAGAAATGAAAGTTCTTGGAATTGGATGAAACTTTTTCGAGATTTTTTATGGAATATATAAAAAATACTGGAGCCAAAACCTACTGGAGGGGGGCCACTGGCTGCCCATGAGGCACCAGGGCGCGCCACCCCCACAGGCGCGCCCTGGTACCTCGTGGGGCCCACGTGGCTCCGCTGACCCTAATCTCAGGCCTATAAATTCACAATTCCAGAGAAAAAAAATAAGAGATGAAGTTTTATTGTGTTTCACGATACGGAGCCCCCGCCACCTCTTGTTCTTCATCGGGAGGCCAGATCTGGAGTCCGTTTGGGGCTCCAGAGAGGGGGATCTTCCGGCATCGTCATCATCAACCATCCTTCATCACCAATTTCATGATGCTCACCGCCGGGAGTGATTAATTCCTTCGTAGGCTTGCTGGAGGGTGATGAGTTGGATGAGATTTATCATGTAATCGAGTTAGTTTTGTTAGGGCTTTATCCCTAGTATCCACTATGTTCTGAGATTGATGTTGCTATGACTTTGCTATGCTTAATGCTTGTCACTAGGGCCGAGTGCCATGATTTCATATCTGAACCCTTTATGTTTTCACGAATATATTTGTGTTCTCGATCCGATCTTGCAAGTTGTATGCACCTGCTACATGTTATGATCCGCATACCCCAAGGTGACAATAATTGGGATTCTTTCCGGTGATTGCCGTAGTTTGAGGAGTTCATGTATTCACTAAGTGCTAATGCTTTGTTCCGGTTCTCTATTAAAAGGAGGCCTTAATATCCCTTAGTTTCCTTATGGACCCCGCTGCCACGGGAGGGTAGGACAACAGATGTCATGCAAGTTCTTATCGCAAGCACGTATGACTATATACGGAATACATGCCTACATTACATTGACGAATTGGAGCTAGTTCTGTGTCGCCCTAGGTTGTGATTGTTACATGATGAATGTTATCCAACAATATCACCGATCCAATGCCTACGAGTTTTTCACATATTGTTCTTGCTAAGTTACTACTGTTGCTACTGCTGTCACAATTGCTACTACTATTGTTGCTACCGTTACTGTTACCGTTACTCTTATTGCTACTGCAACCAAACTATCATACTACTATGCTACTGATCACTCCGCTGCAGATATTTAGTCTCCAGGTGTGGTTGAATTGACAACTCAAGTGCTAATACTTGCAAATATTCTTTGGCTCCCCTTGTGTCGAATCAATAAATTTGGGTTGAATACTCTACCCTCGAAAACTGTTGCGATCCCCTATACTTATGGGTTATCAACGGGTAAGTCCGGGTCGGTGGCACTTGATCAACCATCAAAGTGTTATTAATCATGTAAAGTTGTTGGTCATATTAGCTACGTTGAACAAATGATCTAACATGGCAGGGTTATTACAAATATCAAACAATATGAAATATGGCAAAAAAAATTGAGCAACCAGGACAGTGGGAAAAACCTCCGACTGACTTTTTTATATTAGATGGTTAAAAGGTTAGGCAGGCCATAATTACATGAGGGGGGGGGAGTTAGAAAGAGAGAGGTTGAGGGGAGAGGCTGTACAAGGTTACACAAACTTACAATAGATCAAGGGGCAAAAGAATAAACCCGAACGAAAGGCAGCAAGGGGGGGCTAGAGTGATTCAGCAAAGGAAGTAATAAAAGCAGACTCTCTCTGTGGAGACGTGTAGACTAATAAGCTAAAGTCCTCCTTGAATCGAGCCTTCCATGAGCGGAGAGACGGAGGAATCCCACTGAACAACTTGTCGTTTCTCTCCTTCCATATCCCCCAGGCCGCCACTACAAACACTTCCATAATAATAGAACGTCGCCAAGAACGCCTTCCAGCGTGCATGATCTCAAAACGGTCCCCATGGGCCAGCCATGATATTCCCAGAGCGCTCCAGCAGGCAGACGCGAAGGGGCATTGATAGAACAAATGGACCAAGGTTAAATTGAATCAAATGCAAAATGAACCATTATAAAGCTGATACTATTGCTATGCCTTATGCAATGGATGATGTGGCTTGCCTTGCTCAAGTTGAGGGTCTACAAACTCCTGGTCTTGAAATCCACAGCAATTTCCTTCTGAAAGTATTTTTAAATGGCAAAATAAAATGTCACATAAAGCCTTTTTGTTTGCCAAAAATTCTGTAAACATTGGAAAAATACCAAAATTTACCAGAAAATAGAGGGGCTCAAGACAAAACCACAGCAAAAAGAATCACTCGATTTGGACTTGTAGTTTAAAAGATAGAGCTGGTCAAAGTTACTGGTCAAATTGGATTAAAATGAATTTAAATTAAAAATTAGAAAACTCCAGCAGGCCACGTCGAAGGCGTACTCCTGGAGTACGCTTCCACTTATATCGCTTCGGCACGCGAGGTGAGAGGCTGACAGGTGGGGTCGGGCTGGGTTTAAACAGAGAGAGGGAGAGGGAACAGTAGCGAGGCGGCTCACCGACGGCGATCACCGGCGATAGCGACGACGGCGAGCTCAGGCGACTGCGGGGATGGAACGAGCGCTCGACGGCGATCCTCCCTATACCCGTAACTTCTCCGGAGACGGCCTAACAGCGTCGCCCCCTTCCTCTCCGGCGGCGGCTGCTCTCGGGTGTCGTCGGAGATGGCGATTCCGGCAGCACCTCGGCCAGGGAAGAGGTCAGGCAGGGTCAGGAGAATGTACTGAGCTCGATTGTGGGCTTGTGTGGGGCTGGGGTGGTCTGGAAGAGAGGAGAGGTGAGGTTAGCTTGGCGGCGAAGCTCCGGCGAGATGCGAGGCCAGAGGGCCTCTCGGCCTTGGCTCAGCAAGCTAGAGCTCGATTGGGAAGTGGTGGAGTGCGGTGAGGAGCTTGGTGAGCCGGGCGGGGCTATTTATACGCGGGGGAGAGGGTTCTGGAGCCGGGCGGCGCTGTGGCCACGTCGCCAGAGTGAGGACGGCGAGTTGGCCGTCGTGACATAGGGCGAGGTGACGGGTGAGCTCAGGAGAGTTAATGCGCGAGAAGACAGCTCGCGGAGAAGAAAACAGCCAGCGCGGCCGCCGTACTGCCACTGTGCCGCCCATGGCGCACGGTGGCCGTATCCGGCGAGCTCGCTGCCGGCGAGGGAGAAGGATCTGGGACGGCTACGTGGACGGTGGAGAGGTCATCGGCGCGAGCGGACAACGTACGGCGACGCGGTCATCGACCTCCGACGAGACCCGAGCCTGGCGACACCCAGAGCGCGCGTTTGGCAGCGCCAGCCGCATGGTCACCACATGCACAGGTACGCGCGGCGTGAGCTGGCCTGCCAGACCGTGTCTGGTGTGCCGTCCCTGGTCCCTGTGACCTCCCCGCGCCACTAGTTCGACTAGGTTCAGCAGAGTTGAAGGGTAGCATCAAATACAGTTTCTAGGCAGAAACTTGGGAGGGATCCAGAAGAGAGATGAGTTGGAGATGGAGCCAAGTGACTTGTCTGGGATGATCTAGGTTGGAAGGACTATCTGCTGGCAAGTTTTGAGAAATTTTTGCAAAGATTTGCACATAGTTCATGTATAAGCAATGTTCTGGTCCAGAAACTAGTTGATGAAGATGCACTCACATGGCTTGGCTCTTGGAAGTGAAATTGAGTATTGGGAGGTTATTTGGTAAGTACAAGATGCTATAAAAATTTCAGCTCCAATGGGTACCTCTAGATGGTGTTTTCTTCACAAGGGTCTGAAATGAGCAGAAGCTTGGCAGAATATTTTTCTGAAAATTTTATCGGACTAGATGATATTTTTGGATATTGTGGAAAGATATGACTCCTAGTATCCGAGGGATTTATTTGGGAATTTTTTGAGTCATGGAAATATGTGTTGCTTCACAAAGGGTCAATTCTGTCCAGAGGATAAAAGGAATATTCTGGACAAAATTTTGTACTGGCCAATGAAATATTTTTGAAGATTGTGGGAGTAGATGATCTCAAGAAGATGTGGGATTAATTTGGGATTTTTCTGATCAACAGAACTATAGGTTGCTTCACAACCCATAGTGAGAATGAGCATATCCAAAAGGATAAATGGATTCCTTGGAGGGAATAGAAATTAGGGTTTGGATCAGAGGGTGTAAGACAAGATTTTGGCAAGATGTTGAGGGTGTTGGATCACTTAAAGAGAAATCCAAGGAATCCTCAAGTCCAAAGTCAAATGATTTGATTCCAAAAACCAACAAATGGCAAATAAAGCTAGAGGGGTTTTTCGAAAAAGTTAAAAAAAACCAGGGTGTCACAGCCTAGGGACTGCATCGATCATTTTGTTCTTTATTTGTACACCTTCTCAACATTTGTGTTTAGTTGTGAAGTAAATATTGGCTATGATCTGTGAATCATTGAGATGCATTAGCATGCATGTTAGTTTCCTTTGTATTTGATGATGGAATGTTGTAACGGGGCAACCTTGGAGGCAAGATACATGAAACAAAAGCTAAAAGCTTCATAGCATTGTAAGTACACAATTTTATCTCGCTGAGAAATTATAGTAGTATGTACTACTCCTACTACTATTACTAGAGAGCTAGGTGCCGCACGGTGTCCAAGGAATATGGTGATAGTGTGAGGTGGGCCATGTACTACTCACTGGGCTGCCGTGTTTCGCACTCCTCCGATGTAAGAGTGGATAAATTTAGTTTTATCACAGAATAAAAAAAAAGAGTGCACACGCTCTACGGCTTGGTTCCATGCTCCAAAATCATTCTACTTCCTTTCGCCGAAACGTGGGACATCCAGCATCCGGGTTCACGTGCCATGCACCAAAGTAGAGTGTAGTACTACAACTGACAATCATGACAATCGTACCGCTGCAGTAATAATGACCAATGAGCCATCAAATCACATAGACCCAGTAGGAAGTTGGACGGACAAAGCAACCATCACTCTTCGTTGAATCCGCTTCTCCCTCATGTAGTACATATACTACAGTGTTCTTTCGGAAACCAATGTTTCTTGTCGATGGATCGCGCCATGGAGCAAAACTAATGTTTATATAAATCACGTCTGTCGCGTTCGCGTCTCACCCCACATGGTTGCTCGGAACGCCGCTCATCGCAAAGCGAGTATACACAAACTTCCCCGCCCGCATGTCGATGGATCGTGCCATGGAGTACTACTACTGGAAGAGATAGACGAGGGGGGAGAGGACAGCTAGCTGTAGCACGGACTCCCAAGAACTTTTTTGCATGCATGTTGTGGCCGGCCGTGGTGTCGTTTGAACGCGGAGAAGTCACGTGCACCGGGAAGCGGGGGGTTGGAGATGAAAGTAGGAATTTTACGTAAACACGAATATGTATGTGTATGTGTGTGCGCGCACACACACACATAGTCACGACTCTTGTGACTACTTGTACACACCATCTCTCTGTAGGTCGATGTCTCGTTCTCTCTAACACACACACGCACACACACACACACGCACACACACGCGCGCGCGCGCACACACACACACATAGTTCGGCCTCATTTTGTTCCTAGGATAGGAATATCATAGGAGTGGGAAAAACAATAGGAAGTGAGATAAAAGGAGTAGTACTACCAGTTCAAAATAAAATAAAATGGAGTAGTACTACGTACAAGAAGAGAAGAGGTACACGCACGCACTTTGCCTCTGACACACCCGTGAGTACACGATGGAGCGCGTTTGTACACGAAGAGGAAGCTTACGTGATAATTTGACCCTTTAATTTGGTCACTTAATAATGGAGGGCCGGGGACCACACGTGAGAGATACTCCTGGAAGCGGTGGCGTGTTATTGATCGAGTTTTCTTTCCTCATACGTTAAAAAGAGATTCCTCCGCGAGTTTTCGTTTTTGTTTCCGGGAACGCGTGTATTCTGTTTGAAAGCATTGCTATGAAGAGATTTTTTTACTCCATTGTATATGTAGGCTTGAGAGGGCTTGGTTGATAGGGTTTCTCGCATCTCACTCTCTCACCCTCTCCGAATCAAAACAAGACGACAGTGTCCACTCTGATATCTCTCCTCATCGGTGGTCACAGATTCGGCTGGATCCCGTCTACTGCGGGAGGGGAGGAAGTGCAGCGTTGACGTGGTCACCGTCGGCGAGGGAGGAAGCCGACGTGCACTGTCCTCTCTAAGACGGCGCCGGCGTGGATGAAGGTCCTCCGCGCCCTTGTTCGCCGCCATCTTGTGGGCAGATCCCGCCGCCCGCCTAAGCCACATCTCGCCCATCTGAGGTATAACTTCTTTTGGATTTCATGCTTCGTTCAACTGGTCCAGCTCCCCACGTCGTTGCATGCGGGTTTTGTATGTACTAGTACTACCCAGCTCGCCATGTACAGTAGCTAGGCTTCGTCTGCTGGTCCAACATCAACTAAATTTTTTGGTTACAGGAAAGGCCACTCCAAAGTTGTCCTGGTTTTTCCGTCAAAAAAAAAGTTGTCCTGGTTTATGCCTCGATGGAGGTACATGATGGTTGTGCGCTCACTGTCCATATGCCCCTATTGCTGTTGCTAATCTAATATCACTGGTAAAATGAAGCAATGCCCATGTTAAAGTGACGTCCCTTTTAAGCAATGTTGCTGTCAATCTAGAGGCGTCAATAAATAGAAGCAATGACACCGTTTTAAGAAATGCTTCTGTCCTGCTTTAGTCCGCATGAAGATAATCATGATGTTTCTATTTGTGGGGTACATTTCATTAATTCTTATTGACAATTCAGATGCCACTGTTAATCTTGTACCACTGCCAAAACAATGTAACGACACTACTTAAATATCCCTTTTTTATATTTTTGCAAACAGGGATGCATATCTCCACACCAGGGCATGTCTTCCTCAATTTTAGTGGAACTGCACAAAATTGGATGGCCACTGTTGCTCCGCCTCGTTGTCCTCTGCCACATGGTTCTACCTTTCTCGAGCTTGATTACCAAGAAGAAACAGACCACAGTGAGGATTTATCAAACCTCAGTGGTGCCGCACCCAAACTTGATGCCAAATGGATGATGCATCACCATGATGACCTATCGATGCTCATGGTTGAGTATCATGGTTGCATCGGCTGGTGAAGCTGATCGATGCTCGATGAAAAATGAGTTGTCTTCCATCAGTGCTCTTTGCTGGGTAGCCACGAAGAAAAAGATATCATTCATCAGTGCACCTTGGTTGCGTTGGAGACGCAACCGTCTTCCACCTTGGTGCAAATTTGTCTTTCGCTATGAACCAAATGTTTCCTCAGAGAAGCATCGATGTTGGTACTAAGAGCAAAAGATTTGTATTGGTTTCTAAGCCTTCTCAAAGCTTTGTCTTCAGCTCCCCTTTATTGGTTTCTAAATGTTGGCTATGATCTTTCAATCATTGAGTTGTATATAAACATTTTATTTATGAGTTGGTTCTGAATTTTTCGGACTAGTTAATTATGTTGCCAAACTTCGATAAAATATATTACTCATATAACTACATAAGAAATATGAAGCCAATTGTTGGCATGTATTTGCCGTTTGCTAGTTAAATATGTGGTCAAACTTTGATAAAAAATATGATGTGTAGTAAAAATCCGGACGGAGGTACCACACGTCAACAATAGAAATTGCGACCAGGACGCGTGGAGCGTTAGTTTGATCATAGTTTTCTTCACTGGTACGTTAAATAAAGAGTTTTGTTTCATACACAATTTAAAACAATTGTTATGGAGAGAAAAATAAAACCACTCCACCATATAATACTATATAAGCTGGAGCCTCAGCCTTTGTTTGCTAGGGTTTGCTCTCTTCACACTCTGTGTCTCCACTATATATATTCACGTTGGAGCCTCAGCGTTTGTTTGCTAGGGTTTGCTCTGTTCACACTCTCTCACCCTCTCTAGATCTAAACAAGACTGCGGTGGCCTCTCTCTCTCTCCCCTCACCGCTGGTCAAAGAGTCATCCGGATCTCGTTGGCCGGGGAAGGTGAGGAGGTGCAGCGTTGACTCTGTTACCATCGGCGAGGGAGGGAATCCACTGCCGGCAGCGCTGTTCTCTTTCACCCAGCGCCTACACGGGAGGGCCTCCGACCCCGTCTTCACCACTGCCGTACGTAGTGTGGGCAGATCCGGCCTCCTGCCGCCCACCTAGCCACATCCCGATGACCCTAAGGTATAACTTTACTTTGAAACCGGCATTGCTCTAGCTTCATGTGGATCTTTTTCGCTTCTACAGTCTAATCTAGGTCTGGTTCAAACAGGAAAGAAGGGGGGGGTGAGTTTTATAGCATGAATCTAGGACATGGTTCAAAGAGGAAAGGAAGGGGGAAAGTAGTACAGGCTGGCTATCCAGCCGCTCTGTTGGTCGAAAAGGGAAAAAGGGAAATTGCAGTACACACATCTGTAAGGAACTGATCTCTTTCTTGAAAAAGGAAAGAAACCAGGGGGTGGGCGACAAGGCAATAGAGTTTGTGCAGGACTAGATTTGCTGCCCTCACATAGGAAAAAGGTTGAAAGAGAACAAATATGGGACCAACACAGATATGCTGCTTGGTTCTTTGTTGCAACAGACTCTGCATCACCCATTTATACGTGTGGAGGCACATGGTGTTGGTATGTTCCCTGTCCCATAAAACTATTTAGCTGTTGTTAATCTCATAATGTCGCTGGAAAATTGAAGCAATGCCACTGTTAAAAGTAAATTACATGTATAACGAATGTTAATTTTAAGAGAATGTCTCTGTTCATATGAATCAATGCCATTGTTTTAGAAATGCAACTGTCCTTCTTTGTTTCCCATTAAGATAAGGTAGATGCTTCTTTTTGTGGCCATATGTGTCATCCTCCGTTATTGGCCAGTAATTGTTTCCTTTTTACCTCTGTGCAAACAGGGATCTCTTTCACCTCGTTGCTATTGTGACCTTTTGGTGCACTACGGAAAAAACTTTTGTTTGAAGACTGTTTTGTGCAGTTCAACTAAAATGTCACATCGGCAATGTTGCTAGATTTAGTGGAACTCACACAAAAGGAGATCGGATTTCCTATCCGTGTTAGCAAATTGGTATTTGATCTTGAGGTCTTTCAAGTCTGCCTCATGAAAGGTCAGTACCGGCCTTCATCCACATGATTGTGTAGTGTGCTTTGAGATGTTGTGCTACTTGTATTGGTACTATTTTGAAAAAATGTTGAATTGAAGCTATTGTATTGCTGTCTTCTCCCATTAAGTGAACAAAAATGCTACCAACCCAGATATGTTGCTTGTTTCTTTGTTGCAACAAACTCTGCATCAGCCCTTTATACATTGATGGAAGCACATGGTGCTGTTGTGCCCACTCTGCCATGCAACTGTTTAAGCTTTTTGTTATTCTAATGCCACTGGTAAAATAAAGCAATGCCAGTCTTAGAAGTAACTACTGAACCTTAGTTCAGAACTGCAACACTTACTACATATCGGCGGGAGTACATGTTGAACCAATGTATTGTTAAGATGATGTCTCTGTTAATATGAATCAGTTACACTGTTTGAGAAATGGTACTATCTTGCTTTGTCGTTCTTTCTACATGTTTAAGCAAGGTATTGTTAAGATAATGTCTCTGTTAATATGAATCAATGACACTGTTTGAGAATTGCTACTGTCCTGCTTTGTTTCCCATTAAAATAAGGTAGATATTTTTTCTTGTGGGCGTATAAGTCATCAACCGTTATTGGTAAGTAATGGTTTCCTTTATACCTCTTTGTGCAAACAGGGATATCAAAACTTCTGCTTGTTGCTATTTCGATTTTGATTTCAGTTGAACTGCACAAAAGGAGCCAATGTATTTAAGGCAAATTGTTGCATTCTTGGGCCCAGTTGATCCTTCCACTTTGCAGAAAGAAGCAGTCACTGGTTGTTGTAAATTACAGAAGGAATAATCGAGAAGCTTTACAGAGTATTAGTAGACACTGGTGACATGACCAGTCTGCAGAGCTCATGTGGCAACTCAATAGCATGTGAAGTGCAAGATTCTACAACCAGGAAAGGTATGACCAAGTCACTCGTGGACGCAGCTGTAACAAACGAGGTCAGCATCGGCCTTCATCCACATGATCGTGCTTTGTTATGTTGTGCTACTTATATTGTGGTACTGTTTTGAATAAATGTTTAATTGAAGCTATTGCATTGCTATCTTTTCCTGTTAAGATAATGAAGATGATTATATTTGTGAGAGTATGTTTCATCAACTAGTACCACTATTATAGTAATCACACTTTTTCGGTATTTATGCAGACAGGGATGCTCAGCTTGATTTCAGTGGAACTGCACAAAATGTTCGGATGGTTCGTGTCCTCCATAATACTTCATCATGCATAGTACATCGAATGGTTCTCTAATCATTAATTGTCACCTTGAGCCACTAAACTGGCTACATGAATGGAGCTGCCAACGTCTTCAAGGCCTTGCAACATGTAAATACGAAATCCACCAAGCTACGCTTGACATTGCTCGATTTCAGTGGAACTGCACAAAAAGATCAGCTAGTTAATCCAGCACGAGGTTCCATGTCAATGTGCAAACTGATGACAAACACCTCCCTTTGCACAATCGTAGGCATTTGATATTTTGCAATGGGAAAACCTTCTCAAAATTTGCTCATTGGTGTTCGCAAGAAGACATGTATTTGATATTTTGGAAAGGGAAACATTGTCAAATTTTTCTCATTGATGGTTAGCAAAAAGATATACATTTGATATTTTGGAATGGGACGCCCTTTGCTGTCAGCATCATCGATCGATTTTTCTTTATTTGTGTCTTTAGTTGTGAAGTAAAAATATTGGCTCTGATCGATTGTTGTGAATGTTATGAATTGCCAGGCCTGTGAGTTTGATTGCAATGTACAACCACGCTAAAAAACTTTATGGTACATGTGAAACTTCGGCAAACAAAGTGATCACTGTGCGTCCTGACAGAAAATCCTACTCCCTCCTTCCCAAAATAATTGTCTCAAGCTTAGTACAACTTCGTACTAAAGTTAGTACTCCCTCCGTACCGGTGCATAAGTCACATTACGAAAACCAAATAATCCCAAAACTACCCACCTCGTTTTCTATTTTTTGCCACAAAAAAAGAAATTAGCCAATTGGAGACGTGGGGCGTGTATGCATTCAATTACTTGAGACGACTTAGCACAACATGCAGTGGTTAATTCTCTGGATGCAATGTCATTAATTAGCAAATAAACATCAAGTTCTCTCGTTTTTCCCTCACCTTGGTCACGGTGCACAATCTAAGATGACTTATTTTAGGACGGAGGGAGTAGTACGTATTGTTCTGCATGTTCGTCTAATGCCTCTGATACAACAATTCGAACTAACCGGACTCAATTCATTCAAACACGGCCAGATTTCAATCATGCCCGGATCTCATTACATTTCGGACATTCTTCAACTAAATAGCGGTGCTCATCCAACTCCGGATGTATAATTAATTAACCTAATCTATGATCTCCGGCGCCCGTTCCCCATGTCCGGCGTCGCCGTCGAAGTCCTCCGCTTCGTTGCCGGCGGGGCGGGGCCTCAGCGGAGCCGGCGATGTCCTCCGCTTAGTTGCCGGCGGGGCAGGGCCTCGGCGGAACCAGCGATGTCCTCCGCCTCGTTGCCAGCAGGGCCGGGCCTCGACGGAGCCGGTGAAGTCCTCCGCTTTGTTGCCGGCGGGGCGGGGCCTCGGCGAAGCCGGCGATGTCCTCCGCCCTGTCGTCTGTCTCGCCAAACAGTACCTCGCCCGCCTCATCGCCCTCCTTGTAGGCAGCCGCAACCTCCGCCACCCGCTGGCGGTACCGCCAGCGCTCGAGGCGGCTCTCGCGGGTGGAGCGATAGGACTCGAGCAGCGCCGCCTGCTCCGCCAGGTCCACGATGATCTGCTCCTCTGCCTGCAGGTGCTCCTGGAGGAGCTGGTGGTTGTAGGCGGCGTCGGCCTGTGTCTTCCGGAACTGCTCCTCCTGCTGCTCCCGCACCATGTCCATGTATTGGGCACGGGCCTCGCCGATGGTCATGGTGCAATGCACCGGCGAGGATGGCACAGAGGATGGTGGCGCCGGCTCGTCGACGACCACGTCCACCATTGGGACGTCATCGTCCTCCGGCTGCCTACCGGCCATCCAGTCGGCAGCAATGGCAGTCATATCCTTCTTCTGGTCTGCCGTCCGCCCGTCCCGGAGAGCGGTGGAGCGCGAGGAAGCCATGGTGGAAGTGGTGTGAAGAGGAGAAAGGGAACGGAGGCGGATGACTGCGGCTATGGCCGATGAAGCAGTTTATATAGCAATGGTGGGCAGCAGAGGGACGGACGGGTGGCGCCGGAGTAGCCGCCTCGGCAACCGTGTGTCATTAATGTGGGTGGCAGACGGACGGACGGACGGACTGTAGTTGTGTCATTTGAACGTGGAGTAGTCGCCTGCTCTGGGAAACGACGCGGGCGGCGCTGACCGTTTCGGGCGAGAAGCGCGCGCGGGCGAGGGAGGGGGTTTGGGTGGGCCAGGGCATTCAGACGCGGGCTTGGCAGTAGCAGCCAGACATGCTGGCTCGCCAACGAACTCGCTAAGCTCAGCGACGATGACCAGACGATGGACGAGGCTTCTGACCAGGAGCCGGCGCCACCGCCCATGCCGGTTCATGCCGTGTTCACCATAGAGCAGGTGCGGCCGCACTTCGACGCCCTAATGGCGGAATAGCTACCAATGCCGCCGGTGTCGGCGTTCTTGCAAGCGCAGTAGGACCAGTGCTACAACCTCCGTCTCCTCAACGAGCATCGGCTTGTGGAGGGACAAATCGCCGGCGAACAGGCGAACGACAATGCCGTCGCGGACATAGGGGTTGATGATCCTGGCTTCCTGGATGAGCAGCGGGCGCTGTACCAGACCATCCGTAGGGCCCGCGAGGCCCACTTCGTCATCCTTCGCCTTGTTGCGTTCGTCATGGCGCCGCCGTCTCGCGTTGTCAACATGGTGAAGAAACGAGAGGAATCAGGAGATGACTGTACGTGGTGAGGATGACAGTAGGAACCCACCAGGGCCATGGCCGTACTCAGGCAAGTGCCTACAAGAAAAAAAACTTCCCCCTAATGGTTTGCTGACATCTGGGTCCGACGCCATTGTCAACGTACTCAATAAAGGAGACAATTGCACAAGGAGTTGCTGACAGCAGGGACCCAGCAGATCATGCATTTTTTTTGAGAGATGTTTTTTTGTTACTGAGACGCAGCAAGGTATCAACTAGTGTGTGCGGGGGTTGTGGCCCGTGTAGCCGAGGCTATTATTTTATGTCTACCAAATAACCAGCCTAGCTGTTTTATTCTTTTGTAAAAATGGCTAGCCCAGTTTTTTTTGACGAATACCCAACGCAGGCCAACTTGTTTTTCTCTGCCCGGCTGGGTTGCAAAAACGAGGAGGGGTACATTCGGTTTGCCCAGAAAATGGGCTTTAAGTAATAATAAATGTGCTATAAATATAAATAACACAGCAAACCAGCAATTAGTTTGAAAATTAGTTTTTTTTGGATTTTGAGATTTTTAATTTCATTGCATTTTTTTGTTGCGCGTGCAAAATTTCATTGGATTTTAACCTAATATAAAATAATTTTGAAATTAGATTGAATCTGAATCAAAATTTCGGGATTAAAATAATTCAGACCCCACCAAAACGTGGGAAGTTTGGTTGAGATTTCTTACCCTGGCCCTGGCTAGAAAATGGGTTGTACTATTAGAAACAGTAAATGGGCTGCAGTAAATTCTATAGGAATTAAAAAATGGGTTGTAAATTATTAAAAATACTAAATGGGCTGTATGCTGTCCGCCACTGATGTGATGCTGATTTGTTGGCCTACTAAGTTGACGCGAACGCAAGGCTTTGTCAACTTATAGTCAACACACGATTCTAGTAGTAGAGGTCGTTGGATGTACATCCAACGGCTGTCGTGCTTCTTCACTCTCAGATCTTCTTGCTTCAGCCGCCCAAACCACCGCCGGCGGGACCGCCTGCTCCCGCCGCCCATGACTGGCTGTGCTGCCGCGCAGGTCTCACCGCCCCACCCTACTCGCATCGCTGGCCAGGCCATCCCTCTACTTACCCACACCTCCTGTTATTCTCCGGCGACGGCAGCCTCACACCGCAGCCGAACCAGTCAACCCTTGTACTCCCCTCCACGTTGGCATCCACTTCTGTGTCTTCGCCGGCTACCGGTCGTTCCTTCCTAGGACTCGCCGTCGTCGACCGCGTTGGTTCTATCGGCGCGGCGTGGTCAACGTGGTCAACAAACGACAGCCATCAGAAGAGGGATGTATGTGGAGACGCTGAAAGTAGGGACTCACATGGTCCATGGCCGCATGCAAGCAAGTGCCTCCTTATTATGAATAAAAAATGATTCCTCCCCCTGACAGCTGGGACCCACCAGCTTATCTTCGCACGGAAGGAAGTGCCTCCTTATTACGCGAAAAAAAAGATTCCTCCCCATGACATCTAGGCCCCAGCAGATTTGGAGGCTGACTTGTGAGCCTACTAAATTGACGCGTACGCGGGGTGTCGGTGTAAAAACCGGCAGACCTCGGGGTAGGAGGTCCTGAGCTGTGGATCTCGGATCGGTGGTAACAGAGACGAGGGAGACGATGTTTACCCAGGTTCGGGCCCTCTTGATGGAGGTAAAACCCTACGTCATGCTTCTGTTTATATTGATGGATATATATCAAGTACAGAGTTGATCTACCTCAAGATCGTAATATGTGTCTAACTTCTAGGGCTAGGTGAGCGATATTGCGTTGATCTCCCCTACAGGCTAAACCCTATGGCTTATATACACGCCAGGGAGGGTATCTAGGGTTACAAGGTCGGTATCTAGGAGTAAGGCGGCTGGACAAAACTTGAAGTGTACTACAAGTCTTCGGTAGAGACAGCCTCGATCACGTCTCCCGTGTGCGGCCTCCAGAGTCCATCTTGATCACGTACGAGGGCACATCGGCCCAACCAAGGAGACAGGCCGGCTAGATTGGCACCCCCTAATCCAGGACACCGTCAGTAGCCCCCGAACTGGTCTTCTATGCCGAGGACGACTTTCATCAAACATCACTTCGGATCCGGAGTCCTTGGCTTGATAGACGAGTTCCACTTTACTATTCGGATTCTCTTAATGGAGTATTGACATCCGTAGTCCAACCGACCTTGTACCCTACCCGAAGTGGGTAGATATCTTAGCCTCAAAGGCTCGTTGTTCAGGTACGAATGGTCCACTCTGGCCTGACAACTTTATCGAAGAGGCTCATCCCATGACAGGTCGAGCAGTTACTACCTCCCCCCATAAATCGCGGTTTGAGGCAACTTTTTACTGGCACGTCCCCTCGAGGCAGAGATCGTGCCAGTTTTCTTAGGGATATCATCAAGATTTTGTTTCCCCCCATATGCTCAACGACATTTTTGATGGGAATAGCGAGTTTATCGGCATAGTAAGGGGGGCTTTTGGCCTTTCACAGGCTTATAAGAGCAAAAAGATGGACATCACAATCGACCATGCTCCCATTCTTCCCCTCTACTGCTTCGTCTAGCTCCAGCGCTCAGATCCATCCTGCCCACTTTTCCCTTTAGCGAGTCCAACCTCCACCACCAGCCATGGCCGATACCCTCAAGGGGCACTAGGGCGGCTCTGTAGTGACGGCCGCGACCATCTCGGAGCTGCACGATGCGGGGTACCTGAGCCCTGCAACCGTCGCCCGCGCTCCGGCGGCTGCCAAGCTGGTGCCTGCTCCCAACGCTGGGGAGCGGGTAGTTTTCGTCCCCCACCTTATCCGAGGCCTGGAGTTCCCACGACACCCTTTCGTGCGCGGGGTAATGTACTATTACGGGTTGGATTTCCACCACCTGGCCCCCAACTCCGTTCTCTAGCTCGCTACCTTCATCACGGTATGCGAGGCCTTCCTCCGCTGTGAGTCGCACTTCAGCTTGTGGCTGGAGCTCTTCGGGATCAAACCGAAGTCGAGCGGCTCGGATCTCGCGGAGTGTGGGGGAGCCATGATTAGCAAGAACCACGGGGCTACCTGGTTCAAAGGCACCTTCATCGAGACGGTGAAGGAGTGGCAGAGGGAGTGGTTTTACATCACTGAACCTCTTGCCCCTGGTCAGACCGAGGTCCCGGGTTTCTCAGCCGGGCCTCCCAAGAAGCTCAAATCCTGGAAAGAGAAGGGCGTCGCCTAGGGGAACCCAGAAGAGGTGGAGACCCTGATCGATAGGATCTTGTGGTGGTCCACCACGGGGAAGGTTGAGCTTGCCGATGCCATAAACGCCATGCTCAACCGTCGCATACTCCCTCTCCAACTTCGGGCTACCCCGATGTGGGCACAAAAGCTCGAGGACATGGACACCATCACCACCTTCTTCCGCTCCACCTTGGCCGCCATGTGGACGAAGCTCATGAAGCTGGCCAAGGACAAGATCCCCAAGGAAGGGGAGGACCACGGCCTCGAGCACGGCTACGAAGCCCCCCCGGTGAGTGGTCCCTCAATCGTTATTCTTTTGTCCATCATGCCGAGGAGTAGTATGTTGCTTAAATCAGCGTGTTTGATGTTTTGCAGAAGTGGTTGGCCTGGGTACAAGGGGTGCGATGCCCGGCCCCACTGCGAGAGGAGTCTCAGACTCCCCTGCTCTCGGCGCTCCTGACCGAGGAGCCGCACGTGGTGGCCCCCAAAGGGACGAACTCCCAGAGGGGGAGGTCAAGTGCACGGACTCGGGGGACTTCGGTCAGCCGGTCCGAAGAGACCCACACCTCCGCCGCCCAAGACGGTGACGTAGAAGAGTGCAAGGAGGAGGAGGTCCCCCCCCCCCCCCCCGAAGGGGAAGAGGTCGTCATTAGATGACGCCGACATAGGCATGCCGCCGAAGGTCCCAAAGAGACCGAGGCGAACCTCGTTCGGGGTTGGCGACAAGTCATCGGGGAGAGCCGAACTCTCCGGTGACTCGGAACAAGACCTCCTCGCTGTGGGGAGGAAGAAGCCGGCGCCCCGAGGGTAAGCCGTTATCTTTACACCCCATCTTTTTTAATCTGACAAGTCATTTTCTTGACAAGGGAAATCTTACTGAAGCAACTTTTTCTCATGCAGTCCGCCGAGGGTAATCCCCAGCGGTTCCTCAAGCGGGTTGCCATCCGCCAGCGGGACTCCAGAGCCCGCCGCTCCTTCCCCGACGCATGACGGGCTGGGGAAGGCGACATCCACCTTGGTCCCCGATGTCAACACGACGGGGACCGACAAGGTGGCGACCATGGCCGAGGTTGATACCTCGGCCCAACAAGACCCGGGGAAAGAGCACCCCGTGGTCATCGAAGAAGGGCTGGGCCAGTCATCGGCCCAGCCGGCGTCTACCTCGGCTCCGCCGCTCCAGGTGGAGGCTGCCCGCTTGGATGCATCCGAGGTCATCCCTCCGCCCCAGCCAACTGCCCAAGGATGGGCTGGCGTGGGGTGGACCGAGGAGATGGAGGACGCCCTAAAGGGCTCCTCCATCAAGGAGGAGCACCGTGCCTTAATAGGCGCGGCGCTGCAAGGCTACCGGTCCACAGGGACCGGCCTGCATGAGGTCTTCAAGAACCTTCTAGCAGGTTTCGAGGTACGCTTTTTATCTGCGGATCTAGCCTACTTTGTTTATTCGAACTTCTTTGAGTTATGCCTTTGTCCGAGGACATAAGAGTACAGCCTGCTAAACGGCTTAGTGAGTGAGTAGCCCCCGAGCCCGAAGTCGGTTTCAAGAAACCGGCATCGGGGTCGTTTGATTGAGTAGGGGCCCGTTGAGTAGCCCCCCGGGCGCCACTTGCGGTAGCCATCCCGGGATTTTTTAGTAATCCTAACAGTTCTCTTTGTAATAAGGATCTGTTTTTGTTCCAGGTTTCGACCTCGGTTCCGGACTCCATCTCCGAGGAGATGGCGGAGATGAACCGGAAACTCGAGCAGTCTCAAGGTAAGCAAGTGCAAACTTGCCCTGTACTTTGGGTATAATGTGTTTTGTTTAAAGAAAACAACTAAGGCCAAACTGTTTTGACAACAGTAGCGTTAGCTGAGCTGGAGACGCTCAAGGCCGAGCTCGAAAGGGCTCGTAAGGAGGTGCGGCAGCAGGAGGCTGCTGCCGCCGCGGCCGAGAAGGCCCGGGCCGCTGAGAAGGCGGCCGGGGAGAGGCACCAAGCACGGGTGCTGGAGGTCGAAGAGACCCTGAAGGGCGTGTTCGAAGCACGTGACAAGCTTCAAGAGGAGGGGCAACGAACGAAGGAGGAGCTCGAGAAGCTTCAACATGCCCACACCGAGCTCAAGACCTCGGCCCAAGCTGACCGCGAGGTGCTCTAGCAAGTGGAGCAAATCGCCTCGGGTAAGACATTTTTGCTGCAGTGTTCGTTTGGCAGCAAAGGGTGTGTCGAGCTCACCCAATTATGGCGTTCTGCAGAGGTCTTTGCGGATCTTCAACAGAGCGCGGCGGATGCGATGGCATACTATGGCCAGCTAGCGGGCCACGAGGCAGAGAAGGCCTTCTGGGTGCAGTTTCCAGGGTCGCCGTCCACACAGCTGCTGAATCATCGAGTGAAGTAGCTGGTTGAGCTATTTCGCATGACGAGATCCGGCGCCCCAGGACCTCTGTATCGCATTGTGGCCTGCCAAAGCCATGCCGAGGAGCCTCTTCGGCCTTGCGGCCCGTCTACGAGACGCTGTGCCCTACGTGGATCGCTGGAAAAGGTCCGCGTGCTTCAAAGGGGCGCGGAGGGCGTACGCTTGCGTGAAGACGCACTTCCGCAAGGTTGATGCGGAGACATGTGCCGCGGGCCCTCCTGCCGACAAGCTGCGCACCGCCGAGCAGTTCTTCGCCGAGGTGGAGGCGGGAGCTCGGACCACAGAAGCCATGTTTCCCAAAGACACTCTGTATTTCTAGATGATACTTCGGAATGCCGGAGTGTACGATGTAAAAACTTTATTTTTCGTTGAATGAAAATGGCTTGAAATTCCATGTGTGTTGTTTATAATTAATTATTCCTCCAATATGACTGTTTAAAATGAGAGTGGCCAGTCGTCGGCTTCAACCCCAGTGTAGGTCATACAAAGGGTGTTCCTTAAGGCACACCGGACCCTTAGCCGACGTCTCGGTACCCGGAGGCGGTCGGTGCCTCATAGGAACTAGGCAATCGGACTATAGTGGCTTGATATCTTTCACTTAGTCATAGGAGTTTGACTATGGGGGCTGATGACCAGCCCCCGGTGTGGGAAGTGTTCGGCCAAGTCGCCCGATGTCTAGTCCATGACACACTTCGGCTAGGAATGAAAGCCCTTCGTTTAACACGGGTGATATCTATCGTCACATTGCTTGACGCGGTCTACGGATGGCGGACCAGTTTGCGCATACCTAGATAGTCCGTTTTCGGCTTTCTCCACTGAGGCGCTATGCCAATTGACCTGGTAGCGCAATCGCAGTGGTTCTCCCGTTATGCCCTTAGCCGAATTTATCGGAAACATAAGGGGTACACATAGGAGCCGGGCAACCCAACTATTGACCAAAATCTAGGTTCGAAACTGATGCATATGAGGCCCAAATCCGAGACGCCGAGTACTTCGGACTTGTTATACGATTGTATCCTATTTACGAAACGTCTTCGTCCCACAAGGGCCATGCTGATAAAGAAATATGATGGAGACCTTGAAAGGGCACAGTTTCTTTATATCATAATTTCAAGCGTATACATGCCCAGCTGCGACGAGAGGGGTTGAAAGAATACAATGTAAAGAGTAAGGAAGAAAGAGGAAGAAACAGGGCGGATAATTGCTGAGCGGATTTTGAAGAATCCGGGCCGCTACCTGCCGCACGTCTGCGTTTCCGAGCTGTTGACCAGATCTTCACCATTGATGGTGAGGAATTTGTGAAGGTTGATGCCCTTCCGGCCCTTTATACACTTTAAGTGTTTGATTGACCGAGTTCCTTTAAAGGAGGTGTTGCCAAAGTCACTCTGTAGTTAAAACCACATAGACATAGTCATGTTTGGCTATTTCTCTGACAGATACTTGCCTGTGCAAGGGCTCTAACCACGTCTTTGCTTGGTTGATCCGCGTCGACGTTTGGGTAAGTGTTCTGGCTCCTCGACGTCCCAGGGAATCTTTAGTGCGAAATTATGCACTCTGGGGACGTAGTGCCCACTCCAGAGAGGGCACATGAGGAGCCCGCATCCCTATTTCGGGTGCAGGGGTACCTGGCCGAGGTCGATTTGTGCAGCCCGGGCGCGCTTCAAAGAGCGGGCGGCGCATTTATCGCTGCGGGCTGCCTCCTCGGATGCTTGAACCTCGGCTGTGAAAGCCGCGGTCTGTTCCTCTGTCCGGAGTGAATGTTCTGTGTTACCATTGACTGTGATAACGCAATTAGGTCCCGGCATTTTGAGCTTGAGGTAGGCATAATACGGGAAGGGTACGATATCGAAGATTAAGGGGCTGTTTGGTTCTAGACCTAGCAATGCCACATTTTGCCACACATTTTTTTGCCACACTTGCCTAAGGTTAGTTCTCCAAAATGAGAGCCACAAGTTGGCAAGCCTAAGGGAATCCTGCCACACTTTTTGAGTCTATGTGATGTGGGGTCCTAGTGTGGCAAAAAGTACATTGCCTAAGGTAAGGCTTGAACCAAACACCATACTAAGTTGGTCAAAGTTGCCTAATCTTAGGTATGGCAACCTATGGCAACCATAGTCACAAACCAAACAGCCCCTAACTCCTCGCTTCTGAAGTTCTCGGGCGAACCGAAGACTACCTCTAGGGTGACCGTTCTGGTACAACGGGCTTCGACGCCTGGAATGACACCTTTAAAGGTGGTAGAGCTCGGCTTGATCCGAGATGAGTCGATGCCCATCTTCCGAACTGTGTCCTCATAGATGAGGTTAAGGCTGCTTCCCCCGTCCATCAGGACGCGTGTTAGATGATAACCAGCAACAATAGGGTCCAGGACGAGCGCCGCCGATCCGCCGTGCCTGATGCTGGTCGGATGATCGTGCTTGTCGAACGCGATCTGGTAAGCCGACCATGGGTTATACTTCGGGGTGACTAGCTCCAGCGCGTATACGTCCCGAAGTACAAGCTTCCTCTCCTTTTATTATGTGGGTGACGTAGATCATATTGACCTCTGTTACTTCGTCAGGAAACTTCTTTTGGCCTCCGTTATTGGGCCGCCGAGGTTTATCCTCGTCTTCGCCGCGGTGTTGGGTTTTATTCTGACCCTCTGCCGCTATCTTGCCGGCTTGTTTAAAGACCCAGCAATTCCTATTAGTGTGGGTTGCTGGTTTTTCCTGAGTACCGTGAATCCCACATGGGCGGTCCAGGAGCCTATCAAGCTGGCTAGGTCCGTCTTTGTTCCCTTTATAGGGTTTTCTTTTCTGCCCGGATTTAGGTCCGGTGAACCCTGCGTTGACTGCGGTGTCCTCAGTGTCGCTTCCGCCATTTTTATACCTGCGCTTATTTTTCTTGCGCTTGGGTTTTCCATTGGCGTCGCGGGTTTCCGAGGTGCCTGCCTCACCATTATGAGTGCTTCAGGCGAGCCAGCTGTCCTCTCCCGCACAAAAGCGAGTCATCAGTGAGGTCAGGGCTGCCATAGTCCTCGGCTTATCCTGGCCGAGTTGGCGAGCCAACCATTCATCTCGGATATTGTTTTTGAAGGCGGCGATGGCCTTGGCTTTGGAGTAGTCTATGATCTGGTTCTTCTTGGTGAGGAACCTATTCCAGAATTTCCGGGCTGATTCGCCTGGATGCTGGGTGACACGGCGAGGTCATCAGCGTTCGGAGGTCGGACATATGTGCCCTGGAAGTTGGCTCGAAAAGCGTCTTCTAGGGCCTCCCTGCTGCCGATAGAGTGAGGAGGGAGGCTGTTGAGCCAATGCCTCTCCGGCCTCTTTAGCTTGAGCGGCAGATATTTAATGGCATGGAGATCATCGCCATTGGCCATGTGTATGTGTAAGAGGAAATCCTCGATGCAAACTGCTGGGTCCGTGGTGCCATCGTATGACTCTATATTGATGGGCTTAAATCCTTCCGGGAATTGATGTTCCGTCACCCTGTCTGTGAAGTAGATTGGGTGAGCCGTACCTCGGGACCAAGGAGCATCTCGTTGGAGGTCGGGAGAAAGCCGTGAGTAGGCTGGATCTCGGGCACAGCCGTTCCTGTCAACCCAGGCATCGTAGCCATCGAGCCCAGCGGGTGCACGTCCCCTTGATCCGTAGATGGACCGAGGGGGAGCCCTATTTTCCCCAATACGACGTCTAGCGTCGTGAGGATCTAGGTAGTCCACAGGATCTTTGCCATGACGGCGTGGAGGTGGCCGTTCACCGGGGTCTTCTCGTCTTGGCCTGTCCCGGCCTATAGGGGGCCGGTAGGGGTCGTCAGCGAGCTTCTCATCGAACTCCGGTAAGAGACGCCTGTGTGGGTATGATTTCGGCGCACTATGGCGTCGGTTCTCCATGTCTTGCTTGGCGGAGAGCACTTCGATCCACTTTTCATTTAGCGCATCAGTATTGGCCTGCAGCTGCTGCTGCTTGCGCTTTAAGGTCCGGGTCGTCGCAACGAGGCGTCGTCGGAAGCACTCTTGTTCAAAAGCGTCTTCGGGGATGATGTAGTCCTCGGTATCGAGGCTCTCGTCCTCCTCGGATTCTGGCATGTAGTTGTCGTCGGCCCCTTCGAAGAGGTCATCAGGATTTGAGTCCCTAAGAGGTCAGTCCGGTGTGCCGTTCCTTACTGGGGAGGCTTGAACGTCCTCTTCATGGTTACCGGCATCGCCGTTATTGGTTGTCGTGTCGTTGCCACTGGGTTCCCCATTATTGCCCCTTCGGCGCCTTCGCCAACGTCTTGGGGGGGGGGATTTGGGGGTGTCCACCATGTAAACATAGTAGGTGGACGGGCCGGTCCACCTGCCCGCATTTATCGGGGGCAGGGTGTTCTCGATGGGGCCATCAGCATCTTCCTCCATGTCTGAGGCTTCGCCGTAGTCCAACACGTCGGTTAAATCATCGATCGTGGCGACTAGGTGGGTGGTGGGTGGGATGTAAATTTCCCTATCGTCGGCTTTAAGTCCGATCTGATTGTAAACCGAAGTCTTGCCGTCCGAGATGGACATGCTCCGGATGCGGTCGAGCATCTCATCGAGGTGAGATAGCTATTCGGGATTCATGGATGCGCCATAGGCAGGGCTGATTCGAAGTACACCCGGCGTGTAACCGGATGCGTTTTCGGAGCGAAGGGAATCTGAACAAAATTCCGGGTTCTGCGCCGAAGTCAATTCTGGCACCGGCGTGATTTTGGGAGTGGGAGCCGGATCTATCTCCGGACTGGCGATCGGGGAGAGACTGGCCGAAGTGGTGGCGTCAGGGGTCTCAAGAGGCGCCGTGACAGAGTTCGGTCCCGGAGTCGAGCCTCCAGAACCGGCCGAGCACTCGATCCGGCCGGGAGTCCAGCCTGATAGGATGAGTTCGCCACGGGAGTCCGAAGTGTACTCAAGGCCACCGAAAGTCACGATCCGACCTGCGGTGTAGTTCTCGACGGAGGTCAGGTGACCCGTCGAGTCGGCGCAAAATACCATGCTGCCGAAGACGAAAAGCTGTCCAGGGGCATAAACGTCCCCGTGGCCTTTGGCGCAGTTGATCTGCAGGTGAGCCATCGATCCTTCTAGTGATCACGCAGCGGGACTCTCAATGAAAGCACCAGTGTCGGTGTAAAAACCGGCAGACCTCGGGGTAGGGGGTCCTGAGCTGTGGATCTCGGATCGGTGGTAACAGAGATGAGGGAGACGATGTTTACCCAGGTTCGGGCCCTCTTGATGGAGGTAAAACCCTACATCCTGCTTCTGTTTATATTGATGGAGATGTATCAAGTACAGAGTTGATCTACCTCGAGATCGTAATATGTGTCTAACTTCTAGGGCTAGGTGAGCGATATTGCGTTGATCTTCCCTACGGGCTAAACCCTATGGCTTATATACACGCCAGGGAGGGTATCTAGGGTTACAAGGTCGGTATCTAGGAGTAAGGCGGCTGGACAAATCTTGAAGTGTACTACAAGTCTTCGGTAGAGACAGCCTCGATCACGTCTCCCGTGTGCGGCCTCTGGAGTCCATCTTGATCACGTACAAGGGCACATCGGCCCAACCGAGGAGACGGGCCGGCTAGGTTGGCACCCCCTAATCCAGGACACCGTCACAGCGCTTTGTCAACTTAGTCAACAAATGATTCTAGCAACAGTGACCGTTGGATGTTAATCCAACGGCTGTGCTGCTTCTTCAATCTTTGATCTTCTTGCTCCAGCCACCCAAACCAGCACCGGCGGGACCACCTACTCCCACCTCCCATGGCCGGTTGTGCTGCCGCGTAGGCCCTACCGCCCCCTCCTACTCCCACCGCTGGCCAGGCCATCCCTCTACTCACCCACACCTCCTGTTATTCTTCGGCGATGGCAGCCTCACACCACAGCCGAACCAGTCAACCCTCGTACTCTCCTCAGCGTGGGCATCCACTGCTGTGTCTTCGCCGGCTCCGGGTCGTTCCCTTCCTGAGTCTCGCCATCGTCCACCGCGTTGGTTCTATCGGCGCGGCAAGATGGACTGTACGCGGTGAGGCTGACAGCTGGACCCACCAGTTACATCTTCGCACGCAAGGAAGTGCCTCCTTATTACGCGCAAAAACAATGATTCCTCCCCCTGATAGCTGGGACCCACCTGCTATTCAACCCGGCAATCCGACCCATGGGCAGCGTCGCCCATCGGCACCCAACCCTAATGGGTAGGGTATGTGTCGCCAACTTGACCCATGGGTAAGCCCGATGGGTAACCCGATTAGTTATGGGTAGGGTATGGGCACAATGTTCTGCCCATGGGTCACCCAATGGGTTACCCGATTAATATTAATAATCATATAAATGTTTTATCTTACATGACATGTGGGCATTTTTGTGAAGATTTGCTTAGAACATGATGGATCCACATTGCTTCATTATACTTGCTGGAGAAAAAATTGAACCATGAATGACTGGACGCTTAGAATAAGTAGCCTCAACAGAGCAACAAGCAGG
This sequence comes from Elymus sibiricus, assembly GCA_039707655.1. Lineage (NCBI taxonomy): Eukaryota > Viridiplantae > Streptophyta > Magnoliopsida > Poales > Poaceae > Elymus > Elymus sibiricus. Next base: position 210,904,358 of record CM077664.1, read on the forward strand.
CCTGTTGGGCATAAAACAAGCCCTTGCAGCATCTGTGTTGCTTTGCATGCACGGACAACAAGCAAAACACGCATCTTGCTAGCTGCTTTAGTACCACCTCGCCCAACGAGCAAACAAGGAGGTGGAGCTCTGCCTATATAAGAGGCATCGAAGGAGGTGGAGCTCTGCCTATATAAGAGGCATCGACGACTTCATTCATTCATTTGTAAGTGATTGTGCCCTATAGGAAGCATGATTTAATTAATATAAAAAAATATACCTAACCCGATGGGCACCCATTAGGGTCGGGTTACCTGATGGGCATGGGCATGGGTATGATTCAAGATCCATGGGTAGGGTCGTGGGCAAGTGCTTGACCCGATAAGGTTGTCGGGCATGGGTCTAGGAATGTCGACCCGACCAAACCCGACCCGATTGACAGGTTGACCTGCTATATCTTCGCACGCAAGGAAGTGCCTCTGTATCCTCCCTGACAGCTGGGACCCACCCGGTCAAAGCGTACGTAGCGTTATCTGTCTGGTCGCGAACGTGTACGTACATACTGGTCGATCGGTCTCTCTGCAACGATGAACCGTGGGCTTGTAAGGAGCGGCACGTAACGCCAAAATAAAAAGGAGCAGCACATGTCATAGTAGAGCCCCATACGTAGTAGTTCAGGCAGTCCTGTCTAAATCGACTAAACATACGTACAACCACGCTGCAAAAAATACGGCCACATACGTACATACGGGCGGGGTCTCGAACGCGTACTCATGCATACATACGGCCAGGGCTCGTGTACATGGAGAGAGGCAACGGATGGCAGCAACGGCCTCCTATTCATCGGCAGCCAACCGGCTGGGTCGGAATGGAGGAAACAGCGTCGGGAGCCAAGCGACTGGGTCAAAACGCGTCCTGTTCATCGGGAGCCAACCTGCTTGGACGGAACAACAGAAACGGGGTCCTGTTCATCGACTCGGGGTCTAGCGTACCGCAAAACGGAGGAAACGGCCTTCTGTTCGATTGCCTACGGTCGAAACGGGGTCCTGTTCATCGGCTGGGGGTCTGGCGTACCGCAAAACGGAGGAAATGGACTTCTTTTCAACCGCCGACGGTCGAAACGGGGTCCTGTTGATCGGAAGGGGTCTGGTGTACCGCAAAACGGAGGAAACGGACTTCTACCCAACTGCCTACGGTCAAAATGGAGTCCTGTTCATCGGGAGGGGTGTGGCATACCGCAAAACGGTACTCCACGGGCTACTGTTCATCCACCGTCAACCTCCCTCCACAGCTCCACCAGATACTGTTCATCCAACGTCGACTTCCACCAGCCTCCATCGGCTACTGTTCATCCAGCGTCCACGGGGGTCCTGTTCATCCACCCCCAACTGGCTGGCCTCCTCGGGGTCCTGTTCATCTAGCGCCAACCACCTACACACGGCCAGGGTACTGTTCATCCACAGCCAACCCACTGGCTGAGGTGGGGCGTATGAGCGGGCGGTAGCAATGGGAACTGTTCATCCACAGCCAACCAACCGGCTCGATCGATGCGTCTTGACTCGTGTCTACGTGTATCGCGCGCGCGGCAGCAACGGCCACTGTTCATTGAGAGGCAACCCAACCGGCTAGCTACGTCTCGCACAGGGGCTCGATCGGCTTCAGTAAGCAGCGAGAAAGATCGATCGGGTTCAGTTAGCAGTGAAGGAATTGCTCGGGTTCAGTTAGCAACGAAGGGATCGATCGGCTTTTGTTAGCAGCGAAGGGATCGATCGGGTTCAATACGTAGTGCAAGGGGATCGATCGCTCGTGTTCAGTATGTAATGCGAGGGCGATCGATCGCTCGGGTTTAGTAAGCGAACGTACGCCTCGCTCGGGTTCAGTTAGCGAGCGCCTCGCACACACGCGCGCGTACGAGAGAGAAACACGCAAAACCACACTGCATCGCTCGGCCCGACCTCCCACCGTAACCGGGAACTCCCCGAAAATTTCCTCGCCCTCACTTCTACCATGATTTTTTACGTCATGGACAGCCCAAAGAATGTCATGCGGGTGTGTCTCCGGCCCGCCCAGGACGAAAAGCCCATTTTCTGTCATAATTTTTTGTCATAGAAGTAGGATCCCACCACATCTATGATGATACATGTTTTTGTCACAATTATTGTCATAGAAGTGTCACAACCATGACAGAAAAAGTTTTTGTTCGGGCCATAATGTCACGGATGTGTCTTTTTTTTGTAGTGCTAGCAACCCATCATCTACTTATTACTCCACAATGCCTTCCCTTAGGCCCAAATATGGTGAGGTGTCATGTAGTCGATGTTCACACGACACCACTAAAGGAAGCAACAACATACATATCATCAAAATATCGAACGAATACCAAATTCACATGATTACTTATGACAAGACTTCTCCCATGACCTCAAGAACAAAAGTAACTACTCACAAATCATATTCATGTTCAAGATCAGAGGGGTATTGAATATCATTAAGGATCTAAACATATAATCTTCCACCAAATAAACCAACAAGCATCAACTACAAGATGTAATCAACACTACTAGCAACCCACAGGTACCAATTTGAGGTTTTGAGACAAAGATTGAATACAAGAGATGAACTAGGGTTTGAGATGAGATGGTGCTGGTGAAGATGTTGATGAAGATTGGTCCTCCCACGACAAGAGGATCGTTGGTGATGTTGATGGCTTCGATTTCCCCCTCCCGGAGGGAAGTATCCCCGGTGGAATTGCTCCGCCGGTGGGCAAAAGTGCTCCTGCCCAAGTTCCGCCTCGAGACAGCGGCGCTTCGTCCCGAAAGTCCTCCTCTTAATTTTTTTAGGGAAAATGGCTTCATATAGTAGAAGGAGGAGGCCAGAGGCCAGCTGTGGGCCCCATAAGGCATCAGGGCGCGCCCTGGGGGGGTGGGCCCTGTTGCCTTGTGGGTAACTGGTGGGTCCCCTCTGCTCTTTGTTTTCTCCAATATTTTTTATATATTCAATAAAAAATCCTCGTGAAATTTCAAGTCATTTGGAACTCTGTAGAATAGGTATCTCTGCTGTAGCTATTTCAGGTCCAGAATTCCAGCTGCCGGTATTCTCCCTCTTCATATAAATCTTGCAAATTAAGAGAGAAAAGGCATAAGAATTGCATCATAAAGTGAAATAATGACCAAATACATTATAAATAACAGTAAGAAATCATGATGCAAATTGGACGTATCAACTCCCCCAAGCTTAGACCTCGCTTATCCTCAAGCGAAAGCCGAAATCGATAATCATGTCCACATGTTTAGAGAGAGAGAGAGATGTCGATAAAAAAAATACGGACAAGAGAGCATCATGATCAGTTCTATAGCAGCAATATATTATCATAATACTTCTCATGAACAAGTAATAATTCATTACAACATGGAAGTATAAAGCATAAACTTTCTTGAAAACTAACAAACTATGTTCTTAGTCAATGAAACAATCACAATTCATCATATTTTCAGGAAGAGTCTATGTAAGAGCTTTTGTTTTAGCAAGTCCACATACTCAACTACCATTTAGTCTTCTATGATTGCTGACACTCATGGCATATTTATGGGGCGAAAGCTTCAATCAGACACATAGGAAGATGGGAGTTTATAGTTTCACCTCCCAACCAATTCACCTCAAGGGTAAAGTCTACAATAATAACTCATGATTACTTACATCCAATTGGATATATATGCCTAGATCTTTCCCCACCACATGATGCTTGCAAAGAGAAAAATAAAAACGAAATAGAGAGGAACACTATTAACTCTTGCATAAAAGTAAATACAGAAAAGTAAAAGATAGGCCCTTCGCAGAGGGAAGCAGAGCTTGTTATGCGCTTTTTATTTTTGGATGTGCAAACTCTTAACGCAAAGGAACATCACTTTATATTGCCCCTTGTGATAGCAACCTTTATTATGCAGTCTGTCGCTTTTATTTTTTCACAATCACAAGTTCGTACAAAGCTTATTTTCCCTTACAATAAAAGTTCATACATATTTAGAGGCATTTTTTATTGCTTTGTGCATAGATGACAACTTACTTGAAGGATCTTATTCAATCCATAGGTAGATATAGTGGACTCTCATGACATGAAACTGGGCTCAAGGGTTTTGGATGCACAAGTTGTCGGGGGGATGACCCCCTGGTAGGCAAGCGAACCCGGAGCCCCTTTTTCAAGAACATCGGGGCAGCCCGTGCCCCTCCTCTCCGGCTGGCCAACCGGCCGGCTCCTCGGAGCTAGCCGGCTAGGCCCGGCCGCTAGCTGGCTGGCGATAGGTCGGCGGCCGTCCCATCGCGTCCGGCGACAAGACAGCCCCCCACGAGGGGAGAACATGGCTACAGTGCAATCCGTCTTGGGAGAGCGCGCCGGCAAAGCTGCCAACCCAGTTGACGCGACGGCCGGTGTCAGCGCCAGCGCGCCAATGCAGCCCCCCGCGAAGCCGCCTACTCCGTCACGCCTCTGCAGAGCGCGCACGCGCCGTCTACTCCTGCACGCCTCGGCAGAAGCGCGCACGTGCCGATCACTCCTGTATGCCTCTGCAGAAGCGCGCACGCCCCATCCACTCCGTGACGCTCAAAGTGACGGGCCACAGTGTCGCGCCGCCCTCGGGCGCCGCAGCCGGCGGGGTCCAGCAGCCGGCGGGCCCACAGCCGGCTCCAGACGCCGATGTCCGGGTCCCGGCGCGCGTAGTTTACCCATGTAACCCTGGGGGGTCGAGCTATAAGACCCCCAAGGAGGCCTCCATGCAGAGGGGTTGAGCTCCATTCGTAGTTCAGTTCGATTTAGTTCAGTCAGTTCACTCCTTCTTCCCCGACGCATACACACACACAGGAGAGACTGAACGGAGACTAAGGTCCTTCTGCCTCCTCCACTCAAACAGCTCCAGGAGCACCATTGTAACCATTGTGGCCTCAGAGCCTATCAACCCACTCGGCAGGACTAGGGGTGTTACCTCTCTGGAGGGCCCCGAACCTGGGTAAGTCTTGTGTCTCTCGCATGCGCGTGCCAACCTCGCTTCCGGAACCCACCGGCGTCCTTACGCAGCCCCCCACTTTTAGCCATCTCATGGCATCTGCCGTGATTTCACCACGACAGTTGGCGCCCACCGTGGGGCTGCTCGCGGCGTCAACCGGAGTCAAGTTCAGGACGACGCCCTTCACCATCTCCAGCGAGCGCATCATGCACGGTTTGGTCCGTGCGCCTCGCACGGCCAACCCGGCCGGCTGCGGCGCCGTATCAGACGCGAACGCCGCCTGCCCCGCAGGCTGCCTCGTCGTCCCATTCGGCGCGCTGCGCGTCTTCATCGCGCTCGTCCCCGACGTGTTTCCTGGCAAGGTACACACCTTCACCGATTCACCCGTCCCCGTTGGCTGCGCCGCCTCCGACGACGGCGCGAACCTCTGTGTTCGCGCGGAGGTGCTAACCATCGGCACCAGTTCCGGCTCCCCGCGTGCCAAGGAAAAGCCTGCCGCGGCTGCGGCCCCTCATCGCCGTGCCGACCAGCTCCACGAGATGATCTGGAGCCTGCGGGCACCCATCACGCCCAACGCCGACACGGCGGCAGCGGTGGCCCAGCTCAACGAGGACCATGAGCATTTGTTGTTCGAGGCCACGGAGCTCGCGGCAACGCGGCGCTGGCTGGAGTCCGACCAGCGAGAGTACGACAGCGCCCACGGCTTCACACGGGCCGCTGCTGAGCCCAGCCGGGTTGCGGAGGTGCGAATCCGTGGGGGCGCAATCGGCCGCGCGCTAGGCGCCGGCCGGCCCGTCTACGACACCCCCGTCAAGAACATGCGCGCGGCGCAGGCGGCCATGGCGGACCTCGAGTTCCTGGAGGGCGGCGAACGAGCAGCAGCAGTGTTTCGACCCGGCCCAGCCGTCCGCCTCCAACTCAGGCAAAACCAGAGACCCAGAGAGGGCTCTTCGGGACACGCAGCAGGCGTCTTCCCCTGCCGGCTCGACGAGTCGCGGCTCTGGCCGGCACCGGGCAAGCCGGAGCCGGCACGACCGCGTCGCGGCCACTGGCGACAGCATTGCCAACAAGACTGCCGGTGACGGCCGTACCCAGCGGCCGGAACCCCCTCTCCCGCCGCCTCGACAACCCCGGCCGGCTTTCGCCGGCGCGGTGCCACCTGGCCCCGTCGCAAGCCGGCTGGGTCCCCGCGAGCCCTACGACGAAACCGACGCCTGCCACCGCATCGACCGACTGGCGCGGTCCGCGCTTCTCGAGGAGGAGAGCTCTATCGGTCTGGCGTGTTTCAGTCCCCGCATCCGCGAGGAGCCCTTCCCCAGAGGCTTCTCGCTGCCCCGCGACTCCCCCAAGTACAGCGGCGTGTCTAAGCCGGAGGACTGGCTAACTGACTACACCACGGCTGTCGGCATCGCCGGCGGCAACCGGCGCGTGGCGGTTCGCTACGTTCCCCTCATGCTGCTCGGCTCGGCTCGGACGTGGCTTAACAGCCTGAGGGCCGGCAGCGTCAATTCCTGGCTCGACTTAGAAGATGCATTCGTGCGCAACTTCACCAGCACGTACAAGCGTCCTGGTCGGCCTCGCCAGCTCTCCATGTGCGTTCAGAACCCGGGCGAGCCACTCCGCGACTTCCTCACGCAGTGGACCGAGCTGCGCAACTCCTGCGAAGGCGTCCACGAGGTGCAAGCCATCCAGTACTTCGTCGACGGGTGCCGAGACGGCACCTTGCTCAAGCACCGCCTGATGTGCGACGAGCCGAACACCCTGGCGGAGCTCATGGCGGTGGCGGACAAGTACGCCACAGCCGACTCCGCGATGCGTGTAAAGATTACAGTCGACGCGGATGGCAAGCCGGTCCCGGTCCAGCCGGCCACCCCGAAGCCGGCAGGCGAAACCAGCGAGCGCCGGCAAGACAACCACAACAACAACAAGCGGAAGGCCGAGCAGCCGGCTCCTCGCTACAGCAACCAGCAAGTAGCCGCGGTGGAAGGGGAGAGGCAGGCTGAACAAGCAGCTGGCCAGCGTCCGCGCACCGGCAAGACCACCTGGCAGCCCAAGCTGTCTTTCGAGCAGATGCTCGACGCCCCCTGCAAGAACCACAACGGCGCAAAGCCGTCGACGCACACGCTCCGGCAGTGCAGCTTCACCCGGCGTCTGTTGAAGGGCAACCTTCCACCCCCGCCACCCGGAGCCGGCCCGCAGCAGCCGCCGCTTCCGCCTCCTCCGCAGCCTCCGGCAGCCGGCGCCCTCGCCAACGACCCCTATCCGCAGCAGGGCGCGGCCTATGTCGTCTTCACCAGCGAAGGCGACGACAAGCACAGCAAGCGCAAGTACCAACACAAGGTGAACGACTTCGTCCCCCCGGTCCCCCAGTACATGCACTGGTCCGACCGTCCTGTTAGCTGGACCCGGGAGGATCACCCGGCTGTGATGCCCACGCCGGGTGGCTACGCGCTCGTCCTCGACCCCACCTTCGTCGCTGAGAAGCGCACCTGCCACTTTTCGCGGGTGCTGATCGACGGCGGCAGCAGCATCAACATCCTCTACCGCGACACCATGGTCAAGCTCGACATCGAGGAGGGCCAGCTGCAGCCCACCAAGACGGTGTTCCACGGCATCGTTCCCGGCGCTTCGTGCTCTCCCATCGGCCGGGTGCGGCTGGACGTGATGTTCGGCACCAGCGCCCACTTCCGCCGCGAGCCGATCTGGTTCGAGGTGGTCAACCTCGCCAGCCCCTACCACGCGCTTTTGGGCCGGCCCGCCATGGCCAAGTTCATGGCGGTTCCGCACTATGCTTACCTCAAGATGAAGCTGCCGGGTCCCAAGGGCATCATCACCATCACCGGTGACTACAAAAAATCCCTGGAGTGCACCAAAGCCGGCTCCAAGCTGCCCGAGTCGCAGGTCATCGCCGAGGAAAGGCGCCAGCTCGACCGCCTTGTCGCGCTGGCTGGCGAGCAGCCGGCCGACGAGGGATCCTTCAAGCCGGCCAAGGGCACGAGGAAGGTCTCGCTCGACCCGTCCAACCCCGACTCCAGCGAATACGTCGTCGTGGGCTCCGGCCTTGACAGCAAATAGGAAGGCAAGCTCGTCGACTTCCTCCGTGAGAATCAGGATATCTTCGCGTGGTCCCCCAAGGACATATCGGGTGTTCCGAGGAAGTACGCCGAGCACAAACTCCACGTCCGGCCGGGTGCCAAGCCGGTCCGGCAGCCGCTACGCCGCTTCTCCGAAGAGAAGCGAAGAACCATTGGCGAAGAGATCGCCCGGCTGCTCAGAGCCGGGTTCATCATGGAGGTGTTCCACCCCGAGTGGTTGGCCAACCCGGTCCTCGTCCTGAAGAAGAACGGCACTTGGCGCATGTGTATCGACTACACCAGCCTGAACAAGGCCTGCCCCAAGGACCCGTTTTCCCTTCCCCGGATTGACCAATTCATCGACTCCACAGCCGGCTGCGAGCTCCTGTCCTTCCTGGACGCTTACGCCGGCTACCACCAGATCAAGCTGGACTGGGCTGATGCCCTCAAGACGTCCTTCATCACACCCTTCGGGGCATATTGCTACATCACCATGTCGTTCGGCTTGAAGAACGCCGGCGCCACCTTCCAGCGCTGCATGCAGAAATGCCTTCTGCCGCAAATCGGCCGGAATGTGCACGTCTACGTCGACGACATCGTGGTGAAGACCAAGCAGCACCTCACCCTCCTTGAGGATCTCAGGGAGACGTTTGCAAACCTGCGTCGGTACCAGATCAAGCTCAACCCGGAGAAATGCATCTTCGGCATGCCGGCTGGCCAGCTCCTTAGTTTCCTCGTCTCGGAGCGCGGCATCGAGGCCAACCCGGAGATGATCAAGGCCATCGACCGCATGCGCAAGCCGGCCCGGCTGCGCGATGTCCAGAAGTTCACCGGCTGCCTGGCCTCTCTCAGCCGGTTCGTCAGCCGGCTGGGGGAGAGGGCCCTGCCCCTATATCAGCTGATGAAGAAGACGACGCCGTTCGAGTGGTCCGACCAGGCGGACGAAGCTTTCCGCGACCTCAAGCGCGTGCTTTCCACCACGCCCGTCTTGGCCGCGCCGGCTAAGAAGCAGCCGCTCCTGATGTACATCGTGGCGACCACCCGTGTGGTCAGCGTGGTCCTGGTGGTCGAGCGCCCCGAGGAAGGCAAGGCACAGCCGGTCCAGCGCCCTGTGTACTACCTCAGCGCGGTCCTCTCCACCTCCAAGCAAAACTACCCCCACTATCAGAAGATGTGCTATGGCGTCTACCTGGCCGCCAAGAAGCTCCGGCAATACTTCCAAGAGCACGCCATCACCGTGGTGAGCACGGCCCCCATCGGCGAGATCATGGGCTGCCGGGATGCCTCCGGCCGGATCGCCAAATGGGCCATCGAGCTAGCCGGCCACACCATCCTCTACGAGCCTCGCACCGCCATCAAATAGCAGGCGTTGGCCGACTTCCTCATCGATTGGGCGGAGACCCAGTACTTGCCACCGGCTCCCGACGCGACACACTGGCGCATGCACTTTGACGGCTCGAAGATGGCGTCTGGCTTGGGAGCTGGCATCGTGCTCTCCTTCCCCAAGGGCGACCGGCTGTGCTACGCGCTGCAAATCCACTTCGCCGCCTCCAACAACGTCGCCGAGTATGAAGCCGTCGTCCACGGCCTCCGGCTGGCCAAAGAAATCTGCATCCGGCGCATCCTCTGCTTCGGCGACTCCGATCTGGTGGTCCAGCAAGTCTCCAGCGAGTGGGATGCCAGGGACTCCAACATGGCCAGCTATCGCAACCTGGTCCAGCAGATGACTGGCAACTTCGACGGCTGCGAGTTCCTCCACGTCCCCCGCAATGAGAACGAGGCGGCCGATACTCTAGCCAAGCTTGGTTCCAGCCGGCAAGCGATCCCAACCGGCGTCTCCCTCGAGCACCTGCGCAAGCCATCCATCAAGCCGTCTCTGGATTCAGAGTCCATCTTCGTCCCGGCCGACCCAACAGCCCTTCGCCCGGCCCCGGGAGCTGCCGGCTCCGGCTCGGGGCCTGCCGTCTCCGGCTCGGGGGCTGCCTGCTCCGGCTCGGGGACTGCCGGCTCCGGCTCGGGGGCTGCTGGCTCCAGCTCGCCGCCTCCCGACCCGGCCGAACCCGCGCAAGTGGCCGTCCTCACGGTGCTGGAGGCGCCATCGTGGGCTCAACCAATCCTCGCGTTCCTGGCGAACGGCGAGCTCCCGGCGAACGAGGTCGAGGCTCGGCAGGTGCAACGCCTGGCTTCCGCCTACTGCATCATCAACCGCGAGCTCGTCAAGCGCAGCACAACCGGCGTTTTCCAGCGATGCGTCGAGACGGCCAAGGGTCTCGAGATCTTGCTCGATATCCACCAGCGCGAGTGCGGGCACCACGCCGCCTCCCGGTCCCTGGTGGCTAAAGCATTTCGCCATGGCTTCTACTGGCCGACTGCGCTGAAGGCCGCCGAGGAGCTGGTTCTCAAGTGCAAGGGCTGCCAGCGCTTCAAGGCCTAGAGCCACCAGCCGGCTTCGGCGCTCCAAACCATCCCCATTGCGTGGCCCTTTGTCGTCTGGGGCCTCGACATGGTGGGGCCCTTCAAAACCGCTCGGGACGGCATGACGCACCTTCTGGTGGCCGTCGATAAGTTCACCAAGTGGGTCGAAGCGAGACCGATCAAGAAACTCGACGGCCCCACGGCCGTCAAGTTCATCACCGACATCACTATCCGCTGCGGCGTCCCCAACAGCATCATCACCGACAACGGCACCAACTTCGCCAAAGGCGCGCTAGCACGCTACTGCTCCGTCTCCGGCATCCGGCTTGACCTGGCCTCCGTCGCCCACCCTTAGTCCAACGGCCAGGCGGAGCGGGCAAACGGCCTCATCTTGGCCGGCATCAAGCCGCGACTCGTCGAGCCGCTCGTACGTTCACCCTGCAGCTGGATCGACGAGCTGTCGGCCGTCCTATGGAGTCTCCGGACCACCCCCAACCGCTCAACCGGCTTCACTCCATTCTTCCTCGTCTACGGGGCCAAGGCGATCATCCCCACGGATATCGAGTTCGACTCACCTCGCGTCACCCTGTACACGGAAGTGGAAGCCGCAGCAGCACGCGAAGACGGCGTTGACCTGCTCGAGGCGGCGCGCCTACTGGCCCTCAGCCGGTCAGCCATCTACCAGCAGAGCCTATGCCACTACCACAGCAAGAAGATCAAGCCCCTCGCTTTCCGCGAGGGCGACCTCGTGCTCCGGCTGATCCAGCGAACAGCCGGCCAACACAAGCTGTCCTTCCCATGGGAGGGTCCCTTCATCATCAGCAAGGCCTTGCCCAACAACGCGTACTACCTCATTGACGCGCAAAAGCGAAGCAAGCACAAGAGAGACGCCTCCAGCGAAGAGGCGGAACGCCCCTGGAACGCGGAGCTCCCCCGTCCGTTTTACAGTTGAACCATGTACGTATGTATCACTACCCCTTTTGAAATTAATGACAGCAGCGGGTCCCCCGAACGACACTCGGGGGCTACCTTTTTATCTCTACCGAGTTTTTTCGCACTTTACCACATTCACCTCCTTCCCACCGGGTCGGCATGGCCGGCTTGGGGGCTCGGGGGCTCGCCGGCTAGCCCGCGCCACGTTCTCCTCAACCCGATCTGTAACGTGCGTACCGTCGAAGCCCTCTCTGCCATAAGCCACAGACCGGCTCCCGGCTGTTCAAGGCTGGCAAGAGCCAAAGGCTGCAAGCATCCGCACGCGAAAAACGGTTAAATACGAACAACCGGCTCGGCTATCCCGGCTCCTCTCACTTCACGCTCCGCCACACAGACCAGCTGCGCTCCAGCCGGCTTCGCCGGCTGCAGCCAGCCGGCCCAGTGGGTATTTTCGCTTACGCTCAAATCCTAAAGCCCAAGTACTAGGCGCTCTCTTCCGAGTCCGGCTCCACGTCCCAGCTACAGACCGGCTCCCGGCTGTCCGGCTGGCGGGGAGAAGGACGAAGGCGGAAGCAAACAGGAAAACGGCTAAGGGAAAAGAACAAAAGCGAAACTACCACACGGCAAGCGCAAGCACACAAAAAAAAACATGCATCCACATATACAGCAAGGCTCGCGGCCAATAAGTTCATTACATTAACCTTACACCCCCCAGTGGGTGGATCTGCCGGCTAACAAAAGGTCTGAGTTCAAAAGAAACAGGAAAAAATTAAAGCCCTAGGCTGCGTCTTCGTCGGCGTCGCTCGGCGTCGGGTTCTCCGTGGTGGCGGTGTCGTCCAACTCGCCAACGTCGTCGTCCGCATCGGCGATCGTCTCGGCCGAGCTGCCTTCCGGGTCCTCGAGCTCCAGGCCGAAGTCGTCGGCGGGAAGCTACGCGCCATCCGGCGCCCGCTCCGGCACGAAGTCGCCGTACGGGGCGAACGACGCGATGTCGCTAGCCCACACGGCGATCGCCGTCTCCCGCTCCGCCAAGTCCGCCTCCGCCCCAGCCCTCCGAGCGCGCAGTTGGTCCAGGCAGATGGTGGGATACCACGACAGCACGACGCCGAGCGCCATTTCCGCGCCGGCTCGAGCTGCGGAAGCTCTCCACGCATTGAGTCGCGTCGCGTCGGCCTCCAACCAACGCGCCAGCCGTCTCACGCTGCCTGGCGCCACCGCACCCGGCCACAGCGCGGCCACCATCGACAAGCCGGCTTCGAACAGCCGGTCCATCTGGCGCTCCACCGCCTCTAGGCGAGCCTTGGCGGCCACAGTGATCTCCGCCACCGACCAGGCGGCGTATTCCTCGATAGCGGCCCCTGCCACAATCTACTCCTGCCGATGGGCGGCCACCGCCGTTTCGGCCGACCCTTGGGTCTCGGGGAAGAACCTTGAAAGAGAAGGGGGAGGAAGATTGACAAGATGCCAAAAGGCGGAAAACAGAAAGAAGCAAAAAGACGAAAGCGAAAGCACTTACGCGTGAGGAGCTCGTCGATGTAGAGCGCATCTTGCAGCGCCTCCCGCTCCCTCGCCGCCAGCGCGTTGGCGCTGCGGTCGCGGTCCGCCTGGAGCTGGCTGACCTCCTCGGCGGCCTTCTTCGCTGCCTCCTCCTGCCGCGCCGCCACTTGACGGCGTTCTTCGGCAAGCCGGTCCAGCTCGGCCTTATGGGCGGCGGCGGCTTCGTCCCTCTCCCGGACTGCCCGGGCCGCCTCCTCCTGCAGCCGGTCGCGCTCCGTGGCCGCCTGGTCATGGAGCTGGCCGGCTTCCACCAGATGGCGCCGGAGCATCTCCATCTCCGCCGGATCAACTGTTGCGGCTGCGCATCCGGACCCGGATTCCGGTCAGAAGCCGGACAAGAAAGTAAAGAAGATCCGACCCGGCTGCTGCGCAAACCTGCCCGGATCTCGGGGGCTACACCCAGTGGGAGCGCTGGCGCGCCCCCACTGGAAGAACGTGAGAAAGAAGTTGGAAATAGTACCTCGGACCTGGCGAAGTTCCCCCTCCTTGGCCGCCAGCTGGTCCCTGGCCGCGCGGAACCGGCCCAGGAGGAGTCAAAACACGGACGCCTGAGAAGACCCGACCCGCCTGCTACGCAGCCGGCCCGGGCCTCGGGGGCTACACCCAGTGGGTGCGCTGACGCGCCCCCTCTGGAAAGCGACCAAGCCGGTCGAAAAGAAAACAAAAAAGCAAGATGGCACGAAGGGTAAAAGAACTCACCGCGAAGGTCTGCTCCAATTGGCGCAGCCGGCCGCTCTCCGCCTGGGCGAAGCTCTGCCACTGGCTGTGGTGGTTGGCAATCTGCAGCCGCAGAGAGTCCACCGCCGCGTCCAGCTCGCTCCGGGGCACGCCGCTCGTCGCCTCGCTGGAGCTCACCGCCCAGGTCCGCTGCGGCTGAACGGCGGACCCGGCGCTGGTTCCACTGCCGGCCGGCCTTGATTCGAGGCCAAGCCCCGCGGCCCGTGGCTCCGTCGTCACCAGGGCGCGCGAGCTCTCCGGCGCGGTCTCCGTCCTTGGCGCAGCTTCCGTCTCACGGTCCCCGCCTCCTCCGCCCGGCGCGGCCTCCGACTCACGGTCCCCTGCTCCTCCGCCGCCGGCTCCGTTGACCGGGTCTACATTCGGCGGCACCTCCTGGTCGGCCGTCGGGTTGGCCTCCGGCTCGTGGCCGCCGGATTCGCCACGACCGGCGGTTCCCTCGGCGGCCGCACGAGCATCCGCCTCCGCCCGGCGGGCCGGATCGTGCACCGTCTTGGAGCGATGCTCCGCGACCGGCGATGGCAGCGGCGACGACGCTGTCCACTCCGGCCACGCGGTCTCCTTCGCGACCCGCGCTCGCCTCGCCACGACCTCGGCCACGGCGGCGCTCCACGCCTTGGCCGACGCTTGGCCATCTCCTTCTCGGCCTCGGCCCGGGCCCTCCAGGCATCCCGCTGGGCGTCCTCCAAGGCGGAGCCGGCTTGGCGGGCCGCGAGCGCCTCTTCGGGGGTCTCCCCCGCCTCGCTCTCCCCCGTACCGCTTCGGCCCCGTCGCCGGTCGGCCTCCTCCGCGTCCGTCGCTGCCGTGGCAACTTCCGCCAGCTCGAGCGCGCTCCTGGTTGGCGAGAGAGAGAGATGAGGAAGAAGAAGAAAAGAAAAGAAAGAACGGCAACGGCGGCAAATAAAGCGGCAACTCCAACTGCAAAAAAGAAACTCACCCTATGGCCACGGGAACCGCTCGCGTCGGGCCCGCCGGCGGCGCCATCCGGCGCGCCTTCTTGGCGGACCTCTTCAGGGTGCCCGCCTGCGCCGCAGCCAGGCGCTTCGCAGCTGGCCGCGCCTCGACCGGCTGCTTCCCGTGCGGCCGGCTCGAGCCAGCCGGCTCCCCGGACGCCCTCTTCTGTCGCCCCTTGGAGGCGGCCCCGTCACCCGCTTCTGCGCCCTGAGGAGCTGCATCGCCCGTCCCGTCCTCGTCATCTTCGTCGTCATCCAGCCACTCACGCAAAACATCCGGGATCAGAGACGTACCGGTTCGAGCGGAGCCGCCGGCTTCCGCGTCCGCTGGATGCTCCTCGCCGCCTTCGGCTCCTGCGTTGCCGGCCTCCTCGTCCTCCGGGTCCGACTCGGCCCTGTCCGGCTGCAGAACCATGGAACTCAGGCCGTCATTCGCCAGCTGGCTCGGGAAGCGCTGCAGCCGTCCCAGGGCATCAGGGCACATGAGAAGGGCGGACGCGGCAAAGAATAAGGACCAGACGCTTACCGCTGGTGCCGGGTCTTCCCGGCTGTACGGCTCCTTGCCGAACTGCCACTCCTTCACCTTGAGCCCGGTAGCAGAGACGTCATTGACGCGCACGGCGATCTCCTCTGCCGTCAGCTCCTTCGTCGACAGCCAGCAGGGGTAGCGCCGGCCGCTCATGTCGCAGATCCGGTGCGGCCGCCTCTGCAGCGGTAGCACCCAGCGACCGATGAAGGCGGCGATGAGGTCCACGGCGGTGAGCCCCTCGCGGTCCGTCATCTCCTTGATCCGGCTGCAGATCCCCAAGATCTCCGCGGAGGGGCTCTTCGGGTTGTGCCCCCAGTTCAGCTTCTCAGCCGGGGGCGCATCGACGAAAGGAGGGAGGTTGATCCGGTTATTGGCCGGGTTCACGTTCTTCACGTAGAAGAAAGATTTCTGCCACTTTTTCGCGGACTCCTCGAGCGGCAGCTTCGGGAAAGGTCCCGCCGTCCGGGTCACCGCCACGGCCGCCCCGCACTCGGCCATGACACCGGCTGCCGCTCCTTGCTGCTTGAGGTAGAACAGCCGGCACCACAGCTCCACGTACGGGAGGATGCCGACGTAGCCCTCACATAGCGTTGCGAAGCCGGCGAGCTGCAGAATGGCGTTCGGCCCCAGGTGGTGCGGCTGGAGGCCGAAGAAGGTGAGGAAGCGCCTGAAGAAGACGCTCGCCGGGAGCCCGAGTCTGCGGAGGAAGTGGGTGTAGAACACCACCACCTCGCCACTCCGCGGTTCCGGCGTCGTCTCCTCGCCGGGCACGCGCGCCTCCACCTCCGCCGCCGGGGGCAACCGCCTCGTGCGGCGAAGATACTCGATGTCGTCATCGGTGACCACCGACCCCTCCCACGAGCCCTTCGGCGGCGACATTGGTAAGAGCGGGAGAAGCACGGAGGAGGAAGAGAGAAAGCAGCAGTGGAGCGAGAAGGCGACGGCCGTGCGAGTCGAAGCGCGGTGCGGTGGCGAGCCTGGCGAGCAAAGGTGCGCGGGCGACGGCGAGCGGCAGCGTTGTGCGCGAGAAGGAAGAAGGGGAGGCGGAAGCGAAGCGACAGGCGGGGGCAGAGGAGCGAGTGCCTCGGCCTCTCCCCCTCCCCTCCCATTTAAAGACCACGGTCGAACGTGGGGGAGTGGGATCGTTTGCGCCCACGATCCCCACTCCCCCGCGATACACGGGCGCGTTAAAGCCACTCCTTAACTGCCTCGAGAACTCCAACAGGCGCTGGCGGCTGTAGTAAATCCCGCGCGCGGGCCGAGGCCACGGTCCGGTGGGACTCTGCCCACCGCGATGTCTTGTCACGCGCTTGGCCTGGCAGGCCTCTTCAGCCGCTGGGCTGCACGTGGCAAGAATTCGTCCAGCGACCGGCGCGCTCCCCCGTACCGGTAGGACCAGCCGGTCGAGCCATTCAGACTCCAGCAAAGATCAAGTACCTCGACCCGACTCCCGGAAGCCGGCGAACGGCGACCTCAAGCCGGCACTACCTCGTCACGTTATCGCACTCCTTCGGGGAGGGGGATAAGCTGCAAGGCCTCTCCCGCTTGGAGCCGGCGAGCCCGCACTCTTTCGGGGGGGGGGGGGGGGGGGGTAAGCTGCAAAGCCTCTCCCGCTTGGAGCCGGCGAGCCTTCACAGCTTCAGGGACTACTGTCGGGGGGATGACCCACGGGTAGGCAAGCGAACACGGAGCCCCCTTTTAAAAAACATCGGGGCAGCCCGTGTCCCTCCTCTCCGGCTGGCCAACCGGCCGGCTCCTCGGCGCTAGCCGGCTAGGCCCGGCCCTGGGCCGGGTCCGGCTGGCCGCTAGCCGGCTGGCGATAGGTCGGCGGCCGTCCCATCGCGTCCGGCGACAAGACAGCCCCCCACGAGGGGAGAACATGGCTACAGTGCAATCCGTCTCGGTTGGGCACGCCGGCAAAGCTGTCAACCCAGTTGACGCGACGGCCGGTGTCAGCGCCAGCGCGCTAGTGCAGCCCCCCGCGAAGCCGCCTACTCCGGCACGCCTCTGCAGAGCGCGCACGCGCCGTCTACTCCTGCACGCCTCGGCAGAAACACGCATGTGCCGACCACTCTTGTACGCCTCTGCAGAAGCGCGCACGCCCCGTCCACTCCGTGACGCTCGAAGCGACGGGCCACAGTGTCGCGCCACCCTCGGGCGCCGCAGCCGGCGGGCCCACAGCCGGCTCCAGACGCCGACGTCCGGGTCCCGGCGTGTGTAGTTTACCCATGTAACCCTGGGGGGTCGAGCTATAAGACCCCCCAGGAGGCCTCCATGCAGAGGGGTTGAGCTCCATTCGTAGTTCAGTTCGATTTAGTTCAGTCAGTTCACTCCTTCTTCCCCGACGCATACACACACACCGGAGAGACTGAACGGAGACCAAGCTCCTCCTGCCTCCTCCACTCAAACAGCTCCAGGAGCACCATTGTAACCATTGTGGCCTCAGATCCTATCAACCCACTCGGCAAGACTAGGGGTGTTACCTCTCCGGAGGGCCCCAAACCTGGGTACGTCTTGTGTCTCTCGCATGCGCGTGCCAACCTCGCTTCCGGAACCCACCGGCGTCCTTACGCAGCCCCCCACTTTTAGCCATCTCATGGCATCTGCCGTGATTTCACCACGACACAAGTAGTATCTCTACTTAGTGCAGATTCTTGGCTAGCAAAAGATAGTGAGCAAGCACCACATGTTAGAGGATATCTATGACAATATAACTTCTATGTGAATATAAACAAACATAACTCATTACGTTGTCTTCCTTGTCCAACGTCAACTCTTTGACATAGAATAATTAATGGGGGCTCACAATCATAAAAGATGTCCAAGATAGTACATTTGTATGTGAATCCTCTCTTCCTTTATTACTTTTTCATGAATTGCATCAATGACCAATGCTATGTTTGTTAAGTTTCAATAAATTTTATCAACTATACTTTCCTTTATGTAAAGTCATTACTCCCCAAGGGATTAGCATATGATCTTTTCATTCTTTCATTGCTAAGATTGAAACATAAAAGTAAAGAAGCAAAACTCAAACTACTCTTTATTATATAACTCTCAAACACGATTACATAGATAGATAGATCACGAAACAAGCACTCAAAACTAGATCATACTAAAACTTTATTCTTCTAGATCAAGAAATAACTAAGGATCGAACTAAGATAGATAATGATGGTAAAAAGGTGATGATGATACGATACCGGGGCACCTCCCCCAGGCTTGGAACAAGCCAAGGGTGGTGCCCATACCCGTGTACTCAAGCATCTTTCTTTGGTGATGGTGGTGATGAAGTGATAGGCTTGTCCTTCATAACACTGATTAGGATGTCCCTTAGGCTATGGATTTCGCGGAGTACATGCTGGATCATCTCTGCATTCTTTTGGACTTCAGCCATGATATACTTATTCTCTGGCCCCCAAGCTTTCTTTCCTGCAGCACTTTCACTTGGACGAGAGATGTCCCAATTGGATGGTATGTGCATGCGGGGAGTATTTTCAATCCCATAATTATGAACCAAATTATGAAAATTATTCCAATGTAACCTGTGCAAGGGTCTCCTAGGAGCAAGCCCTTCTCGTACCTCTTGACTTCCATGGCTTGTGGTGTTCCTCATGGCTTGATGGGGGTCTAGAATTGTGGAGATGTCGGCAAGTGTACCCCTCTCGGAGGCCGGAGGGTGGACTTCCAGCAAACCCCCCTCATCTTCTTCCATGGTGACCTCCTCCCCCTCCTCTCTCCTGAGTTCCATCTGCAGCAACCAAGCGTCGTCTCCCACATTGTTTGAGGAAGAGGAATACATGATACCAGGTCCCGAAAATCTGACAAAAAATAGCTCGAAACAAGAACAGAGGAGAAACTTGCGATACGGTGGTCAAAACATACGGGAGTATATATGAAGAATTTTTATCTTGCAAAACAAGCATACGGGAGGAAAACGGAGTCGGGAAGGCACACGAGGGGCCCACAAGGCAACCCGGCGCGCCCCAGGGGGCGTGCCCTGTTGCCTTGTGACCTCCTCATGGGTCCCCTCGGATGTTTCTTATTTTTGTATTTTTTCTAATATTCCAAAATGGACAGAAATAATTTTTATGGAATTTTTGGAGTCGGTTTACTTACCGTATCACATACCTACCCCTTTTCAGGGTTTTGGAGCATTCCGGAATGACTCTTTTATGTGTTCATCTGGCGTCATTGTTTGAATAATATTAGTTTCAACATTAATGGGCGTACCTGAGATGTAGTGCTTAATTCTTTGCCCATTGACCACCTTCGGATTGGTGCCTTCGGCGTTATTAATTTTGATAGCTCCGGAGCGATAAACTTCTTCGATGATATACGGTCCTTCCCATTTAGAGAGAAGTTTCCCTACAAAGAATCTGAAACAAGAGTTGTACAATAGAACATGCTCACCAACTTTAAATTCCTATTTTTCAATTCTTTTATCATGCCATCTCTTGACTTTTTCTTTAAACAACTTGGCATTTTCATAGGCTTGGGTTCTCCATTCATCTAAAGAGCTAATATCAAACAGCCTCTTTTCACCGGCAAGTTTGAAATCATAATTAAGTTCTTTAATTGCCCAATATGCCTTATGTTCTAGTTCAAGAGGTAAATGACATGCTTTTCCATAGGCCATTTTATATGGAGACATACAAATAGGATTTTTATAAGCAGTTCTATAAGCCCATAATGCATCATCAAGTTTCTTAGACCAATTCTTCCTGGATCTATTAACGGTCTTTCGCAAAATTAATTTTATTTCTCTATTACTCAATTCAACTTGACCACTAGACTGAGGATGATAAGGTGATGCAATTCTATGGTTAACATCATATTTAGCAAGAAGTTTACGGAAAGCACCATGAATAAAATGTGAACCACCATCGGTCATCAAGTATCTAGGGACTCCAAACCTCGGGAATATAACTTCTTTAAGCATTTTAATAGAGGTGTTGTGATCGGCACTACTAGTTGTAATAGCTTCTACCCATTTAGTAACATAATCAACAACAACAAGAATATGTGTATACCCGTTGGATTTAGGAAAAGGTGCCATATAATCAAAGCCCCAAACATCAAATGGTTCAATAACAAGGGAATAATTCATAGGCATTTCCTGACGTCTACCAATGTTACCAATTCTTTAACATTCATCACAAGAAAGGACAAACTTGCGTGCATCTTTGAAAAGGGTAGTCCAATAAAAACTAGACTGTAATACTTTATGTGCAATTCTGTCTCCTGCATGGTGTCCTCCGTATGCCTCGGAGTGACACTTCTGTAGGATTTGTTCCTGTTCATGCTCAGGTACACAACGTCTGATAATACCATCTACTCCTTCTTTATATAAATGTGGGTCATCCCAAAATTGATGTCTTAAATCAAAGAAAAACTTTTTCTTTTGCTGATAGGTAAAACTAGGTGGGATATATTTAGCAATAATGTAATT
Organism: Elymus sibiricus; assembly: GCA_039707655.1. Taxonomy (NCBI): domain Eukaryota; kingdom Viridiplantae; phylum Streptophyta; class Magnoliopsida; order Poales; family Poaceae; genus Elymus; species Elymus sibiricus. The sequence goes on from CM077664.1 coordinate 210,924,982, forward strand.
AGCATAGTCTGCATACCAAGGACTAGTGCGAGAAGCATTTACCACAGCTAATTGCTCATTAGGAAAATTATCATTAATAGGCAGTGGGTCATCAAGAACATTTTCCATCCTAGACAAATTATCAGCTACTGGATTTTCAGCTCCCTTTCTATCAACAATATGCAAATCAAATTCTTGTAGTAAAATAACCCACCTAATATGTCTAGGTTTAGCATCTTTCATTTCCATAAGATATTTAATGGCAGCATGATCAGTGTGAACAGTTACTTTAGAATCAACAATGTAAGATCTGAACTTATCACATGCAAACAAAACCGCTAAACATTCTTTCTCAGTAGTAGCATAATTTCTTTGAGCACTGTCTAGAGTTTTACTAGCATAATGAATAAAATTTAATTTCTTATCAACTCTTTGCCCTAGAACAGCACCAACAACATAATCACTAGCATCACACATAATTTCAAAGGGTAGGTTCCAATCAGGTGGTTGAACAATAGGTACAGATATTAAGGCTTTCTTAAGTATTTCAAAGGCTTCTGCATAATCATCATCAAAAACAAAATGGAACATCTTTTTGCAAGAGATTAGTAAGAGGCCTAGAAATTTTTGAGAAGTCTTTTATGAACCTTCTATAAAAACTAGCATGACCTAGGAAACTTCTTATACCTTTGATATCTTTAGGACATGGCATTTTCTCAATTGCATCAACTTTAGCCTTCTCTACTAAATACCTCTTTCAGAAATTTTATGCCCAAGGACTATACCTTCGTTCACCATAAAGTGGCACTTCTCCCAATTCAAGACAAGATTAGTTTCTTCACATCTCTGCAAAACTCGATCAAGGTTGCTTAAGCAATCATCAAAAGAAGTTCCATAAACAAAAAAATCATCCATGAACACCTCAACAATCTTTGCACAAAAGTCAGAGAATATAGAAGTCATACATCTTTGAAAGGTAGTAGGTGCATTGCATAAACCAAAAGGCATACGTCTATAAGCATAAGTTCCAAAAGGACAAGTAAAAGTGGTTTTCTCTTGATCTTCTTTTGATACACGTATTTGAGAGAAACTAGAATATCCATCTAGGAAGCAAAAGTGTATATGTTTAGATAATCTTTCTAACATTTGATCAATAAAAGGCAAGGGGTAATGATCTCTCCTAGTAGCTTTATTTAATTTCCTGAAATCAATTACCATTCTATAACCAGTTACAATTCTTTGTGGAATAAGTTCATTTTTATCATTTGGAACAACGGTAATGCCTCCTTTCTTAGGGACACAATGAACAAGACTTACCCATCTACTATCAGCTATAGGATAAATTATACCTGCTTCTAGAAGCTTTAATATTTCAGTTCTTACCACGTCCTTCATTTTAGGATTTAGACGTCGTTGATGATCACCAACCGGTTTAGCATCTGCCTCCATATGAATCTTGTGTTGACATAGAGTGGGACTAATGCCCTTAAGATTATCAAGAGTATATCCAATAGCTGCACGGTGCTTCCTCGGAGTTTTAAGTAATCTCTTTTCTTCATGCTCTGAAAGGTTAGCACTGATAATAGGATATATCTTCTTTTCATCAATATAAGCATATTAAGTGTATCAAGTAATTTCTTTAGTTCAAAAACAAGATCACTCTTAGGTGGAAGAGGATCTCCCAAGTTTTCAACAGTCAAATTATTTTTAAGAATAGGTGCTTGTTTAAAGAATATCTCATCTATTTCGTTTCTTTCATTCATATGCATATCATTTTCATGGTCTAACAAGTATTGTTCTAAAGGATCAGTAGGAGGCACAACAATAGAAGCAAGACTAATAATTTCATCTTTATTAGGTAATTCTTTATCATGAGGTTGTCTATGAAACTTAGAGAAATTTAACTCATGAGATACATCACCAAAGTTAACACTGACCGTTTCTTTATTGCAATCAATCTTAGCATTAACCGTATTCAAGAAAGGTCTACCAAATATAATGGGACAAAAATCATCTTGTGGTTATCCAAGGACTAAGAAATCAGTAGGGTATTTGATCTTACCACACAAGACTTCAACATCTCTAACAATCCCAAGTGGTGTAATAGTATCTCTATTTGCAAGCTTAATAGTGACATCAATATCTTCAATCCCAACAGGTGCAATATCATTCATTACTTCTTGATAAAGAGTAAATGGAATAGCACTCACACTAGCACCAATATCACATAAACCATGATAGCAATGATCTCCAATTTTAACAGAAACAACAGGCATGCCAATAACAGGTCTATTTTTATCTCGTGGATCTGGCTTAGCAATTCTAGTTGCTTCATCACAAAAATATATGACATGTCCATCAATGTTATCAACCAAAAGATCTTTAACCATTGCAATATTAGGTTCTACTTTAATTTGTTCAGAGCATTTAATTGTTTTAATATTACTTTTATTAACCACAGTTGAAGCTTTAGCATGTTCCTAATCCTAAGAGGGAAAGGAGGTTTCTCAATATAAGCAGTAGGCACAACTGGATCAACATTATAAATAATTATTTCCTCTTTAGCTATAGGTTCTTCCTTTACTTCAATAGGTGGATGAAACTTAAACCATTTCTCCTTAGGGAGATCAACATGAGCAGCCAATGATTCACAAAAAGTGGCTACTATCTCAGAGTCAAGTCCATATCTAGTACTAAACTTATGAAAAGCATATGTTTCCATAAAAGATTTAACACAATCAAACTCAAGATTTATACCTGACTCTTTACCTTTGTCGATTTCCCAATCTTCGGAGTTGCGTTTAATTCTTTCCAGAAGATCCCATTTGAATTCAATCGTTCTCTTTATAAAAGAACCAGTAAAAGAAGTATTGAGCATGGATTGATCATTACGAGAAAGACGAGCATAAAAGTTTTGTATAATTATTTCTCTTGAGAGCTCATGATTGGGGCATGTGTGCATCATATACTTAAGCCTCCCCCAAACTTGAGCGATACTTTCTCCTTCACGAGGCCAAAAATTATATATATAATTCTGATCACGATGAACCAAATGCATAGGATAAAATTTCTGGTGAAATTCCAGCTTCAACTGGTTCCAATCCCATGTTCCAGTATCATCCAATAGCCTATACCATGTTAATGCTTTTCCCTCCAAAGATAAATGGAATACCTTCTTCTTAACTCTATCCTCGGATAAACCTACAAGCTTAAACAATCCACAAATTTCATCCACATAGATCAAGTGCATATCGGGATATATTGTTCCATCTCCTGCATAAGGATTAGCTAGCAGTTTCTCTAACATACCCGAAGGAATTTCATAATAAATATTTTTAGTAGGTTTAGTAGGTTGAGGAGCAACTCTTATTGCTTCCGGTTGAGGTGAAGATACCCCGAACAAACCCTTTTCTACTTGTAGACTGCGTTGGTATTTCCCCGAAGAGGAGAGGATGATGCAGTATAGTAGAGATAAGTATTTTCCTCAGTTAAGAACCAAGGTTATCAATCCAGTAGGAGAACCACGCAAAATCCCTTTAGCAGCACCTGCACACACAAAAGCAAACACTTGCACCCAATGCAAATAAGAGGGTTGTCAATCCTCTTAGCGGTTATTTGCAAGGATTAATTCTGATAGTGATAGATAGATAAAATAAAATACAAAATAAAATAAAAGTAAATAAATTGCAGCAAGCTATTTTTGGTTTTAAGTCTATGATAGAAGTAGACCCGGGGGCCATAGTTTTCACTAGAGGCTTCTCTCTCGAACACATAGCATACGGTGGGTGAACAAATTACTGTTGGGCAATTGATAGAAAAGCAAATAATTATGACGGATTCATGGCAATGATCATGTATATAGGTATCACGTCTGAGACAAGTAGACCGAATCCTGCCTGCATCTACTACTATTACTCCACCCATTGACCGCTATCCAGCATGCATATAGGGTATTAAGTATGAAACAGAGTAACGCCTTAAGCAAGATGACATGATGCAGACAAAGTAAACTCAAGCAATATGATTAAACCCCATCTTTTTATCCTTACTGGCACAATACAAATACATGTCATGTCCCTTTCTGTCACTGGGATTGAGCACCGCAAGATTGAACCCATCACAAAGCACCTCTCCCATTGCAAGATAAACCAATCTAGTTGGCCAAACCAAATCGATAGATCGGAGAGAAATACAAAGCTATAATAATCATGCATAAAAGAGTTCAGAGAAGACTCAAATATTTCTCATGAATAATCTGATCATAAACTCACAATTCATTGGATCCCAACAAACACACCGCAAAAGAAGATTACATCAGATAGAACTCCAAGAACATCGAGGAGAACATGGTATTGAATATCAAAGAGAGAGAAGAAGCCATCTAGCTACTAACTATGGACCCGTAGGTCTGTGGTAAACTACTCACACATCATCGGAGGGCCAGCAAGGTTGATGAAGAAGCCCTCCGTGATCGATTCCCCCTCCGGCAGAGTACCGGAAAAGGCCTCCAGATGGGATCGCGGAAGAACAGAGGCTTGCGGTGGCGGAAAGGTTTTCTCTTCTCTCTTTCTGGTATATTGGGAATATTTGGGAATTTATAGCGCTGGAATTAGGTCAGGAGGGGCTACGAGGGGCCCACAAGCCCGGGGGGCGCGCCCTACCCCCCAGGGCGCGCCCTCCGAGCTTGTGGCTCCTCTGGTCTTCTCCCAAAGCTTCGTGGGTCTCTTCTAGTCCAGAAAAAATTAATCCAAAGTTTTTTCTCGTTTGGACTCTTTTTGATAATGATTTTCTGAAAAGACAAAAACAAGCAAAAAATAGCAACTAGCACTAGGCACTGGGTTAATAGGTTAGTCCCAAAAAATGATATATAATGGCATATAATTGCATATACAACATCCAAGATTGATACTATAATAGCATGGAACAATAAAAAATTATAGATACGTTGGAGACATATCAAGCATCCCCAAGCTTAATTCCTGCTCGTCCTCGAGTAGGTAAATGATAAAAACAGAATTTTTGATGTGGAATACTACCTAACATGTTTCATCATGTAATCTCTCTTACGGTACGAATAATAAGATCCGAATGATTCAAAGCAATAGTCTATAGTTTGACATAAAGACATCAATACTCAGGCATACTAATAAACAATCATGTCTTTAAAAAAATGCTAAAGAAAGTTATCCCTACAACATCATATAATCCTGTCATGCTCCATCTTCTTAACACAAAGTATTTATCATGCACTACCCCGATGACAAGCCGAGCAATTGGTTCATACTTTTTAACGTGTGCTTCAGCTTTTTCAACCCCCACGCAATACATGAGTGCAAGCCATGGATATAGCACTATGGGTGGAATAGAATATGGTGGTAGAGATTAATAAGGGGAAGTCAAAAATAAGAAGATAGTCACACATCGACGAGGCTAATCAACGGGCTATGGAGATGCCCATCAATTGATGTCAATGCGAGGAGTAGGGATTGCGATGCAACGTATGCACTAAGAGCTATAAGTGTATGAAAGCTCAACATGAAAACTAAGTGGGTGTGCATCCAACTTGCTTGCTCATGAAGACCTCGGGCATTTGAGGAAGCCCACCAACTCTCGATGTGAGAAAGGGCAATGCACGGTACCGAAGAGGCTAGCAAATTATGGAAAGGTGAGAGTGCGTATAATCCATGGACTCACATTAGTCATAAAGAACTCACATACTTATTGCAAAAGTTTATTAGCCCTCGAAGCAAAGTACTACTACGTATGCCCCTAGGGGGATAGATTGGTTGGAAAAGACCATCGCTCGTCCCCGACCGCCACTCATAAGGTAGACAATCAAGAATAAATCATGCTCCAACTTCTTAGCATAACGACAGATCATACGTGCATGCTTCGGGACTCACAAACCTTAACACCAATATTCTTACTAAACCACAATTATCTACTAGCACCTCCCACATATTACCATCTTAATATCGCAAAACTATTACAAGGAATCAAACTTATCATATTCACTGATCTACATGAAAGTTTTTATTATATCCCTCTTGAATACCTATCATATTAAGACCAAATTCATAACCCGTGCATATTACCATTGCTATTCATTAGACTCTCAAAAAGATAAAAGTGAAGCATGAGAGTGCAACTATTTCTTTAAAATATAACCACCGTCGTTCTCTGAAAGATATAAGTGAAGCACTAGAGCAACTGCCTAGCTCAAAAGATATAAGTGAAGCACATAGAATATTCTAACAAATCACGAATAATGTGTGTCCCTCTCAAAAAGGTGTGTTTAGCAAAGATGATTGTGACAAACTAAAAAGCAAACAAAAGCAAACAAACTATATCACAAGACGCTCCAAGTAAAACACATATCATGTGATGAATAAAAATATAGCTCCAAGTGAGTTACCGATAGATTGTAGACGAAAGAGGGGATGCCTTCCGGGGCATCCCCAAGCTTAGACGCTTGAGTCTTCCTTGAATATTACCTTGGGGTGCGTTGGTGATGGTGTCCTAGACTAGGGGGTATTAACCTAGTTGGCCCATATTCCTCGGGCTGGGCCAGTGGGCCCTCATTCTTATCAAGATGGACTCTGGAAGATGCACGCGAGAGGAGAGATCAAGATTATATCTACCGAAGACTTGACGTATACTCCAAGACTCCTCCTACCGCTGCCACGCCTAGATACCGACCTTGTAACCTTAGATGCCCTACCTGGCATGTATATAAGCCAAAGGGTTTAGCCCTTAGAGGGGACTTCAACACAATATCATTCACCTAGCCCTAGAACTAGAACATATCTTACGATCTCGAGGTAGATCAACTATGTACTTGATACATGTCCATTGATATAAACAGGAGCATGACGTAGGGTTTTACCTCCATCAAGAGGGCCTGAACCTGGGTAAACATCATCTCTTTGTTCCTGTTACCATCAGTCCAAGATCCACAGCTCGGGACCCCCTACCCCGAGGTCTGCCGGTTTTCACACCGACACCGGTGCTTTCATTGAGAGTTCCGCTATGTGATCGCAAAGGATCGATGGTTCATCTGCAGATCAACTACGGCGGCGGCTATGGGGACGCTTACGTCCCCGGCCAGCTTTTTGTGTTCAGCAGCATGATCTTCTGCGCCGACTCGACAGGCCACCTGGCCATCATTGAAAAGTACGCTCCCGACCGGATCGTTACCTTCGGAGGTTTGGAGTACACCGCGGATTCCCGCGGCGAGCTCGTCCTATCAGGCTGGACTCTTGGCCGGATTCAGGGGCTGGTAAACATCGGGGGCTCGACCCCGGAATCGATCTCCGTTGAAAGCGATGGGTCATGCCCCCCAACATCGCTGGAGGCTATGGAGAAACTTCCCTCCCCCGCCTCGGACAGCCCTATTGAGGTACTCGGCTCCGACATAGATCAGAGCTCGGCCGTGGACACAACATCGGGCTTAAAACTGATCTCGACAGCGGATCTAGAATCCACCTCACCTCCTTGTATGGCCGAAAACGCATCATGCGTGACACTATGAGTCGACCCGGCTTATAGCCAGAGCATGAACCCCGAGGAGCTATCTCACCTCAATGAGATGCTTGACCGGATCCAGAGTTTATCAATCTCGGACGGCAAGACCTCGGTTTATGATAAGATCGGACTTAAAGCCGACGATCGGGAAATTTACATCCCACCCACCACCCACCTAGTCGCCACTATCGCTTTGCTAGACTACGATGAGGCATCCGACATGGATGAAGATGTCGGCAGCCCTGTGGACAACACCTTGCCGCCTACTAACACCGACAGGTGGAAAGCAACATCCACGTATGATGTGTACATGGTCAACACACCCAACTCCCCTCCAAGGTGAAGGCAAAGACGCGGAAGGGGTGCTAATGGGGAACCCAGCGGGAACAACCCTACCGCCGATACGGCGGCCAATGACGCGACAGATCCAGGGGAAGACCTTCAAGCCCCCCCACCCCCCCCCCCAGAACGCCACGTCGACCCCGAAGGCATCCCCAGGGACTCGGATCCCGACGACCTCTTCGAAGGGGCCGATGACAATTATATGCCGGAATCCAAGGAGGACGTGAGCCTCGGCACTGAGGACTTCATAGTCCCCGAAGACCCTGCCGAGCAAGAACGCTTTTGGCGGTGCCTAGTTGCTACCGCCGGAAGCATGAAACGCAAGCAGCAGCAGCAGCAGGCTAACGAGGATGCACTAAACGACAAGTGGGTCGAAATACTTTCGGCCGAACAAGACCTCGAAGAACGACGTCGTAGTGCACCTAAATCCTACCCACGCAGGCGCTTACTACCTGAATTTGACGATGAATTAACCGCTGAGGCACCTAATCGCCCCCCTCGAGGATGCGACAGGCCCGCGCGGGAGGATTTCCACACCCAACCAGCCCCACACCGTCATGGCAAGGACCCTGTGGATTATCTTGACCCTCAATACGTTCGATGTCAGATAGAGCCAAACCGGGCGCCGCCCCAGTCCATTTATGGATCGAGAGGACGCGCTCCGGCCAGGCCTGACGGCTACGATGCCTGGTTGGACAGGAACGACCGCGCCCGAGATCAAACTCATACTCGGTTCTCTCCCGACGTCCGGTATGATACCGCTCGGTTCCGAGGACCAACCCACCCGATCTGTTTTACAGATAGGGTAATGGAACACCAGTTCCCCGATGGGTTCAAACCCATCAACATAGAATCTTACGATGGCACCACGGACCCAGCTGTATGGATTGAAGACTTTCTTCTCCATATACACATGGCCAATGGAGATTACCTCCACGCCATCAAGTACTTGCCGCTCAAGCTAAAGGGGTCGGCGAGGCATTGGCTGAATAGCATGCCGCCCCACTCCATTGGAAGCTGGGTGGCTCTTGAAGACGCCTTCAGGGCAAATTTCCAAGGAACCTACGTCCGACCTTCGGACGCCGATGACCTCAGCCGTGTCACTCAGCAGCCCGGCGAATCAGCTCGGAAATTCTGGAACCGGTTTCTTACTAAAAAGAACCAGATCATAGACTGCTCAGACACCGAGGCCATCGCTACATTCAAAAAGAACATCCGAGATGAGTGGCTCGCCCGCTAGCTTGGCCAGGACAAACCGAGGACCATGGCAGCCCTAACCTCACCCATGACACGCTTTTGCGTGGGAGAGGATAGTTGGCTGGCCCGCAGCACACACAACGGTGAGGCGGGGACCTCGGAGACTCGTGACGCCAACGGCAAGCCTAAGCGCAACAAAAATAAGCGCACGCATAGAAATGGCGGAAGCGAGACAGAAGACGCAGTAGTCAATGCAGGCTTCACCGGACCTCGATCCGAATAGAAAAGAAAGCCCTTTAAAGGGAACAAGGATGGACCAAGCCAGCTCGACAAGATCCTGGATTGACTGTGCCAAATTCATGGCACTCAAGAAAAACCAGCAACCCACACCAACAGGAATTGCTGGGTCTTTAAGCAGGCTGGCAAGATAGCGACGGAGGGTCAAAATAAAACCCAAAATCGCAGCGAAGACGAGGATGAACCTCGGCGGCCAAACAATGGAGGCCAAAAGAAGTTTCCTAATGAGGTAACAGAGGTAAACATGATTTACATTACCCACATCCCTAAAACGGAGAGGAAGTGCGTACTTCGGGACATCTACGCGTTAGAGCCTGTGGCCCCGAAGTACAATCCATGGTCGGCTTACCCGATCACCTTCGACAAACACGACCATCCGACAAGCATCAGGCATGGCGGATCGGCCGCACTCGTCCTGGACCCGATTGTTGACGGTTTTCATCTGATGCGCGTCCTTATGGACGGAGGGAGCAGCCTCAACTTGATCTATGAGGACACAGTAAGGAAGATGGGGATTGACTCATCTCGGATTAAGCCTAGCAGCACCACCTTTAAAGGTGTAATAGGGGTCAAGGCTCGCTGCACCGGAACCGTGTCCCTGGAAGTAGTATTCGGATCACCCGAGAACTTCAGGAGCGAGGATATAATCTTCGACATCGTACCTTTTCGCAGCGGATACCATGCGCTCCTAGGGCGCACCGCATTCGCCCGCTTCAATGTAGTCCCGCATTACGCTTATCTCAAGCTCAAAATGCTGAGACCCAACGGTGTTATTACATTAAATGGTAACACCGAATGCTCTCTCCGGATGGAAGAGCAGACCGTGGCTTTCGCAGCCGAGGTACAGGCATCTGAGGAGGCATTCCGCGGCGGTAAACGCACCTCCAGCTCTTCGAAGCGTACGCGGGCTACGCCAGTTGACCTCGGACATGCACCTCCCGACCCTAAATAGGGGTACGGTCTCCTCGCGCGCTTCCCTTGGGAGGGGTACTACATCCCCAGGTGTCGGTGTAAAAACCGGCAGACCTCGGGGTAGGGGGTCCCGAGCTGTGGATCTCGGATCGGTGGTAACAGAGACGAGGGAGACGATGTTTACCCAGGTTCGGGCCCTCTCGATGGAGGTAAAACCCTACGTCCTGCTTCTATTTATATTGATGGAGATGTATCAAGTACAGAGTTGATCTACCTCGAGATCGTAATATGTGTCTAACTTCTAGGGTTAGGTGAGCAATATTGCGTTGATGTCCCCTACGGGCTAAACCCTATGGCTTATATACACGCCAGGGAGGGTATCTAGGGTTACAAGGTCGGTATCTAGGAGTAAGGCGGCTGGAAAAATCTTGGAGTGTACTACAAGTCTTCGGTAGAGACAGCCTCGATCACGTCTCCCGTGTGCGGCCTCCGGAGTCCATCTTGATCATGTACGAGGGCACATCGGCCCAACCGAGGAGACGGGCTGACTTGGTTGGCACCCCCTAATCTAGGACACCGTCAGTAGCCCCCGAACTGGTCTTCTACGCCGAGGACGACTTTCAACAAACATCACTTCGGATCTGGAGTCCTTGGCTTAACAAACGAGTTCCACTTTACATTTCGGATTCTCTTAATGGAGTATTGACATCCGTAGTCCAACCGAGCTTGTACCCTGCCCGAAGTGGGTAGATATCTTAGCCACGAAGGCTCGTTGTTCAGGTATGAATGGTCCAATCCGGCCTGACAACTGTATCGAAGAGGCTCGTCCCATGACAGGTCGAGCAGTTACTGCCTCCCCTCCCATAAATCGCGGTTCGAGGCAACTTTTTACTGGCACGTCCCCTCGAGGCAGAGATCGTGCCAGTTTTCTTAGGGATATCATCAAGATTTTGTTTCCCCCCATATGCTCAATGGCATTTTTGATGGCAACCGCGAATTTATCGGCGCAGCAAGGGGGACTCTTGGCCTTTCATAGGCTTATAAGAGCAAAAGGGAGAACAGTGCAATCGCCCAGGCTCCCATTCTCCCCCCACTACTGCTTCGTCTAGCTCTAGCGCCCAGATCCAACCAGCCCGCCTTTCCCTTTCGCGAGCCCAACTCCTCAACCAGCCATGGCCGACACCCTCAAGGGGCACTGGGGCGGCTCCATTGTAACGGCCGCGACCATCTCAGAGCTGTGTAGCATGGGGTATCTGACCCCCGCGATCGCCGCCCGTGCTCCAGCGGTCGGCCAGCTGGTGCCCGCTCCCAACGCCGGGGAGCGGGTGGTCTTCATCCCCCACCTCATCCAAGGCCTGGGGTTCCCGCTGCACCCCTTTGTGCGTGGGGTAATGTACTATTACAGGTTGGATTTCCACCACCTGGCCCCCAACTCCGTTCTCCACCTCGCTGCCTTCATCACGGTATGCGAGGCCATCCTCCGCTGTGAGCCGCACTTCGGCTTGTGGCTGAAGCTCTTCGGGATTAAACCAAAGTCGAGCGGCTCAGATCTCGCGGAGTGCGGAGGGGCCATGATCAGCAAAAACCAGGGGGCCACCTGGTTCTAGGGCACCTTCATCGAAACGGTGAAGGAGTGGTAGAGAGAGTGGTTTTACATCACCGAGCCACTCGCCCCCGGTCAAACCGAGGTCCCGGCCTTCTCAGCCGGGCCTCCCAAGAAGCTCAAGTCCTGGAAGGAGAAGGGCATCGCCTGGGGGAAGCCAAAAGAGGTGGAGACCCTGATCAACAGGATCTTGTGGTGGTCCACCACGGGGAAGGTTGAGCTAGCCGGCATCATCAATGTCATGCTCAACCGCCGCATACTCCCTCTCCAACTTCGGGCTACCCCAATGTGGGCACAGAAGCCCGAGGACATGGACACCATCACCTCCTTCTTCCGCTCCACCTTGGCCGCCATGTGGACGAGGCTCATGAAGCTGGCCAAGGACAAGATCCCCAAGGAAGGGGAGGACCGCGGCCTCGAACACGGCTATGAGCCCCCCCCCCCCCCCCCGGTGAGTGATTCTGCCCTCCCATCATTATTTTTTGCTCATTACACTGAGGAGTAAAGTTTTTACTTGAATCGTCGTGTTTGATGTTTTGCAGAAGTGGTTGGCCTGGGTACAAGGGGTACGATGCCCAGCCCCACTGCCAGAGCAGCTCCCAACTCCCCTGCTCTCGGCGCTTCTGACCGAGGAGCCGTATGTGGTGGCCCCCAAAGGGATGAAGTCCCAGAAGGGGAGGTCAAGCGCTCGGACTCGGGGGACTTCGGTCACCAGGTCCGAAGAGACCCACACCTCCGCCGCCCAAGACGGCGACGCCGAGGAGGATGAGGAGGAGGAGGTTCCCCCTCCAAATGGGAAGAGGTCGGCATTAGAAGACACCGACGTGGGCATGCCGCCGAATTGCCCAAAGAGGCCGAGGTGAGCCTCATCCGAGGCTGCCAACAAGTCGTCGGAGAGGGCCGAGCTCTCCGGCGACTCAGAAGTAGACCTCCTCGCTGGGGGGAGGAAGAAGCCGGCGCCCCGAGGGTAAGTCGTCATCTTTGCATCCTGCCTGTTAATATGACAAGTCATTTCTAAGCAAGGGAAACTTACAAAGGCACCTCTTCTTATGCAGCCCACCGAGGGTAATCCCCAGTGGTTCCTCAAGCGGGTTGCCATCCGCCAGCGGGACTCCGGAGCCCGCTGATCCTCCCCCAATGCATGATGGGCTAGGGGAGGCAACATCCACCTTGGCTCCCGACGTCAACACGACGGGGGCCGACAAGGTGGCCATCACGGCCGAGGTCGACACCTCGGCCCAACAAGACCCGGGGGATAAGCGCCCCGCGGTCATCAAAGAAGGGCTGGGCCAGTCATCGGCCCAGCCGACGTTTACCTCGGCCCCGCCGCCCCAGGTGGAGGCTACCCGGATAGATGTATCTGAGGTCCTCCCTCCTCCCCGGCTAACTGCCCAAGGTCGGACTGGTGCGGGGTGGACCGAAGAGGTGGAGGACGCCCTGAAAGGCACCTCCATCAAGGAAGAGCACCGTGCCTTGATAGGCGCGGCGCGGCGCTACAGGGCTACCGGTCCGCAGGGGCCGGCCTACATGAGGTTTTCAGGAACCTCATGGCAGGTTTTGAGGTATGCTTTCTGCCAGTCTAATTCGTTTATTTGAGCATTTATGAATTATGATTCTTGTCCGAGGACATACGAGTACAGCCAGCTAAACGACTTAGTGAGTGAGTAGCCCCCGAGCCCGAAGTCGTTTTCAAGAAACGGGCATTGGGGTCGTTTGATTAAGTAGGAGCTCGTTAAGTAGCCCCCAGGGCGCTGCTTGAGGCAGCCGTCCTGGAGCCTTTTAGTGTTTTAAATGTTCTTTTTACAATGAGTATCTCTGTTTTTTTGCCAGGTGTCGACCTCGGTTCCGGACTCCATTTCCGAGGCGATCGCGGAGATGAACCGGAAGCTAGAGAGGTCCCTGGAAGAGCTCATCCTGGCGAACCAGAAACTCGAGCAGTCTCAAGGTAAGCAAGTTTAAACTTGCCCTATATTCTAGACGAAGGAGGTATGACATTTTTTGTTAAAAAAACAACTAAGGCCGAACTGTTTTGACAACAGCAGCGTTAGCTGAGCTGGAGACGCTCAAGGCCGAGCTTGAAAGGGCTCGGAAGGAGGTGCGGCAGCAGGAGGCTGCTGCCGCCGCGGCCGAGAAGGCCTGGGCCTCCGAGAAGGCAGCCGGGGAGAAGCACCAAGCGCGGGTGCTGGAGGTCGAGGAGACCCTAAAGGGCGTCTTCGAAGCACGCGACAAGCTTCAGGAGAAGGGGCAACGAACGAAGGAGGATGAAAGCACATTTGCTCCCTTGGTGGTTTTGGTAATTCATAACAACATATATCTCATTGAACTAATGTCCATTCAAGTTAAAGATTTCAGGATGTTCAATGATTGGCATGGCATGGACTAGAGATGTGGAACCCTCAAAATGCTAAGGACAAGGATTGGCAAAAGATCAAGACTCTACATTTTTGGTTTAGTGATCCAAGATCACATTGAGTCCATAGGAAAGCCAATACTATTAAAAGGGGATGAGGTGTTGCTTAATGACCTTTTTGCTCAAGTGCTTAGTGACAGTACTCCTAAACCCTCAACCACTCCCTCTATCCAAATATGTCCAAAACCTACATTCCAACTCGGCCCCACCGAAATTATCTATCCGGCCCCACCGAGTTCACCGAGACTTAGCCACTGCCAAAACCCTAACAAATCGGATCCACCGAAATGGATCTCGGTCCCACCGAGATGGCCTTGCCAACTCTCTGTAATCGTTTGCACTCACTTCGGTCCCACCGAGTTTTGCAAATCGGTCTCACCGAGATGGCTTGCCAAGTCTTTGTTGCCTTATTGCTTCACTTCGGTCCAACCGAGTTGATGCAATCGGTGCCACCGAGATGAGGTTTGCCCTAGCCATTGCACTTCGGTCCATCCGAGTTGTTCCTATCGGTCCCACCGAGATTCCTAAAGTTCATATCGTTTACACAGTTCGGTGCCACCGAGTCTTCTGATTCGGTGCCACCGAGTTGGGTCAAAAGTGTGTAATGGTTGGATTTTGTGTGGAGGCTATATATACCCCTCCACCACTTCCTTCTCTGTAAGGAGAGCCATCAGAACGTGCCTACACTTCCACCATACATTTTCTGAGAGAGAACCACCTACTCATGTGTTGAGATCAAGATATTCCATTCCTACCATTTGAACCTTGATCTCTAGCCTTTCCCAAGTTGATTTCCACTCAAATCCTTCTTCCACCATAGCCAAATCTATGAGGAGTTGTTTGAGTGCTGGGAAGACTATCATTTGAAGCACTAGAGCAAGGAGTTCATCAACAACACACCGTCTATTACCTTTTGGAGAGTGGTGTCTCCTAGATTGGTTAGGTGTCACTTGGGAGCCTCCGACATGATGTGGAGTTGAACCAAGAGTTTGTAAGGGCAAGGAGATCACCTACTTCGTGAAGATCTACCCCAAGTGAGGCTAGTCCTTCGTGGACGTAAGCCATGGTGGAATAGACAAGGTTGCTTCTTCGTGGGCCCTTCGTGGGTGGAGCCCTCTGTGGGTTGAAGTCTCCATCAACGTGGACGTACGATAGCACCACCTATCGGAAGCACGCCAAAAACCACCGTGTCTTCATTGCGTTTGAAATCTCCGATCCCCTCCTTTACATACATATGCAATTGCTTACTTTCCGCTGCTATACTCTTAGAATTGCATGTGTAGGGTGATGCTTGACTTGTATTGTTGCTAAAATCTGCCTACAACTAAAATTGGGAAAAGGTTAGGTTATAATTGGTCAAGTAGTCTAATCACCCCCCTCTAGACATACTTTTGATCCTACAAGTGGTATCAGAGCTTTGGTCTCCGTAAGCCTTGATTTCCATTGCTTTGGTGATCATAGCCTTGGTTTCACTACCTAGGAGAGTATGGCGTCTAGTGAGGGTAACTATCAACGTAGAGGTCCATATTTTGATGGTACAAACTTTGCTAGTTGGAAACATAAGATGAAAATGCATATTCTTGGTCATAACCCCGCCGTTTGGGCTGTTGTTCGTGTTGGCTTGCAAGGTGATTTCTTTGAGGATGGCAAGGAACCGGATCATGAAGCAACCCCGGAAGAATTGAAGATGTTGCAATACAATGCTCAAGCTTGTGACATTCTCTTCAACGGTTTGTGTCCCGAAGAATTCAACAAAATCAGCCGCCTCGATAATGCAAAGGAAATTTAGGATACTTTGGTTGATATGCATGAGGGTACCGAGTCCGTCAAGGAATCTAAATTGGATGTGCTTCAAAGTCAACTTGACAAGTTCAAAATGAAGGATGGTAAAGGAGTCGCTGAGATGTACTCTAGGCTTACTCTCATCATAAATGAGATTGTCGGCTTAGGAAGTGAAGAGATGACCGACAAATTCATCATCAAGAAGATACTTAGAGCTTTGGATGGAAAATATGATACCGTTTGCACATTGATCCAAATGGTGCCAAATTACAAAGATCTCAAGCCCACGGAAGTCATTGGAAGGATTGTTGCTCATGAAATGTCACTCAAGGACAAAGAGGAGCTACACAACAAATCAAGCGGTGCTTACAAAGCCTCAACCGATGCTCCAACAACTTCAAGTGACAAGCTAGTATCCAATGAAGAGATTAGCCTAATGGTGAAAAGATTCAACAAGTTCTACAAGAACAAAGGGAAAGAAAGAAGCTCTAGATCAAGACACTATGAGAGAAGATCATCAAGTCGTGACCGTAATTGCTACAATTGTGGAAAGCCCGGACACTATTCCAATGAGTGTATGGCTCCCTACAAGAAAAGAGACGAATCACCAAGAGGAAGACATAGAAGAGATGAATCACCTCATAAGGAGAGAAGGAGTAGAGATGATCGTTATGAACGAAGACACTCTCGAAGAAGCAAGGATTCAGAGAGGAAGGACAAGTCATCCAAGAGCTACACAAGAAGAAGACATCAAGCTCATGTTGGTGAATGGGTTTCCGGCTCCGACTCCGACAACCACTCCGAGAGAAGTTATCACTCCAACTCCGACTATAGTCAAGATGAAGGTGTTGCCGGACTTGCTCTTGTGTCATCCAACTCCTATGATCTATTTGACTCACCAAATGAAGGAATTGGAAGATGCTTCATGGCAAAAGGCCCCAAGGTATCACACCCCGAGTATCTTGATTTCAATAGTGATGAAGATGATTTGCTTGGTGATGATGATTTACTTGTTGATAAGGCTAGTGATGTGAGCTATAATGAAAATGCTAGTAATTATGATAGTCAAGAGGAAACGAGTGACAATGCTATGAAGGAGATTGAGCGTCTAACTAAAGAACTAAATGCTCTTAAGTTAGCTCATGAAACAACTCAAGAGGATCATAGAGAACTTCTAAGAACTCATTAGAAGCTACGCTTCGAGAAGCTGAATTTAGAGCAAGAGCATGAGTTTCTTAAAGCTATCAATGATGATCTTCGAAAGAAGAGTTCTTCATATCTTGCCAAGCGTTTACTCTTGTCTACCTTTATGCCACAAGTTAAATCTAAGCAAACTAGCAACAAGGGTAAAAATGGTTCTACCTCTAGCAGTAACAATAACAATGCTAAATCCAATGTTGTTGCTTCTAGTAGTTCTATTGATTCCACTAATGATTCTCTTAGCCAAGTTACACTTGAGCAAGAAAATATGCTATTGAAAGTAATTATAGAAAAAGGTGTCTACAAGAGCCTTGCCGGGAGTAAGCAATTTGAGGAAATTGTACGCAAGCAAGGAAGGCACCGAAAGAACCAAGGTGTTGGTTTTGAACGAAAGTTCAATGCCAATGGAGTTGAGTGGGAAGAAGATCGATACCCCAAGACGAAGTTTGTTCCTCAACAAGAGAAGTATGATCCTACTTCCATCAAGGGAGCACAAGCTCAAGAAGATCTTCCACCACAAGACCACAAGCTAAAAGGCAAGGACAAGCTTCAAGAAGACATTGATTCATTTGAAGAAGCTCCTCAAGCCATGGTCATGTGGGTTCCCAAGACTTCATCAAGTTCTACTTCATCAAGTGCTACTACAACTCCAAGGATTCCCATCAAGTTGATGTGGGTCCAAAAGAAGAAGAACTAGAGAGTTCTTGAGGGTGACTCCGCCAACAAACTTCACTCATATTCTTTATGGCAAGAACTTGTGCAACCAACTTCCACATTTTGCACTAGTTCATAGAGTCACAAACCCTCTTGTTGGTAAGACAAGGGACAAGGTATTCAATGCATTCATGGACATCATCATATGTGTATTTCACTCTATGTCTATGGATATCCTTGTATGTTCCTTGTGTGGGACTAACCCATGTAGGTATTGAAAGCACGAAACTCCAAAGGATTGCTCCCAACTCTTGATGGTCTACATCAACATTGAGCATCCACATCTTCAACATCTACATGAAGTCATCATCGACAAAACCCAAGGTTAGTTCATCCCTCTTAGGGGGGATATCACATCTAGGGGGAGCTTTGCTCTAAACAATTGAGCTAAAGAAACTCTAATGGTGTGAACACATTAATGCTTTATGTAAAAGTGGCAACCCCGCTTGTGCTTAAACGATGAGTATGACCTATGATCAAATGTTCTCATTTGGCTCCTAAGTCAATATACTCATATATAGATGACCTAGTCATCCCCATTGCTTGATAGATGCTAGAATTGGTTGTGCATGTTTGACACATATTTCATTTGCAATCTTATTGTGTGAGCATGTTCGTTTGCATGTTTTCATCATTCGAGGACATCCATTTGTTGTTTTGATTGTCTTGGTTTTTCTGGCCAAGTGGATGTACAAGAATGCCTAAGTACCTTCTCTAGCTATCTATGCTTTCTTGTCTCAAATTCTATTCTTGCTGCATCACAAAAATTGAACAAGTCATTTTCAGACCCTCCGGGTGAGGAGCACTCGGAGCAACCGATCTGAAAGGGCTGGACCTCCAAAACCTTCTAAATGATTTCGGCCGAACCAACTAACTCAAACTCGGTCCAACCGAAATCACTTAGACTGATCTAGGTTTTCCATCTCGGTGCTACCAAGTTGAACCATTTCGGAGCCACCGATGTGCTAATCTGCATGCAGTTACACATATCGATGCCACTGAGTTGTTCAACTCGGCGCCACCGACAGCGTATGGGTATATATATCGCGCGGACCGAACGGTTGAAATTTCTCGACCTCACTCGTTCCTGCACCCCGTTGCTGCCGTCGCCCTCGTCTCCGGACTTCGCCGTCGTCTCCAGCGTGCCCTCGCCGCCGGATTCCGCCGCCGTCAATGGCAATCTTCACCGCCGTTGCCGCCGTAGAGAGTCTCCACCGAGTTAGGGTTAGATTCGATCCCTCTCGTGCTCCCATTTCCGATTCAATGCACGATTGGACTGCCTGAATTCATGCCACGGATTGAGAACTCCTGTTACACTGCAAACTCCGTAGATTAGATGCGAGTAAAATTTTTAGGTTTAAGTTTTCGCCGAATGCATCTCGGACCGACCGATTCAAAATTTTCGGTCCTACCGATTTGGCCTCTGGCCATAGCACTAGTACGTCTCGGTGCCACCGAGTTGTACGAATCGGTGAGACCGAAAGTAAAGTCTCAGTGAAACCCTAGCATCTCGGAGCCATCGAAACCCATCTCGGTCTGACCGAAATGGCGTGTAAGGTTTCTGTAGAGTGCTTTGGTATCACTGAGATGATCAACTCGGTCCATCCGAAATGCCTTCTGTGAAAACATGAAACTAAGAGTTGAACTCAATTTTTAAGAAAAACTTCTGCTTTTTGTGATGACTCATCTACTCTGCCCATACCCATCTATTCACAGGGTCAGCTCAGCAAGATGTCATATTCCAGTGACAGCCAGAACAGGTCTGAACAGCATGCAGAACTTAGTGAAGGGTCAAGCCCTGCTGAGAGTTTCTATGAGGGAGAGAGGAGCTCTCCAGATCTTCCTAAGGCAGCCACTAGAACAAGGAAGAAGAAAACCTCAGACAGTGAGGATGAAGATTTTGTTGCTAGTGCAGCAGCAACAAAGAAGAAGAGAATGGTGCTTGCTAAGGAATATAGCACCAAGCCTACATCTGCCAAAGAGAGGACTGCCGTGAGGAAAGTTCCAAAGCAGACTATGCAATTCACTCTTAAAGAGCCTAGTGACACTGAACCAGCTGCTAAGAAGAAGAGAGCTAGGAAGACTACAGCTCAAGTGCTTGGAAGGCCCTCCATGAGGACTGATGAGGAGGAGGAGGAGGAACCTACTGCTGATGCACCTCTAGCCAAGGCACAAAAGCTTATGTCTGATGCAATCAGGACTGCTGCCCCCACCAAGTCCAAACCAAAAGCTCCAGCACCCAAGAGGTCAACCAGGAACATATCAGCTGCTGAAAAGAACAAGGCCCCAGTGCCTGAGGCAAATGTTGATGAAGAGCCACCAGTGCTCAGGAAATTGAAGCCCAAGATACCAGAACATGATGATGCACACCCAATTGCAGGAAACATGATGCTGAGGAAGGATAAAGGACTGCGTCAGTGGAGACTGTCAGATCCTTATGCTGCAAGGAGGAAGACAGCTTGTGACTATCGCTTTCACACTCGTGAACAACAGGATTTCTATGAAACAGTTCTGTTGGACAAGAAGCCCGTTGTTAGTGACATGAAATGGGTGGATTGGGAATACATTGACGAGAACGAGGATTACTTCCCCCACGTCCATGAGAGCTTCAGGATTGCAAGAGTTGATGACTTAGTCGGAAAGAAGTTGACCAAGTGGACTGATGAGATGGTCATGCAGTTTTACTCTACTGCTCACTTCTATCCAGATGGCCGAATTGTGTGGATGACTGAGGGTATCAGGTACCAGTCAACCATCTCTGAGTGGGCAAGTCTTCTTGGTGCTCCCAAGGAAGAGGACGATGACTATGATATCTATGCCAAGCTCAAGATGGATCACAACTCCATGGCCAACATGTACACTGCTATCCCCCAGAAGGACATTGAGACTCATAAGCTTGGATCAGTGAAGCATCTGCTCCCAGGACTGGCCACCACGAACACAATCTTGCGGTACACTTTGTTACCCAAGTCAGGAGATGACAAAATGATTCATGGCCACTCCATCAATTTGCTGCATTTGTTTGATACACCTCGGAAATTTAAGGTGATGAGCCTGGTAGTGGAAACTATCAAGAGGACTGCAGCTGATCAGAAGAGATCATGCGGATATGCTCCACATATTCAGATTTTGATCAATTCCAAGGTTGGAACTAGCACATACCTTCTTGATCGAGAGCATTTGCCTTTGCGTCCAGAGTTTGAGGACAATGTGATTGTGATGGATCCTTCACATCCCACTTCTGCACAAGCTCGAGAGAAGATCCGCAAAGCCAAAGAAGCAAAAGCAGCCAAGGAGGCAACAGCTCCCAATGCTCCAGTTGCAAATCTTAAGTCTAAGGCTGACCAAATGACATATCTGCTTGAAGCCACCCTGAGGATTGAGAGAAGTCTGGCCAACCTCACCCAGCACCAGGCTAGCTTAGAGCGGATAATCGAAACTAAATTTCATGATCTACATGTCAAGGTCACAGAAATCCAGACTACCGTGGAGAAGCTGCAGAGTGATGTTGATGCTGTCAGGACAGCCCCATCAGATGACAGTGGAGATGATAGACCAACCACAGAGAGATTCCAGACAGTGCCTAGGGCAGCTAGGTCTGTTGCAGTGCCCGTTGTGGATCCACGAACCACAGACTCTGCACCTGCTGCTGCTGCCACCGTGCCACCACCGGTCTCCACTCAACCAGCCCAGCAGACATCCGTAGAAGCCTTCGCGGATGCTCTTCTCTCAACGCCGTCTACGCACACCAGAGCTGCCAGCAGGAAATCGCCTTCAGGAGCTTCGGAGGACCGTGCTTAGAGTGTCGATTAGTCCTATACCCATTCGATCTTTTTGGTACTTGTTGCCAAAGGGGGAGAATTTGTATAGATCATAGGCTTCGAGAGAGAGTGTTTTGGTCATTGTTTTTCTCTCGTGAGTTCTTTTGCTACTATTTGCTTGTTGGTACTTTGTTTGATGTGTGTACTTGCTACAGTGTCTATGAGATATCATGTCGTTTATGGTTGTGATTGGTCATACTATGCTTATCTATTGTGATGATCTATGCTCATCTCTATCATTATCTTGTATGATCACTCACTTATGTTGGTCATGCGTGCTTGCTATTCCAATCATATCATTTTGTGCGCTCCACCAAGATGTATGTGACATGGAAGAGTGACCCATGAGCCTAATCGATTGTGCATTTGCATTCAAATGCAAATCTTTAATAATGCACAAATTTAGGGGGAGCTCTTGCTTATCACATACTTCTCAAAGCGACAATGTATTTCATTCATTTAATCATTTGTCGAAGCTTTGATCTATATGTTGTCATCAATTACCAAAAAGGGGGAGATTGAAAGCACATTTGCTCCCTTGGTGGTTTTGGTAATTCATAATAACATGTATCTCATTGAACTAATGTCCATTCAAGTTAAAGATTTCAGGATGTTCAATGATTGGCATGGCATGGACTAGAGATGTGGACCCCTCAAAATGCTAAGGACAAGGATTGGCAAAAGATCAAGACTCTACATTTTTTGGTTTAGTGATCCAAGATCACAATGAGTCCATAGGAAAGCCAATACTATTAAAAGGGGATGAGGTGTTGCTTAATGGTCTTTTTGCTCAAGTGCTTAGTGACAGTACTCCTAAACCCTCAACCACTCTCTCTATCCAAATATGTCCAAAACCTACATTCCAACTCAGCCCCACCAAAATTCTCTATCTGGCCCCACCGAGTTCACCGAGACTTAGCCACTGCCAAAACCCTAACAAATCGGATCCACCGAAATGGATCTCGGTCCCACCGAGATGGCCTTGCCAACTCTCTGTAATCGTTTGCACTCACTTCGGTCCCACCGAGTTTTGCAAATCGGTCCCACCGAGATGGCTTCCAAGTCTCTGTTGCCTTCTTGCTTCACTTCGGTCCAAAGTTGATGCAATCGGTGCCACCGAGATGAGGTTTGCCCTAGCCATTGCACTTCGGTCCATCCGAGTTGTTCCTATCGGTCCCACCGAGATTCCCAAAGTTCATATCTTTTACACAGTTCGGTGCCACCGAGTCTTCTGAATCGGTGCCACCGAGTCTTCTGAATCGGTGCCACCGAGTTGGGTCAAAAGTGTGTAACGGTTGGATTTTGTGTCGAGGCTATATATACCCCTCCACCACTTCCTTCTCTGTAAGGAGAGCCATCAGAACGTGCCTACACTTCCACCATACATTTTCTGAGAGAGAACCACCTACTCATGTGTTGAGATCAAGAAATTCCATTCCTACCATTTGAACCTTGATCTCTAGCCTTTCCCAAGTTGCTTTCCACTCAAATCCTTCTTCCACCATAGCCAAATCTGTGAGGAGTTGTTTGAGTGCTGGGAAGACTATCATTTGAAGCACAAGAGCAAGGAGTTCATCGACAACACACCGTCTATTACCTTTTGGAGAGTGGTGTCTCCTAGATTGGTTAGGTGTCACTTGGGAGCCTCCGACATGATGTGGAGTTGAACCAAGAGTTTGTAAGGGCAAGGAGATCGCCTACTTCGTGAAGATCTACCCCGAGTGAGGCTAGTCCTTCGTGGACGTAAGCCATGGTGGAATAGACAAGGTTGCTTCTTCGTGGACCCTTCGTTGGTGGAGCCCTCCGTGGACTCGCGCAGCCGTTACCCTTCGTGGGTTGAAGTCTCCATCAACATGGACGTACGATAGCACCACCTATCGGAACCACCCCAAAAACCACCGTGTCTTCATTGCATTTGAAATCTCCGATCCCCTCCTTTACATACATATGCAATTGCTTACTTTCCGCTGCTATACTCTTAGAATTGCATGTCTAGGGTGATGCTTGACTTGTATTGTTGCTAAAATCTGCCTACAACTAAAATTGGGAAAAGGTTAGGTTGTAATTGGTCAACTAGTCTAATCACCCCCCTCTAGACATACTTTCGATCCTACAGAGGAGCTCGAGAAGCTTCAACGTGCCCACTCCGAGCTCAAGACTTCGGCCCGAGCTGACCGCGAGGTGCTCCAGTAAGTGGAGCAAATTGCCTCAGGTAAGATATTTTTCCTGCAGTGTTCGTTTGGCAGCAAAGGGCGTGTCGAGCTCACCCAGTTATGGCATTCCACAGAGGCCTTTGCAGATCTGTCGCAGAGCACGGCGGATGCAGTGGCATACTTCGGCCAGCTGGCGGGCCACGAGGCGGAGAAGGCCTTCTGGGGGTAGTTTCTAGGGTCGCCGTCCGCGCAGCTACTGAATCATCGAGTGAAGCAGCTGGTGGAGCTGTTTCGCATGATGAGGCCGGCGCTCCAGGACCTCTGCATCGCGCTGTGGCCTGCCGAAGCCATGCCGAAGAGCCTCTTCGGCCTTACGGCCCGTCTCCGAGACGCCGTGCCCTGCGTGGATTGCTGGAAAAGGTCCACGTGCTTCGAAGGGGCGCGGAGGGCGTACGCTTGCGTGAAGACGCACTTCCACAAGGTTGATGCGGAGACATGTGCCGCGGGTCCTCCTGTCGACAAGCCATGCACCGCCGAGCAGTTCTTCACCGAGGTGGAGGCGGGAGCTCGGACCACAGAAGCCATGTGTCCCAAAGACACTCTGTATTTCTAGATGATACTTCGGAATGCCAGAGTGTGTGATGTAAAAACTTTATCTTTCGTTGAATGAAAATGGCTTGAAATTCCATGTGTGTTGTTTGATAATTAATTTTTCCTCCGATATGACTGTTTAAAATGAGAGTGGCCAGCCGTCGGCTTCAGCCCCAGTTTAGGTCATACAAAGGGTGTTCCTTAAGGCACACTGGACCCTTAGCCGACGTCTCGGTACCCGGAGGCGGTCGCTGCCTCATAGGAACTAGGCAATCGTACTACAGCGGCTTGATATCTTTCACTTAGTCATAGGAGTTTGACTGTGGGGGCTGATGACCAGCCCCCGGTGTGGGAAGTGTTCGGCCAAGTCGGCCGAGGTCTAGGCCATAGCACACTTCGGCTAGGAATGAAAGCCCTTCGTTTAACACGGGTGATCTCTATCGTCACATCGCTTGACGCGGTCTTCGGATGGCAGACCAGTTTACGCCTACCTAGATAGTCAGTTTTCGGCTTTCTCCACTGAGGTGCCATGCCAATTGACCTGGCAGCGCAATCGCAGTGGTTCTCCCGTTACACCCTTAGCCGAATTCATCGTAAACATAAGGGGTACACGTAGGAGCCGGGCAACCCAACTATTGACCAAAATCTAGGTTCGAAACTGATGCATATAAGGCCAAAATCCGAGATGCCGAATACCTTAGACTTTGTTATACAATTGCATCTTTTTAGAGAACTTCTTCGTCCCAGAGGGGCTATGCTAATAAAGAAATACGATAGAGACCTTGAAGGGGCATAGTTTCTTTATTTCATAATATCAATCGTGTACATGCCCAGCTGTGACGAGAGTAATTGAAAGAGTACAATGTAAATGGTAAAGAAGGAAGAGGAAGAAACAGGTCGGATAATTGCTAACAGATTTTAAAGAATCTGGGCTGCTACCTGCCGCACGTCTGCATTTCCGAACTGTTGACCAGATCTTCAGCATTGATGGTGAGGAATTTGTGAAGGTTGATGCCCTTCCGGCCCTTTATACACTTTAAGTGTTTGATTGACCGAGTTCCTTTAAAGGAGGTGTTGCCGAAGTCACTCTGTGGTTAAAACCACATAGACGTAGTCATGTTTGGCTATTTCTTTTACAGATACTTGCCTGTGCAGGGGCTCTAAGCCACGTCTTTGATTGGTTGATCCGTGCCGACGTTTGGGTAAGTGTTCTGGCTCCTCGACGTCCCAGGGAATCTTTAATGCGAAATTATGCACTCTGGGGACGTAGTGCCCACTCCAGAGAGGGCACACGAGGAGCCCGCATCCCTATTTCGGGTGCGGGGGTACCTGGCCGAGGTCGATTTGTGCAGCCCGGGCGCGCTTCAAAGAGCGGGCGGCGTGTTTATCGCTGCGGGCTGCCTCCTCGGACGCTTGAACCTCGGTTGCAAAAGCCGCGGTCTGTTCCTCTGTCCGGAATGAACGTTCTGTGTTACCATTGACTGTGATAACGCCGTTAGGTCCCGGCATTTTGAGCTTGAGGTTAGCATAATGCGGGACTGCATTGAAGCGCGCGAAGGTTGTGCGCCCTAAGAGCGCATGGTATCCACTCCGGAAGGGTACGATATCGAAGATTAACTCCTCGCTTCTAAAGTTTTCGGGCGAACCAAAGACTACCTCTAGGGTAACCGTTCCGGTACAGCGGGCTTCGATGCCCGGAATGACACCTTTTGAAGGTGGTTGAGCTCAGTTTGATCCGAGATGAGTCGATGCCCATCTTCCGAACTGTGTCCTCGTAGATGAGGTTGAGGCTGCTTCCACCGACCATCAGGATGCGCGTTAGGTGATAACCATCAACAATAGGGTCCAGGATGAGTGCCGCTGATCCGCCATGCCTGATGCTGGTCGAATGATCGTGCTTGTCAAACGTGATCGGATAAGCCGACCATGGGTTATACTTCGGGGCGACGGGCTCTAGCGCGTATACATCCCGAAGCACACGCTTCCTCTCCCTTTTAGGGATGTGGGTGACGTAGATCATATTGACCTTTGTTACCTCATCAGGAAATTTCTTTTGGCCTCCATTATTGGGCCGCCGAGGTTCATCCTCGTCTTCGCTGCGGTGTTGGGTTTTACTCTGACCCTCTGCCGCTATCTTGCTGGCTTGTTTAAAGACCCAGCAATTCGTATTAGTGTGGGTTGCTGGTTTTTCCTGAGTACCATGAATCCCACATGGGCGGTCCAGGAGCCTATCAAGCTGGCTAGGTCCGTCTTTGTTCCCTTTAAAGGGTTTTCTTTTCTGTCCGGATTTAGATCCGGTGAACCCTACGTTGACTGCAGCGTCTTCAGTGTCACTTCTGCCATTTTTGTACCTGCGCTTATTTTGTTGCGTTGGGTTTTCCATTGGCGTTGCGAGTTTCCGAGGTGCCTGCCTCGCTGTTATGAGTACTGCGGGCAAGCCAGCTGTCCTCTCCCGCACAAAAGCGAGTCATTAGTGAGGTCAGGGCCGCCATGGTCCTCGGCTTATCATGGCCGAGTTGGCGAGCCAACCATTCATCTCGGATATTGTTTTTAAAGGCGGCTATGGCCTCGGCTTCGGAGCAGTCTATGATCTGGTTCTTCTTGGTGAGGAACCTGTTCCAGAATTTCTGGGCAGATTCGCCTGGCTGCTGGGTGACACGGCTGAGGTCATCAGCGTCAGGAGGTCGGACATATGTGCCCTGGAAGTTTGCTCGAAAAGCGTTTTCTAGGGCCTCCCAGCTGCCGATAGAGTGAGGAGGGAGGCTGTTAAGCCAATGCCTCGCCGGCCCCTTTAGCTTGAGCGGCAGATATTTAATGGCATGGAGATCATCTCCATTGGCCATGTGTATATGCAGGAGGAAATCTTCAATCCAAACTGCTGGGTCCGTGGTGCCATCGTATGATTCTATATTGATGGGCTTAAATCCTTCTGGGAATTGATGTTCCATCACCCTGTCTGTGAAGCAGATTGGGTGAGCCGGACCTCGAGACCGAGGAGCATCTCATCGGAGGTCAGGAGAAAGCCGTGAGTAGGCTTGATCTCGGGCACGGCCGTTCCTGTCCACCCAGGCATCGTAGCCGTCGAGCCCAGCGGGCGCACGTCCCCTTGATCCGTAGATGGACCGAGGGGGAGCCCTATTTTCCTCAATGCGATGTCTAGCATCGTGAGGATCTAGGTAGTCCACGGGGTCTTTGCCATAACGGCGTGAAGGTGGCCGTTCACTGAGGTCTTCTCGTCTTGGCCTGTCCCGGCCTCTAGGGGGCCGGTCGGGGTCGTCAGCGAGCTCCTCGTCGAACTTCGGTAAGAGACGCCGATGTGGGTATGATTTCGGCGCACTATGGCATCGGTTCTCCATGTCTTGCTCGGCGGAGAGCACTTCGATCCACTTTTCATTTAGCGCATCGGTATTGGCCTGTAGCTGCTGCTGCTTGCGCTTTATGCTCCGGGCCGTCGCGACGAGGCGTCGCCGGAAGCGCTCTTGTTCAAAAGGGTCTTCGGGGACGATGTAGTCCTCGGTACCGAGGCTCTCGTCCTCCTCGGATTCCGGCATGTAGTTGTCATCGGCCCCTTCAAAAAGGTCATCGGGATCGGAGTTCCTAAGAAGCCGGTCCGGAGTGTTGTTCCTTACTGCGGAGGCTTGAACGTCCTCCTCATGGTTACCGGCATCGCCGTCCTCCGCGTCGCCGTTATTGGCTATCACGTCATTGCCACTAGGTTCCCCATTATTGCCCCTTCGGCGCCTTCACCGACATCTTGGAGGGGATTTGGGGGTGTCGACCATGTCAACATCGTAGGTGGACGTGGCGATCCACCTGCCCGCGTTTACCGGGGGCAAGGTGTTCTCGATGGGGCCATCAGCATCTTCCTCCATGTCTGAGGCTTTGCCGTAGTCCAACACGTTGGTTAAATCATCGATCGTGGCGACTAGGTGGGTGGTGGGTGGGATGTAAATTTCCCTATCGTCGGCTTTAAGTCCGATCTGATTGTAAACCGAAGTCTTGCTGTCCGAGATGAACATGCTCCGGATGCGGTCAAGCAGCTCATCAAGGTGAGATAACTCTTCGGGATTCATGGATGCGCCATAGGCAGGGCTGACTCGAAGTACACCCGGCGTGTAACCGGATGCGTTTTCAGAGCGAACGGAATCTGAACATAATTCCGGGTTCTGCGCCGAAGTCAGTTCTGGCACCAGCGTAATTTCGGGAGTGGGAGCCGGATCTATCTCCGGACTGGCGATCGGGGAGAGACTGGCCGGAGTGGTGGCGTCAGGGGTCTCAAGAGGCGCCGTGACAGAGTTCGGTTCCGGAGTCGAGCCTCTAGAACCGGCCGAGCTCTCGATCCGGCCGGGAGTCCATCCCGATAGGATGAGTTCGCCACGGGAGTCCGTAGTGTACTCATGGCCACCGAAAGTCACGATCCGACCTGGGGCAAAATACCATGCTGCCAAAGACGAAAAGCTGGCCGGGGGCATAAACGTCCCCGTGGCCGTTGGCGCAGTTGATCTGCAGGTGAGCCATCGATCCTTCTAGTGATCACACAGCGGGACTCTCAATGAAAGCACCAGTGTCGGTGTAAAAACCAGCAGACCTCGGGGTAGGGGGTCCCGAGCTGTGGATCTCGGATCGGTGGTAACAGAGATGAGGGAGACGATGTTTACCCAAGTTCGGGCCCTCTCGATGGAGGTAAAACCCTACGTCCTGCTTTTGTTTATATTGATGGAGATGTATCAAGTACAGAGTTGATCTACCTCGAGATCGTAATATGTGTCTAACTTCTAGGGCTAGGTGAGCGATATTGCGTTGATGTCCCCTACGGGCTAAACCCTATGGCTTATATACACGCCAGGGAGGGTATCTAGGGTTATAAGGTCGGTATCTAGGAGTAAGGCGGCTGGAAAAATCTTGGAGTGTACTACAAGTCTTCGGTAGAGACAGCCTCGATCACGTCTCCCGTGTGCGGCCCCCGGAGTCCATCTTGATCACGTACGAGGGCACATCGGCCCAACCGAGGAGACGGGCCGACTAGGTTGGCACCCCCTAATCCAGGACACCATCACCAGGGTGCACAACTTCGCACTAAAAATTCCCTGGGTCGCCGAGGAGCCAAAATAACGGAAACGTCGGGTCGGCTAGACCGAGCAGCGAGGAAACCTTGGGCTTGCACGTCGGTAGGCTTCTGTCAAAGAGTTAGCCAAACACTAGCATACCCATGTGGCTTTAACCACACAACTAACAGCTGCAGACCTCTTCGAAGGGCTTGACCAACGAAGGCATCAAGCGCATACTTGGCCGAAGTTGCATGCTACCAATATCAACCCTCGCTATCAATGAGGACGAGCTGGTCAACAACATGGAGATGCAGACGTGCGGCAGGAAGCAGCCCGGGCTGATAGACCCGATGACAAGATTCGCCCTATTTTTTCTTTTAGATTCTCCTTCATTATCTTTACTCGCATTGTATCTTGTTTAGTTCCTCTCATCAAAAGTTCGGCGTGCAAAGCTTGGTTACATGAAATAAAGAAATTGTGCCCATAAAGGTCTTTAAACGTATTTGCTTACAAGCACTGCCCATGAACTATGAGAACATCTCTATGATACAATTGCTAAAGGGCCTCGATTTTACACCCTGAAAAACAAAGTCCAAAGTACTCGGCGTCTCAGATGTTGCATTATATGCATCAGTTTCGAACCTAGATTTTGGTCAATAGTTGGGTTGCCCGGCTCCTATGTGTACCCCTTACGTTCCCGACAAATTCGGCTAAGGGTGTAACGGGAGAACCACTGCGATAGTGCCGCCAGTTTAACTGACAGGGCGCCTCAGTGGAGAAAGCCAAAAACTGACTATCTAGGTAAGCGCAAACTGATCGGCCATCTGAAGACCGCGTCAAGCGACGTGTCATTAGAGATCATGTAAGTGCATCTAGTGCCACCCTTTGTTGGTTTTGGAGTATTGAAGACAAACTTGGTTGTGGGACTAATGTGTTTGTGAGATTCACAGGAGAACACAGGTAGAAGTCCCTATTGATTCGGTTTACCCATCAAAGATGACCCCTAAAAATGTATGAAGACATTGAAGACAATGGTGGTTCACGAAGACATCCGTGTTGAAGATAATGGCTCTTGAAGACATTCACTTGAAGCCAATGGAACACTAAGACTTAGTCTTTTGGTAGTTTCATTTTTTGCTTTCTTGAGTCATAGGAACCACCATACTGTTAAGTGGGGTCGAGGTAAACGATGTCAGAAACTGACGTGATGCTCAACCCAAATCCTTTGTCTTCGAGCGAAGACAATTGAGAGAAAACCTCTTCCAGAGTTGGTTGAGTCAGCTTTGCTTGGAGCCCAAGTAAAGTTGCCGCGTGTGTTGGGATTCGACTGTTAGACACGTGTCAGCTTCCCTATGACCCAAGGTCATTTCGGACATATCATGTCGGGTTGCCTCCTGGCTATAAATAGCCACCCCCTACCACCATAAATTGGTGGCTGCTCAGAGTTAGTGCACGGCTTTTGTCATTTGAGAGCAACCCAACTCGAAGCCTTTGAGAGAGAATCCTTGCGAGGACAAAACCCAAAACACCCAGAGCCCAAAGTGATTGAGCATCACTGAAGACATTCTGTTTTGAGTGAACCAAAGACTTATTACACTTGAAGACTGTGATCTTCCAGCCGGTTAGGCGTCACGTTGTGAGCATCCAAGAGTCATTATGGATTGCCGGTGAATGAAGTCTGTGAAGGTTTGGAAGTCTACCTTGAAGACTTACCAGAGTGATTGGGTGAGGTCTAAGTGACCTTAGCTCAAGGGGAATAAGGTGAAGACGTGGTCTTCTGAGTTCAATCTCAGCCTCCCTAACCAGACGTACAATTGTCACAGCAGTTGGAACTGGTCAAACAAATCATTGTCTTCCCCAAGCTCCTGGTTCTATCCTTTCTCTTCCTTACTTACTGTTTTGAACTGTGAAGCCTTTGCATGCTTGTCTGTGTTTGAAGATATTCCCTAAAGCCATTCATCTGTTTACTCATTTATCTTCATACTTCTTGTGTTTATGTTCAACGCATGCTTGTATGTATGATGTCTATGCTTGTCATATCTGTTCATCTTATTGATAGGCTTTGCTAGTTCTCATCCTGCTTCCGCTTACTTCGAAGACATTGCCTATTTTTGAAGCCTTTAATAAAAATCACCTATTCACCCCCCCTCTAGTCGATAACTAGCACTTTCAATTGGTATCAGAGCAAGGTGCTCCCTTGTTCTATGTGATTCGGTTTAACCACCTGGAGTTTTAGCTATGTCGACTGCAGGGATAATCAAGGTTTCCGCTGCGTGCCCCGTCTTCGATGGCACTAACTATCCCTACTGGAAGAATAAGATGCGAATGCATCTTGAAGCCATTGACAACGACCTCTGGTATGTCGCCAAGACTGGTGTCCCCAAGGTCAGTGAAGGCATCACCGCTGCTGATGTGAAGAGGTTCGCGCAACTGGACTCGACAGCCAAGAATATCATCTGTGGTCACCTGACCCAAGGACAGTATGGTTGTGTGAGTGCACTGGAGTCTGCGAAGCTAGTCTGGGACTGGCTCTCCAAGGTCAACGAGGGCGTCTCATCTCAACGCGACTCCCGAATTGATGTACTTCGCTATCTCTTCAACTGTTTCAAGAGGCTCGAGAATGAAAATGGTCAGCTCACCTTCGATCGTCTCACTGATATCACCAATGAGCTTCATGCTCTGGGCGGCACTAACATCACCAAGCATGAAGTTGTGAAGAAGCTACTGAGGTCTCTTGACAGTTCGTTTGACACCTTATCACTGATGATTCAAGAGCGCCATGATTTCAAGCAATTGGATCCTGCCGATATACTTGAGAGGCTCAATACACATGAGTTCTAGCTATCTGAGAAGAGAGATATCTATGGTCCCAGCTATGGACGTTCTCGCGCTTTGAAAGCAAAGGTTGTATCTTCATCTGAAGACTCTGACTGCTATTCCGATGGTGCTGAAGACATTGGCAGAGAGCTTGCAATGCTTGTGAAGAAGTTCCAGAAGTTCACCAAGAAGAACCATTTTGGAAAGTCTTCAAAGTATGATTCCAAGAAGGATGAGGCTTACACTCGTGACTACAAGAAGAGAACTTGCCACAAATGCAAGAAATCAGGTCACTACATTGCTGATTGTCCTCAATGGGAAAATGAATCAAAGAAGAAGAAGAAGAGCAAGGACTATGACTCTGACGACAAGAAGAAGAAGAAACATTCAAAGTCTTCATCAAAGTCTTCATCGCATAAAAGAAGTTCCTCCAGCAAAGCTCGTACATTCATCGGCAAGGAAATGGATTCAGAAGAGGAGTCTGCTTCAGAGGAGGTGGTGGAGGAGTCAGAGGAGGAGTCAGACTCAGGCGTAGCAAGCCTGGCTTTGGCTTCAGCATTTGTCGCCTAGTCCATCTTAAGCACTGAAGACAATGACCACATCACCGACACTAATGACGACGACGGCGACTCTGCTCCTGCCTACTGCTTCATGGCAAGAGGCGCTAAGGTAACTTCTCGCGCTGCCTACTTTGAAACTTCAAGTGAAGATGACTCTGAATGTGAATCCAAACCTAGCTATAAGACACTTGCTAAAATTGCAACTGAGCAACAAACTGCTATGGAAAAGATTCAAAAACTGCTAGACAAAAGCGATGATCTGTTGGACGAGGAGATGAATCGAAGTCAATCCTTAATTGAAGACATAAAAAATCTTCAAGTCAAGTATGACGAGCTCCTAAGTCGTCATGATACCCTCTCATCTGATCACGAGAAGCTCTCCTATGAATATCTTCAAAGGAAGCAAGAGCTTGAGAAGCTGAGAGCGTCTCATGATGATCCTCGAACAGAAAACGATTCACTACTCGCTCAACAGATCAGTACTACTCAGGATGAATTTGTGCCACCTTGCTTGAAATGCCTTGAGCATGATAACGCTAACTCTTCTGCTGAATGTTCCACTGTTTCTGAATCTACAATATCTTCAACTGTTGATGTGGCCACTAACCCCTCATCTGAGGAAGCCATAGCTCTTACTGATGAGAATGCCAGGTTGAAGACATTGCTTGAGACAGGCATGTATAAGAGTCTCAAAGGGCATCAGACTCTTTGTGATGTCCTCAAGAAACAGATACTGAACAGGAACCCTAGGAAAGAGGGCATTGGTTTTGAGAGAAACATAAATGTTGATGGTACATATTGGAAGCCTGAGCAGTATCCCAAAACCACTTGGGTTGCTGCAACAGGCCCTCCAGTAGACCCATCCACATTATCTGGCTATACATGTGCTAACCCCATCATCATTGATGAGTCCTTTGACTCAAACTATAAACTGTTCAAAAACCAGAAGGGTGAAGTGTTTGCCAGGTTTATTGGAACTAACTGCAGGAATGGACCTCCTATGAAGAAGATCTAGGTTCCCAAAGGTCTTCTGGAAAGGCTTCCCATGAATGTCATCATGACACCACCTGGGAAGAAGACAAACCCCAGGGCAAAAGATTCATATGGACCAAAGTCTTCATACAGACGAAGGTCTTCGTATGGTCGCCCTAACGCCAATGTTTTGCAGGGTTACAATGATCAGACTCATGAATATGAGAGACTTTCCTCAAACCATTATGTTCACAAATCAAAGAATTTCTCTGCTTATTCATTTGAGTACTCTAACCCCCATGTGAAGCTATTTGCTAGGGCTTCAAAGCCAAACTTCTCAGATGCTGCACTTAGACACATTGCTTCTAAGCCACCCCTTCAGATGTGGGTGGTTAAGAAGAGATGATCTCTCTCTTGCAGGGTCAGGTCTCCAGCCGAAAAGCATTGAGTTCAGAAGACAATGCTGGGGACCTGAAAAATCTTGTCGGACGCAAGATAAAATGTCCAAATGGTCTTACCATTTATTTCGTCCATGGATTTCTTGATGATCATCCTACTATATCCTCCAAGAAACTTACATACTCTGAAAGTCTTCATCGTCAAATGTTTGCACTACACAATTGTCTTGGTGAAGCCTATCCTACTAACTGCTCTGTAGGGTACACTTCCAAAAGCTATTGAATGGATCCTAGACAGTGGCTGCACCAACCATATGACTGGTGACCGAAGCTTACTCATGGACTCAACACTTCGTCCATCTACTCAAAAGCACATTACTTTTGCTGATACTGGGAAAAGCAAGGTATTGGGTCTAGGTAGGGTTGCAATCTCAAAGGATCGGCACATGGATAAAGTGATGCTTGTCGAATCCCTTGGATTCAACCTCATGTCCGTCTCAATGCTTTGTGATCTTGATATGATTGTCATCTTTGGCAAATTTCACTGTCTTGTGCTTATGGCTTCTGACAAAACTCAAGTCTTCGAAGGTTATCGAAGTGGTGACTTGTACATGGTAGATTTCTCCACAGGACCATAGCTTGCCACATGTCTTCTAGCAAAAGCTTCAGAATGCTGGCTTTCGCATCGACGGCTAGGGCATGCTGGCATGAGGAACTTGCACACCCTTGTGAAGAAGAAGCACATCATTGGGATCGAGGGCGTCAAGTTCAAGAAGGATCACCTATGTGGAGCCTGTGAAGCTGGGAAGATGACTAGGGCGAAACACCCCTCGAAGACAATCATGACGACCACTCGTCCCTTTGAGCTGCTACACATGGACCTATTTGGCCCTACTCGTTACTCCACTCTTACTACTTCTGCACATCTATATAGCTTCGTGATAGTTGATGATTATTCTCGATATACCTGGGTGCACATAATCCTATATAAGAATGAAGTGCAGGATGTCTTCAGGCAGTTCGCCAACCGGGCCATGACCAACTATGGCGTCAAGATCAAGCACATCAAGAGTGACAATGTCACCGAGTTCAAGAACACCAGGCTTGACACCTATCTTGACGTTCTTGGCATAACTCATGAGTTATCAGCTCCATACACTCCACAGCAGAATAGCGTCGTGGAGCGCAAGAACAGGACTCGCATTGAGATGGCTTGCACTATGCTTGATGAATACAAGACACCATGCAAGTGGTGGCCTGAAGCCATTGATACCGCATGCCACATCATCAACAGAGTATATCTTCACAAGTTCTTCAAGAAGACATCTTATGAACTTATCACTAGTAATAAGCCAAATGTAAGTTATTTCAAAGTATTTGGTGCTAGGTGTTGGATACGGGATCCACATCACACTTCCAAATTTGCACCGAAAGCACATGAGGGTTTTATGTTTGGCTATGGAAAGGATTCGCACACCTACAGAGTCTTCAACCTCTTTCACCACAAAGTGGTTGAAACTGTAGATGTGCGGTTCGATGAGACTAACGGCTCGCAATGAGAGCACCTGCCACATGTGATAGATGAACTCCCTCCTAGTCAATCCATCAAGCTAATGGGTACTGGAGACATAATAACCACCGAGGATCCCGGAGATGAAGAGGTTGTGATACCTGCTCCTGTCCAGCGTGAAGACAATGATCAGACTGAAGATAATGCTGAGCCTGAAGACAATGCTCAGCAACAGCAAAGTCTTCGCCCTGTACATCCTCGAGTGGCCAATGAAGTTCAGATCGAGAAGATAATTGACAACATCAATGCACCTGGTCCTCTCACTCGCTCAAGAGCCACACAGCTAGCAAACTTTTGTGGACACTTCGCCTTCGTCTCTATCACAGAACCCACCAAAGTCACTGAAGCTTTCATGGAACCAGAATGGATTCAAGCTATGCAAGAAGAGCTTCAGCAATTTGAACTCAACAATGTGTGGGAACTTGTTAAGCGTCCTGACCCTCGCAAACACAACATTATTCGAACCAAATGGATCTACCGCAACAAGCAATATGAACATGGTCAAGTTGTCAGAAACTAAGCTCGTCTAGTTGCTCAAGGTTACACACAAGTGGAAGGAATTGACTTTGATGAAACCTTTGCTCTTGTGGCTAGACTTGAAGCCATCTGCATACTTCTTGCTTATGCCAATCATCATGATATTCTCCTGTATCAAATGGATGTGAAGAGTGCCTTTCTCAACAGCAAAATTGAAGAAGATGTCTATGTTGCTCAACCACCTGGGTTTGAAGATCCAAAGCACCCTGACAAGGTCTATAGGTTTCATACAGTTCTTGATCTGGTTTGTCTTCACAAATGTTTTTATCTTTGCATTTCATTTGATCTCATTGGCTATACTGTACTATATATATATGAATTTGTCCTCAATAGCATTCACTTATAGCTAGGTCTTCAAACTGTGTTTTCTGAACTAAGTGAATGTGATCGGACCCGTACCCCCTCTATGCTTATCTCTTCCAATCTCTCTAAATCTTCATATGCATTCTATTTGACACGTGTCGATTGTCTTCACTGTGTCCTTGTCAGTCGAAGATTTTGAGACCAACATTTAAAATGTTTTTATATCCTTATCCATTTTAACCGGTCGCCGCAGAAGCCGGAATGACCTCCCGCCAAAATTGCCAAGTAGTTGGGTCTAGGCGTGGCAGTAAAATAGCACTTCTGTGCCACGCGTCGAGCAAATACGTATCGCCAGGGGCAAAACAGTCGTTCCACCTGGGCCGACACTTCCCTTATAAATACTTCGCCCCCGCATCCATTAATGCTCTTCACATCTGGCGCCATCGCCTCCATACAACCCTAGCGCCGCCGCTAGCTTCCATCGACGCCGGAGAAGAAGCGCTTCGCTGCCACGACCTCTTCGACGCCGTACTCACGCCGGCCGCGGATATCTTCTTGCCACCGCCACCATAGCCGTCTTCCACCGCCAAGTTAGGGCGTGGGAGATCGAACTGCTCAGTTTCCTTCGCGTCTTGTTGAGCTGTTCATCGTGTGGTAAATAAAATACTACTTTTTACCATTTGTTTGATCTGAAATTTCTACATCTATCTTCAGAAGTTGTTCATTCATCTCCAAAATCTAAGTCTTTGTTCACACATCTCATAACTTGCTAAGTTCCTTCACTTATGCTACGCTTCATATGATTTCTCACTTGTACCTATTTTCGGATTCGTACAAATCTGGAACCAACACACTGCAAGTGAATGTCTTCGCACTATGAGGTCATTGTCATCAAATTGATTTATCATCAAAATCCTCTGAGAATGCATATGACCTCTCCTCCTTCCCTCGCATCTCTAATTCTTTCACAGGTACATGTCCGTGGGGGAGTCTCTTGGTTCTCATAATCTAAATTCATTTGCAGACTTCTTACAGCTTCATCTCGATTCTCCTGAAGCCAGTTCCTGTCAAATCAGCAGTGCGAAGCCATTCAGCCCTTTGAAGCCAATGGCTAGTGGTAAATCTGCAAAGAAGGGAGGAAGGCAAAGGCGAGCTAACACTTCTCTTGATCTCCCTCCAGAACTGTATGAGCAATACAAGTCAAATCCAGAGGAAACATATGGTGAGCGCAAGTCACGTGTGCAGTGGATCCGAAGATATTGGGCAGAGCAATGGTTCTACTATCATTTTGTTACACCGGAGTATGCTGACAAGAATGCAGTCAGGCCACCATGGGCAGATATCGTGTACCGGAAGCTTATTCCGAAGACAAAGGCTGACGCCATTGCCCAGCACTTCTATCCATGCATGGTAAGAGGTGTGATGCCCAAAGATGCTGACCCATCCAGTATTAGATGGTGTCGTGAAGATGATCCCTTTGAAGACAATTATCATTTTGCTAAGGGTTCAGCAGAGCAGAACAAGAAGGACTATGGTGTTGACTTCAACCCTGGTCCGGCTGAGCCAAGGCCCAATGGCTCCCGTCAAGCAGATCCCAATCTAACTAGGCCATGGGATAGTCTTCAGGCATATATTGAGCATATCAATGCTCTTCATGCTGCCGCCGCCGCTGCTCGCGGAAAAGCCCCTGCTGAAGACATTGCTCCTGCCTCCCCCAAGACACAGAGGAAGCCAAAGGGCTCCAAAGCTAAAGAGGGGAAATCTTCCAAGTCTGCTGCTGCTCCAAAAGCTTCAAGAGTGAAGCCAATGACAACTGCACCTCCTGAATCCAGTGTGCAATTTGAAGATGTGTCTCGGACCTCTCCGAAGACAAATAAAACTGTTGGGCAAGGCCCCAAACCAACAAGCACGTTGAGAGATGACGATGCTATAATCGACTTATTCGATGATGAGTTTGATGATGACGCCCTTGAGCTTCTCATCAAGAACAAGCAGGAAGAGGCTGATATCTTCAAAGACATGCCTCTGTTTGACCACAACATTCTGAATAATTTCATTGACGAATGGTTTCGCGACCCAACTTTGTCCATTGATGATCTGTAGCTCCCAATTGACATCAGTGTCACGTTCCATGGCTTCATCAACCAGGAACTTGCAGTCGTGCAGAAGGTGCTTGAGCAGAAGAACAAGATTGAGCATGAAAAGCAACTCTTCAAGAAGCACCTGGCCAAGTTTAGCATCAAGGAAATCCAAGGCTACAAGAAGATGATGGCCGAGCTAAAAGATGCATTCCAAAAGCGTCGTGATGACGCCAAAGGTGCAAGAGAGCGCCTCAAACATTATGCTGAGAAAACTGTGCAAGCGCATAATGAGGGCTTGAAGAGAAAAGCTCTTGGCCGCCCTGCCATTGATCCTAAGCTGGTCAAGAAGAAGAAGAAGAAGCCTGACACACCTGCTGCTGAGGCTTCAAGTCAAGAAGCACCCAAGATCGTATTCCCATCATCTATGCTCCGCTCGAAGCCATCTGCTCCATCAATTGCTTCAAAGAGGAAGCGGACTCAGCAAGCCGAAGCCGATGCTCGCAAGCGCAAGCAAACTGATGCCTCTGCTGCTCCTCCATCTCAAAAGCATCAGAAGAGTAAGTCTTCAAAGGCTTCGCGCAGGGCTCAAGCAGAATCTGCTCCATCAGCTCATCAAGAGCCTCTGCTTGTGACGCCAATATCTGTTGCTCCCCCTGCCACAGTCAACACTGAGAGACGAGTCATTGTGCATGAACCTGCTTCCACAGAGGTTCCTGTCACTGAAGACATACCAGCTGCTAACCCCACCGCAGCTGAAGACATTGGTACTGATGCCAATGTGCAGAATGAAGATGATGCAGTTCTTCCTCAAATCACTCAAGAAGTGGTATCATCGCCTGTTCAAGAGAACAGTGAGCCAATTAGCATTGGCCGACCTCTGACACCAATGGACCATGATGAAGTGATTCCTCACACTCCACCCACTCAAGTTGAACCAACTGATGAGTTACCAGCCCAAGGAACACCAGAAGCCATGGAGGAAGACAACTCTTCTCCAAAGGCGTCGCCCTCATTCCGAAGGCTTCGCCGCGGCCCAAGAGCCTCCATGTCCAGCATTCCAGAAGAGGAAGTTCGTCAGGAAGCTTCTGTTGCTCAAGCGGATGTTGTGCTAGAAGATATTCCTCCAAGCACCACCGCACAAATAGAAGATGCACCAGTTGAAACTGTTATGCGTGCATCAGCTGAAGCCAATCCTGAGCATGATGCCAAACAGACTGAAGATATTCCGGCTGCAACACATGAACCTATTCAAGAGCCGGTGTCTGAAACTCCTGCCCCTGCTGCCACTGAGGCCCTTGTGCCTGAAGTTATATTGAGTGAAACTCATGAAGCTCCTGCTCCTGCTCCTGACGCCATTACTTCAAGTGAAGCTAATGCGCCCAATATGGCTATGGCATACAATCGAGCTGGTGAGCTAGTTCCCGTTCTGTGGCCAACACTTACTCCTCCAGTGCAGCATGGCCCGCAATATGAGTTTAACATCAACAAGCGACCACGAGTTCAGAGGCCTATGCCGAGATTGCCAAGGCTTCATAGTGCTCCATCCACTGACTGCACATTCAGTGTTGCTGGCTTCAGGAATGAGAACACATTCTTTGATAGCTCCAAGAATCCATTCAGGAAGCCACGCATATCTTCAGATAGGTTTTGGACTCATCATCAGCGAAGCTACTACATGTGTGTCCTCTACAACCAAGACAGGATTCACCCTCACAGGCGTCTGGATCATGAAGCCATGTCTGGGCTCCCTAGTCTGGATCAAGCGTTGGAATGCTTCAGAGATGTTGGTTTGTTGCCCTTTGTCACGGACATGGAACACTGGAACGAGGAGCTCATACTCCAATTTTATGCAACCCTCCACATTTCTGGCTTCAACAGAGACCCCAAGACTTGGACCCTTGAGTGGATGACTGGTGACGTTCATCATGAAGCTAAACCTCAAGATCTTCTCGAACTCCCTCATTGTCGGTGTATAAAACATGGGTATTTTATACCCTGACTTATGCACAGACAAGTAGCAGCCTCCTTGCCGGCCAAGCCTTGCCGGGAACCGCCAAGACCGAGATTCAGGGCCCAGTTGCAGAAGCCACTGGAGAGAAGCTCAAGATACAACACCAACAAGCACTCAACTAATACCGGCAAGAAGAAGACCCGGCAAGCTCCGTACCGGCAAGCTTCTGCCAGCCCTCCTGCGCTCCACCTCACCGCACAGATGTCCGCTAGTGGGTGAGGTGTCGACTGCGCAGGCTGTTTGGTAAGGCTTGTCGGGCATGTGTCAGCACACTGGGACAGGATTTGCCTCTAATGACACCCGTCCAGGAGGCGTGTCAGAATAATACGAGGTAGCTGGGCGAGTGGTGCAGAAACCTTGCCGGGACCACCTCTCCACATGACACCTAACAAGTGCATTTAATGCTTTTGTCCTAAACTGGCAGAGTTAGGTATGATATCACTGTTTGCTATCTAATCGCTATGTAATTACTGTTTTGCCACTGTGGTGACCCCTTGAGCTATAAAAGGAGGACCAAGGCAACAGTTAGAGGGATTCGGACCCCTTTTCGAACACCAGCACGCCTCGTGTAGCAGCTCTCTCCGCACCTTACCGGGAGAAGTGCTCCTTGTACTTGTGCTCTCACACATCCAATACACCAAAAGCAGGAGTAGGGTTTTACGCTTCTCAGCGGCCCGAACCTGGGTAAATCCCTTGCGCCCTCCATTGTTCCTGCTCTTTGTGCACGTCAATCTCCCCCGCCGAACCACAAGGGGCTGCATGGCCCCATAGATGATCGTACCACCACGACATCTTTGGTGCGCCAGGTAGGGGGTGATCGCTTGCGCGAACCTTGATCAGTATATTGCGCGTCTTCTTCATCATCTTCATCAACTTCCTCGTCGTCCTCCTCGTCGTCGATGGCGCCCAAGAAGAAGGGCATCACAATGACGGCCACCCCGCACGCATCCGCAGGTGGCGCAGGCGGCGCGGCCAATGCGGGCGGTGCGAATACCGCGGTTGGCACGACCAGTGCAGGCGGCGCGGTCGCCATGCCCACTGCGGTCGGCGCAGGGGACAAACACGCTGGAGGCAGTCGACCTCCTAGATCCTCTGGCGAACAGAGCCGTGACGGCGCGGGCGGAGCGGACGGACGGCCTCTTCCTCCTCCTTCTCCTCGCCGCGCCGACGAATGCAGCCACCGTAGCAGCAATGCCCGGGCCGGCGCGAGTCGAGATCCCGCTGCAGTGGCGTCCAAGGATGCTTCTTCAGGGAAGACGCCGTGCCCCTCACGCAATGAGCGCGGTACAGCTCCGAGCGGCACCAACGCCTCCGGGCAGCGGCGACCTCACGGCAAGACTCCTGTGGATCAAGCCCTAGATCCTCAGGCACCACCTCCGCCACGATGACCCACTGCTGGACATGTGCCACGACAGTAAGACCATGATGGCGCTCCTGCTGGTTCTGCCAGGAGTAGAGCGATGTCGCGCTCTTCGCTTCCGGCCATGTCACCCACAGCGGCAGAAGCGATGGCACGAGCCCAACTGCTGCTGAACTTCCCTCCAGCGGCAGAGAAAATGGATGAGTGGAGAGCCACCATCCAAAGCTTGATTGGGTTTGCCGAGGCCAGTAAATCACAGCAAGCGGAGCCCTCACGGCGTTCGCAAATGGCACCAGCAACCCCAGTTGGTGGCCGCACTGACGGTGCCGCGCTAATGGTGCAATCACCTCAGCGGCAACAATCTCAGCAGCAGCAACGCCAACAGCCGCAACAAGCCCAGCAATCTTTTGGACCCGACGAGATGTCGATAGCTTCTTCAGATCCACGGGCGCGGCAAGATCAGTGGCAAGTGCTGCGAGGCAGGCGGGCAGAAGACGCCCGCACCACCATCGAACGGCGCCGGGAGGCGCGCTGTCAATCCGACGCGCGCAACGGCCCCATCGTTGATGAGCCTGCGCCAGGGGTTGGCGGATATCTACCTTATGAGGTTGGATGTCCTGCCTTCACCCGCGAGCTGCGGCAAGTCCGATGGCCGTCCGTTCGAGCCTACAAACCAAAAGTGCCGGAAAAATATGACGGCAAGCTGAACCCAGCAGAGTTTCTAGGCATCTACACGATTGCCGTGCAAGCTGCCGGGGGAAGAGATGAGAAAATCCTCGCCAACTACTTCCCGTTGGTGTTGAAACCCAACGTGAGGTCTCGGCTGATGAACTTGCCGGAGAACTCCATTTCTTCATGGTCAGATCTCTGCAACGAGTTCGTTGGTGCCTTTACCGAAGGCCACAAGG
Source organism: Elymus sibiricus (assembly GCA_039707655.1). Lineage (NCBI taxonomy): Eukaryota > Viridiplantae > Streptophyta > Magnoliopsida > Poales > Poaceae > Elymus > Elymus sibiricus. The sequence continues at coordinate 210,968,072 of CM077664.1, forward strand.
CCCCTGGACAGCCCAGCGACCTGCAAGTGATCCCGCAAAGAGATGGCGAAACTTTACGCAAGTACATCCAGAGGTTCAGCCGTGTGCACCGTAACATCCCAGATGTACACCCCGCAGCCGTCATTGCCGCCTTTCACACGAATGTGCGCAATCGGAGGATGCGGGAGAAAATGAACGACAAGTTGCCCAAGACCGTCAACGAGCTCTACACGTTGGCAGATAAGTGTGCACGTGCTGAGGAAGGAAGAAGGCTTCCCGGGAGGACGCTGGTGCCGAGGTAGATTCTGAGGACGATGATGCTGCCACCCCGAGGAAGAAGGGCCGGAAGCGCAATAGAAAGCGCAAGGGCAAAACTGTTATGGCTGTCGAAGGCTCCAGCAACTCTGAGTCCGCCAAGAAAGCCAAGACTGAGAACTCCGGCAAGGAGGCTGCTGTATGCGCCACTTGCCAGGAGGCGGCGGCAAACGAGAAGGCCGGCAAATCCGACGGGCCATACTGCAAGATTCACCGCACCAAGGGCCATGATCTCTAGGAGTGCCGACAAGTCGAGCACCTTGTTGAGAAGCAGAAGGCCGAATACGAGAAGCGCGACAAAGAGAAGGGTCAAGACGGTGCCGGTGGATCTGGCAAAAAGGGCCGCGGTGGTCGAGGAGGCCGCCGCGGCAAGGCCAAACAGCAGAAAGAAAAGCCTGCTAGAGGCCGCGAAAAGAAAGAAGAAGATGATGGAAGCGACGGAGAGGATGATGATGAGACCAGCGAACAAGAATTCCAGAAGATGACCGACGCCATGTGCATTGATGGAGGAGCATCTTTGCACTCCTCTCACTGCCAACTTAAGCAGTGGGCGCATGAGGTTAATGCGGCGGAACTGGCAATGGGCTCTCAAAAACCACTCAAATGGTCACACACGCCTATCATATTTGACGCTGAGGACCACCCTGATCGCATAACTACGGTCAGGTGTTTGCCGTTGTTGGTTTCGCCAACAATTCGCAACCTCCATGTAACAAAGATGTTAGTTGACGGTGGGGCCAGTCTGAATCTGATCTCTCCGGAAGTTATCAAGAGGTTGCAGATCCCCGATGAGGAACTCGAGAAAACGGGCACGTTTCAAGGAGTGAACCCGGGGAGAAGCCAGCCCAAGGGAAAGATCACATTGTCGGTGACGTTTGGCGGGGAACTGAACTACAGAACGGAAAAGATTGTGTTTGACGTCGTCAAAATCCCCTTGCCATACAATGGAATTCTTGGCCGCCCGGCCTTGGCAAAATTCATGGCAGCATCCCACTATGCTTACAACACGTTGAAGATGCCAGGGCCGATGGGTGTCATTTCCATCAACTCTGACAAGAAAGATGCAATCATCTGCGTCGATAAGATGTATAGAGATGCGGTTGCAGCGGAGGCCGCCAAGGTGCCAGCTCCCGCCAAGAAGAAAGAAAGCAAGAAATCCGGAAAGACCTCTAGCAAAGATTCCGGGAAGCGCACCTCTTCGGAGTGCTGCGCGCCTGTTGAAGACCTGCCGGAGTGCTCTGCCGGTAAGAAATCCAAAGCTACTTCACCGGCAGCCAAAAAGGTACCGGCGAGAGAAGACGGCACTGACGGTACCTTCACCATTAGTGACACCCTTGACAGCAAATAGGAAAGCGCGCTCGTTGCCTTCCTGCGGGCGAATGTCGATGTGTTTGCATGGCGACCATCTGACATCCCCGGCGTTCCCAGGGAGGTAATTGAGCACCACCTTGCCGTTTGTCCCCATGCTCGGCCCGTCAAGCAAAAAGTCCGGAAGCAAGCTTTGGAGCGGCAACAATTCATCTTCGAAGAAATCAAGAAACTTGAAGTGGCAGGCCTGGTCAGAGGAGTGCTACATCCCACTTGGCTGGCAAATCCAGTGGTGGTGCCCAAAGCAAACGGAAAGTGGAGACTTTGTATTGATTACACCGATATCAACAAAGCATGCCCGAAGGATCCTTTCCCTTTGCCGCCCATTGATCAAATTGTAGACTCTACTTCCGGCTGTGATTTGCTCTCCTTCCTTGATGCATATTCTGGATACCGTCAGATATTCATCGCCAAGGAGGATGAGGAGAAAACCGCGTTCATTACTCCCTGTGGCACGTACTGCTTTGTGCGTATGCCTTTCGGATTAAAGAGTGCCGGTTCAACATTTGCAAGGGCAGTCCAGATTGGTTTCGAGCCCCAGCTGCACAGGAATGTGGAAGCGTACATGGATGATATAGTGGTCAAAACCAAGGACAAGTCTACCCTCATTCAAGATTTGGAAGAGACATTTGCAAACTTGCGCAAAATCAACTTGAAGCTCAATCCCGAGAAGTGTGTGTTTGGCATTCCATCCGGCAAGCTTCTCGGATTCTTTGTATCTCAACGAGGAATTGAAGCGAATCCCAACAAGATCAAAGCAATTGAGCAGATTCAAGCACCAAAAAGTGTCAAAGATGTGCGGCGTCTTGTCGGGTGTGTTGCTGTCTTAAGTACGTTCATTTCGAGATCCGCTGAGCGCGCCCTGCCGTTTTTCAAAATTTTGAAAAAGGCAGGTCCAATGAAATGGACTCCGGAAGCGGAGGCCGCGCTGCAGGACTTGAAAAGATACCTCTCCTTCGCACCAACACTAGTTGCGCCAAGACCACAAGAGCCGTTGCTGTTATACGTGGCGGCAACGAATCAAGTGGCTAGTGCTGCACTAGTGGCACAGAGGGAACTCGATAACGAGGAAGCAACCACGGCAAACCCGTCCAGCGGCAAACCGGAGTCTTCTCCGGCAAGATCTGGTACCGACAAGCCAGAAACGGCGCAAGCAAATGAAGATAATCAACAAACAGTGCCGGAGAAGAAAGTGGTACAGCGACCCGTGTATTTCGTCAGCTCCCTTTTGTAGGGGGCTAGATCGAGATACTCTGGAGTGCAGAAATTGCTTTTCGGTCTTCTTATGGCCTCGAGAAAGTTGCGCCACTACTTCCAAGCACATCAGATCACCGTCGTCACTCGCTTCCCGTTGCAACATATCTTGAGAAATCCAGAGGCAACCGGCAGGATAGTGGAGTGGGCGTTGGAATTGTCAAGCTTTGCACTCAAGTTTGAAAGCATTTCAACCATTCAGAGCAGAGCCTTGGCGGAGTTCATTGCAGAATGGACACCAACGCAAGACGAAGATATTCAAGAAACAGCTCTCCCTGGCAAGGAAACGGCAAAGGAATGGATCATGTACTTTGACGGTGCCTTCTCGCTACAAGGCGCCGGTGCCGGAGTGCTGCTTGTCGCACCCACCGGAGAGCACCTCAAGTATGTGGTCCAAATGCACTTTCCCAGGGAGCAAGCTACAAATAACACTACTGAGTACGAAGGACTCCTTGCCGGTCTTAGGATCGAAGTGGACCTTGGTATCAAAAAATTGATCGTCCGCGGTGACTCGCAGCTTGTTGTGAAGCAAGTGAACAAAGATTTCCAGAGCCCATTGATGGAGGCGTACGTGGAAGAAGTGAGGAAATTGGAAGAGCATTTTGACGGGTTGCAAACGGAGCACGTCCCTCATGCGGAAAACAGCATCGCTGACAGCCTGTCAAAGTGTGCCGCTCAAAAGCTTCCCGTGGAACCGGGAACGTTTGTGCTCCATTTGAATCAACCAACAGTCACTCCATCAACGCAGGCCAGTAAGAGAAGAAAGTTGAATACCGGCAAGTATTTTCCGGCAGAGCTCCCGCAAGCCGCCGACAAGAATGTAGCCGGGAACAATGACACGGTTGCCGGTGAGCAGCCGCTTAGGGCAGAACCCCAGGTTCTTGCCGCAGAAGCAAGCGCTCCCGCGGCCGAAGAGATGCCTTTAATCCTTGTCGTCGAGCCGCAGGCTCCGGCATGGGCACAGCAGATAGTCCATTTCCTACAAACAGGAGAACTTCTCGATGAGCAAGAAGAAGCTGAGAGAGTAGCCCGCCAGTCAAGTATGTATCAGTTTGTGGATACCATTCTGTACAGAAAGCGACCAAACGGTGTGAAATTGAAGTGCATTTGCCGGGAAGATGGACTAAAGCTGTTGGCGGAGATACACGGAGGCATATGTGGCTCTCACATAGGATCAAGGGCACTTGCCGGCAAAGCATTCCGGCAAGGCTTCTATTGGCCCACTGCCCTCCAGGATGCGACTGAGCTAGTAACCAAGTGTGAAGCATGCCAGTTCCATTCAAAGAATATACATCAGCCAGCTCAAGCTCCCCAAACAATCCCTCTCTCCTGGCCTTTTTTGGTCTGGGGGCTCGATATCTTGGGCCCCTTCCCCCATGCTGCCAGGGGCTTTGAGTTCTTGTATGTCGCAATCGACAAGTTCACAAAGTGGCCTAAAGTGGAACCGGTGAGGATGGTGACGGCACAATCGGCCGTCAAGTTCTTCAAAGGATTAGTTTGCCGTTTTGGGGTTCCTAACAGAATCATCACTGAAAACGGCACACAATTCATGAGCCGCACCTTCATGCAGTATATCCAAGACCTTGGCAGCAAAATCTGTTTTGCATCTGTTGCCCACCCGAGAAGCAACGGCCAGGCGGAAAGGATGAATGCTGAAGTGCTGCATGGCCTCAAAACAAGAATTTTTGACAGGCTGCGCAAGTGTGGAAGACACTGGATTGATGAGTTGCCGGCGGTTCTTTGGTCACTCAGGACACCACCAAATCGAGCTACCGGCCAAACACCCTTCTCCCTAATCTATGGTGCAGAAGCGGTGCTCCCCACGGAAATCATATACGGGTCACCTCGAGTGCTCGCTTATGAAGAAGCTGAGCAAGAGCAGTTGCGGCAAGACGACGTGACGCTCCTTGAGGAAGATCATCTTCGGGCGGCTGTGCGAGCTGCATGCTACCAGCAAGCCTTGCGCCGCTACCATAGCCGCAAAGTGCATGCCCGAAGCCTTGAGGAAGGCGACCTTGTTCTTCGGCGTGTTCCGTCCGCCAAGGGATCAAACAAGTTGACGCCGAAGTGGGAAGGCCCTTACCGGGTAGTATGAGTCACCAGACCTGGCGCAGTCCGTCTAGAGACCGAAGATGGCACCCCAGTGCAAAACTCATAGAACATTGAGCATCTTCGCAAGTTCTACCCAAAAGGCGCAGTTGCCGGGAAACCTCCCGGCAACCCCTTTTGTACAAGCCTTGTCGGCAAGACATATTACCCATTGTACAAAGCCAGGCGCAGATCCTGTGCATAATAAAGCTAAGTGTTTTACAACTCCTCGTACATTTTCATTTATATGTGGATGCATGTGATGTTGCGATTTACACTTTAGTTTGCATGGAATGACTGATGAACCGCCAAGGTTCCCAAACCACTCTTTTCTCTTCTTTCTTTTTCCTAAAAGGACAGAAGGATCCCTCGCGCGCAAGTTTCCCGGGGGGGTGGAGATGGGGTACCATTTTAATGACGTTCAAGTAATCATCTCATGCAACGAGAAAAACGACGCAAGGAAAAGCTAAGTTGAAAAACTTTGGAAATTTTTCCTCATTACATTCACAATTTCCCTTGAACGATTCCGTGCTCTGTATGGGAAACCTGCACGCGAAAGGATCTTGTCGTGATCGGTCCGCACTCTAGCTTGCCTCGAGTCCGCTCGGCAAGCCTAGCAGCTGCGTTCTGTCCCGGCAAGTCGCCTTGTCGGTAGCGGCACTCCCAGCAGGCTGCTAAGGACCCGCTCCTCGAAGAGCTCGCGGCAAGTGTGCGCACCGGCAAGTTTCCAAACAAGCGTAGGGATGCAATCATGCAGAGACAAATAAAACAAGGGAAACAGCATGCATTTGTCTAAACCCGACAACGATAAATATTCATTAAGAAAGTACTTGATTACATTGGCCCTTTGCCAGGGTTTATCTCGATTGCAAGAAGGGCAAAAGGGGCGCCTAGGCGGAGTCCGACTTGTTCCCGGAAGGCCAGATGATGGTGCTGCCGGCGATCAGCTAGACTCTTCGCCGTCGTCTTCGATCTTCACGCCCGGAGAGCCGTCGTCATCGCCGTCATCCTCAGCATCGCTGGAGGAAGCGGTGTCGCTGTCGCTCGAGCTCTCCGCGCAACACTCCAGACGAGCGCCCGAAGCCCCGAAGAACTTCACGACGAGCACATCTAGTCCGTCCAGCCGGAAGTGAAGGAGGTGCCCTTGCCCTAAGCAACGGGCACGGGCAAAGGATTTCCACCCGCGCGTAAGGTACATAATGTCATTGTTGGAGGTTTCAACAGTTACCCAGACCGGGCCGTTGCAGCAACCGTCAACGCGCAGCCATAAGCCGTGCAGGTGGCGGCCTTCCATCTCCCTAGAAAAGGGGCGAGGAAGTTGCAGCCAGCTCCGTGGCTGGTCGCGCAACTCCAAGACAAACTCTTCCGCCGTATCCACCGTGTGGCCTTCTGCCGGTGGAGGAGGAGCCGAAGACGGAACAACGAGCGCCCCGCCACGGCCACGAGCACCGCGCCATCCACGACCACGGGCCACGGCCCTCCCTTGGGCACTGGAGCCAGCTTCCACAGCCGCAGCCAAAGCTTGAGCATGAAGACGGGAAGAAGCCCTCGCCGCGGTGGCGGGGGCACGACCGCGGCCTCTCCCTCTCGCCATGTCGCCGTCGAATGCGGGAGAAGAAGAAGATATGGAAAGGAGGCAGCAGTTGCTGGAGATTGAGGCAGGAGGAGATGGGTGAGCGTCGCATCCCGCGAGCCCCCTCTTTATAGGGGAAGCGCAGGGAGCTGGCTCTTCACCATCTTCGGGCAGCCGCCCACGATCACCAATCCCACGTCCTGCGCTTCTGACGGGCGCATTACTCCAGCAACCGCCCACGATCGCCAATTCCGCGCCCTGCGCCCCCTGGCTCGGCGCATCACTCCAACGGCTGCCCTTCTCCACCAATCCGCTGCCCGGCATGCATGCAGACGCACGTGACGGAGGGGCGCAGAAAAAGGAGAGGTAAAGACAGGCAGTTACCCTTTGCCACGCGTGGCTGTGCGCCCGTTTGATTTGAACCAACGGCACCCCGCATGTGAGCGCACCCTTGGTCTGAGCACGCCTGCGGGCCGCCCACCCGACGACAAGGTTTGTCGGGAGGTAACTAAGAACACGCCCAAGACCAGACTAATGAGGAAGCAAAGAAGATCTCAAAAGATGATAACCATCATGACAAAAATTACAACGGCAGTTTCCCGCCGCGTGTCTGTGCATTGTTTGGGCCTAGCCCAACGACGCTTCGGACGCGCGTATGGCCCAGGCCCGGGGGCTCCTGTCGGTGTATAAAACATGGGTATTTTATACCCTGACTTATGCACAGACAAGTAGCAGCCTCCTTGATGGCCAAGCCTTGCCGGGAACCGCCAAGACCGAGATTCAGGGCCCAGTTGCAGAAGCCACTGGAGAGAAGCTCAAGATATAGCACCAGCAAGCACTCAACTAATACCGGCAAGAAGAAGACCCGGCAAGCTCCATACCGGCAAGCTTCTGTCAGCCCTCCTGCGCTCCACCTCACCGCACAGATGTCCGCTAGTGGGTGAGGTGTCGACCGCGCATGCTGTTTGGTAAGGCTTGTCGGGCACGTGTCAGCACACTGGGACAGGATTTGCCTCTAATGACACTCGTCCAGGAGGCGTGTCAGAATAATACGAGGTAGTTGGGCGAGCGGTGCAGAAACCTTGCCGGGACCACCTCTCCACATGACACCTAACAAGTGCATTTAATGCTTTTGTCCTAAACTGGCAGAGTTAGGTATGATAGCACTGTTTGCTATCTAATCGCTATGTAATTACTATTTTGCCACTGTGGTGACCCCTTGAGCTATAAAAGGAGGACCAAGGCAATAGTTAGAGGGATTCGGACCCCTTTTCGAACACCAGCATGCCTCGCGTAGCAGCTCTCTCCGCACCTTGCCGGGAGAAGCGCTCCTTGTACTTGTGCTCTCACACATCCAATACACCAAAAGCAGGAGTAGGGTTTTACGCTTCTCATCGGCCCGAACCTGGGTAAATCCCTTGCGTCCTCCATTGTTCATGCTCTTTGTGCACGTCGATCTCCCCCGCCGAACCACAAGGGGCTGCATGGCCCCATAGATGGTCGTACCACCATGACATCTTTGGCGAGATGATGGTGCTACCGGCGATCAGCCAGACTCTTCGCCGTCGTCTTCGATCTTCACGCCCGGAGAGCCGTCGTCATCGCCGTCATCATCGTCATCCTCAGCATCGCTGGAGGAAGCGGTGTCGCTGTCGCTCGAGCTCTCCGCGCAGCACTCCAGACGAGCGCCCGAAGCCCCGAAGAACTTCACGATGAGCACATCTGGTCCGTCCAGCCGGAAGTGAAGGAGGTGCCCTTGCCCTAAGCAACGGGCACGGGCAAAGGATTTCCACCCGCGCGTAAGGTACATAATGCCATTGTTGGAGGTTTCAACAGTTACCCAGACCGGGCCGTTGCAGCAACCGTCCACGCGCAGCCATAAGTCGTTCAGGTGGCGGCCTTCCATCTCCCTAGCAAAGGGGCGAGGAAGTCGCAGCCAGCTCCGTGGCTGGTCACGCAACTCCAAGACAAACTCTTCCACCGTATCCACCGTGTGGCCTTCTGCCGGCGGAGGAGGGGCCAAAGACGGAACAACGAGCGCCCCGCCACGGCCGCCCCGGCCACGAGCACCGCGCCGTCCACGACCACGGGCCGCGGCCCTCCCATGGGCACTGGAGCCAGCTTCCGCAGCCGCAACCGAAGCTTGAGCATGAAGACGGGAAGAAGCCCTCGCCGCGGCGGCGGGGGCACGACCGCGGCCTCTCCCTCTCGCCATGTCGCCGTCGAATGCGGGAGAAGAAGAAGATATGGAAAGGAGGCAACAGTTGCTGGAGATTGAGGCAGGAGAAGATGGGTGAGCGTCGCATCCTGCGAGCCCCCTCTTTATAGGGGGGCGTAGGGAGCTGGCTCTTCACCATCTTCGGGCGGCCGCCCACGATCACCAATCCCACGTCCTGCGCTTCTGACGGGCGCATTACTCCAGCAACTGCCCACGATCGCCAATTCCGTGCCCTGTGCCCCCTGGCCCGGCTCATCACTCCAACGGCCGCCCTTCTCCACCAATCCGCTGCCCTGCATGCATGCAGACGCATGTGACGGAGGGGCGCAGAAAAAGGAGAGGTAAAGATAGACATGGCAGTAACCGTTTGCCACGCGTGGCTGTGCGCCCGTTCGATTTGAACCAATGGCACCCCACATGTGAGCGCACCCTTGGTCTGAGCACGCTTGCGGGCCGCCCACCCGACGACAAGGTTTGCCGGGAGGTGACTAAGAACACGCCCAAGACCAGACTAATGAGGAAGCAAAGAAGATCTCAAAAGATGATAACCATCATGATGAAAATTACAACGGCGGTTTCCCGCCGCGTGTCTGTGCATTGTTTGGGCCTAGCCCAACGACGCTTCGGACGCGCGTATGGCCCAAGCCCGGGGGCTCCTGTCGGTGTATAAAACATGGGTATTTTATACCCCGACTTATGCACAGACAAGTAGCAGCCTCCTTGCCGGCCAAGCCTTGCCGGGAACCGCCAAGACCGAGATTCAGGGCCCAGTTGCAGAAGCCACTGGAGAGAAGCTCAAGATACAGCACCAACAAGCACTCAACTAATACCGGCAAGAAGAAGACCCAGCAAGCTCCGTACCGGCAAGCTTCTGCCAGCCCTCCTGCGCTCCACCTCACCGCACAGATGTCCGCTAGTGGGTGAGGTGTCGACCGCGCATGCTGTTTGGTAAGGCTTGTCGGGCACGTGTCAGCACACTGGGACAGGATTTGCCTCTAATGACACCCGTCCAGGAGGCGTGTCAGAATAATATGAGGTAGCTGGGCGAGCGGTGCAGAAACATTGCCGGGACCACCTCTCCACATGACACCTAACAAGTGCATTTAATGCTTTTGTCCTAAACTGGCAGAGTTAGGTATGATAGCACTGTTTGCTATCTAATTGCTATGTAATTACTGTTTTGCCATTGTGGTGACCCCTTGAGCTATAAAAGGAGGACTAAGGCAACAGTTAGAGGGATTCGGACCCCTTTTCGAACACCAGCACGCGTCGCGTAGCAGCTCTCTCCGCACCTTGCCGAGAGAAGCGCTCCTTGTACTTGTGCTCTCACACATCCAATACACCAAAAGTAGGAGTAGGGTTTTACGCTTCTCAGCGGCCCGAACCTGGGTAAATCCCTTGCGCCCTCCATTGTTCATGCTCTTTGTGCACGTCAATCTCCCCCGCCAAACCACAAGGGGCTGCATGGCCCCATAGATGGTCATACCACCACGACACTCGTCTGCCTGTACCTGGTGACTTCTACAATCTAGGTTGTGCCTCTTATGAAAAGGAAGTGGAAAGTATCTTCCAGAAGCCAGAGCCTAACATGACTGAGATGCTGACAATGATGAAGCCATTGCCATTTAAAGCTGAATACCCCAAGGAGTTCTTTATCAATGACCTTGAGTACTTGCCTAGAACCGTATATCACATTCTTCGCAACACTCTATGGCCGATCAAAGGGCATTCATCTTCAGCCAAGCTCGAAGGCGCCATGAAGACATTGGTCTACTATGTAGTAAATGGCATCAGATTCAACATGCATGACTTCTTCATTCGCCAGCTTGCTGCGTCTGGCATGGATCTGTTTGGCCTCAAATTCTATGCACCATGGATTATGCGCCTCATCAAGCTTCGTTCAACTGTTCAGTACGAACCCTCTGGTCGCACACATCATATCTTTCTGCCTGAAGTTGATGCTCCCCATGAAGTCATTTATCCTTCGGCTGAGAAAGATCCAAGACTTGTTGAAGCCAGCCACTCTGCTCATATGGAAGCCATACACCTTGTTAATGTGGCCCCTATCTCTAAACTTGCTGGTCAGTTTCGGCAACCACGTCAAGCCAACACTGAAGCCACTACCAGTACTGTACCTCAAAGGCCTCAGAAACGAGCCAAGGTGATGACAGACAGAGAGCTTCTTGTTTCTCTTCATCAGAAGCAAGACAAGCATCATGACTGGCTGAAAAGGCAAATGAAGAGCATCGTGTCTGATCTAAATAGAGTGCGCAACCTCTCTACCAAGAATGCATTTGTTGCACATGAAGCCAACCGTCGAGCTTGGAAGAGCCTCACACTACTACGTTCTGAAGATGACCTTGTTGCCGATGGCTTCAAGGAGAGCTTCAAATTTGGCTCCAAGCCTCCCTCATCTGAGAAGTGGCGTGCTACACCTTCACTTGAGGACTCCGAATATTCTTCTTCAGCGCCCATGATTCATGCAAGGATTGTTGATGAAGACGATGATGCCACCTCTCCGGCTATGGCTTCACTGCACCACGATGCTGCATCAGGCCCGTCTGCTCCACCGAACTCCAACATCGACCCGGCTGACCCAACATCTTCGTTGCCTCCTCGGGACGTGTAGACACCCTATGTCTTTACACCTTTTTGGTCACTTGTTGACAAAAGGGGGAGAAGCATTTGGGTTGATAGTCTTCAAGCGGGCATATTGGGTCGGGCTTGTGATATTTTGTTAAGTTTGCAACTCTCGTTCTTGAACATTTGGTGTCTGGGTTGTAAACTTAAGTCCTGATGGACGTCTGCTACATTCACTGATGTTTTATTGTGCGCTTCTTAAATTTGATCTTATGCGCATGAAGTCATTTGCAGACGCCCATATTCCATTGTGCATTCCATTATCTTCATATTATATGTATGCACATGTTGTGACTTCATGAATAGAGGGAGATCTCCACAAAGTAAAACCTGCCATGTGCATTTGCATTCAAAAGCAAATTACTTTTATGCACATCTTCAGGGGGAGCTCCTCAACATTCATGAAGCCATACACCTTTTTCCTAAACTTTCACATATTTTTATCCCCGTTGAAACTTCAACCAGTTTGTCATCAATCACCAAAAAGGGGGAGATTGTAAGTGCATCTAGTGCCACCCTTTGTTGGTTTTGGAGTATTGAAGACAAACTTGGTTGTGGGACTAATGTGTTTGTGAGATTCACAGGAGAACACAGGTAGAAGTCCCTATTGATTCGGTTTACCCATCGAAGATGACCCCTAAAAATGTATGAAGACATTGAAGACAATGGTGGTTCACGAAGACATCCGTGTTGAAGATAATGGCTCTTGAAGACATTCACTTGAAGCCAATGGAACGCGAAGACTTAGTCTTTTGGTAGTTTCATTTTCTGCTTTCTTGAGTCATAGGAACCACCGTACTGTTAAGTGGGGTCGAGGTAAACGATGTCAGAAACTGATGTGATGCTCAACCCAAATCCTATGTCTTCGAGCGAAGACAATTGAGAGAAAACCACTTCCAGAGTTGGTTGAGTCAGCTTTGCTTGGAGCCCAAGTAAAGTTGCCGCATGTGTTGGGATCCGACCGTTAGACACATGTCAGCTTCCCTATGACCCAAGGTCATTTCGGACATATCATGTCGGGTTGCCTCCTGGCTATAAATAGCGACCCCCTACCACCATAAATTGGTGGCTGCTCAGAGTAAGTGCACAGCTTTTGTCGTTTGAGAGCAACCCACCTCGAAGCCTTTGAGAGAGAATCCTTGCGAGGACAAAACCCAAAACACCCAGAGCCCAAAGTAATTCGTGGACTCCAGATGGGATCTCTCGAGAACAGAAACTTGCGGCGGTGGAAAAAGTATTTTGTGGACTCCCCTGAGGGTTTCTGATTTTTTGGGAATTTATAGTGGTGGAATTAGGTCAAACGGAGCTGAGGTGGGCCCACGAGGCACCAGGGCGCGCCTGCACCCCCCACAGGCGCGCCCTGGTGGCTCGTGGCCACCTCCTCTGGCGTCTGGTCTTCTCCCGAAGCTTCTAGTGTTGGTATTGTCTAGAAAAAAATCTCCAAAAAGCTTCGTGGCATTTGGACTTCGTTTGGTATTGATTTTCTGTAAAACAAAAAACAGGCAGAAAACAGCAACTGGCACTGGGCACTAAGTTAATAGGTTAGTCCCAAAAAATGATATATAATTGCTGTAAATGTATATAAAAACATCCAAGATTGATAATATAACAGCAGGGAACAATCAAAAATTATAGATACGTTGGAGACGTATCAGCATCCCCAAGCTTAATTCCTGCTCGTCCTCGAGTAGGTAAATGATAAAAACAGAATTTTTGATGTGGAATGCTGCCTATCATATTCATCATATATTCTTTTCTTTGTAGCATGGACATTTGGACTTGAATGATTCAAAGCAATAGTCTATAGTTTGACATGAAGATATAAATACTCAAGCATGCTAACAAGCAATCATGTCTTTCAAAATATCAACGCTAAAGAAAGTTATCCCTAGCCCATTATGCTCAATCATTGATCCATTCATGAAACACACTCAAATATTAGCTACACACAATGCACAAGTATGACAATAGTGCTCTCTAGTTGGTGCTTTATAAGAGAAGATGGAGACTCAAGAAAATAAAAATTGCATAAAAGTAAATAGATAGGCCCTTCGCAGAGGTAAGCAGAGATTTGTCAAATGTGCCAGAGCTCAAAGCTTAAATTAGAGAGATAAAAATATTTTGAGAGGCATGCTTTTCCTGTCAACGAAAACGACCGAGAATTCCCAATATCTTCCATGCTAGACACATCATAGGCGGTTCCCAAACAGAAAGTAAAGTTTATTTCCTTTCCACCATTCTTTCACAATCCATGGCTAGCCGTATCCACGGGTGCCCTCCATACCATCACTTTCCAAGGAATTTTGTTGTTATTAATTTTGATTTCATTGTGGGACTGGGCATCCCTATTACCAGCCACTCTCTCGTGCAATGACAAGTGAATAAACACTTATCATGAGAATAACACACCTAGCATGGAAAATATTGGCCACCCACTGCCGCTTCATGAGCGGTACAGGCACACAAAACGGAAAAATTATTTTGAAAATTAGAGTTGGCACACACAAATTTACTTGGAACGGCATTGAAATACCACATATAGGTAGATATAGTGGACTCATTTGGCACAACTTGGGTTTAAGGAGTTTGGATGCACAGGCAGTATTTCCGCTTAGTACAAATGAAGGCTAGCAAAAGATTGAGAAGCAACCAACCAAAAAACGAAAACAGTCATAAACATGCATTGAACATAACTAACACCGAATAATGCACCATAAGTAGGATATAATTTCTTTGCATAACTATTGACTTAACGTGCATGCATAGGGAATCACAAACCTTAACACTAATATTCTTACTAAATCACAATTACTCACTAACATGACTCACATATTATCATTTCCATATCGCAAAACTATTGCAAGGAATCACACTTATCATATCCAATGATCTATATGAAAGTTTTATTATATCCCTCTTGAATATTCATCACTTTGGGACCAAATTCATATCTTTTGCAAATTACCGTTACTTTCATCAACTCTCAAAAAGATATAAGTGAAGCATGAGAGTGCAAATGTTTCTTAAAAATTGCAATCTTATCAACTCTCAAAATAATATAAGTGAAGCATGAGAGTTTATTTCTTCAAAATTTGGCCACCGCCGTGCTCAAAAATATTTAAGTGAAGCTCTAGAGCAACTGCCTAGCTCAAAAAAATTTAAGTGAAGCACATAGAGTATTCTAACAAATTATGATGAACGTGTGGCTCTCTCAAATAGGTGTGTCCAGCAAGGATGATTGTGAAAAACTAAAAAGCAAACAAAGCAAAGACTCATATAATACACGATGCTCCAAGCAAAAACACATATCATGTGACGAATAAAAATATAGCTCCAAGTAAAATTACCGATGGTTGGTAGAAGAAAGAGGGGATGCCTTCCGAGCACCCCCAAGCTTAGACACTTGAGTCTTCCTTGAATATTACCTTGGGGTGCCTCAGGCATTCCCACGCTTAGGCTCTTGCCACTCCTTATTCCTTCATCCATCGTGATCTCACCCAAAACTTGAAAACTTCAATCACACAAAACTCAACAAAACCTTCGTGAGATCCGTTAGTATAACAAAACAAATCACTACTTTAAGTACTGTTGCAAACCCATTCATATTTTATTTTTGCATTATACCTACTGTATTCTAACTTCTCCATGGCTTATACCCCCCGATACAATCCATAGTTTCATCAAAACAAGCAAGTAGTGCATCAAAAACAGAATCTGTCAAAAACAGAACTGACTGTAGAAATCTATTTCAAAGCCATACTTCTGTAACTCCAAAAATTCTGAAAAATTAGGAAAACGTGGGAAATTCATATACCAATACTGTGTAAAAATTTCAGATTTTTCTGACTCTCCAGTATAGAACCAAAATTCCAGCACTGGACACAAAACTTTCTGTTTTCCAAACAGCATCAATTATACTATCTTCCAAATCATCCCAAAGGTTCTACTTGGCACAAACACTAATTAAAAACACAAAAACTCAATCATTACAGTAGCATAAAAGTGAAAACACACAATAACAGAAACAAAAAGTAAAAATTTATTTTATTCATTGGGTTGCCTCCCAACAAGCGCTATTGTTTATAGCCATTAAGATAGGCTTTGAGATTTCAATGATGCTCACATGAAAGATAAGAATTGAAGCACAAAGAGAGCATCATAATACATGTGACAAACACATTTAAGTCTTACATACTTCCTATGCATAGGAATTTTATATGCAAACAAATTATCAAGATGAGAAATATCTAGCATATGCAAAGGAGAGGAATAAAACATTGACAATCTCAACATAACGAGAGGTAATTTAGTAACATGAAAATTTCTACAACCATATTTTCCTCTCGCATAATAATTACATGTAGGATCATAATCAAATTCAACAATATAGCTATCATATAAAATTTTCTCCCCATGATCCACATGCATAAAATTCTTATAGTCTTCCAAAATAGTGGGATTAACATCAACTAAAGTCATGACCTCTCCAAATCCACTTTTATAAAAAAAAATCATAAGATTGAACACTCTCCAAATATGTGGAATTATTTTTACCTAGAGTTGACACTCTTCCAAACCCACTTTCAATATTATTGCAAACATTATGATCAATAGCATATTCATCATGAGGCTTAAATAAATTTTCAAGATCATAAGAAGCATTATCACCCCAATCATGATCATTGCAATAAGTAGTGGATATAACAAAATTATCATCCCCAAGCTCGTAGTTTTGCATATTATTAGCACAATTGACATTAATAGAATTTATAATAACATTATTGCAATCATGCTTTTCATTGAAGGAGCTATCATGAATCACTTTATAAATTTCTTCTTTCAGCACTTCATCACAATTTTCAGATTCATGATTTTCAAGCAAAACTTCATAGAGGAAATCAAGTGCACTCAACTCACTAGCAATTGGTTCATCATAATTGGGTCTTTTGAAAAGATTAGCAAGTGGATGAGAATCCATATCAATAGATTTTTAGCAAGCGAAGATGCAAGCAAATAGAAGGCACATGGCAACACAAGCAAAGATACCAAACAAGCAAAAAGGCAAACGGAAAAAATATTTTTGTATTTTTGTAAAAACTTTTTAGAAGTGGGGGAGATGAAAACGAGAGGCAAATAAAATAAATTCAAGGAGATGAGAGTTTATGCAAAGGTACTTGATAGATGTTGATGATGTCTCCCCGGCAACGGCGCCAGAAATTCTTCCTGCTACTTGTAGCTTGCGTTGGTATTTCCCTGAAGAGGAAGGGAGATGCAGTACAGTAGAGATAAGTATTTCCCTCAGTTATGAAACCAAGGTTATCAATCCAGTAGGAGAATCACGCAACACCTCGTTAGCAGCACCTGCACACAAAACAACAAATTCTTGCACCCAACGCAAACAAGGGGTTGTCAATCCCTCGGCGGTAAGTTGCAAGATTAAATTGTATGTGATAGATAGATAGATTGAAACAAAAATACAAAATAAAATAAATAAAGAAAAAGTGCGGCAAGTATTTTTAGGGTTTTAGTACATGATTTAGATAGACCCGGGGGCCATAGTTTTCACTAGAGGCTTCTCTGAAGAAAATAGCATGCGGTGGGTAGACAAATTACTGTTGGGCAATTGATAGAAAAGCAAATAATCATGATGATATCCAAGGCAATGATCATGTATATAGGCATCATGTCTGAGACAAGTAGACCGACTCCTGCCTGCATCTACTACTATTACTCCACACATCGACCGCTATCCAGCATGCATCTAGTGTATTAAGTCCATAAAGAACGGAGTAACACCTTAAGAACGATGACATGATGTAGACAAGATAAACTCACGTATGAATAAACCCCATCTTTTTACCCTTAATAGCAATGATACATACGTGTCATGTCCCTTTCTGTCACTGGGATTGAGCACCGCAAGATCGAACCCATTACAAAGCACCTCTTCCCATGGCAAGATAAATCAATCTAGTTGGCCAAACCAAATCAATAGATCGGAGAAGAAATACGAAGCTATAATAATCATGCATAAAAGAGATCAGAGAAGACTCAAATAATATTCATGGATAATCTGATCATAAACTCACAATTCATCGGATCCCAACAAACACACCGCAAAAAGTGATTACATCGGATAGAACTCCAAGAACATCGAGGAGAACATTGTATTGAAGATCAAAAAGAGAGAAGAAGCCATCTAGCTACTAACTATGGACCCCGAAGGTCTGTGGTAAACTACTCATGCATCATCGGAAGGGCAGCAAGGTTGATGTAGAGCCCCTCCGTGATCGATCCCCCCTCCGGCGGAGTACCGGAAAAGGCCTCCAGATGGGATCTCTCGAGAACAGAAACTTGCGGTGGCAGAAAAAGTATTTCATGGACTCCCCTGAGGGTTTCTGATTTTTTGGGAATTTATAGTGGTGGAATTAGGTCAAACGGAGCTGAGGTGGGCCCACGAGGCACCAGGGCGCGCCTGCCCCCACCAGGCGCGCCCTGGTGGCTCGTGGCCACCTCCTTTGGCATCTGGTCTTCTCCCGAAGCTTATAGTGTTGGTATTGTCCAGAAAAAAATCTCCAAAAAGTTTCGTGGCATTTGGACTTCGTTTGGTATTGATTTTCTGTAAAACAAAAAACAGGCAGAAAACAGCAACTGGCACTGGGCACTAAGTTAATAGGTTAGTCCCAAAAAATGATATATAATTGCTGTAAATGTATATAAAAACATCCAAGATTGATAATATAACAGCAGGGAACAATCAAAAATTATAGATACGTTGGAGACGTATCAGCATCCCCAAGCTTAATTCCTGCTCGTCCTCGAGTAGGTAAATGATAAAAACAGAATTTTTGATGTGGAATGCTGCCTATCATATTCATCATATATTCTTTTCTTTGTAGCATGGACATTTGGACTTGAATGATTCAAAGCAATAGTCTATAGTTTGACATGAAGATATAATACTCAAGCATGCTAACAAGCAATCATGTCTTTCAAAATAGCAATGCTAAAGAAAGTTAACCCTAGCCCATTATGCTCAATCATTGATCCATTCATGAAACACACTCAAATATTAGCTACACACAATGCACAAGTATGACAATAGTGCTCTCTAGTTGGTGCTTTATAAGAGAAGATGGAGACTCAAGAAAATAAAAATTGCATAAAAGTAAATAGATAGGCCCTTCGCAGAGGGAAGCAGAGATTTGTCAAATGTGCCAGAGCTCAAAGCTTAAATTAGAGAGATAAAAATATTTTGAGAGGCATGCTTTTCCTGTCAACGAAAATGACCGAGAATTCCCAATATCTTCCATGCTAGACACATCATAGGCGGTTCCCAAACAGAAAGTAAAGTTTATTTCCTTTCCACCATTCTTTCACAATCCATGGCTAGCCGTATCCACGGGTGCCCTCCATACCATCACTTTCCAAGGAATTTTGTTGTTATTAATTTTGATTTCATTGTGGGACTGGGCATCCCTATTACCAGCCACTCTCTCGTGCAATGACAAGTGAATAAACACTTATCGTGAGAATAACACACCTAGCATGGAAAATATTGGCCACCCCCTGCCGCTTCATGAGCGGTACGGGCACACAAAACGGAAAATTTATTTTGAAAATTAGAGTTGGCACACGCAAATTTACTTGGAACGGCATTGAAATACCGCATATAGGTAGATATAGTGGACTCATTTGGCACAACTTGGGTTTAAGGAGTTTGGATGCACAAGCAGTATTTCCGCTTAGTACAAATGAAGGCTAGCAAAAGATTGAGAAGCAGCCAACCAAAAAACGAAAACGGTCATAAACATGCATTGAAAATAACTAACATCGAATAATGCACCATAAGTAGGATATAATTTCTTTGCATAACTATTGACTTAACGTGAATGCATAGGGAATCACAAACCTTAACACTAATATTCTTACTAAATCACAATTACTCACTAACATGACTCACATATTATCATTTCCATATCGCAAAACTATTGCAAGGAATCACACTTATCATATCAAATGATCTATATGAAAGTTTTTATTATATCCCTCTTGAATATTCATCACTTTGGGACCAAATTCATATCTTGTGCAAATTTCCGTTACTTTCATCAACTCTCAAAAAGATATAAGTGAAGCATGAGAGTGCAAATATTTCCTCTAAATTTCAATCTTATCAACTCTCAAAATAATATAAGTGGAGCATGAGAGTTTATTTCTTCAAAATTTGGCCACCGCCGTGCTCAAAAAGATTTAAGTGAAGCACTAGAGCAACTGCCTAGCTGTCGGTGCCAATACCGGCAGACCTCGGGGTAGGGGGTCCCAAGCTATGGATCTTGAATCGATGGTAACAGAGACGAGGGAGATGATGTTTACCCAGGTTCGGGCCCTCTTAATGGAGGTAAAACCCTACGTCCTGCTTCTGCTTATATTAATGGAGATGTAACAAGTACAGAGTTGATCTACCTCGAGATCGTAATATGAGTCTAACTTCTAGGGCTAGGTAAGCAATGTTGCGTTGTTCTCCACTACGGGCTAAACCCTATGGCTTATATACACGCCAGGGAGGGTACCTAGGGTTACAAGGGCGGTATCTAGGAGTAAGGCGGCTGGACAAATCTTGAAGTGTACTACAAGTCTTCGATAGAGACAGCCTCGATCACTTCTCCCGTGTGTGGCTTCTGGAGTCCATCTTGGTCACGTACGGGGGTATATCGGTCCAACCGAGGAGTCGGGCCGGCTAGGCTGGCACCCCCGAATCCAGGACACCGTCAGTAGCCCCCGAACTGGTCTTCTATGCCGAGGACGACTTTCAACAAACATCACTTCGGATCCGGAGTCCTTGGCTTGACAGACGAGTTCCACTTTGCATTTCGGATTCTCTTAATGGAGCATCAACATCCGCGGTCCAACCGAGCTTGTACCCCGTCCGAGGTGGGTAGATATCTTAGCCTAGAAGGCTGGTCGTACAGGTATGAACAATCCAATCCTTGCCTGACAACTTTATCGGCGAGGCTCGCCCCATGACAGGGCGAGCAGTTACTGCCTCCCCCTCAAATCGCGGTTCGAGGCAGCCTGTTTACTAGCATGTCCCCTCAAAGCAGAGATCGTGCCCGCTTTCTTAGGGATACCATCAAGATTTTGTTTCACCCCATATGTTTCAACGGCATTTTTGATAGCAACCGCAAACTTATCGGTGCAGCGGGGGGGACTCTTGGCCTTTCATAGGCCTATAAGAGCAAAGGGGAGAATAGCGCAATAGCCTACGCTCCCAATCTTCCCCCACTGTTGCTTCGTCTAGCTCCAATGCCCAGATCCAACCAGCGCGCCTTTCCCTTTCGTGAGCCCAACTCCTCATACAGCCATGGCCAACACCCTCAAGGAGCACTGGGGCGGCTCCATCGTGACAGCTGTGACCATCACCGAGCTGCGCGACGCGGGGTATCTGGCCCCCGCCATCTCCGCCCGCGCTCCAGCAGCCGACCAGCTGGTGCCCGCTCCCAACGCCGGGGAGCGGGTGGTCTTCGTCCCCCACCTCATCTGAGGCCTGGGGTTCCCGCTGCACCCCTTCGTGCGCGGGATAATGTTCTATTATGGGTTAGACTTCCACCACCTGGCCCCTAACTCCATCCTCCACCTCGCCGCCTTCATCATAGTCTGCGAGGCCTTCCTCCGTTGTGAGCCGCACTTCGGCTTATGGCTAAAGCTCTTCGGGATCAAGCCGAAGTCAAGCGGCCCGGATCTCGCGGAGTGCGGAGGGGCCATGATCAGCAAGAACCAGGGGGGCCACCTAGTTTAAGGGCACCTTCATCGAAACGGTGAAGGAGTGGCAAAGAGAGTGGTTCTACATCACCGAGCCACTCGCCCCTGGTCAAACCGAAGTCCCGGCCTTCTCAGCCGGGCCTCCCAAGAAACTCAAGTCCTGGAAGGAGAAGGGCGTCGCTTGGGGGAAGCCAGAAGAGGTGGAGACCTTGATCGACAGGATTCTGTGGTGGTCCACAGCGGGAAAGGTTGAGCTAGCCGACATCATCAATGTCATGCTCAACCGCCGTATACTCCCTCTCCAACTTCGGGCTACCCCGATGTGGGCGCAAAAGCCCGAGGACATGGACACCATCAACACCTTCTTCCGCTTCACCTTGACAGCCATGTGGTCAAGGCTCATGAAGCTAGCCAAGGACAAGATCACCAAGGCGGGGGAGGACCGCGGCCTCGAACACGGCTATGAGGCCCCCCGGTGAGTGGTCTCACCCTTCAATCTTTGTTTTCTGCTCATTGCGCCGAGGAATAAAGTTTTTACTTGAATCGTCATGTTTTGACATTTTGCAGAAGTGGCTGGCCTGGGTTCAAGGGGTACGATGCCCGGACCCACTACCAGAGCAGCCCCCAACTCCCCTGCTCTCAGCGCTTCTGACCGAGGAACCACATGTGGTGGCCTCCAAAGGGACGAAGTCCCAGGCAGGGAGGTCAAGTGCTCGGACCCAGGGGACTTCAGTCACTCGGTCCGAAGAGACCCACACCTCCGCCGCTCAAGACGGCGGCGCCGAGGAGGGTGAGGAGGAGGAGGTTCCTCCTCCAAAGGGGAAGAGGTCGGCGTTAGAAGACACCGACGTGGACATGCCACCGAAGGCCCCAAAGAGGCCGAGGCGAGCCTCATCCGAGGCCGCCAACAAGTCGCCGGAGAGGGACGAGCTCTTCGGTGACTCAGAGGAAGACCCCCTCGCCACGGGGAGGAAGAAACCGGCGCCTTGAGGGTAAGCCCTTGTCCTTCTCACTTGAGTCATTTTTTCAACAAGGGAAATCTCACAGAGACAACTTTTCACATGCAGCCCACCGAGGGTAATCCCCAGCAGTTCTTCGAGCGGGTTGCCATCCGCTAGCGGGACTCCAGAGCCTGCCACTTCTCCCCCGAAACATGACGGATTACGGGAGGCGAGCTCCACCCTGGTCCCCGACGTCAACTTGACGGGGGCCGACGAGGTGGTAATCATGGCCGAGGTCAACACCTCGGCCCAACAGGACCCGGGGACGGAGCACCCCGAGGTTTTTGAAAAAGGGCTGGGCCAGTCATCGGCCCAGCCGGCGTTCACCTCGGCTCCGCCAGACCAGGCGGAGGCTGCTCGGGTGGATACGCCCGAGGTCATCCCTTCACCCCAGCCTACTGCCCAAGGACAGACCGACGCGGGGTGGACCGAGGAGGTGGAGGAGGCCCTAAAGGGCTCTTCCATCAAGGAGGAGCACCGTGCCTTGATAGGCACGACGCTGGAAGGCTACCGGTCCACAGGGGCCGGCCTGCACGAGGTTTTCAAGAGCCTCATAGCAGGCTTCGAGGTATGCCTTCTGCGCATTCAATTTGTTTGTTTAAGCTATTTGTTTTATGAATTTTGTCCGAGGACATGAAAGTACAGCCTTCTAAACGGCTTAGTGAGTGAGTAGCCCCCGAGCCCGAAGTCGGTTTTAAGAAACCGGCATCGGGGTCGCTTGAGTAAATAGGAGCCCGTGAAGTAGCCCCCAGGGCGCTGCTTGACGCAGTCGTCCTGGAGCCTTGTAATGATCTTAACTATTCCCTTTCTAATAAGGATCTGCTTTGTTCCAGGTTGCGACCTCGGTTCCGGACTCTGTCTCCAAAGAGATGGCGGAGATGAACCGGAAACTTGAGCAATCTCAAGGTAAGCAAGTTTAAACTTGCCGTATATTCTGGATAAAGAGGTATAATGTATGGTTAAAGAAAACAACTAATGGTCGAACTGTGTTGATAGCGGAGCTGGAGACGCTCAAGGTCGAGCTCGAGAGGGCTCGGAAAGATATACGGCAGCAGGAAGCTGCTGCCGTCGCAGCTGAAAAGGCCCGGGCTACCGAGAAGGCAGCCGGGGATAAGCACCAGGCTCGGGTGCTAGAGGTCGAGGAGACCCTGAAGGGCGTGTTCGAAGCACGCGACAAACTTCAAGAGGAGGGGCAGCAGACGAAGGAGGAGCTCGAGAAGCTTCAACGTGCCCACTCCAAGCTCAAGACCTCGGCCCGAGCAGACCGCGAGGTACTCCAGCAAGTGGAGCAAATCGCCTCGGGTAAGATATTTTTGCTACAGTGTGCGTTTGGCAGCAAAGGGTGTGTCAAGATCACCCAGTTATGGCGTTCCGCAGAGGTCTTTGAGGATCTCCCGCAGAGCGCGGCGGATGCGGTGGCATACTTCGGCCAGTTGGCGGGCCATGAGGCGGAGAAGGCCTTCTGGGGGCAGTTTCCAGGGTCGCCATCTGCGCAGCTGCTGAATCATCGAGTGAAGCAGCTGGTGGAGCTGTTTCCCATGACGAGACCGGCGCTCTAGGACCTTTGCGTCGCTCTGTGGCCTGCCGAAGCCATGCTGAAGAGCCTCTTCGGCCTGACGGCCCGTATCCGAGATGTCGTGCCCTGCGTGGACCGCTGGAAAAGGTCCGCGTGCTTCGAAGGGGCGCGGAGGGCATATGCTTGCGTGAAGACTCACTTCCGCAAGGTTGATGCAAAAACATGTGCCGCTGGCCCTCCTGCCGACAAGTCGCGAACCGCCGAGCAGTTCTTCACCGAGGTGGAGGCAGGAGCTCGGACCACCGAGGCCATGTGCCCCAAAGACACTCTATATTTTTAGATGATACTTCGGAATGCCAGGGTGTACAATGTAAAAACTTTATCTTTTGTTGAATGAGAATGGCTTTAAGATTCCATGTGTGTTGTTTTATAATTTTAATTACTCCTCCTATATGACTGTTTAAAATGAGAGTGGCCAGTCGTCGGCTTCAGCCCTAGTGTAGGTCATACAAAGGGTGTTCCTTAAGGCACACTACACCCTTAGCCGACGTCTCGGTACCCGGAGGCGGTCGGTGTCTTATAGGAACTAGGCAATCGGACTATAGTGGCTTGATATCTTTCATTCAGTCATAGGACTTTGACTGTGGGGGCTGATGACCAGCCCCCGGTGTAAGAAGTGTTCGGCCAGCTCGGCCGAGATCTAGGCTAGAGCACACTTCGGCTAGGAGTGGAAGCCCTTCGTTTGACACGGGTGATCTCTATCGTCACATCGCTTGATGCGGTCTCCGGATGGCAGACCAGTTTACGCCTACCTAGATAGTCAGTTTTCGGCTTTCTCCACTGAGGCGCCATGCCAATTGACCTGGCGGCGTAATCGCAATGGTTCTCCCATTACACCCTTAGCCGAATTCATCGGAAACGTAATGGGTACACATAGGAGCCGGGCAACCCAACTATTGACTGAAATCTAGGTTCAAAACTGATGCATATAAGGCCAACATCCGAGACGCCGAATACATCGGACTTTTTTTATACAATTGCTTCTTTTTAGAGAACTGCATCGTCCCAGAGCTTATGCTGAAAAAGAAATACAATGCAGACCTTGAAAGGGCACAGTTTCTTTATAATATCAATCGTGTACATGCCCAGCTGTGACGAGAGTAATTGAAAGAGTACAATGTAAAGAAGAAAGAGGAAAAAAAGGTCGGATAATCGCTAACGGATTTTAAAGGATCTGGACCGCTACCTGCCGCACGTCTGCGTTTCCGGACTGTTGACCAGATTGTCACCATTGATGGCGAAGAATTTGCGAAGGTCGATGCCCTTCCGGCACTTTATACACTCTAGGTGTTTGATTGACCGAGTTCCTTGAAGGGAGGTGTGGCCGAAGCCACTCTGTGGTTTTAAAACCACATAGAAGTTTGGCAGTTCCTTTTACAGATGCTTGCCTGTGCAGGGGCCCTAAGCCTCGTCTTTGCATGGTTAATCCGCGCCGATGTTTGGGTAGTCGTTTTGGCTCCTCGACGTCCCAGGGAATCTTGAGTGCGAAGTTGTGCACTCTGGGGACGAAGTGCCCACTCCAGGGAGGGCACACGAGGAGCCCGCATCCCTATTTCGTGTGCGGGGGCACATGGCCGAGGTCGATTTGTGCAGCACGGGCGCGCTTCAAAGAGCGGGCGGCGCGTTTATCGCTGCGGGCTGCCTCCTCGGACGTTTGAACCTCGGCTGCGAAAGCCGCGGTCTGTTCCTCTGTCCGGAGTGAACGTTCCGTGTTGCCATTGACTGTGATGACGCTGTTGGGCCCCGGCATTTTGAGCTTGAGATAGGCGTAATGCGGGACTGCGTTAAAGCGTGCAAAGGCTGTGCGTCCTAAGAGCGCATGGTAGCCGCTCCGGAAGGGTACGATATCGAAGATTAACTCTTCGCTTCGAAAGTTGTCGGGCGAACCGAAGACTACCTCTAGGGTGACTGTTCCCGTACAACGGGCTTCGACGCCCAGAATGACACCTTTAAAGGTGGTAGAGCTCGGCTTAATCCGAGATGAGTCAATGCCCATCTTCCGAACTGTGTCCTTGTAGGTGAGGTTAAGGCTGCTTCCCCCGTCCATCAGGACGCGCGTTAGATGATAACCATCAACAATAGGGTCCAGGACGAGCGTCGCCGACTCGCCATGCCTGATGCTGGTCGGATGATCGTGCTTGTCGAAAGTGATCGGGTAGGCCGACCATGGGTTATACTTCGGGGCGACTCGCTCCAGCGCGTATACGTCCCGAAGTGCATGTTTCCTCTCCCTTTTAGGGATGTGGGTGACATAGATCATGTTGACCTCTGTTACCTCATTAGGAAATTTCTTTTGGCCTCCATTATTAGGCTACCGAGGTTCATCCTCGTCATCGCTGCGGTGTTGGGTTTTACTCTGACCCTCTGCCGCTATCTTGCCGGCTTGTTTAAAGACCCAACAATTCCTATTAGTGTGGTTTGCTGGTTTTTCCTGAGTACCGTGGATCCCACATGGGCGGTCCAGGAGTCTATCGAGCTGGCTAGGTCCGTCTTTGTTCCCTTTAAAGGGTTTTCTTTCCTGCACGGATTTAGGTCCGGTGAATCCTGCGTTAACCGCGGCGTCTTCAGTGTCGCTTCCGCCATTCTTGTACCTGCGCTTATTTTTGTTGCGCTTTGGTTTTCCATTGGCGTCGCGAGTTTCCGAGGTGCCTGCCTCGCCGTTATGAGTGCTTCGGGCGAGCCAGCTATCTTCTCCCGCGCAAAAGCGGGTCATCAGTGAGGTCAGGGCAGCCATAGTCCTCGGCTTATCCTGGCCGAGCTGTCGAGCCAACCGTTCATCTCGAATATTGTTTTTAAATGCGGCGATGGCCTCGGCTTCGGAGCAGTCTATGATCTGATTTTTCTTGGTGAGGAACCTATTCCAGAATTTCTGGGCTAATTCGCCTGGCTGCTGGGTGACACGGCTGAGGTCATCAGCGTCCAGAGGTTGGACATATGTGCACTGGAAGTTTGCTCGAAAAGCATCTTCTAGGGCCTCCCAGCTGCCGATAGAGTGAGGAGGGAGGCTGTTAAGCCAATGCCTCGCCGGCCCCTTTAGCTTGAGTGGCAAGTATTTAATGGCATGGAGGTCATCTCCATTGGCCATGTGTATATGCAGGAGAAAATCCTCGATCCAAACTGTTGGGTCTGTGGTACCATCGTATGATTCTATGTTCATGGGTTTAAACCCTTCCGGGAACTGATGTTCCATCACCCTGTCTGTGAAGCAGATCGGGTGGGCTGGACCTCGGGACCGAGGAGCATGTCGTCGGAGGTCGGGGGAGAGTCATGAGTAGGCTTGATCTCGGGCACGGCCGTTCCTGTCCATCCAGGCATCGTAGCCGTCGGGCCCGGCGGGCGCACGTCCCCTTGACCCGTAGATGGACCGAGGGGGAGCCCTATTTTCCTCAATACGACGTCTAGTGTCGTGAGGATCCAGGTAGTCCACGGGGTCTTGGCCATGATGGCGCGGAGGTGGCCGTTCACCGTGGTCTTCTCGTCTTGGCCTGTCCCGGCCTCTAGGGGGCCGATCGAGGTCATCAGCGAGCTCTTCGTCGAACTCCGGTAAAAGGCGCCTGCGTGGGTATGATTTCGGTGCATTATGGCGTCGGTTCTCCATATCTTGCTCGGCAGAGAGCACTTCAACCCACTTTTCATTTAGCACGTCGGTATTTTCCTGCAGCTGCTGCTGCTTGAGTTTTAAGCTCCGGGCCGTCGCAACGAGGCGTCGCCGGAAGCGTTCCTGTTCAAAGGGGTCCTCGGGGACGATGTAATCCTCGGTACCGAGGCTCTCGTCCTCCTCGGACTCCGGCATGTAGTTGTCGTCGGCCCCTTCAAAGAGGTCATCGGGATCTGAGTCTCCAAGAGGTCGGTCTACTAGCTATGGACCCATAGGTCTGTGGTAAACTACTCACACATCATCGGAGGGGCAGCAAGGTTGATGAAGAAGCCCTTCGTGATCGATTCCCCCTCCGGCGGAGTACCGAAAAAGGCCGCCAGATGGGATCGCGGAAGAACAGAGGCTTGTGGTGGCGAAAAGGTTTTCTCTTCTCTCTTTCTAGTATATTGGGAATATTTGGGAATTTATAGCGCTGGAATTAGGTTAGGAGGGGCTACGAGGGGCCCACAAGCCTGGGGGCGCGCCCTACCCCCAGGGCGCGCCCTCCAAGCTTGTGGCTCCCTCGTGGCTCCTCTGGTCTTCTCCCGAAGCTTCGTGGGTCTCTTCTAGTCCAGAAAAAATTAATCCAAAGTTTTTTTCTCGTTTGGACTCTTTTTGATAATGATTTTCTGAAAAGACAAAAACAAGCAAAAACAGCAACTGGCACTGGGCACTGGGTTAATAGGTTAGTCCCAAAAAACGATATATAATGGCATATAATTGCATATAAAACATCCAAGATTGATACTATAATAGCATGGAACAATAAAAAATTATAGAAATGTTGGAGACGTATCACCCCTCAAAGGATTACTTTCCATAGTGACAAGTGATAGTAAGTTTCAGCACGTAATAAAAGTGTTTCCTTACAAAATTCCACTTACCAAAGGCGCTTCACTCCCCGGCAACGGCGCCAGAAAAGAGTCTTGATGACCCACAAGTATAGGGGATCAATCGTAGTCCTTTCGATAAGTAAGAGTGTCGAACCCAACGAGGAGCAGAAGGAAATGATAAGCGGTTTTCAGCAAGGTGTTTTCTGCAAGCACTAAAAGTAGCGGTAACTGATAGTTTTGTAGCAAGATAATTCGTAATGAGTAGCAAGTAACAATAGTAACAATAGTGCAGCAAGGTGGCCCAATCCTTTTTATAGCAAAGAACAAGCCGGAACGGTCTCTTATATAAAGCAAAGCGTTCTCGAGGACACATGGGAATTCTCGTCTAGTCACTTTCATCATGTTTATTTGATTCGCGTTCGCTACTTTGATAATTTGATATATGGGTGGACCGGTGCTAGGGTGTTGTTCTTACTTGAACAAGCAACCCTCTTATGATTACCCCCTCTTGCAAGCATCCTCAACTACGAAAGAAGAATTAAGATAAATCTAACCATAGCATAAAACATATGGATCCAAAACAGCCCCTTATAGAATAACGCATAAACTAGGGTTTAAGCTTCTGTCACTCTAGCAACCCATCATCTGCTTATTACTCCACAATGCCTTCCCTTAGGCCCAAATATGGTGAAGTGTCATGTAGTCGACGTTCACACGACACCACTAAAGGAAGCAACAACATACTTATCATCAAAATATCGAACGAATACCAAATTCACATGATTACTTATGACAAGACTTCTCCCATGTCCTCAAGAACAAAAGTAACTACTCACAAATCATGTTCATGTTCAAGATCAGAGGGGTATTGAATATCATTAAGGATCTGAACATATAATCTTCCACCAATAAACCAACAAGCATCAACTATAAGATGTAATCAACACTACTAGCAACCCACAGGTACCAATCTGAGGTTTTGAGACAAAGATTGAATACAAAAGATGAACTAGGGTTTGAGATGAGATGGTGCTGGTGAAGATGTTGATGAAGATTGGTCCTCCCACGATGAGAGGATCGTTGGTGATGTCGATGGCTTCGATTTCCCCCTCCCGAAGGGAAGTATCCCCGGCAGAATCGCTCCGCCGGAGGGCAAAAGTGCTCCTGCCCAAGTTCCGCCTCGAGACGACGGCGCTTCGTCCCGAAAGTCTTTCTCTTAATTTTTTTAGGGCAAATGGCTTCATATAGCAGAAGGAGGGGGCCAGAGGCCAGCTATGGGCCCCACAAGGCATCAGGGCGCGCCCTGGGGGGGGTCGCGCCCTGTTGCCTTGTGTGCAACTGGTGGGTCCCCTCTGCTCTTTCTTTTCTCCAATATTTTTTATATATTCAATAAAAAATTCTCATGAAATTTCAGGTCATTTGGAGCTCTGTAGAATAGGTATCTCTGTTGTAGCTATTTCAGGTCCAGAATTCCAGCTGCCGGTATTCTCCCTCTTCGTATAAATCTTGCAAATTAAGAGAGAAAAGGCATAAGAATTGCATCATAAAGTGAAATAATGACCAAATACATTATAAATAACAGTAAGAAATCATGATGCAAATTGGACGTATCAAGCGCCGACGGTAGAGATCACATCGCCACGCGTGATCGACGGTTGTCGCCCGTCTTACCCAGGACATGTCTCATAGGGTTTTCCGAGGTTGCTCCCCCAGTTGCCTGCCATTTTGGTCAAGGGAGATCCCGTGATAGGGATGCAAGCAGGTCGAGAATACCATAGTACAAATGTAGTATTAGTTATCAACAAGTGGTGAGCTAATTGATAAGTTACGTGAGATGAAACAGGATGCTGCTTGCACCCTTAGCATGGGGCACCACGAATGGTCCGTTTCAACGACCATTTTGCTTAGTTGTTGCCAGCGGAGCTTTGCCCTATACAAAAAGGGAGGCATGACCATGGAGCCAAATTGCAGCCCCTGGCTCCTCCCGGTGCCTCGCGGCCCTGTCCGACGAGCACTAAGCAACATAGTCGGTTTATGAAGTTTATGTTACGTTTGTGTTTGAAATGAAGTCACATTGTGTTTGATATTAAGTTTGTATGATGTTTTGAACGTAAAAGGGGACAATTTGGCAAAAAAGAAAACAACTTCTGAGTTTTTTTAGGAAATTCCGGGAATTAGGTTTGGGGGATGGGTTAGATCTCACCCTCCAAATACCCCCCCCCCCCCCAAATAATAATAATAATAATAATTAGAGTTATGTTTTGAGAGTGAGTTTTCGGGAGCTGAAAAAGTTGTAGGGCCTCTTTGATTCGCAGGATTCTAAAAACGTGGGAATAGGAAAAACATAGGATTGGAATGTCATGCTAATCTCAATTCTACAAGATTTTGGTTTGTTCGATTGCATCATAGGAAAAACAAATGATTATTTCAAAGAGGTTTGAATGGATGCTAGAAATCCCATGAGAGGTAGTAAAAATAATTCTTAGAAAAAATTCCTATAGGATTCAATCATATGAATCAAACAACCAACGTAGGAAAAATTCTTAAGGATCCTAATCCTCCAAAATTCCTATGAAAATCTTTTGAATCAAAGGAGCCCTTAGGATGGGTTAGAGTTGCCCTAAAGTGGGCTTGGACGGACTAACATGGGCCGTGTGGCCCAATCTGGCACGAGCGTGTATCAAGCGGCAACACCTCGACGGTCGACGTTCGTTCGCCGTTTCCTCCTCTTGGCGCCGCCGCTCCCGCCTCGTCTTCCCCAAACACTGCCACTCAAACCATCTCGAGCTAAAGCTCCGTTCCCCGCCATTGCGGTCGTCACCATCCCACGAGCCAAAGCTCGGCGCCATATTTCCCGCAGTCTCTCGCGGGAGATGCGTTTGCGCGAGCTCCTGAGTGGTACCTCCTTATGATACGGGGCGCTCGCGCACCTCCCCTCCGAGTAGCCCGGCTGTTCTGGCCTTCCCGCCGCCTATGCGGCGACGATTCAAGAACCGGTGTCGAGGTGCCCGGCACTGGGCAGCAGGATGATGGCTGCATTCATGAGAGAGAGGGCGAGGTGGGCCTAGATCCGGCGGCCGTTCCGCCCGAAGTGCTCCTCCGTATGCCGCCGCCGCCGCCCCAGCCCGGCCAGCCGGAGAGCGGCGACGATGATGCCGAAAATTTGTCCTCTGCTTCCGGTTCCAGGCGGAGGCCCCGTGAGGAATTGAGGCTGGCAGATAGGATTCTCAAGGTACTGCTGCAGGATGGCCCGGGGTTCAGCGCCCGCAAGGCGCTCGACGAAATGAACCTGAAGGTGACCAACGAGCTGGTCAGACAGGTGATGTTCAAGTTTGTTGTGTCTGTTGATAGTGTCAACCGTGAGAGGTACCCGAGGCTGGCATACAAGTTCTTCGTGTGGGCAGGGCAGCAGGAGGGTTACCGCCACAACACGAGCATGTACAACCTCGTTATGAAGGTCTTTGCCGAGTGCGGGGAGGTTAAGGCGATGTGGCGGCTGCTTGAGGAGATGACGGAGATTGGGCTGCCTGTCTCTGCTCGTACATTCCACATTTTGATATGCACATGTGGGCAGGCTGGGTTGAGGCGGAGGCTGGTGGAAAGGTTCATCAAGTCAAGTAGTTTCAACTACCGCCCGTTCAGGAGTTCGTTCAATGCGATATTGCACACGCTCCTGACGATAAAACAGTACTCTTTGATCGAATGGGTTCACCAGAAAATGGTAACGGAGGGGCACACTCCTGATGTATTGACATACAACGTGGTCATGCGTGCAAAGTATTTGCTCGGAAAATTGGATCAGTTCCATAGATTGCTTGATGAGATGGGAAAGAATGGGCTTACACCTGACCTTCATACTTACAATCTCTTGCTTCATGTGCTTGGTAAAGGAGACAAACCGCTTGCAGCTCTCAATTTACTGAACTATATGAGTGATGTTGGTTGTGTGCCGAGTGTGCTCCATTTCACAAACTTGATAGATGGTCTTAGCCGTGCTGGTAACCTAGAAGCTTGCAGGTATTTCTTTGACGAGATGGTGAAGAAAGAGTGTGAACCGGATGCTGTCTGCTACACTGTTATGATCACAGGCTATGTGGCAGCCGCAGAATTTGAGGAAGCTCAGAAGTTGTTTGATGATATGTTGGTGAGAGGGAAGCTTCCAAATGTGTACACGTACAATTCAATGATACGCGGGCTTTGCATAGTAGGTGAGTTTGATAAAGCTTGCTCTATGCTGAAGGATATGGACTTGCACGGATGCACACCAAACTTCTCAGTGTATAGTACTTTAGTGTGTAGATTGCGAAATGCTGGAAAGGATTCCGAAGCTAATCATGTTATTAAGTACATGACAAAGAAGGGCCAATATCTTCATTTGTTGTCGAGGTTTGGGGGATATAGAAGATGCTGAGGTGAGAGAGCCTATAGTAAAATGCAGAGTTGCTTGTAATTTGGTTGTTTCCTATTCAGAAAGAGAAGTCATAAGGGAGTATCCCGTGTAGCCAATTGCACTATAATCGTTATATACTTTGCGTGTCACATTTTGTGTGGGGTTACTTATTTAGCGAAGTGCACAAATGTATGTTGTATACTATAACTGTTTTATGCAAGAATGAAACTGGACAGGATGGTGGGCACTAGTCATGATTAGTGACTAGTGAGTAATGAACTAACACTGCTTCAATAGTCCTAATTCCTCCAAAAAAAAAGTTTCCTTTTGTTGAGCTGTAAGTCACAGTAGTTTTGCTCCTAATTTAAGTCCTGAACCAAATGGTGGGCACTAGTCATCATTGTTTGTAGTGTTAGATATTCATCCAAAGTACAAGATGGAGCATATGGTTTTACTCAATGTTGACAGAACATATTATATTTGTTACATGGTAAGTAACCCGCCTTCAAATTTATTTGTTCTTTGATTGGATAGCACAGAAAGCACTCAGAACTCCCTAGTTTAATTTCTGCCAACCCTAGTATAGGGTTAGTGGATTACATGTCACAAATCAGAAAAAACTGTAGATGAATTTGGCATTATCTTTTAGCACCAAGACCCTAAAGCCTAAGCATTGTTTTACTTAGTGGTTTCTTTTAGCCTATCATATCATGTTTTAAGGGTTAACAATAGGTGCAGCATGGCAGTTTAATTTTTAATATCGTTCTAGTCAATGCCAACCTTCTGTACGTCTGGTCCTCTATTTCTTATGATAAAATAATATTTCAAAATTAGTCTGGTAGGTGCATGCCTTCAATGATTCATCACAATATTCATAGGTTTTATTTGTGAGTTGCCAATTTGATGTTGGTATCCCAAAGCTGAGCATTATAGGCATGGATGAAGAACTGAAGATAATTCGATGAGGTAGGCGTGTGGATGCTAAGAAATGGAAGAACAAAGTGTATTCTTTTCTGTAAAGAAATATTACCAATCTGTACTTTAGGTATAATGGTACAAAATCATATCTCTTAGAAACATCAATCTGTAGTCAAAGCTATTGCAAGTGCACACAGGAGAAAGGCCATGGGATGGTGTTGTATCCTTAATCATTTCTTCTCTTCTTTCTTCTCCTCTTTCTTCTCTTCTTTATTTTCCTCTTTCTTCTCCTCTTTCTTTTCTTCTTTCTTCTCTTCTTTCTTTTCTTCTTTTGCAGGTCCAACAGACACAATGTCAATCTTCCCAACCTTCTTTAATTTCTTTGCGATCGCCACAGTGTCCATCTCACCTATGATGATCATCTTATTGTCCTTCAGATCCGCAACTATGGAATCAACACCTGTGCATAAGACGAGGTGTGTATTGCATCATTTTCTTGCTGGTATAATAATATTAGTTAATATTCCCTCTGTAAACTAATTTAAGACCGTTTAGATCACTATAGATTACAGAGGGAGTACCTCGCAGCTCTTCCCATCAGAATATTCATTCATCTTTCCTTATATGATGTTAAGATATGGTGCTCATAGAACTAGAAAGGAAAAATACCTCTTTGAAGATTATAACTGGTATATGATCGAAAACAAATTTTCCTCGTAGCATTAGCAATGAACATTGATAGTATAAGTTACCTACTCCCTCTGGTCACAAATATAAGATGTTTTGGATATTTCAATATGGACTACATACGGACTAAAATGAGTGAAGAAACACACTAAAACGTGTCTATATGCATCTGATTTAGGAAAAAGTTAGAACATCTTGTGTTTGTGAACGGAGGGAGTAACATTTTGCATGCGTAGCTATATGATGTGGCTCTGTTGAATGGTACTCATCTTCATGTTAATACGCATGACAAGATAATTCCACCTAACATGATTTTTCTTCTCAAGCTTCCACCTAAAGCCGATGGTAACGATTTGAGATATGTGATGCTCTATCCTATTGATTTGTCACCATCTTTATGTCAATGCGTGTGAGAGAATAGTTCCACCTAACATGATTTCAGCTCTCGAGCTTCCACCTAAACTCTGTGCAAATGCTTTCAAATACATGAACCACAGATTGAGTGGCAAACAAATGATGCAAGAATTGCTACGCCAGCTTCTGCAACTATCATGCATACTGTCTTCTTCGATGGAAATACCAGACCAAAACTTCCAAGTCCAACGGCCAAACAAAACAAGCAGCAGAGGTGGGAAGCGCAGACTGTTACCGTAGATATCCGCGACCGCTTCGATGGCCTTCTGCTTGGCCTTGTCGTCGGTCATGGTCGGGACCCTGAGCACCACCTTCTGCTGAGAATCGGCCAAACATACATACAAGCCCAGGATCATGTGCGAGCAATCAAAGGTATTAACTGAAGAAAGAACCCGAGCCATCGTTTGCGTACCTGGGCGGCCATCGGAGCTTCTGAGCTCTGAATGGAGTGGGCGGAGGAAGGAGAGGAGAGGGAAGGGAAGGCTGAGCTGGGGGTTGAGGACAGTCTGCTGAGGTATGAGAGCAATGGGAAGAGGCCAAGGCTGGTGACGGCGTCGGGTTTTGCTTTGCATAAAGGTGCAAGTGTGCGTGCTCTTGCTGAACGGTAGGTCTGCACTGACGTTGAGCGATGAGTCAGGCCGGTGTCTGCGTTGCGGAAGTGGTACGCGGACGTGTTTACTTTCCCTTGTATCGTCTGTGACGTCTGAATCTGCCTGCATCGGCTGCGGTGGGCGTATATGCAAGATGGCAGGGTCAGTGCGTGCCAACCGACCGGCGGCCGCCCCACCCACACCGTGCGCACGAAGACGAGATTTTATTCCCGGAAGAGGAGGGATGGATTGGGTCGGTCGTGGCCGGAGGCGTCGGTGCTCTGCCGAATTGTGTTGCTTTGCTCGATTCCCTTGAGTTGAGGGAGTCATGTGCGAAGGCAACGGGGAAACCTCAGGCTTTTTAGAGCAACTCGATGTTGGCATACCTGCTGCTCACCTCTTATTTGGCTGTGGCTCAACTGTTCACGTCTAGGAACGAACTGTGCGGCTGCTCGGCCGAGGACGGATGGGGCACCTGCCTGTTCTGCTTTGGGCCGCCCGGTCCAGTGCCACAAGTTGGTTGGGTTCGGTGACTGGCCAATCTTCTACTCCCTCCGTACCATAATATAAACACTCTTATATTATGAGACGGAGGGAGTACCTCCTTGTTGCACGGTCGAACCTAGTGCGGATTTTTAGGCCAACTCCAACGCGCGACCTCATTTGGTCCGGCTGCGTCCGTTTGAAGCGAAACGGACACAAATAGTCAGCCGGACGTCCGTTTTTTGTCCGTCGTTGACCCATTTCCGGACCAAATTTGGGCCGCATTTGCGTTCCAAATGGACAGGACGTGGACGCACGCGGGCGCTCTCTTTGTCCTCCCTTGGCCCGCCCGTCGATGAGAAAGTCCCCTTTCCCCCTTTCCTACTTGGCTTTGCACCTCCCCCCCCCCCCCCCCCCCCCCGCCATAGCCGCCGCCCATATTCCGGCCGCTTCGTCGCTGTCCAGGCCGCCCGCCCAAGCCCCGACGCATCCACACAAACCCCCCCCCCCCCCCCCCCCGCCCACTTTCGGAGTTCTTGCCGACGTTTGTGGGCTTTCTTCGCCGCCTTTGGTACCAGAGAAACAACGGCCGTCGGCGACGCCCATTGGCCCCAACACCGTCCGCCTCGCGCTGCAAGGCCGTTTGCCGTTGTCCGTCTCCGCTTCTACAGGCCTGCTGCCTGTACGGGGAGGCCGAGGTGCTCTTCACCGGCCGGGTCTCCACCACGACCGCAAGGTGTTCGACACTTTGCTCGCAAGGTACAATGGATAGTGAGGACGAGTATTTTTTCAACAACTTCATTTGTTCATCGAATGATTCGTCATCGGATGACGAAGAGCTTGTGGTTGCTGCGTTGGTCGACAATGACTACATTGCTAGGTAGCGGCCTAGGTTCAGGAGATCAATCCCGGGCCATGCTCCGGCGTTGAACTGCAATAGAGAGAGCGGTCATGCCCTGCTCTATGCCCGATTACTTTGAGAGCAACCCCCTCTTCAAACCCCATCTTTTTTGGCGCCGCTTCCGGATGACAAGGCATGTGTTCAATCGTATTCGGTTGGGAGTGGTAGCATATGATGATTACTTTGAGTGCAAGGAGGATGCCCTTGGCAAGGTTGGCTTCTCCTCTTACCAGAAATGCATTGCGGCTATTCGTATGCTTGCATACGGGATTCCCGATGATCTTGTCGATGAGTACGTCCGCATGAGTGCGTCCACATGTCTCGCATCACTGTACAGGTTCTGCAAGGCCGCGGTGGCAGTGTATGGCCCTGAGTACCCGAGAGAGCCAAATGCCATAGATACAGCCCGGTTGTTGGCGACCAATGCAGATAGAGGCTTTCCGGGAATGCTTGGCAGCATTGATTGTATGCACTGAAAGTGGAAGAACTGTTCATTTGCTTGGCAGGGGCAGCACAAGGGGCATGTGAAAGGTTGCACTGTCATACTAGAAGTGGTGGCTTCACAAGATCTTTGGATTTGGCACTCTTTTTTCGGCATGGTTGGTTCTCACAATGATATCAACGTGCTTCAGCGTTCTCCAGTGTTCGCAAGGCTTGCAGAAGGCCACTGCCCAGAGGTCAACTTTGAGATCAATGGCCACCAATACAACAAGGGATACTACCTAGCTGATGGTATTTATCCTCAGTGGTCAACTCTTGTGAAGACAATATCCAATCTGGAAGGAGAGAAGAAACAGAGATTTGGCCAAGCACAAGAGAGTGCTAGGAAGGACGTGGAGCGTGCTTTTGGTGTGCTTCAATCTCGATGGGCTATCGTTCGCCACCCTGCACTGACATGGAGCACCAAGAAACTTTGGGAGGTGATGACTGCTCGTGTGATCATGCACAACATGATCGTGGAGGATGAGCGTGATAACAACATCTACGACCAAGGGTTTGAATATCAAGGTGAAAATATTGTGCCTGAGCACGAAGAACCGGCAACGTTTGAATAGTTCACCCAATTTCATCATGAAATGTGTGATTGACATACTCATATGCAACTCCAAAATGACTTGGTTGAGCACATGTCGACTGACATTGGCAACCGATAGATGTATCGGTTCATTTTCTTTCCATGTATTCGTGACAATTTAAATTTGGTTGTAAACTTTGTGTATTTTATTCGGTTGTGAAACTATTTATTATTATGGCACTATGTGATTTATTTGGTTGTAAACAATATGCAATGTTTCATTTTAGTTAAAAAATTGTCTACATTTGGTTGTCGGCCGGCTGGGGCGGACCAAATGTGTCGGCCACGTTGGTCGCACTGCCAACGTGTCCGCAAAAGAGGCCGGACGACGCCCCTTTACCTGACCCAAACAGACAAAATCCAGACAAAACGGACGTCCGTTTGGGGTCGCCCGTTGGAGTTGGCCTCAGAACCTGGCTCATCTGATCCTTATAAGAAATTGGTCACGCGAACCAATATGTGATTGGATGGTTAGGAGGACAGTGGTATCCCCGGCCCACCAGAGTTCAAGTCCTAGACTTGACACCGGCGCTCGCATCTTTCTGGAGTTATTTCAGGCCTTCCGGCAATGCGCGTTCTGTGGGAGGATACATTCCCATCGACTACGAAGGCGTCTGTGATGACTTCGTCAATCTCAAGATGATGTGCCGGCTCAGTCTCTCGGAGGTGCTCATAGGGGTATGGTGTGTGTGTGTGCGTTCACAGTGGTGAGTGCATGTGCGTATGTATGAGCTTCTACGTCTGTACTATGTTAAAAAAAGAAACTAGCCACCACCTCCATTAGGCGGCTCGGGCGAGCAACCAGCCGCCACCATCTCCTCCTCCCCTCACGTAGAGGTGCCGCCGGCGAAGCCCGTGCCGACTCCGAGGAAAGTGGCGGCGGGGCTCTTCACCTCGTCGTCGTCGCGCGTCCTCCCATCCCCCACCCCCCTTCGAGGTCTGTCGCGGCTGCTGCTCCTCCTTTCCTTCGGTGCTCCCTCCTGATGTGATGTGGCCCGGCCCTTGATGTTTGTCGCCTCCAGTATCCCTTCGACGGTGCGATGCAATCTATGAATGGTGGCTTGACACAGAGGGTATGGTGGAGCAGCGGCGTGGCGGGATTTCTATCCCAACACATGTAGCTACTGGGACCGTGGAAAAGTGATGGCGACAACACATGTTTGACTTCAATGTGGTGGTGCTTTTCGAGTACCTGGTC
Organism: Elymus sibiricus; assembly: GCA_039707655.1. Lineage (NCBI taxonomy): Eukaryota > Viridiplantae > Streptophyta > Magnoliopsida > Poales > Poaceae > Elymus > Elymus sibiricus. Next base: position 211,006,972 of record CM077664.1, read on the forward strand.
TCGAGCTCCGGGGTGAAAATCCTAGGTCTGACCCGAGTTAGTTATACCTGACAATGACCATGTTTTGTGTCGTGGCCTTGTTAAGGCATTGCTCGGATATGCTCGGACTTGTTCTTCAAGGTGAAACCTATATTCTGACCTTTGGTGGTTGGATCCGGTGATGGTGACGCTTGAGCGTTGTTCCCTTCTTGAAGGCGTTGTGGTTGAAGAACCTCGTAGCCCTGACATAGGTTGGTGCGGGATATGGTCATTATTGTGGTTTGTCGATCGCTGTTTTGATCGCTTTGTATTTTTCTTTTCTTTTTTCACGCGAAGGCAAAACTTTGATCTTGTATGACTTTGCTATTTGCCAGCGTGTTTACTTGTGTGAATGTGTTTGTGGTGGTTGTGTGTATCCTAACCATGCAGAAGCCGGGTGTGTGCTTATTGTGTTTGCATCTATTTGATAATTCATTTTGAGTCAATAAATCCACCCATTGAAAAAGGAAATTGGCCAAAAACACTATTTAAATTTAAAATATTGATGAAAACATTATGAAGGTAAAGAATGGATGCAAATATGTACCTAAACATGACCATTTGCGACATGTGCAAAAATCACAAAATAGCCAAGTTGCAGTAAGCTGCTACAAAATTGTACTTTTTTTTAAAGTTTACATAATAGGTTTTTGTTTTCCAAAAGTGGCTACAAGGGATAAGGTGTCACTAGCATTTTCCTGGTGGAACCCTACTTAGTTGTTATCCCGCCTTGCAATGAAATGTCAACTACTTTTGTATGGCTACTGCCTACTAGTGGAGTTTTCGAGGACCAGTTCTTTTGAGTCCTGGCTTGTGCAGAAACGTCTTCTCCATAGTTACCGGGAGAAGTTGCAGGGGAAATTAAGCTCCTAAGAAGTTTGCAGTCTAGCTTTTTTTGCTTCCGTCCCTTTAGCTTATTTTTTGATTAGCCCCGCTAAAAAGTTTATATCCTTGAATTGCCTAGAGAAATTTCAACTGGAGGAAGGAGCCGCCGACCTTGGAGGCGACGGAGGAGGTAGGGGATTGCGGACGCGACAAAGGACACAATGTGAGATGACGGGCGACGATGTCATGCACCATCCTTCTTCCATGGAGGCGAGGGGACTGGCGGTGAGGAGCCCTAGGTTCTGGTGCAGTGCGTTTTCCCCCTAGGCCCGTGAATTAACTTGGGTCACAGGTGTGGTTTTGACTGTTTTGACTGCATCATTTGGTGTAACCGCGATTTAATCACAAAACACGCCACTTCTAATGTAAGGATTGGCTCGTGTGGGATACAGGGAGAGAGGCAAGAGGGCAACGAAGCGTTTTTGGTGCAGCAAAGTTTTATTCTCTTGAGTGGCATTCTCACCGTTATTTTTGTAAACTATGAGGGCAGAGAAATATACCACTTTGAAATTTAAGTGGAGACGCTCATGAGGGTACCCTCTTGTGCCTTCTTTCAACTGTGAAGGAAGGAGCCGTAGGGAGAAACTAAGACTGTGGCACAAAATCAAGTTCTTTTGTGCTAGATCTTAAATCCTGTCATAAGCTACATATAAAGGTTGTTTGGATAACTAAGTACTCCGTATTTAGGAAACTGATTTTTTTTATCCTCAATTACCAGCGTAACAAACTAATACCTTGTTTGGTTTTGTCTAACAAACTCAGAGATATCTAAAACTAGTTTCCGTAAGACCCAAAAATCAAGTGTTGGGAAAAACTACTATTAGTCATTTTCTGATAAACACATTTATACTATCCTTAACAACCTACTCCCTCCGTCCCGCAATATAAGAGCGTTTTTGACACTACACTAATGTAAAAAATGTTCTTATATTATGAGACGGAGAGAGTAGTTCCTATTTTGTAGGCAGATGAATTGTCTCTATACGTCCACTTGCATGCAGATCCAGCCAAATATGGTTACGTACAAACTATTTTAACGCTTTGTGAGTCCAAACAAGATTTACTACACGCACGTCCTTAACAGAATTGCCAACAAAACTGGTTTCCAAAAAATTCTCATAAAACAAGTTTTGTTAAAACTAAGTGCTATTACTTCGTATCCAAACAATCACATAAGCTCTTGTCGTAAACTAAGTGACATATGTTCCAGCTCCGGAATTAAAAACCTAATCAACAAAAGCACAAAAGCACCCACCCAGATTCGTAGGACCCGAGACAGCAGACTCAGCCTCCTAGATCCAACACTGATAGCGGCGAGAACAACTGTATCGAAGGGAGATCTAACGAAAGCACATTCGCTGCCACCATTGCCACCGTCGGAGCCGAAGCCATGAACAATCAAAACCCTAACCAAGAAACCCCATACTACTGGACACACGCGGAATAAGGTCCCGGGATTCCCCTCCCTGCCGTTGTCACTTAAGCAGCCGACGGAGGTGAGGGAAGCCCAATAACGCTGTTGTCGAGGTTGCTTTCTCTACCCTCTCTCTAGATCGGTTCCGACGGCTAAGGCTGACTGCTCTCTTTTATAAAGAAAAGTAAAATACGTACCACTACGACATAATCTGGCCCCTTCCACCAAAAGGATTTATATATTAGCACATTTTGTGGTCTATCGCGGAAAATTGTTTGGTTAAACTAACAATTAAGTTGTCCAAAGCTAGCTAGACGAATGACATCATCATAATCCACCAAACAGAAATTTCATCCCAAACGCTCGGCGACGCGCGCGCGCGATCCAGCTCTCGCGAGCGGCCGAACACCAGCCGTCCATTCCCATCAGATCGCGACACCTGTAAAAGTGGGACCGACCAGGGTGGAAAGGGAGAGGCGGTCACTTTTCGTCCTCTTCCGCTACCCACCCCACACCGCATTTCCCTCTCCCCTCTCCTCTCCCACTCCGCGGCGACAAAGGGGAAGGAAATCCCTAGGTTTTTCAGCGAGCGTGGCCGGCGAGAAGTCCGGCGAAGACGGCCGGGGGGCGGGGGTGCGAACCGTCGGGCCGCATCGACAGGAGGGGTACCAGCAGTCAACCGAGCGAGCGCGCACGTGAGAGAGAAGAGGAGGAGAAGCGGGCGGTGGCACAAGGCGGCGAACGTCGGCGAGGCGGACTGCTACGTCTCCGGTAGAAGGTGAGTTCCTGTAGGGCTGCTAGTACCCATCCATCCTGTTTTTCTCTCTCACAGGGCGGGCGCGGTAGATTTTGTTGCCGACGCGTCGGCATCCATGGCGGTCAAAGGGATAAGGAGGTGGTAGAGGGGCGGGGGTTGCCGGAATCGAGAGAAATTTTTGAGCGAAACTCAAATTCCGGCATCCAGTGGACAGCTAGAAGGCTTACATATGCCTCCCGCGAACAAATCCATACCCCGTTGTTTGGATTTTAGAGGTACAGCAACTAACAGTCTTGGCGAGGGAAGGTGCGGCAACTCATAGTCGTTTGGATTGGGTGGTAGGCAACAATTCCTCTCGCTCATCCCATCAGATTCCAGGGATGTAGGCAATATACGAGCAATTTTGTCAGGCAATAGAAGATGTAAACAAACCCAAAAACTTGGCAATACTATATGTACGTTTAGGCAAAACAACAGTGGAATAATTTTAGGCTTTAGAGGAGGGTGTTATATGCAGGAAACGGATGGAGCAACAAAACAGTGCCTAATTATGTCCTTTGTGCTTGCCTACATTGTATATCAACTGAAGGAAAACACGCATAGCACCTGCCATCTTCTAGGCAATAGAATAGTTTTTGTCAGGCAATGTAACAGGACAAAATACCATGTGTGCTGCATGATATAAAGTAGGCAATACGATGTGTTTTGAACTGCCAAGTTCAACGCCGCCCACATCTCTTGATGATGTGTTTCATCATTCATTCAAAGCTGGCAAAGGATGAGCTGCGGCAATGGGGGTACTGTCTGGAACTGAACCTCGATACTTGCAGTGTCAACTTCTTATTCAGTTAGTAGCAGTGTTCACTTCTTCAGTTAATTAGCGTACCACTTTGTGCCTTCCGACCATCGATTCTGGATCCAACTGTCGCCTACATCACGTACCGCTTCGCGCCTAAGACGTAGATCCTCGAACCCAAAGGAGATTTGCTTTATTAATTACTTTTATTATTGCTTTTTTTCAGTTTAGTGATGGCTATAAGAGCTGGATTTGGACCCTGGGAGCTCAGCTAACTCTGTACTTGTGTTGAACTATGTTTTGGCTAGCCCTTATTTCGTATCTCAGACCCAGGAAACCGTGGCCAAGATTGCTGCCCAAAGTTAATTCTTTTTCAAATTCACTAGATAAAAAAGAATGATATATATTATTACTATCTGATGGCTTTTCTTTGTCTAAATCTTAGTCTGAACCCATCCAACGACTGCTCAACATACTCTGAACTTGGCAGGTACTCCGTGTCTGTCCACCGTCCATTCCACGACCATCTCATGTACGTAGTCGTTGCGCCCAAGCACAAAAATCTACAAATCCAGCACACTAAGGCGACCATGCGCAATCCACGAATGGAGTTGCCTAAACCCCAATACATAGTAGCCCGCCACACCCCGCAAATTTGACTAAGTCGCCCACGGCCATCGCATGCACGTAGTCGCCCACCACCATCGTATGTAGTTGCCTCGCCCAAGCACAAACTCCACCAATCCAATGCACTAAGTCACCCATGCCCAATCCACGAACGCAGTCGCCTAAACCCCAATACATAGTAGCTTGGAGGCGGCCCACAAAATCGACTATGTCGCCCACGGCCATTGTATGCACGTAGTCGCCCACCGCCATTGTATGTAGTCGCCTCGCCCAAGCACAAACTCCACCAATCCAATGCACTAAGTCACCCATGCCCAATCCACGAACGTAGTCGCCTAAACCCCCATACATAGTAGCTCTGTGGCGCCCCACAAAATCGACTAAGTCGCTCACGACCATCGCATGCATGTAGTCGCCCACTGCCATTGTATGGAGTTGCCGCACCCAAGCACAAACTCCACCAGTCCAATGCGCTAAGTCGCCCATGACTAATCCACAAATGGAGTCGCCTAAACCCCAATACATAGTAGCTCCGCGCCGCCCCACAAAATCGACTAAGTCGCACACGGTCAGCGCATGCATGTAGTCGCCCACCGCCACCGTATGTAGTCGCCTCGCCCAAGCACAAAACTCCACCAATCCAATGCACTAAACCCCAATACATAGTAGCCTTGCGACGCCCCACAAAATCGACCAAGTCGCCCACGGACATTGCATGCACGTAGTCGCCCACCACCACCATATGTAGTCGCCGCGCGCAAGCACAAACTCCACCAATCCAGCGCCCATCGACTAAATCAGATGGCTTTTCTTTGTCTGAATCTTTCTTAGCCCATCCAACGACAGTTCAACTGTAGATTCAAACCTTTATTTCTAGGCAACTTTTGATACATGTAGGCATCTTTATTGTAGGACAAACAGGGATGGAATATGAATTTGCTTTTGTAGGCAACAAAACAAAAGAGCAAAGCAAAAACTTTATAAATTTGCTGTCATAAAAAACTAGCAGTGTGTAGTTGTGACGCAGAAAATTCAGTTGCCGATCATCTTTTTATACGCACATAGTAGTTGCTTGTTTCTTTTTCTGTTTTTCACAATTTTTTCTTGCCTTCACGTCAATTGCATAGTTGCTTACACCCATTGTTGCCTACAGGAACCAGGGGCAAAATGCTAACAGGGGGGCAAATCAACGTCAAAACATGACCTCTGTGCAAGCAAGAGGAAGGGATAGCATAGGCAAATCAGCAGCATAACCAGAGGCAAACACAACGCTGGGGTGTATGAACTACTTCAACAACTTCTAATTTGGAGAAACTAAGTGTAAAAAACAGAAACAAAGTTACAGGCAATTTCCTGGAAGATTTTTTTTTTTTTGCTCAGTTTTGTATGCAAAAATACTTTCGTCTTTTGCCTGAGATCTGGTCGCTTCCTGTGTCCCTGAAGGAAGGCTATTTTTTCTTTCGTGCTGGGAAACAGGAGAGGCTGATTTTTGCCTTTTTTGGAAAGCGACAACAGAGGGGCCCCAGAGGGTTTACCTTATTTGGGCGGCCGCTGGCTACAGCTGGGGAGCAATCGGTTGCTCCCTAGCATCGTCCAAATTTCATTCGTCAGTAAGTCATTTCAGTTTCCACCTTGTTTTCTTCGTCTTTTACCATTTACTGCTTTGCAAGACGGGTCAACGCACATGAAACTTGACTATCAAGTTTCTACCCCCAAGAACTTGGCTTCCAAGTCAGTGCTTTTTTTGTTCGAAACAACGGTCGGTTTTGTGGCATAATCGAAATTTCTCCGTACCTCCGCATCTTTGGCCAAGTCTCAAAACCTCCGCGCGCTAAAACTTGGATTCCACGAACTCTAGGCGAGGAAACGCCCGAATCAAAGCTCCAAAGCCTCCTCCCCGTCTGATTCCGCTTCTACCTCGAATCCGCCCAAGTCGAAAAAATCCCAGTGGTTCTTCTTGCAACAGCCTGCGCCGGCTGCCGTGGTGGTTGCTGCGGCGGCGGGGAGCTCGCGCCCGAGGGCCCGATCCACGCCATGGAGGAGGTGAGCAGCTTCTCCCCCGCCGCCTCCCCTCGACCTTTTAGTATCACGTTGGTTGCTGGTCGCGCAACCCTAGCTCTCTGTCTTGGGATCGCTTTTTCTTCTGCGGAATTTTGGTTTCGGGGTGTTCTAGTACGGATTTGGGGGTTGTGAGGTGTCATCATCTATGATCAGTGGGGTTAAGTGGCCGTGATTTGTAGGAATGTGGCTCGTATTTTGACCTGGCCTTTGGGCAATCGCTGAAATACCTTCTGTTTGGCTTGTTTGTCTGAACTCTGAACTGATTCGCTTACTGCGCATGCAGCCGCTTGATGAGAAGGATTTGGAAAAGAAGCTGAAGAAAGAACAGAAGGTGCTTGCTCTAATCTGGTTCTGTGCTGTTTACGATGGAGTAGGAGAATACTCTAGTCGAATTGTTTCGTGTGTGAGCAGTTTTATCCACATGTCATATATATATGTGTTCTGTCACAGGCGAAAGTGGAGGAGGATAAGAAACTCAAGGCAAAGCAGAAAGAGGCTGCAAGGCTACAGGTGGCGACCGGCGACGCTAACTCATTTCTTGATTTGGAGGAGAGGTTCTGTTTGACTGATGTGATTGTCTGTAGGTCCAAGCAGCATCTGATGGAGCTAAGAAGAGTGAGAAGAAGCAAAAGAAGAAAGGCGCCACCGATGAGAATCCCGAGGATTTCATTGATCCGGGTACTCCCACTGGACAAAAGAAACTGCTTGCTTCTCAAATGGCCAAACAGTACAGCCCGTCCGCTGTTGAGAAATCGTATGTTGCCTTTCTTGCTTTAGTTGAATCATGCCATCAAAGCTTTTGGAGTCCATGGTCAGAAATTTCTCACTGAACTATGTATTTTCCTTTTCTTACTGTCATGCAGATGGTATACTTGGTGGGAGTCATCACAGTATTTTGTAGCAGATGCCGCAAGCTCAAAGCCACCATTTGTAATAGTAAGTCCCTCCATGACCCAAATGGTAAATGCTTATATTCAGAATAAGCATCTGCTTGCGATCGCTATGTGAATTGCTCACCAGATGATTTCACACTGTAAATCTTACATAGAACATGTACAAATGAGGATTTATTACTGTGAATGACCAGAACTGAATACTTATTTGTACGTCCTGCCACCCCCAAATGTGACTGGAGCCCTTCACATAGGCCATGCATTACAGTGGCAATTGAGGTAGTGATTTATCTGTACTGGTGCCCTTCTGTTCACCCCTATCAGTATTGGTGGTGTTGATGTTTTTGTTTGCATTGACAAAATGCAGGATGCTATGATTCGCTGGCGGAGGATGTCTGGCTTTAATGCTTTGTGGATTCCTGGAATGGATCATGCTGGCATAGCTACACAGGTATGCTACGCTTCATGTTGTCTGATAAGTGATACATTCCAGTGCATAGAACATATATACTGCTTTTAAAAAAAAAACATATATACTGGGTCCAAGGCCCCAGTATCTATCTTCTGCACAAGTTACATTTTCGTGGTTGTTCATAGCCTGGTATTATTAGCCTGAGTTCAAATTGACGTCTACTCAAAAGTTATGTTGATCATTGAGTCTTGTCTGACTGATCAATTGTTACTATTTCTTACTGTAGCAAGTGTTTCATCTAACAAAATTTTTAACCTCCATATCAGGTCGTTGTGGAAAAGAAGATCATGCGTGAGAGGAAGCTGTCAAGGCATGATCTAGGGCGTGATAAATTTCTATCTGAGGCAAGCACTCTGATTTCTGACCCACTGTATATCATCTCACCTGTAATGAACTCATGTTTTTTAAAGGAGTAAATAATCATTTCATAAATGATTTTTCTTGCATTTAGTCATCTGTTATGTATTTTGCTCAATTCAAGGGAAAGGTCCCGATACCAGTACAAAATTCTGCACAAGGTAGCTCATATGGCAATGAATGAACTAACTTTTTACAGTGCCATGAAATGAATTGCCCTGTTAATTTAATTAATTGAGACAATTTTTTGGTTCAGTGCCAGCCCATACTTTGTTATGCTGGTTGATTTTCACATTTACTCATTCGATGTATCAATCATCATTTTTTGCAGGTCCACAACTGGAAAGATCAGTATGGTGGCACCATATTGAGACAATTGCGTACGCTTGGAGCCTCGCTTGACTGGTCGCGCGAAGTAAAGTCCTTGTCCGATTCCTCCATTGCTATAGCTAGGGAAAGCAACATTTCTGTCTAAACAATGCATAGTTTTTCAGTGTTTTACAATGGATGAGCAGAGATCAGAAGCTGTAACAGAAGCGTTTGTTAGGCTATACAAGGAAGGTTTGATATATAGGTTAGTTTTCCATACAGAATGTGCACTCTTTTTTGTATCTTGTTCTGCTGAACTTATGTGTTTGCTCATCTTATATTGTTTGGAATCCTCTAAATTACTTTATTACCTCTTGGATGATTCATCCATTTGCAGGGATATTCGTCTCGTGAACTGGGATTGCACGCTCCGTACAGCAATTTCTGATATCGAGGTATGTGAGGCATGCACTTTTGCAGTGTGCTGGCCAGTTTGGTTCTTTGCATGTGTGAGCAGGAATGCAGGGTTGTATCTTATATTTCGATCGTTGGTTTTCAGGTTGACCATGTTGATCTCAAGGCAGAGACTTTGTTAGAGGTCCCTGGTTATAGCAACCCAGTTCAGTTTGGTGTTTTGACATCTTTTGCCTATCCTCTAGAAGAAGGATTGGGTGAAATTATTGTTGCAACAACTAGAATAGAAACTATGCTCGGTGATACCGCTATAGCTGTTCATTCTCAGGATGAAAGATATAAGCATTTGCATGGAAAATATGCTGTCCATCCGTTTAATGGCCGAAAACTTGAAATAATTTGCGCCGATGACTTAGTGAAAGCCACTTTTGGTACTGGCGCTGTCAAGGTAGGTGTGCCCATCTGAAGAGCTGGTTTGGACTTTGGATACCTTTACATTCAGAAATCAGTGCCCATTCTTATCTCTATCTTTCTATATGCAGATCACACCAGCTCATGATAGCAAGGACTTCAAGGTTGGGAAACAGCATAACCTGGACTTTATCAATATTTCCACTGATGACGGGAACATAAATGAAATGGAGGTCCACAATTTGAAGGAATGCCACGTTTCACCGCTCGAGCTGCTGTTATTGGTGCACTAAAGGAAAAGGTATTATTATAGTTTCAGTGTTTTACCATTTTTCCTTTAGAACTGATTCTGCTTCGTTCATGTAGTTGTATCTAATTTATTGCTTATCCTCAATGTTTTTGGAAAAGGTTCATCAATGTATTGTCATAATGGAATAAAAACTTCTAATTCGAAAAAGGTATCATAGTTCTATACTGTTGACTTCTAAAAGCATCTAGAGTCGTCTTGGATGTGATTCGATTTCTTTGAATTTTGCTAATTTATGGAGTGTAAATTTAGTTGTATTTATGAGCAACAACATTGTTTTTTTTATGTTTCTCGGTTTTCCTAATTATATTTCAATCGTGAGCCATTTGGCAGGTATGGAAGCATTACGTTGATATTTTTACGTTAGAAATATGGTATTCCGTATTTTGATTTGCGTACTATGTGTGGTATATACATATATGCATAGCTGGCTCTGTTCAAGCTTTTGGCCTCCCTTTTCGATCTGGCATTGTCGTAATATATGAGAGCTCTATTTCCTTCACGCTATACTGGATACCTGTGTGAAGATGGCTGATTAATAAGTTGTTTGTTTGATTCAAAGTTTGATCTTGTTACCTGGTTATTTATCCTTCTTTGTCGCTTATCTTTTTCCGTAATGTATTGTTTTAGTAATTTCCAAATTATAATCAATTTGCACTTGTCAATAAATGAAGGGTCTATACAGAGGCATGGAAAATAATGAGATGGAATTAGGTCGTTGTTCAAGAACTAATGATATCGTGGAGCCAATGATCAAGCCCCAATGGTTTGTTAATTGTAATACCATGGCAAAGGCAGCTCTTGATGCTGTGAAATCCAAAGAGATAGAGATCATTCCACCACAATATGAGCAAGACTGGTACAGGTACATCCTATTTGCTTTACTTTAGGCATGCATCTTTCCTTTATGGATCAGTTTATGCTAACACGAAACGAATAATCCATCCACTACTGTTGTTCTGTGTGCTGCAGGTGGCTTGAAAACATACGCGATTGGTGTATTTCAAGACAACTTTGGTGGGGACACCGTGTACCTGCTTGGTATGTGACATTAGAAGATGACAAAGAGAAAGACATAGGTTCATACATTGACCACTGGATAATCGCAAGAAATAGAAGTGATGCAGTACTGGAGGCAAAACAGAGGTACCCAGAGAAGAAATATCAGTTGGATCAAGATCCTGATGTGTTGGACACATGGTTTTCAGCTGGTCTTTTCCCCCTAACTGTACTTGGTTGGCCGGACAATACAGCTGATCTTAGTACTTTCTACCCTACTTCTGTTCTTGAAACTGGGTTGGACATCCTCTTCTTTTGGGTAGCAAGGATGGTGATGATGGGAATGCTACTCCACGGTGATGTGCCATTTCGAAAGGTAATATGTAGGTTGAAGTTTTATTAGATAGTTCTGGATCCAATTTATGCAATCACAGTTTTGCCAAATGGTTGTCTTGTCAGTAGCTATTATGTGCTTTGCTCCTGTACTGTAGAACCACTCTCTGGGCAGAAGCCTGCTTACGTTTAACTTGGTGATCTGTGAGTGCTACAACAAAAACGAATTATTATCGCTGTTGGGGGTTCTGCCCATGACCCAATCTTGTGCCATTTATTTATCTTGTATTTCACTTATTTCCACCTTAATAATGTATAGATTGACATGTTCTTCTATATTTTTTCTGTCAAAAAGCTTATATATATATATTTTGCTGCACCTATATGTCACATTATCTACTTACAAGCAGTGCATTTCAGTATGTCACATAGCATTGAAATAAACTATGATGACCCAGGTTACTATCCTAATGATGGCAACTTCCACTGAAAGTGAAGCACACCAATTCTTTAGGGAGCTTTTTTTTAGAATCAATCCTGTAGGTAACTGAAAATTCAAAAATTAGTTGATAAACCTTGCGTCATGACTATCTTATCTGTTTCTCAGATTTACTTGCATCCAATTATTCGTGATGCACATGGCCGCAAAATGTCCAAGTCACTAGGAAATGTCATTGATCCCATTGATGTAATAAATGGTATAACGCTGGAAGGTCTTCAGAAAAAGTTGGAACAGGGCAATCTGGACCAAGGCGAGTTGGAAAAGGCAAAAGAAGGATTTCCCTGATGGTATTCCTGAGTGTGGTACTGATGCCCTTTGTTTTGCTCTGATCTCGTACACTTCTCAGGTTATGCTTATCGCCAGTTTTTCCCATTTCTCTGATTATTATTATTGCAAACCTCTAGTACTAAAATTTCTCATTTTTTACCAGTCCGACAAGATAAACCTGGATATCAAGCGAGTGCATGGGTACAGACAATGGTGCAATAAACTGTGGAACGCCATTCGTTTTGCGATGATTAAGCTTGGAGATCAGTACACTCCACCAGCAACTCTCGTGGTGCATACTATGCCGCCCATCTGCAAATGGATACTCTCAGTACTTAGTAAGGCTGTTGGCAAGACCGTGTCATCATTAGAAGCATATAAGTTCTCCGACGCGACATCCTCTATATACTTTTGGTGGCAATACCAGCTTTGTGATGTCTTTATAGAAGCAATTAAACCTTACTTCAATGGATCTCAAGAGTTCGAATCTGCAAGAGGTGCTTCTAGAGATACACTATGGGCATGCCTGGACACTGGTTTGCGTCTGCTCCATCCATTCATGCCTTACATAACAGAAGAGCTTTGGCAGCGCCTTCCTCAGCCTAAGGAGGCTTGTAGGAAAGATTCCATTATGATATCAGAATACCCCTCAGCTGTACAGGTAAACATTTCTTTTCAGGACAACTTAGGAATGAACCAGAGGATTTGATCTTCTAGTTACTATTTTTCGAGAACGGTACTGTAGAGCCTACTGGGCAGGATTAACAAGAAGCTACTCTATAATGAATATATGCAAAAAAATGCAAAGAAAAAGTTAGTGTATTATCTCAATTTGAGAAATCCTATGTTTAAGCAATTATATACCCCACAATACAATTTTGTTATCACTACTTGTGCCTGATAAGTTTCCTGGGACGACAGGAATGGGCAAACGATAAAGTTGAGAATGAAATGGAGATTGTGTTAGATGTTGTGAGTAAGCTGAGATCTCTCCGGCCACCAACAGATATACAATTAAGGTGTGTTTCTGTTCACCAAATAGATTATTTTGAGTTTCACACAGTATGGCAGATGCTATGCTCAAATATACTAAGATTGCCATTTTATTTTAGTCTAGGTTCATAATAAGTTTGCTCTTTTCTAGCTGATTATACCTTATTTATATTTTCACCTCAACAGGCGCCCATCTTTTGTGCTCTGCCGAAACCTAGAGATTGCAGCCACTGTTTGGTCCTACCAGGCTCAAATTGCAACGCTTGCTTCTGTATCATCTCTTAAGGTTTGACAGATCATGCAACCTCTATGCTTATTTTATTTCTGTCTTTTCTTGCACTTTCGTCGCCTCTTTAAGGCTTAAAAAAATCCTTTTGGAAGGAAGGTGAAGATATATGTGCCACAAGTAACCATATACTCCGATGATATATGCCTTGCTCTTGCTGTATGCAGTGGCGGACCTAGGACCAAATTACTGGGGGTGCCAAACATCAATACATAGGCAAAAGTAGTATAATTGTGCCTAAACGTCATAGTAAATCCAACGAATAGTCCAAAAATTAAGATTAAATATACTATATAAACTATTTTTCGTTTTTATAGGGGGTGCCATGGCACCCACGGCAACCCCCCTAGACCCGCCCCTGGCTGTATGCACATTTCCTGTTTCAACTCACCTTACTTTGTCAGTACATAAAATTCTAATTCCGTGAAGGTCTTAGGCAATCATGTCTTCGGCCTGCAATTCGAAATTGATACATGCACCTAACTAAAAAAAAAGCAAAGTTCTGACCAGGCAATTTTCCAGATCCTGACAGAGGATGATCCAACCCCACCCGATTGTGCCACAAATATTGTAAACAAAGATCTAGCCGTGCATCTCCAGCTCCGGGGAGCTCTCGACACGGAAGCTGAGCACGAGAAGCTCAGGAAGAAGAGAGAGGAAGTTCAAAAGTAAGTGCAGTTATGCTACTGTTAAATTAGCTAATCCACTAATTCTGTTCATATTGGTCTTTTCTTTTTGAACTTCTATTTGTTTTCTTTATCTTTGGTAGTAACATGCTCCGTTTTCCATCACCAATGCAGGCAATATGATACCTTGTCACAGAAAATGAGTGCTTCAGGCTACCGTGAGAAGGCCCCGCAGAGCAAGCAGGATGATGATATGAAAAAACCAAAGTAGAGAGTTGGGTACTGGATTCCCAGTTCAGGTGGTTAGGTACCAAAAGTGATAAATAGCGGGGGCTGGAAGAGAAAAGAATCAGAATTACTGAGCTACCCTGCTTTTTTTCTTTTCTAATTCCCTTCTAAGATCCTCTGACTTAAACACCTTGCCTTGCAAGTGGAACAAGAAAGACTATATAGTTATTTTGATTCTATAAACAATCAAAGGATTTCGCATGCTTTCCATGGAATGAGGGGATGTTTTTTATTTACATTCACGCCTTTTAGAAAGAGCCGCTAAATTAAATTCTCTTTCCCAACCAAGAGAAGGCTTCACCTTTTCTTATCTTCTTCCCGGCACAAAAAGAGGGATTAGCATTATTGACCCCATGAGAAAGCACTAACACCTTCCTCATCGGGGCTCCGCGCACTGGGAAAAGGCTTCCGCGACAGGAAACCGGCTACTAGTTAGGAAGTGAACATAAGGTATCAAGAGGTCCCTCACAGTCAGGTGCAATGCAATTGCCCCCTATTAGCTGGAAGGCCTTACTTTACTAACAGGTAGGGCGCGTTACTTTTATTCTTTTTTTGCTGCTTACCCGCATGTTTAGATTATTTACTTGCCCTTTCACTTTTTCAATCCTTTCCCTTCCCCCCTTTGCCCTTTCAAATGAAAAAGAACTACCAATGAAAAAAAATGAAATGAAATGAACAATTGCTACTTCTCTATTAAATTACACCGAAAAGAAAGTCTGTAAAAAACAAGAGCCAACCTAAAACTTAACTACCCCTTGCCCTCCCACTGAACCCTTCTTTCTATCCAAAAAAAGGAAGCTATCCTTTCGCCTAAGATGATCACAAACGAAGACAGAGAATTGCGTAGATAGGAGGAGGAAACGAACCAACCCGAAAAAACAAACAAAAGGGAATGAGAGAAATGATCGGAACGATTGAGGAAAGAAAGAGAATGGCGGCCCCTTTCCTTTCGCCCAGGGGGCATCGTCGTCGGGCATTCCCGGTCCCACTTGATTCCTGGGGAATTTAGGGAACCCTGCGGACTTGACTCTTTTAAGAGGAAGAAATTCGAAGTGAAATATCTAGAATATGCTTTACATTCCACTTGTTACTCTGTTGGAGGAGCTCGAGATCATCAGCGAAGCTGAGAGTAAACTGGATGCAAAAAACTGACAAATATTTTGTGACTCAATCTTTTGAAAGCCTGCAAATATGATTGACATGCATCTAGATGGACAATCCTCGGCACCCTGTACAATCACTCCCACAGTTGTCACTGTTTGTAAAAAGCCTCGTCCAAGCATTTTTGGATATCTTAGCACATGTAACGTGACATGCGTCTAGATGGATCATCCTCATCACCTGATACACTCAACCCCCTCCCCCCCCCCCCCCCCCCCCCCCCCCCCCCCCCCCTCCCGAGTTGAGTTATGAAGGCTCACTGTTTGTAAGAAGCCTCGTACAAGTTTTTTATATATATACCTTAGTATGTGTGACATGGGTGTGCTTTTAGGGGCCTCATTTTATGCATTTTCAAATTTCAGTTTGATTTGTGTCCATTTCACATTCGTGGCATTTTCCGATTGCTGTGGAGTGTGGTGGATTCTTTGATTGGTGAGGTGAGAGAATTTGTGCTTTGCAAAATAAAACTATTTTCTCTTCACACAACGGACACATAAAATATGTATCCGTTAAATATCATAAATTCCTAAGTTCCAGAAAGCTCAGAATCTTAAGTTGTAACACAATGGGTCAACTCATCTGCCATAAAATATGTCCTAGCTTTGTATCTTCAGCCAAATAACCAAACTGCACCTTTCATTCTTCCTCTATGTTGTTTACGAAATCTGGTTCTTTTGGGGTTATAGTCGATGGTTCTCTTTCTTAGTTCCATCTCTACTGCAGACATGAGAGTTTCTTCTCATCCAACTCCTCACGAATGGAATGAGAAAGCATGTAAATTTCTCTAATTCATAATATTCAAAAATATTACGGTACGGATAGATACACATTAATAGATAATAGAAAAAGTTAGGTAAGTAATATTGTCATCCATTCTCAGCCAAGAGGTGCAGATATCTGAGGATCGTCTGCTCCTGTGATGAACCCTCCACTAACAGTTCTTTTCAGGGCATCAACATACGGTAAAATTCTCTCAACACCAGGTCCATAATAAAGCGAGAATATCGCCTCTGCCTGGGCGAATGTAGCTGCTGCACTTGCCCTGTCCCCCAGAGACAGCTCGATGGAAACAAGCTTGATCAACTCATGTGCAATGGCTATGTGTTTGGGGTGGTACAGCTTCTTGAGGATCTGCATTATTAAAAGATGCACTTCAGAAAAAGTGAAAATTTCAAAAGTGGATTTTGTGAAGCTGTAATCGACAAACACACTTCTTAGCATGAATTTAGCCGTTTATCTAGGGATCAAACAAGTTTCCATAGGCTTCCTCTCATGACAAGTTAAGCGATGAAGTCCAAAATTGTGATAATATCATCATCTACTATCTTTGTAAAGCCTAGCTGATAATTTGACTACTGCTTGTCGGAGAAGGGAGTGTTAAGATATTCCTATCAACCAACTATCCCAAAAGACCGATCTGATAGGAAGAGGAGATATAATATACTTAACACCCCCCCTTCACATCCGACGTGGATATGGAATGATCAACACCTCCCCCCACGCCCGACGTGGGCATGGATAAATGATTGGGGAAAATGCGGGGACTGAGACTTGAACCCAAGACCTCAGGTTTGATACCATGTTAAGATATTCCTATCAACCAACTATCCCAAAAGACCGATCTGATAGGAAGAGGAGATATAATATACTATGCATCCCGAGAATACAAGGGCTCAACATCAAAGTACATTTCTCCCATTGTATTTCTCAGTAAACAAGTTAGAGATTTGAGCGATAATTGAGGTGACTACCATAATTGATGCTTCGCAGTGCTTTCTTGCTTGTTCTTGATCTCCTATCTTTGCAAAGGCTTCTGCAATCGCATCTTCTGCCTGCATGTATCAATTTCGAAATATATTTTTCAACAGTGAGTGCCAGGAGAATTTGGAGCCAAATTTCTATCAAGGCGAGTAACATGAGCGCCCTAACCTGGGCAAGAGCCTTGCTATATGGGTGCCTCAACTTCTTTATCAGTTGTAGGGATCGTAATGCATCTGTGATGGGAATTTCGGAGATTTTGTCTACAACTGCAAGTTCCTTAAACCTGTGAATTGAATTGTTATCCGACTTTGCTATGATTAAAAATAAACTGATGGAAGATGCAACCAAAATTCAGATATGCCACATTCAATAATGCATAACATACCTATTGATCTTTGACGCTGCCTTCTCTGATGTAGCAACAGCAGAAGACAGGTTAATTTGTGATCTACAGCTCATGCAATATCCAGGATCTATCTTCAAATCAACATTATTTCTGAAAAACAATTTCCCAACCTTCTCTATATCTTCATCAACCTTGGAAACATGCTGAACAAAAAGAATTTCAGACTGATGCCACCAAACTAGCTATTAGAAAATTTCGGGAGGGAAAAATCATCTTACAGGCAATGATAGTTTGCAGATATCAGATTCATCTACGGAAACATGCACACAATTCTCTTCGGATTTGTAGCAAGTTGATTCTGATACGGCACCAAGACAGCTACTTTGTGGACAACAAAATGAATCAACGACAAGGTCCGATAGATGTAGCTCTGAACAACTTGAACACTGGCAAGTAAATTTGTAATTCTCCTGAAGTGACTTTTGTCTCTTCACAAGATTCATCTCACCAACCTAGAAATGAGAAGCACAAACAGTGCAAAGCATAA
This sequence comes from Elymus sibiricus, assembly GCA_039707655.1. NCBI lineage: Eukaryota > Viridiplantae > Streptophyta > Magnoliopsida > Poales > Poaceae > Elymus > Elymus sibiricus. Next base: position 211,024,802 of record CM077664.1, read on the forward strand.
ATTCATAGTTACTTTTAAGTATGTCACACATACACATACAAGAGAGGAAGGAAGGGAGAGACCTGTGGACCATATGATAGCTCGACTGGGCACCCTGATTTTATATATGCGGTAGATCTTAGAAAGAGAGTGCGCGAATGAAAATATGTATGTACGTTTGACTGGCACGAGTGATTAAAGAGGCTACCAGACATGTAAATAGCTTGAGCAACCTTGACCTAGCAGTAAGCAAAACAAACACAGGTTACAGATGGTAAAGAGACTAAATGAGCATCAGACGCAGAAGCCACATAAAGCAAAGTAGACAACGACATGCTTTCTATACCAACCCAACAGTGTAATGTAGTGTGATTTAGAGGTACCTACTTGACATAACAAGCTATAACTTCAACATTCCACACATTTTCTCAAGTATATGAATGAATTTAAACATCTTATCATCTTTTTCCTGGATCTTATCAAGTTTTTTTACTTTCAGGATAACACCGCGTGCTTAAGAAGTGTGTTAATATCTAAAGGTCGTAGGATAAATCAATAATAAGACACATCATACTGAATAGTAGGCAATAGATATTCCTCAATTTTTATAGGATGGTGTACTGATCCCAGAAAAGAAAAGGGAGTGGAAGACAAACCTGCTCCACACTACACATAACTTCATCATCAGCTGCAGAATACCCTTTATTCTCTGTCAGTCCCTGGCCTCCATCCATGGATTTCATACAAACAATAGCAATTGAATTGACTTTAACTTGACATATCAAAAGAACCAGTTGTACAAGATCAAAGAATGCTTATTAACCCCTGCTGACATATCAAAGCAATACCCATGTACATAAGGGGAAACTCAAAAAATAAGTCACATATACCTCAGATAAAGTTTCCTCTTTCCACGAAAGATCTGATCTATAATGCTTTTGGAGGCATAATAACAAGACAATCGCATATATATGTGATTCCAACTTGCTAGTAGGAGAATCAACATCATAGTGCTGAATGAGATCCTGCAATAGCCATTTTAGCTCATTAGTTCCCGGCCTGACAGTACTTAGAATACTTGTGCTATATATCTTGTTTTAGAGAGATACTTATGGTATAATATCTAATGCTAATAGCACCAGAAAATGGTAAACTCATATGAAAATATAAGATTTTTACCAAATTTGGACCAGAGATAGCAGAGCTCTTTCCAGTCAGCATTCTGTTGTCTATGTATTGTGCCATTAGTCGCCCAGCTAAAACTATATCAGCTGGCAAAACAGCTGCCCAATGGGCACCTCCACATTCGTGCCTATGTTCAGCAATCTGTTTAGAGTTTGGAGCCTTGCACCTTGTAGAAGTTAGGCTCAGTGCTCCAAGATCAACTGCATTACTGTTAGATTCAAGATAAGTGTCTTGATTCCAAGAGATTCCGCCTACAGCTTGCTCTTGGCACTTTCTTGAACAGTAAACTGGTATTGTACACAAAGGGCAGAACACAACATCCACAGGTGCTTCACTAAAGCAATAATGGCAGTGAGTCTCCCGGCGCGATTTCAGGATAATCTGCATACAACTGTTGCAAGTAAGAGACATACAAAACTTCAGTTTAAGATTATTGACAATTTTGCAAAAAACAAATACAACAAATAATCATTTATTGCACACAAAGCACATAGAGTTTAGTTAAATGCCTGGCTTCATAAAATAATCTTGTATTGTATGCACCTCAAATAAACACATAACTTAATCAATTCATATGTGAGCTACACAAAAGATTTTGGCAACTTGATATGGCCTCCGGAAATAAATAGGACAACAGGAAGGTTGAGACACAACATTTGGTGTATACAATTGAAGAGATAAATCTAAATCATACCACAGCAAGAGGATCCTCAACATGAATCAAGGAGGCTGGAGGAATATCATTTGGAGATGTCATTCCTCTACCTTTGTTGGGTGTTGCAATACACTCTAGGACAACCTTATGTGGTTCTGCTGCCAGTTAGCCAAATATTATCTGTCACTTAGTATTAGGTACAAATCCAAAAAAGTTGTGTGTGTTACCCAAAGTTCCAACCTGTATGTGCCAATCCTGCATCCTTGCAATCACTGCTTGATCTTCCAACTTCGTTCACACATTGACGCTTTAACAATATCAACTTCAACTCTTGTTCTATGTTGCTCTTCCCAGAAGAAGTCACTTCCATGCTCAATGCAACCTCTAGATCATGCATGGCAGATGAATAATTCTTCAACGATGCATTTACCATTCCCCTCCTGTACCATGCCTGAAACACAGAAACAGGTCAAAATAAAACAGTGATTTGGCTTCCATGCTGGAGCTTGAATTCTCAAAAACTGAGAAGCAAGCATTACGCGTAAGATGCATTGTTACAACTATCACACTCCAACTACCTTCGCATAATTAGGTGAAACAGAGATGGCCCTGTCGCAATCCCGCAGACACTCTTCCAGGAGGCCCAATTTCTACAAAATTTAGAAAATCCATTAGAATATATGCAAGGACACGTCAGGAAACAGGACAAAAACATACATTTTGGATTTCACTACAAATCGAACGTCAGATTTTTTAGCATGGCAAATCGAACGTTTTTTATGGCAAATTTAGTTGTCGCGAGGACGGCAACTTCCTTTAGCAAGCATGGCAAATCCTTGCCATGTTCAGTTTTTTGCCAGGATTTGCCATGTTTGCTAAAGCAAGTTGCCATCCTCGCGACACCTAAATTTGCCATAAAAAACGTTCGATTTGCCATGGTTAAAAATCTGACGTTAGATTTTTAACATTACGTTCATTTCTTCGCAATGTAACTAAAACAGAACAAGTTTAGTAGCTGCCTCCCAAGATGCTCACTATTTTTGAAAGGAAAAAAAAAGTCCTATAATAAAAAAACTGCACCAAACATGTCCAGATTCTACAAACAGATATATCAAAAACTCACATGCATAGTGGAGGCACGGTTGACATATAATGCAGGTACCAAGATATCATCAGTGCCATCAGAACTAATCGGGACATAACGCAGCGCCTGCAGAAATACAAACGAAAAAAAAAGCTTATTATCACCAATTCAAAAAAATGTCACTAAGAGGAAGCGGGGTCAATTCTTATAAATCAAGTTGACACTAATTTAACAACCAAACAAGTGAACAACCCCACAGACTTCACTGCTGAAAGACCTGAGTTACTTCTGCACATGGTTTGGAAGAAAACTCTCTCTTTTTCACAGCACAGTTGCAAGGATTAAATCATCAGCTGCAATCAACAAGATTGTGGGCCCAGATTACCTGCGAATAGAACCCAAGCGCTTGGTCGAACTCCCTCCTGGAGAAGCAGGCATTGCCCCGGCCCTTCAGCTCCGCCGCCCTCCCCTTGTCCTTGCGGCACAGCGCGAGCTCCGGGTCGGTCAGCTCGCCAATGACCTGAGAGACGGCACGAAGCAGCCACTGAGACCAGCGACCTAGCTACGCTGGTGGGCTGGTGGCTATTGCCCCGGCCAGGAGCACAAAATAACAGTAAAGCGGCGGGCTGGGTGGTTACCTGGTGGAATAGAGGGAGGCCGTCGAGGAAGGCGAGAAGGAGAGAGGTTGTGGTAGGGAGGTCGCGGGTCGTGCCCTCGCCGACGGCTCGTCGGATATCGGCCGGCACCGCCGATTTCAGCCGCTCCATGGAAACAAAAGCGGGGGCCGGAAGTGAGAGGGTGACGTCACAGCCTTAACCCCTAGACGTCAGTTCGGCTGTTGGGCCTAGAATTTCGAATCTGGCAGAAAATGCGGCCCAATATAGTGAGGAATAGCAGTAGGCCCGTAGCCCAGCCTCGCCTCCGGCACGGGCGCAAAGCAAAACCACAACCCGTGAACCGCTAAAAAAAAACGCAACCCGTGGGGAACGAGGCTGCAGTCCCAAATCTCCCACTCGCCGGAGCACCCCACCAAAGCGCATCGGTTCGTCGGCGAGGAACCTGCTCCGGTAGGCGGAGATGGGCGGGCACGGCGGGCTGAACATCCTACCGCAGAAGCGGTGGAACGTCTACAGGTTCGACAACCAGGAGAAGGTCCGCGTCGACGAGGCCGAGGCCGCCCGCCAGGACCAGCTCCAGCGTGAGGCCACCCGCCGCCGCGAGTCCCACGCCCGCCTCGTCGCGCTACGTCGCAACCGCGGCCTCCAGGCCGACTCGCCCTCCCCTCCCCGTGCCCCATCTCCGCCCACCTCCTCAGCCCGGTCTGCGGATCAGGTCGCCCCGCCGCGGCCCCCATCCCCTGCCGCCCGGCCCGCGGTTCCACCCCCCGTCGCCTCCGACGGAGACCACATCAACCTCTTCTCCGGTGGCGGTGGGGCCGCCGACTTCGCCGCGCTTGCCTCCGCTAGCGGCGGGAGGGGCGCGGCTCGGGAGAGGGAGCCTGCGGCAGACACCAAGCCAAACCCTAAGAAGCGTAAGAAGGAGGAGGAGGTTAGGACGGCCGGGCCTGACGACGAGAAGTACAAGCTGGGTTATGGCCTTGCCGGGAAAGGCGTGGCGGCGCCCTGGTACATGTCGAAGCCTTTGGCTTCCTCCTCTAAGGAAAGGAGAGATTACGCCGAAGGCAGTGGAGAGAAGAGGGGTGGAGGGAAGAAGAGTATCGAGGAGCTTAGAGAGGAGAGGAGGAAGAGGGAGGCCAAGGAGAAGGGGCGTGAGCAAGCCTTGCTTGCCACTACAGCAAGGAAGGAGAGGCAGCCAGACCGGGGGTACTCGTCGAGGTAGTGTCATTGTGGAAGGCAGTTGCTGTGATTTCATTACATTTTGTTGCGATTCCATCGTGATTGTTGTGTTTGTATTCATTGGATGCAGGTATGTGCGTCGATGATGCAAGGGTTTGTGTGATATTATCTGCAGGATCTGCAATGGATGATTATTGGAGGTACGATCTCATAGTGCAATACCTGTTCGGTTTTAAATTTTGGATTGACATCTAGCACGAAAAAATAGATTATATTGTTGTTGCAAAGGATGCAGTCCAAGCTTGAATAGAATCATTAATCGTTCATGTTTTACTCTGGCTCTGTTTTTATGTATTGTACTGAGCAACAAGTTGGATTAATTCATGTCACATCATGCAATTACGGTCCATTGTTCTGATCCTGTGGACTTGTGCAAACAGAAACGCAGTTGTAACGACTTTATGTTTTGTTGCTACTGTGACATGAGATGATATCTTGTTGGAGATGTTGTCAAGATGTTTTCCAGAGCTTCATATTCGATCCACCCCTTCCCAAGTTATCTTATCTGCCAGTGTGGTCTATCTCCTCTTGTTTTATCGAGTCTTCACTTTTTACCTTTTATATTAATATATATTTCAGCTGAGAGGAGATTTACTTTCCTGAATGTTTGTTTGAGAGTGTAAATATGCTGACACCAAAAAAGAAAGAATCATTCGTTGCAAATTGGTGATGAATATGTTCCATACATAACATTTAGCTTTTCCAACACCGCCTAAGGTGGTTTCCGCCTAAGGTGGTTTGGCCATATCCAACAGAGGCTTCCAGAAGCACCTGTTAAATAGTGGGATTCTAAGGGATAGTGAAAATACTAAGAGCCTCTTTGATTAACATGATTTTTAAAACCCATGAATAGGAAAAATACATGATTGGAATAGTATGTCCTCTTGAATCCTATAGGATTTGGAAACTATAGACTTTGGATAAAAAGGTATTTGATGACATGGGAAAAATAAAAGAATTTTCAGGTGAGTGGATGTAAATTTCCTCCAAAATAGAGTGCAAACCAATACTTAGAAAATTTCCTAAGGATTCCAATCTTACGAATCAAACAAGCTATGTAGGAAAATTTCTTGAGGAATCAAATCCTACAAAATTCCTTTGAATCAAAGGAGCCCTAAGTGCCAGGGGCGACCAGAGTTGACATGGGAGGAGGTGGTAAAAAGGGAGTTGAAGGATTGGATAGTACCTAGAGAAGTAGAGAGATGACTCTTCATAGGACTACATGGAGATTTGCAATCCATGTGCCAAAACCTTAACCTACTCTATTTGCTTCGTTTAGTTTTTTTTCTTCTCTCTTCGCTTTTTGGTTTTCCATATGTTTCTGTTGGGTTTCATATCTAGCCTACTTGTCCTCCTGCAAATTAGATGTTGTAACTTAGTAAGATAGTTTTGCAATGGTAAGCATCGTATGGTTATGGCGATTTGCTGGTAATGTTGCTCCTTTGTTGATGCTTGAAAATAGAAATTCGTTGAAAACCAAAGATGGACTTCAGTAACTTGCATGCAAATATTTTTGGAAGATCAATGCGGAGGCAAAAAGCCATGTTGCTCAAGTGCCATTGGATGAACTTTCAAGCAGTTCAAGAATATCTCAATATAAAGATTCATTAGCGATTTAGCTTGTGTATTTTTTTTCTACTGTAAGACAAACAAGTGTATTACTGTAGCGTGCCAATCCAGCAATCACGCCCTCTGTTCTTGTAAATTTTATCAACTCTTACCTGGTGTACACAATTGTTTGGGTTACGGTCTGCACTTTGTAAAAAAACGCTCCAATGTGTTGCACTATACTGCTAGAGTTGTTGCTTTGGACGTTCCAAGTCTGCTACCAACCGATTCAAGCAAACGTATATTTAGATTTGGACATTGTGTTATTCGGTACAATCACACTGAAGCTGACAATAAACAAGTCATACAATCACAAACCACAATCAAGGGCGGTTAGTTTAATATCACTAGTTAAAATACATTATGGATCAAATTAGATGCCACTCCACAGGACATGCCCCATAAATTGGACATTTGCAAACTTCATCAAGCTTGGTTTGATCTGAAGTTTCAAAAAGGGGAAATAAAAATACTGTTCCCTGTAACCTTGGTAGCTGGCCGACGATGAACACCACGACTTTTATTTACTGTAGGAATTAAATCATTAGACTGGACTTGAAACTGAAACCCTCATTTCTTTACAAGATAGCCCAGAATGATGCTAAGCAGCCCACACACCAGTACAAATATCAGCGAGAATCCTCCTTGTTTACTGGCATCACGCCTTACTAGCTCCTGCATGTTGAAGAGACAAATGTTAACATTCAGTTTTTAAAAGGATCAAGGTGGTTGTGGATATGAGAATTTAGCTGATCAATTCTTCCAGCAAGGACTCTTCAACTACATTTTGCAGTATAGACTTTGCATCTTAATTGTTCAAATAAAATCAATTCTGGTGGAAACCTTGAAATTTTTTGGTTCCTCCATTAGCACAGTATTTAGTTTAGCCTTGCAGAAATCAACTAAAATACATCCTCCTGATGCAGCAGTCTGATCGTGCTACGTGATAAATCTTAATGCACCGGTTTGATCATAATCAGGGAGTTCTCTTGAGGGAATTTCTGAATTGAAAAGGAAGAAGTGGAACTTCACTGAGACAGAATCATCTTATCTCTTTATCTTGGAACATCAAGAGGATACGTTCCATCTCTTCTTCAAAACTACTTTTCTACTAACAGCAGGGAGTGCCCTGCCGTATTCCCTTCAAAGAATAAAATGAATTTTCTGGGCAGAGCTACTCCAGTTCTTTATATCACGTTCTTCAACCATCTACTGCTGCGTAACTGTATAAGTGCCTAGTTCACACTATTGAGTGTATAAGTAAGCATCTACTATTGTTTCCCATCCATATTCTAGTGTAAGCGCGTGATACTTCAGGCAACAAAACTCTGTTGATATAATATGGGTATCCCTAAAAGAATACAAAAGTACACGCAATGTTGAACAAACTGCACTAATTAATGGTGTATGCTGCCACACTTATGCAACTTGGACCCTTCAATAGTGTTTTATGTGTATGTTCTACAGGAACATTTACTTAACTTATGTATTGACATAGTTGGGTTACCTAAACAACCGCAATACTGGGGGGGGGGGGGGGGGGGGTAAAACGACCTTTTCTTAGTATATTAATTATGAGGACAAACCTCTTCCGTTATTAAGTACATCTGCTTTTAGGGTGCCAATGGTAGCTCATGGAAAGAGCACATGATTCGAAGTTTCAGACTTAAAACAGTAATACTCACCAACTCACTGCGAAGCTTTTTATTTTGCTCAAGGGCAGAATCCTTTTCCTTGGTCAATTTTGTAATTAAAGCCGGCAGCTGGATTAGAGAAAGGGACGTGGTTATTCAGCCAGACACAATAATTACAAGTGAAATCCAAAGATAGATTACATTCTCATTGAACAAGTAACATGATACCAGGAAGGCTGGGACAATCACTAGTTCACACTAAAAACAAGCTAAATTATAAGATGTTCATGCAACCAATGCCAGCTGTATGATGTCTATGGTGAACTAGAAGGATGGCTAAGACAATAAGATCTAAAGCAAATTAAATGGATGGACAACAATACCCATGTGTGCACAGTTAAAAAAATAATCATAAATACACTTAATCATATAATTCCAATATGAAGCAACTAAAAATCGATCATATGCCTTATTCTTAGTAGAGGAAACATAATATTACACTATTGTTCCTAACCAAAAACGATTAACAAGCTATAGAGCAATGAATGGGTAGAATCGGCAAGGATCGAAATGTGTCAAATAAGTATCTTCAGTATTTTACTTGCCGTGTGACCTGGCTGTTAGTATTGCACACAGAACAACAACTAAGGAAGACAAGAACTGCCAAACTGCTTTGGAAGGCAAAAGAACACACCTCAAGGGACTGTGCATCAGGCCCTGTATATGTTCTTGTTTCCTGCGGTTTCATATCAGAAAGGCAAACAACCAACATGTTAAAATTATACAAAAAAAAAAAAACTATAGCATAGAACTCATATAGCACATACAGCAGCATGTCCTGCAGCCTTCAGTAATTCTTCAGTCCTTACAACTGGTCCAGTAGGTGATCCCACCTCCTGAAAAAAAAAATCATTTATGTCCTTAGGGACTCACACTACTAGAGAAATATCACGTATGAAACATTCAGTAGACTTACTGTCCCCAGCTCAGCTGATCTCAAGGACACCGAGCCACTCGACAGCTCCGAAGCGCTCCTCCCATTATTCACAATTCGCTGCATAGGCGCCAAGATACGCTGTGGCCCATCGCTTTCCTCCGCAATCTCCGACGGTGATTCGGGTGGCATCACATAAGTGACCCTCATCCTCACCTCCTCAACAACGTTGCCCTCTTGTTTCATGAACTAGGAAACCCACAAGTTCATTATCAACCGAAAGCCATGAACCACATCAAAACTACACTCTAGTCTAGTACTACCATTACCATTTGAGGGGTGATGTCCTTGGCCGATAAGCCATCGGCGACGACCACGCTTTGCACCAAGAATTTGTCCTTGCACTGCAAGTCCGGTGGTGCAACAGTCTGGGCTTGCATCGTCACTGGTCCACAGAAAACGCGTTGAAACATCTCCATTAAAATGAAACAGAAGAAGGACCCTAAAGCCTGAAATTGAGCAGTTTCTTGAGCTCTAGCTGGTCCAGTGAACACAACAACAACAACACAGTACCTACAACTTCGCAGGTGGACCGCGGCCGCACGACGCCATTGTTAGGGCGCACGCAGTACTTCTTGGGGCTCGTCGTCTTAACCTACTACCCGCACGTATCACAGAGGCACCAAGAAAAGCATAACTCGTAAGAGGATCCCTCAAGAAGCTAAAGCGACAGGATTTTCTAGGGTTAAACACCGCGGTTAACAGGAGAATCACCTTAAAGGCGACGGTTCTGTCGGTCTTGTTGACCATCTTCAGGGGGCAGGAGATCTGCTTGTCGAGCTCGACTGGGCATGCCAAGAAATTGCAGAGGGGTCAGCGGGAAAATTGAGGAGAAAAGCAATCTGAAGCGAGAGGAAGGTAGCAAGGGGAGCTTGGGGGCGAGAGGAGCTGGGAGCTTACAGGGGAACTGGAGCTCGGGCGGGTCGACGTCGAGGAGGTCGCTGGAGGCGGCCATGGCTGCTGTGCCCGCGGAGGAAGGGGAAGTGGTGGTGGGAAAAGGGAGCACTGGGTGCTGGACCGCTGGGGCCGTTACTTCGTTGCCTCTTTGGCTTTGGATGCAAATTTCCGTGGCGTTTTGTTCTATGTTTGGCTAATTGGTTTGAAAACTCTGTGCGTGGCGAAAATGTCTTTCTATGATTTCATACTTATTACTCTCTTCATTCTGAATTATAAGTTATTTTAAATATTTCAATATATACTACATACAAAGTGAAATGAGTGAGCAAACACACTAAAACCTGCCTATATACATCTGATTCAGAAAAAAGTTAGAACATTTTATAATTCAAAACGGATGGAGTACTTATTAGCAGTTAATATAGGGGTTTGGGTCTTTTACTTGTACTAATTGTGCAATACGCATTGCTGATATAGTATTGGCAAACTTTTTTGCAGGATGATGTATTGCCATGCAGCACATTCTAATCATTGTTTGACTTTCAAATAAGAAGTTAGATTATGGAATTTGTAAGCTGGCTGCCTTTTTCTTTAGTTGACTTAGTACATGCATGGCTCTATCATGGATCACGAAATATGCACCGCCTACTTTTGACAAACTCCCTCTGTAAAAATATAAGACGTTTTCTAAAAGGTCTTATATTTCTTTACTGAGGTAAAAGTAGTTACCTTTACTCTCTTTTTCTCTGTGAAACTTCTCTATAATGGATGGCTACTTCTTTTTGGTATTTATACTCAAAATATCAGTTTCATTTCGATTCTTTGATAATGGCTACGATCTTCATAATTATTGCACATATTAAAGGGATGTGGGTACAGTCTTAAAAAGCTTAATCTCAAAGATGCTCACACGGCCTTCTTAATTTCATCATCAAATGATCTACATTTTCTCATCTCTGTCAAAACTTAGTTTTATCGATCTTAATCGGCGTCGACAAGAATCAGAAAGTCTTGCGCCTTTTTATCCATGTTAGTGAAAAGAATTAGGAATAATCAGTAAATTTGATTCCTCTGAAAGTCTAAACCAAAATACTTAGTTCTAGTATCCTTTGAAAGCCTAAGGCCTCTCTCAATGCACCGTCTCTTAGCACGTTATCATAGAAGATATAACAACTAACCCAATGCATAGTTTCTCAAGGGTTGTATCTAAATTTAATGATTTGGGGCTCATGCATGCATGTGATTGGTCTAGCAGATTTTTTTTTTCTATGACCATGTGCAAGGGTTGTATGTGAGCTAAGTTAGTACAACCTCCCTCCCTCTCTCTCTCTCTCTTAATTACTATGCCACATCAGCAAAATACCTATGAAATCATGCTAAGAAACCTACATTGGGAGGGGCCTTACCATATTACATCGATACTAATTTATGCTTTCCTTAATTAAATATTTGGAAATGGATACAATATTAGTTAGTAACAGTGTATTGGAATGCAAGACTTTTCCATAATATGTTAGGTTGAAATGTTACAATTCCTATGAAGTTTTTTTAAGACAAATTCCCGTGGGGGTTCGACACTTTTTTCTTGCGATTATTATGGAACATGCGATAAGATCGTTGTCCAACTATTCCAGTGGTATGGTGATGTTAACTTATGAAACTAGAGAATACCCCGTGCGTTGCTGCAGGAATTACTTGATAAAAATTTACGTTGATAACATGAGAACCAAAAATAAAAATACATATGGCTTAAGATTATGTATATTTGTAACAATATTTATTGAATATAAGTAGAATAATTGAATGAAAAATATTTTCTCATGCATGGTTAAATGTTATGGTGGGTCTTTTCCATGCATGATTGTATGTTGAGGTGAACCATATTCCATTCATAGTTATATGGTGAGGTGACATATTTGTATGTTGAGCTAAACAAGTTCGTGGGATGGCTCTATTAGTTTTTGACTCTATTAGTTATATAGGATTATGTTCACATCGCCATAATCCTATGTTCACATCACCATACCACTGGGAAATGTGAACACTCATGAAGTTATTACTACTTATATTTATTCTACCTGCCGGAAAATGATACTGATCTTAATCAACAATTAAACGAAACATGACGGAGCGATGCAGTGTTATATGACTATATGTAATGTGTAAAGTTTCTGTAATTTATAAAAAGAACGAATCATACAAATCTCTAGGACCCTCTTGTGGAATCAGGAAATTTATTACTCCCACCGTTCCTAAATACAAGTCTTTTTAGAGATTTCTATATGGACTACATACGGATGTATATAGACATGTTTTAGAGTGTAGATTCACTCATTTTGCTCCGTATGTAGTCCATATTCAATCTCTAAAAAGACTTATATTTAGGAAGCGGAGGGAGTAGATTATTTCAAGAAATATGCTCACCTAAAGGTAATATACTTTCTGTTGTTACCCTGTCGTTCTCACTCGAGTTGGCATCACATTCACAATAAATGGAAAGATATGCACGCATCCTTTACAAAGACGAGGAAAAAGGAAGAAATGAACATGCATGGGCGTGCAGATGGTTTTGTCAAAAGATATGTCAAGTGAACACATTTATGGCTTTGACAATTCCTGACCATCTAATCCTTCCTTCGGTGTTGTATCATCTTGCATCTGGATAATCGATATATTCCTATTGCAAATTGGATACTTGATAGTAGTATATAGCTAGTCTGGAGCCATCTCATACTTTATAAGTTGACACGTTGCAGGCAGTTACCTTCAAATTTCTATTTTTGTCATTCTTCTAACACAGTATAATTGAAAGTGCTCACATACATTCATCCTATGAACGCACGGACACGTACCTTACCTCTATGAGCCTCTCTAAGATACCGAGTCGACACAATATCTTGAGATTGACGAAGTCATCACAGGAGCTTCGTAGTTAACGGGAACGTCGCCTCTCACTGACAAACATCATCGAAAAGACTGAAATAAATCCAAAAAAATGTGTACACTGGTCTCAAGCCTAGGAGTTGAACCCTGCCGGGCTAGTTCCACCACAAAAAACCTAACCATTCACATTTTAGAGGAGGCTCCCTTCAGATACTCCCATCTCATTTCTAGCGTCATCTCTAGAATGAGTAGATTATGAGTAGCGGTTGTTGTATCTTGCCACGGTTGCACCATAAAATCTTTGCATATTCGCAAAAAAGAAACGTTTACATACTAATAATATGGTAAAGTCATATTACGTACTCCCTCTGTCTCAAAATAAGTGACTCAACTTTGCACTAACTTTGTACTCAATTTAGTGTAAAGTTGAGTCACTTATTTTAGGACGGAGGGAGTATGTTAATTGTGATACCCACATATCTAAGATTCTAGGTCCACCACAAACAATTTAAAGACTTTGAGAGAAACACCAACTACTCCATCCGTTTCATAATGTAAGACGTTTTTAAAAGCTTGCAAAAAGGTCTTATATTATGGGAAGTATTTCGCAGCGCGTGTCAATGATTTGGCCCGGGGGCATGCATGCAATCGTGTACGAGTAGGCAGACAAACGAGACCAAATTTATTATTGTCACGATCGTAAGCTACCTCCTCAAATCACAGATGCAGTGCACGTATATTCCATCATCATTGGGCAATTATGTTGCTTCGCTGTGAGATGCTGTAGCGTTAAATGGTTTGCTTTTAGGAGGCGTGCGTGCGTGCGTGTACCGGACCAAAAGAAGGGAGGACGCGGGAACGTTTGGTGGCGATGCACTGAACGGGAACGAGTTATTGCGAGCGCCTCGCTGCGGCTGCCACGAGCGGCTCCCTGTCTTGAGCTTCCTGCCCTGCACACGAACACACGGCACAGCGGTAGGAACGAATTAGATCGCGGCTGGCCTACCGGGTCAGATAAATGCACCCTTCGAATATCACTTAAGGTCCCCGCAAAAAAAAAAATCATCACTTAAGGGGTATTATTTAAAAAACCGGAATATCTAGCGAATGTCAAGACTTTTAGACAGGACAAATCGAATGTTTTTCGTGGCAAATTATGTTTGTTAAGGATGACAAGTTTAGTTGATGAGCATGACAAATTCGCCCCACTTCATTTTTTTGCTAGAAATTTACCGTGCTTGCAAACTAAAATTTTCATCCTCACGCCAACATAAATTACCATGAAAAACATTCGATTTGCCATGTCTAAAAATCTGAAATCACATTTTTAGTATTTTCGTATTTTAAAAGGTTAGGGCATTTTCAACGCTGACCCTCAAAACGGTTGCATTGGTTCGGGCCAAGCTATTCGGACGTAGTTTGTCATCCAACGCGGTACTTCATCTTTCTATGGACGCGTCCGCTTGTCCGAATCCCCACAAATCGGAAGCAAATTGGGGGAGCTTTGCGGGAGTCCGAACCTCCGCCACGTAGGACTCCGACACCCCCGTCCCACTCAACCCCCTCCCCCCCCCCCACACACACTTCTCTTCCACTCCCCCTCTGCATCCGCACTCTCCTCGTTCGATGTCGCTGTTGTAGCTCTTCGAGCACTGCCAAGGCATTGTCGGACGTCCGCAGCCCCACCCACGCGTCTGCCCGCCATGGACTACGCCGTCGTCCACCCAGGATTCGTCCGTAGCCGAGTACCCTCCGTCCCCCTGCCGACGCCGTCCAAGGCAGACACCACGCCCGGCGGGCGTTCGATCAAATGCCACTGAGCTTGTTTTTTGACCTTGTTATTTTCTAGAGTAAAGCATGATGGCGGGGTACTCGGTGATGCAGGATGACTTGTTGTGCGATGCGTGCAATGTCGTATCTACGAACTTTGTAGCCATGAGGCAAGCGGGCTCGACATTTTGACAAAACGTGCATGCTTCGTTTCATGAGCAAAAGCACTTCGTGCCCTACTACTTGCACATGATCCATGATGGCAATGTGAAGTCGCTAGGTGATACGTCCATTTTGCATCATTATTTTCTACTGTAATTTATCTTTATTTTGACATTATGGTGTAATTGTAATGTCTTTTATCTCTTAAAATGCAAGTTATACCTATAGGGGGAGATTGCCGGCAACTGGAATTCTAGACCTAAAATATCAACAAAAGAAAAGCAATTCTCTGAAGATCAAAATGAAGCGTGGATTTTTGGAGAATTATTTTAGAAAATATATAATGAATTATGGAGCAAAGATATGCCAGAGAGGTCCGCAGCCTGCCCACATGGACAGGTGGCGCGACCACCCCCCTGACCGCGCCATGTGTCCATGTGAGGCCGTGGCAGCTCGCCTCTCGATGCCCTTTGGTCATAAAATCCCTTTTGACCTAGAAAAAACACAGAAAAGTTTTGGGACTTTCCGCCACCGTCTACGAGGCAGAACAGAGGCGGAGCACTTTTGCTCTCAGGCGGAGAGAATCTGCCAGGAAAACTTCCCTCCGGGAGGGAGAAATCGAAGCCTTCATCATCACCAACACCCCTCTCATCATGGGAATCATCATCTTCATCAACACCATCTAATCTCAAAACCCTAGTTCATCCTTTGTGTTCAATCTTTGTATCTGTCACAACCAAAAAATTTCCTAAATTTTGGTTGTGAACTTAGAATCATATGCATCCATGTTTTCCTTGCACATTTGATTTTTGAGACCAACAAGGCCAACATTTGAATTCAAATTACAATTTGAATTTAGTTGGAAGCCATGAAGGTTTCACCCAAAAATGGTTTCAGAAAAACTTGCGTAAGGGCAGGAAAGAAATTTCCTAAGATAATATTTGCCCTATTTATCGTCTGTGGACCAGGGTTTGAAAATATTTTAATTTGGGCAATTAAACCATAAGTAAAATTCTGGATAAAATAAATAAAACAGAAATCAGAAAAGGAAATAAAATAACCTTGCAAATAGGCCCAATTAGTTATTGACAAAATATATTTTGTCAAAACCCTTGGAGAAAAAGTTCAACTAGCCAGGAACATTTCCAAGGGATTTTAGAAATAGTTCTTCTTTTGGAGAAAATTAAATTCAAATTTTAATTTGAAAACAGAGAGCAAAAACAGAAATAGAAAAAGAAAGAAATACGGGCGAGCCAGCCTGCCAACCAGGCCAGACGCGGCCCAGCTAGCAAGCCGGCCCCGCGCCCGCGCCCGCGCCCGCTCTGTGTGTGTGTGTGTGTGTGTGTGTGTGTGTGTGTGTGTGTGTGTGTGACGAGCAGGCCCCGCACGTCAGCACCTCCTGCTACTTGTGAGCTGCGTTGGGATTTCCTCGAAGAGGAGAGGATGATGCAGTACAGTAGAAATAAGTATTTTCCTCAGTTAAGAACCAAGGTTATCAATCCAGTAGGAGAACCAAACAGAATCTCGTTAGCAGCACCTACACACACAAAAGCAAATACTTGCACCCAACGCGAACAAGAGAGTTGTCAATCCCCTTGGCGGTTACTTGCAAGGATTAATTCTGATAGTGATAGATAGATAAATAAATTGCAAAACAAAATAAAGGAAATAAAATTGCAGCAAGGTATTTTGGATTTTATATATGATGGATAAATGACCCGGGGGCCATAGTTTTCACTAGAGGCTTCTCTCTCGAACACATAGCATACGGTGGGTAAACAAATTACTGTTGGGTAATTGATAGAAAAGCGCAAAGTTATGACGGATTCATGGCAATGATCATGTATATAGGCATCACGTCCGAAACAAGTAGACCGACTCCTGCTTGCATCTACTACTATTACTCCACCCATCGACCGCTATCCAGCATGCATCTAGGGTATTAAGTTAATAAAACAGAGTAACGCCTTAAGCAAGATGACATGATGTAGACAAAGTAAACTCAAGCAATATGAATAAACCCCATCATTTTATCCTTAATGGCAACAATACAAATACGTATCTTGTCCCCTACTTTGTCACTGGGATAGAGCACCGCAAGATTGAACCCATCACAAAGCACCTCTCCCATTGCAAGATAAGTCAATCTAGTTGGCCAAACCAAACAGATAGATCAGAGAGAAATACAAAGCTATAACAATCATGCATAAATAAGTTCAGAAATGACTCAAATATTTCTCATGAATAATCTGATCATAAACCCACAATTCATCGGACCCCAACAAACGCACCGCAAAAGAAGATTACATCGGATAGAACTCCAAGAACATCGAGGAGAACATGGTATTGAAGAATAAAGAGAGAGAAGAAGCCATCTAGCTACTAGGTAGCTATGGACCCGTAGGTCTGTGGTAAACTACTCACACATCATCGAAAGGGCAGCAAGGTTGATGTAGAAGCCCTCCGTGATCGATTCCCCCTCCGGCAGTGTTGGGGAACGTTGCATGGAAAACAAAAAAAATTCTACGCACACGCAAGATCTATCCATGGAGATGCATAGCTACGAGAGGGGGAGTGTGTCTACGTACCCTCGTAGACCGTAAGCGGAAGCGTTAGAACAACGCAGTTGATGTCGTCGAACAACTTCACGATCCAACCGACCGAGCACTGAACGTACGGCACCTCCGCGTTCAGCACACGTTCAGCTCGGTGACGTCCTCGACTTCTTGATCCAGCAAGACGGCGAGGTAGTGGATGAGTTCCGGCAGCACGACGGCGTGGTGATGGTGATGGTCATGCTATCTCCGCAGGGCTTCGCCCAAGCACTACGAAAATATGACCGAGGGACGGAACTGTGGAGGGGGGCGCCGCACACGGCTAAGACAATGTTGTGTCCTTTGGGGCGCCCCCTCTCCTCTATTTATATATGTGTAGGGGCTTGGAGTAGAAGGAATAGTGCCACGTGAACAGTAACCATGAATAGTACACACGTGGACTTGGACTCCAAAGTCCAATCCTATTCCTACTAGGACTCTCCCTTTTTTCCTTCCCTAGCTGCGTAGGCTTTTGAGGACTTGGTGCGCCTGGCCCAATAAGGCCAGGGCGCCTCCCCTTAGCCCATGCAAGCCCTTGGGGCGTGGTGGACCCACTTGTGGACTTCCGGACCCCTCCGGAATCCTCCAGAACCTTCTGGAAGCTTCCCGGTACAATACCGAAAAAACTGCACCTTTTTCCGGAACCCAAAATATGACTTCCCATATATAAATCTTTACCTCTCGACCATTTCGAGACTCCTCGTGACATCCGGGATCTCATACGGGACTCCGAATAACATTCGGTTACCAATTCACATAACTCATATAACACTATATCGTCAACGAACGTTAAGCGTGTGGACCCTACGGGTTCGGGAATGATGTAGACATGACTGAGACGCCTCTCCGGTCAATAACCAATAGCGGAACCTGGATGCTCATATTGGTTCCTACATATTTCACGAAGATCTTATCGGTCGAACCGCAATGACAACATACGTAATTCCCTTTGTCCATCGGTATGTTACTTGCCCGAGATTCGATCGTCGGTATCTCCATACCTAGTTCAATCTCGTTACCGGCAAGTCTCTTTACTCGTTCTGTAATACATCATCCCGTAACTAACTCCTTAGTCACTTTGCTTGCAAGCTTCTTATGATGTGCATTACCGAGAGGGCCCAGAGATACCTCTCCGAAACACGGAGTGACAAATCCCAGTCTCGATCCATGCCAACTCAACGGACACCTTCGGAGATACCTGTAGAGCATCTTTATGATCACCCAGTTACGTTGTGACGTTTGATAGCACACAAGGTATTCCTCCGATATCCGGGAGTTGCATGATCTCATGGTCTGAGGAACATGTATTTGACATTCAAGAAAGCAGTTGCAATAAACAGAACGATCATATGCTAAGCTAACGGATGGGTCTTGTCCATCACATCATTCTCCTAATGATGTGATCCCGTTATCAAATGACAACTCATGTCTATGGTTAGGAAACCTTAACCATCTTTGATCAACGAGCTAGTCTAGTAGAGGCTCACTAGGGACACGGTATTTGTTTATGTATTCACACATGTATTTAAGTTTCCGGTCAATACAATTCTAGCATGAATAATAAACATTTATCATGAACAAGAAAATATAAAATAATAACAACTTTATTATTGCCTCTAGGGCATATTTCCATCAGTCTCCCACTTGCACTAGAGTCAATAATCTAGATTACATAGTAATGAATCTAACACCCATGGAGTCTTGGTGCTGATCATGTTTTGCTCATGGAAGAGGCTTAGTCAACGGGTCTGCCACATTCAGATCCGTGTGTACTTTGAAAATTTCTATGTCTCCATCCTTGACATATTCACAAATGGAGTTGAAGCGTCTCTTGATGTGTTTGGTCTTCTTGTGAAACCTGGGCTCCTTGGCTATGGCAATTGCTCCAGTGTTGTCACTAAAGATTGTCATTGGACCCGATGCACTAGGTATTACACCTAGATCGGATATGAACTCCTTCATCCAGACTCCTTCATGTGCTGCTTCCGAAGCAGCTATGTATTCCGCTTCACACGTAGATCCCGCCACGACGCTCTGCTTGGAACTGCACCAACTGACAGCTCCACCATTTAATATAAATACGTATTCGGTTTGTGACTTAGAGTCATCCGGATCAGTGTCGAAGCTTGCATCGACGTAACCCTTTACGACGAGCTCTTCGTCACCTCCATAAACGAGAAACATGTCCTTGGTCCTTTTCAGGTACTTCAGGATATTCTTGACCGCTGTCCAGTGATCCACTCCTGGATTACTCTGGTACCTCCCTGCCAAACTTATGGCAAGGCACACATCAGGTCTGGTACACAGCATGGCATACATAATAGAACCTATGGCTGAGGCATAGGGAATGACTTTCATTTTCTCTATATCTTCTGCCGTGGTCGGGCATTGAGTCTGACTCAACTTCACACCTTGCAAGACAGGCAAGAACCCTTTCTTTGACTGATCCATTTTGAACTTCTTCAAAACTTTGTCAAGGTATGTGCTTTGTGAAAGTCCTATCAAGCGTCTTGATCTATCCCTATAGATCTTGATGCCCAATATATAAGCAGCTTCACCGAGGTCTTTCATTGAAAAATTCTTATTCAAGTATCCCTTTATGCCATCCAGAAATTCTATATCATTTCCAATCAACAATATGTCATCCACATATAATATTAGAAATGCTACAGAGCTCCCACTCACTTTCTTGTAAATACAGGCTTCACCATAAGTCTGTACAAAACCATATGCTTTGATCACCTCATCAAAGCGTATATTCCAACTCCGAGATGCTTGCACCAGTCCATAGATGGATCGCTGGAGCTTGCACACTTTGTTAGCACCCTTAGGATCGACAAAACCTTCTGGTTGCATCATATACAACTCTTCTTTGAGAAAACCATTAAGGAATGCAGTTTTGACATCCATTTGCCAGATTTCATAATCATAAAATGCGGCAATTGCTAACATGATTCGGACAGACTTAAGCATCGATACGATTGAGAAAGTCTCATCGTAGTCAACCCCTTGAACTTGTCGAAAACCTTTCGCGACAAGTCGAGCTTTGTAGACAGTGATATTACCATCATCATCCGTCTTCCTCTTAAAAATCCATTTATTCTCAATGGCTTGCCGATCATCGGGCAAGTCCACCAAAGTCCACACTTTGTTCTCATACATGGATCCTATCTCAGATTTCATGGCCTGAAGCCATTTGTCGGAATTTGGGCTTATCATAGCTTCTTCATAGTTCGTAGGTTCGCTGTTGTCTAACAACATAACTTCCAGAACAGGATTACCGTGCCACTCTGGTGCGGAACGTACTCTGGTCGACCTACGAAGTTCAGTAGTAACTTGATCTGAAGTTTCATGATCTTTATCATTATCTTCCTCTCTTATTGGTGTAGGCATCACGGGATCGGTTTTCTCTGATGAGCTACTTTCCAATTCGAGAGAAGGTACAATTACCTCATCAAGTTCTACTTTCCTCCCACTCACTTCTTTCGAGAGAAACTCCTTCTCTAGAAAGGACCCATTCTTGGCAACAAAGACCTTGCCTTCGGATCTGTGGTAGAAGGTGTACCCAATTGTTTCTTTAGGGTATCCTATGAAGACGCACTTCTCCGCTTTGGGTTCGAGCTTATCAGGTTGAAGCTTTTTCACATAAGCATCGCATCCCCAAACTTTAAGAAACGACAGCTTAGGTTTCTTGCCAAACCATAGTTCATATGGTGTCGTCTCAACGGATTTAGACGGTGCCCTATTTAACGTGAATGCAGCTGTCTCTAATGCATAACCCCAAAACGATAGTGGCAAATCGATAAGAGACATCATAGAACGCACCATATCCAATAAAGTACGGTTACGACGTTCGGACACACCATTACGCTGTGGTGTTCCAGGTGGCGTGAGTTGTGAAACAATTCCACATTTTCTTAAATGAAGGCCAAACTCGTAACTCAAATATTCGCCTCCGCGATCAGATCGTAGAAACTTTATTTTCTTGTTACGATGATTCTCTACTTCACTCTGAAATTCTTTGAACTTTTCAAATGTTTCAGACTTGTGTTTCATCAAGTAGATATACCCATATCTACTCAAATCATCTGTGAAGGTTAGAAAATAACGATACCCGCCGCGTGCTTCAACATTCATCGGACCGCATACATCGGAATGTATCATTTCCAACAAATCAGTAGCTCGCTCCATTGTTCCGGAGAACGGAGTTTTAGTCATCTTGCCCATGAGGCATGGTTCGCAAGTATCAAATGGTTCATAATCAAGAGATTCCAAAAGTCCATCCGCATGGAGTTTCTTCATGCGCTTTACACCAATATGACCTAAACGGCAGTGCCACAAGTATGTTGCACTATCATTATCAACTTTGCATCTTTTGGCATCAATATTATGAATATGTGTATCACTACGATCGAGATTCAACAAGAATAGACCATTCACAAAAGGTGCGTGACCATAAAAGATGTTACTCATATAAATAGAACAACCATTATTCTCTGACTTAAATGAATAACCGTCTCGCAATAAACAAGATCCAGATATAATGTTCATGCTCAATGCTGGCACCAAATAATAATTATTGAGGTCTAAAACTAATCCCGAAGGTAGATGTAGAGGTAGCGTGCCGACGGCGATCACATCAACCTTGGAACCATTCCCGACGCGCATCGTCACCTCGTCCTTAGCCAATCTTCGCTTATTCCGTAGCTCCTGTTTCGAGTTACAAATATGAGCAACCGAACCAGTATCACATACCCAGGCGCTACTGCGAGCATTAGTGAGGAACACATCAATAACATGTATATCAAATATACCTTTGCTCACTTTGCCATCCTTCTTATCTGCCAAATACTTGGGGCAGTTCCGCTTCCAGTGACCAGTCCCTTTGCAGTAGAAGCACTCTGTTTCAGGCCTGGGTCCAGCTTTGGGTTTCTTCGTGGGAGCGGCAACTTGCTTGCCGTTCTTCTTGAAGTTCCCCTTCTTTCCCTTGCCCTTTTTCTTGAAACTAGTGGTTTTGTTAACCATCAACACTTGATGCTCCTTCTTGATTTCTACCTCCGCTGATTTCAGCATCGCGAAGAGCTCGGGAATTGTCTTCTCCATCCCTTGCATATTATAGTTCATCACGAAGCCTTTATAGCTTGGTGGCAGTGACTGAAGAACTCTATCAATAACACTCTCAACCGGAAGATCAATTCCCAGCTGAGTCAAGTGGTTGTGGTACCCAGACATTCTGAGTATGTGTTCACTGATAGAACTGTTCTCCTCCATCTTACAGCTAAAGAACTTGTTGGAGACTTCATATCTCTCAACCCGGGCATTAGCTTGAAATATCAATTTCAGCTCTTGGAACATCTCATATGCTCCGTGGCGTTCAAAACGCTTTTGCAGTCCCGGTTCTAAGCCGTACAGCATGGCACACTGAACTATCGAGTAGTCATCAGCTCGAGCCTGCCAGGCGATCACAACGTCTGCAGCAGCTCCTGCAGCAGGTTCATCACCTAGCGGTGCATCAAGGACATAATTCTTCTGTGCAGCAATGAGGATAATCCTCAAGTTACGGACCCAGTCCGTGTAGTTGCTACCATCATCTTTCAACTTAGCTTTCTCTAGGAACGCATTAAATTCAATGGAACAGTAGCACGGGCCATTTATCTACAACATAGATGTGCAAAGAAACTATCAAGACTAAGTTCATGATAAATTAAGTTCAATTAATCAAATTACTAATGAACTCCCACTTAAATTAACATCCCTCAAGTTAACTAAGTGATACATGATCCAAATCAACTAGCCCATGTCCGATCATCACGTGAGATGGGATAGTCATCAATGGTGAACATCTCCATGTTGATCATATCTACTATATGACTCATGTTCGACCTTTCGGTCTCCAGTGTTCCGAGACCATGTCTGTACATGCTAGGCTCGTCAAGTTTAACCCAAGTATTCTGCTTGTGTAAAACTGGCTTACACCCGTTGTATGTGAATGTAGAATCTATCACACCCGATCATCACGAGGTGCTTCGAAATGACGAACTTTAGCAACGGTGCATACTCGGGGAGAACACTTTTATCTTGAAATTTAGTGAAGGGATCATCTTATAATGCTACCGTCGTTCTAAGCAAAATAAGATGCATAAAGGATAAACATCACATGCAATCAAAATATGTGACATGATATGGCCATCATCTTGTGCTTTTGATCTCCATCTCCAAAGCATCGCCATGATCTCCATCGTCACCGGCTCGGCACCTTGATCTCCATCGTTGCGTCGTGGTCGTCTCGCCAACTATTGCTTCTACAACTATTGCTAACGCATAGCGATAAAGTAAAGAAATTACATGGCGCTTGCATTTCATACAATAAAGAGACAACCATAAGGCTCCTGCCGGTTGTCGATAAATTACAAAACATGATCATCTCATACAATAACGTATATCACATCATGTCTTGACCATATCACATCACAGCATACCCTGCAAAAACAAGTTAGACGTCCTCTACTTTGTTGTTGCAAGTTTTACGTGGCTGCTACGGGCTTCTAGCAAGAACCATTCTTACCTACGGCACAAAACCACAACGCTGATTTATCAAGTTTGCTGTTTTAACCTTTAACAAAGACCGGCCGCAGTCAAATTCGATTCAACTAAAGTAGGAGAAACAGACACCCGCCAGCCACCTTTATGCAAAACAAGTTGCATGTCTGTCGGTGGAACCGGTCTCATGTACGTGGACATGTAAGGTTGGTCCGGGCCGCTTCATCTTACAATACCGCCGAATCAAAATAAGACGTTGGTGGTAAGCAGTATGACGATCACCGCCCACAACTCTTTGTGTTCTACTCGTGCATATCATCTACGCATAGACCTGGCTCATGATGCCACTGTTGGGGAACGTTGCATGGAAAACAAATTTTTTTCTACACACACGCAAGATCTATCCATGGAGATGCATAGCTACGAGAGGGGAGTGTGTCTACGTACCCTCGTAGACCGTAAGCGGAAGCGTTAGAACAACGCGGTTGATGTCGTCGAACAACTTCACGATCCAACCGACCGAGCACCGAACGTACGGCACCTCCGCGTTCAGCACACGTTCAGCTCGGTGACGTCCTCAACTTCTTGATCCAGCTAGACGGCGAGGTAGTGGATGAGTTCCGGCAGCACGACGGCGTGGTGACGGTGATGGTGATGCTATCTCCGCAGGGCTTCGCCCAAGCACTGCGAAAATATGACCGAGGGACGGAACTGTGGAGGGGGGCGCCGCACACGGCTAAGACAATGTTGTGTCCTTTGGGGCGCCCCCTCTCCTCTATTTATATATGTGTAGGGGCTTGGAGTAGAAGGAATAGTGCCACGTGAACAGTAACCATGAATAGTACACACGTGGACTTGGACTCCAAAGTCCAATCCTATTCCTACTAGGACTCTCCCTTTTTTCCTTCCCTAGCTGCGTGGGCTTTTGAGGACTTGGTGCGCCTGGCCCAATAAGGCCAGGGCGCCTCCCCTTAGCCCATGCCAGCCCTTGGGGCGTGGTGGACCCACTTGTGGACTTCCGGACCCCTCTGGAATCCTCCGGAACCTTCTGGAAGCTTCCCGGTACAATACCGAAAAAACTGCACCTTTTTCCGGAACCCAAAATATGACTTCCCATATATAAATCTTTACCTCTCGACCATTCCTAGACTCCTCGTGACGTCCGGGATCTCATCCGGGACTCCGAACAACATTCGGTTACCAATTCACCTAACTCATATAACACTATATCGTCAACGAACGTTAAGCGTGTGGACCCTACTGGTTCGGGAATGATGTAGACATGACTGAAATGCCTCTCCGGTCAATAACCAATAGCGGAACCTGGATGCTCATATTGGTTCCTACATATTCCACGAAGATCTTGTCGGTCGAACCGCAATG
Organism: Elymus sibiricus; assembly: GCA_039707655.1. NCBI lineage: Eukaryota > Viridiplantae > Streptophyta > Magnoliopsida > Poales > Poaceae > Elymus > Elymus sibiricus. The sequence continues at coordinate 211,050,026 of CM077664.1, forward strand.
ACAACATACGTAATTCCCTTTGTCCATCGGTATGTTACTTGCCCGAGATTCGATCGTCGGTATCTCCATACCTAGTTCAATCTCGTTACCGGCAAGTCTCTTTACTCGTTCTGTAATACATCATCCCGTAACTAACTCCTTAGTCACTTTGCTTGCAAGCTTCTTATGATGTGCATTACCGAGAGGGCCCAGAGATACCTCTCCGAAACACGGAGTGACAAATCCCAGTCTCGATCCATGCCAACTCAACGGACACCTTCGGAGATACCTGTAGAGCATCTTTATGATCACCCAGTTATGTTGTGACGTTTGATAGCACACAAGGTATTCCTCCGATATCCGGGAGTTGCATGATCTCATGGTCTGAGGAACATGTATTTGACATTCAAGAAAGTAGTAGCAATAAACAGAGCGATCATATGCTAAGCTAACAAATGGGTCTTGTCCATCACATCATTGTCCTAATGATGTGATCCTGTTATCAAATGACAACTCATGCCTATGGTTAGGAAACCTTAACCATCTTTGATCAACGAGCTAGTCTAGTAGAGGCTCACTAGGGACACGATATTTGTTTATGTATTCACACATGTATTTAAGTTTCCAGTCAATACAATTCTAGCATGAATAATAAACCTTTATCATGAACAAGGAAATATAAAATAATAACAACTTTATTATTGCCTCTAGGGCATATTTCCATCAGGCAGAGTACCAGAAAAAGCCTCCAGATGGGATCACAGAAGAACAGAAGCTTGCGGCGGTGGAAAAGTTTTTCGTGTGGCTCTCTGGTATATTGGGAATATTTGAGAATTTATAGCGGCGGAATTAGGTCAAGAGGTGCCATGAGGGCCCCACAAGCCTGGGGGGCGCGCCTACCCCCTTGGGCGCGCCTCCCGACCTTGTCGCTCCCTCGTGGCTCGTCTGGTCTTCTCCCGAACCTTCTAGGGTCTTTCTTGGTCCAGAAAAAATTAATCCAAAGTTTTTTCTTCGTTTGGACTCTGTTTGATATTGATTTTCTGAAAAGCCAAAAACAAGCAGAAAAACAGCAAATGGCACTGGGCACTAGGTTAATAGGCTAGTCCCAAAAATGATATATAATTGCATATAAAAACATCCAAGATCGATACTATAATAGCAAGGAACAATAAAAAATTATAGATATGTTGGAGACATATCAAGCATCCCCAAGCTTAATTCATGCTCGTCCTCGAGTAGGTAAATGATAAAAACAGAATTTTTGATGTGGAATGCTACCTAACATATTTATCATGTAATTCTTCTTTCAAGGTATGAATATTAAGATCCGAATGATTCAAAGCAATAGTCTATAATTTGATATAAAGACATCAATACTCAGGCATACTAACAAACAATCATGTCTTTCAAAATAAAAATGCTAAAGAAAGTTATCCCTACAAAATCATATAATCGTGTCATGCTCCATCTTCTTAACATAAAGTATTTATCATGCACAACCCCGGAGACAATCAAGCAATTGGTTCATACTTTTTAACGCGCTTCAGCTTTTTCAATCCCCACGCAATATATGAGCGTAAGCCATGGACATAGCACTATGGGTGGAATAGAATATGATGATAGAGATTTATAAGGGGAAGTCAAAAAAGTAAGATAGTCTCGCATCAACGCGGCTAATCAACAGGCTATGGAGATGCCCATCAATTGTTATCAATGCGAGGAGTAGGGATTGCCATGCAACAGATGCACTAAGAGCTATAAGTGTATGAAAGCTCAAAATAAAAACTAAGTGGGTGTGCATCCAACTTGCTTGCTCATGAAGACCTAGGGCATTTGAGGAAGCCCATCATCGGAATATACAAGCCAAGTTCTATAATGAAAAATTCCCACTAGTATGTGAAAGTGACTACATAGAAGACTCTCTATATGAAAAATATGGTGCTACTTTGAAGCACAAGTGTGGAAAAGGATAGTAACATTGCCCCTTCTCTCTTTTTCTCTCATTTTTTTGATGGGCCCTTTTTGGCCTCTTTTTTTTATTTCCTCACTAGGACAATGCTCTAATAATGATGATCATCACACTTCTATTTACTTACAACTCGATACTAGAATAAATATGACTCTATATGAATGCCTCTGGTAGTGTACTAGGATGTGCAATGATGCTAGCATAATATGTATGAAAATGATAAACGGTGGTTGAGCCACAAATACTATGTCAGCTATATGATCATGCAAAGCAATATGACAATGATGATATGTGTCATATAAACGGAACGGTGGAAGTTGCATGGAAATATATCTCGGAATGGCTATGGAAATGCCATAATAGGTAGGTATGGTGGCTGTTTTGAGGAAGATATAAAGAGGCTTATGTGTGATAGAGCATATCATATCACGGGGTTTGGATGCACCGACGAAGTTTGCACCGACTCTTGAGGTGAGAAAGGGCAATGCACGGTACCGAAGAGGCTAGCAAATTGCGGAAATGTGAGAGTGCGTATAATCCATGGACTCACATTAGTCATAAAGAACTCACATACTTATTGCAAAAGTTTATTAGCCCTCGAAGCAAAGTACTACTACGCATGCCCCTAGGGGGGAGGTTGGTAGGAGTTAACCATCGTGCGCCCCCGACCGCCACGCAAAGGAAGACAATCAATAATAAATCATGCTCCAACTTCTTAGCATAACGAAAGACCATACGTGCATGCTTCCGGAATCACAAACCTTAACACCAATATTCTTACTAAACCACAATTATCCACTAGTACCTCCCACATATTACCATCTTAATATCGCAAAACTATTCCAAGGAATCAAACTTATCATATTCAGTGATCTACATGAAAGTTTTTATTATATCCTTCTTGAATACCTAACATATTAGGACCAATTTCATATCCCGTGCATATTACCATTACTATTTATTAGACTCTCAAAAAGATATAAGTGAAGCATGAGAGTGCAACTATTTCTTTAAAATATAACCACCACCGTGCTCTAAAAGATATAAGTGAAGCACTAGAGCAACTGCCTAGCTCAAAAGATATAAGTGAAGCACATAGAATGTTCTAACAAATCACGATAAATGCATGTCCCTCTAAAAAAGCTGCGTTCAGCAAACATGATTGTGGTGAACAAAAAGCAAACAAAGAAAAGAAAACTATGGCACAAGACGCTCCAAGTAAAAAACATATCATGTGATGAATAAAAATATAGCTCCAAGTGATATACCGATAGATTGTAGACGAAAGAGGGGATGCCATCCGGGGCATCCCCAAGCTTAGACGCTTGGGTCTTCCTTGAATATTACCTTGGGGTGCCTTGGGCATCCCCAAGCTTAGGGTCTTGCCGCTCCTTATTCCTTCATCCATCGTGGTCTCACCCAAAACTTGAAAACTTCAGCACACAAAACTCAACAGAAACCTCGTGAGATCCGTTTGTATAACAAAAAAATCTTAAACTTTAGGTACTGTTATAAATTGATTCATATTTAATATTGGCATAATGCTACTGTATTCCAACTTCTCCATCACTTATACCCCCTGATACAATCCATAGATTCATCAAAATAAGCAAACTATGCAAAAAAAAAACAGAATCTGTCTAAAACAGAACAGTCTGTAAAGATCTATTTAAAAGCTATACTTATGTAACTCCAAAAATTCTGAAAAACTAGGACAACGTAAAAAATTAATATACCAATACTGTGTAAAATTTCAGAATTTTATCACGCTCCAGTAACATCAGAGAAATTCTGCACTGTACTCAAAAGTTTCTGTTTTCCAACAACATCAATTATACTATCATCCAAATCATCCCAAAGGCATTACTTGGCACAAACACTAATTAAAAGATAAAAATACAATCATAACAATAGATATAATTGTGTAAACACACAAAATAGAAAACAAAGCAAAAATTTAAGATACATATTGGGTTGCCTCCTAACAAGCGCTATTGTTTTATGCCCCTAGCTAGGCATAATGCATAGTTTCAAGTATTATCATCCTTCAAATTAATTCCATAGGTGGCTCTCATAATGGATTCATATGGTGGCTTAATTATCTTCCTAGGTAAGTGTTCCATCCCTTTCTTTAATGGAAATTGGAATCTTATATTACCTTCTTTCATATCAATAATAGCACCTATGGTTCGTAAGAAAGGCCTACCAAGTATTATAGGACAAGACGGATTGCATTCAATATCAAGCACAATAAAATCCATGGGTACATAATTACTATTTGCAAGTATGAGCACATCATTTATTCTACCCAATGGTTTCTTAATAGTTGAATCCGCTAAGTGCAAATTAAGGGAACACGCATCCATATCGGTGAGACCTAGCATGTCACACAAAGATTTTGGTATAGTAGAGATGCTAGCACCTAGATCACACAAAGCATTGCATTCATAATATTTAATTTTAATCTTAATAGTAGGTTCCCATTCATCATGTAATTTTCTAGGTACTGAGACTTCCAACTCAAGCTTTTCTTCATGAGCTTTTATCATAGCTTCAACAATATGTTTAGTAAAAGCTTTATTTTGTTCATAAGCATTGGGTGAGTTAATCATGGATTGCAACAAGGAAATAAATTCAACTAGAGAGCAATTATCATAATTTAAAGTCCTTGTAATCCAAAGTAGTGGGAACATCACTATTTAAAGTTTGGACCTCTCCAAACCCATTTTTATCATTTTTATCAATAAGATCATCACCCACCGAACAATTGGGACGCCTTCTAGCTAAAGTTGACTCATCTTCAATCTCTTTTTCATCAAGTTTTATATTACTAAATAAAGATTCAATAGGTGAGACACCAATCATTTTAATATCTTCATCATTACTACGATAAAAATCGGGTGGAATTGACTTTTCTAAGAATTCTCGCTTAGCTCTCCACTTAGCGGTTCTTTCTTTAATTTAATTAATGGAGACATAGATAGCTTTAATAGATTCATTTATATCATGCTTGGGTGGCAAAATTTTAATTTTAGGAGTTTCAACATCATGAGCAATTCTATCCATGTTCCTTGCCATGTCATCAACTTTATTCAATTTTTCTTCTACCATAGCATTGAAAATCTTTTGAGAAATAATAAATTCTTTAATATTGTTATCAAGATCAGTAGGTATCCTATTATTATTATTATTATTATTATTATTATTATTATTATTATTATTATAAGAATTACCATAGGAATTACCATAATTATTAGAGGGATTTCCGGGAAACGGTCTAGGATTAAAATTCCCTCTATAAGCATTGTTGTTGAAATTATTTCTAGAGACAAAATTCACATCAATAGCATCATTATTTTGCTCAATCAAAGTAGATAATGGCACATTATTAGGATCAACATGAGCATTTTTACTAGCAACCATTTTCATAAGAGCATCCATCTTGTCACTCAAAGTATTAATTTCTTCGACATAATTTACCTTCTTACCAGTTGGAGTTCTTTCGGTGTGCCATTGGGAATAATTTGTCATAATATTATCAAGGAGTTTTGTAGCTTCTCCCAATGTAATTTCCATAAAAGTACCACCTGCGGCAGAGTCTAGAAGATTTCTAAAAACAAAGTTTAGTCCCACATAAAAAATTTGTATGATCATCCATAAGATTAATCCATGAGTGGGGCAATTTATTATCATTAATTTCATTATCTCCCAAGATTGTGCAACATGTTCATGCTCAAGTTGCTTAAAATTCATTATTTGATTTCTAAGAGAAATAATCTTAGCCGGAGGAAAATATTTAGCAATAAAAGCATCCTTACACTTATCCCAAGAATCAATACTATTGCGAGGCAAGGATGAAAACCAAGTTTTAGCACGATCTCGTAGTGAGAACGGAAATAATTTCAATTTGATAATATCATTATCCACATCTTTCTTCTCTTGCATATCACAAAGTTCAACAAAAGTATTTAGATGGGATGCAGCATCTTCATTAGGACTACCAGAAAATTGTTCTTTCATAACAAGATTCAGCAAAGCAACATTAATATCACACAACTCCGCACTAGTGGCGGGAGGAGCAATTGGAGTACTAATAAAATCATTACTATTAGTATTGGAAAAGTCACACAATTTGGTGTTTTCTTGAGACATAGTGACAAAGCAAGCAAACTAGCAAACAAAATATTTTTGTGTTTTTGTGATTTTTATGAGATGTGGGGGAGATGAAAACGAGAGGCAAATGCAAATAAAAAGGAAAATGAAAATAAGAGCAAGTAGATAGTAGTTTATGCGAAGGTACTTGATAGGTTTTGATGATGTCTCCCCGGCAACGGCTCCAGAAATTCTTCCTGCTACTTGTGAGTTGCGTTGGGATTTCCTCGAAGAGGAGAGGATGATGCAGTACAGTAGAGATAAGTATTTCCCTCAGTTAAGAACCAGGGTTATCAATCTAGTAGGAGAACCAAACAGAACCTCGTTAGCAGCACCTACACACACAAAAGCAAATACTTGCACCCAACGCGAACAAGAGGGTTGCCAATCCCCTTGGCGGTTACTTGCAAGGATTAATTCTGATAGTGATAGATAGATAAATAAATTGCAAAACAAAATAAAGGAAATAAAATTGCAGCAAGGTATTTTGGATTTTATATATGATGGATAAATGACCCGGGGGCCATAGTTTTCACTAGAGGCTTCTCTCTCAAACACATAGCATACGGTGGGTAAACAAATTACTGTTGGGTAATTGATAGAAAAGCGCATAGTTATGACAGATTCATGGCAATGATCATGTATATAGGCATCACGTCTGTAACAAGTAGACCGACTCCTGCCTGCATCTACTACTATTACTCCACCCATCGACCGCTATCCAGCATGCATCTAGGGTATTAAGTTAATAAAACAGAGTAACGCCTTAAACAAGATGACATGATGTAGACAAAGTAAACTCAAGCAATATGAATAAACCCCATCGTTTTATCCTTAATGGCAACAATACAAATACGTATCTTGTCCCCTACTTTGTCACTGGGATAGAGCACCACAAGATTGAACTCGTCACAAAGCACCTCTCCCATTGCAAGATAAATCAATCTAGTTGGCCAAACCAAACGGATAGATCGGAGAGAAATACAAAGCTATAACAATCATGCATAAATAAGTTCAGAAATGACTCAAATATTTCTCATGAATAATCTGATCATAAACTCACAATTCATCGGATCCCAACAAACGCACCGCAAAAGAAGATTACATCGGATAGAACTCCAAGAACATCGAGGAGAACATCGTATTGAAGATCAAAGAGAGAGAAGAAGCCATCTAGCTACTAGCTATGGACCCGTAGGTCTGTGGTAAACTACTCACACATCATCGGAAGGGCAGCAAGGTTGATGTAGAAGCCCTCCGTGATCGATTCCTTCTCCGGCAGAGTACCGGAAAAGGCCTCCAGATGGGATCACGGAAGAACAGAAGCTTGCGGCGGCGGCAAAGTTATTTCGTGTGGCTCTCTGGTATATTGGGAATATTTGAGAATTTATAGCGGCAGAATTAGGTCAAGAGGTGCCACGAGGGGCCCACAAGCCTGGGGGCGCGCCTACCCCCTGGGTGCGCCTCCCGAGCTTGTCGCTCCCTCGTGGCTCGTCTGGTCTTCTCCCGAACCTTCTAGGGTCTCTCTTGGTCCAGAAAAAATTAATCCAAAGTTTTTTATTCGTTTGGACTCCGTTTGATATTGATTTTCTGAAAAGCCAAAAACAAGCAGAAAAACAGCAAATGGCACTGGGCACTAGGTTAATAGGTTAGTCCCAAAAATGATATATAATTGCATATAAAAACATTCAAGATTGATACTATAATAGCATGGACCAATCAAAAATTCTAGATATGTTGGAGACGTATCACCTCCCCCTACCTCCCGCAACCGCCGAGCCACGCACCCACGTCCAGCACGCGCACGCGCCTACAATCTCCCCCACTCGCGCACTCCAGCCACGCCAGCGCCCGTGGCCATGTCCTATAAATTCCCCTCCCCTCGCTCTCTCAAACCCCTCTGCTTCCCCTCGCCCTCGCCGACAGGCTGCTCCGCCGCGATCTCGCCATCGCCGCCACTGACCTAGCCCAAATCCGGCCAAATCCGATCACCCCGAGACCAGCCACCGCCACCACTCGACCCACCGCTCCACGGCGAACCCGCCATACACCCACTCCGCGCCCATAGCCCCCTGCAACCTCGAGCTCGACAGAGGCCGAAGCTCAGCGCCATTATCGTCGTTGCTCCGGTGAGCTCCACCATCCATTTGGTCGCGCGCCATGTCCAAACACCTTCTTGTGCTGCCGCTGATCTTCCTGACCTTTTGGTCCGCCTGATCTCGCCCAGGTTCGAGCACGCCGTCGACGCCCGAGATGCCGCAACTCCAGCGAGCCTCCCGACGCCGTCTCCGTCGTCCCCAGCCCTGACCAAGACCACCATCGACCTTCCCGAGCCACGTCGCGTCCAACCGTGCCCTTCACCATGCCGGAAACCCCCAGGAATGCCGTCCCGACGACCTCCCGAGCTGCGCGCCACCGTTCCCGTGTTTTTTCGCGAGTCTTCGGTGACCTAGCCGTCGTGGTGAGCCTCTGATCTAATCTGGACCGTCCGATCTAGATCCAATGCATAGTTTTAATCACGTTTTTATTTAAAACCCGAATCGGTACCGACCAATCAGAACGTGCCACGTAGCCAACCTTATCCGAAACATTATCCAGAAGAAATTTGTTAATTAAAAAGAAAATGTAGTTTTGCAGCAAAGCCCCTAGAACTTCAAACTATCATAACTAATTATCCAAAGGGCCAAATTGAATGATTCCTTTTGCAAATGAAACCTTAGGCGATGAACTTTCAGAATAATCTTAGAAAAAGTAAATTTGAATTTTAAATAGAATAGAAAAAATACAAATAGGCCATAACTTTTAATCTACAAATCCAAATTAGGTGATTCTTTTTGCATTTTGGAGCTAGTGAAATGTAGTTTAATTTAGTGTACTATTAATTAAATTATAAAAATATATAAAATAGTTTCTAGATAGAAACTTAGCAACCCTAATTTCACATTTATTTGAATTTAATTATTGAAATAAAAATTGTAAATAAACCAAATTCAATTAGAATAATTCCTAGAATTGTTTGAAGCATATTAGAACATTAAATAAAATATTTTGAAAATAATTTGAATTAAAGGATGTCGGAGTCTAGGATCTGCGTCCAAGAAACTTCTCCAAGAACTAAGGATTCGAACTCTGGGGGACTTTGCTTGGCAGCCTACGACAGGACTACGGCGGGGACGTGACGAACTCACTGGCTCTCACCGGACACGAAGGGGACGCGCGAGCTACCCAGGTTCAGGCCACCGTGCGGTGTAATACCCTACTCCTGCCTGTGTTGGATTGCCCTGTGATGGAGAGCTTGTGGCTCCAAGTACACGAGGTGTGGGGGAGAATCAATCGATCGATCCCCTTACATGGAAGCGGCCCTGCCCCTTTTGTAGTGCCTTTCTTCCCCGAAAATATGAGTGGGAAAGGGTGGCCACAGGGCGGCAATTCAAAGGGGGACAGGCGCACAGGCTTATCCTGACTAAAGGCGGTCTTCGCCTGCTAAAGTTGCTATCCTGACGCGCTGGTGGGCTCGGCGATGACCTCCATCCTGGCGCGCTGAGCTGTCCTGGTCTTCTTTCACCAAAGCGGAAGGCATTGGGACTTGCTTTGGAGAGGGGCAGATGCCGCTACTCCCTTGCACCAAAGAGGAAACTGGTCTTGGTCGCGTCATGCCATCCTTATCCTGACAGTAGGACGTCACCCACGTGATGGGCACATGCCGCGCGACTAGCGCCGCACAGCCTCCTTCGTGGGGTGGCCCTCACGAGGCAACCCCTCATGAGGCCTCCCCTCACGAGGCCGCCCCTCACGAGGCAGCCCCTCACGAGGCCACTTGCCACTTGTTGATTGCAGCGTTTTGCCTGGCGATGAAGGGGCCTCGCGAGGCTGGCTCCTCGCGAGGTGACTTGTTCTGGAGAGCCTAAGGCAGAGACGTCCTTCGTGGGCCGCCCCAAGAGTTGCCTCCTGGGCCGCAGGTAGACGGGCCGTGGTACCTTGGTTCCCACTGGGCCAACAGTAGCCCCCGGGCCCGCGGCGCGCATGTTCCACCCGTTAGGAACGAAACAACATGGGGCCCATCGAACTGCCGGGCCCAGGGAGCAACACGTAGCGGCCTCCACTCCCCCATGACGCCTAGGGGGGTTCTCGGTCGCGCCCTCCCAGGTTGTGCCTTCGGAGGATGAGATAACCGTTGGCGTGGAGGGCGACGCGCTTCGCGAGGATGCGCTCGCTGAGGCCCCGATGAGCCCCCCGCGTGAGGCCTCGGGAGTCAGCTCGAGCGAGCCTCGAGGGAGTGGCAGCGGCAGCTGCTCCGACGTGAAGCTGAAGGAGAGGCGGTGGGCCCCTACGGACGTGTAAGTCCCCTCGTCCTGTCCTTTCCCTTTACGCTTAATCTTCTTCCTCGTGAGGCATGGGCTGAGACCCCTTGGCAGCGCAGGGACCCTCCGTCGAAGAAGAAGGAGGCCTCCGGGGCAGAGGGGGCCACGAGGCAGACCGCGCCCCTGCGAGGGGTGCGGATTGAAGAGCCGCTGGAGCCCCCGCCAAGCCTGGAGAGGCGCGGGGCGGATGGCGAGGGAGAGCGCATGACGTCTCCCCAGCTGTGCAAAGGATGCGCGTCCACTTGCTGGGGGAGGTGGACCTCTGGAGGAGGTCCACATGGAGGAAGAGGTGCCGAAGGCGACCGGCGCCGGAAGCGGCGATGCCACGGGGGACGCCATGAGGCCGAGCCCCTCGAAGGGCTCTACGGTGGCTGGGGCAGCAGTCGCAGACGCAGCGGCCGCGGTGAGCCCCGAGCGCCCGCCAGTGCGCCAAGAGCCGAAGGCGACCGCGCCAAGCCCCCCGTGCGCGACGGAGTCGTAGGCGGAGGTGGAGGCTGTGGAGAACCCCCAGCATCTGACGGGGGGTGAAGCCCCTGCTGGCGGAGACATCGCTGGGCTTGGTGGAGCTGCAACCCCCGGGCCTCTCGTGGCCAGCGGGGACGGACGAGGAAGATGGACCGGACGCGTCCCTGGCCATGGCGTTCGTAGGCCACAGTACTCTGCTGCGGCGCGGGACTCTGCGCCACGCTCGGTCGGCCCTCATCACCCTCGAGGCCGACCTCATGGCCGAGGAGGAGGACCTCCGCCAAGAGGGAGTGCGCCTCGTGGAGGGCTGGCGGCAACTAGAAGTGGCTGTCAAGTTAGGCCGCCGGCGGGATGGTGTCGTGCGGGAAGAGCGCGAGGAGGCCACCCGGAAGACCAAGGAGCTCCTTGATGGGGCGACCCGGGATGCGAAAGAGGCCGCCCGACGACTTGAGGAGGCGGAGGCCGCGGAGAAGGCCTACATGGAGCACGCCGTGACTTGCGAGCCCCAGCTTGCCCCCCACGAGGAGGCGCTCGGCGGGCGCGAGAGCATGGTGGCGGTCCGGGAATTGGACAGGGAGATCCGGGAGCACGAGCTCGCGCTGACCACCACCAACCAGGGGAAGGAGCGCGAGCTCCTGGAGAGCCTGGAGCGCACCGTGGCGGCCGCCGAGGGCGGAGGCGTCGCTGGCGACGATGGCGCCGACAGTAGCTTGTCTGCTTGAGTCTTTACCTTTTGTCTCCCGTCATAGAGTAGACGTAGCCCCGTGGGGGTGTGAAGATGTCGCCTAGCACTTTTGATTGAAGTACTTTAATATTTGTTGTGTTTTCATCTCCTCATGAAGTCTTTCTTCCCTTTTTACGTTGCCCTTGTGCCCTGTGTCGCTGGGACCCAGCCCTCGAGCGGGCTACGACCGTCGCTGGTATGCTGGAGCAGGCGCTCAGCAATGCCAGAGGGTGTAGGGCTCTTAGGGCTGGTAGGAGTTCTCGAGGCGCGATGCTCAAGGATCTCCCCCTTGACGCCCAGGCGGCTCGTGCCAAGGAAAACAAAGATGCTTCGAGGGGAAAGCGAAAGGAAGAAAGACCGAAGGGTGCTACCAAAGCCTCAAGCGATACTTTAAACTTAGCTTTTTAGCAGCACGTGACTTGGCGTGGTGCCACCCGCAGCCGGTGGCTCGTGAGGGGCGCTTGCTCACGAAGCCCCCTGCTCATGAGACGTCGCTCATGAGGCCTCCCAAGGAGGAGCTCCTGAGGCCTCCAGTGTCGCGAAGCCCCCTGCTGACGAGACGTTGCTCGTGAGGCCTCCTGAAGAGGAGCTCCTGAGGCCTCCATGGTCCTGCATCAGCGAGATTGCCAAGTTTTTGCATGTAATGCAGCAGAGCGCGCTCGCGAGGTCGCCTGTGGGTGTCACGCGAGGAGACAAGAGCACCAAGGACCTTGGTGAGGTGACGTGCACGAGAGTGGGCCCGCAAGCCAGAGCTCCGTCACTTGGGTTTTTGCGGCGCTACTGGGACTGACCCGAGCACAGGCACTGTGCCCAGCCCCCGTGTGGCACCTCGACTCAGAGTCACCGGAGCACCCCGTATTCCAGCCCAGAGATCAAGTCTTCTGGAATATGGCACTGCTTGGCATAGAACAAATCAGCTCTTTATTACAAATAGTTGGGGTACAAGGGTTCGTAATATTACAAAGGGTTGCCTTGGCAAAGCTACGCTTGCTATGATAATTCTATGCTAGCAGCGGCTCGAATCCTAGCAGCAGAATCATGGCGTCAAAATGGACTCCATTCCACAGGGACTCTGGCTAGGGACACGTCCTAGCTCACGACTCGGACACCTCCATTATGCAAACATGGCAGCACCTGCAAACTGGCATGACACGCCAAGTGAGTACTTTGAATGTACTCGAAAGCTCACAACAAACAAGAGCATCAAGGCATAACATGGTCATAGCAATCATGATTAACTCAGGTTTTAAATGCTACTAAAAGGGTGGAAGAAAATAATAACATATTATTACTACAACTATCAATCTTGCTACTACTATGGAAACACTTTGTTCTGAGCCACATAATTGAACCACTTAATCTTGTGACCAACTCATGGTCACCTTGAGAACTTCTGACAATCACCCCCGAGAATCATCCTCAACAGTTACCACTGGTCCTCAACAATCAGTCTCCTAACCATACTGAGACGAGTTCTTCCATCATTAACACGTCATTCCCTCATTGGTGTTGATCAGACAGTGTGACTTAGTACGAACTGTGTCCAATACCGTGGACTCGGCTATTCGAATAGATTCTTACACTCTGCAGAGGTTGTGCACTTTACCCACACTATGAAGCTCGTGGCCCCGTACCTCGGTACACTTCCCTTTCCGGGTGGACTGGTGCTGCTCCAACGAAACTTGCCTAACCCGTGACCCCTCCATCGTACCACCGACAATCATCCTCCCCCGGAGTCCTGCCATGGGTGGCCCCTGTGTCACTTCTGACACCTGCCACCGTCGTGGCCAAACAAACTGTCCCAAATGGGGACCTGAGCTCAAAAGCTAAACTGGGCTCACAAGGTTATCTTCGTCTACCTGATCAGGGCAGCACGTACGCATAACCTTCCCTCTTTGGTGGTACCGACAAAAGAGCACGCTGTTAGACCAAGCCAAGGCCGTCCCATTCTGGCAGGTGTGGCTGCACTAGAAAGTTCGGTTTAGTGGCACTTGATCAACAACGAAGGAATTTATCCCTAAGTAATCATAGTCATTACTGATACTCCGATATATAAGTGATCCAAGTTATCACAATAACCAACTAGAAATCCAATGAGCATCATGATCAACTTCTACTACTGATCCCATATATGCAGTACCGGAGGTATCACAAACTAATCATAGACGGTAATCTCACAGTCCGACAGTATTTCGACATAAATCTGGAAATTTACTATTATCCTATAATCCCATCATCATCATGACAGTAACTTATCCAAGATCTTCAAAGTATTGCATGAATTAATCCATTCATAAATAATCCATATTTGGCATTAAAATAATTATTTAAACTATGATATTGCAATGCAATTATGCAAATGAGAGTTGTGGCTTGCCTTGCACCAATAGAGTGTGGGAGTACTCCTGGCCTTCACCAGCTAGGCAAAACAAATCTGAAAAGCATTTTTGAAAGCATTTTCAAATACCACATAAAGCATTTTCTTTTGACCAGAAATTCTAGACAGCAGAGAAAAATCCCAAATTTTTACGGCAACTAGAGGAACTCATAAGAAAAATAATGCAAAAAGAATGAACTCATTTGGACTTATGGTTTAAAAGTTATAGCTGGTCAAAGTTCGGTCAAAGTTCTAGAATTATTTGAATTTAACTGAAAAACAGAAAAACCCAGGGGAGGCCACGTCGAAGGCGTAAACCAGCCGGGCGCCTCCACTTGCGTACCCCTTCGGGCGCGGCTGGGTCGCTGACATGCGGGGCCTGCATGTCATATTTGAAGAGGGAGGAAGAGGAACAGAAGCAGGGCGGCTCACCGGCGAGGGTTGCCGGCGATTGCGACGGCGGCGAGCTTCGGGGACGGCGGGGATGGATCGGGCGGACGCTGACGAGCACTCCAGTGCCCGCAGCTCGTCGGGAGATGGCCGGACGGCGTCGCCCCCTTCGTCTCAGGCGGCGGCATGCTTCGGTGGTCGACGGATCCGGCGACTCCGGCGAGTACTCGGGCGCAGGAAGGGCTGGGACGAGTCAGTGGAGTGCCACGAGCTCGGGGGTGGCCTCGGATGGAGCTGGGGTGGGCGGAAGTGAGCGGACGGAGCTGGGGCAGAGTGGCAGAGCTCTTCGCCGGAGACGGAGAAGGAGGGCTCTCTGGCCTTCCCTGGCTCTGCTGGTGGCGATTGAGAGGGAGAGGAGTGGAGTGGTGCAGCGAGACGAGGCCGGGGAGGGCCTTTTATAGGTGAGTGGAGGGTGGCCGAGCCGCTCGGCGCCGCGGACATGTCGTCGGAGCGGGTACAGTGAGGTGGCCGTCGCGGAGCGAGGTGAAGCGACGAGAGAGGTCAGGGGAGTTAAGCGCAAGGCGATGGCTCGCCGGGAAGCTGCCGGCCAGCTCATCCCCTTACGGCCACTGTGCCGTCCATGCGCGCACTTTACTGTGTGCGTCGGCGAGCCTCACCGAAGGGGGTAGAAGGGTCCAGGCTGGCCAGGTGGACCGCGGCGACGACGTCGGCATACTAGGACAAAGAGAAGCATCGAGAGGTGACCGGAGCGAGCGTGTCCGACGTGGGCGACGTGCAGAGCACGGTTTTGGCTTGGCCAGACGCATGGACACCGCGTGCATTGGCACACGTGGCGCGCTCTGGCCTGCCCGGTCATGTCCGTGCGATAGTTCCTCCTTCCAGAGGTCTCCTGATGCAGCTGGTTTGGCAAGAGGTGGTCTGAACAGCTGGCTGGGTTCCAAGCAAGTTTCTGGACAGAAACTTGTGCAGCAAGCTGAGGTAAAATAGCTAGGGCTTTGGGAGTGAGAGTTTGCCATTCTAGAGTGTAGTAGTAAGGTGCATATACTGGGAAAAATTCAGACCAAATGGATCAGTGTAGAGCATGGTTGTTTCACAACTGCCTCTCCGGTCCAGAAATCTTTCAGAGGATGTTGCACTCACTTGGATGGGTTCCTGGAGTTGAAACTTGGTATTTGTGGATTATTTGGGAATGCCAACATGCTATAAAAATTTCAGTCCAATTGGGTTAGTGTACAGGGTACTTCCTTCACAACACTTCCCATTGGACAAAAATTTGGAGGAATTTTATAGAGAAATTGGCTGAATGAAATGATCCAAAAATTGGTGGAGACTGATCATATAGGAAGAAGAATGTCCTGGATTAATTTCAGAATTTTTGAAGCAATATAAAATATGGTTGACTCACAAACTGAAATTATGACCAGAATCAAAGATTGGATGCTGTGCTCACCATGAGGAGTAAATCTTGAATATTTTCACATATCCAAGGTTCACATGGTGCAAAGGATTTATGAGAATTTTCTTGGAATTTTTGGAAGAACAGAAACATGGGTTGCTTCACAACCTAGAGCTCAAAGGTTATTCCTTTAATGGGGAAAAGGAATATTAAATTGGAATAAAATTGAGATTGAGAAAGGATGGAAGTGACATGACTTGAGAGAAGCTTTTGAGAGCCTGAGTCACTTGGGAAAGAAAATAATAAAAAATTATTCCCAAGTTTTAAGTCCATAGAGCCATTCAGAAACAAATCCAAACCAGATTCCGAATAAAATTTTCAATTAAATCTTGAAAAGAAAAGCTGGGAAAAACCAGGGTGTCACAAACCTACCCCCCTTAGAATAAATCTCGTCCTCGAGATTTGGTTGCTCAGGGAACCTGTGTGAACATTCTGCCTTTACGGAAAACCGGTTACAACTCAAGTATCCTTTTTTTCTTGATATAATGTTTCCCCACGAATCTCATAGGACCTGACTTTCTTACTCTGGGGTGGTTTGCTTTACCGTATCCACATTCTGACAGATCTTTCCTCACATATCCAACATTAGGTTAACTTCATTATTGCCATGTTTGCTGGTTCATCTGGCATATTTTCCTGACTGGAGTAAGTCACCTTCTCCTAAGTCCGGGAGCGATGTTTGATGAGCATGTCCTGTTCCCGTCTGGTACCAATAAGGATTGTGAACAACTTTCCTTAGTGGACACAACCCAACTGGTTATGGTATCGAGTTACGATGCTGAGAATCACAATGTTTTTCCTGGTGGGGTCTAACTGCTTGCAGGGTGGCTGAATCCTTTGAGCTGACTGTTTTGTCTTCATTTTGTATTGACGATCTGGCTGCTATTCATCATGTCCAAAGGAATAATACCTTATAGCAATACCTTGACTGATGATGGTCTTGGCAGAATAACCTTACTCATGACAGGGGAGTGCATGCGTGAGCATTTGATTCGAAGTTGTTGTATAGCACTGCAAGTGCCCATCCTGTCAAGATATCCATAAGTCTTGCGATGCCTGATACAAAATCCTTCCATACAGAGCGAAACGGACCACTTGGTGGTGTATTCGTGATGACTGGTACGAAATCAGCCAATCTTAGGTATTCGTATCATGTTGTTTCTGTAATGATCCTCACGCCTATATCTTCAGTCTTACTCTTCTTTATTGTTCTCTTTCCTGATTCCTGTGCTGCAGAAAATTGGTCACGTATCCTTAACTCTTCATATGACCATGGATGTTATCAGGTGCAAAATTCCGGCAAACATGCCTGGTCCTTAACCTAGTGCAGTCACACTTATCTGGCAAGCTTTTCATCCCACGAGTTGTAGTGGTAAGGCATTGATCCTCCGAACCTCTCGCATGAAATCGGCAAATAAACCAGTAGCCACCAGAACGGTCTTTACAACTCAGATCTGGGACTTTTACTGGAGTAATTCAATCATGGCTCAACACGGCTGAAAAGCAGCTCAGAGCATGAGACCATGTTGATAAAAAGAATGTAGCGGCCCCTAAGACGGCCGAAGAATAGCTCAGAACATAGAGTCACCGCTACCAAAAGAAACTCAACAGCTGCCTGAGGCGGCCGAAAAATAGCTCAGAACATAAGACAACTATTGAAAAGAGAAATATAATGCCGGCATCCACCCTGGATGGCTGAAAATAGCTCAGAACACGGGCGTGGTGCCGCTTCCAAGGAAAAGCAAGCAAGGGTTCATCGGGACCATATACTAAGTCCGTAAGTACCTTGGTATCCACTGCCTAAATTGTTGCATCCAAATCGTCTCACTTCATAGCTTGTGAGTCCTCACGACATGCTGATGGGCATACCAGCATAACTTATGCAGATGTTGGATCCTTACCTTCCTTTGGTAGTCCGGCTCGAACATAGTTGCTTCCGTACGAGTGACTGTCATGACTCGTGCAATACTCCACAATATATATAGAAGCATGTGTAGCTGAACATCTGATTTCCAAGGCCGACTTTTGTGTCCTGACCAACTCATATTTCTGACCGAACAATTTGTAACTTAGCTTCTCTGGATGCACTACCAACACACCGTGTGCTAACTTATACCAATGCTGCCAGCCGTTTGTGGTACCGTGTCGACGAAGATTGGATAGCTTGTGTTTGGAAGTCATGGAGTATTGTGCTGAAGAAGACTGAATAGCTTGTGCTCGAAGCTTCTGCCGAAATAGCGTGCTGAAGAAGGCTGGATAGCGTTCCCCAGAAGCTTTCCCTCCTGGTTACTTATCGAGGAGGACTCCGTACCTTATGCTGGAAGCTTTCCCACGATAGCTTACCGAAGAAGACCGGGTCTCTTGTGCTGGAAGCCATCCACATATCGTACTGTGGAAGACTCGAGGAGCCTTAACTCGTAAGTTTCTTCGGTGGCGTGTAGAGGATGACTGGATTGCTTATACCAGAAGTTTCTTACTGTGCCATACTGCTATATACATCCCCACAACTCCGCTTGTTTGTTACCCGCGGAAGAGTTGGCCGACTATCCTTCTTGAATCCCAACTTGTACTGTAGCCATATCACTGGTTTTGCACACACTGGTCCTCCTGCTTGTTTAACCATTACTGCTATGACAATTGCATCACCAGTGTAAACTTAACACTAATAATCAATTCGGAGTACTATTTGCTTTCAACCAAATGTTTACCCCGGCAATACGATCCTGAGAACTTCATACTGCTCAACTCAAACTCCAAGTACTTACAATCCTCATTATTTCTTTACGTCCGATAGTTGATGAGCAACTTCCATAGAGAAGATAGTATGACACCAAGGAACCAAAGAAGAGCAAATAAGACTACTCAAGGAAAAGCACCAAACTTGCAAAACCACACTTTATTGCTACTCAGGGTAATTTACAGCACTTGGCACTACCACAACTCATGCAACATGAACTTCGCAGATACTTAGGTACTAGGGTTGGATGGCGGGTTGCTGGAGAGCGAAGGAGCTGGCGGAGAGGTCGACGGAGCTAAAGCCATACCAAGGGCTCTCCGGGCACGAGTTGCATCTCGGACTAGCTCAGCGATGAGGACGTACTCTGCGAATATAGGATCGAGGAGATAGGTCTAGAGGGGGGGGGGGTGAATAGACTCCTAACTAGTCAAAGGTGCAGTTTTTAATTTTTCTTGGAACTTAGGCAGATTTTGGCACAAGTTAAGATCACTCCAATACTTTCTACACATGCATATCTAGAGATTGAGCAGCGGAAATAGTAAAGCATGCAATAGTACGAAAAGTAAAGGGGTAGAGTATGGAAGATCAAACGCAATGAAGACACGGTGGTTTTTGGCGTGGTTCCGATAGGCGGTGCTATCGTATGTCCACGTTGATGAAGACTTCAACCCACGAAGGGTAACGGCTGCGCGAGTCCACGGAGGGCTCCACCCACGAAGGGTCCACGAAGAAGCAACCTTGTCTATTCCACCATGGCTTATGTCCACGAAGGACTAGCCTCACTCGGGGTAGATCTTCACGAAGTAGGCGATCTCCTTGCCCTTACAAACTGCTTGGTTCAACTCCACATCAGGTTGGAGGCTCCCAAGTGACACCTAACCAATCTAGGAGACACCACTCTCCAAAAGGTAATAGACGGTGTGTTGTTGATGAACTCCTTGCTCTTGTGCTTCAAATGATAGTCTTCCCAGCACTCAAACACTCCTCATAGATTTGGCTATGGTGGAAGAAGAATTTGAGTGGAAAGCAACTTGGGAAAGGCTAGAGATCAAGGTTCAAATGGTAGGAATGGAATATCTTGATCTCAACACATGAGTAGGTGGTTCTCTCTCAGAAAATGAATGGTGGAAGTGTAGACACGTTCTGATGGCTCTCCTTACTGAGAAGGATGGGGTGGAGGGGTATATATAGCCTCCACACAAAATCCAACCGTTACACACTTTTGACCCAACTCGGTGGCACCAAAACGATCATCTCGGTAGCACCGAGCTGTGTAAAAGATATGAACTTTAGGAATCTCGGCGGGACCGATACGAACAACTCGGATGGACCGAAGTGCAATGGCTTAGGGCAATCCTCATCTCGGTGGCACCGATTGCATCAACTCGGTAGGACCGAAGTGAAACAATAAGGCAACAGAGAGTTGGCAAGCCATCTCGGTGAGACCGATATGCATAACTCGGTGAGACCGAAGTGAATGCAACCGATTACAGAGAGTTGGCAAGGCCATCTCGGTGGGACCGAGATCCATTTCGGTGGATCCGATTTGTTAGGGTTTTGGCAGTGGCTAAGTCTTGGATGAACTCGGTGGGGCCGGATTGGAAATTTCGGTGGGGCCGAGTTGGACTTTAGGTTTAGGACATATTTGGGTAGAGAGAGTGGTTGAGGGTTTAGGAATACTGTCACTAAGCACTTGAGCAAAAAGACCATTAAGCAACACCTCATCCCCTTTTAATAGTATTGGCTTTCCTATGGACTCAATGTGATCTTGGATCACTAAACCAAAAATGTAGAGTCTTGATCTTTTGCCAATCCTTGTCCTTAGCATTTTGAGGGGGTTCCACGTCCTCTTGTCCAAGCCACGCCATTGTTGAACTTGTCTGAAATTCACTAGGTAAAAGCATTAGTCCAACAACATGTATGTTGGCATAAATTACCAAAACCACCAAGGGAGCAAATGTGCTTTCAATCTCCCCCTTTTTGGTAATTGATGACAACATACATCAAAGCTTTAAATGAAGATTTAGCAGAGGTATGTATGAAAGCTTTGAAGGAAACATGTAACATGTATGAGCTCCCCTGAACTCCCCCTGAAGATGTGCATAACATGATGATATCTTATGGGAAATATACATGCAACATGTATCTTGGCTATATGCATCAGAGCAATATATATATGTGACATTAGGGTATCCACATGTACAAGATTTTCTCCTTGCAAACGGTATATACTTAGCAAGAGGTCAACCATGTACATGAGTGTGATGCATATACTTACCTTGAAGTTCTTGATCAAGTACCTGAAGAAATACACTTGAGAAAACAGGGTTAGATAACACAAGATAATTTCTTCAAGAAAAAGACACAAGATCAACAAGAAACCAAGATTGGGATGACATGTAGAAGAGAGTATCGCTAGGAGAATACTTCTTTGAAGCAGACATGTCCCCAAAAGAAATAGCTGTCTCCCCTTAAAGAACTTCCTCTCCCCCTGAATCTGACATGGATATTGGGAGTAGGTAGGGTGAGAAAACTTAAACAACAGCCAAAGAACAAACTAATCATGTTTCTCCCCTCTTAGAAACATGTAACATTCTCTCCTCTTGTAAGGTGCATCTTTGTTTTGAATAGATAAGATTAAGCTTTGATGTATTCCCGTCTCCCCCTTTGACATCAATTTCCAAGAAGGGACTTCAAGGTTATTGATTAAGTGAGTTTGGTCCTTGAGAAATACAGCTAGATGCATGTAGAGGATAAGAATCATCGAGTGGAGCTGGAGCAAAAAAACTCAGGGAAAATTTGACAGAAAATTCCTTAGAGCAGTCAAATCGGTGACACCGAGTTGAGACAATTCGGTGGAACCGAGTTTGATGCAATGGAATATTTTGTCAACTCAGCTCACTAGGCAAGGAAATCTCACAAGGATTTGCAAAGCATTAACTGCGAATCAAGCTAAAAGAGAAGAAACAAAAAAAAAGCAAAGAAACGTCTAGATGAAGTTTTTTTTAAAGAAACACTCTAGCAAGAAGAGAACAAGCGGAAGAAACACTAGAGAACTTCATCTAGATGGGTCGGCGACTAGGTCACCTATGTTAGAGTATTTTGACTTAGGAGTCAAGTGAAAACACTTGATCATAGGTCATACTCGTCGTTAAGCTCAAAATGGGGTTGCCATTTTTCTTTTAAGCATTTCAATGTATTCACATCTTGTTGAGTTGCTTTAGCTCATGTCTTTGAGTGAAGCTTCTCTAAGATGTGAGAACTTACATTGGTATTTGGTGGTGAAGTCCATCATGTAGTTGAACTTGAAGTGGATGCTCATGAATTGAAGTTTGGAGCTATCCTATCATTTGTGGTTCATCTTCCTACATGGGTTAGACTTGCAAGGAACAACATGTGTATCCAAAATGACAAGAATGAAGCATAACTCAAATGTTGTCAAAGGATATGTTTAGGTTGTCTTGTTCCTTGTTACTCCATCAATTGTTGATACTTGGGTTATACAAGATTGCTCAAGATAAGAGTGTGATGCAATCTTGTGACATGAAGCTTGTCCAAGTACCTACAAAAGGTTAGATACCTTACAAGGGAGCAAAATGTCCAAGATATAAAATGATCATGAAGGATATCATGGATTAGTCAAGAATGCTCATGCCCTTGTATGCATCCACATGAACCTCTAGTTTACGTTTGAAGCATCAATGATGTTCAATTCACTTCTCAAGTGACAAAACACTTTCTCATCAAGGGGTTTGGTAAAGATGTCCGCCAATTGTTTGTCAGTACGAACATGTTTAAGGTTAATATCACCTTTCTCAACATGATCTCGAATGAAATGGTGACGAACCTCAATATGCTTAGTTCGAGAATGTTGCACGGGATTGTGTGCTATCTTGATAGCACTCTCATTGTCACAAAGTAATGGTACTTGTCTCACATGCACACCATAATCTTTAAGAGTTTGTGTCATCCATAGTAATTGAGCACAACATGATCCCGCGGCAATGTATTCCGCTTCGGCAGTAGATAGAGATACGGAATTTTGTTTTTGTTTCTTGGATGACCAAGACACAAGAGATCTACCAAGAAATTGACATGTACCCGAAGTGGATTTTCTGTCAACCTTGTCTCCGGCTTAGTCCGAATCGGAGTAGCCAACAAGATTGAAAGAAGATCCATTGGGATACCATATGCCAAAGTTTGGTGTATGTATCAAGTATCTCACAATTCTTTTCACCGCCTTAAGGTGACACTCTTTTGGTGCCGCTTGGTATCGTGCACACATGCACACACTTAGCATAATGTTGGGTCGGGAAGCACATAGATATAATAATGAACCAATCATCGATCGATAAACCTTTTGATCAACCGTTTTGCCATCCTTGGTCAAGTCAAGATGTCCGCTCGTTGGCATGGGAGTTTTCATACCTTTACTCTCTGGCATGTTGAACTTTTTGAATAAGTCCTTGGTATACTTTGTTTGAGAGACAAAGGTACCTTCCCTAGTTTGCTTGATTTGCAAACCAAGAAATAATTTGAGTTCACTCATCATAGACATCTCAAACTTCTCCGACATCAACCTTCCAAACTTTTCACTAAAAGAGGGGTTAGTAGATCCAAAGATAATATCATCAACATAAATTTGGCATACAAATAATTCTCCATTAACCCTCTTAGTGAACAAAGTTGAATCAATCTTCCCAATTTCAAAACCTTTTTCAAGAAGAAACTTTGTCAAGCATTTGTACCAAGCTCTAGGGGCTTGCTTGAGACCATAGAGAGCTTTACGAAGTTTGTACACATGATTAGGTTTCTTGGGATTCTCAAAGCCGGGAGGTTGTTTAACATATACTTCCTCCTCAATTTCACCATTTAAGAAGGCACTTTTAATATCCATTTGGTAAAGAGTGATATCATGGTGATTGGCATAAGCAAGTAAAATGCGAATGGATTCAAGTCTTGCAACGGGGGCATAGGTCTCACCATAGTCCATACCTTCGATTTGTGTGTAACCTTGTGCTACGAGACGAGCCTTGTTGCGTACAACTTGTCCATCTTCATCTTGCTTATTCTGAAACACCCATTTGGTTCCAATGATGTTTTGCTCTTCCTTAGGCTTCTCAACCAATGTCCACACTTGGTTCCTCTCAAAGTTGTGTAGCTCTTCGTGCATTGCATTCACCCAATCGAGGTCCTTGAGAGCATCTTCTACCTTCAAGGGTTCAACACTAGAGATAAATGTGTAATG
Organism: Elymus sibiricus; assembly: GCA_039707655.1. NCBI lineage: Eukaryota > Viridiplantae > Streptophyta > Magnoliopsida > Poales > Poaceae > Elymus > Elymus sibiricus. The sequence continues at coordinate 211,073,905 of CM077664.1, forward strand.
CTCACAAAAGTTAGCTAAACGAGATTTAGAGCGAGTAATTCTCCCGGTTTGGATATCTCCAAGTATTTGTTCAACGGGATGATCCTTGTCGATTCTTGCTCTAACTCGAGGTAGCTTTTTCTTGGGTTGTGGTGAGGCTTCCTCATCATCATCATCTTCTTCTTCTTCGTTGATGTTGTCGTTGTTTGTTTGTGGAGGTGGAGAAGGAGGTTGAGGTGGATCATCTTGCTGCACTTCCTCATTCCCATCGTCTTGACGTGTTCCACTTGTGGATGCCTCCATATCAGCTTGTCGTTCACCTTGATGTGAGGTTGGGGCTTCCACTTGAATAGACGAGGTACTCTCCTTTACTTCCACGGGGCAAATCTTGCCAATGGGCAAGTCTTTAATTGCTTCCGATGGTTCTTGATCTCCTACATCAAGTGGCAATTGCTCGACTTGCGAGCCGTTAGTCTCATCAAACTTCACATCTACCGTCTCTTCAACTTTTCGAGTGAAGTTCTTGTAGACACGGTAAGTGTGAGAGTTCGATCCATAACCAAGTAAGAAACCTTCATGAGATTTAGGAGCAAATTTTGAACGACGATGCTTATCAAGAATGTAACATTTTGAGCCAAATACTCGAAAGTATCCAACTTGTGGTTTGTTACCGGTGAGCAGTTCATACGCCGTTTTACCAAGAAGCTTGTGAAGATAGAGTCGGTTTGTTGCATGACAAGCTGTTTCAACCGCTTCTACCCAAAAATGTCTTGGCGTCTTGTATTCATCAAGCATTGTTCTTGCCATCTCAATAAGTGTACGGATCTTCCTCTCAACAACTCCATTTTGTTGAGGTGTGTACGTAGCCGAGAACTCATGTGAAATACCCTCCTCATCAAGAAAGGTGTCCACATTGGCGTTCTTGAACTCCGTTCCATTGTCACTCCGAACCTTCTTGATTTTTACTTCAAATTGATTTTGAGCCTTTCTTGCGAAGTTCTTGAAGATCTTTTGTACCTGCGATTTGTCATCAAGAAAGAACACCCACGTAAATCTGGAAAAATCATCAAGAATGACTAAACCGAAAGAGTTACCACCAAGACTCTTATAGGCGTTGGGACCAAACAGATCCATATGAAGTAGCTCGAGTGGTCTCCTCGTGGTCATAATGTTCTTTACGGGATGGCTTCCTCCAACCTGTTTTCCTGCTTGGCAAGCACTACAAAGTCGATCTTTGTCAAATATAACATCTTTCACTCCAAGAATGTGATCTCCTTTAAAAAGTTTATCAAGGTTACGCATACCAATATGTCCAAGTCTTCTATGCCATAACCAACCTTTAGAAGATTTTGCAATTAAACATGTACGAGGTTGGGCTCTCTTAGTGAAATCAACAATGTATAGATCACCTCTACGAATGCCGGTAAAGACTATATTATGATTATCTTGGCGAAACACTTGGCAATCTACTTTGGTAAATAGAACATTAAAACCAAAATCGGCTAGTCTAGATACGGAAAGAAGATTGTAACCAAGAGATTCAACAAGCATAACATTTTGTATTTAGCTATCATTGGATATGGCCACCTTACCAAGGCCAAGTACCTTACCCTTGGAGTTGTCTCCAAAAGTCACATACTTGCGTGGACCATCATTTTTAGTAACCTCATGAAACATGTCTCTATCTCCGGTCATGTGATCGGTACAACCGCTGTCAAGAATCCACTCTTTTCCTCCAGCCATATAATCTCGAAGATTTGCCATAAGGCTGAGATTTCTCATGGTCTTCTCAAATTCAATATCAAAGTCTTCGTCTTCATCATAATAGCCGTGCTCAACATCATCATCATCATGCATGTGATTAACAGATTCATTAGTTTCATGATCATGACAGTGTTCAAGTTTATGAATTTTAACAGTTTCCATGATAAGATTGCTAATAGTTCTAATATCTCCTTTGGCACGCATGAGATCATGAAGCTCAAACAAGCAATCATCAAACTTAGGATCATTAGGACTCATCTTGTGAAAAACAATAGCCTTATGAAGAATCTTATCAAGACTCTTTAGAGAATAATTGGGATATCGCTTTTCTAAATCATGCCATAGAGTATAAGCACATGCAAAGTTTCGCATACAACCAAGCACAATCTTAGGTAATCCTCTAATGATAAGATTGACGGTTCTAAGATTACGAAGCATGTCAATTTCCTCTTCATGAGTAGGATGCAAGGGATCAATAGGGGGCACATAAGGATTATGAATATACTTGCTCAAGTTAACCTCATCAAAGATATCAAGCATTTCATCCCTCCAAAAGTTGTAATACTCCCCATTGAGAATAGGCACTCTACGTCTAATACTCCCGAACGTAGACATATCCATCTCCCTCCAATGGTGATGAAACCAAAGCAATGGAGACCAATGCTCTGATACCAATTGTAGGATCGAGGAGATAGGTCTAGAGGGGGGGGTGAATAGACTCCTAACCAGCCAAAGGTGCAGTTTTTAATTTTTCTTGGAACTTAGGCAGATTTTGGCACAAGTTAAGATCACTCCAATACTTTCTACACATGCATATCTAGAGATTGAGCAGCGGAAATAGTAAAGCATGCAATAGTACGAAAAGTAAAGGGGTAGAGTATGGAAGATCAAACGCAATGAAGACACGGTGGTTTTTGGCGTGGTTCCGATAGGTGGTGCTATCGTACGTCCACGTTGATGGAGACTTCAACCCACGAAGGGTAACGGCTGCGCGAGTCCACGGAGGGCTCCACCCACGAAGGGTCCACGAAGAAGCAACCTTGTCTATTCCACCATGGCTTACGTCCACGAAGGACTAGCCTCACTCGGGGTAGATCTTCACGAAGTAGGCGATCTCCTTGCCCTTACAAACTGCTTGGTTCAACTCCACATCAGGTTGGAGGCTCCCAAGTGACACCTAACCAATCTAGGAGACACCACTCTCCAAAAGGTAATAGACGGTGTGTTGTTGATGAACTCCTTGCTCTTGTGCTTCAAATGATAGTCTTCCTAGCACTCAAACACTCCTCACATATTTGGCTATGGTGGAAGAAGAATTTGAGTGGAAAGCAACTTGGGAAAGGTTAGAGATCAAGGTTCAAATGGTAGGAATGGAATATCTTGATCTCAACACATGAGTAGGTGGTTCTCTCTCAGAAAATGAATGGTGGAAGTGTAGACACGTTCTGATGGCTCTCCTTACTGAGAAGGATGGGGTGGAGGGGTATATATAGCCTCCACACAAAATCCAACCGTTACACACTTTTGACCCAACTCGGTGGCACCGAAACGATCATCTCGGTAGCACCGAGCTGTGTAAAAGATATGAACTTTAGGAATCTCGGTGGGACCGATACGAACAACTCGGATGGACCGAAGTGCAATGGCTTAGGGCAATCCTCATCTCGGTGGCACCGATTGCATCAACTCGGTAGGACCGAAGTGAAACAATAAGGCAATAGAGAGTTGGCAAGCCATCTCGGTGAGACCGATATGCATAACTCGGTGAGACTGAAGTGAATGCAACCGATTACAGAGAGTTGGCAAGGCCATCTCGGTGGGACCGAGATCCATTTCGGTGGATCCGATTTGTTAGGGTTTTGGCAGTGGCTAAGTCTTGGATGAACTTGGTGGGGCCGGATTGGAAATTTCGGTGGGGCCGAGTTGGACTTTAGGTTTAGGACATATTTGGGTAGAGAGAGTGGTTGAGGGTTTAGGAATACTGTCACTAAGCACTTGAGCAAAAAGACCATTAAGCAACACCTCATCCCCTTTTAATAGTATTGGCTTTCCTATGGACTCAATGTGATCTTGGATCACTAAACCAAAAATGTAGAGTCTTGATCTTTTGCCAATCCTTGTCCTTAGCATTTTGAGGGGGTTCCACGTCCTCTTGTCCAAGCCACGCCATTGTTGAACTTGTTTGAAATTCACTGGTAAAAGCATTAGTCCAACAACATGTATGTTGGCATAAATTACCAAAACCACCAAGGGAGCAAATGTGCTTTCAGCGACCATGTAACGAGACATGTATGCCATAGCGACATCGTCATCTGAGCGGACAGGAGGAAATCTAATCCGTCTGGGAGTGGTGGACATGGTGGGATAGTACTGGAATGCACGATTCTCCTGCATCGCGCTTTCCTGATGGCGAATAATAGTGAGGCCTGCCAAAGCGGCAAGTTGGATAGCGCGGTCCGGGGTAGAGGCATAACCACCATGGAGACTATTGGTGCGCTTTCCCAAAGGTAAGTCAACTGACAGAATGACATTGGCATGATACTCATTCACCATTCCCGCAAGCGAGGTCTGGAACACTTGGTACCTTGGCATCTCTCCATTCGGATAGAGAAGACGCCAGACATCCCAAAGCAGGGAAGCAAAGCTGAGTGGTGCAGGGGCTGAGTTGTAATTAACTGGAACGGATGCCATCTACAAAATCAACTGATTAGAGAGCCAAATCTATATGCATGCCATGCAACACACAAATGCATCAACCAAGTGCAGCACTCAAATACAACACACAAACAGACTGGGCTCTAAACTAACGGTTTCTAATGTCCGGGTTAGCTAGGGTGTCCTATAACAAGACCTGCTCTGATACCAAACCTTGTGGCACTCGGCTCAGAGTCACCGGAGCACCCCGTATTCCAGCCCAGAGATCAAGTCTTCTGGAATACGGCACTGCTTGGCATAGAACAAATCAGCTCTTTATTACAAATAGTTGTGTACAAGGGTTCGGAATATTACAAAGGGTTGCCTTGGCAAAGCTACGCTTGCTATGATAATTCTATGCTAGCAGCGGCTCGAATCCTAGCAGCAGAATCACGGCGTCAAAATGGACTCCATTCCACAGGGACTCTGGCTAGGGACACGTCCTAGCTCGCGACTCGGACACCTCCACTATGCAAACATGGCAGCACCTGCAAACTGGCATGACACGCCAGGTGAGTACTTTGAATGTACTCGCAAGCTCACAACAAACAAGAGCATCAAGGCATAACAAGGTCATAGCAATCATGATTAACTCGGGTTTTAAATGCTACTAAAAGGGTGGAAGAAAATAATAACATATTATTACTACAACTATCAATCTTGCTACTACTATGGAACCACTTTGTTCTGAGCCACATAATTGAACCACTTAATCTTGTGACCAACTCATGGTCACCTTGAGAACTTCTGACAATCACCCCCGAGAATCATCCTCAACAGTTACCAGCGGTCCTCAACAATCAGTCTCCTAACCATACTGAGACGAGTTCTTCCATCATTAACACGTCATTCCCTCATTGGTGTTGATCAGACAGTGTGACTTAGTACGAACTGTGTCCAATATCGTGGACTCGGCTATTCGAATAGATTCTTACACTCTGCAGAGGTTGCACACTTTACCCACACTATGAAGCTCCTGGCCTCGTACCTCGGTACACTTCCCTTTCCGGGTGGACCGGTGCTGCTCCAACGAAACTTGCCTAACCCATGACCCCTCCATCGTACCACCGACAATCATCCTCCCCGGAGTCCTGCCCTGGGTGGCCCCTGTGTCACTTCTGACACCTGCCACCTTCGTGGCCAAACAAACTATCCCAAACGGGGACCTGAGCTCAAAAACTAAACCGGGCTCACAAGGTTATCGTCGTCTACCTGATCAGGGCAACACGTACACATAACCTTCCCTATTTGGTGGTACCGACAAAAGAGCACGTTGTTAGACCAAGCCAAGGCTGTCCCATTCCGGCAGGTGTGGCTACACTGGAAAGTTCGGTTCAGTGGCACTTGATCAACGTCGAAGGAATTTATCCCCGAGCAATCATAGCCATCACTGATACTCCGATATACAAGTGATCCAAGTTATCACAATAACCAACTAGAAATCCAATGAGCATCATGATCAACTTCTACTACTGATCCCATATATGCAGTACCGGAGGTATCACAAACTAATCATAGATGGTAATCTCACAGTCCGACGGCATTTCGACATAAATCTGGAAATTTACTATTATCCTATAATCCCATCATCATCATGACAGTAACTTATCCAAGATCTTCAAAGTATTGCATGAATTAACCCATTCATAAATAATCCATATTTGGCATTAAAATAATAATTTAAACTACGATATTGCAATGCTGTAACACCCCGATTTTTGGCCCTTTCTTTCTTCTTTTGGATTTCTTCGAATTTTTATTTGGAGTTCCTTTTTCCGTGGCTATGTGGTCTTGAAACCTGGGAAGATCTTCTCCCCTGCCACTTCCAAGTGGCTTGTCATTCTCAAATTTATCCCAATTCCATGTCATTTCCATCTTAGCCCAACCCCAATATTTATTTCTTGGGAATATTCCTTTTTCTATTAAAGGAATAACCCTGTTTTCCCTAGGCTGTGCAGCAATCTATATTTCTGTCTTCTATAAAATTCCCACAAAATTCTCATAAATTATTTGGATCATATCTTCCACTAATATGTTAAAACCCATCCTTGCCTAGTTCAAAAATAATTCAGGAATAATCATTTCCTATTCTGTCCAGTATGGCACTTTGTGAAGGAAGTGCTATTTCTATTGTTTTGATTGCTCTCAAATTTTTGGGGCACTCTCTAATATCCAAATAATTGCCTCATGCAAAAATTCAGCTTCATTTTCCTAGTAAATCTTCCTCAGCAAATTTCCAAAGTTTCTGACCAGAGAGAAGCTTTGTGAAGGAAGTACTAGCTAGGCTTATCCAAATGAGTTGAAATTTTGGGAGGTCATTTATACGATCAAATAATACCTCTCCACCAAATTTAATCTCCATCCAACAATCTATGTGAGCACACCTTCCAATCTTGGTTTCTGGTCTCAATTTCAGTTTGTGAAGCAACTATATTTTATATTGCTTCAAAAATTCTGAAATTAATCCAGGAACTAAATATTCCTATATCCATTGGGCATGCCAAAATTTACAACATTTTGCCAAGCTATTTGTTCCAAAAAATTCCCCCAAGTTTCTGTCCAGTGTGGATCATTGTGAAGGAAGTACCATTTATACTTCTCCAAATTGGATGAAATTTTTGTGGTACCTTCATATGCCCAAATGATCATACTCCACAAATTTTCAGCTCAACCCAAGTAACCATGTGAGTGCTACTTCCTGGTCTAGCTTCTGGACCAGATTTGGCAGTTGTAAAGCAACTATGCTAAATTTTGGTCCAAATCCCTTCAAAATCCACAGGGCTGTAGTCCTTCCTACCCTAAACCTCTGAGACATGCTATTGAGCCCTTACCACATCCCATTTGATCACTTTCTCATGCCCAAGTTTGATACAGCAAACTTTCCCTGAGCTATTCTATCAACTCAAAGCTCCTTTCATTGATCCATCACCTCAGGAGGGTCCCAGGATGCATGAACTACACGCTAGACATGGTTTTACTGGCCAGAGCGCACCGCGTGCGCCTGTGCACGCGGTGACCACGCGGCTGGGAAGCCATTGTCGCGCTCTGCCTGGCGTTTAGCTTCGGGCACTCCTCTGCTCGCCGTTTCCGCGCGTCTCATCGTGTCCCGGAGCTTCGTGGCAGCCTCGCGCTCACTCTCCCACCCTGGCCCCCTCCTCCTTCGCCCTCCTCGCGCCACGGCGACCTTGCCTGCGTGCGCACAGTGGCCGAGTGGCCGACCGGACATCGCACCGCCCGCGTCTGCACCTCCACTACCCCTCTCCCGTCGCCGTCCGAGCCAGTCCGCGTGCGCGCGCGCACGCGGTCGCGTCAGTGCATCTCCCCGAGCGCCCGTGTCGGCATCCGGCGAGGGTATCGTTGCCGCGGCTATTTAAGCCCTTCCCGAACCTCCCCGACCTCACCAACCTCTCTCCCTCCCTCCTAGGACCCCGCCCAGCCACTCCACCGAGCTCGAGAGCTCCTCCTCGCCTCGCATGCCATGTTAATTTTCATCTAGTAAGTGATATGATTAATTGCTAAGGATATTCTTATCATGTTTTATTCTTGTAATCATTTCAGATGCTAGTGATAATGATATGCTCATATGAATAGTTAGGGTTTGTTATGAAAATACTTGTGATATTCGTGATCGTCATTATGCCATGCTCATTTGCATCCCGTAGATTAAATGGATTATCATTATTGATATCATGATATTAAATGGTTATGTTGCCCATCCATGGTTACACTGATATCATGCTCATGTGCATTGATATTTCATTGTGACTCAGCTCCTCACCATTCAAGTTGAACCTGACCTAAATCGAACTTGAACAAATCTGTTGGCAGAGTCATGGTGCCACCGAATCGAGCTAACCGGTGCAGCCACACTTGCCTTATGGGGGGGGGGGCCCTAATGCGGTTTTATTGTCATGCCTCTCGCTGGTGCCTCCTACTAGGGAAGGTTATGGGTGCGCGCTACCCTGATCAGGTAGGCGGCCATAGCCTTGAAGGTCCGAGTTGTATGGATATCCGAGGTCCCCGTTTGGGACGATGTTTATGTTTGGCCACGACAGTGGCAGCCACAGAGATGGCAGATGTCACGAGTTGGCATCGGGGTCACCCAGGACATAGCCCAAAGGGGAGTTTGTCGGAGCGGCCGGGAGAGTGTCATGCAATAGATTGGTTTTGTCGGAATGTCGTTGGTCCACCCGAATGGGAGCACGAGGCCATGAGTTCTGTGGTGTGGGTATAGTGTACTAACCTCTGCAGAGTGTATAATCTATCGATAGCCGCGTCCTCGATCATGGACACAGTTCATAGTATGTCACACTATTTGTTAACAGAAATAATAACCTGGATATTAAACAACCCCGGTTTGATGAGGAAAGAAGTTGGTTGATCTTTATGTGGTCACGAGGTGATCACGATGGTATTGTGGATACCGATGATGGTTGCTTATGAGGTGATCGCGTGGTGATCACAGTGGTAAGTAAGTTTGATATTCATGGTGGTTACGAGATAACCTCCGAGCAGAGTAAGTTGGTCCATGAGACCTTAAACGTCGACCCCCTTGCATACTAGTGCTAGTATCATCTTCTTCATATCATGAATTATATGTACATGCCATGCTCATGTTGTTGCCATGCTCATGTTGTTCTAGTAGTATTGTGTTCATCTTTGTTGATTAACCTGTAAATGCCATGCCGTTGTATGTCTTGATTGCTTTGGTTGCTGTGAGCTTGCGAGTAGATTCAAATTACTCACCTGGCGTGTTATGCCAGATTGCAGGTCATACTGTGATTGATTGTTTGACGAGGATCCCGAGGTTGCGTTCTAGGATACGTCCCAGCCAGAGTCCCTGCGGAGTGGAGTTCATCACTGTCATCGTTGTTCCGCTGTTATGATTTATTCCGCTTCGAGATGTCTCGCTGCTAGCATAGAGCTATCTGAGCAGGCGAAGTGTCTCCGTGCCCCTGTAACCTTCGTGACTTCAGAACCTTTGTACCCGTGTTATTTTTGTAATAAAGAGCTGATTTGTTCTATGCCAAGCAGTGCCGTATTCCAGAAGACTTGATCTCTGGGATGGAATACGGGATGTTCCGGTCTCTCTGAGCCGGGGTGCCACAACGATTGGTATCAGAGCAGGTCTGGCTGTAGGACGCCCTAGTCAACGCGAGCGTTAGAAACCGTTAGTATTGAGTCTAGTTGGTTTGTGCATTTGGTTGTTGCATTTGTTTGCTGCATAGCATGCATATAGACTCATTATATTATCACTAACGGTTGATCTTGTGAGTGTAGGTGGCATCGGTTTCGATCCACTACCTGCACCCTCCAGTTTTGCATACTTGCTCGTTGGTGTTTGGTGTCATCTCTGTCCCAGTGGAGTGATGCCGAGGTACCTAGTGGTGTCGATCACTTGCAGGATTGATGCACAGGTATCACACCAATATCTTTCTGTCAGCCACCTATCGTTTCGGTGGTAGACATGCTTCTACCCCGGATCTTGCCATCCAACCCGCCGCTTTGGCAACCCTTACTGGTCTTTGTTACCAGAAAAGGGCAATGTCAGCAAGACCCTGCTTTCCACCGCTATCCTATCCTACTTTGTCACCCCATTCCCTGGACGAGTACGGTTCCCTTCCGTACACTTGATGATGATATGGCCGTGACATCCGTGTCTCGCTACATGATCACCAAGTCCGTCCTCACCGCTAAGCCCATCCAGATGCAACCGGTGCTGAGCCAGCACTTAGTGTAGCTCTGCTTACACCAACCTCTCCACACGCTGATTCACTTTCATGCACACCGCCACAACATGTTAGATCGTAGTACCGGAGTTTCCTCGAGAATTGTGTGCTTAAGTAGGCATGCATAGTGAGGTGAATAGCCGTAAAATGTGATGTTGCTTGTATGTAATCTTAATGCTATGTGTGTTTTTGTTTGAGTCGTTTCTTTTGCTTCTTTCTTTGGGCCTTTGGTGTTACCTTATTTCCCCTCATGAAAGTTACTCATCAACCGACACCGGACCCAAAGTAACAGTGAGGATTTCAAATATTTTGAAGCTCAGCTAAAGATAATGGAATTATCAGTGGACTGTATTGTATTTGGGGATATCTGGTTGAATGCAAATGATATTCTGGATTGAGTATCAGCATCAAGCCTACCTCAGTGTGCAACCATCACGACAGTAATAATTAAACCAGCTGGAAGACAATTTCTGTGCAAGACAACAGTACATTTCCAGTCAAAGGAATATCAAGGGGATAAATATATGGCATTCAGTCTGCATATCACGGAGAGAAGCTTCTGGTATAAGCAACCCAGTCTTCCTCCGCAAGCTACCAGAGAAGCTTATGACGCAAGGTTCCGCAGTATTCCTCAGTATGATATGTGGATAGCTTCCAGCATAAGGTACTCTGTCTTCTTCTGTAAGCCACCGCAGAAAGCTTCCAGCATAAGGCACCGAATTTTCTTCAGTAAGCAACCAAGGAAAAAGCTTCTGAAGTACGATACCCAGCCTTCTTCAGCACGCTATCCCGGCAAAAGCTTCGAGTGCAAGATATCCAGCCTTCCTCAGCACGCTACTCTTAGCTAGCTTCCAACACAAGCTATCCAGCCTTTGTCAGTAGGGCACTACCAACAGTCATCAAGATGTTACACAGTGATTTGGCAGTATATGGCAGTGCCTCTCAAGAATCAGATCCACAACAATTTTGTCAGAAGCAAGAATCAGTCAGGACACAAGTCTGCCTCAGGAATCAAATGCTCAGATACACATGCTTCCATATATATATTGTGAACATGATGCCAAGGTCATGCGAGTCACTCGAATGATAATGCAAGCATGGTGAGAATCCGACAACCACATGAATTATGAAGAAAGCCAGTATACACCTCAGCGTGTTGCAAGGACTAACAGGCTATGGAGCAAGACAATTTGGAACAACAATCTTGACAGTGGATATCAAGGCCAGTTTCCTCCCCACCGACAAAGTGATATCATTAACCTCTGTCACTGTCATGTATGATTGACCACAACAGTGAGCTCTATACAAGTAACTGTGAACCTGGTATATGATCATGATGAACCCTTGCTTACCTTTTCCTAGTAACGGCACCACGCCTGTGTTCTGAGCTACTTTCGGCTGTTCAGGGTGGATGCCGTCTTTGTATTTCTCTTTTCAATAACTGTCTGAACTGCTTTTCGGCCGTCCCGGTCAGCTGTTGAGTTTCTTTTTGTAGCAGCGACCCTATGCTCTGAGTTGTTCTTTGGCCATATCAGGGAACTGTTACATTCTTCTTATCAACACTGCCTCATGCTCTGAGCTGCTTTTCAGCCGTCGTGAGCCATGGTTGAGTTATTTCAGTAATGTCCCAGATCTGTGATGTAAAGGCCGTTCTGGTGGATACTGATTTATTTACCGATTTCTTGCAAAGGTTCGGATGATCATGGCCCTACATTTAAAGCTCAAGAGATGATAAACTTGCCAGTTAAACGTTGCTGCACTGCCTGAGGATAAGGATAAGGTATGTTCGCCAGAATATTGCACCTAACAGCACCTATGGTCACACGAAGGAGTAAGCATATCTATGGCCAAGATCTTTCTGGAAAAGATTCATAAAAAGAGAATAATAATGAAGAAGCAAGACCGGCAATACATGTATGATAATTATGGCATGAACAACATGATATGGATACCCAAGACAGGCTGATTCTGTATTAATCACCATGAACACACACCCAAGGGGTCTACTCTGTTTGTAAGGACCTCATATCAAGGTGACAGTTGAATCGTCGATATGGATCTGAGACAAAGAAGTCAGCAAGATTTAGAACTACCTACAGGCAATCAGATTCCGCCAAGAGAACGGTTATGATTCTCAGCATTGTTTTGAACCCAGAGGATATGCACCTACTTGAGTAACCCGAGGCAAGGAATAAATGTTTCATGTCCACCGAGGAAATTTGTTCACAACTCCAGGGATACTATCAATGCTGGATAGAAGAAGGTCACGTCAATGGGGACATCACTCCCGGACTTATGAAAAATTCCAGCCATGATAATATCAGATAAGCTAGCAGACATAAAATAATTGAAGTCAGAGTACGGATGAACACATGAAGATAAGACATGTCAGAATGTGGGATACAGTGAAGCAAACCACCCCAGAGCAAGGCAGTCAGTCATATGAAATTCAGTGGGAACATCATATGAAGGAAAAAGGATACCCGAGTTGGAAACGGTTTCCTTAAGTCAGAATATTCATACTTGTTCCCTGAGCAACCAAATCTCGAGGACGAGATTTATCGTAAGGGGGTAGGTTTGTAACACCCCGGTTTTTGGCCCTTTCTTTTTTCTTTTGGATTTCTTCGAATTTTTATTTGGAGTTCCTTTTTCCGTGGCTATGTGGTCTTGAAACCTGGGAAGATCTTCTCCCCTGCCACTTCCAAGTGGCTTGTCATTCTAAAATTTATCCCAATTCCATGTCATTTCTATCTTAGCCCAACCCCAATATTTATTTCTTGGGAATATTCCTTTTTCTATTAAAGGAATAACCTTGTTTGCCCTAGGTTGTGCAGCAACCTATATTTCTGTCTTCCATAAAATTCCCACAAAATTCTCATAAATTCTTTGGATCATAATTCCACCAATATGTTAAAACCCATCCTTGCCTAGTTCAAAAATAATTCAGGAATAATCAATTCCTATTCTGTCCAGTATGGCACTTTGTGAAGGAAGTGCTATTTATATTTTCTTGATTGCTCTCAAAAATTTTGGGCACTCTCTAATATCCAAATAATTGCCTCATGCCAAAATTCAGCTTCATTTTTCTAGTAAATCTTCCTCAGCAAATTTCCAAAGTTTCTGACCAGAGAGAAGGTTTGTGAAGGAAGTACTACTTAGGATTATCCAAATGAGTTGAAATTTTGGGAGGTCATTTATATGATCAAATAATAACTCTCCACCAAATTTTATATCCATCCAACAATCTATGTGAGCACACCTTCCAATCTTGGTTTCTGGTCTCAATTTCAGTTTGTGAGGCAACTATATTTTATATTGCTTTAAAAATTCTGAAATTAATCCAGGACCTAAATATTCCTATATTCATTGGTCATGCCAAAATTCACAACATTTTGCCGAGCCATTTGTTCCACAAAATTCCCCCAAGTTTCTGTCCAGTGTGGATCATTGTGAAGGAAGTACCACTTATACTTATCCAAGATGAAAATTTGATGGTACCTTCATATGCCCAAATGATCATACTCCACAAATTTTCAGCTCAACCAAAGTAACCATGTGAGTACTACTTCCTGATCTAGCTTCTGGACCAGATTTGGTAGTTGTAAAGCAACTATGCTAAATTTTGGTCCAAATCCCTTCAAAATCCACAGGGTTGTAGTCCTTCCTACCCTAAACCTCTGAGACATGCTGTTTAGCCCTTACCCCATCCCATTTGATCACTTTCTCATGCCCAAGTTTGATACAGCAAACTTTCCCCGAGCTATTCTAGCAACTCAAAGCTCCTTTCGTTGATCCATCACCTCAGGAGGGTCCCAGGATGGATGAACTACACGCTAGACATGGTTTTACTGGCTAGAGCGCACCGCGTGCGCCTGTGCACGTGGTGACCACGTGGCTGGGAAGCCATTGTCGCGCTCTGCCTGGCGTTTAGCTTCGGGCACTCCTCTGCTTGCCGTTCCGCGCGTCTCATCGTGTCCCAGAGCTTCGTGGCAGCCTCGCGCTCACTCTCCCGCCCCTGGCCCCCTCCTCGCGCCATGTCGACCTTGCCCACGTGCGCACAGTGGCCAAGTGGCCGACCAGACATTGCACCGCCCACGTCTGCACCTCCACTACCCCTCTCCCATCGCCGTCCGAGCCAGTCCGCGTGTGCGCGCGCACGCGGTCGCATCAGTGCATCTTCCCGAGCGCCCGTGGCGGCATCCGGCGAGGATATCGTTACCGTGGCTATTTAAGCTCTTCCCGAACCTCCCCGACCTCACCAACCTCTCTCCCTCCCTCCCAGGACCCCGCCCAGCCACTCCACCGAGCTCGAGAGCTCCTCCTCGCCTCACATGGCCACCTCGGCCGCCTCTCTGCCCCTTTCAAATTGGCGCAATGCCACGCTCCTCTCTCCCTCCTGACCTCACCAGCGACCTTCCCTAGACCCGGCGAACCTCCCCACCTGCTCACTTCATCACTGGAATGCCCATGGCCGCATTTCCTAGGCCGGCCGATGGCATCCCCGCCGCCGCACAAGTCGCCATTGCCTCGGTCCTCCTCGGCGTCCGTGTCCAGTCGGGACAGGGGCGGCGCACCCTCACGGGCTCACCGGTGGGCGGAGCGCGGCCGGAGATGGCCCGAGCCGCCGGGGAGCGCCGGCGCACGCTCGGCCGGGCCTCCTCTATCGAGCCCCATCGGTAGGAAGGAGAAAGGAGCCGGGAGGAGAGAGAGAGTGTGGTGGGACCCGCCTGTCATCCACTCAGACGGCATGGGCCCGCCACTTAAGTGGAGGCGCATTTCGTGGAATGCGCTTTCCCCTTGGGAAAGCGTACTCTTGCGTGCTTCGGGAGGAAATGCGCCTTCTCTGCTTCGAAAGCGTATTTCTCTGGAATGCGCTTTCTGTTTACCCCGCCGGCCGAAAGGTTTAAATAGCGGACGTTCGTCCGTTAAGGCCAGAAGTGGATAGTTTTTAATTCTTTTTCTGCCTAACGAACGAACGGCCGTATCTCCGCAACCGTGACTCCGATTCAGGTGATTCCAAAGCCCACGATCTCAGTTCGTCGAGCCCGTTCCGATGGTATCATTTTCATGAGGTTTTCACACTGTAAAAATGACCATTTTGCGCTTGCCCTTAAAACAGCCCCCTCCGAGAAGGAAACTTTTCCGGCAAAATTTTCCGTGAGCCTCTCGCACTTCTCCCCGATGAATCCTTCATCCCCAGGCAAGCCAGGACAGCCACTTGCATGATGGCATTGCAATAGCCATTTTATCCACCTGAATATTTGAATAATTGTTTGCTCGTATAATTATTTTGAATGTTACTGATATGCTTGTGAATCCATGCCCATTGCTTATGCCATGTTAATATTCATCTAGTAAGTGATATGATTAATTGCTAAGGATATTCTTATCATGTTTTATTCTTGTAATCATTTCAGATGCTAGTGATAATGATATGCTCTTATGAATAGTTAGAGTTTGTTATGAAAATACTTGTGATATTCGTGATCGTCATTATGCCATGCTCATTTGCATCCCGTAGATTAAATGGATTATCATTGTTGATATTATGATATTAAATGGTTGTGTTGCCCATCCATGGTTACA
Source organism: Elymus sibiricus (assembly GCA_039707655.1). NCBI lineage: Eukaryota > Viridiplantae > Streptophyta > Magnoliopsida > Poales > Poaceae > Elymus > Elymus sibiricus. The sequence continues at coordinate 211,089,657 of CM077664.1, forward strand.
CTGATATCATGCTCATGTGCATTGTTATTTCATTGTGACTCAGCTCCTCACCATTCAAGTTGAACCTGACCTAAATCGAACTTGAACAAATCTATTGGCCGAGTCATGGTGTCACCGAATCGAGCTAACCAGTGCAGCCACACTTGCCTTATGGGGGGCCCTAATGTGGTCTATTGTCATGCCTCTCGCCGGTGCCTCCTACTAGGGAAGGTTATGGGTGCGCGCTACCCTGATCAGGTAGGCGGCCATAGCCTTGAAGGCCCGAGTTGTATGGATATCTGAGGTCCCCGTTTGGGACGATGTTTATGTTTGGCCACGACGGTGGCAGCCACAGAGGTGGCGGATGTCATGAGTTAGCATCGGGGTCACCCAGGACAAAGCCCAAAGGGGAGTTTGTCGGGTCGGCCGGGAGAGTGTCATGCAATAGATTGGTTTTGTTGGAATGTCGTTGGTCCACCCGAATGGGAGCACGAGGCCATGAGTTCCGTGGTGTGGGTACAGTGTACTAACCTCTGTAGAGTATATAATCTATCGATAGCTGCGTCCTCGATCATGGACACAGTTCATAGTAGGTCACACTATGGGTTAACAGAAATAATAACCTGGATATTAAACAACCCCGGTTCGATGAGGAAAGAAGTTGGTTGATCTTTATGTGGTCACGAGGTGATCACGATGGTATCGTGGATACCGATGATGGTTGATTATGAGGTGATCGCGTGGTGATCACAGTGGTAAGTAAGTTTGATATTCATGGTGGTTACGAGATAACCTCCGAGCAGAGTAAGTTAGTCCATGAGACCTTAAACGTCGACCCCCTTGCATACTAGTGCTAGTATCATCTTGTTCATATCATGAATTATATGTACATGCCATGCTCATGTTGTTGCCATGCTCATGTTGTTCTAGTAGTATTGTGTTCATCTTTGTTGATTAACCTGTAAATGCCATACCATTGTATGTCTTGATTGCTTTGGTTACTGTGAGCTTGCGAGTAGATTCAAAGTACTCACCGGGCGTGTTATGCCAGATTGCAGGTCATGCTGTGATTGATTGTTTGACGAGGATCCCGAGGTTGCACTCTAGGATACATCCCAGCCAGAGTCCCTGCGGAGTGGAGTTCATCACTGTCATCGTTGTTCCGCTGTTATGATTTATTCCGCTTCGAGATGTCTCGCTGCTAGCATAGAGCTATCTGAGCAGGCGAAGTGTCGCCGTGCCCCTATAACCTTCGTGACTTCAGAACCTTTGTACCCGTGTTATATTTGTAATAAAGAGCTGATTTGTTCTATGCCAAGCAGTGCCGTATTCCAGAAGACTTGATCTCTGGGCTGGAATACGGGGTGTTCCGGTCTCTCTGAGCCGGGGTGCCACAAATGCAATTATGCAAATGAGAGTTGTGGCTTGCCTTGCACCAATAGAGTGTGGGAGTACTCCGGGCCTTCACCAACTAGGCAAAACAAATCTGAAAAGCATTTTTGAAAGCATTTTCAAATACCACATAAAGCATTTTCTTTTGACCAGAAATTCGAGACAGCAGAGAAAAATCCCAAAATTTTACAGCAACTAGAGGAGCTCATAAGAAAAATAATGCAAAAAGAATGAACTCATTTGTACTTATGGTTTAAAAGTTATAGCTGGTCAAAGTTCAGTGAAAGTTCTGGAATTATTTGAATTTAACTGAAAAACAGAAAAACCCAGGGGAGGCCACGTCGAAGGCGTAAACCAGCCGGGCGCCTCCACTTGCGTACCCCTTCGGGCGCGGCTGGGTCGCTGACATGCGGGGCCCGCCTGTCATATTTGAAGAGTGAGGGAGAGGAACAGAAGCAGGGCGGCTCACCGGCGAGGGTTGCCGGCGATAGCGACGGCAGCGAGCTTCGGGGACGGCGGGGATGGATCGGGCGGACACTGACGAGCACTCCGGTGCCCGCAGCTCGTCGGGAGATGGACGGACGGCGTCGCCCCCTTCGTCTCAGGCGGCGGCGTGCTTCGGGGGTCGGCGGATCCGGTGACTCCGGCGAGTACTCGGGAAGAGGAAGGGCTGGGACGAGTCAGTGGAGTGCCACGAGCTCGGGGGTGGCCTTGGATGGAGCTGGGGTGGGCGGAAGTGAGCGGACGGAGTTGGGGCAGAGTGGCGGAGCTCTTCGCCGGAGACGGAGAATGAGGGCTCTCTGGCCTGCCCTGGCTCTGCTGGTGGCGATTCAGAGGGAGAGGAGTGGAGTGGTGCAGCGAGACGAGGCTGGGGAGGGCCTTTTATAGGTGGGCGGAGGGTGGCCGAGCCGCTCGGCGCCACGGACATGTCGCCGGAGCGGGTACGGTGAGGTGGCCGTCGCGGAGCGAGGTGAAGCGACGAGAGAGGTCAGGGGAGTTAAGCGCAAGGCGACGGCTCACCGGGAAGCTGCCAGCCAGCTCATCCCCGTACGGCCACTGTGCCGCCCAAGTGCGCACTTGATTGTGTGCGGCAGCGAGCCTCGCCAGAGGGGGTAGAAGGGTCCAGGCTGGCCAGGTGGACGGCGGTGACGACATCGGCATACTAGGACATAGAGAGGCATCGAGAGGTGACCGGAGTGAGCGTGTCCGACGCGGGCGATGTGCAGAGCACGGTTTTGGCTCGGCCAGACGCATGGTCATTGCGTGCACTGGCGCACGCGGTGCGCTTTGTCCTGCCCGGGCATGTCCATGCGATAGTTCCTCCTTCCAGAGGTCTCCTGATGCAGCTGGTTTGGCAAGAGGTGGTCTGAACAACTGGCTGGGTTCCAAGCAAGTTTCTGGACATAAACTTGTGCAGCAAGCTGAGGTAAAATAGCTAGGACTTTGGGAGTGAGAGTTTGACATTCTAGAGTGTAGTAGTAAGGTGCATATACTGGGAAAAATTCAAACCAAATGGATCAGTGTAGAGCATGGTTGTTTCACAACTGCCTCTCTGGTCCAAAAATCTTGCAGAGGATGTTGCACTCACTTGGATGGGTTCCTAGAGTTGAAACCTGGTATTTGTGCATTATTTGGGAATGCCAACATGCTATAAAAATTTCAGTCCAATTGGGTTAGTGTACAGGGTACTTCCTTCACAACACTTCCCACTGGACAGAAATTTGGAGGAATTTTATAGAGAAATTGGCTGAATTAAATGATCCAAAAATTGGTGGAGACTGATCATATAGGTAGAAGAATGTCCTGGATTAATTTCAGAATTTTTGAAGCAATATAAAATATGGTTGCCTCACAAACTGAAATTATGACCAGAATCAAAGATTGGATGCTGTGCTCACCATGAGGAGTATATCTTGAATATTTTCACATATCCAAGGTTCACATGGTGCAAAGGATTTATGAAAATTTTCTTGGAATTTTTGGAAGAACAGAAACATGGGTTGCTTCACAACCTGGAGCTCAAAGGTTATTCCTTTAATGGGGAAAAGGAATATTAAATTGGAATAAAATTGAGATTGAGAAAGGATGGAAGTGACATGACTTGAGAGAAGCTTTTGAGAGCCTGAGTCACTTGGGAAAGAAAATCAAAAAAAATTATTCCCAAGTTTTAAGTCCATAGAGCCATTCAGAAACAAATCCAAACCAGATTCCGAATAAAATTTTCAATTAAATCTTGAAAAGAAAAGCTGGGAAAAACCAGGGTGTCACACCCCGCTCGCGTGATATGCATGGGGGAAATCGCGAGCGCGCCCCCTTCATGCTGCCGTGCTCGACATGGGTTAGCTTGAGGATGCGATGGCCGGGGGCCCCTCAGGTAAGTAGGCCACCAGCGCTGAGCATGGGGCATCTGCCAGCGCTGAGCATGGGGCATCCGCCAGCGCTGAGCATGGGGCTTCCATGAGAGTGGGAGGGAGCTCGACACGGGTTAGCTTGAGGATGCGATGGCCGGGGGCCCCTCAGGTAAGTAGGCCACCAGCGCTGAGCATGGGGCATCCGCCAGCGCTGAGCATGGGGCTTCCATGAGAGTGGGAGGGAGCTCTCGCGTGCCGGAGGCAGTGCGGGTAGAGAGAGCTCCGGAGCGTGCACTGCTCCATAAGTTGTCCGCCAGCGCTGAGCATGGGGCTTCCACGAGAGTGGGAGGGAGCTCTCGCGTGCCTCGTGGAAGCGCAGGTAGAGAGAGCTCCGGAGCGTGTACAGCTCCATAAGTAGTCCGCCAGCACTGAGCATGGGGCTTCCACGAGAGAGGGAGGGAGCTCTCGCGTGCCTCGTGGCAGCGCGGGTAGAGAGAGCTCTGGAGCGTGTATAGCTCCATAAGTAGTCCGCCAACGCTGAGCATGGGGCTTCCACGAGAGTGGGAGGGAGCTCTCGCGTGCCTCGTGGCAGCGCGGGTAGAGAGAGCTCCGGAGCATGTACAGCTCCGTAAGTAGTCCGCCAGCACTGAGCATGGGGCTTCCATGAGAGTGGGAGGGAGCTCTCGCGTGCCTCATGGCAGCGCGGGTAGAGAGAGCTCTGGAGCGTGTATAGCTCCATAAGTAGTCCGCCGGTGCTGAGCATGGGGCTTCCACGAGAGTGGGAGGGAGCTCTCGCGTGCCTCGTGGCAGCACGGGTAGAGAGAGCTCTGGAGCGTGCACAACTCCATAGTAGTCCGCCAGCGCTGAGCATGGGGCTTCCACGAGAGTGGGAGGGAGCTCTCACGTGGCTCGTGGCAGCACGGGTAGAGAGAGATCCGGAGCGTGTGTTGCGGCTGTGGTAGCGATGCAATGCCTGCTGGCATCTTGTCGTGTGGAGGGCAGCCTGGTGGCGTGCCCCTTCGAGGACGAGCAGGTCATCCTCCTGCAGGCCGTCTTGACAAGCCTCGTCGAAGGCCAAAACCCGCGGGGACCCATGCTTGACCTTGGCTTGGAGGTGACTCTTTCTGTCCCGTAGACGAGGAAGAAGGGTGTTTCACCGGTGGGCTTGATCGCCATTGTGCGGATGGACCACAGCATAGAGGGGAGCTCGTCAAGCCAACCTTGCCGCAGGCCGTGAGCTGCTTCTTGAAGCTCCTCGTCTTGAGGCCGTTGAGGACCTCAGCGTTGGCATGACCGGCCTGGCCGTTGCGGGCCTCTTGAGGTGGGGCAGCACGGGCCTCCCGAGGCGGGTCCTTGGGAGGCGCCGGAGGGGCCTTGGCAGGCTCAGGTGCTACCTCGGCTGGAGTGGGTGCGTCCTCGGCGAGGTGAGGTGGCGTCCCCGAGGCGGCCCTTCACGAGGCCGCCCCTCGCGAGGTTGGCCTCACGAGGCTGGCATCACGAGGATCAGGGTCATTGTGGATGAAGAGGCGGCCCTCCTCAAACTTCGCGCAGCGATCGGTGAGGACGAATGGCTCGGCCATGGAGCCAAGTTCGTCGTTGATGGCAAGCTTCTCACGCATCGTCACGTCCGTGACGCCGGAGGAGAAGGTGGAGATGATTGCGGCATCGGGGGCCTTCGGGATCCGGGGGCGCGCCTGGCTGAAGCGCTGGATGTACTTGCGGAGAGCCTCATCTGGGCGCTGGCGCACCTCTCGCAGGTCGTTGAGCGTGAGGGGGCGGTCGTGCGTGCCCTTGAAGTTGGCGACGAACTGCTTGCACAAGTCCTCCCACAAAGAGATGCACGCCTCGGGGAGGTTCATGAGCCACGAGCGCGTAGTGTCCTTGAGGGCCATGGGGAACCAGTTTGCCATGACCCGATCGTCCCCCGTCGCGGCCTGGATGCTGATGGTGTAGAGCAGGAGGAACTCCGTGGGGTTCGTGGTGCCATCGTAGCGCTGAGGGAGCTCTGGCTTGAACTTGTCGGGCCACACCACACGACGTAGCTCGGGGGCGAGGGCCAGGTAGCCCCCGTTGGTGACGGCTCTGCTGTTAAGGGCTGCGCGGTTCTGGTGCCCAGCCATGGCGACGTCATGGAGGACGCGGTCCTGGCGGTCGCGCGCCCTCTCGAGGGCCGCGTGTCGGTACCAAAACCGGCAGATCTCGGGTAGGGAATCCGAACTACGGGTCAAGGAGTCGATGGTAACAGGGAACGTAGAGACAGTGGTTTACCCAGGTTCGGACCCTCTCAAGGAGGTAATACCCTACGTCCTGCTTGATTGTATTGATGTGATTGTATGAAGGTTACAGAGTTGATCTACCTCGAGATCGACTGGGCTAGACCCTAGGTAATGATATCTCTGCTTCTATGGACTAGGCCTTCTGGTTTATATAGACACCAGGAGGTCCTAGGGTTACACATGGTCGGTTACCATCAGGGGACAAACATGCCGATTATGCCAACTGTTTCTTGGAGGAGACGCCAAGTCTTCAGAGGTTTCCTTCTGATGCACGGGGTCGTCCACAATCCGGCCTTCCATCGACATGTAGAGGGCGGCCCACCAACCCGGCCTACGAGAGATAGGCCGGCAGCCCGAGTACCCCCTAGTCTGGGACACCGTCAGTAGCCCCCGAACTAGTCTTCGAAGCCGAGGTAGACGTTGAACACCATTGGCTTCGTGGACCAGTTCACTTTCCTCTGCGACACCGGTAACAGGCTTGTATTACTCCGAGTTGTATTCTCAAGCATTGTCCGGTCGCACATACGCCGAACTGTGCCTCGGTAACGAAGTATAATAATAACTTAGCCCCGAAGGCTAGCCGCTTCGGCGTGAACAGTGTTCTCATCTGACAACTTTTACCGAAGGGTCACACCTTGCCACGACCGCAAGTTGGTTTATGACAAACTCGATTCGCGGTTCGAGGCGGTTTTCATCGGCACGTTCCATCGATATGGAGATCGTGTCCTGTTTTCAAGGGATATGATCAATAATCCGCCTCACCCCAAGCGCGCATAATGGCACACGGTTACATGGGGAAATGGCGGGGACTGCGGCGCAGTAAAAGGACCGTGAGTTTTTACAGCCCATAAAGGGGCGCAGCCTTTATTCCTTTCGCACACTCTCGTTTCCCCCTTTCGCCATTGCCTTCCCCATCTCTTGAGCTCCAACGCCCAGATCCGCTCTCCCTCCTAAGAACTTTTCCATCCACCCGCCTAATTCAGCAATGGCGGGTTCCGGGTCCAAGGGCAAGTGGGAGGCGTCCATTGTCACCGAAAGCGCCATCATGGAGTTGAAGGGCGCGGGATATCTCCCCGCCGACGTAGCCCACCGTGCTCCGGAGGCCGGCCAGGCCGTCCCCACGCCGCGACAGGGCGAAAGGGTGGTGTTCATCCCCCACTTCCTACGAGGTTTGGGAATTCCCCTTCACCCCTTCGTCAGGGGTCTCATGTTCTTTTACGGGCTTGACTTCCACGATCTCGCGCCGAATTCCTTTCTCCATATCTTGGCCTTCATCATCATTTGTGAAGCCTTTCTCCGGATCCGGCCATGCTTCGGCCTGTGGCTGAAGGTCTTCAATATCAAGCCAAAGATCGTCGACGGCCAACAGGCGGACTGTGGGGGTGCTATGGTCAGCAAACTCCCCCGAGTGGAATGGCCAGATGGTACCTTCATCGAGACCGTCAAGGTATGGCAAAAGGAGTGGTTCTATATCACAGAGACAAGGCGCGCAAATTGGGAGGCGATTCCGGCCTTCCGCTCCGGGCCCCGTACAAAGCTGGTCTCATGGACCAAGATGGTCCTCGATTGGGGGCCGAATAAGGAGGTGGTGCTGCTGCAGAGCCGGATTGCCAAAATGATAGAGAAGGGCGTCGCGCTGGTCAACGTGATCCAGATCATGCTCGGCCGCCGAATTCTCCCTTTCCAGGACAGGGCTTCCCCCATGTGGGCCTATAAGCCCGGAGACCCGGCCACCGTGCGCAGCTTCTTCCGCACCTCCCACGCCCAACTGTGGAGGGCGCTATTCAAGCCGCAGAAGGACTGGCCAGCCGAGGAGGAAGACGTCGGACTTGACGCCGCAAATCCCCCACGGGAGGTATGAGCAATTTTGTATGTTTTATCCGAACTGTTCCCTTTTGACAAGGTACTCAGCTTTGCTACTTTTCATCCGCAGAATTGGCTGAAGAAGGCCCAGCGGATCGACAGTCCGGCGCCGCTGCCAGAGGGACCCAGGACGCCCCTCCTGACGGCCATGTTGGCCGTGGAGCCGTACGAGGTGCCGGAAAGGAAGGAGAAGAAGAACCAACAGGGGGAGGCCAGAGAGGGCCTCCGCTCCCGAAGACCCCTGGGTGCTAGATACGGGGACACCAATGCTCCCTCCGCGCAAGAGGAGGAGAAGGAGCAGGGAGAGGACGGGGAGGAGGACGATTCCTCCCAAGCAGGGAAGAGGGCGGCGTCCGAGGATGCCGAGGAGGAGCCTCGTCAACCCGCTCCCAAAAGACCGTGCAAGGCCAAGGTAGCCTTGTCCGGCGATAGCTTGGCTTCTGCCGTGGACTTTGAGGCCTCCGAAGAGGTTCCTCAAAAAATTCCCAGGGCCACGCCGCAAGCTCAAAGGTACGCGCTATAGCGACTGCCTGACCATCTTTAGACGAACTGGGTTTGATACTGATCAAGTTTCCATGTGCAATTTTGCAGTCCGCTGCGCGATCTCCCCACCGACCAAGCTTCGGAGGGGGATTCTCCACCAGCGGCGCTAGCGGAGAGCGGCTCTGGATCCCGCGCCTCGCCTTCCCCAATCGTCAAGGATGCCGAGGAGGTCCTGTCGAGGAGGACTCCTCCCGTGCCACATACAGGGGGAGGAGGCGATACTATCATGGCCGAGGTGAATGCCTCGGTCGCTGAAGACCAAGAGGGGAGGGCCCCTCTGGTGAACAAAGAGGAGCTCGGACGAGCCGAGCTTTCTCCGAGGACGACTCCGGAGACGTCAAGGTGTCCGGAGTCCGACGCCCCGGACTTCGAGAGGGAAGGAACCGGAGCGCCACCACCACCCCTGCCCGCCCCAGAGCGGGCGTCGACCGGGTGGCCGGACGAGATGGAGGATGCTCTAACCAGCTCCTCTATCACCGAAGAGCACCGTGTCCTCATGGGCGCGGTGTTGCAAAGTCTTCGGTCCGTAGATAACGGACTGAAGGAGGCCTTTAGTGGCCTTCTTACCGGCTTCAAGGTGAGCGAAGTAATGATTTTTCCTTAGAAAAATTCATTTGTGTAAATGTATAGCCTCATACATAGTAGCCCCCGAGACTCTGACCGGTTGAGCAAAGCCGGTCAGAGGATCAATAATCGATATCTCGGATACTAACATGCGTAGAATAATGCACAGGCATCATCGTCGGCCGCAGCCGCCAACGCCGAAGAGTTGGCCGAGCTGAATCGGAAGCTAAAGAGCTCCGAGGATGATCTGGGCCTGGTGAACAAGAGGTTCGACGAGGCGCAAGGTAAGTCCGAGCTGTGATAGTGAATACAGCCGTAGGTTTGTAAGCAGTGTTCGAAGTATCCTAACAGAGATAACCGATTGTACTGCAGCTGCCGCCGCGGAGGTCGAAAGCCTCAAGGCCGCACCGAGGACAGCTCAGGTGGATGCGGCGGCGCAAAAGTTGGCAGCCGAACAGGCGGCTGCTGAGCTGGCGGCGGTGAGAACCACAAGTGAAAAGCACGAGGCCAGGGTGCTGGAAGTGCAGCAGGAGCTCGGGGATGCCATCGCAAGGTGTGAGGCCCTCGAGCAGAAGAATAAGGAGCAGGCCGCCGAGCTGACCTCGTTCGCAGCGGTGGCTAAGGAAGCACGGACAGAGGCGCACGGCTATCAAGAAGAGCTCCGCCAAGTCAGGCTGATCGCGGACGGTAAGCCGTACTTGCTACAATGTGTCTTTGGAGGTAACAGGTTCGCGTTGCTCACGCGGGTATGGCGTTCCGCAGGCGCCTTTGCGGACCTCCCGAAGAGTGCGGCGGATGCGGCAAGGTTCTTCGCCGGCCAGGAGGGTTGGGCCGAGCAGAGGCTTTTCTGGGCGCAATTTCAAGCGCCCGAACACCCTCCCCTCCTCAACAACCAGATGAAACAGCTGATGGAGCTGCATCGGATGGCGGAGCCGGTGATGAAGGACCTCTGCGTTAAACTATGGCCGTCGGAGCCGCTGCCGAGCAGCTACTTCGGTCTGGTGCAGAGGCTGTACGGCGCCCCTTCTCGGGTCGACGCCTGGAAGCGCTCCGCATGCATCGAGGGTGCTCGGATGGCCTTCGGCAAGACAATGGTACATTGGCCGAAGCTAAAGCCAGCCGAGATGGCCACCGGACCTCCGCCGCCAGGGAAAGAGCATAGGCGTCCCGAACAGTACTTTCCCGCCGTGATGGACGGTGCTCGGGCAGTAGATGCCCAATGCCCAAAGGATGTAATTTATGAGTAGATGTAGTTTCCTTGTAACCAAGGAGTTGAAACTTTTATGCGAATGCAAATTGTTCGGTGATGAACAAAGATGCCTGATTATGTTAATTTTGACTCCTGTGCGTCCGTTTGTAATCTGAAAGTTACCAGTCGTCCGCCTCAGCCCCCTTGCAAATATTGCATGGGGTGTTTTCTCGTAATACGTAAACCCTTAGCCGACGTCTTGGTGCCCGGAGGCAGTTGTATGTACGAAAAACCAGGCAATCAGACTATGCGGTTTTATTGCTTTCACTTAGCCAGAGGAGCTTGATGGTGAGGGCCGGTAACGAGCCCCCGGTATTTGTGATATTCGGACGAGCCGCGGTTGACACCATCATCACATGGTTTCTGTAATAGAGAACCCTTCGTATAACACGGACTAACCTCCAACGATTTTAGGCTAACGCCAGTCATCGGATCGCCGACCAGTTCTCGCTTATTGGGACAGTCCTTTTTCGGCTTTCTCCACTGAGGTACTTTAACCAGGCGAGCTAGAAGTACAATCGCAGTGGTTCTCCCTTTACCCTCTTAGCCGAACAGTGCGGAACGTAAGAGGGTAAACACAGGAGCCGGGCAACCCAACTATTGACCAAAGACTCAATTCAGAACTGATTCATATAATGCAATATCCATGACACCGAGCACATAAAATAAAAAGAAGTGCTGGGATAAAGTTTAAGGCGAGATCTATGTTCAAGCCCCCAGTCTATTAGCCGGATTAAAATGCATGTATCGTGATAGTTTACTTCGGCTAAAAAAGGCGGAAAGGAATAAACAACGTGAATGACTGCACGAGTATACCATAATAAAGTGGTCTTTATTTCCTTGGAATGTGTGACATCCAACCGTACAATCCGGATTGCCGAAGTAACTTTAATAAATACTTTTAAAGAAATGTATATATTGAGAGTAAAGGTTTACACAGGGCCTTCATGAGTGGTTTGACGTCCCTACCATGCCCTGTTGCACGTCTGCGCCTTTGCTCTTCAAGAAGCTTCTGTGGAAGCGAAGCTGGCCGCCGTGTATTCGATGGAGGTAGTAATCTTTGGCGGGCGAGCCCTTGAAAAAGGGTTTTGAGAAGTCGCCGTGGTATATTAGCTTGACGCTGATCAGGCCCTAGATGGTGCCCGTTGATGATGTCGATGCGAAGACATCTGTTGGCCAGTTGTTGGTCGAACCGAGCTCTTGGCCTTTGTTTTATGTGTCCCCACTACTGCCCATGGAATTTCGAGCGCGAAATTGTGCATTCGAGGTACGTATTTCATGACTAGGTGGGCCGTGCTGCGGGGCGCGTATCCCTATTTGGGGTGAGCATGGGAGTGCGCCGGGGGCGAGGCTGCAGCTCGGGAGCGCTTGCGTGCGTCCAGTGTCTTGGCAGTGGACTGGGCTTGCGACGCCTCTTCGGCAGCTTGGACTTCGGCGGCGAGAGCCGCAGTGTGTTCCTCTGTTCGGAGCGAGCGCTCAGTATTACCATTAATGGTAATAACGCCCCTTGGTCCTGGCATCTTGAGCTTCAGGTACGCATAGTGCGGGACGGCGTTAAAGCGAGCGAAGGCGGTCCGTCCGAGGAGTGCATGATAACCACTGCGGAAAGGAACAATATCGAAGATCAAGTCCTCGGCGCGGAAGTTGTCGGGCGAGCCGAAGACTACTTCCAAAGTCACGGATCCCGAGCAGCGTGCCTCGACGCCAGGAATTACACCTTTAAAGGTGGTGTTGCTGGGTTTGATCCTTGACGGGTCGATCCCCATCTTCCTCACTGTATCTGCGTAAAGCAGGTTAAGACTGCTACCTCCGTCCATCAGAACCCTAGTGAGGTGAAATCCTTCCACGATGGGGTCGAGTACCAGAGCCGCCATTCCTCCATGGCGTATACTGGTCGGATGATCTCGACGGTCGAAAGTGATCGGGCAAGCCGACCACGGGTTGAATTTCGGGGCTACCGGCTCTAAGGCGTAGACATCCCGTAGCACGCGTTTCCGCTCCTTCTTTGGTATGTGCGTGACATAGATCATGTTCACGGTTTTGACCTCTGGAGGGAACTGTTTTTGGCCTCCATTATTCGGCCCGCGAGGTTCGTCGTCGTCCTCGCTCCGGGGGCCCTTGCCCTGTTCTTCGGTTGTGGCTTTGCCGGCCTGCTTAATTACCCAACAGTTACGGTTGGTGTGGTTAGCTGGCTTGTCAGGGGTGCCGTGAATTTGGCATGGCCTATCCAATATTCTATCCAGTGTAGACGGGGCATCCCGGTTCCCTTTAGAGGGTTTTTTCCGCTGTCCCGATTTCGAGCCGCTGAATCCGGCGTTTACCGCTGTGTCATCGGCTTCACCGCCGTTGTTTAAGTGCCGGCGCTTGTTATTTCTATTGCGCCGCGGTTTGCCGTTCCCGTCCCGGGCTTCTGAAGTGCCGGGGTCTTCGGGGTGGTTGCTTCGACGAGCCAACCAACTATATTCACCCGCGCAAAAGCGGGTCATTAGGGAGGTAAGGGCCGACATTGTTCTCGGCTTGTCCTGGCCGAGCTGGCGGGCAAGCCACTCGTCCCGGATACTGTGCTTGAATGCCGCAATTGCTTCGGCATCAGGGCAGTCAATGATCTGATTTTTCTTGGTCAAGAATCGGTTCCAGAATTGCCGGGTTGACTCTCCGGGCTGCTGAATAACATGGCTTAGGTCATCGGCGTCCGGTGGCCGAACGTAGGTTCCTTGAAAGTTAGCTCAGAATGCATCCTTGAGCTCTTCCCAGCTCCCGATGGAGTTTTCGGGTAGGCTGTTCAGCCAATGCCTTGCCGGTCCCTTGAGTTTCAATGGTAGGTACTTAATAGCGTGGATATCATCTCCTCGGGCCATGTGAATGTGGAGGAGAAAATCCTCAATCCATACGGCCGGGTCAGTTGTCCCATCATAGGATTCGATGTTGACGGGTTTGAACCCTTCGGGGAACTGATGCTGCATCACCTCGTCTGTGAAACAGATTGGGTGTGCGGCGCCCCTAGCCCGGGCCACATCACGCCGGAGATCGGTTATCATCCGGGCACGGTGCTGTTCCTGAGCTCTGTCGTGTCTATCGCGCCAGGCTTGGTATCCGTCCCGCCCGGCGGGTGCGTATCCTGTGGATCCATAAATGGACCTCGACTGGAGCCCGCGTGCGTTCAGGTCGTGGCGCAGATCGTATTGGTCATCCGGTTGAACCGGGTCTTTGCCAGCTCGGCGAGAGGGCACGAGTGGGTATTCGGTTTCCCTGGCCGCCCTACCCCGTCCTCGAGGGGGCATGGGTGGAAGTTCGGCTTCTCTGGCCGCTCTATCTCGTCCTCGAGGGGGCGCGGGTGGGTATTCGGCTTCTCCAGCCGCTCTATCTCGTCCTCGAGGGGGCGCGGGTGGGAGCTCGGTTTCCACGGCCGGCCTATCTCGTCCTCGAGGGGGCCGGTCGGGCTGGTCTGCGTAAGTTCGTCTGGGAGGTACGGGCTCGAAGGCCTCATCCTCGAATTCTAGAAGGAGGCGCCGCCGTGGGTAACTCTTATATTGGCCCTGACGTTGATCGCCGAGGCCTTCTTCGGCGGCTAGGACCATCGTCCATCTGTCGTTGAGTGTATCCTGTTCAGCCCTTAGCTGTTGTTGTTTCATCTTCAAGCTTCGGGCAGTGGAAATGAGTTGACGCTTGAATTTTTCTTGTTCCAGGGGATCCTCTGGGACGATAAAGTCTTCGGGTCCGAGGCTATCTTCCTCTTCGGATGGAGGGAGGTAATTACTGTCCTCGGAATCATCGAGGTCCTCGGGGTCACCCTGGTCCTCGTGCCCTTCAGGGGCGTCAGGTCGTTGCTCGGGCGTGTTATCGCCGAGCTCCCCCAAATTATCTGGAGTCTCGTTATCTCCGGTGTCATTTGTGTCTGTGCGATTTTCCTTGCCCTTCCCCCGCCCTCTGGCTCACCGTCGTCGGCGTCTGGGCGGGTCTTCGGTGGTGTCGTCGCCGCCCTTCTTGGTTGTGTCACCGTTCTTCATGGGGGTGTCAACCATGTAAACGTCATAGGTGGAGGTGGCGGTCCACTTTCCGGTATTTGCAGTAGCAAGGAAGGTATCCGTGTAGGGCGGGACGTCAATGTCCTCGTCCATGTCGTCAGCCTCCTCGGAGGCGTAGTCCAGCATGTCGGTTAAATCTTCGACAGTGGCTACCAAGTGGGTGGTGGGTGGGACGCAAAATTCCCCACGGCCGGCATCCTGTCCGACCTGATCCTGGTCCGAGGACGGGCCGTCCGTGATATTTATCATCCGGATCCGGTCCAGCATCTCGCTTAAAATCGAGGGGTCAACCGGATCTATGTTCGGGCAGCCATCGGAGCTGGGTTCCAGCGCGCCGATAATGGGAGTGTGTTCGGCCAAGGGTGACCCTTGATTTTCCGGCTCCGGGGTCGGATCCAATCTCAAGGTCAGATCCGAACCCAGGCCCGCCCCGAGGATGGGGGCGGGGAAGGAATCCGAAGTCAAGGCCTCGGGGTTGGTGGGTTCCTCGGGTAAGGCCGAGAACCCAGTGAAGACCAGATCGCCTCGAGCATCGGCGACGTACTCAAGGCCGCCGAACCTGATTTCCTGTTCGGGGGCGAAGTTGCTGACCTGGTTGAGGCGACCGGTCGGATCGGCGTGCAACACGATGCTGCCGAACACGAAGAGCTGGCCGGGGACGAAGATGTCCCCGCTGCGAACTTCGTTGCTGAAGAGAAGAGCTGTCCGAGGACGATGACATCCCCGCTGCAGGTTCCATTGCTGAAGAACTGTCCGGGGACGGCGAGCCATCGATCCTTGGCGACCCACGACGGGACTCTCAATGAAAGCACCAATGTCGGTACCAAAACCGGCAGATCTCGGGTAGGGGATCCGAACTATGGGTCAAGGAGTCGATGGTAACAGGGAACGTAGAGACAGTGGTTTACCCAGGTTCGGGCCCTCTCAAGGAGGTAATACCCTACGTCCTTCTTGATTGTATTGATGTGATTGTATGAAGGTTACAGAGTTGATCTACCTCGAGATCGACTGGGCTAGACCCTAGGTAATGATATCTCTGCTTCTACGGACTAGGCCTTCTGGTTTATATAGACACCAGGAGGTCCTAGGGTTACACATGGTCGGTTACCATCTGGGGACAAACATGCCGATTATGCCAACTGTTTCTTGGAGGAGACGCCAAGTCTTCGGAGGTTCCCTTCTGATGCACGGGGTCGTCCACAATCCGGCCTTCCATCGATGTGTAGAGGGCGGCCCACCAACCCGGCCTACGAGAGATAGGCCGGCAGCCCGAGTACCCCTAGTCCGGGACACCCTCACCGCGCGCGCGTCTGGGGGCGCGCGGTGGATGATCTGGCAGCTGTCGCCGCCCGGCGCGAGCGAGCCGCGTGACGGCTCCGGGGCGCACGCGGCGGTGCGGCACTCGGCCACGTCGCTGTCCAGAGGAGGAGGAGGAGGCGCGTCGTGCCCGGCGCGGTCCGCGCGGGATGGCGGGGCAGGCGGGGAGCGGGAGGGCTCTTGGTCATCGCGCGCGGCGTCGACGAGCTCGGTGATGCGCCCACGCCAGGAGTCGTAGGCATCCTCGGTGGGGCGGTAGCGCAGCAGCTCCTGCGCCATGAGCAGCGCGGCACGTGGAGCGGGGGGATTGTGACGTGCGAGCGAGGAGGTGGCGGCGGAGGGGCCGTGCGCCTGCTCGTTCACCGACGGGTGGGCGGAAGAGGCCACGCGCTCCCCAACAGGCTCGGTGGCGGCGCGGGGGCGTCGCCCAGGGATACCACGGGCGGCGGGCGCCGCAGGGACCCTGACAGCGGCGTGACGCGCAGCGCGTTCCTAGCGAGCAGCGGCGGCGTCCATGTCGATGCTGGCGTCGAGGTCGAAGGCACGAAGACGGCAAGTCCCCCTACCTGGTGCGCCAAATGTCGGAGTCTAGGATCTGCGTCCAAGAACTAAGGATTCGAACTCTGGGGGACTTTGCTTGGCAGCCTATGACGGACTCGCTGGCTCTCACCGGACACGAAGGGGACGCGCGAGCTACCCAGGTTCGGGCCACCGTGCGGTGTAATACCCTACTCCTGCCTTTGTTGGATTGGCCTGTGATGGAGAGCTTGTGGCTCCAAGTACACGAGGTGTGGGGGAGAATCAATTGATCGATCCCCTTACATGGAAGCGGCCCTGCCCCTTTTGTACTGCCTTGGTCCTCTTCCCTGAATGTCGTGGTGAAATCACGGCAGATGCCATGAGATGGCTAAAAGTGGGGGGCTGCGTGAGGACGCCGGTGGGTTCCGGAAGCGAGGTTGGCACGCGCATGTGAGAGACACAAGGCGTACCCAGGTTCGGGGCCCTCCGGAGAGGTAACACCCCTAGTCCTGCCGAGTGGGTTGATAGGCTCAGAGGCCACAATGGTTACAATGGTGCTCCTGGAGCTGTTTGAGTGGAGGAGGCAGAAGGAGCTAGGTCTCCGTTTAGCCTCTCCTATGTGTGTGTATGTGTCGGGGAAGAAGGAGTGAACCAAGTAGCCAACTAGAATGCGAACTGACTGAACTAAATTGAACCAGACTCCTCCTTCTTGCCTGCATGGAGGCCTCCTGGGGGGTCTTATAGCTCGACCCACCAGGGTTACATGGGTAAACTACGCATGCCGGGTCCCGGGCGTCGGCGTCTGGAGCCGGCCGCGGGCCCGCCAGCTGCTGGGCCCCGCCGGCTGCGGCGCCCGAGGGTGGCGTGACACTGTGGCCCGTCGCTTCGAGCGTCACGGAGTGGACGGGGTGTGCGCGCTCTGTAGAGGCGTACAGGAGTGGTCGGCACGTGCGCGCTTCTGCCGAGGCGTGCAGGAGTAGACGGCGCGTGCGAGCTCTGCAGAGGCGTGCCGGAGTAGGCGGCTTCGCGGGGGGCTGCACCGGTGCGCTGGTGCTGACACCGGCCGTCGCGTCAACAGGGCTGGCAGCTTTGCCGGCGCGCCCTCCCGAGACGGATTGCACTGTAGCCATGTTCTCCCCTCATGGGGGGCTGTCTTGTCACCGGACGCGATGGGACGGCCGCCGACCTATCGCCAGCTGGCTAGCGGCCAGCCGGACCCGGCCCGGGGCTGGGCCTAGCCGGCTAGCGCTGAGAAGCCGGTCGGTTCGCCAGCCGACGGGGAGGGGCACGGGCTGCCCCGATGTTTTAAAAAAGGGTCTCCGGGTTCGCTTGCCTACCCGGGGGTCATCCCCCCGACAGTAGTCCCCGAAGTTGTGAAGGCTCGCCGGCTCCAACCGGGAGAGGCTTTGCAGCTTATCCCCCCCGAAGGAGTGCGGTTGCGTGTCGAGGTAGTGCCGGCTCGAGGTCGCCGTTCGCCGGCTTCCGGGAGTCGGGTCGAGGTACTTGATCTTTGCTGAGCCAGAGCGGCTCGGCCGGCTGGTCCCGCCGGTATGGGGGAGCGCGCCAGTCCTCAGACGAAACCTTGCCATGTGCAGCCCAGCGGCCGAAGAGGCCTGCCAGGCCACGCGCGCGACGAGACGTTGCGGTGGGCTGGGTCCCGCTGGACCGCAGTCTCGGCCCACGCGTGGGATTTACTGCGGCCGCACGCGCCTGTTGGAGTTCCCGGGGCAGTTAAGGCGCGTCTTAACGTGCCCGTGTATTGCGGGGGAGTGGGGATCATGGGCGCAATCGATCCCACTCCCCCACGCTCGTGCGCGGTCTTCAAATGGGAGGGGAGGGGGAGAGGCCGAGGCACTCGCTCCTCTGCCCCCGCCCGTCGCTTCGCTTCCGCCTCCCCTTCTTCCTTCTCGCGCACACCGCCGCCGCACGCCGTCGCCCGTGCATCGTTTGCCTGCCAGGCTCGCCACCGTTCCGCGCTGCAACTCGCACGGCCGTCGCCTTCTCGCTCCACTGCTGCTTTCTCTCTTCCTCCTCCGTGCTTCTCCCGCTCTCACCAATGGCGCCGCCGAAGGGCTCGTGGGAGGGGTCGGTGGTCACCGATGACGACATCGAGTATCTTCGCCGCACGAGGCGGCTGCCACCGGCGGCGGAGGTGGAGGCGCGCGCGCCCGGCGAGGAGACGGCGCCGGAACCGCGGAGTGGCGAGGTGGTGGTGTTCTACACCCACTTCCTCCGCGGGCTCGGACTCCCGGCGAGCGTCTTCTTCAGGCGCTTCCTCACCTTCTTCGGCTTCCAGCCGCACCACCTGGGGCCGAACGAGATTCTGCAGCTCGCCGGCTTCGCAACGCTGTGCGAGGGCTACGTCGGCATCCTCCCGTACGTGGAGCTGTGGTGCCGGCTGTGCTACCTCAAGCAGCAAGGAGCGGCGGCCGGCGTCATGGCCGAGTGTGTGGCGGCCGTGGCGGTGACCCGGACGGCGGGCCCTTTCCCGAAGCTGCCGCTCGAGGTGTCCGCTAAAAAGTGGCAGAAATCTTTCTTCTATGTGAAGAACGTGAACCCGGCCAACGACCGGATCAACCTCCCTCCATTCGTCGATGCGCCCCCGGCTGAGAAGCTGAACTGGGGGCACAACCCGAAGAGCCCCTCCGCGGAGATCTTGGGGATCTACAGCCGGATCAAGGAGATAACGGACCGCGAGGGGCTCACCACCGTGGACCTCATCGCTGCCTTCATCGGTCGCCGGGTGCTGCCGCTGCAGAGGCGGCCGCACCGGATCTGCGACATGAGCGGCCGGCGCGACCCCTGTCGGCTATCGACGAAGGAGCTGACGGCAGAGGAGATCGCCGTGCGCGTCAATGACGTCTCTGCTGCCGGGCTCAAGGTGAAGGAGTGGCAGTTCGGCAAGGAGCCGTACAGCCGGGACGACCCGGCGCCAGCGGTAAGTCCCTGGTCCTTATTCTTCGCCGCGTCCGCCCTTCTCATGCGCCCTGACGCCCTGGGATGGCTGCAGCGCTTCCCGAGCCAGCTGGTGAATGACGGCCCAAGTCCCATGGTTCTGCAGCCGGACCGGGTTGAGTCGGACCCGGAGGACGAGGAGGCCGGCAACGCAGGAGCTGAAGGCGGCGAGGAGCATCCGGCGGACGCGGAAGCCGGCTGCTCCGCTCAAGCCGGTAAGCCTCTGATCCCGGATGTTTTGCGTGAGTGGCCGGATGACGACGAAGATGATGAGGACGGGACGGGCGATGCAGCTCCTCAGGGCGCGGAAGCGGGTGACGGGGCCGCCCCCAGGGGGCGACAAAAGAGGGCGTCCGGGGAGCCGGCCGCATGGGAAGCAGCCGGTCGAGGCGCGGCCGGCCGCGAAGCGCCTGGCAGCGGCGCAGACGGGCACCCTGAAGAGGGCCGCCAAGAAGGCGCGCCGGATGGCGCCGCCGGCGAGCCCGACGCGAGCGGTTCCCGTGGCTGTAGGGTAAGTTTCTTTTTTGCAGTTGGAGTCGCCGCTTTCTTTTCTTTTCTTCTTCCTCATCTCTCTCTCGTGCCGATTAGGAGCGCGCTCGAGCTGGCGAAAGCTGCCACGGCAGCGGCGGCCGCGGAGGAGGCCGACCGGCGACGGGGCCGAAGCGGTACGGGGGAGAGCGAGGTGGGGGAGACCCTCGAAGAGGTGCTCGCGGCCCGCCAAGCCGGCTCCGCCTTGGAGGACGCCCAGCGGGACGCCTGGAAGGCCCGAGCCGAGGCCGAGAAGGAGATGGCCAAAGCGTCGGCCAAGGCATGGAGCGCCGCCGTGGCCGAGGTCGTGGCGAGGCGAGCCCGGGTCGCGGAGGAGACCGCGTGGCCGGAGTGGACAGCGTCGTCACCGCCGCCATCGCCGGTCGCGGAGCATCGCTCCAAGACGGTGCACGATCCGGCCCGCCGGGCGGAGGCGGATGCTCGTGCGGCCGCCGAGGAAGCCGCCGGTCGCGGCGAATCCGGGGGCCACGAGCCGGAGGCCAACCCGATGGCCGACCAGGAGGTGCCGCCGGATGTAGACCCGGTCGACGGAGGCGGAGGCGGAGGCGGAGGGGACCACGAGCCGGAGGCCGCGCCGGGCGGAGGAGGAGCGCCGCCGCCAAGGACGGAGACCGCGTCGGAGAGCTCGCGCGCCCTGGTGACGACGGAACCGCGGGCCGCGGGGCATGGCCTCGAATCGAAGCCGGCCGACAGTGGAACCAGCGTCGGGTCCGCCGTTCAGTCGCAGCGGACCTGGGCGGCGAGCTCCAGCGAGGCGACGAGCGGCGCCCCCCGGAGCGAGCTGGACGCGGCGGTGGACTCTCTGCGGCTGCAGATCGCCAACCACCACAGCCAGTGGCAGAGCTTCGCCCAGGCGGAGAGCGGCCGGCTGCGCCAGTTGGAGCAGACCTTCGCGGTGAGTTCTTTTGCTTTTGGTGCCTTCTTGCTTTTTGTTTTCTTTTCGACCGGCTTGGTCGCTTTCCAGTGGGGGCGCGTCAGCGCACCCACTGGGTGTAGCCCCCGAGACCCAGGCCGGCTGCGTAGCTGGCGGGTCGGGCCTTCTCAGGCGTCCGTGTGTTGACTGTCTTCTTTGCTGTCCATCTACGACCAGCGGGTGGCGACGTACAACCGCCTCCTGGGCCGGTACCGCGCGACCAGGGACCAGCTGGCGGCCGAGGGGGAACTTCGCCAGGTCAGAGGTACTATTTCCAACTTCTTTCTTGCGTTCTTCCAGTGGGGGCGCGCCAGCGCTCCCATTGGGTGTAGCCCCCGAGATCCGGGCCGGTTTGCGCAGCAGCCGGGTCGGATCTTCTTTGCTTTCTTGTCCGGCTTCTGACCGGAATCCGGGTCTGGACGCGCAGCCGCTGCAGTTGACCCGGCGGAGATGGAGACGCTCTGGCGCCAACTGGCGGAAACCGGCCAGCTCCGTGACCAGGAGGCCGCGGAGCGCGACCGGCTGCAGGAGGAGGCGGCCCGTGCAGTCCGGGAGAGGGACGAAGCCGCCGTCGCCCATAAGGCCGAGCTGGACCGGCTTGCCGAAGAACGCCGTCAAGCGGCGGCGCAGCAGGAGGAGGTAGCGAAGAAAGCCGCCGAGGAGGTCAGCCGGCTCCAGGCGGACCGCGACCGCAGCGCCAACGCGCTGGCGGCGAGGGAACGGGAGGCGCTGCAAGATGCGCTCTACATCGACGATCTCCTCACGCGTAAGTGCTTTCACTTTCATCTTTTTGCTTCTTTCTGTTTTCCGCCCTTTGGCGTCTTGGTCAATCTGCCCCCCCTTCTCTTCCAGGGTTTTCCCCGAGACCCAAGGGTCGGCCGAAACGGCGGTGGCCGCCCATCGGCAGGAGCAGATTGCGGCGGGGGCCGCTATCGAGGAATACGCCGCCTGGTCGGTGGCGGAGATCTCCATGGCCGCCAAGGCTCGCCTGGAGGCGGTGGAGCACCAGATGAACCGGCTGTTCGAAGCCGGCTTGTCGATGGTGGCCGCGCTGTGGCCGGGTGCGGTGGCGCCGAGCAGCGTGAGCCGGCTGGCGCGCTGGTTGGAGTCCGGCGCGGCGCGACTCAACGCGTGGAGGGCCTCCGCAGCTCGAGCCGGTGCAAACATGGCGCTCGGGGTCGTGCTGTCCTGGTATCCCACCATCCGCCTGGACCAACTGCGCGCTCGGAGGGCTGGTGCGGAGGCGGACTTGGCGGAGCGGGAGACGGCGATCGCCGTGCGGGCTAGTGACATCGCGTCGTTCGCCCCGTACAGCGACTTCGTGCCGGAGCGGGCACCGGACGGCGCGGAGCTTCCCGCCGACGACTTCGGCCTGGAGCTCGAGGACCCGGAAGGCAGCTCGGCCGAGACGATCGCCGACGCGGACGACGACGCTAGCGAGTTGGACGACACCGCCACCACGGAGAACCCGCCGCCGAGCGACGCCGACGAAGCCGCAGCCTAGGGCTTCTATTTTTTCCTGTTTCTTTTGAACTCAGAGCTTTTGTTAGCCGGCAGATCCACCCACTGGGGGGTGTAAGTTTAATGTAATGAACTTATTGGCCGCGGGCCTTGCTGTATATGTGGATGCATGTTTGTTTCTCGTGTGCTCGCGCCTGCCGTGTGGCAGTTTCGCTTTTGTTCTTTTCCCTTAGCCGTTTTCCTGTTTGCTTCCGCCTTCGTCCTTCTCCCCGCCAGCCGGACAGCCGGGAGCCGGTCTGTAGCTGGGACGGGGAGCCGGACTCAGAAGAGAGCGCCTAGTACTTGGGCCTTGGGATTTGAGCGCAAGCGAAACACCCACTGGGCCGGCTGGCTGCAGCCGGCGATGCGGGCTAGAGTGCAGCCGGTCTGTGCGGCAGAGCGTGAAGTGAGAGGAGCCGGGATAGCCGAGCCGGTTGTTCGTAGTTAACCGTTTTTCGCGTGCGGATGCTTGCAGCCTTTGGCTCTTGCCAGCCTTGAACAGCAGGGAGCCGGTCTGTGGCTTATGGCAGAGAGGGCTTCGGCGGTACGCACATTACTGACCAGGTTGAGGAGAACTTGGCGCGGGCTGGCCGGCGAGCCCCCGAGCCGGCCATGCCGACCCGGTGGGGGGGGGGATGCGGGAAAGTGCGCAAGAACTGGGTAGAGATGAAAAGGTAGCCCCCGAGTGTCGTTCGGGGGACCTGCTGCTTTCATTAATTTCAAAAGGGGTAGTGATACATACATACATGGTTCAACTTTAAATGGACGGAGGAGCTCCGCGTTCCAGGGGCGTTCCGTCTCTTCGCCGGAGGCGTCTCTCTTGCGCTTGCTTCGCTTTTGCGCGTCGATGAGGTAGTACGCGTTGTTGCGCAAGGCCTTACTGATGATGAAGGGGCCCTCCCATGGGGAGGACAGCTTGTGCTGGCCGGCTGTTCGCTGGATCAGCCGGAGCACGAGGTCGCCCTCGCGGAAAGCGAGGGGCTTGATCTTCTTAGCGTGGTAGTGGCGCAGGCTCCATTGATAAATGGCCGACCGGCTGAGGGCCAGCAGGCGCGCCTCTTCGAGCAGATCGACACCGTCTTCGCGTGCTGCCGCGGCCTCCACTTCCGTGTACAGGGTGACCCGAGGTGAGTCGAACTCGAGATCCGTGGGAATGATCGCCTCGGCCCCGTAGACGAGGAAGAATGGAGTGAAGCCGGTTGAGCGGTTGGGGGTGGTCCGGATACTCCATAGGACGGCCGGCAGCTCGTCGATCCAGCTGCCGGGAGAACGCACGAGCGGCTCGACGATTCGCGGCTTGATGCCGGCCAAGATGAGGCCGTTTGCGCGCTCCGCCTGGCCGTTGGACTGAGGGTGGGCGACGGAGGCCAGGTCAAGCCGGATGCCGGAGACGGAGCAGTAGCGTGCTAGCGCGCCTTTGGCGGAGTTGGTGCCGTTGTCGGTGATGATGCTGTTGGGGACGCCGTAGCGAACAGCGGTGTCGGTGATGAACTTGACGGCCATGGGGCCTTCGAGTTTCTTGATCGGTCTCCCTTCGACCCACTTGGTGAACTTATCGACGGCCACCAGAAGGTGCGTCATGCCGCCCCGAGCGGTTTTGAAGGGTCCCACCATATCGAGGCCCCAGACGGCAAATGGCCACGCGATGGGGATGGTTTGGAGCGCCGAAGCCGGCTGGTGGCACTGGCCTTGAAGCGTTGGTAGCCCTTGCACTTGAGAACCAGCTCCTCGGCGTCCTTCAGCGCAGTCGGCCAGTAGAATCCGTGGCGGAATGCTTTAGCCACCAGGGACCGGGAGGCGGCGTCGTGCACGCAATCGCCCTGGTGGATATCGAGCAAGATCTCGAGACCCTTGGCCGTCTCGACGCATCGCTGGAAAACGCCGGTTGTGCTGCGCTTGATGAGCTCGCGGTTGATGATGCTGTAGGCGGAAGCCCGGCGTAGCACCTGCCGAGCCTCGATCTCGTTCGCCGGGAGCTCGCCGTTCGTCAGGAACACGAGGATTGGTTGAGCCCAAGACGGCGCCTCCAGCACAATGAGGACGGCCACTTGCGCGGGTTCGGCCGGGTCGGGAGGCGGCGAGCTGGAGCCAGCAGCCCCCGAGCCGGAGCGGGCAGTCCCCGAGCCGGAGCGGGCAGCCCCCGAGCCGGAGCCGACAGCCCCCGGGGCCGGGTGAAGGGCTGTTGGGTCGGCCGGGACGAAGATGGACTCCGAATCCGGAGACGGCTTGATGGACGGCTTGCGCAGGTGCTCGAGGGAGACGCCGGTCGGGATCGCTTGCCGGCTGGAACCAAGCTTGGCTAGAGTATCGGCCGCCTCGTTCTCACTGCGAGGGGCATGGAGGAACTCGCAGCCGTCGAAGTTGCCGGTCATCTGTTGGACCAGGTTGCGATAGCTGGCCATGTTGGAGTCCCTGGCATCCCACTCGCCAGAGACTTGCTGGACCACTAGATCGGAGTCGCGGAAGCAGAGGATGCGTTGGATGCCGATTTCTTGGAAGTACTGCCGGAGCTTCTTGGCTTCGTACTCGGCGACGTTATTGGAGGCGGCGAAGTGGATTTGCAGCGCGTAGCGCAGTCGGTGCCAGCTCCCAAGCCGGATGCCATCTTCGAGCCGTCAAAGTGCATGCGCAAGTGTGTTGCGCCGGGAGCCGATGGCAAGTACTGGGTCTCCGCCCAATCGACGAGGAAGTCGGCCAACGCCTGTGATTTGATGGCGGTGCGAGGCTCGTAGAGGATGGTGTGGCCGGCTAGCTCGATGGCCCATTTGGCGATCCGGCAGGAGGCGTCCCGGCAGCCCATGATCTCGCCGATGGGGGCCGTGCTCACCACGGTGATGGCGTGCTCTTGGAAGTACTTCCGGAGCTTCTTGGCGGCCAGGTAGACGCCGTAGCACATCTTCTGATAGTGGGGGTAGTTTTGCTTGGAGGTGGAGAGGACCTCGCTGAGGTAGTACACAGGGCGCTGAACCGGCTGTGCCTTGCCTTCCTCGGGGCGCTCGACCACCAAGACCACACTGACCACGCGGGTGGTCGCCGCGATGTACATCAGGAGCGGCTCCTTCTCGGCCGGCGCGGCCAAGACGGGCGTGGTGGAGAGCATCCCCTTGAGGTCGCGGAAAGCTTCGTCCGCCTGGTCGGACCACTCGAACGGCATCGTCTTCTTCATCAGCTGATATAGGGGCAGGCCCTCTCCCCCAGCCGGCTGACGAACCGGCTGAGAGAGGCCAAGCAGCCGGTGAACTTCTGGACATCGCGCAGCCGGGCCGGCTTGCGCATGCGGTCGATGGCCTTGATATTCTCCGGGTTGGCCTCGATGCCGCGCTCTGAGAAAAAGAAACCGAGGAGTTGGCCGGCTGGCACGCCGAAGACGCATTTCTCCGGATTGAGCTTGATCTGGTACTGGCGCAGGTTTGCAAACGTCTCCCTGAGATCCTCAAGGAGGGTGAGGTGCTGCTTGGTCTTCACCACGATGTCGTCGACGTAGACGTGCACATTCCGGCCGATTTGCGGCAGGAGGCATTTCTGCATGCAGCGCTGAAAGGTGGCGCCCGCGTTCTTCAAGCCGAACGACATGGTGATGTAGCAATATGCCCCAAAGGGGGTGATGAAGGATGTCTTGAGGGCATCCGCCGGGTCCAGCTTGATCTGGTGGTAGCCGGAGTAAGCGTCCAGGAAGGACAGGAGCTCGCAGCCGGCTGTGGAGTCGATGACTTGGTCAATCCGGGGGACGGAAAACGGGTCCTTGGGGCAGGCCTTGTTCAGGCTGGTGTAGTCGATACACATGCGCCAAGTGCCGTTCTTCTTCAGGACGAGGACCGGGTTGGCCAGCCACTCGGGGTGGAATACCTCCATGATGAACCCGGCTCTGAGCAACCGGGCGATCTCTTCACCAATGGTTCTTCGCTTCTCCTCGGAGAAGCGGCGTAGTGGCTGCCGGACCGGTTTGGCATCCGGCCGGACGTGGGGTTTGTGCTCGGCGTACTTCCTCGGAACATCCGGCATGTCCTTGGGGGACCATGAGAAGATATCCCGATTCTCACGGAGGAAGTCGACGAGCTCGCCTTCCTATTTGCTGTCAAGGCCGGAGCCCACGACGACGTATTCGCTGGAGTCGGGATTGGGTGGGTCGAGTGAAACCTTCCTTGTGCCCTTGGCCGGCTTGAAGGACCCCTCATCGGCCGGCTGCTTGAGCTGAGCCGGCATGACCGGCTGCTCGCCAGCCAGCGCGACAAGGCGGTCGAGCTGGCGCCTCTCCTCGGCGATGACCAGCGACTCGGCCAGCTTGGAACCGGCTTTGGCGCACTCCAGGGACTTCTTGTAGTCGCCGGTGATGGTGATGATGCCCTTGGGACCCGGCAGCTTCATCTTGAGGTAGGCGTAGTGCGGAACCGCCATGAACTTGGCCATGGCGGGCCGGCCCAAAAGCGCGTGGTAGGGGCTGGCGAGGTTGACCACCTCGAACTAGATCGGCTCGCGGTGGAAGTGGGCGCTGGTGCCGAACAGCACGTCCAGCCGCACCCGACCGATGGGAGAGCACGAAGCGCCGGGAACGATGCCGTGGAACACCGTCTGGGTGGGCTGTAGCTGGCCCTCCTCGATGCCGAGCTTGACCATGGTGTCGCGGTAGAGGATGTTGATGCTGCTGCCGCCGTCGATCAGCACCCGCGAAAAGTGGCAGGTGCGCCTCTCAGCGACGAAGGTGGGGTCGAGGACGAGCGCGTAGCCACCCGGCGTGGGCATCACGGTCGGGTGATCCTCCTGGGTCCAGCTGACAGGACAGTCGGACCAGTGCATGTACTGGGGGACCGGGGGGACGACGGCGTTCACCTCGTGCCGGTACTTGCGCTTGCTGTGCTTGTCGTCGCCTTCGCTGGTGAAGACGACGTAGGCCGCGTCTTGCTATAGATAGGGGTCATTGGCGAGGGCGCCGGCTGCTGGAGGCGGCGGGGGAGGCGGAAGCGGCGGTTGCTGTGGGCTGGCTCCGGGTGGTGGGGGTGGAAGGTTGCCCTTCAACAGACGTTGGGTGAAGCTGCACTGCCGGAGCATGTGTGTCGACGGTTTCGCGCCGCTGTGGTTCTTGCAGGGGGCGTCGAGCATCTGCTCGAAAGACAGCTTGGGCTGCTTGCTCAGCCTGCTGCTCCCCTTCCACCGCGGCTACTTGCTGGCTGCTGTAGCGAGGAGCCGGCTGCTCGGCCTTCCGCTTGTTGTTGTGGTTGTCTTGCCGGCGCTGGCTGGTTTCGCCCGCCGGCTTCGGGGTGGCCGGCTGGACCGAGACCGGCTTGCCATCCGCGTCGATCGTAATCTTTACGCGCATCGCGGAGTCGGCCGTGGCGTACTTGTCCGCCACCGCCATGAGCTCCGCCAGGGTGACCGGCTCGTCGCACATCAGGCGGTGCTTGAGCAGGGTACTGGATGGCTTGCACCTCGTGGACGCCTTCGCAGGAGTTGCGCAGCTCGGTCCACCGCATGAGGAAGTCGCGGAGGGGCTCGCCTGGGATCTGAACGCACATGGAGAGCTGGCGAGGCCGACCAGGACGCTTGTACGTGCTGGTGAAGTTGCGCACGAATGCATCTTCGAAGTCTAGCCAGGAACTGACGCTGCCGGCCCTCAGGCTGTTAAGCGACGTCCGAGCCGAGCCGAGCAGCATGAGGGGAACGTAGCGAACCGCTACGCGCCGGTTGCCGCCGGAGATGCTGACAGTCGTGGTGTATCGGTTAGCCAGTCCTCTGGCTTGGAGACGCCGCTGTACTTGGGGGAGTCGCGGGGCAGCGAGAACCCTTTGGGGAAGGGCTCCTCGCGAATGCGGGGGCCAAAGCACGCCGGGCCGACAGAGCTCTCCTCCTCGAGAAGCGTGGACCGCACCAGCCGGTCGATGCGGTGGCGGGCGTCGGATTCATCGTAGGGCTCGCGGGGGCCCAGCCGGCTTGCGACGGGGCCGCATGGCACCGCGTCGGTAGAAGCCGGCCGGGGTTGTCGAGGCGGCGGGAGAGGAGGTTCCGGCCGCTGGGTACGGCCGTCACCGGCAGTCTTGTTGGCAACAACGTCACCAGTGGCCGCGACGCGGTTGTGCCGGCTCCGGCTTGCCCGGTGCCGGCCAGAGCCGCGACTCGTCGAGCTAGCAGGGGAAGACGCCTGTTGCGTGTCCCGAAGAGCCCTCTCCGGGTTTCTGGTTTTGCCTGAGGTGGAGGCGGATGGCTGGGCCGGGTCAAAATGCCGCTGCTGCTCGTTCGCCGCGGTCATGAGGTCGTGGATGCGCTGCGGTTGCTGCAGCAGCTCCTCGCCCTCCAAGAACTCGAGATCCGCCATGGCCGCCTGCGCCGCGCGCATGTTCTTGACGGGGGTGTCGTAGACGGGCTGGCCTGCGCCTAGCGCGCGGCCGATTGCGCCCCCACGGATTCGCACCTCCGCAACCCGGCTGGGCTCAGCAGCGGCCGTTGTGAAGCCGTGGGCGCTGTCGTACTCTCGCTGCTCGGACTCCAGCCGGCGCCGCGTTGCCGCGAGCTCCGTGGCCTTGAACAGCAAATGCTCACGGTCCTCGTTGAGCTGAGCCGCCGCTGCCGCCGTGTCGGCGTCGGGCGTGATGGGGACCCGTAGGCTCCAGATCGTCTCGTGGAGCGGGTTGGCACGGCGTGGCGGGGTCGCAGCGGCGGCAGCGGCGGCCGCGGCAGCCTTCTGCTTGGCGCGCTGGGAGCCGGAACTGGTGCCGACGGTCAGCACCTCCGCGCGAACGCAGAGGTTCGCGCCGTCGCTGGAGGCGGCGCAGCCAACGGGGACGGGCGAATCGATGAAGCTGTGTACCTTGCCGGGAAACACATCGGGGACGAGCGCGACGAAGACGCGCAGCGTGCCAAAGGGGACGACGAGGCAGCCTGCGGGGCAGGCGGCGCTTGCGTCCGATACGGCGCCGCAGCCGGCCGGGTTGGCCGCGCGAGGCGCGCGTACCAAACCGTGCACGATGAGCTCGCCGGAGCTGGTGAAGGGCCACGTCCGGAACTTGACTCCGGTCGACGCCGCGAGCGGCCCCACGGTGGGCGCCAACTGTCGTGGTGAAATCACGGCAGATGCCATGAGATGGCTAAAAGTGGGGGTTTGCGTGAGGACGCAGGTGCATTCCGGAAGCGAGGTTAGCACGCACATGCGAGAGACACAAGGCGTACCCAGGTTCGGGGCCCTCCGGAGAGGTAACACCCCTAGTCCTGCCGAGTGGGTTGATAGGCTCAGAGGCCACAATGGTTACAATGGTGCTCCTGGAGCTGTTTGAGTGGAGGAGGCAGAAGGAGCTAGGTCTTCGTTTAGCCTCTCCTATGTGTGTGTATGTGTCGGGGAAGAAGGAGTGAACCAAGTAGCCAACTAGAATGCGAACTGAGTGAACTAAATCGAACCAGACTCCTCCTTCTTGCCTGCATGGAGGCCTCCTGGGGGGTCTCATAGCTCGACCCCCCAGGGTTACATGGGTAAACTACGCGTGCCGGGTCCCGGGCGTCGGCGTCTGGAGCCGGCCGCGGGCCCGCCGGCTGCTGGAACCCGCCGGCTGCGGCGCCCGAGGGCTGCGCGACACTGTGGACCGTCGCTTCGAGCGTCACGGAGTGGACGGGGTGTGCGCGCTTCTGCAGAGGCGTATAGGAGTGGTCGGCACGTGCGCGCTTCTGCCGAGGCGTGCAGGAGTGGACGGCGCGTGCGAGCTCTGCAGAGGCGTGCCAGAGTAGGCGGCTTCGCGGGGGGCTGCACCGGTGCGCTGGTGCTGACACCGGCCGTCGCGTCAACAGGGCTGGCTGCTTTGCCGGTGCGCCCTCGCGAGACGGATTGCACTGTAGCCATGTTCTCCCCTCGTGGGGGGCTGTCTTGTCACCAGACGCGATGGGACGGCCGCCGACCTATCGCCAGCCGGCTAGCGGCCAGCCGGACCCGGCCCGGGGCCGGGCCTAGCCGGCTAGCGCTGAGAAGCCGGTCGGTTCGCCAGCCGACGGGGAGGGGCACGGGCTGCCCCAATGTTTTTAAAAAGGGGCTCCGGGTTCGCATGCCTACCAGGGGGTCATCCCCCCGACATCAAAAATATGAGTGGGAAAGGGTGGCTACAGGGCGGCAATTCAAAGGGGGAGAGGCGCACGGGCTTATCCTGACTAAAGGCGGTCTTCGGCTGCTAAAGTTGCTATCCTGACGCGCTGGTGGGCTCGGCAATGACCTCCATCCTGGTGCGCTGAGCTGTCCTGGTCTTCTTTCACCAAAGCGGAAGGCATTGGGACTTGCTTTGTAGGGGGGCAGACGCCGCAACTCCCTTGCACCAAAGAGGAAACTGGTCTTGGTCGCGTCATGCCATCCTTATCCTGACAGTAGGATGTCACCCACGTGATGGGCACATGCCGCGCGACTTGCGCCGCGCAGCCTCCTTCGTGGGGTGGCCCTCACGAGGCAGCCCCTCACGAGGCCACTTGCCACTTGTTGATTGCAGCGTTCTGCCTGGCGATGAAGGGGCCTCGTGAGGCTGGCTCCTTCCGAGGTGACTTGTTAAGGAGAGCCTAAGGAAGAGACGTCCTTCGTGGGCCGCCCCAAGAGTTGCCTCCTGGGCCGCAGGCAGACGGGCCGTGGTACCCTGGTTCCCACTGGGCCGACAAAGGAAGTTTAATGATAAACCCTAATTATTTTATAAAAGAAAATAGTAGAATAATTGATGGGTTATTTAAATTTAATAATTAAAATCATAATGACCTAGGAGAAATAAATTTCAAATTGAAAGTCAAACTTAGGTCAAATAATTTCAAATAGTACAAGTGACATTTCAAATTCAAACCAAGTTGCACTAACTAGTTAGGTTAAATCATTTAGGGCTCATAAATATTAAACTAAGATATCAAGTTGGACCTATTAGGATTTTGAACCTATTTAGCTAACCCTAATTGAATATTGTAATGAAGTCAAACATCAACCAAATCCTGAACACAAATTGGAAAGACCAAGTTGAATCAAATTCAAGCCAAGCAATCCAACACTTGTGTTGTGTGAATTGTGCATTTGCATTCCTGCAAGTTTTCCCTTTGCATGAATTGAGTGCTTATGATTGCTATGTGTTATTTTTCTGTCAACGTTAGATTACCCCTGTGACCGTGAGGAGTGCACCAGTGTCGACAACAACCAAGGCAAGTTCCACTTTGATCATATTACCCAGTATTTTATTTGCATTGTGAGTTTAGGATGCTAAATTCTGTACAATCTAGTAGTTGATAACTTACGTCCAAACTTACCCTGACCTTGTAACTATCGAGTAGATGCTTAGCTGCTATGACGTGGATTGGGAAACATCAATTATTATTCCACCATACAACCTCATGGTTGACTACTTAACTACAACATAATTAATGAATCGATCTGGGTGGACTGGCTTTGATTGGGTCATCGGAGTGTAGTCTTTGGTGGGGAGTGCCACCCAGGTATCAAAGGGATTATATGAGTTCAAAGTTGAGTTGCTTCCGCGTGTAACCATGATGCATTATGGGCTATGTCTGGACCAAGTAGGTTGTGGGAACCCTCCTGGGTAGACCAGCAGATGTAGGTGTGTAGGTTGGACTGGGTCTACCATCTTCTTTTAAACTCATCTGAGAATTGTCAGCTTGATCTCATCACCTCTTCTTTTAAAATCAATGGGTTGAACCAACAGGGAGTTTGGAGCTGATTTCAGAGGACTGGAGGACCCAGGGTCTCTTGAGAAAAGCTTGGGGCAACCGTGCGATGCATCAGCCCACATACTCAAATTGCATTTATGGGTGATCGCGTGATACGATCTGCCCAGGACTACTGTGTGATGCGGTATGTCCAGCTATTAGAGTAGTCCACTACTAAAATATTAGGGCAAAACTATTTTTTGCAAAGAGCCTTGAACCCCACCAACCAAAGTGCATGTAGGTGAACAGGATTCCAAATGAACTGTGGACTTGCCAATACATTCCAAGTATTGACCCTAGTGGCTACAACGTATCATGTTGCAGGTGATTACCATGAGGAGTGACTTACGTAGGGTTTCGTCCCTCCACTCGACCTGCTTCCCCGTGGTGTTGATGGAGCTTATCAAGACGTCTACCTTAGATTTGGTTTCATTTTTGCTTGTTATGAACTCTATTTGCTTATTGTAAGACTCTGTATTTGACTAACCTATAGCTAGAGTCTGTAAGACTATTTGCTTTCTGGATCATGCGATGTAATAAAGGGCGCATTTGTGTATGATACAACATTGTTACCGTGTATGCCGACGATTTGATCCAGGGGTTGGCATAGAAATACACGGAGAGCGTATGCCTAAAAAGGTGGGTCATGACAGAAGGTACCAGAGCAATGTGTTGGCTATAGGACGTAACCCTAGGATTGGACGAGACCATAGGAACAAAATTATTTTGCTGACCTTATATTTCTCTTCACTTCATTTGTGACCCTCTCCTTTTTCAAACTGTAGATGACAGACTTCACCAAGTTCACCTATGCTGAGGAAGAGACCACTACCATGTTCATCGACCAGTTCATTAAGCTGACTGAAGAGCTGAACCTGCCGCCCCTGGAGTTGATGGGAAAAAAGCTACCTGCCATAGTTCCCGAGGCCTGACAACATTCACTGGTACCATTACGTGCTATACAAACGGTTTTTAACACCTTTCCGTGACAAAGTTTTAAACCATCGACTTGCCTGTGTGTTCGATAGGGGGGGGGGTCCATCCCACACGACCCAAAAAATGTCTGCGATAGGGCGACCGCTGCTGACGGTTTCCTAAAGTAATCATATGCGATAGGGCGAGCCGCTGCTAACGGTTTCCTAAAGTAATCGTACGTGAAGTCGCGGACTATCCCACATGCTAGACACCAACGTTACGTTTGTGATCTGTGAGACATCTGAAACAATTACGCATATATACTCGTGTGCAAAAAGTGGATATCACAAACATTTATTTCTACTGGTCTGTTTGCGATAGGTACATTATCACGCACAGTTAAAAACTGTAAACTGTGTGCAGTGCCTCTATGTCGGAGTCTAGGATCTGCGTCCAAGAAACTTCTCCAAGAACTTAGGATTTGAACTCTGGGGGACTTTGCTTGGCAGCCTACGACACGACGGCAACTACGGCGGGGACGCGACGGACTCGCTGGCTGTCACCGGACACGAAGGGGACACGCGAGCTACCCAAGTTCGGGCCACCGTGTGGTGTAATACCCTACTCCTGCCTGTGTTGGATTGCTCTGT
Source organism: Elymus sibiricus (assembly GCA_039707655.1). Lineage (NCBI taxonomy): Eukaryota > Viridiplantae > Streptophyta > Magnoliopsida > Poales > Poaceae > Elymus > Elymus sibiricus. The sequence goes on from CM077664.1 coordinate 211,122,874, forward strand.
GGTGGAGAGCTTGTGGCCCCAAGTACACGAGGTGTGGGGGAGAATGAAAACGATCCCCTTACATGGAAGCGGCCCTGCCCCTTTTGTAGTGACTTGGTCCTCTTCCCCGAAAATATGAGCGGGAAAGGGTAGCCACAGGGCGGCAATTCAAAGGGGGACAAGGGCGCAGGCTTATCCTGACTAAAGGCGGTCTCCGCCTGCCAAAGTAGCTCCTTGTGACGCGCTAGTGGGCTTGGCGATGACCTCCGTCCTGGCGGGCTGATCCGTCCTGATCTTCTATCACCAAAGAGGAAAGCCTTTGGGACTTGCTTTGGGGGAGGCAGACGCCGCTGCTCCCTTATCACCAGAATGGAAGCTGGGCCTGGTCGCGCCCCGCTGTCCTTATCCTGACAGCGGGACGTCACCCATGTGCTGGGCACGGAGCCCCGCGGCTGACGCCGTACGACTTGCTTGGTGAGAAGGCCTCGCGAGGGGAGCCTCGCAAGGGAACCTGGTGCTTGGCGGCCTCGGCAGGGCCAGGCCTGGTGGGGAGGGGCCTCGTGAGGCTCGCCCCTCGCGAGGCGGCTTCCTTCGGAGCGGCCGCGGCAGGGCCACTCTTATGGGCCAGCCACCGACCGTGGTCCTCTGGGCCAGAGGCAAACGGGCCATGGTACCCTGGTTCCCACTGGGCCGACAGTAGCCCCCGGGCCCGCGGCGTGCATGTTCCGCCCGTTAGGGACGAAATGCCGCGGGGCCCACTGAGCTGCCGGGCCCAGAGGCGACGCGTGGTGGCTTTCACGGGGAGGGTCGCCCCCACTCCCCACGACGCCTCGGTAAATGCCGTCTTGGCGATAAAGCCTGCCCGCGTGGGGTGCAGGCGCGTCATTGCTCCTCGTCTCCATCTTGCCCTTTCGTCCCACGCGAGCAGCTCCCCTGTTACTCCTCCTCCAACTCCCAATCTCTCCTCCGCCATGGCCCCAGGCAAGAAACCCGCGGCCGCTGAGGCCTCCTCCAGCAAGAGCTCCCCGGCGGCGGAGCTTGGTCCGGCCTTGTGCCGGCCACCATCAACGCGAACGGGCTGGCCATGGCCCGCCCCCTGTTGGCCTCGGCGCACTTCGAGGGAGGCGCCACCGAGATCTGGCCGGGCTCGGTCTCACGGCGCGACCTCGGCCCCACGGTAATCCCCGTCTTCTTCCACTCGCTCTTCGCCGGGCTGGTGCTGCCCTTCTCCGACTTCCTCTATGCCATCCTCGAGCATTATGAGATTTGCCTTCTCCACCTTCATCCCAACTCCATCCTCGTCCTTGCTCTCTTCGCGTACCTCTGCGAGGCCTTCCTGGGAGTGATGCCGTCCATGGCGCTCTTCCGGACCTTCTACAGTTTGTGGGTTTTTTCTTCTGGGAACCACCGCTCCGGAGGGGCCTCCGTCCATATCGACGACGAGATGGGCAAGGTCTTCATCGACATGAAGATCTTGAAGAAGGTGGAGAACTTCAGGTCACGCTGGGTCTATGTTGATGCCCAGCGGACCAGTCCTCTCCTGGCGATCCCTACCGAGCCGGCTAAGAAGATCCCCCGCTGGGAGCACAAGAAGCTTGGCGGCGCTGCCCCGAGGCCGATCCTGGCGAGGCTGGAGGAGCTGCACGCGGCCGGGCTCACGGCGGGCATGATTGCTAAGGAATTTCTCCGCTGCCGCATTGTGCCCCTACAGAAGCGCTCGCACCTGGTGTGGGACATCGCCGGAGCCGAAGACCGGATCAGATTGGCACGGGAGTCCCTCTCGGCCGAATCCGTGGCCGACGCTTGGGAAGGTTTATTTCCAGGGGAGGCAGAGGATGTGCCTTACGATGTGCGCCCGGTGCACTGCTGGTCCAATAAGGTTGAGCTGGTCACGGCGATGCCCCAGTTCGACCAGTGGGGGCCGATTCAGACGGACCTCGAGGAGCCTGAGGAGCTTCTTGAGGATTCTTCGGAGACAGGGTCTTTCTCCGGCGACCACGAGGCCTCCGACTCCAGGCAGGGGAGCAGCAAGGAGTTGTCTCCGCCACTCCCTCCGTCTCCGCCGGCACGTCGTCGGCTTCGACTGGGCGAGGACGAGGGCGACGACGGGGGCGCGTTTCGCATTGTGCCGGCCAGGCCCGTACCGGAGAGGGAGGGAGGAGGCGATGCCGCAGAGAGCGACGAGCCCCTCGAGGAGCGGGAGGAGGGGACCATCGTGGCTACCGACCCCGATGAGAATCGCGCCGCGCCCTCGGGCGGCCGCCCAGGCGCCCTGCGCGATGGGGGCAGCAGCAGCGGCGCCATCAGGGAGCGGAAGAGGAGGCGCTTTTACCCCAAGGACGAGTAAGTTCCTCCGCCCCTCCCTATCAATCCCTGCTTCCTGACTGCTGTAGTCTTGATGAGCTATCGCCTGCGCAGGAGCTCCAAGCCGGCCGCCGAGGAGGAGAAGACCAAGAAGAGGAAGGCCGAGGTTGAAGGGCCCTCCCCTCCTTTGAACACCGCCTCACCTGCCGCGCCGTCGCCCCCGGCGGCGAGACCGGGGAGTGGCGAGGAGACCACGCAGGCGCCTCCTCAGGCGGCCCCCGTCACCGGTGCCGAGATGGCGAGGAAGGAGGGCGAAGCAGCGGCCCCTCCCCAGCGCACCATGCCTGCCACGGCGGAGGCCACCGCAACCCCCACGGGAGCCACCTTCGGGCCCGAGCGCGGGGTGACGCCGCCGGCGCTGGAAGTGGCCATCCCGAGCCCCCCACGCCAGACGGCGAGCGCAACCCCTGCCGGGGGGGATGGCGTGGGGCAGCCGGAGAGGCTTGAGGTTGTGCCCTCCTGCCTGCCGACGCCAGCAGGCGATGAGGAGGCCCGGGCGAGCCCCGCCTTGGTGCTGCAGGAGAGCGGCACCGCGCCCTGGAGCGGGGCCTTCAACGGCATCAAGGCGGCTCTGGAGGCCCTCGAAGGCGAGCTCGGGAAGGAGGCGGAGCTCTGCGCGGAGGAGCGGCGGAGGCTGGCGGAGGGGTGGAGCCAGCTTCGTGAGGCGGCGATGCTCGACCGCCGGCGGGACGAGGAGGCGCAGGCACAACGTGAGCAGCTCACCAAAGAGGCCCAGGCGTCCCTCGCGAAGGCCCTCGAAGATGCCCAGGAGGCCAAGCGTCAGCGGGAAGAGGCAGACGCTTATGAGAAGATGCTCCAGGAGCAAGCTGCCTCGCGCGAGTGCCGGCTTAAGGCGCGGGAGGAGGCCGCGGAGGCCCTCGAGGGCCGGCTCGCGTCCCGCGAAGCTGAGCTCCCGAAGCGCGAGGAGGAGATCCTTAGGTCCCAGGAGCCGGTCGCTACCCGTGAGGCGAACGCCAAGACCCGGGAAGGCGAGCTTGCGGCATCTGCGTCCGCGCAGGAGGAAGAACGGGAGCGCCTGCTGGCGAAGGAGCGCGAGCTGGCGGCTGCCCAGGCCACACTCGACGAGCAGAGGAGCCTCGCGGCCAAGCGGGACGAGCTCCAAGCCGAGGTTGACGACCTCAAGAAGCAGCTGCTGGACACGGATGCCACCGTCGAGGAAGCATGCCACGACCTACTGACCCAGGCGACGACGCGACTCTTCAGCAACCTCCTCCGCCTCGACGATCGCTTCGACTTCTGGCGGGTGGTGACCCCTGTCCCGGCGGAGCTCCGCGAACCCCTCGAGAAGGCTGTGAGGGAGCGCGTAGCCGGCTTCGTCGGGTTGTACGCCTTCGAGCCTGAAGTTAGCGGCGGCGGCGGCGAGCCCCCTCGCGACGGCGGTGGGAGCGGCGACGGCGGCGCCTCACGCGCCTGAATTCTCCTTGACCTGTTGCTGTAATAGGATAGACGTGGCCCCGCGGGGGCGTGAAAACATTTTCATGGTACTTTTGCTGTATGCACTTAATGATTCGTGTGTTTTCGCTTTCCTCCCAAGGCTTTTATTCCCTTTTCACATTGCCTTCGTTCCCTGCGTCGCTGGGACCCAGCCCCCGAGGCAAGCTACAGTCGTCGCTGGTATGCCCGGAGCGTGCGCTCGGCAAAGCCAGAGGGTGTAGGGCTCTTAGGGCTGGTAGGAGCCCCTGAGGCGCGATGCTCAGGGTCCCCCACTTGACGCGCAGGCGGCTCGTGCCAAGAAAATCAGGATGCCACAAGAGAGAAGCGAGAGGGAAGAAGGCCCAAGGGGTGCTTTAGACTTAGCTCCTTCGAGGCGTGCGGCTTGGGGCGAGCCCTTCGCAGAGCGTGGCTCATGAGGCGCAGTCCCTCGTGAGGCCCTCCATCCGTAGGACCCGCTCGCGGCACCTCCCGAGGTCACCTGTGGGTGTTACGCGAGGAGACAAGAGCACCAAGGACCTGGTGAGGTGACATGCACGAGAGCAGGCCCGCGAGCCAGAGCTCAGTCGCTTGGGTTTTTCAGTGCTGCTAGGACTGACCCGAGCACAGACACCGTGCCCAGCCCCCGCTCGCGTGACAGGCACGGGCGAGACCATGAGCGCACGCCCTGCAGCAGCAAGCACACAGGGTTTTGAAGGAAATAAGCTTTACTGATGCATGAAGCAAGTTCATTACATAACAGAAAGATACATGCTGCCGTGTTCGACATGGGTCAGCTTGATTATGTGACGGCCGAGGGCCCCTCAAGTAAGCCACCAGCGCGGAGCATGGGGCATCTGCCAGCGCTGAGCATGGGGCTTCCACGAGAGTGGGAAGGAGCTCTCACGTGCCGAAGGCAGCGTGGGTAAAGAGAGCCCCGGAGCGTGTACAGCTCCATGTCGCTCGTATCCATGGAGCATGGATAGAACTTACGGTGATGGCGGGCGTTCCATGTGTTTGGTACCGGAACACCCGCCTCCGTCATGAGTGGGGCCGCGGTGGGCCGGTGGGCGAGTGTTAACCACCTCTGTAGTCCTTGCGATGTGGGGCTCCAGGCTCATGCGCATCAGCCTCGCGAAGGTGGCTGCGGCACCCTCGAGGCCGAACGGCATGCGCGTGAGCCAGGGCGAGCCTGCGGCGATGCGCGGAGGAGGGAAGGGGTCTGCGGGGCAAGCCTGGTTGAGGGCGATGAAGTCGACGCACGTGCGCATGCTATCATGTGGCCTGGCGACGGGGGTGAGGCTGGCGATCCTCCAGGGGTGGGGGGCTTCACGGGCGATTCCAGCATCCTGGGGCTTGTTGACCTCTTGGGTGACGACTTCCTGCTTCTTGGGCGCTTGATGAAATTCCTCATGCTTGACGGGCCGCGCGCTCCGGCACGCGGCTGAGTGGTGCTCAATCACCTCCCTCGGCAGGCTGGGCGCACCTGATGCTGTCCAAGCCAACGCATCAGGGCATGCCCGGAAGGAGGTGACGAGCGCACCTTCCTATTTGGGGGAGGGCCCGCCGCCAGCGGCGAGGGAGGGGCCTGCTTCGCCCCCATCCAGCGACGCCTTCTTGGACTCGACCCGCTCCTGAGGGAGCAGGGGTTTCTTCTTCACGGGCGCCTCCTCGGTAGGCCCAGGTGCATCCTCATCGACCGGGTACATGACGGAGGCAGTTTTGTAGGCGTGCTCGAGGGTTTGCAGTGCATCCTTCTCGTCGCAGCGGATGGTGAGGGTGCCGCGGCATCCGGGCATTTTGACGAGGCCGTAGGCGTGGTGGGTCGCGGCCATGAACTTGGTGAGCACCGGGTAGCCCAAGATGGCGTTGTAAGGTAGGCAGATGTGAGCCACATCGAAGACGATGAACTCCATATGGTAGTTCTTGCGGGTGCCGAAGGTGACGGGAAGGCGCACCTGCCCCAGGGGGGCGTGGAGCCGTCGGTGACGCCCGAGAAGGGCCTGGTGGGCATCAGGCGCTCGTAGGGCATTTGGAGCGTCTCGAAGGTCTCGATGGAGATCACGTTGAGGTTGGCGCCTCCGTCGATGAGGGTCTTGGTGATGGCGACGTTGCTGATGGTGGGGGTGCACAGCAGGGGGACGGCGCCCACGCCGTTTGTGGACTTGGGGTGGTCGCTGGTGTCGAAGGCGATGGGGAACTCGGACCACTTGAGACGGCCGGTGGAATCGAGCGACGGGAGGGCCGCGTTCACCTCCCGAGAGAACTGCTTGAAGTGGCGGTTGGATGGAGGGGCCTGGGCCCCGCCGAGGATGCAGGCCACCCTGCGGGGCTCCTGGTAGCCCCCAGCGTTCTCAGCGGGAGGGGAGTCGTTGGCGCGTATTGGGGCGGCATTGGCCGGAGGGTCAGCCTGCCGCGGCTGGTTCTGCCAGCCCTGACGGTTGCTGTCGCCAGCGCCATTGTTGTGGTTGTCGCCCGAGCGGCCACCTCCGCTGCCGCCACCATGGCCCTTGCCGCACTCCTTGCGGCGTTCGGTGCAGCCCTCGCGAAGCAGCTTGAGCTCGTGGCAGTCTTCTGTGTTGTGGGAGTTCATGTTGTGGTAGGCGCAAAAAGGGCAAGCGTCCTTCTTTGCCTCGCCGTGGTCGCCGCCGCGCTTGCAGTCTGGCTCCGCCGCGAGCACGGCTGGGCCCTTGCTCTTGGTGTCCTTCACCTTGGGCTTCGCCACGTCAGGCTCAGCGTCAGCGTCGTTGTGGAGGAAGAGGCGTCCCTCTTCAGCCTTGGCGCAGCGGTCGGCGAGGACGAACAGCTCTGCCGCGGAGTCTAGCTCGTCTCTGACCGAGAGTTTCTCGCGCATCTTCATGTCCGTGACACCACTGGTGAAGGCGGAGACGATCGCAGCGTCGGAGGCCTTCGGGATCTTGTGGCGCACCTGGCTGAAGCGCTGGATGAACTTACAAAGGCGCTCGCCAGGGCGCTGACCCACGTTCCGCAGGTCATTGATCATGAGTCCGCGGTCGCTCGTGCCCTTGAAGTTGGTGATGAACTGCTTGCATAGGTCCTCCCATGAAGAGATGGACGCCTCGGGGAGGTTCATGAGCCACGAGCGCGTAGTGTCCTTGAGGGCCATGGGGAACCAGTTCGCCATGACCCGATCGTCCCCCCTCGCGGCCTGGATGCTGATGGTGTAGAACAGGAGGAACTCCGTGGGGTTGGCGCTGCTGTCGTAGCGCTGAGGGAGCTCTGGCTTGAACTTGTCGGGCCACACCACGCGGCGCACCTCGGGGGTGAGGGCTAGGTAGCCCCCGTTGGTGACGGCTTCACCGTTGAGGGCTGCGTGGTTCTGGCGCCCAGCCATGGCGACGTCGTGGAGGACGCGGTCCTGGCGGTCGCGCGCCCTCTCGAGGCCCACATGCGCGTCCTGGGGCGCGCAGTTGATGATCTGGCAGCCGTCGCCGTCGCCACCTGGCGCGAGCGAGCCGCGAGACGGCTCTGGGGCGCACGCGGCGGGGCGGCGCTCGGCCACGTCGCGGTCCGGAGGAGGAGGACGAGGAGGAGGAGGAGCGCCACGCCTGGCCTGGTCGGCGCAGGACGGCGGAGCAGGCGGGGAGCGGGAGGGCGCCTGGCCATCGCGCGTGGCGTCGATGAGCTCAGTGATGCACCCCAGCCAGGTGTCGTAGGCGTCCTCAGTGAGGCGGTAGCACAGCAGCTCCTGCGCCATGAGCAGCGCGGCGCGCGGAGCGGGTGGATCGCGATGCGCGACCGAGGAGGAGGCAGCGGAGGGGTCATGCGCCTGCTCGTTAACCGACGGGTGGGCAGAGGAGGCCACCTGCTCCCCAACGGGCTCGGTGGCGGCTCGAGGGCGCCGGCCAGGGGCACCGCGAGCGGCGGGCGCCGCGGGGACCCTAACGGCGGTGCGGCGCGTTCCCGGCGAGCGGCGGCGGCGTCCATGTCAATGCTGTTGTCGAGGTCGAAGGCGCGAAGACGGCAAGTCCCCCTACCTGGCGCGCCAAATGTCGGAGTCTAGGATCTGCGTCCAAGAATCTTCTCCAAGAACTTAGGATTCGAACTCTGGGGGACTTTGCTTGGCAGCCTACGACACGACGACAACTACAGTGGGGACGCGACGGACTAGCTGGCTCTCACCGGACAAGAAGGGGACACGTGAGCTACCCAGGTTCGGGCCACCGTGCAGTGTAATACCCTACTCCTGCCTGTGTTGGATTGCTTTGTGGTGGAGAGCTTGTGGCACCAAGTACACGAGGTATGGGGGAGAATGAAAACGATCCCCTTACATGGAAGCGGCCCTGCCCCTTTTGTAGTGCCTTGGTCCTCTTCCCCGAAAATATGAGCGGGAAAGGGTAGCCACAGGGCGGCAATTCAAAGGGGGATAGTGGCGCAGGCTTATCCTGACTAAATGTGGTCTCCGCCTGCCAAAGTAGCTCCTTGTGACGCGCTAGTGGGCTTGGCGATGACCTCCGTCCTGGCGGGCTGATCCGTCCTGATCTTCTATCACCAAAGAGGAAAGCCTTTGGGACTTGCTTTGAGGGAGACAGACGCTGCTGCTCCCTTATCACCAGAATGGAAGCTGGGCCTGGTCGTGCCCCGCTGTCCTTATCCTGACAGCGGGACGTCACCCATGTGCTGGGCGCGGAGCCCCACGGCTGACGCCGTACGACTTGCTTCGTGAGAAGTCCTCGCGAGGGGAGCCTCGCGAGGGAACCTGGTGCTTGGCGGCCTCGGCAGGGCCTGGCCTGGCGGGGAGGGGCCTCGTGAGGGTCGCCCCTCGTGAGGCGGCTTCCTCCGGAGCGGCCGTGGCAGGGCCACTCTCATGGGCCGGCCGCCGAGCGCGGTCCTCTGGGCCAGAGACAGACGGGCCGTGGTACCCTGGTTCCCACTGGGCCGACACTCTACTATCGCCAACGTGTCCATTTCATAAGTGTGTGCGATAGGTATTGCTATCACACACGCCCTCCATATGTTAACCGTCTTCTTTTTATCCGATATTACACACGCATACGGTATGGAAACGTGTGTGGTACTGCTGACAATCCCACACACATATGAGACGGAACCGTGTGTGGTACCGCTGAGAATCGCACACGTTTTCCGTCAAAGAATCGTGTGTACTATATTTTTACATTGCACGCGCTGTTTTCTTTCTAACCGTGTGTACAGTATTTTATTCCCTACTACTTAATTTTATTATTTCCTGTAATTTATTATTCAAATTGGAAATTTCAAATTTTGAATTATGAATTGTGGAATTCAAATATTTCACATCCATGATACATATCCTATTCACAATGGTTCAACAACCAATCCATAAATCAAAATCTCAGTACAATATGCTCAATAATTACATAATTAGGCAGCAGATTAACTATGATGAACCACAATATTTAGAGGCGGTAAGGTGAAGAGGGAATTGTAAATCATTTTGGCTGCTGATGGTGTTGAAGAATCGGAATGCCCATAATGTGCCCTCCTCCATGCGAAAGTTGCGCACAATTTTTTTCCAACCCCTTGTGTTGATCGCCTGCCCATCCTTCACCGCCTTCAGGAAGACATCTAGACCATTATCACGGTAGTACGAATTATATACTTTAACCTTAGTTGCCTCCACTCCGATCATGTCGTTTGGAAGATAATCATGAGTAAATTGCTTCGGAAACCACTGACAAGAGAAAACTTTCAGAAATTCATGTCTAATAGAGTAACTCGTTGTGGGTAGGGAAAAAGGCAACAAATTACTTACCATCCTAAAGTTCACTATTGTCTTGGATAAAGTGTAAATAAAGAGTTTAATCCCCATCACCCGTCTCTTTCGCCTAACAATCTTTCTTAGCTTCCTCACTTGATGGTTGTTCATGAATATCTCATTGCCCCATACGCAAAAGGGGTCGAAGCATGGATCAGTCCCACTGATATATATACCTACAAGCAACCAGTAAATGTTAGAAGCTAAACTGCAATTGCACAAATAATGTACAATACTATAAGACATGGGATGCAACTAACCGCGACGGCAAACAACAACATCACCCATTGTGGCCCTGCGGTAGTACATGGAAAGGCATGTTAACTACAACAGGGTTAATACCCACCTAAAAGAGCAAATGGTAATAAAACGACAGCATCTCCAATGATATCTTCATTGCGAAGAGTAGCACGGTGGCAAAGGGACAGAGTAAAAAATGATTGGACTGTTAACTACAACAGGCTCAACAGCAACCTAAGTCAGGCATTGTAAGTTTGTGACGGGTATTGGTGAAATTGAACTGGACAATTCATACTTGAACATTACAGTGTGCATTGCTGAAATAAACAAGGCACGTGTTAACTACAGACAACCTAATATAGCCATTGAATCTGGTACTGATGATATTGAAATTGACAGAGTTAAACATCGCAAGGCAAGTGCTGCTAGAGCAGAGAATAGCCAGTTGTGTAGAAAAAGGTAGGGAAAATAGCGAAGATGGGTTAGGCGTGTTTACTGCAACAGGCTTAATACATCAACCGTACAAAACATAGCCATTGCAACTAGTATTGGTAAAGTGGAACTGGCAAGTTGTACCGCTGACATGTGTACCTACAAGCAACAAGTAAATGTTACAAGCTAAACTGCAATTGCACAAATGATGTAAAATACGATAAGACATTGGGAGGGAACTAACCTCGACGGTAAACAACAACATCGCCCATTGTGGCCCTGTATAAGTACATGGAAAGGCATGTTAACTACAACAAGGTTAACATCCACCAAAAATAGCAATGGTAATTAAATGACAACATGTCCAATGATATCATCATTGCGTTTAGTGGCACAGTAGCAAAGGGGCAGAGTAAAAAATGGATAGAACAGTTTACTACAACAGGCTTAACAGCAACCTAACATGTGCACTGTAAGTTTGTAACTGGTATTCGTGAAATTGAACTGGACAGTTCATACTTGAACATCACAGTGTGCATTATTGAAATAAACAAGGCACGTGTTAACTATAGACAACCTAATATAGCAATTGAAACTGGTGCTGATGAAATTAAAATTGACAGAGTTAAACATCGCAAGGCAAGTGCTGCTAGAGCAGAGAATGGCCCAGTTGTGTAGAAAAACGTAGGGAAAATAGCTAAGACGGGTTAGGCGTGTTTACTGCAACATGCTCAATACATCAACCATACAAAACATAGCCATTGCAACTATTACTGTAAAATTGAACTGGACAGTTCATACTTTGTAAATCCCGAGGGGTAGTTGCTGGGGCACTTCATCTGGGCCAGAACCCGCACCAAGTCAGCGGCGTCGGAGGCGAGGTGTTCCTCCGGGTCGAAGCGTGGATCAGTACCACTGACATGTGTACCTACAAGCAATAAGTAAATGTTACAAGCTAAACTGCAATTGCACAAATGATGTAAAATACTATAAGACATTGGGAGGGAACTAACCTCGACGGTAAACAACAACATCGCCCATTGTGGCCCTGCATAAGTACATGGAAAGGCATGTTAACTACAACAGGGTTAACATCCACGAAAAATAGCAATGGTAATTAAATGACAACATCTCCAATGATATCATCATTGCGTGTAGTGGCACAGTAGCAAAGGGGCGGAGTAAAAAAATGGATAGAACAATTTACTACAACAGGCTTAACAACAACCTAACATGTGCACTGTAAGTTTGTAACTGGTATTCGTGAAATTGAACTGGACAGTTCATACTTGAACATCACAGTGTGCATTATTGAAATAAACAAGCCACGTGTTAACTATAGACAACCTAATATAGCAATTGAAACTGGTGCTGATGAAATTAAAATTGACAGAGTTAAACATCGCAAGGCAAGTGCTGCTAGAGCAGAGAATGGCCCAGTTGTGTAGAAAAAGGTAGGGAAAATAGCTAAGACGGGTTAGGCGTGTTTACTACAACATGCTTAATACATCAACCATACAAAACATAGCCATTGCAACTGTTACTGTAAAATTGAACTGGACAGTTCATACTTTGTAAATCCCGAGGGGTAGTTGCTGGGGCACTTCATCTGGGCCAGAACCCGCACCAAGTCGGCGGCGTCGGAGGCGAGGTGTTCCTCCGGGTCGAAGCGTGGATCAGTACCACTGACATGTGTACCTACAAGCAACAAGTAAATGTTACAAGCTAAACTGCAATTGCACAAATGATGTAAAATACTATAAGACATTGGGATGGAACTAACCTCGACGGTAAACAACAGTATCGCGCATTGCGGCCCTGCGTAAGTACATGGAAAGGCTTGTTAACTGCAACAGGGTTAACATCCACCAAAGATAGCAATGGTAATTAAACGACATCATCTCTAATGATATCATCATTACATGTTGTGGCACGGTAGCAAAGGGGCGGAGTAAAAAATGGATAGAAGAGTTTACTACAACAGGCTTAACAACAACCTAACATGTGCATTGTAAGTTTCTAACTGGTATTCATGAAATTGAACTGGACAGTTCATACTTGAACATCACAGTGTGCATTACTGAAATAAACAAGGCACGTGTTAACTACAGACAACCTAATATAGCAATTGAAACTGGTGCTGATGAAATTGAAATTGACAGAGTTAAACATCGCAAGGCAAGTCTTGCTAGAGCAGAGAATGGCCTAGTTGTGTAGAAAAAGGTAGGGAAAATAGTTAAGACGGGTTAGGCATGTTTACTTCAACATGCTTAATACATCAACGGTACAAAACATAGCCATTGGAACTGTTACTATAAAATTGAATTGGACAGTTCATACTTTGTAAATCCTGAGGGGTAGTTGCTGGGGCAATTCATCTGGGCCAGAACCCGCACCAAGTCGGCGGCGTCGGAGGCGAGGTGTTCCTCCGGGTCGAAGCGTGGATCAGTACCACTGACATGTGTACCTACAAGCAACAAGTAAATGTTACAAGCTAAACTGCAATTGCACAAATGATGTAAAATACTATAAGACATTGGGATGGAACTAACCTCGACGATAAACAACAACATCGCCCATTGTGGCCCTGCGTAAGTACATGGAAAGGCATGTTAACTACAACAGGGTTAACATCCACCAAAAATAGCAATGGTAATTAAATGACAACATCTCCAATGATATCATCATTGCGTGTAGTGGCACGGTAGCAAAGGGGCAGAGTAAAAAATGGATAGAACGGTTTACTACAACAGGCTTAACAGAAACCTAACATGTGCATTGTAAGTTTGTAACTGGTATTCGTGAAATTGAACTAGACATTTCATACTTGAACATCACAGTGTGGATTACTGAAATAAATAAGGCACGTGTTAACTGCAGACAACCTAATATAGCAATTGAAACTGGTGCTGATGAAATTGAAATTGACAGAGTTAAAAATCGCAAGGCAAGTGCTACTAGAGCAGGGAATAGCCCGTTGTGTAGAAAAAGGTAGGGAAAATAGCTAAGATGGGTTAGGCATGTTTACCACAACTTGCTTAATACATCAACCGTACAAAACATAGCCATTGCAACTATTACTGGTATAATTGAACTGGACAGTTCATACTTGGTAAATCCGGATGGGTAGTTGCTGGGGCACTTCATCTGGGCCAGAACCCGCACCAAGTCGGCGGCGTCGGAGGTGAGTTGTTCCTTCGGGTCGACACGCACAGCGGCTACTGCGCCATCGACCGCCATCAGCTCCTCGACCTCCGTGTGATATGTGGTTGGGCTTACGCGGCGATGCTTTGGAGTTGGGGTGGGGATTTGGAGGCATGAGGGTGTTTCGCAGGTGCCAACTAAGCAATCAGACCGGGGCGGTGATGGAGATCGGTGGGTTACCTGGCTGGATCGGCGAGGCTCGGGCAGAACGTAGATGTGGTTGAAGCTGTGGTTGCGGCGGCGGCAGTTTGAGCTGCGGGAGGTTGGAAAGGGTGGGGAGATACTGCGGAAATGTGATGGGTGGGGATGGGGTGGGAGGAATAAATTCTAAAATCCCGCGCCTACTGAAAATTTCGCTGCGAAACTCAAAACTTACACGGGGGAAACACACAACGCAGACGAAGCGCATAAAATACTCGTGTCCAAGAAAAGAGAAAATTGGCGGATCCCGTCTCCAAAAAATTATACACATGTAGTTGATTAAATCAGTTACGGGCGGTCGTGATGGTACGTGTGCGATCAGTAACGCACACGGTATGCCATATCAACTGTGTTTTTTGTGATCTTCTAATAATTATTATATCTATTAGCATCTACAGCCGCAACCTGCAAATTTAAAAATCTCTTTCATTGTAGTAGGGCTATCAACGTATATGAACGAGATGATGTTAACACTCGATGAACAATCATCAGTTTATGAAATGCAATCAAGTGTCAACCTGCCTCGCTCACACAACGAGAATTGATCGACCTATGCAACAAGAGAAAAGCTTGCAGCCATCCGCTTCTTTCTTGCGGCGGTGGGACTCTCTTTTCTTGAGTGCTTTCTGCCTTTTCCGCTCCTTCTGTGTGGCTTTGTCCTCCTCTTGCTCCACCGCCCATTCGGCCATGGCAGCTTCAAAGTCCACCCACTTAGGTGTGCAGTCGCGGGCGGCGATGAACTCAGCGCGGTGATGAACTCGGCGTGGTGGGATGCCATCGCTTCCTTACCAGTTAGTGTGCGGTCGTGGGCGGCGATGAACTCGGCGTGGTGGGATGCCATCACTTCCTTACCAGTTAGTGTGCGGTGCGGTAGCATGAACAATGCTTGGAGAGAGCTATGGGACGGAGTGGCCGGACAACCGTATAGTGTGGTGGTTTTTTTAGAGCACTCGAGATCGATATATATGATGCCGTAGTATGCGCCCTGGCTACGCTTGCGTGCTGCCACAGAGCTTGCGCGGTCGTTGAGAACCTGAGCTGTCATTGTTGCGTGCTGCCAGTCGTGCAGTCTCATCGATAAACCAGGGGCAGTCGACGTTGCGTGCGGACGGTCGCGTGTTGTCGATCGCGTCAACAAGCCTGCGTAGCTCGACATTAAAAGCGAGCTCTCGCATGCATGCAAGCTTTACTTCTCTCCAGTGCCATCGAACATTTCGCAAACGATTTCTTGCATCAAATATTTGCGATAAAAATGGTATTTTGAAAAACTTGCCTCTGACAAACGACAAAGAATATTTGGATTCCCCTTCAATCTTGGTGATTTAATATCGCACACGGTTCATTTCCGTTGCCTATGAGAACCATGTGTGCTAACCCTATTGTGCGTTGCGTTCTGATTGGTCGGAACCCCAGCCACGCGGATCGCGCGTGTGCACCGTAGGATGCACCACGATCGAACGGCAATCCACATCCCTCTCATCACACCCGTGTAGCTGTAGCTGGAATTTGATTTATATGCGCCAAATGTCAGGTAAATGCTACAAAGTGCTTAAATATAGCAAACGAGTCCTGAAATGCGCAAACAAATCAAATGTAGCGGCTGATGGTGCTTGCGCACCGTGTAACTAGTTTGGACGCGAAATGATGAAGTCACCGTAATTTCAAGTCCAAATTGTCATTTATCATTTTAGAAACGATGATTCTTCTTGTGAGATGCTCTCGTTTTCAAGGAGTTATCGTTACAACTTGTGCCAGAATTTACCATTTTTTACCACAGAATACTGAGGTCATATCATGGCACCATGCCAGGTGTCATGTTTTTCAGGCACGTTTTTCATTTTCTAGACTTTAAAAACCAATAAACGACACGTTTGAGGTTGACTCTTGCCACACATATCCTTGAAAGTTCTCCCAATTCCTCGTAAAAGGCATGAAAAATTACTAAATACCACAAGCATGATTATCCAAACCGTTTTGTGCATTTTTTAATGGACTGATTGTGCGAAATTGAATTATGTGCATTAATGCCTAGAAAAGGCACATAATGGCCCAAATATAGTAAATTAGCCCGGAAAAGTGCCAAATTTGAACACGGTACATTTTAGGGTGTATGTTGATCGTAGAAAAAAAACTCAAGGACAAACGACGAAGGAAATTTGGATTCCCCTTCAAACGTGGTGATTTCACTCTCGAAACCACGAAACTTCCTGCGCGATGGTTCGATTTATGAAGAGCATGTATAACGACATTAGCCAAACCTTCTAAAAAAATTACCACATCAAGCTGAGGTCATACCATGGCACCACGCAAGGTATCATGTTTTTCAGGCGTGTTTTTCATTTTTGTAGAGTTGAAAAACCAATAAACGACACGTTTGTGGTTGACTCTTGCCACACATATCCTTGCAATCTCTCCCCATTCCTCGTAGAAGGCATGAAAATTTACTAAATACCACAAGCATGATTTTCCAAACCGTTTTTTGCACTTTTTCATGGACCGATTGTGTGAAATTGAATTATGTGCATTAATGCCTAGAAAATGCACCTAATGGCCCAAATATAGTAAATTAGCCCGGAAAAGTGCCAAATTTGAACACGATGCATTTTAAGGTGTATGTTGATCTCAGAAAAAAACCCAAGGACAAACGACGAAGGAAATTTGGATTCCCTTTCAAACTTGGTGATTTAATATCGCACACGGTTCATTTCCGTTGCCTATGAGAACCGTGTGTGCTAACCCTATTGTGTGTTGCGTTCTGATTAGTCGAAACCCCAGCCACGTGGATCGCGCGTGTGCACCGTAGGATGCACCGCGATCGAACGACAATCCACATCCCTCTCATCACACTTGTGTAGCTGTAGCTGGGATTTGATTTTTATGCGCTAAATGTCAGGTAAATGCTATAAAGTGCTTAAATATAGCAAACGAGTCATGAAATGCGCAAAAAAAAATCAAATCTAGCGGCTGATGGTGCTTGCGCACCGTGTAAATAGTTTGGACATGAAACGATGAAGTCACCGTAAATTCAAGTCTAAATTGCCATTTATCATTTTGGAAATGGTGATTCTTCTTGTGAGATGCTCTCATTTTCAAGGAGTTATCATTACAACTTGTGCCAGAATTTACCATTTTTTACCACAGAATACTTAGGTCATATCATGGCACCATGCCAGGTGTCATGTTTTTCAGGCACGTTTTTCATTTTCTGGACTTAAAAACCAATAAACGACACGTTTGTTGTTGACTCTTGCCAGATATATCCTTGAAAGCTCTCCCCATTCCTCGTAAGAGGCATGAAAATTTACTAAATACCACAATCATGATTTTCCAAACCGTTTTTGTGCACTTTTTCATGGACCGATTGGGCGAAATTGAATTATGTGCATTAATGCCTAGAAAATGCACATAATGGCCCAAATATAGTAAATTAACCCGGAAAAGTGCCAAATTTGAACACGGTACATTTTAGGGTGTATGTTGATCGCAAAAAAAAACACAAGGACAAACGACGAAGGAAATTTGGATTCCCCTTCAAACTTGGTGATTTCCCTCTCGAAACCACGAAACTTCCTTGGTGATGGTTCGATTTATGAAGAGCGCGTATAACGACATTAGCCAAACCTTCTCAAAAAATTACCACAACATGCTGAGGTCATATCATGGCACCATGCCAGGTATCATGTTTTTCAGGCACGTTTTTCATTTTTTTAGAGTTGAAAAACCAATAAACGACACGTTTGTGGTTGACTCCTGCCATACATATCCTTGAAATCTCTCCCCATTCCTCATAAAAGGCATGAAAATTTACTAGATACCATAATCATGATTTTGCAAACTGTTTTTGTGCACTTCTTAATGGACCGATTGTGCGAAATTGAATTATGTGCATTAATGCCTAGAAAATGCACATAATGGCCCAAATATAGTAAATTAACCTGGAAAAGTGCCAAATTTGAACACGGTACATTCTAGGGTGTATGTTGATCATAGAAAAAAAACTCAAGGACAAACGACGAAGGAAATTTGGATTCCCCTTCAAACTTGGTGATTTCCCTCTCGAAACCACGAAACTTCCTCGGTGATGGTTTGATTTATGAAGAACGTGTATAACGACATTAGCCAAACCTTCTCAAAAAAATTACCACAACATGCTGAGGTCATATCATGGCACCATGCCAGGTATCAAGTTTTTGAGGCATGTTTTTCATTTTCCTAGAGTTGAAAAACCAATAAACGACACGTTTGTGGTTGACTCTTGCCACACATATCATTGAAATCTCTCCCCATTTCTTTGTAAAAGGCATGAAAATTTACTAAATACCACAAGCTTGATTTTTCAAACCGTTATTGTGCACCTTGGGCCGGGTTTTTTTTCGCTCATGGAGAACAAGGTAATTAATTTAGCGAAATATTCGCTCATCTCTTTTCGCAGTCCGTCTGTCCCTGTTAATCACTGATATGTCTCGAACGTATCTATAATTTATGAATTATTCATGTGATTAAAGTAGACCCAGTGGCCATAGTTTTCACTAGAGGCATCTCTCTCATAAAAATAGCATACGGTGGGTAGACAAATTACTGTTGGCAATTGATAGAAAAGCGCATAGTTATGACGTTATTCATGGCATGATCATGTATATAGGCATTACGCCTGTAACAAGTAGACCGACTCCTGCCTGCATCTATGGTATTAAGTTCATGAAGAACAGAGCAACACTTTAAGCAAGATGACATAATGTAGATAGAATAAAACCAATCAATATGATTACACCCCGTCCTTTTACCCTTAGTAGCAACAATACAAATATGTTCCTCGCTACCCCTTCTGTCACAAGGTGAGGACACCGCAAGATTAAACCTACTACTATGCACCACTTTCACTAAAGATCAATGAATCAACTTGGCCAAAGAAATCCCATAGATCGGAAAGCATTACATAGCTATAACAATCATACATAATAAAGTTCAGAAAAGACTCAATTACTTTCAATGAATAATCTGATCATAAACCCACAATTCATCAAATCCCAACAAACACACCGCAAAAGAAGATTACATCAGATCGATCTCCGGAGAGAACATTGTATTGAAGATCAAAGAGAGAGAGAGAGAAAGCCATCTAGCTAATCACTATGGACCCGTAGGTCTGTGGTGAACTACTCACACATCATCGGAAGGGCAGCAAGGTTGATGTAGAAGCCCTCTGTGATCGATTTGTCCTCCGGCGGAGTACCGGAAAAGGCCTCTAGATGGGATCGCGGAAGAACAAAGACTTGCGGCAGCAGAAAAATTGTTTCGGGTGACTCTCTCGGGTTTTTGGAATATTTTAGAATTTATAGTGCTAGAATTAGGTCAGATGGAGCCATGAGGAGCCCACAAGGCATCAGGGCACGCCTACCCCCCAGGGCGCGTGCTACTTGTGAGCTACGTTGGGATTTTCCCCGAAGAGGAAAGGTGAAGCAATATAGTAGCGGATAGTATTTCCCTCAGTAAGAACCAAGGTTATCGAACTAATGGGAGAACCAAGCAAATCCTAGTAAACTGTACCTACACACAAGAGAGCAAATACTTGCTCCCAACGCAGACAAGAGGGTTGTTAATCCACTTGAACTCGTTACTTGCAAGGATTAAATCTGATAGTGATAGATATATAAACTGAAAAGTGATGCGTCTCCAATGTATCTATAATTTTTTATTGTTCCATGCTATTATAGTATCAATCTTGGATGTTTTATATGCAATTATATATCATTTTTTTGGGACTAACCTATTAACCTAGTGCCTAGTGCCAGTTGCTGTTTTCTGCCTGTTTTTGGTTTTTCAGGAAATCGGTACCAAACGAAGTCCAAATGCCACACAACTTTTTGACGATTTTTTTCTGGACAAAAGAGACCCTGGAAGCTTTAGGAGGAGCCCAGAAGCCTCATGAGGAGGCCACAAGGCAACAGAGCGCGGCCGCAGGGGGCGCGCCCTGATGCCTTATGGGCCCCTCATGGCTCCTTTTGACCTAATTCCATAAATTCTCAAATATTGGAAAACCAACAAAGAGCCAGACGAGAAAACCCTACCGCCGCCGCAAGCTTCTGTTCTTTCACGATCCCATCTGGAGGCCTTTTCCGGCACCTTGCCGGAGGGGGAATCGATCACAGAGGGCTTCTACATCAACCTTGCTGCCCCTCCGATGATGTGTGAGTAGTTCACCACAGACCTATGGGTCCATAGCTAGTAGCTAGATGGCTTCTTCTCTCTCTTTGATCTTCAATACAAAGTTCTCCTCGATGTTCTTGGAGTTCTATCCGATGTAATCTTCTTTTGCGGTGTGTTTGTTGGGATCCAATGAATTGTGGGTTTATGATCAGATTATTCATGAGAAATATTTGCGTTTTCTCTGAACTCTTTTATGCATGATTGTTATAGCTTTGTATTTCTCTCCGATCTATCCATTTGGTTTGGCCAACTAGATTGATTTATCTTGCAATGGGAGAGGTGCTTTGTGATGGGTTCAATCTTGCGGTGTTCTATATCCCAGTGACAGAAATGGACAAGACACATATTTGTATTGTTGCCATTAAGGATAAAACAATGGGGTTTATTCATATTGCTTGAGTTTACTTTGTCTACATCATGTCATCTTGCTTAAGGTGTTACTCCGTTCTGTATGGACTTAATACACTAGATGCATGTTGGATAGCGGTCGATGAGTGGAGTAATAGTAGTAGATGTAGGCAGGAGTCGGTCTACTTGTCTAGGATGTGATGCCTATATACATGATCATTGCCTTGAATATCGTCATAACTATGCGCTTTTCTATCAATTGCCCAACAGTAATTTGTCTACCCACCGTATGTTATGCGCTTGAGAGAGAAGCCTCTAGTGAAAACTATGGCCCCAGGGTCATTTATCATTACTCTATAAACAAAAATCCTAAAAATACTTTGCTGCAATTTATTTACTTTTATTTTATTTTGCAATTTACTTTATCAATTTATCTATCACTAAGAGATTTAATCCTTGCAATTAACCGCCGAGGGGATTGACAACCCCCTTGTTCGCGTTGGGTGCAAGTATTGGCTTTTGTGTGTGCAGGTGCTGCTAAAGAGGTTTTATGGTGCTCCTACTGGATTGATAACCTTGATTCTTAACTGAGGGAAATACTTATATCTATTGTATTGCATCGGCCTCTCCTCTTCGAGGAAATCCCAACGCAGCTCACAAGTAGCAAAAAGCACATAAAAAGTAAATAAATTGCAGCAAGGTGTCGTGGTGGGACGACCATCTATGGGGCCATGCAGCCCCTTGTGGTTCGGCAGGGGAGATCGTCGTGCACAAAGAGCAGAATCAGAGGAAGGCGCAAGGGATTTACCCAAGTTTGGGCCGCTAAGAAGCGTAAAACCCTACTCCTGCTTTTGGTGTATTGGTTGTGTGAGAGCACAAGTACAAGGAGCGCTTCTCCCGGCAAGGCGTAGAGAGAGCTGCTACGCGAGACGTGCTGGTGTTTGAAAAGGGGTCCGACCCCCTCTAACTGTTGCCTTGGCCCTCCTTTTATAGCTCAAGGGGTTACCACAGTGGCAAAACAGTAATTACATAGCGATTAGATAGCAAACAGTGCTATCATACCTAACTCTGCCAGTTTAGGACAAAAGCATTAAATGCATTTGTTAGGTGTCATGTGGAGAGGTAGTCCCGGCAAGGTTTCTGCACTGCTCGCCCAGCTACCTCGTATTATTCTGACACGCCTCCTGGATGGGTGTCATTAGAGGCAAATCCTGCCCCAGCGAGCTGACACGTGCCCGACAAGCCTCACCAACCAGCCTGCGCGGTTGACACCTCATATATCAGTGAACATCTGTGCGGTGAGGTGGAGCGCTGGAGGGCTGGCAGAAGCTTGCCGGTGCGGAGCTTGCCGGGTCTACAACTTGCCAGTTTAGCCTTGCCGGCGAGGAGCGTATTCATCTTTGGTACTAGCTGAGTGCTTGTCGCCCTTGTGCCTTGAACTTCTCCCCAGTGGCTTCCGCAACTGGATCTTGAGTCTCGGTCTTGGCGGTCCCCGGCAAGGCTTGCCCGGCAAGGAGGCTGCTACTGTCTGTGCATAAGTCAGGGTATAAAATACCCATGTTTTATACACCGACACAAGGTAAATTAGGATTTCCTAATATAATAAAAGTAGACCTGGGGGCCATAGTTTTCACTAGAGGCTTCTCTCTCAGAAAATAGCATACGGTGGGTAAACGAATTACTGTTGGGCAATTGATAGAAAAGCGCATAGTTATGATGTTATTCGGTGCAACGGTCATGTATATAGGCATCACGTCGGTGACAAGTAGACCGACTCCTGCCTGCATCTACTACTATTACTCCACCAATCGACCGCTATCCAGCATGCATCTATGGTATTAAGTTCATAACAAACAGAGTAATGCTTTAAGCAAGATGACATGATGTAGACAGAACAAACTCAAGCAATATGAATAAAACCCGTCATTTTATCCTTAATGGCAATAATACGAATACATGCCTCGCAACCCCTACTGTCACTGGGTGAGGACACCGCAAGATTGAACCCATTACAAAGCACCTCTCCCGTTGAAGATAAATCAATCTAGTTGGCCAAACCAAATGGATAGATCAGAGAGAAATACAAAGCTATAACAATCATGCATAATAAAGTTTAGAAAAGACTCAATTACTTTCAATGAATAATCTGATCCTAAACCCACAATTCATCGGATCCCAACAAACACACCGCAAACGAAGATTACATCGAATAGAACTCCATGGAGATCATGGAGAACTTTGCATTGAAGATCAAAGAGAGAGAAGAAGCCATCTATGTAACACCCCAATTTTGGCCCTTTTCTTTTCTTCTGGATTTCTTTGAATTTGAGTTGGATTTCTTTGAATTTTAGTTGGATTTCTTTTGAATGGGCTCGATGGACTTAAAACTTGGGAAGATCCTCTTTCTTTCTTCTCCCAAGTGAATCATCACTCTCAAATATTTCCCAAAACCATGTCATGTCCATCCAAGCCCAACCAACAATTTTCATTCCATTCAAATATTCCTTTTTCTATTAAAGGAATATTCCTTTTTGCCCTTGGTTGTGAAGCAACCTATATTTCTATCTTGTCATTAATTCCCACAAAATTCTCGGAAATACTTTGACTCATATGTACCTTGTATATGTAAAAATATTCAAGATTCCATGCTCATGGTGAGCACACCATCCAATTCTTGTTGTTGGACTTATTTTCAGGGTGTGAAGCAACTATATTTTATATTGCTTCATAATTCTTGAAATTAATCCAGGACCTAATCTCCCAATATCCGTTGAGCATGCCAAAATTCACATCATTTTGCAAAGCCATTATTTCTCCATAATTCACTCAAGTTGATGTCCAGTGGGGATGTCTGTGAAGGAAGTACCATTTATATTTATCCAAATGGTATGAAACTTTACCAGTGCCTCCATATCCCTAAATCATCATACTCTACATATTTTCAGCTCAATCCAATACTCCATGTGAGTACAGCATCTAAATCAAGATTCTGGACCAGCTTTGCTGTTTTGAAGCAACCCTATGTAAACCTTGTCCAAATTATCTCAAATTCCACCAGATCATAGTCCTTCCTACCCTAAATCCCTATGACAACTTGTTTCTCTAATTGATCAACTAATTTGACCCCAACATCTAGTCTAATCCTGCTGTCAGAAAATTTAGTTGATGAGACTGATCAACACAAAGCTACTTTGGTCGATGCAGGACCATAGTGGAGCTCCAGTAGGTAGGGTCCTCATGCCAGACATCTTTTCTCAAGCCCTTGTGCCCTCACCGTGTCATTCCACATGGTGACCACGCGGATGGCATGGTCAGAGGCGTGCTCTGCTCACTATGGACGCGCTCTCCTCATCGGCTAGCCACGGGCTCGACCCTAGCGTCCCTCCCTGCTCGTCTTCTGGTGCCGTCCACCCTCCTCCTCCCACGTAGCTCCTGGACCCCTCTTCCCCTCCTCCTTCTTCATCTTCGTGCCACGGCGGCCCTACTGCGACACTATTCCTCTAGGGCCCTCCACCATCGCCGGTCGGCCACCCTCTCGTGTGGTCGCCTCCCTCTAAAGCTTGTCAGCTCGGCAGCTTCGCGACGCCAGGCTAGCCTCCACCCCACACATGCGGCCTCGCCAGATGCATCAACCACGCGCCCATGGCGGCTTGCGGTCATGGGCATCCTCCCCCGCCTAGTTAAGCCGCCCCCGGTGCTGCCTCTCCCCACCACTCACCCTGAACACCTCCTAATCGACCTCTGGAGCCCAAGAGCGAGGTCGGCGAGCCCTCCTTCCCCAACTCCGGTGAGGAGCCCCACCGCTCCGCCTCTCCACCGTGCGCTCATTATGGTCCACCCCAGCCCCACCTGAGCTCACCAACGAGCTCCTGGCGTTCCTCCGACTCTCCCCAGCCTCTCTCCCGAACCAATGGCCGCCGGAATCGCCGAGAACCATCCACCACCGTAGCTTGCCGCCGCCGGAGATGAATGGCGCGACATCGTCCCGCTACCATCCGACGAGCTACGGGTACGGGAAAGCTCGTCTCGATGCGCCTGATCCATCCCGACCATCTCCAAGCTCCTTCATCATCTCCTCGTTGTCATTCCATCGCTGGTGAGCCGCGGTCCTCTGTTCCCTCTCTTCCCCTGTTAAAACTGACCAAGGGGCCCTAGCTGTCAGCACCTCAGTTCCTCCCGAAGTGTTTTCTAAGTGAAAGCATATTATGCTTCTACACCATCGACGTGGCCTCTCCAGAGGTTTTCTGGAAAATCATTTAAATCAAATTTAAAACCAGATTTGACCAAATTTGACCACCCATATCTCCTAAACTACAAGTCCAATGGAGTTGATTCTTTTTGCAGTATTTTTCTTTTGAGATCCGTTATTTTCTGGTAGAGTTTGACATTTTTCCTCTCTATCTAGATTTTCTGGACAGAGAAGTTGCTTTATGTGGTATTTATTTTGCTTGTTGATATTATTTTCCAGAGTGATTTGTTTGTGTGATGAAGACCAGGAGTGTTTGCAACACTCCCTTGGAGCAAGGCAAGCCACACCCTCCATTTGCATAATTGCAATGCAATGCCATGGTGTTATTTAATAAACTTGGTTAAAATTTGAGTTAGCTAGAAATATTTATTCATGGCAATTCTTGGAGTATTATTTGATCTTGCTACTGCCATGATAATGCTTGGATTATATGTGACTACTATCTTGCTAGCTTGATATTGCCATGAACACTTTGGATTATTAGGATCAATAGTTAGGTTTCATTATGATCATATTGGATATTACATGCTTACTGGAGTATTATTGGATTTGCTTCTGCTATATTTATGGATGGATTGGATATGATCAGTAGTTTAAAATCTTGATATTGCTATTGGATTGGTAGGATCATTTGCTATGGCTTTGTCGTTATCGTATTTAATATTTTACCTATGGAGTTAATAATAATGATTTGGCTATATTATTCTTTGGATTATTAGTTGCATATTGCTATGACTTGGATCACAGGTTGATATATGATATTGGAGTAACAGTTATTACAAAGATATACCTTGGGGACAAATTCCGTCATTTCGTTGATCAAGTCCCATCGAATCGAGCTCACCAGTGCAGCCACATTTGCTTGGAGGGGAAGGCCCTAACTCGGCCTATTGTCGTGCATCTTACTGGTACCTCCAATGAGGGAAGGTTATATTTGCGTGCTACCCTGGCCCGGTAGGCGGCTATAACCTTGTGAGCCCAAGTTGTATGGATATCCACTATCCCCATTTGGGACAGCTTTGTTTAGCCATGCGGTGACATCGGGGTATCACGCGGTGAGCCCCAGGGACACCCATGACATGACCCAAAAAGGAGGGTATGTCGGAGTGGCCGTAAGAGTGTCACGCAATAGATCGGTTTTGTTGGAACATCTATGGTCCACCCGAATGAGAGCATGTACTAAAGTACGAGGCCAGGAGTTCCATGGTGTGGGTACAGTGTACTAACCTCTGCAGAGTGTACAATCTATTCGAATAGCCACGTCCTCGGTTATGGACATAGTTCGTACTATGTCACACTGTTCGATCAACACTTACGATGACGGAATGACTTATAGTATTATCTAAGCAAGTAACAGTTTGGCAGGATGCCGGTGATAATCTTGGATGATCTGAAGGATGATCATTGGATGGTTATGTGATCACGCGTTGATCATGAGGATATATTGCTTGGCCGGATAGCCAAGAGTGAGATGGTCCATGTGACCTTAAACGATGGTTACCCATTACTGCTAGTATCACCATATCATGATTATCATTTATTTCCATCATAGTAGTTGCTCATAACTTAACCTGTAATGCTATGTTATTGTCTTGCCTTGATGATTTCGATTGTTGTGAGTTTGCGAGTACATTCAAAGTACTCACCTGGCATGTCATGCCAGATTGCAGGTGATGTCATGATTGATTGCTTGTCGAGGATCTCGAGTCTGCGAGCTAGGACGTGTCCCAGCCAGTGTCCCTGCGGAGTGGAGTCCATCACCGTGGTCGTTCCGCTGCTAGAAGTTATTCCACTGCTACGAGTTGTTCTGCTGCTAGCTTAGAGCTACCTTTGCAGGTGTAGTGTCGTCGTGCCTCTATAACCTTTGAAATATACGAACCCTTGTACCCATATTATTTGTAATAAAGAGTTGTTCTATTCTATGCCAGCAGTGCCGTATTTCAGAAGACCTGATCTCTGGGCTGGAATACTGGGTGTTCCGGTTTCTCTGTGGCGGGGTGCCACAACTAATGGTATCAGAGCAGGACTGGCTGTAGGATGCCCTAGTTAGCGTGAGCGTTAGAAATCGGTAGTATAGAGTCTGGCATGTTTGCTACATTTGTTTGTCACATACCATGCATATAGACTTATTATCTTGTCACTAACGATTGATCTTGTGAGTGTAGATGGCATCGGTTCCGATCCACTACAACCCACCCATGCACCCTCCAGTTTTGCATACCTGCTCTTCGGTGTTTGGCGTCACCTCTGTCCTAGCTGAGTGATGCCCAGTACCAAGTGTTCCAGACACCGCTTGCAGGATTGGTGCTCAGGTATCGCGCCAATATCTTTCGCTCCGCCACACCTATTGCTTCGGTGGTAGACA
The DNA here is from genome assembly GCA_039707655.1 of Elymus sibiricus. Classification (NCBI taxonomy): domain Eukaryota; kingdom Viridiplantae; phylum Streptophyta; class Magnoliopsida; order Poales; family Poaceae; genus Elymus; species Elymus sibiricus. The sequence continues at coordinate 211,149,652 of CM077664.1, forward strand.
TGCTTCTACCCCGGATTCGCCTTTCAGCCTACCACTTTGGTAACCCTTGCTGATCTTTGTTATCAAAAAAAGGGCAATGCTAGCAAGCCCTGCTTTCCACCCCTATCCTATCCTGTCACCCATAACCTGGACGAGTACGGTCCCCTTCCATCCGCTTGGATGATGATGTGGCCGTGACATTCATGTCAAGCTACATTATCACCAAGTACGTCCTCATCACCGAGCCAGATGCAATCTTGCCAAACCAGCGCTTGGTGTAGCTCCGTTAACACCAACCCCTCAACACGTTGATACACCTTCGTTCACACCGCCACAGCATGACTAGACCGTAGAACCGGAGTTCCCGCGAGATTTGTGTGCTTAAGTAGGTTTGCATATTGTGTGAATAGCGGTAAAATGTGATGTTGACTGTGTGTGATCTTTGATGCCTTTTGTGCTGAGTTGTTTTATTTCCTTCTTTATTTGGGCCTTCGGTGTTACCTTATTTCCCCTTATGAAAGTTGCTCATCAACCCGACACTCGACTCGAAGGATCAATGAGGATCGCAAATATTTGGAAGCTCAGCTAAACAGTATGGAATTCTCAGTCGATTGTATGGCATTGGTAATATCTTGCTTGAATACAAATGGTATCCTGCATTGATTATCAGCATCAAGTCTACATCAGTGTGCAATCTTCACTACAGTAATGATCAAACCAGCGGGAAGACAAGTTGTGTGTGTGACCAACAAAATATCTCCAGTCAAAGGTATGGCTTATATAAAGATTTGGTTCAGCTATGGATAAAATATGGAATATGTTATACTCCGAAAGAAAGCCTAAATATGTAATGGATACAGTACTTAGCAAGGAAGATAGTCCGACAACTCTTCTCATACAAGTAGCCAGCAGCAGAAGTCTTAAGATTATATATATGGCATTCAGTCCGCATATCACAGCAGAAGGATTCTGGTATAAGCAACCCAGTCTTCCTCCGCAAGCTACCAACGAAGCTTACAACGCAAGGCTCCTCAATCTTCCTCAATACAATATGTGGATAACTTACAACATAAGATACAGACTTCTTCTTCAGCAGGCTACCGCAGAAATGCTCCGGCATAAGGCATTGAATCTTCCTCAGTAAGCAACAGGAGGAGAAGCATCTGAGGTACGATATTCAGTCTTCTTCAGCACACTTCCTTGGAATAGCTTCAAGTGTAAGTGGTACAAGTTATTACATGGTAATTCGGCAGTATATGAAAGTACAACTCAAGAACCAGATCCGCGACAGTTTTGTCAGAAGCAAGAATCAGTCAGGACACACGGGAAGCGGGTATTCAGCTACACCTACTTTCGTATAAATTGTAAGCATGCAGCTCAAGTCATCAGAGTCACTCGTACGAGGATGCAGTTGTGTTCAAATGGATCTACAGAATGAAGGTAAAGATCCAACCACCTTTACAAGATATGCCAGAGGAAGAAAGTCAGATATATATCTTATGTGATGCAAGAATCGACAATTAGTGAAATAGATGACCCTGTATCAACAGTCTTGACAGTGGTCACCAAGGATAGCTCCCTCACTCAGGCAAGGTGATACCGTTAACCCTTGTCACTATCCTGCATGACTGACCACAACAATAAGCTCGGATCATGTGACCTCACATATGGAACCAAGTAAAAGGATAGTCTGCCATGAACACTGTTAGTCAGTTCCCAAGACGCTATTGTTTGAAGCATACCATAGCTACCCAGGCCATACTCCTCTATACTGGTCATAACAGAAGACAGTCAAATCTTTGGTACAGATTTAATACTCGAGACAGAGGAGCAAGCCAAGATGACTCAGAACCACCTACAAGAAGTCAAATCCCGCCCAGAACACGGTTATGATTCTCAGCATTATTTTGAACCCAGAAGACATGTATCTATTTGAGTAACCCGATGGAAGGATTAAAAGGTTTCGTGTCCACGGAAAATTTGTTCTCAGATTCACTATTACCGTTGATAGATCGAAGAGTGATATGTCAATGGAAATCACCCCAGACTTGTGAAAAGATCATATATCCCAGTTATGATAATACATCACACCCCAGCCAAGCCGACAGATATGGAATAATTGGAGTCAGCATACGGTTTGACATATGACGAAAGACCCGTCAGAATTTTGGGTAAGGTGAAGCAAACCACCCCAGAGCAAGGTAAGAAGATCATATGAGAATCAATGGGAACACCGCATAAAGGAAAAGGATACCTGAGTTGGAAACAGTTTCCTTAAGCCAGAATCTTCATACTTGTTCCCTGAGCAACCAAATCTCAAAGACGAGATTTATCTTAAGGGGGGTAGGTTTGTAACACCCCAATTTTTGGCCCTTTTCTATTCTTTTGGATTTCTTTGAATTTGAGATGGATTTCTTTTGAATTGGCTCTATGGACTTAAAACTTGGGAAGATCCTCTTTATTTCTTCTCCCAAGTGAATCATCACTCTCAAATACTTCGCAAAACCATGTCATGTCCATTCAAGCCCAACCAATAATTTTCATTCCATTCAAATATTCCTTTTCTATTAAAGGAATATTCCTTTTTGCCCTTGGTTGTGAAGAAACCTATATTTCTGTCTTGTCATGAATTCCAACAAAATTCTCAGAAATACTTTGACTCATATGGACATTGGATATGTAAAATTATTCAAGATTCCATGCTCATAGTGAGCACACCATCCAATTCTTGTTGCTGGACTTATTTTTAGGGTGTGAAGCAACTATATTTAATATTATTTCATAATTCTTGAAATTATCCAAGACCTAAGTCTCCCTATATATATTGAGCATGCCAAAATTTACATCATTTTGCAAAGCTATTATTTCTCCATAATTCACTCAAGTTGATGTCCAGTGGGGATGTCTGTGAAGGAAGTACCATTTATATTTATCCAAATGGTATGAAATATTACCAGTGCCTCCATATCCCTAAATCATCATCCTCTACAAATTTTCAGCTCAATCCAATACTCCATGTGAGTATGATACGTCCATTTTGCATCATGTTTTGCTACTGTTATTTATAGTATTTTTAATCAATATAACACTTTGTGGAGCAATTCTAATGCCTTTTCTCTCTTAATATGCAAGATTTACACAAGGAGGGAGATTGCCGGCAGCTGGAATTCTGGACCAGAAAAAGCTATGTCAGAGATACCTATTATGCACATCTCCAAATGAGCTGAAATTTTGTGGAGATTTATTTTGGAATAAATAAAAAATACTGGAAGCAAGAACTACCAGAGGGGGCCACCCAGGTTCCCACGAGGCACCAGGGCGCGCCACCCCCCCCCCAGGCGCGCCCTGGAACCTTGTGGGGCCCCTGGCCAGCCTCTGGCCCCCATTTTCTGGTATATAAGCCCATTTGCCCTAGAAAAATTATAGAGAAGACTTTCAAGATGGTGCGCCGTCGTCTTGAGGAAGAACTTGGGCAGGAGCACTTTTGCTCTCCGGCGGAGAGATTCTGCCGGGGAAACTTCCCTCTGGGAGGGGGAAATCGTTGCCATCGACATCACCAGCGATCCTCTCATCGTGGGAGGACTAATCTTCATCAACATCTTCACCAGCACCATCTCATCTCAAACCCTAGTTCATCTCTTGTATTCAATCTTTGTCTCAAAACCTCAGATTGGTACTTGTGGGTTGCTAGTAGTGTTGATTACATCTTGTAGTTGATGCTAGTTGGTTTATTTGGTGGAAGATTATATGTTCAGATCTATTATGCTATTCAATACCCCTCTGATCTTGGACATGATTTTGATTTGTGAGTAGTTACTTTTGTTCTTGAGGACATGGGAGAAGTCTTGTCATAAGTAATCATGTGAATTTGGTATTCGTTCGATATATTGATGATATGTATGTTGTTGATTCCCTTAGTGGTGTCGTGTGAACGTTGACTACATGACACTTCACCATCTTTGGGCCTAAGGGAATGCATTGTGGAGTAGTAATTAGATGATGGGTTGCTAGAGTGACAGAAGCTTAAACCCTAGTTTATGCGCTATTCCGTAAGGAGCTGATTTGGATCCATATGTTTAATGCTATGGTTAGAGTTATCTTAATTCTTCCTTCGTAGTTGCGGATGCTTGCGAATGGGGGTAATCATTAGTGGGAGGTTTGTTCAAGTAAGAACAGCACCCAAGCACCGGTACACCCACATATCAAATTATCAAAGTAGCGAACGCGAATCAAACAAACATGATGAAAGTGACTAGATGAAATTCCCATGTGTCAACGAGAACGCTTTACTTACTATAAGAGATCGTTCCGGCTTGTCCTTTGCTACAAAAAGGATTGGGCCACCTTGCTGCACTCTTTGTTACTATTGTTACTTGTCACTTGTTACAAATTGTCTTGCTATCAAACTACTCGTTACCGATAATTTCAGTGCTTGCAGAAAATACCTTGCTGAAAACCGCTTGTCATTTCCTTCTGCTCCTCATTGGGTTCGACACTCTTACTTATCAAAAGGACTACGATTGATCCCCTATACTTGTGGGTCATCAAGACTCTTTTCTGGAGCCGTTGCCAGGGAGTGAAGCGCCTTTGGTGAGTGTAATTTGGTAAGGAAACATTTATATTACGTGCTGAAATTTACTGTCACTTGCCACTATGGAAAGTAATCCTTTGAGGGGTTTGTTCGGGGTATCTTCACCTCGACCGGAAACACAAATAGTTGATCCTCAACCTACTGCACCTACTGAAAATATTTCATATGAAATTCCTCCGGGTATGATAGAGAAGCTGCTAGCTAATCCTTATGCAGGAGATGGAACCGTACATCCTTATATGCACTTGATCTATGTGGATGAAATTTGTGGATTGTTTAAGCTTGCAGGTTTATCCGGAGATGGAGTTAAGAAGAAAGTATTCCCTTTATATTTGGAGGGAAAGGCATTGATGTGGTATAGGCTATGTAATGATACTGATACATGGGACTGGAACCGATTGAAACTAGAATTCCATCAGAAATTTTATCCTATGCGTTTGGTTCATCATGATCGGAATTATATATATAACTTTTGGCCTCGTGAAGGAGAAAGCATCGCTCAAGCTTGGGGGAGGCTTAAGTACATGATGTACACATGCCCCAATCATGAGCTCTCAAAATAAATTATCTTACAGAATTTTTATGCTCGATTTTCTCATGATAATCAAACTATGCTCGATTCTTGTTCGACTGGCTCCTTTATGAAGAAAACTATTGAATTCGGATGGGATCTTCTGGAAAGAATTAAACGCAACTCTGAAGATTGGGAACTCGACAAAGGTAATGAGCCAGGTATAATACTTGAGTTTGATTGTGTTAAATCTTTTATGGCCACCGATGCTTTTCATAAGTTTAGCACTAAATATGGACTTGACTCTGAGATAGTAGCTTCCTTTTGTGAATCATTTGCTACTCATGTTGATCTCCCTAAGGATAAGTGGTTTAAATATCATCCCCCTATTAAAGAAATGATTGAGGAACCTGTTAGTGTTAAAGAAGAAACAATTGTTTATCATGTTGATCCAGTTGTGCCTACTGCTTATATTGAAAAACCACCTTTTCCTGTCAGGATTAAGGAACATGCTAAAGCTTCAACCGTGGTTAACAAAAGTAATATTAGAGCACCTAGACCTCCTGATCAAATTAAAGTTGAACCTGATGTTGCTATGGTTAAAGATCTCTTAGTCGATAATATAGATGGGCATGTTATTTACTTTTGTGAGGAGGCTGCTAGAATTGCTAAACCTATTAGAAATGAACGAGATAAGTTAGACAAGAACAAGCCCGTAGTTGGCATGCTTGTTATTTCTGTTAAGATTGGAGATCATTGCTATCATGGTTTGTGTGATATGGGTGCTAGTGTGAGTGCTATTCCATTTTCTTTATATCAAGAAGTAATGCATGATATTGCACCTGTTGAGATTGAAGATATTGATGTTACTATTAAGCTAGCAAATAGAGATACTATTACACCACTTGGGATTGTTAGAGATGTTGAAGTCTTGTGTGGTAAAATCAAATACCCTATTGATTTCTTAGTACTTGGTTCACAACAAGATAATTTTTGTCCCATCATATTTGGTAGACCTTTCTTGAATACCGTTAATGCTGAGATTGATTGTGTTAAAGGAAAGGTTCGAGTTAAGTTTGGTGATATATATCATGAGTTTAATTTCTCCAAGTTTCATAGATAACCTCACGATAAAGAATTGCCTAGTAAAGATGAAATTATTGGTCTTGCTTCTATTGCCGTACCTCCTACTGATCCGTTAGAACAATATTTGCTAGACCATGAAAATGATATGCATATGAATGAAAGAAATGAAATAGATAAGATGTTCTTTGACCAACCACCTATCCTTAAACACAATTTGCCTGTTGAAATTCTTGGAGGCCCTCCTCCACCTAAAGGTGATCCTGTGTTTGAATTGAAGCAATTGCCTGATACATTGAAATATGCTTACCTTGATGAAAAGAAGATATATCCTATTATTATTAGTGCTAACCTTTCAGCACAAGAAGAGACGAGATTACTAAAAACTTTGAGGAAGCACCGAGCTGCTATTGGATATACTCTTGATGATCTTAAGGGCATTTGTCCCACTCTATGTCAGCACAAAATTAATATGGAGCCTGATGCTAAACTAGTTGTCGACCACCAACAATGATTAAATCCTAAGATGAAAGAGGTGGTAAGAACGGAAATAATAAAGCTTCTGGAAGCAGGTATAATCTATCCCATAGCTGATAGTAGATGGGTAAGTCCCGTTCATTGTGTCCCTAAGAAAGGAGGTATTACCGTTGTTCCTAATGATAAAAATGAACTCATTCCACAGAGAATTGTAACTGGTTATAGGATGGTAATTGATTTTAGAAAATTAAACAAAGCTACTAGAAAAGATCATTACCCCTTACCTTTTATTGATCAAATGTTAGAAAGATTGTCTAAGCATACACACTTTTGTTTCCTAGATGGTTATTCTAGTTTTTCTCAAATACCCGTGTCATAACCCGATCAAGAGAAAACCACCTTTACTTGTCCTTTTGGAACTTATGCTTATAGATGTATGCCTTTTGGTTTATGCAATGCACCTGCTACCTTTCAAAGATGTATGACTGCTATATTCTCTGACTTTTGTGAAAAGATTGTTGAGGTTTTCATGGATGATTTTTCCGTTTACGGAACTTCTTTTGATGATTGCTTAAGCAACCTTGATCTAGTTTTGCAGAGATGTGAAGAAACTAATCTTGTCTTGAATTGGGAGAAGTGCCACTTTATGGTGAATGAAGGCATTGTCTTGGGGCATAAAATTTCTGAAAGAGGTATTGAAGTTGATAAAGCTAAGGTTGATGCTATTGAGAAAATGCCATGTCCTAAACATATTTAAGGTATAAGAAGTTTCCTTGGTCATGCTGGTTTCTATAGGAGATTTATTAAAGACTTCTCTAAAATTTCTAGGCCTCTTACCAATCTTTTGCAAAAAGATGTTCCATTTGTTTTTGATGATGATTGTCTAGAAGCCTTTGAAACACTTAAGAAAGCCTTAACCACTGCACCTATTGTTCAACCACCTGATTGGAACTTACATTTTGAGATTATGTGTGATGCTAGTGATTATGTTGTTGGTGCTGTTCTAGGACAAAGAGTTGATAAGAAATTAAATGTTATCCATTATGCTAGTAAAACTCTAGACAGTGCCCAAAGAAATTATGCTACTACTGAGAAAGAATTTCTAGCAGTTGTGTTTGCATGCGATAAATTCAGATCTTATATAGTTGATTCTAAAGTAACTGTTCACATAGATCATGCTGCTATTAAATATCTTATGGAAAAGAAAGATGCTAAACCTAGACTCATTAGGTGGGTTTTATTGCTACAAGAATTTGACTTGCATATTACTGATAGAAAGGGAGCTGAGAATCCCGTAGCCGATAATTTGTCTAGAATGGAAAATGTTCTTGATGACCCACTACCTATTAATGATGATTTTCCTGATGAACAATTAGCTGTCATAAATGCTTCTCATAATACTCCTTAGTATGCGGACTATGCTAATTACATTGTTGCTAAATACATACCACCTAGTTTCACATACCAACAAAAGAAAAAGTTCTTCCTTGATTTAAGAAATTACTTCTGGGATGACCCACATCTTTATAAAGGAGTAGATGGTATTATTAGACGTTGTATACCCGAGCATGAACAGGAACAAACCCTACGGAAGTGTCATTCCGAAGCTTACGGAGGACACCATGCGGGAGACAGAACTGCACACAAGGTATTACAATCTGGTTTTTATTGGCCTACTCTTTTCAAGGATGCTCATAAGTTTGTCCTATCTTGTGATGAATGTCAAAGAATTGGTAATGTTGGTAGACGTCAGGAAATGCCTATGAATTATTCACTTGCTGTTGAAACATTTGATGTTTGGGGATTTGACTTTATGGGACCTTTTCCTAAATCCAATGGGTATACTCATATCTTAGTTGCTGTTGATTACGTTACTAAGTGGGTAGAAGCTATTCCAACTAGTAGTGCTGATCATAACACTTCTATTAAAATGCTTAAAGAAGTTATTTTCCCAAGGTTATGAGTCCCTAGATATTTAATGACTGATGGTGGTTCACATTTTATTCATGGTGCATTCCGTAAATTGCTTGCTAAATATGATGTCAACCATAGAATTGCATCTCCCTATCACCCTCAAACTAGTGGTCAAGTTGAATTGAGCAATAGAGAAATAAAATTAATTTTGTAGAAAACTGTCAATAGATCTAGAAATAATTGGTCTAAGAAACTTGACGATGCATTATGGGCATATAGACCTGCTTATAAAAATCCTATGGGTATGTCTCCTTATAAAATGGTTTATGGAAAAGCATGTCATTTACCTCTTGAGTTAGAACATAAAGCATATTTGGCTATTAAAGAACTAAATTATGATTTTAAACTTGCCGGTGAAAAGAGGTTATTTGATATTAGCTCATTAGATGAATGGAGAACCCAAGCTTATGAAAATGCCAAATTATTTAAAGAAAAAGTTAAAAGATGGCATGATAGAATAATTCAAAAACGGGAATTTAAAGTAGGTGAGCAACTTCTATTGTACAATTCTCATTTGAGATTCTTTGCAGGAAAACTTCTCTCTAAATGGGAAGGACCATATATCATCGAAGAAGTTTATCGCTCCGGAGCCATCAAAATAAATAACTCTGAAGGCACTAATCCGAGAGTGGTGAATGGGCAAAGAATCAAGCACTATATTTCAGGTACCCCCATTAATGTTGAAACTAATATTATTGAAACAATTACACCGGAGGAATACATAAGAGAGACCTTCCGAAACACTCCAGAACCCTAAAAAGGAAGAGGTATGTGATACAGTAAGTAAAACGACTCCAAAAATTCCATAAAAATACTTTCTGTCAGTTTTGGAATATTAGAAAAAATACAAAAATAAGAAACAGCCGAGGGGACCCACCTGGTGCCCACGAGGCACCAGGGCGCGCCACCCCCCAGGGGCGCCCTGGTGGCTCATGGGCCCCACGTGAGTCTTGCCGACTCCGTTTTCTCCTGGATTACTTGTTTTGCAAGATAAAAAATCTTTATATATACTTCCAGACATTTTAACCACCGTATCGCAGAAATCTCCTCTGCTCTTGTTTCGTGCTATTTTTTCTGACAGATCTAGATCGCCATGGCTCCCCACAAGCTCCGTGCCAAGCACCGCATTGTGCAACCCTCGCCGGGCAAACGCCCCTACAGCGAGGTTTACTACGAGTTGTTGTCGGGAGAAGAAGACAATGGCAAGGAGGACAAGGTCGAGGAAGTTGCAGGAGCCCAGGCTCCGGAAGAAGGGCAAGCCATCCCCATGGAGGAGACCGCAGAGAAGGGAGATATCCTTCAACCCTTATATGATCATCTCTCCCCTTCCGTAATAGAAGCCCTAAGAGTCTTTGAAATAGTTAGTGCTCAGAATACATCTCTCACTCGTGAAGTTATTCTGTTCGAAGAGCAAAACATCGCCCTTCAGAGCATCAATCGCAGATTCATGTATCTACTTGAGCTGAAGGACAAGCTCTCTACTTCATCATCACCACCATCGCCGAAGAAGCAAACTTGAGCACATGGGTATGGGCACTCCCCTTGGCTTATGCCAAGCTTGGGGAAGGTGCCACGGTATCGTATCACCATAACTTTTATTATCTTTACCTATTTCTAGTTCGATCCTTAGCTATTTCGTGATCTAGTTGAATAAAAGTCTAGTACGATCTATTTTCGAGTGTTAGCTTCGTGATCTATCTATCTATGTAATCGAGTTGAGAGTTATATAATAAAGAGTAGTTTGAGTTTTTTTTTACTTTCATGTTTCTATTCTAGCAATGAAAATAATGAAAAAGATCATATGCTAATCTTATGGAAAGTAATGACATTACATAAAGAAAAGTATAAGTGGTAAAATTTATTGGAAGTTAACAAACATAGCATTAGTCAATGATGCAATTCATGAAAAAGTTAATAAGGGAAGAGAAGATTCACGTGCAAATATACTATCTTGGACATCTTTTATGATTGTGAGCCCCCATTAAGTATTTTATGTCAAATTGTTGATGTTGGACAAGGAAGACAACGTAATGAATTATGTTTGTTCATATTCACATAGAAGTTATATTGTTATAGATCCTCCAACATGTGGTGCTTGCCCAATATCTTTGCTAGCCAAAAATCCGCACTAAGTAGAGATACTACTTGTGCATCCAAAACCCTTAAACCCAGTTTCATGTCATGAGAGTCCACTATATCTACCTAGGGATTGAACAAGATCCTTCAAGTAAGTTGTCATTGGTGCAAAAAGCAATAAAAATTGCCTCTAAATATGTCTGAACTTTTATTGTAAGGGAAATAAGCTTTGTACGAACTTGTGATGGTAAAGAAATAAAAGCGACAGACTGCATAATAAAGGTTGCTATCACAAGGGGCAATATAAAGTGATGTTCCTTTGCACTAAGAGCTCTTGCATCCAACAACAAAAGCGCATGACAACCTCTGCTTCCCTCTGCGAAGGGCCTATCCTTTACTTTTATGTATTTATTTTTTATGCAAGAGTCAATAGTGTTCTCCTCTACTTCCTTTTTATTTTTCTCTTTTGTAAGCATCATGTGGTGGGGAAAGATCTAGGCACATATATCCAGTTGGATATGAGTGATCATGAGTTATTATTGTTGACATCACCCTTGAGGTGAATAAGTTGGGAGGCGAAATCACAAGCCCCTATCTTTCTATGTGTCTGGCTGAAACTTTTTGCTCCTTATATATGTCGTGAGTGTTAGCAATCATAGAAGACTAAATGATGGTTGAGTATGTGGACATGCTAAATAGCTCCTACATGAGACCCTTCCTGAAAATATGATGAATTGCAATTGCATTGTTGACTGAGAACATAGTTTGTTAGTTTTCAAGAAAGTTTATGCCTTATACTCCATTGTTGTGATGAATTGTTACTTGCTCATGAGAAGTTTATGATAACAAATATTGCTGTTATAATAATGATCATGATGCTACTATGTCCGTATTTTGTTTTTATCAACACCTCTCTCTCTAAACATGTGGACATGATTATCGATATCGGCTTTCGCTTGAGGACAAGCGACGTCTAAGCTTGGGGGAGTTGATACGTCCATTTTGCATCATGTTTTGCTACTATTATTTATAGTGTTTTTAATCAATATAACACTTTGTGGAGCAATTCTAATGCCTTTTCTCTCTTAATATGCAAGATTTACACAAGGAGGGAGATTGCCGGCAAATGGAATTCTGGACCTGAAAAAGCTATGTCAGAGATACCTATTCTGCACATCTCCAAATGAGCTGAAATTTTGTGGAGATTTATTTTGGAATAAATAAAAAATACTGGAAGCAAGAAGTACCAGAGGGGGGCCACCCAGGTGCCCACGAGGCACCAGGGCGCGCCACCCCCCCCCCCAGGCGCGCCCTGGTACCTCGTGAGGCCCCTGGCCAGCCTTTGGCCCCCATTTTCTGGTATATAAGCCCATTTGCCCTAGAAAAAATATAGAGAAGACTTTCAAGATGGTGCGCCGCCGTCTTGAGGCGGAACTTGGGCAGGAGCACTTTTGCTCTCCGGCGGAGAGATTCTGCCGGGGAAACTTCCCTCTGGGAGGGGGAAATCGTCGCCATCGACATCACCAGCGATCCTCTCATCGTGGGAGGACTAATCTTCATCAACATCTTCACCAGCACCATCTCATCTCAAACCCTAGTTCATCTCTTGTATTCAATCTTTGTCTCAAAACCTCAGATTGGTACCTGTGGGTTGCTAGTAGTGTTGATTACATCTTGTAGTTGATGCTAGTTGGTTTATTTGGTGGAAGATTATATGTTCAGATCTATTATGCTATTCAATACCCCTCTGATCTTGGACATGATTATGATTTGTAAGTAGTTACTTTTCTTCTTGAGGACATGGGAGAAGTCTTGTCATAAGTAATCATGTGAATTTGGTATTCGTTCGATATTTTGATGATATGTATGTTGTTGATTCCCTTAGTGGTGTCGTGTGAACGTCGACTACATGACACTTCACCATCTTTGGGCCTAAGGGAATGCATTGTGGAGTAGTAATTAGATTATAGGTTGCTAGAGTGACAGAAGCTTAAACCCTAGTTTATGCGCTATTCCGTAAGGGGTTGATTTGGATCCATTTGTTTAATGCTATGGTTAGAGTTATCTTAATTCTTCTTTCGTAGTTGCGGATGCATGCGAAGGGGGGTAATCATAAGTGGGAGGTTTGCTCAAGTAAGAACAGCACCCAAGCACCGGTCCACCCACATATCAAATTATCAAAGTAGCGAACGCGAATCAAACAAACATGATGAAAGTGACTAGATGAAATTCCCATGTGTCCTCGAGAACGCTTTACTTACTATAAGAGATCGTTCCGGCTTGTCCTTTGCTACAAAAAGGATCGGGCCACCTTGCTGCACTCTTTGTTACTATTGTTACTTGTCACTTGTTACAAATTGTCTTGCTATCAAACTACTCGTTACCGATAATTTCAGTGCTTGCAGAAAATACCTTGTTGAAAACCGCTTGCCATTTCCTTCTGCTCCTCGTTGGGTTCGACACTCTTAGTTATCGAAAGGACTACGATTGATCCCCTATACTTGTGGGTCATTAGAGTACAACATCTAAATCAAGATTCTGGACCAGCTTTGCTGTTGTGAAGCAACCCTATCTAAACCTTGTCCAAATTATCTCAAATTACACCAGATCATAGTCCTTCCAACCCTAACTCACTGTGACAACTTGTTTCTCTAATTGATCAAGTAATTTGACCCTAGCATCTAGTCTAATCCTCCTGTCAAAACTTTAGTTGATGAGACTGATCAACACAAAGCTACTCTTGTCGATGCAGGACCATAGTGGAGCTCCAGTAGGTAGGGTCCTCATGCCAGACATCTTTTCTCAAGCCCTCATGCCCTCATCGTGCCATTCCACGCGGTGACCACGTGGATGGCATGGTCAGAGGTGTGCTCTGCTCGCTGTGGTCGTGCTCTGCTCGTCGGCTAGCCACAGGCTCGACCCTAGCATCCCTCCCCGCTCGTCTTCTGGTGTCGTCCACCCTCCTCCTCCTCCCACGTAGCTCCTGGACCCCTCTTCCCCTCCTCCTTCTTCCTCCTCGCGCCACGGCAGCCCTACCACGACACTGTTCCTCCGGGGCCCTCCACCATCGCTGGCCAGCCACCCTCTCGTGCGGTCGCCTCTCTCTGAAGCTCGCCAGGTCGGCAGCTCCGCGACGTCGGGCTAGCCTCCATCCCTTGCATGCGGCCTCGCCAGAAGCATCAACCGCGCGCCCATGGCAGCTTGCGGCCATGGGCATCCTCCCCCGCCTATTTAAGCCGCCCCCGGTGCTGCCTCTCCCCACCACTCACCCCTAACACCTCCTAATCGACCTCTAGAGCCCAAGTGCAAGGCCATCGAGCCCTCCTTCAGCAACTCCGGTGAGGAGCCCCGCCGCTTGGCCTCTCCACCGTGCGCTCATTCTGGTCCACCCCAGCCCCACCTGAGCTCACCAACGAGCTCCTGGCATTCCTCTGACTCTCCCCAGCCTCTCTCCCAAACCAATGGCTGCCAGAATCGCCGAGCCCATCGACCACCGTAGCTCGCCGCCGCCGGAGATGAATGCCGCGACGCTGTCCCACTACCATCCGACGAGCTACGGGTACGGGAAAGCTCTTCTCGATGCGCCTGATCCATCCCGACCATCTCCGAGCTCCTCCGCCGTCTCCTCATTGCCGTTCCATCGCCGGTGAGCCGTGGTCCTCTGTTCCCTCTCTTCCCATGTTAAAACTGATTGAGGGGCCCCACCTGTCAGCCCCCCAGTTCCTCCCGAAGCGTTTTCTAAGTGAAAGCATATTATGCTTCTATGCCGTCGACGTGGCCTCTCTTGAGGTTTTCTGGAAAATCATTTAAATCAAATTTAAAACCAGATTTGACCAAATTTGACCACCCATATCTCCTAAACTACAAGTCCACTGGAGTTGATTCTTTTTGCAGTATTTTTCTTTTGAGCTCCTTTATTTTCTGGTAGAGTTTGACATTTTTCCTCTTTGTCTAGATTTTCTGGATAGAGAAGTTGCTTTATGTGGTATTTATTTTGCTTGTTGATATTATTTTTCAGAGTGATTTGTTTGTGTGATGAAGACAAGGAGTGTTTGCAACACTCCCTTGGAGCAAGGCAAGCCACAACCTCCATTTGCATGATTGCAATGCAATGCCATGGTTTTATTTAATAAACTTGGTTAAAATTTGAATTAGCTAGAAATATTTATTCATGGCAATTCTTGGAGTATTATTTGATCTTGCTACTGCCATGATAATGCTTGGATTATATGTGACTACTATCTTGCTAGCTTGATATTGCCATGAACACTTTGGATTATTAGGATCAATAGTTAGGTTTCATTATGATCATATTGGATATTACATGCTTATTGGAGTATTATTGGATTTGCTTCTGCCATATTTATGGATGGATTGGATATGATCAGTAGTTTAAAATCTTGATATTGCTATTGGATTGGTAGGATCATTTGATATGGCTTTGTCGTGATCATATTTAATATTTTACCTATGGAGTTAATAATAATGATTTGGCTATATTATTCTTTGGATTATTAGTTGCATATTGCTATGACTTGGATCACAGGTTGATATATGATATTGGAGTAACAGTTATTACAGAGATATACCTTGGGGACAAATTCCGTCATTTCGTTGATCAAGTGCCATCGAATCGAGCTCACCAGTGCAGCCACATTTGCCTGGATGGGGAGGCCCTAACTTGGCCTATTGTCGTGCCTCTTACTGGTACCTCCAACGAGGGAAGGTTATATGTGCGTGATACCCTGGCCCGGTAGGCAGCTATAACCTTGTGAGCCCAAGTTGTATGGATATCCACTGTCCCCGTTTGGGACAGCACTCTCCCCGTTTGGGACAACTTTGTTTAGCAACGCTGTGGCAGGATGTCATGCGGTGACATCGGGGTATCACACGGTGAGCCCCAGGGACACTCATGACAGGACCCAAAAAGGAGGGTATGTCAGAGTGGCCGTAAGAGTGTCATGCAATAGATCGGTTTTGTTGGAACATCTATGGTCCACCCGAATAGGAGCATGTACTAAAGTACGAGGACAGGAGTTCCATGGTGTGTGTTGGGGATATTTCCCATGGTTGAGACTCGACATGAGCATGACCCGGCTCTGATCCTCGAGGCAAAGTGGGTCATCCCATTGACGGGTCAACATGAAGATAAGCAAAGATGGGCCTGACGCCTGAAGTGGGACCCGGCAGGTGGCCGGCTCTTAGGGGCCTTGTGGGCCGGCTCAAGGAGAAGGCCCAGAAGGATGAAGTTTCTTAACTTGGAGAACAAGAAGGATGAGAGTTAGAGTAGGATACGGGTTAAGAGTACGACCCGGAATCTTCTGTAAACCTAGCTGACTCGACCTATTATATAAAGGGGAGTTCCTGGGACCGAAAAGACTAAGTTGCAATATCTCGAGAGCTAGGTTAGTGAATCCGCACCCTTGTAATCGAGATCCACAGCAATATAAATCAAGCAGGAGTAGGTTTTTACCTCCACCGTGAGGGGCCGAACCTGGGTAAACTTGCATCCCTCGTTTCCGATCAACCCCGTTCAAGCTTCCACATAGTGGTGATGGCCTCACCACTAAGTCCTTTCACGAGGACATCTGCCGTGACAAAACCACGATAGTTGGCGCCCACCATGGGGCCAGCGCACGGTGGAGTTGAGTTCTTAGCGGGAGCTCCTTCAGGGATTGAGGGACGCGATCGGTCAGATGACGAAGAGTCGTCGCGGCAACCTCTACATCGACGACTCTAGCTGGGGCCACGAGGCCGACTCAATCGAGTACGGGTACCGGGTCCCCTTCGGCAAGATCCATGTCTTCAGAGGCGTAATTGGTGAGTCAGGCCCCGAGCTGAACATCGTCACCGACACCATCGAGTCAGCTCGTCGCGCCAGACCCGGCCAGGACAGACCCGGCCAGGCACGCCCTGGTTAGACCCATGCCTTTGTTGGTTTCACACAAGGAGTGGATCTGGCAAGCGATTATGTGTCTGGTGGTGACACGCAAGTCTACTCTGATGGCGAGTCATCGGTTGGAGATACCGAGTCGATTCTTCCGCTTTTGGATGAGAGGCGGGGAGGCTACTTTGATGATGAGGTTTTTCCCGAGTCTTACGAGCCAACTCATTTCGCTGCGATCTATATGGCTGGGAACCAAAATCAGCCTCGTGACCCGGCTGATGCCACGTCAGGTCAGAATCCCACGACGGCAGGCTCAGAGGCCACCGGCTCTCAGAAGTCGGGGGCACAGGCACTCTCTGAGATGATGACTACCCTTGGGACGCTCTTTTCGGAGCCAGTAACTGCTCAGAACGCGGAAGCACGCAATGCAGAGATTACAAAGTGTCGCGAGCAGCTGGCCAAGATTCAGGAGGATATCAATGCAGAAAACGCGCGTATGGCTGAGACGCAGGCTCGTATTGTTAGTGAAACCAGGCGTTTGGAGGCGGAAGCCATTCACCTCACTTTCCGCCAAAACGAGTTAGAGGCAGTACACCGGAGGAGACATCAGAGTCAGCTTCCGGCGAATATTGAGCCGACGCAGCTGTTTAGCACTCCGCGTGACCCGGGGGCTGGCGCTAGATCAGTGGGCGTAATACCTGTCATACCCCAATTGACTCAGAATGTTCCCCCCAGTGCGGCTCAACGGCAGCCGGCTCAGCAGCAGCAGCCGTCGATTCAGCAGCAACAGCCATAACCGGTTCAGCAGTAGTCACCGGCTCAGCAGCAGCTACCGGTCCAGTACCCACCTCATCATTTCCAGACACCGACTGGGCATTACTCCAACCCGGTCGGCAATGTACTGGTGGCGACTCACAACCTAGCTGTGATCCCGATCGAGGGGAATAGTCTGGTGGAGGTTGAGGCTAGGAACGCCATTGCGATGTTAAAGACAGTAATCACGCAGCAGGCAAATTACTCTTATAGTCAGCACCGACTTCATTCCACCCCTCATCAGAGCCGCAGTAGGAGCAGACATGCTGAGTCACCAGCAGTTTCCAGCAGTGTGCAGCGCCGGAGGGCACAGGAGCTGCCTCTGGATCAACCACAGCTGGCAGTTTCAAATGCACAGGTGATTGTTCATGCTGCTCGTGCTCTACGGGGGACAGGGGCAGGAAACACAAGAGTTGCATATGCTCAACCTGTAGTACAACCCCCACCCGCCTCAACCCAGCCAGCAGTCTGTACCACAGGGATAGCCAGACGAACCATCGGAACTCCATGTTTAGTTCCGGCTCTCTAAGATGCACGCATGCCTTCGGATTTCAAAGGTCCTCGCAAAATGCCCAATTATACGGCAGATTTGGAGCCGGCCGAGTGGATTGAAAGTTATGAGCTAGCCATGGACATGAAGGAAGCTAGCGATGCCGTATGCGCTCATTATTTGCCCTTGATGTTGGAAGGGCCAGCACGTACATGGTTGAAAAACCTGCCTGCAAATTTAATCAACACCTGGCAGGAGCTAAAGGAGTGCTTCATCAAGAATTTCTAGGGAAGTTGCAAGCGTCCAACCACAATTGTTGATCTAGAGCATTGTGTTCAACATGATGATGAATCAGCACATCACTGGTCACGCCACGTGGCAGAGATTATCCACTCCTCGGATAGCATCACAACTCAGCAAGCCGTCCTTGTCCTAGAAAGAAACTGCCGATTCCAACCTTTGGTCCAGAAGCTTGGGCGTCTCAAAAGGAAGGTTGAGGATATGGGAGATCTGATGGATGTTTTAACTCCTTATGCCGAGTCAGATAACACAAAGGATCCAACTTCTGATGATGAGAAGTATGGCAAGGGCAAGAAAAACGGTGGCAAGGGTCATCAGCAGAATAACGGTAATGGAAGTAACAACAATTATAAGTGCAAGAATCCTGAGGGAAGCTCTGCTTTTGTTGCCAATACCAACACTGGTTTCAAGAACCAGCGTCAGAACAACAGCCCCAGGAAGCCCTATTTTGGTAATCACCCTCGTAGTTACGAGGAGGCTCTCAAAGGTCTGTGTCCAGAGCACAGTTTTGATGGTAAGCCGGCCAACCACTCGTGGGAAAACTGCTTCATCATGCAGGAATAGACCAAACGAGTTTTTCAGAATCATCACAATGGTGGTGGCAACGGTGGACATCTAGGCAATTCTGGACCCGACGGCTTAGGGGAAGGCTTCCAGGGAGCCGGCTCTCACGGTCCTTATCTTGGTGCTGGGTTCCTGGGGAACACCGGTCAAGGCTCCGGGTTTCAGGGGGCTGGTAATGGCGGAGGCAACAATCAGCGCAACAACCAAGGAAATCAGAATCAGCGAGGTCAGTCCGGGTTTCAGAGTAACCCTAAGTAGTTAAATAGTGGCCAATATCACGTTTTTACTACAAGCACGAGCAAATGCGATCGGAAGCTCCAGAGACGAGCCGTCAATCTGGTTGAGCCGGCAGATCCTGAGTACTTAAACTGGTCAGAGCAGCCAGTGACTTGGAGTAGGGCAGATGTGACGCCCCTGACTCAATCGTGCACTAATCATACACGCAAATGCGCACGATCAAGATCAGAGACTCACGGGGAGATATCACAACACAACTCTAGACACAAATTAAAGTCATACAGCTTTATATTACAAGCCAGGCCACGAAGGCTCGAATACATAAGCTCGAATACACAAGAGTCAGTGGAAGCATCAGTATCTGAGTACATACATAATTAGACAAGTTTGCCTTAAGAAGGCTGAGCAAAACAACGACATGTAGATCAAAAAGGCGCAGGCCTCCTGCCTGGGAGCCTCTGAACTACTCCTAGTCGGCGGTCTCCACGTAGTAGTAGGCTCCGTCGGGGTAGTCATCGGCAGGATCAGCTGTCTCTTGGACTTCGTCATTTGATCACAGCAATCGGGTATGGGGAAAAAGAGGTAGCAAAGCAACCGTGAGTACTCATCCGAAGTACTCGCAAGACTTACATCAGAACTATGCTTGATATGCATCGGTATTAAAAGAGGGGGTTGTATCTGTGGACTGGACTGCAGAAATGCCAGAATAGAGGGGAAGCTTAACCTATCGAAGACTAGCATCTTGCAGCATTAGAAGAGTGCAGATTAGCATATTATAAAGTAATAAGTAAGTAGTAGCAACGCCCAGAGATCCTTCCTCGACTCCCTGCGAGAAAGTGATCCCGGAGCCAACATATTATTAAGCACCACAAGTATCCAGTTCTAGTTGTAGTAGATCGGGATACAACTCCGAGCGTCCGTTACCGTGGACACGGCTATTCGAATAGATAACTTCCCTGCAGGGGTGCACCAACTTACCCAACACGCTCGATTAACTCTAGCTGGACACGCTTTTATCGGGTCATGCCCGGCCTCGGCTGATCGACACACCGTAGTCCTACCTAGGCTCAACAGAGAGGCTAGCATGCCGGTCTAAATCCTAAGCGCTCAGGGGTCTTGGGCCCATCGCCCTTTGCACACCTGCGCGTTGCGTACGCGGTCGGGACCAGACCTAGCCCCTGTATACACACGTAGGCTGTCGCAGTCCACCCGGGAGCGCGCCGCTCAACTGCTAATGTCTGGAGAGCTTTCGGAAGAATCGTACGACGCCGAGTGCCCATACCTATTCCCGCATGGTGGTTAGTACGAAAAGGCTAGAGGCCTACTCAGATCACATATCCAAACCCGTTAGTGTGTTGGGAGCTCGCGGTGACAATCAGTGATCCTGTCGCCCCATCTCGCGGACTTACGGCAAGGGTCAAGCCCATCCCTCTCTAGGGCGGTCTGCCTGCCCGGCTGTGCCGCGTCATTATCTCGCGGGAACCCTCCTGGTCAACCCGACTTATCAAGAGACTGTCGGGAACTCTGGTCCACCTCTACCGGGGTGGTACCGCCTGTCCCTTCAGTCCCATAGTAACTGTTAAAAGGGGGCAACAGTTAAAGGTAACAGTGTGTTTTTACCATCAAGGGGGAAGTCTGAGGAATCACCCTTGATGGACTCCCACTCAATGTATCCGTCAAGGTGAACTTGGAGGAATCACCCTCGATGGGTTCACACTTGAGGGGCTGCACGACAGAGGCATCATCGGAGGTGGTGAAAGAAGAATCACCCTCGATATCCCACAACCAACTAGTTACGCTACAGAGATATCATCAGGAGTGAGGTAGGAGGTATCACCCTCAGCACTCGATAGTAGCTCTGCAGAGTCGTACAACTAAGGGGGTGTGCGGTGATGTGTCGGTCTCTCCACATCGATCACACTGATCGAGCATCAGGAAGCAAAGCATGGCAAAACGGACAAGGGTGCGGGGCCACAGATGGACCACTAACTGACCTATACTAAGCATTTAGGATAGTAGGTAAGGTATCAACAGCAGTTGCAAAAATAGGCTATGCATCAGAATAGGAGCTATTGGACAACAGTAGCAAATTCTAATGCAAGCATGGGAGAGAAAGAACAGGCGATATAGGAATGATCAAGGGGGTTTTGCTTGCCTGGAAGCTCTGCTGAGAGGGGCTGGACGTCAGGGGCGTAGTCGTACTCGGGAGCAGCGTCAGTCTCGGAGTCTACCAGAGGAAGACGGGTAAGAAACAATAAATGTAAAGCAAACAAATGCATCACAATGCATGACATGGCAATATTCTGTGCTAGGGGTGACCTAACGTGGTGCTACACGTTACATACGGAGCGGGAAAATATTTGGGAATATTTTCCCGGCTTTAGGCAATTACCGAACAGACGATCCGGAGGGGAAGGTTCCATGTTTGCAGTGTTGGAGGCATGTGACAGGTATGTGGACGGCATATTCGGATTCGTCTTATTTTTCTGATCATTTTTCATATATAAATTATTTTCATCTGAGTTACGGATTATCTTATATGATTTTCCAAAGTTTTAAAGGATTTTCTGAATATTCTGGAGTTAATATTAATTTCGAATTAAAAAGTGAAATTGCTATGTGCACACCGGAATGTACACACCATAGAGGCTATGTGTATGACAGTGGGGCCCAGTGGCAGAGTTGACCCAGTCAACATGTTGACTAGTCAAGGATGAACAGTGCATGTGGGTCCCAATTGTCACTGACTCATTTTATTTAACGGTTTTTTAACTAAATTGAATTAGTCTAATTAGTGGGGGTTAGGCCAAACTAATTAGGGGGCCCCTAATTAACAGGCGCTGGCCCACATGGCAGTGGCACACGGGTGATACGTCTCCGTCGTATCTACTTTTCCAAACACTTTTGCTCTTGTTTTGGACTCTAATTTGCATGATTTGAATGAAACTAACCCGGACTGACGCTGTTTTCAGCAGAACTACCATGGTGTTGTTTTTTGTGCAGAAATAAAAGTTCTTGGAATTGCATGAAACTTTTTGGTTATTTTTTATGGAATATATAAAAAATATTGGAGCCAAGACCTACTGGAGGGGGGCCACCTGCTGCCCACGAGGCACCAGGGCGCGCCACCCCCCCCCCCCCTGGCGCGCCCTGGTGGCTTGTGGGGCCCACGTGGCTCCACTGACCCTAATCTCAGGCCTATAAATTCACAATTCCAGAGAAAAAAATAAGAGAGGAAGTTTTATTGCGTTTCACGATACGGAGCGGCCGCCACCTCCTGTTCTTCATCGGGAGGCCAGATTTGGAGTCCGTTTGGGGCTCCAGAGAGGGGGATCTTCCGGCATCGTCATCATCAACCATCCTTCATCACCAATTCCATGATGCTCACCTCCGGGAGTGAGTAATTCCTTCGTAGGCTTGCTGGACGGTGATGAGTTGGATGAGATTCATCATGTAATCGAGTTAGTTTTGTTAGGGCTTGATCCCTAGTATCCACTAGGTTCTGAGATTGATGTTGCTATGACTTTGCTATGCTTAATGCTTGTCACTAGGGCCCGAGTGCCATGATTTCAGATCTGAACCCTTTATGTTTTCATGAATATATTTGTGTTCTTGATCCGATCTTGCAAGTTATACGCACCTGCTACATGTTATGATCCGCATACCCCAAGGTGACAATAATTGGGATTCTTTCCGGTGATTGCTGTAGTTTGAGGAGTTCATGTATTCACTAAGTGCTAATGCTTTGTTCTGGTTCTCTATTAAAAGGAGGCCTTAATATCCCTTAGTTTCCTTATGGACCCCGCTGCCATGGGAGGGTAGGACAAAAGATGTCATGCAAGTTCTTATCGCAAGAATGTATGACTATATACGGAATACATGCCTACATTATATTGATGAATTGGAGCTAGTTCTGTGTCACCCAAGGTTATGACTGTTACATGATAAATGTTATCCAACATAATCACCGATCCAATGCCTACGAGTTTTTCACATATTGTTCTTGCTAAGTTACTACTGTTGCTACTGCTGTCACAAGTGCTACTACTATTGCTACCACTGTTACTGTTACTATTATTGCTACTGCTATCAAACTATCATACTACTGTGCTACTGATCACTCTGCTGCAGATATTTAGTCTCCAGGTGTGGTTGAATTGACAACTCAACTGCTAATACTTGCAAATATTCTTTGGCTCCCCTTGTGTCGAATCAATAAATTTGGGTTGAATACTCTACCCTCGAAAACTGTTGCGATCCCCTATACTTGTGGGTTATCAAGACCTTTTTCTGGCGCCGTTGCCGGGGAGCATAGCTCTATTTGTTGAGTCACTTGGGATTTATATCTGTTGATCACTATGAAGAATCTGAAAGACGCTAAGACCAAGATCGTTCCCTCTAAGACGAGGGGAGGTAAGGAACTGCCATCTAGCTCTGCACTTGATTCACCTTCAGTTTTGAGTAAACTTGCAACACCACCACCTACTATTAATTCTAATATGTCGCAAGTTATTGATGATACCACTTCTGCTTTGAATGATACTTCTGATGATGCTAGTACTATGCTTGATAATGCTGTGCCACTTGGTGAATTTCTTGCTGAACAAATTGCTAAAGCTAAAGAAACTGAAAATGCTGAAACTCTTGAGAATTATGGTTGGCCTATTATGCCTAGCTCTCCTACTAGAGTTGAAACACCTAATGAACATTGCTTTGATAGGGAGACGGCTAGAGCCATCCTTGCTTGTAATGATAGAAATGAAGTTATAAAATTGCTTGCTGAAATGAAAGAAAAATCTATGAGGGAGAGAATGAAATATGATCCTAAGTTTGCTACCTCTCCCATATTTGTTACTGATAAGGATTATGAATTCTCTGTCGATCCTGAGTTAATTACTTTGGTTGAATCTGATCCTTTCCATGGTTATGAAACTGAAACTGTTGTGGCACATCTCACTAAATTAAATGATATAGCCACCCTATTTGCTCATGAGGAAAAAATTCGCTATTACTATATTCTTAAGTTATTTCCTTTCTCATTAAAGGGTGATGCTAAGGAATGGTATAATACTCTTTCTCTTGGATGTGTGCGTAGTCCCCAGGATATGATTTATTACTTCTCTGAAAAATATTTTCCTGCTCATAAGAAACAAGCTGCTTTACAGGAAATATTTAACTTTGTGCAAATTAAAGAAGAGAATCTCCCTCAAGCTTGGGGGAGGCTTCTCCAATTACTTAATACTTTGCCCGATCATCCTCTTAAGAAAAATGAAATACTTGATATCTTCTATAATGGACTAACTGATACTTCTAGGGACTACCTAGATAGTTGTGCGAGTTGTGTTTTCAGGGAACGGGCTATTGAACAAGCTGAGGAATTATTGAACAATATATTGAAGAATGATAATGATTGGACACTTCCTGAACCACCGCCTAAACCCACTCCGAAGAAGAGGGGTATTTTATTTCTTAGTCCAGAAGATATGCAAGAAGCAAAGAAATGTATGAAGGAAAAAGGTATTAAAGCTGAAGATGTTAAGAATTTACCACCTATTGAAGAAATACATGGTCTTGACGCACCGCCACAGGTAGTAGAGGTAAATTCTCTTATAAAGTTTGATGAAACTGATATTCCTTATAACAAACCTCCTAGTCAATGCTTGTATGAATTTGACAATTATATTATTAAGCAAGATCACTTCAATGCAAATGTTATGAAACAATTGAAACGAAATGCCTACATGATTGATCGCTTGAGTGACTTGTTACTTAGAATTGCTAATGAGGTTAAAGGTGTAAGTAAACATGCATCTGTGGTTCAAACCCAATTAGAACAAGTTGCTAAATCTCAGAGTGAATTGCTCAATGAAATGAATAACAATATGAATGATCATGCTATTAGAGTAATGACTAGAGGAGGTAGAATGACTCAGGAGCCACTTTATCCTGAAGGTCACCCTAAAAGAATTGAACAAGACTCTCAAAGAATTAATGTTGATGCACCTAGTCCATCTACAAAGAAAAAGAAAAAGAAAAATGATAGGACTTTGCATACTTCTAGTGAACCTGAGGTACAAAAACCCTTGGAGGATAGTAATGATGTTTCTATTTCTGATGCTGAAACACGATCTGGTAATGAACATTCACCTGATGATAATAATAATGATGATGCTCATGTGGATACCCAACCAGATAATGATAAAGAACCTGATAATGATGTTGAAATAGAACCTGCTGCTGATCTTGATAACCCACCTCCTAAAAATAAACGTTATGATAAAAGAGACCTCGTTGCTAGGAAACATGGTAAAGAAAGAGAACCATGGGTTCAAAAACCCATGCCCTTTCCTCCTAAACCATCTAAGAAAAAAGATGAGGAAGAATTTGAACGTTTTGCTGAAATTCTTAGGCCAGTCTTTTTGCATACTCGTTTGACTGATATTTTAAAGATGGCCCCTTATGCTAAATATGCAAGACATTGTCACAAATAAAAGAAAAATACCTGAAGCTAAAATTTCTACCATGCTTGCAAATTATTCTTTTAAGGATGGAGTACCTAAGAAACTAGGAGATCCAAGAATACCAACTATACCATGCTCCATTAAACGAAATTATGTCATAACTGCTTTGTGTGATTTAGGAGCCGGTGTTAGTGTTATGCCTTTCTCTTTATATAAAAGACTTGATTTGAATAAACTCACTCCCACTGAAATATCATTGCAAATGGCTGACAAATCAACTGCCATACCTATCGGTGTTTGTGAGGATGTGCCCGTTGTAGTTGCAAATGTTACTATTCTAACAGACTTTGTTATACTTGATATGCCCGAGGACGACAATATGTCGATTATCCTCGGTAGACCCTTTTTGAATACTGCAGGGGCTGTTATTGATTGCAACAAAAGCAAGGTCACTTTTCATATCAATGGTAATGAACATACGGTGCACTTTCCATAGAAACAATTTCAAGTAAATGGTATTCGTGTTATTTGAAAAACTCCGACAATTACTATTGGAAGTTTTCAACTCCCTCTTCCTACTGTTAAAAACAAATATGAAACTCTTATTATTGGGGAGATGCATATCCCCGTTGAGGTAACTTAGTGTTATACAAAAATTCTTCGGTTTCATGTCACTCGGAAATGGTTTGTTAATAAGACTTGATCAACCTTATTAATGGATTCTTTTTGAGAGGCATGTGGTCGATGAATTTAGTAAGCACAACCTTCTGTACCCACCTTTTGTTTTCTGTTATTTTTAGTTAAATGCAATAAAATGCCATGATTACCCTATTTTCTGAATTATCCGTGCAATCAAAAAATGCCCAGAAATGAAAGTGCTCAGAATGCAATAAAATTTTGATATGAATTTTTATATAATATTTAAGAATTTTTGGCACTAAAATCATACCAGGGGGATGCCCCAGGTGCCCACGAGGCACCAGGGTGCGCCACCCCCCTGGCGCGCCCTGGTGGCTTGTGGGCCCCATAGGGACCCCCTCACTTATCCCTTCAGCCCACTTCATCTCTTACCTCTAGCAAAAATTCCTGGTAGCTCTCTCTCTCGTGTTCTTGCTCACAAACCTGAAATTTTTGATCTCTTTGCTCGGAGCTCCGTTTCCGAAACTGTTTAGGGAGATTGCTCCTTGCTATGTGACTCCTCCATTGCTCCAATTAGTTTTTGTTTTAGTGGATTATATTTTGCATAATTAGCTGCTCTTGGTGCTACTGAAAATGAGCTTGCATGTTGAATTCTTTGAGTTCCAAGTAGTTTGAATGCTTGATATAGCCTCTAGTCATCCATATGAGTAGTTGCTATCAATCTTGTGAAGTTTTATTGATATCATTTTGTGACCCAAAAATTTTCAGAAAATTGTCCATAGGAAAATGAATATCTTTTGGAGAAGTTCTTCGAAGCGGACCGCCAAGGGAGTCCTGGGGGACTCCTCGGACAACGACCTCAACATTCCGCGTAGGACGGAGGTCCGGCCGTGTGAATGGCCGCATAATGCCTTCATGAACGAAGCCGGATTCTACCAAGAGTTCACGCAATTTGTTGCTAATGCCGGATTGATCGACTTCCTCGCAGATGAGTGTGACCAGCACCACATCCTTACGAATTCCTTTGTGCAAAACTTTCATTTTCTGAATAGGCTCGAACCACCTGAGGTGCGCTTTGATTTATATGCTGAACATCATCAGATACCTCTGGCTGAGTTTTGTGAGATTTGGCTGATCCCCTTTGATGGGTAAATAAGAGAGCCTCGCCTGGAGGAGTTTGAGGGTTTCCTCCACACTTTAACTATGGGAGAGACAAGGGGAGTGTCGAGAGCCCGAGCCACTAGCTTGCAGTTTCCCTCTGTTCATTACTTTGCTTTATTCATAGGGAAATGCTTGACTGCTAGAGAGCAAGGTGGTGCGCTATGTGCACCTGACTTTGACATTTTACACCACGCACTTTATAATGACAACATTCATAACCTGGGAGCTATCATTGCACGCCGCATGCACACTAATAGGACTAAGGGTAAAATTCAAGGTGGTATTTATGCTACTCGCCTAGCGAGGCGTTTCAATGTTAACATTCGCCCTCATGATTACTTGTTGCCTAGAGTTTACTTAGATCACCAGTCTATAAGGGACCACCACTTTCTTGATGCTCCTGAGCCTCCTAACCACATTCGTTATAACTTGGTTTTTAGTGAGGATAC
The DNA here is from genome assembly GCA_039707655.1 of Elymus sibiricus. Taxonomy (NCBI): domain Eukaryota; kingdom Viridiplantae; phylum Streptophyta; class Magnoliopsida; order Poales; family Poaceae; genus Elymus; species Elymus sibiricus. The sequence continues at coordinate 211,177,344 of CM077664.1, forward strand.
TCGTGATATTATTCCGTTGCTTGCACCTGCTTTGTTTGATTCTCATGCCAGGAATGGATATACCGTGATGCCACCGGACATCGTTGCTTACCGGAACGCCTTGGCAGCGGCAGAGGAGGAGGCCCAGGACTGGGACGCTAGGGTGCCGCCGCCTCAGGACTTTCACATGGGACCGAATGGCTACTACGGATGACCGTAGACCAAGCTAGGCAAAAGCCTAAGCTTGGGGGAGTACGTATCTCTCACCGACATTTCATTCACGATCACACATTTCATTCCAGTTGTCGGTGTTCATACTTTTTCATTATAGAATCCATGTTAGTTTTATTTTCTTGCTTTCTTCTTGTGTGTTTGAAAAACTTTGAGAAAATCCAAAAACATTTCTCGTTTCTTTTCGGTTTTTCTTTCTAGCTTAGTTAGTTTTAGAATTAAAAGAAAACCCAAAAAGATTTCCCATTTCTTCTTTTGCTTGTTGGGAGTTCTCCCGTGTAAATAGTTTTCTTTTCTCGTTTTTCGTTTTTCTTCCTTATTTGTTTTCTTCGAAAAAACTAAAAACTCCAAAAATATTTCAGTGTGTTTCTCTGAAATTCTTTTCTTCTGTTGAGTCATTGTAAGGAGAAGACCATGATGAAAATGTTGAGTGGCTCTCGTATGCATTATTGTTGATCTAACAAAGAGCCCATATTACTTTGTCTTCTCCTTTAAATAAAATGCTTGCAGATTCCAGCTTAGTCCACGACACACTTGCAATATTTTTATTTTCATATCATTCGGACGTGCAAGTTAAAGGCAATAATGATGATGATTTGATGAAATGACTGTGGCAAGGAAAAGCGGGTATGAACTCAACTTGTTCTTTGTTTTTGTAAATATGTTTAACTCGGTATCCATGATTCAGCATATTATGATTAAACATGTTTATGATGACAATTAGAGATTATAGTTTCTCATGCCATGCTTAAGTAGCTAGGAGTGGATAATGATTTATCTTGGGTGTTAACATGCATTAAAATGTTCATGATGTAGTATGATGACATGGTATCCTCCTCTGAATGTCTCGAGTGGCTTGACTTGGCACATGTTCACGCATGTAGTTGATTCAAAACCAACATAGCCTCCAAGATATTTATGTTCATGGTGCTTATATCCTACTCATGCTAGTATTCAATGTTGATTATTCATAATGCATGATTATGACTGTTTTTGCTCTCTAGGTGGTCGCTTCTCAACCTATTTGCTAGCCTTCGCCTGTACTAAGCGGGAATACTGCTTGTGAATCAAAACCCTTAAACCAAAGTTGTTCTAGATGATTCCACTGTATCTACCTATATGCGGTATTACTCTGCTGTTCTAAGTAAATTTGCATGTGCCACCTCTAAATATTCAAATGAACATCTATTTTGTGTGCCCGTACCGCTCATGGAGCGACAGGGGGCGGTCAGTATCTTCCATTCTAAGCGGGTTATTCTCATGACGAGTGTTTATTCACTTGTCCTTGCATGAGAGGGGCTGGTAATCGGGATGCCCAGTCCCATTATTAAAATTGCAAAATAATAAAACAAACTCCCCCGGAAAGTTGTTGGTATGGAGGGCACCCGAGGATTCGGCTAGCCATGGCCTGTGATTGTTGGTGGAGGGGGAGTAAACTTTACTTTACCGCTTGGGAACCACCGCTAATGTGTTTAGCATGGAAGATATTGAAAACTCTCGGTCGTAACATTGACAGGAAAGGCATACCTCCCAAAATTATATTTATCTCTGATTTAAGCTTCGAGCTTTGGCACCTCTGCAAATCCCTGCTTCCCTCCGCGAAGGGCCTATCTATTTACTTTTATATTATTTTACTTTTATTGTTGAGTCATCACCTTCTCAAACAAGCACCAGACCTGAGAGCACTATTGTCATTCTCATGCATTGTGAATAGTTAATGTTGTGTGCATCATGACTGGATCTCTTCTACCATGAATTACAATGTTTAGTCGCTGCTTGAACTTTGGAGGTGCTCTGCATTTATGTTTTGCGGTCTCAGAAAGGGCTAGCGAGATACCATGTTGCCATATTATATCATGATTGTTTTAACAAAGTGTTGGCATTTGAGATATCTTATTATTGCTCGCTAGTTGATTATGCCATTGATATGCGTGAATATAATTTCTAAGAGTTATCATTTGCATGGTTAGTTATAATCTTTGCAGAAAACTTGGGCACTATTTAAGCATATATACAGATACAAGAACAAAAGAGTTTGTAAAAGTTTTTCTTTATCAGTTTCAGTTTGTCAACTGAATTGCTTGAGGACAAGAAATGAGTTAAGCTTGGGGGAGTTGATACGTCTCTGTCGTATCTACTTTTCCAAACACTTTTGCTCTTGTTTTGGACTCTAATTTGCATGATTTGAATGAAACTAACCCGGACTGACGCTGTTTTCAGCAGAACTACCATGGTGTTGTTTTTTGTGCAGAAATAAAAGTTCTTGGAATTGGATGAAACTTTTTGGAGATTTTTTATGGAATATATAAAAAATATTGGAGCCAAGACCTACTGGAGGGGGGCCACCTGCTGCCCACGAGGCACCAGGGCGCGCCACCCCCCCCCCCCCCGGCGCGCCCTGGTGGCTTGTGGGGCCCACGTGGCTCCGCTGACCCTAATCTCAGGCCTATAAATTCACAATTCCAGAGAAAAAAATAAGAGAGGAAGTTTTATTGCGTTTCACGATACGGAGCCGCCGCCACTTCCTGTTCTTCATCGGGAGGCCAGATCTGGAGTCCGTTTGGGGCTCCGGAGAGGGGGATCTTCCGGCATCGTCATCATCAACCATCCTTCGTCACCAATTCCATGATGCTCACTGCCGGGAGTGAGTAATTTCTTCGTAGGCTTGCTGGACGGTGATGAGTTGGATGAGATTTACCATGTAATCGAGTTAGTTTTGTTAGGGCTTGATCCCTAGTATCCACTATGTTCTGAGATTGATGTTGCTATGACTTTTGCTATGCTTAATGCTTGTCACTAGGTCCCGAGCGCCATGATTTCAGATCTGAACCCTTTATGTTTTCAAGAATATATTTGTGTTCTTGATCCGATCTTGCAAGTTATATGCACCTGCTACGTGTTATGATCCGCATACCCCAAGGTGACAATAATTGGGATTCTTTCCGGTGATTGCCATAGTTTGAGGAGTTCATGTATTCACTAAGTGCTAATGCTTTGTTCCGGTTCTCTATTAAAACGAAGCATTAATATCCCTTAGTTTCCTTATGGACTCCACTGCCACGGGAGGGTAGGACAAAAGATGTCAGGCAAGTTCTTATCGCAAGCACGTATGACTATATACGGAATACATGCCTACATTATATTGATGAATTGGAGCTAGTTCTGTGTCGCCCTAGGTTATGACTGTTACATGATGAATGTTATCCAACATAATCACCGATCCAATGCCTACGAGTTTTTCACATATTGTTCTTGCTAAGTTCTGTGTCGCCCTAGCTACTGCTGTCACAAGTGCTACTACTATTGCTACCAATGTTACTGTTACCATTATTGCTACTGCTATCAAACTATCATATTACTGTGCTACTGATCACTCTGCTGCAGATATTTAATCTCCAGGTGTGGTTGAATTGACAACTCAACTGCTAATACTTGCAAATATTCTTTGGCTCCCCTTGTGTCGAATCAATAAATTTGGGTTGAATACTCTACCCTCGAAAACTATTGCGATCCCCTATACTTGTGGGTTATCAATGGCCACCAGGGCCTGTGCACGCGCACGCGCATAGCAGAGAAGGGCCGGCGGCCACAGCGCTCGGCCGGCGGGCAGCGGGGGCGAGCGGCAGGCCGCGGCGGTTAAACAGCAACAACAGCAGCAGCATAGCAACGAGGAGCAGTAGCTAGCGAGGAGCAGCAGCGGCAAGCAAGAGCAGCAGCTACATGCGGCAGCAGTAGCAAGCACGCAGCAACAGCGGCATGAGCAACTAGCACATAGCGGCAGCAACTAAGCAGGGAGCAGCGGCGCAGCAACGCAGCACAGCAGCAGCGGCTAAGCAGCAGCAACAGCGGCAGCGAGCAGAGCAGCGGAGCAGCGAGTAGTAGCAAGCCGCGGCGAGGCCACGCGTGGGCGCGCGCACATAGCAGCAGCAGCGCAGGAGCAGCAACCACACGCACGTATGCGTACGCGGGGGTTCGGACACGATGGTGACGGCGGCCTTCGGCGTTCCAATCGAAGGGGGGAAAGGGGGACCCGAGGGAGGAGCTCACCCCGGTTCTTGTGGATGAGGTTATGAGGTCGGGGGCGGCCCAAAGCAGTGGCAATGACGACGAGGTGGTGATGTCCATGACGGAGAAGAAGAGGCGATGGAGAGGCTTGGAGCGGTCCTAGCTCGAACCGGCGCACGTGGCGAAGGAGACGACGCCGGGGGTCCTCCTGGACATGAACTTAGACCACGGGGAGGCCAGTGGCCGCGATGACAGCGATGGCCATGGCGGCTGCTTGGGCGCGTACAATTTTTTCAAGAGACAAAGAGCAAGCGAGGGGATAATGGAGAGTCTAGGGTTGTCTACAGCGTCGGGGAGGTTCTTATCCACCGCGGGGATGCTCCGGATGCTCGACACGGCATCATCTGGCGCGTGGATGGCGCAAGCGCATGCTCAGCGCCATGGTCTCCTGCCTCTAACCCGAGGTAGGGAAAAAGGCCTGGGGTGGGCTGGGCCGAGTGCACTGTGGCACTTAGGCCCAGTGGCACAGTAGAGCGTAGGCATTTTCCCTTTTATATTTTCTGTTTTCTATTTAGTCTATGTTCGGTATTTATTTGGTCCATCAAATGAATTTTGTTGCATATGAAACCTGTCACACAAATACTTGGTAATATTTTGCAGTTGTTCCCAAAGTTTGAGATTATTTTGAAATGTTTAAAATTTGGTTTGAATTTAAATGGTCCACTTAAGCGCTGTTGGGCCATTTCAAAAATAACTAAGGGCATTCTACGAGTTCCAAATGGTGTGGAGTTCAACATGACTTTTGTTGAGTGAATTATTAGCAATAATATGAACATTTTTTATAAGTGTTTGGTGAGATAATTTCTAAGCTTGCAACTATAATTCAAATTTGATTTGAATTTGGGACAAGTGGCAAATGACTTAGCAAAAATATGATGACCTGGCATTAATTAGCAGAATAACAGTGGCATCAGTACATGGGGGTGTTACAACTCTCCCCCTCTAAAAGAAATTCTCGTCCCGAGAATTAAGAGGTAGAAGGAAAGAGATCGGGGTATTCATCACGAAGACGTTCCTCGCGTTCCCAAGCGGCTTCATCTTCAGAATGATTCGACCACTGAATCTTAAGGAACTTGATTGCCTTCTGACGGGTTCGACGTTCAGCTTGATCCAAAATGCGGATCGGATGCTCTTTATAAGAGAGATCATCTTGCAATTCAAGCATTTCATGATCCACTGCACGGTGTGGATCCTTAAAGCAACGACGGAGTTGCGATACATGGAAAACATCGTGGATGTGAGAAAACTGCGGTGGCAATTCCAATTTATAAGCCACATATCCACGTCTGGCGAGAATGCGGAAGGGTCCAATGTAGCGAGGAGCTAACTTGCCCTTGATTCCAAAATGATGAGTGCCCTTCATAGGAGTGACACGCAGATAAGCTTGTTCACCAGGTTGATAGATCGATCCCCAATGTTTACGATCATAGTTGCTCTTCTGGCAGGACTGGGCCGCCTTAAGATTTTCACGAACAATACAGACTTGTTCTTCAGCTTGTTGGATAATATCTGGACCGATGAGCGGCCGTTCCCCAGTTTCTGACCAATTCAGAGGGGTTCGATACTTACGTCCATATAGTACTTCGAAGGGTGCCATCTTCAAGCTAGCTTGATAGTTGTTGTTGTATGAGAATTCAACATATGGGAGAGATTCTTCCCATTTCTTGCCAAATAAGATGACACAAGCACGTAGCATATCTTCAAGTACTTGGTTAACTCGTTCAACTTGACCTTGGGACTGGGGGTGATAAGCTGTGCTCCAGGTTATATGAGTTCCCATAGCTTCTTGGAAACTTTCCCAGAACTTTGAGGTGAAGAGGCTGCCACGGTCTGAACTGATCTCCTTCGGAATACCGTGGAGTGTCACAATTCTAGAGATATACTAGTCTGCTAACTGACTAGCGGTGATCATCTCCTTGACTGGCAGAAAATGTGCAACTTTGGAGAATTGCTCGACGACAACAAGAATAGCATCGTGACCTTTTTTTATTTGGGTAGGCCAGTGATGAGATCCATTTGAACCTTGTCCCATTTCCATACAGGGATAGGAAGCGGTTGCAGGAGTCCAGCCGGCTTTTGATGTTCGGCTTTGACGCGATAGCGAGCGATGTCTTGCTTCATATTAGACCACCAGTAGCTCCGACGAAGGTCTTGATACATCTTGGTACTACCCGGATGAATAGACAGCGGTGTATCATGTGCCTCCTTCATAACTTTGTCTGTCATAAGTTCGAACCGGGGTACCACAAGGCGATCTCTTAAGTACAAGGTTCCATCTTCAGCAATCGAGAAATCTCTGGCTTTCTCAAAAGCAAGTTCCCTTTTCATCTAATCAACTTCAGCGTCTTTTGCTTGCGCAGATTTAATAGCTTTCTCGAGAGTTGGTTCCAAGACAAGGGTATTGAGAGAACCCTGTGGAACGATGTGAAGGTTCAACTTGCGAAGTTCTTCATGAATAAGGGGTTGAGCTTGCTGAACCATAAGGTTGTTGCAATAAGACTTGCGACTCAAAGCATCGGCCATTACATTAGCCTTGCTAGGGGTATATGAAATACTGCAGTCATAGTCTGTAATAGCCTCCATCCATCTTTGTTGACGGAGATTCAGATCTGGCCGAGTAAACAGATATTTCAGGCTTTGATGATCAGTGTAGATCTCGCAACGATTACCGAGAAGGTAATGTTGCCACAACTTTAGTGCATATATAACAGCAGCAAGTTCGAGATCATGAACTGCTAGTTCTCTTCATGAGGACACAACTGTCATGAGGCATAAGCAATCACTTTGCGTTCTGGCATTAGGACACAGCCTAATCCTTGACGGGATGCATCGCAATAAATCACGAAGTCCTTGCAAGAATTTGGAGGAGCAAGCACTGGGGCAGATGTCAACTTATCTTTGAGTGTCTGGAAACTTTCTTGGCATTTTTCTGTCCACTCAAACTTAACGCCCTTGTGAAGCAAATCAGTCAAAGGCTTGGCATCTTTGGAGAAGTTCTCGACAAAACGGCGGCAATAGCTGGCGAGTCCGAGAAAACTTCTGACTTGCTTCACATTCTTCGGGGGAGTCCAGTCAAGAATAGCCTGAACTCACTCTGGGTTGACAGCAATACCATCCTTGGAAATCACATGACCAAGGTAGGTCACTTCGGATAACCAGAATTCACACTTGGAATATTTGGCATATAGCTGATGCTCTCGAAGCTTTTCCACAAGATGAAGATGTTCAGCATGTTCTTCTTTATTCTTGGAATATACAAGGATATCATCCAGATAAACCACAATGAACTTGTTGAGGTATTCCATGAAGATATAGTTCATCAATCGAGAGAACGTTGCTGGAGCATTGGTTAAACCAAACGACATGACGGTGTACTCGTATGAGCCATATCGAGTAACAAAAGCGGTCTTTGGAATATCATCTTCACGAACTCGGATCTGGTGGTAACCCAACCTCAGATCGAGTTTAGAGAATACTGAGGAACCAACAAGTTGATCATACAGATCATTGATCCGAGGAAGCGGATACTTGTTCTGAATGGTTGCCTGGTTGATAGGTCGGTAATCTTGGACCAATCGATTCATACCATCTTTCTTCTTAACAAATAGAGAAGGTGCTCCCCAAGCAGAGGAATTTGGACGAATGAAACCTTGCGGAGTGATTTATCGATTTCCTCCTTAAGCTCAAGGAGTTCAAAGATGTCAAAAGACAGTATGTGTATGATGTGTCAGACATTTAATGAAATAGTTGCAGGTAATCCAGATCTCCGGGTGGATGTGGACACGAGAACCTAATGTTAGAGTTAGCAAAATCTTTAACCCGAATAGAAGAGAGATCAGAATCCCAGAGTAAAGGAGAGGAATAAAAGATCCTAATCCCATCCATTGGCGATGTGGGCCCGTAAGCCACACAACAATGTTAGTAAAATAGTTTTCCAAAGACTAGACTCTACTTCGGCCAAGGAGTTGGAAAGGGGCTTCCTACAGGCAGTCGGCTCTGATACCAACATGTGACGCCCCTGACTCAATTGTGCACTAATCATACACACAAATGCGCATGATCAAGATCATAGACTCACGGGAAGATATCACAACACAACTCTAGACACAAATTAAAGTCATACAGCTTTATATTACATGCCAGGCCACGAAAGCTCAAATACATAAGTTCGAATACACAAGAGTCAGCGGAAGCATCAATATCTGAGTACAGACATAATTAGACAAGTTTGCCTTAAGAAGGCTGAGCAAAACAACGACATCTAGATCGAAAAGGCGCAGGCCTCCTGCCTGGGAGCCTCCGAACTACTCCTGGTCGGCGGTCTCCACGTAGTAGTAGGCTCCGTCGGGTTAGTAGTAGTCATCGACGGGATCAGCTGTCTCCAGGACTTCGTCATCTGATCGCAGCAATTGGGTATGGGGAAAAAGAGGTAGCAAAGCAACCGTGAGTACTCATCCGAAGTACTCGCAAGACTTACATCAGAACTATGCTAGATATGCATTGGTATCAAAAGATGGGGCTGTATCTGTGGACTAGACTGCAGAAATGCCAGAATAGAGGGGAAGCTTAACCTATCGAAGACTAGCATCTTGCAGCATTAGAAGAGTGCAGATTAGCATATTATAAAGTAATAAGTAAGTAGTAGCAACGCCCAGAGATCCTTCCTCGACTCCCTGCGAGAAAGTGATCCCGGAGCCAACATACTATTAAGCACCACAAGTATCCAGTTCTAGTTGTAGTAGATCGGGATACAACTCCGAGCGTCCGTTACCGTGGACACGGCTATTCGAATAGATAACTTCCCTGCAGGTGTGCACCAACTTACCCAACACGCTCGATTAACTCTGGCCGGACACACTTTTATCGGGTCATGCCCGGCCTTGGCTGATCGACACACGGTAGTCCTACCTAGGCTCAACAGAGAGGCTAATACGCCGGTCTAAATCCTAAGCGCTCAGGGGTCTTGGGCCCATCGCCCTTTGCACTCCTGTGCATTGCGTACGCGGCCGGTACCAGACCTAGCCCCTGTATACACACGCAGGCTGTCGCAGTCCACCCGGGCGCGCGCCGCTCAACTACTGATGTCTGGAGAGCTTTCGAAAGAATCGTACGATGCCGAGTGCCCATACTTATTCCCGCGTGGTGGTTAGTGCAAAAAGGCCAGAGGCCTACTCAGATCACATATCCAAACCCGTTAGTGTGTTGGGAGCTCGCGGTGACGATCAGTGATCCTGTCACCCCGTCTCGCGGACTTACGGCAAGGGTCTGGCCCATCCCTCTCTAGGGCGGTCTGCCTGCCCGGCTGTGCCGCGTCATTATCTCGCGGGTACCCTCCTGGTCAACCCGACTTATCAAGAGACTGTCGGGAACTCAGGTCCACCTCTACCGGGGTGGTACCGCCTGTCCCTTCAGTCCCACAGTAATAGTTAAAGGGGGCAACAGTTAAAGTTAATAGTGTGTTTTTACCATCAAGGGGGAAGTCCGAGGAATCACCCTCGATGGACTCCCACTCGATGTATCCGTCAAGGTGAACTTGGAGGAATCACCCTCGATGGGTTCACACTTGAGGGGCTGCACGACAGAGGCATCATCGGAGGTGGTGAAAGAGGAATCACCCTTGATATCCCACAACCGACTAGCTACGCTATAGAGATATCATCAAGAGTGAGGTAGGAGGTATCACCCTCGGCACTTGATAGTAGCTCTGCAGAGTCGTACAACTAAGGGGGTGTGCGGTGATGTGTCGGTCTCTGCACATCAATCACACTGATCGAGCATCCGGAAGCAAAGCATGGCAACACGGACAAGGGTGCGGGGCCACAGATGGACCACTAACTGACCTATACTAAGCATTTAGGATAGCAGGTAAGGTATCAGCAGCAGTTACAAAAACAGGCTATGCATCAGAATAGGAGCTATCGGACAACAGTAGGAAATTCTAATGCAAGCATGGGAGAGAAAGAACGGGCGATATAGGAATGATCAAGGGGGTTTTGCTTGCCTGGAAGCTCTGCTGAGAGGGGCTGGACATCAGGGGCGTAGTCGTACTTGGGAGCAGCGTCAGTCTCGGAGTCTACCGGAGAGAAGAGGGGGAAGAAACAATAAATATAAAGCAAACAAATGTAGCACAATGCATGACATGGCAATATGCTGTGCTAGGGGTGACCTAACGCAGTGCTACACGTTACAGACGGAGCGGGAAAATATCTTGGAATATTTTCCCGGCTTTAGGCAATTACCGAACAGACGATCCGGAGGGGAAGGTTCCATGTTTGCAGTGTTGGAGGCATGTGACAGGTATGTGGATGGCATATTCGGATTAGTCTTGTTTTTCTGATCATTTTTCATATATAAATTATTTTCATCTGAGTTGCGGATTATCTTATATGATTTTCCAAAGTTTTAAAGGATTTTCTGAATATTCTGGAGTTAATATTCATTTCGAATTAAAAAGTGAAATTGCTATGTGCACACCGGAATGTACACAGCATAGAGGCTATGTGTATGACAGTGGGGCCCAGTGGCAGAGTTGACCCAGTCAACATGTTGACTAGTCAAGGATGAACAGTGCATGTGGGTCCCAATTGTCACTGACTCATTTTATTTAACAGTTTTTTAACTAAATTGAATTAGTCTAATTAGTGGGGGTTAGGCTAAACGAATTAGAGCCCCCCCTAATTAACAGGGGCCGGCCCACATGGCAGTGGCACACGGCCACCAGGGCCTGTGCACGCCCGCGCGCGCAGCAGAGAAGGGCCGGCGTCCACAGCGCTCGGCCGGCGGGCAGCGGGTGCGAGCAGCAGGCCGCGGTGGCAGGCCGCAGCGGTGCACCTAGCAGCGAGGAGCAGCAGTTAGCGAGGAGCAGCAGCGGCAAGCAAGAGCAGCAGCTACATGCGGCAGCAGTAGCAAGCACGCAGTAGCAGCGACATGAGCAGCTAGCACGTAGCGGCAGCAACTAAGCAGGGAGTAGCGGCGCAGCAACGCAGCGCAGCAGCAGTGGCTAAGCAGTAGCAGCAGCGGCAGCGAGCAGAGCAGCGGAGCAGCGAGCAGTAGCAAGCCGCGGTGAGGCCACGCGCGGGCACGCGCACACAGCAGCAGTAGCAACAGCGCAGGAGCAGCAACCGCACGCATGTACGCGTATGCGGGGGTTCGGGCACGATGGTGACAGCGGCCTCCGGCGTCCAAATCGAAGGGGGGAAAGGGGGACCCGAGGGAGGAACTCTCCCCGGTTCTCGTGGACGAGGTTAGGAGGTCGGGTGCGGCCCGGAGCAGTGGCAACGACGACGAGGTGGTGACGTCCGCGACGGAGAAGAAGAGGCGAAGGCGAGGCTTGGAGCGGTCCTAGCTCGAACCGGTGCACGTGGCGAAGGAGATGACGCCGGGTGTCGATGTAACAACCGGCAGACCTCGGGGTAGGGGATCCCGAGCTGTGGATCTCAGATCGGTGGTAACAGAGACGAGGGAGACGATGCTTACCCAGGTTCGGTCCCTCTCGATGGAGGTAAAACCCTACGTCCTGCTTCTGTTTATATTGATGGAGATGTATCGAATACAGAGTTGATCTACCTCGAGATCGTAATATGTGTCTAACTTCTAGGGCTATGTGAGCGATATTGCGTTGGTCCCCCCTACGGGCTAAACCCTATGGTTTATATACATGCCAGGGAGGGTATCTAGGGTTACAAGGTCGGTATCTACGAGTAAGGCAGCCGGACAAATCTTGAAGTGTACTACAAGTCTTCGGTAGAGACAGTCTCGATCACGTCTCCCGTGTGTGGCCTCCGGAGTCCATCTTGATCACGTACGAGGGCACATCGGCCCAACCGAGGAGACGGGTCGGCTAGGTTAGCACCCCCTAATTCAGGACACCGTCACCGGGGGTCCTCCTGGACCTGAGCTCAGGCCGCGGGGAGGCCAGTGGCCGCGACGAAGGCGATGGCCATGGTGGCTACTCGGGCGCGTACAATTTTTTCAAGAGACAGAGAGTGAGCGAGGGGATAATGGAGAGGCTAGGGTTGTCTACAGTGTCGGGGAGGTTCTTATCCACCGAGAGGATGCTCCGGATGCTCGACACGGCATCATCTGGCGCGTGGATGGCGCAAGCGCGTGCTCAGCGCCATGGTCTCCTGCCTCTGACCTGAGGTAGGGAAAAAGGCTCGGGGTGGGCTGAGCCGAGTGCACTGTGGCACGTAGGCCCAGTGGCACAGTAGAGCGTAGGCATTTTCCCTTTTATATTTTCTGTTTTCTATTTAGTCTCTGTTCGGTATTTATTTGGTCCATCAAAAGAATTTTGTTGCATATGAAACCTGTCACACAAATACTTGGTAATATTTTGCACCTGTTCCCAAAGTTTGAAAATATTTTGAAATGTTTAAAATTTGGTTTGAATTTAAATGGTCCACTTAAGCGCTGTTGGGCCATTTAAAAAATAACTAAGGGCATTCTAGGAGTTCCAAATGGTGTGGAGTTCAACATGACTTTTGTTGAGTGAATTATTAGCAATAATATGAACAATTTTTTATAAGTGTTTGGTGAGATAATTTCTGAGCTTGCAACCATAATTCAAATTTGATTTGAATTTGGGACAAGTGGCAAATGACTTAGCAAAAATATGATGACCTAGCATTAATTAGCAGAATAACAGTGGCATCAGTACATGGGGGTGTTATAGCAGATCACCCGCCATGGATTGACAACCCCGGGGGTCTAGCCTTGGTGGTCAGTCCTCAAGTCGACGGTTACAAGTTAACCAAGGTACTCATGGATGGAGGGAGCAGTATCAATATACTCTATTATGACACCTTCAGGCGGATGAACCTGTCAGAGAAACAATTGACTCCATCATCTACCATTTTTCACGGTATTGTTCCTGGCAAGTCGGCTTATCCTATTGGCAGGATTTCTCTGGAAGTGGCTTTTGGCACGGAAAAGAACTATCGCTCAGAGTTTCAGACGTTTGAGGTGGTCAAACTCAAGAGTCCATATCATGCTCACTTCGGCAGGTGATAACCCACAAGTATAGGGGATCAATTGTAGCTTTTTCGATAAATAAGAGTGTCGAACCCAACGAGGAGCTAAAGCTAGAATTAATATTCCCTTCAAGTTCTATCGACCACCGATACAACTCTACGCACACTTAACGTTCGCTTTACCTAGAACAACTATGAAACTAGAAGTACTTTGTAGGTGTAATGCTAGAACTACTTTGCAAGAATAAAACTAGGAGTACTTTGCAAGAATAAAACTACGAGTAATTTGCAAGATAATAAAAGTTAGTTGTTTAGTAGAAAGCTTTTGTAACACAAGAGAAGGATTTGTCCCTAGGCAATCGATAACTAGACCGGTAATCATTATTGCAATTTTATAAGAGGGAGAGGCATGAGCTAACATACTTTCCGTACTTGGATCATATGCACTTATGATTGGAACTCTAGCAAGCATCCCCAACTACCGAAGATCATTAAGGTAAAACCCAACCATAGCATTAAGTAACAAGTCCTCTTTACTCCCATACGCAACAACCCCCTTACTCGGGTGTAAGCTTCTGTCACTCTAGCCGCCCACTATAAGAGAATCATGAACGTATTGCAAACCCTACAGCAGGAATCCCTCATGCTTGCGCGACACGGAGGGCACCATAGGATAGCACCAAAATAAAACATACAACTCAAACCAATCACGATCATCAATCAACCCATAGGACAAAACGAATCTACTCAAACATCATAGGATGGCCACAAATCATTGGATAATAATATGTAGCATTAAGAACCATGTTTAAGTAGATATTACAGCTGCGAGAAGAGGTGTTACACCGTTGCATAGAGGGGGAGAGAGTTGGTGTTGACGGCGGCGAAGTTGTTGGAGTAGATCGCCGTCACAATGGTTGCCCCGGCGGCGTTCCGGCGCCACCGAGAGAGAAGGGGAGAGAGCCCTCCTCCTTCCTCTTCTTCCTTGGCCTCCCCCCTAAATGGGAGGAGAGTTCCCCCTCTGGTCCATGGCCGCCATGGCTCCCGGAGGGGAGGAGCCCCTCCGAGATTGGATCTCTCTCTCTGTTTCTCTTCTGTTTCGCGTTCCCCTTTTCTGGCCTTTCACCGTTTCTTAAATATCCAGAGATCCGTAACTCCGATTGCGCTGAAATTTTAACACGATTTTTTTTCTCGATATAAGCTTCCTTGCGGCCGAAGAAGAGCCCCAACCGACATACGGTGTGCCCACGAGGCACCACCACGCGGCCAGGGGGGCGTGCCAAGGTGGCTTGTGGAGGCTGTGGGCCTCCATTTGCGTTGATTCCACCTCCCAAAAATCACATATATTCCAAAATAATTCTCCGTAAATTTTTATTGCATTTGGACTTCATTTGATATGGATTTTCTGTGAAATAAAAAACAAGCAGAAAACAGGAACTGACACTGGGCGCTGGATCAATATGTTAGTCCCAAAAATAATGTAAAATGTTGCCAAAAGTATATGAAAGTTGTAGAATTTGGCATGAAACAATCAAAAATTATAGATACGACGGAGACATATCAGCAGGCCGGCTTATGCGCGGTTCATGGCACGCCCATGTTATGTTTATCTGAAGCTGAAAATGCCTGGATTGGATGGCACTATCACAGTGAATGGTGATAGGAAAATTGCACTTGAATGCGAGGAAGGTGAAGCAGCTTACGCTGAGATAGCTTGTGCATCCGAAGAGTTAAAATTCTACCATGCTAAAGTTGACCCGGCTGATATGACTTCCCTGAAGAAGCCAACAACTAAATCTGACCCTCTGCTCAAGTTCAAGTCGGCCAGAGACACCAAGCAAGTTGACTTCACCCCTAGTGATCCTTCTCAACAGTTCACCATTGGGTCCCATATGGATCCCAAATAGGAAAGCACGCTCATCGAGTTCATCCGTGAGAATCGGGATGACTTTGCATGGAAACCTTCTGACATGCCAGGTGTACCAAGAGAACTCACTGAGCACTACCTAAATGTTGATCCTAAGATGAAGCCTATACGGCAATACCTCCATCATTTTAACGAGGAGAGACGCAAGGCCATTGGAGAAGAAGTGGCCCGACTCCTAGCTGCCGGGTTCATCGTCGAAGTATTTCATCCTAAGTGGTAGGCTAACCTAGTACTTATTCTGAAGAAGAATGGGACTTGGCGGATGTGTATTGATTACACAGACTTAAACAAGGCTTGTCCTAAAGATCCTTTTGCTCTGCCTCGTATTGACCAGATCATTGATTCCACCGCAGGTTGCAAGTGTATGTGCTTTCTGGATGCGTACTCTGGTTACCATCAGATCAAGATGAGCAAGGAAGACCAAGAGAAGAAGGCTTTTATCAGGCCTTTTGGAGCTTTCTGCTACACATCAATGCCTTTTGGTCTAAAAAGTGCTGGAGCAACTTATCAGCATTGTGTCCAGAACTGTTTTCACAAGCAGATTGGACGCAATATCCACGCTTATGTTGATGATATCGTGGTGAAGTCTCAGAAGAAAGAAACTTTGCTTGACGACTTGAAAGAGACGTTTGATAACCTACGAGTCTACCAGATGAAGCTCAACGCAGCAAAATGTGTCTTCGGTGTTCCAGCTGGAAAGTTGCTTGGTTTTCTCGTCTCCGAGCGTGGCATTGAGGCTAACCCGGAGAAAACCAAAGCTATCACAACTCTGAAAAAGCCGGCTACTATAAATGATGTTCAGAAGTTGATAGGCTGTGTTGCAGCCTTGAGTCGGTTCATTAGCCGGCTTGGCAAGAAGGCAATCCCTCTATACCAACTTCTGAAGAAAACAGATAACTTTGTCTGGAATGATGCTGCCGGCAAGGCTTTCGAGTCCCTCAAAAAGCAGTTATCTGAGCCGCCAATCCTTGCTACTCCTCAGGACAAGGAGCCAATGTTGTTATACATTGCAGCCAACAATAGAGCCGTCAGTTTGCAGTTGTTGTGGAACGCAAGGAAGAAGGTAAGGAGTATCCAGTCCAGCGGCTAGTGTATTATGTCAACAAAGTTTTAACAGAGTCCAAATAGCGATACCCGCATTGGCAGAAGCTGGTCTATTGCATATTCATAGCGAGTCGTAAACTAAAACACTATTTCAGGAGCATCCCATTACTATTGTCAGTTTGGCACCTCTTGGGGATATCATCCAGAACAGGCAAGCGACGGGCTGGGTTGCAAAGTGGGCCATCGAGCTTAGCCCACATCATCTCAAGTATGTGCCACGGACCGCCATCAAGTCTCAAGCTTTGGTAGATTTCATCAATGACTGGACTGAGTTGCAAGCTCCGGAGGAGAAACCGGATAAAACATACTGGACGATACACTTTGATGGGTCCAGGCAATTGGAGGGCTCGGGGGCTGGAGTTGTGATAACTTCCCCACGAGGTGATAAATTTTGTTATGTTTTGAGACTTATGTTTTCCTGTACTAACAATGCAGCGGAATATGAGGCTCTGCTCCATGGGCTTTGTATGGCTAAGGAGATGAACTTAAGCCGGGTTAGATATCTGGGTGACTCAGACTTGGTGGCTCAATAGGTCTCTGGGACTTGGGATTCCAAGGACCCCCTCATGGTGGCTTAGAGGCATGCTGTTACAAATATCGCTAGACACTTCAAGGGATATCAGGTTGATCATATTGATCGCCGGCTTAACGAGGCAGCCGATGCATTGTCTCGTTTGGGGTCTCAGCGAAAGCCCATTCCACCAAATGTTTTCCTGGACGTTTTACACAACCCGTCAGTCAAGTTACCGACGGAGGAAGATATTGCTATTCCTGACCCAGAAGCAGCACTAGTGGACGCTATTCATGCTACACCAGACTGGACAGTACCCTACCTGGCGTATCTTACCCATGGTGAGCTCCCAGCAGAGGAAATCATCGCTCAGCAGATTATCAGGAGGTCCAAGTCCATGACCATAGTCAATGGCGAGTTGCATGGAAGAAGTGTTACAAGCGTTTTTCAACGTTGTGTTTCTCCTGAAGAGGGCCACGAGATTCTTAATGAGTTCCACTCTGGTGATTTTGGACAGCATGTCGGCTCAAGATCTCTGGTCGTGAAGGCTTTTCGTCATGGTTTTACTGGCTTACAGCTCACGCAGATGCAGAGGATATCGTCTGTAAGTGTGACGGGTGCCAAAAATTTGCACGTCAAGCTCATGTGCCGGCTCAAGAACTTTGGATGATTCCAATAACTTGGCCTTTTGTATTCTGGGGGCTTGATATGGTTGGACCTTTCAAATGATCCAAGAACAAACATACTCACTTGTTGGTTGCAGTTGACAAGTTTACCAAGTGGGTTGAAGCAGAACCAGTTAGTCATTGTGACGCTGCCACAGCTGTCAAGTTCCTGAAAAATCTGATCTATCGTTACGGTTATCCACATAGCATCATCACTGATAATAGCACCAATCTGTCCAAGGGAGCCATGAAGCAGTTTTGTCAGCGGGAACATATCCAGCTTGACTTGGCGTCAGTTGCACATCCTCAGTCCAATGGACAGGCAGAGCAAGCTAATCAGGAATTGCTGTGAGGGATTAAACCAAGACTAATGGTACCTCTAGAGCGCACCCCAGGATGCTGGGAAGAGGAACTCCCTGCAGTGCTTTGGAGCATACGGACTACTCCCAACATGTCAACAGGCTATACGCCGTTTTTCCTGGTCTATGGTGCAGGAGCGGTGCTACCAAGCGATATTCATCATGATTCTCCTAGAATTACAGCTTATGTGGAGGCGGATAATGAACAAGCTCGCCAAGACGCTCTAGATGCTCTGGAGGAAGAACATGATCTTGTAGCATCCAGATCTGCGATATATCAACAAGACCTACATCGATATCACAGCCGTAGAGTTTGAAGCCGTACCTTTCAGGAAGGTGACTTAGTGCTCCGTATGATACAAGACCAGATAGGCATGCATAAGCTCTCCCCTCTCTGGGAAGGACCCTTCGTCATCAGCAAGAATCTCAACAACAGGTCATATTACCTTGTTGACATACGTGAAGCAGATAAGTCACGTACCTCTGAGGAGGAGGGCAGCCGACCCTGGAATATTGCACATCTTTGGCCATATTATACCTAACTCTGGAGACTTGACAGTATATCTGTCTGTACATATCTTTCTCATGTATGTATATATATATATATAGGGAAAATCCGTCCTACCACCTTATATATATTATGATCAATGAAATAAAGCCGACATCTCTGGATAATAGAGTTTGTCGTTTTGCCTCAAAAGTTGTGTGTTGAGTCTTTATTCTTTGATCATTGGTTACTTGGGGGCTTCCAACTCATCGAGTTTAGCTATTAACATCCCTCTTAACCCGGCATATGCCATCATATACTTGGTTATACCTGCCTATTAGTTCGATGCTACTCACAAAAGGTGTCCCGGTTGAACGCTTGATGAGTCAATCACATTGTTGACCCTGAACTCAACAAAGTTAAAACACTGGTTTAAGTCATGTGAGAGCCGGTTTTCAGAGAGCTAGGACAAACCAAAAGAGGCTATAAGGCCTGCTTCCACTGGAAAGCAAATTCAGACTCAAGCCTCGAAAGCCCGTCTTTATGTTGTGCCTCGAAAGTCGGGTTTTTATTTTACAGTTTGCATTATTATATTCTTGTTTTATAGTACTTTGCATTTTAACTTGTTCCTCGTACATATATTATAAATTTCTGCAGAAGCCGACCTTCCTTAGAACGGCTGGGTCTGATCAGTTATGGCAACATGAATTGTCGGGTTGCATTGCAACCACAGCTTATGCTATTTCAAGCAACAACAGCATTTTGAAGAGTAAACAATCAACACAGTTACCGGGTTGTAAATCAACCGGGTCTCATGACTCATACAAGGAAAGTACCTTACTATTAAAAGATGCTGGGTTGTAATGCAGCTACGGGTTGGAGTTCATTCATTCAAAGCTAAAACAAGTTTTTAGCACAAAATATCAAGTGGTCGACGGCACTGGCAGCTTTACAAGAGGTTTTAAAGATCAACAGTTTTTACAAGCCACAGTTGGGCTATTTCCACTATCAAAGTTTCACACAGAAAGTTCAGACTTGCGGAGCGGTTGATGGCTGAGACCCGGTAGATGGATCTTCCGGGTTGACTTTGCCTTGCTCACCTTCAGCTCCACTCGCCGCCGGGTTGACCTATGCCGACTCATCAAGGTTTTCAGTAGCCGCCTCATCGTTTGCTTTGTTGGTCGGGGGGCTTTCGGCGAGCCACTGGATTGAAGACAACGCCTTAAACACCATATCTTCATTAAGCACATCTGAAGTGTTGACATGTGAGGCAAAGTCTTACTTACATGGCGGGTTGAGTTCGACGGGTTACGGCTCTGGAATGCTTCCGCACTTGCCCTCTTCAGAATAGCCGACTTGGAACTTGCTCGAGTCCAACTCATCAGCAATCTTGATGGCTGCTGGCCGGATTGCCCGCACACAGCGAAGATAATCCTCTTGTGTGAACTCCGAATCATCATCCTTCAGTTCTGGGAACCCGTCCACCAGAAGAGCCGGATCCATCTCCGGATGATAGGCCCTGGCCAATGTCAGTGCACTCGTGGCTCCTTGCCTTCAAGCAGATCTCTTCAACTCGACAATCCATTCTGGAACAGTAGACAAGTCCCGGATCATATCCATGATTTGATGAGGTGGTGCCTTGGTATTTTTCACTACCATGATACACTTGGCACCACCAACATACAGTTGCTCCAAGAATTTTTAGATTGCCTTCAATTTCACCAGTGGAAGCCCCATCACATTGTCACCTCTTCTGCCTACCAATGAAAATGATATACATTAATAACCCGGATTTATTTGGCGAGTTGATAAATGGAAGATCTTCATGGCTATACACATCTTCAGAATATGGTCTTTCAAAGTCGCCAGCTCTTAAGTGACCGGCAAGAGTTTTAACTCGGCCTCTTCAGCACGCTTCACAAGGGCGGCTTTCTCATTCGAGAACTCAGTCTTTGCCTTTTCCAAATTTTTAGTGCAGGTGGTTAGCGATTCTTCAAAATCTGAGGACAATTTCTCAGCTATTTCTCGCAATTTTTTCTCTGCTGCCACCTCTTCTTTCAAGCCAGCAATCTGGGACTTGGCTTGTTTCAGCATATCCTGCAAAGTATATACAAGTTATAAAATAGTTATTGGAAGTCCCAAGTCGCCGCAAGCGGCTGACCCGGCACTTGGGGGCTACAGGATATTTGCTTCTCAATCTATCAGGTTTTCAATAAGTTTAAAGTCCCGAGTAGCCGCAGGCGCACGACCCGGCACTTGGGGGCTACATTGTGCAAATTCAAGATACAAACAGTATAAAGTCTCGTGTCGCTGCAAGCATGCAACACAGCACTTGGGGGCTAATGCATTAGCATTTGAGCTAAAATTCTTGATGACACAGCCCATCACATATTGATGAGCCGGCCCTTGGCGGCTACCACTTGCTCCTATTATAGTTCAAACATACAAGCCCCAGCCCACTATTACATAGTGACCCGCCGCTTGGGGGCTACAGTTGACTACAGCTAAGGATTTATTCCGAGTTCAAGTTCCAGCAAATCTCAAGCAAATACTAACCGTCTTTACTTAAGATTTGGAGGCTACATATATATACATAAGTAAATGAGGGAGCAATAAGATTTACCTCATATTTCCTCTTCAAGCTATTTATCATAGCTGCCTCTGTATCCCGGCTCTCAGACAGCCGGGTTAGAAAACTTTGATGTAGAGAATCCACATCTTGATCTTCAAAAGACTGAAAATGAAGACTGGCTTTCCCCTTGTCTTTTATTGGCGACTCGCCCTTAGCTATGATTTTAGCTAAGGCGGTCGAAGTTTCTGGAGGGGTGCTCTGGGTCTCACCAGTGATGACCACATCATCTTGGGTCTTCTCAGGTGGCTGCTCTGCAGTTGAAGTTTCTTTTTCCCCTCAATGGGGGGGGGAGTGGGAACCCGGACAGGGCTTGTCGTTTTCTCCTGAAGAGGTGGCTCTTCATCGCCAGCCGGGTTGTCCATCACTATATCTTGAGAAGGGTCCCTTTCAACCTCTGTGGTAGGAGCAGAAGACCTGCCAGCCTTTTTCTTTGTGAAGGCTTTGGCACTGAAATAGCAAGAATACAATGGTCAGTAAATAAACAGAACATGTTGACAATCGATAAAGTTCTTCAGTACATAATCCTACCCCTTATTGATATTGAAAGCTGGCACCTGGGTGGCGCTGGATTCATCAGACGAAGGACAAGTCTGATAGGCCGAGTCGGAGCGCAGCAGCGGCTGTTTGAACAAGCCGGCTTGTGGGTGACTGGGTGTAGGGCTCGTTGGTATGTTGAGACGAGCTCGGCGTGGAGATCTTTCGTATGAAAGACCGTCAGATAACTCGCCAGAGCTACTCCGGGTCTTCCTTTTTAAGCCTTCGGCGTGCTGTGTTTTCTTCAAAGAAAAGTGTTTGTCTAAGTGAGCCTCTGGATGCGAGAAGGGTACCTTACGAACCGCCTGCCGGGTTCTCCTCTGTCCAGGAATTTCCGAGTCAAAGGAACACATGTTTACCTCAGCTCCGCCGGCTCTGCTCATCTCGGCTTGATCCTGAGACAAGTCGGTGGCGGCAAGTTCAATAAACAGACGGCCAAGGGAATCGAGTTCTACCTCATGATCTTCATCATCTTCTTCCACCTCCTCCTGGTTCCGATCCTTAGGAGGAGTGGGGGTTTCCGGCTCAGTCTTCCACCACTCAGAGCCCTCCTAAGGTAGTGAGCTGGTATATCAGATAAAGCAAATATAAAATTGCACAAATGAACAAGTATGGAAGTAAAGGGCGACTTACATTTGGAGCCGGGTTGCCGGCATAGAAAGGGGCAAGGCCCACCATGGCGATTTTATCCCGGGTCTCACCAAGAAGTTACTTGGTGGCCTTTAAGAAGTCATTCGAAGACAAATTCCGCTAGCAAAAGCGCAAGTCGTCGTCTGTCTCGCCGGTGTAGGTATGCATCAGACAGGTCCTGAGGCTGAGTGGCTGGATCCTCCAGTTCATCCAGCACCGGGTCAGGTCGACTCCACTCAGGCCATGAGCTATTAAGGCATTGATTTTCCTAAATGTTAACGCCCACACGTGTGGCACAAAGCAACATGGTCCAAACGTCTCCATTACCATCAATTTTGCCACGTCAAAACAGATGACATCAGCGGGAATCTTTTTGGTTTTCAGACATAAAATGTTTTATCTCCTAATTAAAAAATCCAATTAAAAATCCGTTTTCACCATTAAATCCGTCTCGATGAGATCTTCAAAACTAGATCCCATGTTGATATGTTTTGACGGAAAAAAAATTGGGCCAAAAGTTGCCATGATGTTTACACTGTAGTTGCCATAGTGTTTACACTAAAGTTGCCATGACATGTTTTATCTATTTTTTTCTTCTAGATTTAAAGCTACCGTTGTATTTCAACTACTTTTTATGGCAATTTTTATTAATTGACCATGGCAATTTTTAGTAATTAACCATGGCAAATTTAATGCATGGATCATGGCAATGTTTAGTAATCCATCATGGCAAATTTAGTTTATAGATCATGGCAATTTTAGTTTATAGATCATGGCAATTTTAGTATTTTGACCATGGCAATTCCAGTATTTTGACCATGGAAATTATTTTTTGTATGAACGATGGCAAATTTTAGTGCATGTATCATGGAAAATTTAAGTAATTCACCATGGCAATTTTAGTTTATGGTTCATGGCAAGTTTGAGTCATTGATCATGTATTCTTAAAGTAATTGACGACGGATTTTCTTTTTAATTATGAACCATGGCAATTTTAGTTTATGGTTCATGGCAAGTCTAGTTTCTTAATTCCCCATTTTATAATATTTCAAAATTTACTTTAAACGTAGAAGAAAAAATAGTTGAAACATATCATGGCAATTTCAGTGTAAACACCATGGCAATTTATGTGCAATAGACACGGCAACTTTTAACCCAAAAAAAAAGTTGTCGAAACATATCGATATGAGATCTAGTTTCGAAGATCTCGTCATGATGGATTTAATGGTGAAAACGGATCTTCAATCAGATTTTTCATTTAAGAGATAAAACATTTTAAAAACTGGAAATCCAAAAAGATTTCCACATGCATGCATGCGGTGACGTGGCGCAATCTGTGGTTATAGGGCGTGTGGTCGGGCGTTGCTCCCACCACATGTGTGGTGTTTATCAGCGTCCTTGATTTTTGAATAGATGGGCTTCAGAGCCGCCCTTTCCTCAGCAGAGGCGTAAGCATCAAATTGCATTGAAGCCGCAAGCTGGTCTGGTCTGTAACCCGGCAGAGGATGTTGTTGTTGTGGAGACGTGTCTTTGCAATAAAACCAAGTCCTGTGCCAGGACTTGGGGTGACTCGCCAGAGCCATCTCAGGAAATGTAGAGTTCCTTCGTCGCTGTATTGTGACTCCCCCACATTCTAGACTTGGCCCATTCTTGTATTCTGTCTGACGATTGCAATAAAAAAATTCTTGGAATAAGCTGACGGTTCGTTCAATCTGGAGATATACTTCGCAGAAAACCGGGAAGTTACTCAAATTAAGGACCAAGTTGGGAGCAAGGTCTTGTGGCCTGATGCCAAAGTGGTGAAGGATGTCGCGGTAAAATTTGGAACCCGGCAGTCGGAAGCCTCTGTCTAGATGATCCCCAAAGATAACAATCTCATTTGGACCTGGAGTTGGCCGGGTCTCTTCATGGGCGGTTTGCCAATTGATTTGTTCTTTAGGAGGTAGCAACCCGGTATTCACCAGATCTTCGAGCATGAGTTCTGTCATGTATGACTTAGCCCAATTGGCAGCTTTGCTCACTTTAGGGGCCATGGATGTAGGTGGCAATATAACCCAGCTACAGAAATGAAGGAAATGAATTACAAGCCGTTCCTAACAAGTATGAGTCGGCCAAAGTAGCTGAGAGCCGGCAAAACATTATCTAAAGTATAACCTCACAAATATACTGAAGGTATCCTAAGACTCAGCAAGAATCTATAAAGACAAAGTCCGGGTCAAGGCAGTCACAAACAATTACTCTTCAGATTTGATTGTAGTTAGAGATCTACAAAATTGCTATAAAATAAAAATAAGAAGACCTAACAAGGGCGGTGGCTGCGAAGTTACTGTGAAAGGGGATCTATTCTAAATAACACAGAAGAGCTACAAATCTGTTAACATTACGGTGGAGTTATTTTGAGGCCTTATGGATGAAAATCTATCGAAATCTGTGGAAATCTAGATCCACTGCTGCGTAATACGAAGAACTCCGATGAACCTGGCAAGAATGGCAATAAAGAAAATGGCCGAAGGGAAATGAGGTACTTACAGATCTGTTTGGAAGAGTTTGAAGGCTTCGAGCTCCGCGAGTATGACCGTGGCGCGTTAGACGGGCTCCGGTGGCGGCTTTGAGGCTGCTGCTGGCGTTGTCTTTGGTGGCGGCAAGCTCGAAGGAGCGCACCGGCATTGGGGGTGAGAGGAAGAAGAAGAGGTTGAAGAGGTAAAAGGTGAACGCTAGGGACAACCGACCTACTTATAGGCGAGGTGGAACCCGAAACGGCAGGAGCAAAACCCCAGGCGGCGCAATAAATTTAGGCTCAAAAATTGCCTCGATTCTTGTGTTGAAAAGATTTGACATATCCACTTGAAGATCCGCTATGATATCATACGTAAATTTCGGAAACAAGTAGGATGATGTCATGAGATGGAATAGCAAAAATTGCTAAGTGTGGGGAAACTACGAAACCCGGCAAATGTCTGACCCGGACGAGTAGCCTGAAGAAAGGAAATGGCAAGAATTGAAAGGATGAACAACTACTGGCTTGAAAAAGAAATCCAGACCTGGAGCTTAATCTTCCACATTTCTTGTCTTATTTTCAGGATAAAGTTTAACATGGATGAATCCAAATTAAACTGAGGGCTAATGTTGGGGATATTTCCCATGGTTGAGACCCGGCATGAGCATGACCCGGCATGAGCATGACCCGGCCCTGAGCCTCGAGGCAAAGTGGGTCATCCCAGTGACGGGTCAACATGAAGATAAGCAAAGATGGGCCTGACGCCTGAAGTGAGACCCAGCAGGTGGCCAGCTCTCAGGGACCTTGTGGGCTGGCTCAAGGAGAAGGCCCAGAAGGATGAAGTTTCTTAACTTGGAGAACAAGATGGATGAGAGTTAGAGTAGGATACGGGTTAAGAGTATGACCCGGAATCTTCTGTAAACCTAGGGACTCGACCTATTATATAAAGGGGAGTTCCTGGGATCGAAAATACTAAGTTGTAATCCCTCGAGAGCCAGGTTAGCGAATCCGCACCCTTGTAATCGAGATCCACAGCAATATCAATCAAGCAGGAGTAGGCTTTTACCTCCACCGTGAGGGGCCGAACCTGGGTAAACTTGTGTCCCTCATTTCCGATCAACCCCGTTCAAGCATCCACGTAGTTGCGATGGCCTCACCACTAAGTCCTTTCACGAGGACATCTGCCGTGACAAAACCACGACAGTGTGGGTACAGTGTATTAACCTCTGCAGAGTGTACAATCTATTCGAATAGCTGCATCCTCGGTTATAGACACAGTTCATACTAGGGCACACTGTTCGATCAACACTTACGATGACGGAATGACTTATAGTATTATGTGAGCAAGTAACAGTTTGGCAGGATGTCGGTGATAATCTTGGATGATCTCGAGGATGATCATCGGATGGTGATGTGATCACGCGGTGATCATGAGGATATATTGCTTGGCCGGATAGCCAAGAGTGAGATGGTCCATGTGACCTTAAACGATGGTTACCCATTACTGCTAGTATCACCATATCATGATTATCATTTATTTCCATCATAGTAGTTGCTCATAACTTAACCTGTAATGTTATGTTATTGTCTTGCCTTGATGCTTTTGGTTGTTGTGAGCTTGCGAGTACATTCAAAGTACTCACCTGGCGTGTCATGCCAGATTGCAGGTGATGCCGTGATTGATTGCTTGTCGAGGATCTCGAGTCTGCGAGCTAGGATGTGTCCCAGCCAGTGTCCCTGTGGAGTGGAGTCCATCACCGTCGTCATTCCACTGTAGCCAGCTAGTTGTTCTGCTGCTAGCTTAGAGCTACCTTAGCAGGCATAGTGTCGCCGTGCCTCTATAACCTTTGTAATATACGAACCCTTGTACCCATATTATTTGTAATAAAGAGTTGTTCTGTTCTATGCCAGCAGTGCCGTAATCCAGAAGACTTGATCTCTGGGCTGGAATACGGGGTGTTCCGGTTTCCTTGAGCCGGGTGCCACAATCTAGGTACTAGCTATGGACCCATAGGTTTGTGGTAAACTACTCACACATCATCGGAAGGGTAGAAAGGTTGATGTAGAAGCCCTCCGTGAACGATTCCCCCTCCGGCAGATCACTGGAAAAGGCCTCCAGATGGGATCGCGGAAGAACAGAAGCTTGCACTGGCGGAAAAGTTATTTCGGGTGGCTCTCTGTTGGTTTTGGAATATTTGGAAATTTATAGAAGTGGAATTAGGTCAAACGGAGCTGCGTGGGACCCATGAGCTCAGGTGGCGCCCCCCAGGGGCACGCCAGGTGAGCTCGTGGCTCTCTCGTAGGGCTTCTGGCCTCCTCCCGAATCTTCTAGGGTCCCTTCTG
This sequence comes from Elymus sibiricus, assembly GCA_039707655.1. Classification (NCBI taxonomy): domain Eukaryota; kingdom Viridiplantae; phylum Streptophyta; class Magnoliopsida; order Poales; family Poaceae; genus Elymus; species Elymus sibiricus. Next base: position 211,204,277 of record CM077664.1, read on the forward strand.
GTCCAGAAAAAATCATTTTAAAGTTTTATTTCCGTTTGGATTTCGTTTGGTACTGATTTCCTAAAAAACCAAAAATAGGCATAAAACAGCAATGGCACTGGGCACTGAGTTAATAGGTTAGTTCCCAAAAATGATATAAAATTGCATATAAAGCATATAAAGTATCCAAGATTGATAATATAATAGCATGAAACAATCAAAAATTATAGATACGTTGGAGACATATCAGCGCGTCTTATTACCTTGCCGTCTCCTCATAGGTCTTCTGGTCCTCCCCCGAAGCTTCTAGGATCTCTTATGTCCAGAAAAAAATCATCAAAAAGTTTCATAGCATTTGGACTCCATTTGGTATAGATTTTCTGTAAAACAAAAAACAAGCAGAAAACATCAGCTGGCACTAGGCACTGAGTTAATAGGTTAGTCCCACAAATATGATATAAAATTGCATATAAAGTATCTAAGAATGATAATATAATAGCATGAAGCAATCAAAAATTATAGATACATTGGAGACGTATCTGGTACCCCAAAGGAGCAAGCTTTGAACTCATGGGATATTTGGACTCAAATTGGGCGGGAGACCGTGTCGATAGGAAGTCCACTTTCGGAGGGTGCCAATTCCTTGGTCGCTCTATGGTGAGTTTGATGCGGAGCATCCCACGGTCATCCCCATGGACCTACCTACGTCTCCTCAAGTGCCAAGTGGACCAATGACACGAGCACGTGCAAGAGCTCTCGAAACCGAGGTGACATCTCTCCTTAGTGAACTTCCATTTGACTCGAGTGAGACATGGCTACTACCTCAAGCCGAAGTGCTATGTGTGATCAGGTATGAAGAAGACCGCCTCGGGAATGCTCGGAACGAAGACCAAGTCGACAAGTACACAGACGGACGTGCGTGAGGAGGAAGACCGCTGAAAGACTACAGCGGCCGGACATCCGGCCCCTGGCCCGGACATCCGGCCCCTGAAGAGATGCACACCAGCAGCAGCCCAGTCGTGAAGCAGCTACACGGCCCGGACATCCGGCCGGAGGCCCGGACATCTGGCCTGACCCGGCCGGACATCCGGCTTTTGCTCGGAAATCCGCCCCCCCCCCCCATCATAGAAGCTGGGACGCCTCCAGGCCGGACATCCAGTGCCAGGGCGGACATCCGGCCCCTGCCAGCACACTTTAGGTCATTCGGCCGTGTAATCTCGTCCACTCCCCCCGACTTCATCCTAGACTATAAATAGACCTCCTCCTCATCCTTTCTAGGGTTTGCAAAGTATATTGAGACATTGAGTAGAGCTTTGCTCCTTGTATCTCCTCTTGGGGAATCAAGACCTCTCTAGGGAGAAGGATCCCCATCATAGGATCATCAAGACCTCCTAAGGGAGAAGGATCTCACCTAGATCACCAAGACCTCACCTCCTTTGGAGTGGGAAGAACTTTACCTTGTGCTTGTTTCCTTGGATTGTCCTTGTATACTTGTGGATCTCATGTATGCTATCCTAGTGGATGTGTGATTTGGGTTTGTTTGAGTGATTTCCCTTGGTTGATTTTGTTGTTCCTCTCTTTTCCCCCTCCAAGTGTGGAAAGATCGTCAAATTAGGGTTCCACCCTACATCATCTTGGATCAGAGCCACGTTGATTCACACTTTGGAGTCTTTCCCCTCGTTTTCTAGCCCCAATTTTGTTTGATTTTGCCCAATTTCAAAAATTTCCCACAAAAATAGCCCTACCAAATTTTTTGTGATTTGTTGGTTTGATGATGTTTTGTTGATTTTGATCCATGGATTTGCTTGGTTTCGAGTGGATCTAGCATTTCCCCATCTTCTCCATCAATTCCATCCACGAAATCTTCCGAATTTTGCCATGAAATTTTCTTTTCTCCACTTGTTCTTCGAGTTCATCCACGGATCCCACAGCCCGGACATCCGGCCCGAGAGCCCGGACATCCGGCACCCCAGACATCCGGCCCGCAGGCCCATACATCCGGCCTCTGGCAGCCAACACTTCACCACTTCGCAATTTCTTTGAATTTTCATCTTTTGCCACTGTTTCTTCCGCAATACCATCGCATACTCATGTGACTCCACCACAAACTTCCGCAACCACCACAAATTTTGCCATGTTTGCCATTTGAGATTTTGAGTCACGGTTTGCCGTTTCCTAATGTGTTTCCGCTACTTAGGGACGGTTCGACATCGACATCACCGCCGCTCAACTTCGCCACGAACTCGTCATCGACAACACCAACTCCACCATTGTGACACCATAACCGTAAGCAAGGACGGTAACCTCGACGACAACTTGTTCATATCCTTGCCATTGCATTGTGAAACCCCGAGACCATCTTTTGCGTAGCTTTCCTACGAGACAAGCCATTTGAGTATTGCCGGGCAACGCTACTTGTGCACTTTAGTGATACTGTTCCGCATAGCTATCATAGCATGCAAATATCATCATATCATCTCTTGTGCCAAAATTTTGTTCCCGCATATGCATCATTGCTATCTTCGTACGAGCATTTCGCATAAGTGGCCTAAGGAAATCATCCAAAGAAAGAGAAACTTTTAAGCAAAAGAGAAAGAGCAACAACAAGCTTGTAAGCAATAGCCATAGCATCGCCACATTACATAGAATATTTGATCATCTTGGATCATTGTGACAAGTTCACCGGGACTCATACATACATAGCATAAGTGAGATAGAAAGTCATACATTTTGTCTCTTATAGGTTGTGCACAAGTTCATATCCGCCTATTGAGCAATCGTGCTAGTGTCTTTCTAGTGTTGTGCAACAAGAGCATTTTCCATGGATTCCACATTTTGAGCTCATTCCATGGTTGCACGACCTCATTTATCTATCCGTGCGTGTGTTTCCGTGTGCTACTTATTGCTATTGGTCTACTTGTTACACTTGCGAACTTGTGAATCTTTTTCAACATTATTGATATCTTGCTTGCAAATTGCAACTATTTTGTGCCACCATTCTAACCAAGCTACTCCATAAGCCTTTTGTGTAGGTGTGAGAAACAAACCCGGTACCAATTCTACTATCATAGCTATACATTGAGTGATACTCGATATATCTTCAATCTTCGGAAAAGGTAACTTTGGTTTTGTTCTCTCATTTCCTACTCACCTCTACTTGATCATGATGGATAGGCCAAGTACATCTTCGAATCATCTCTTCGACGAGCATGAAGCACCAAACGACTACGTATCCAAGAGCCATCTCTTTGGGGTACAACGAGCCTTGCATCAAGAAAGTGAAGCTTTGGGTGATCGCATCGAGCAACTCGCCACCGACTTGCGTCACTCCGAAACACGAACAAGAGACTACCTCGACACCAAGCTTACTACACAAATGGAAGAATTTCGTGCCATGATGATGGACCGCGCTTCCTCAACTTCGTCATCAACAAGGACAACATGGTCAAGACGCCATTCATCGGATTCATCATCGGATGCAAGTCTTCCTCGATCTCGTCTACATCCTCGGCAAGAACATCAAGCTCAACCACATCCATTACATGGCAATGGGTTACAACAACGCCTTCGAGAGTGCGAACGTCAATATCATCAAGTTCACGACGACACCCACCAAGAGCAAGTTCCACAACGTCAACAACAAGACGCCCAAGACGGCGATTGACTTTGGCAAGAGCAACAACGTCGTGAACAACAAGCCCTCGAAGCACGCACAACGCGCACTTCACGAAGCCAACCATGCCCTCGACGAACGCAACCATTATGTGCGTCAACAAGAAGAAGTCGCACACCATGAAGAGACTCAAGAAAGGAGGAACCGGGCAAGAGTACCTCGTCCCCAACGTCACGCGAACCGCGTAGAGCAAGAAGAGAACAAGGATGATGACCCACCTCCAAGAGAAGAACGACGACAACATCGGCATAATGACGAACAACGCTACGGCAAGCTCAAGTTCAACATGCCTAAGTTTTCCGGAAGCAACGACCCCGAAGACTACCTCTCATGGGCCTTAAAGGTGGACAAGATATTCCCTCTACAAAACTATGACGAAGAAGAGAAGGTAGCCATGGCATCGCTTGAGTTCCAAGACTATGTTCTCATTTGGTGGGAGCAAGTGATCGAGAGACGCCAAGAGAAAGGCGAACCACCTATCACAACGTGGACTCAAATGAAGGAGGTCATGACAGCTCGCTTTGTGCCTACACACTATAGCCGCGACCTCTTCAAGAAACTTCAACTCCTCAAGAAAGGCACCAAGTCGTTTGAAGAATACTACAAAGAAATGGAGATTGCAATGATACGAGCCAACGTCAAGGAAGATGATGAACAAACTATGGCGCGTTTCTTGAATGGTCTCAACCATCCTATCAAGAAAATAGCGGAATTTCAACCTTACTTCAACCTCCTCGAGCTAGTGCACCAAGCCACCAAAGTAGAGCGTCAAGTGCAAGAGGATTACAAGTTCTCCAAGTACTCTTCCAAGACCTACGGTTCTTACAATCAAGCTTCAACGACTACAACACCTCCTCCAATGACTCGTGCTACACCAAGTACTGGTGACAAATCAAGCTACAAGAACCCGTCGACATCTTCGAGTCATCCTCCTACTACTACAAGCAACTCCAAGCCAAGAGCTTCGTCATCAACAACTCCTACGGATGCCACTGACAAAACAAGTGACGTCAAGTGCTTTACTTGCAAAGGCCGAGGCCACAAGTCATTTGAGTGCCCAACACGACGCACTATGATAATGAACCCCGACGGCACCTACGACTCTATGAGTGAAGAATAAATGGAAGCACTTGAGCACGTGGCCATGCACCGACAAGTGAATGAAGATGAAGATGATCAAGTGTTTTGTGACAATGATTCAAGCCCCGCTCTTGTTGTCTCCAAGGTCTTGACACTTCAACAACATCAAGATGAAGACCAACGTTGCCACATCTTCCATACCAAAGCGGGTATCCAAGGACGTTCCGTCAAGGTCATCATCGAAGGCGGAAGTTGCCACAACTTGGCAAGTGAAGAGTTATGTACCAACCTCCAATTGGTCAAGAAGAAGCACCCTCGCCCATACAAGGTCCAATGGCTTAGCGACTCTGACACCATTCAACTGGAGCACACCGTCCAAGTGTCCTTCAAGATTGGCGCCTACGAAGACAACTTGGAGTGTGATGTGGTTCCTATGTCCGTGTGCCATCTCCTCCTCAGAAGACCTTGGCAATTCGACCGCGGCGTCATCCACAATGGGCGGACCAATCACTATAGCTTCAAGATGAAGGGCAAGGAATTCGTTCTTCGACCTATGGTGAGCGAACCACCAAAAAGAGAGTGAGCGCCACAAGCCAAAAATGAGCGACTCCACGATGAGCGACGAGAGAGACCTAGTTCTTTTAGCCACCAAAAGAGATTTGAGGGATGTGATTGAGAGCCCATCAAGTGTTCTTCACTTTATGCTTGTGTGCAAAGATGAAGTGGTGCGGACTAATACTTCACAACATCTTCCTTTGGTATTGTCTCATTTATTGCAGGAATTCACGGACGTGTTTCCCGATGAGCTACCTCCCGGACTTCCTCCACTTCGCGGAATCGAACACCGCATCGACCTCATCCCTGGCGCACATCTACAGAACAAGGCACCTTACCGCGTCAACCCCGATGAGACCAAAGAAATCCAACGGCAAGTCCAACATCTCATGGAGAATAGGTATGTACGCGAGAGCTTGAGTCCATGTGCCGTTCTGATAATTCTTGTGCCTAAGAAAGATGGTACCTATCGCATGTGTTCTGATTGTCATCCCATAAATGCTATCATCGTTAGATATCGCCATCCCATTCCACGCCTAGATGACATGCTTGATGAACTTAGTGGAGCCACCATTTTCTCTCAAATTGATCTTAAAAGTGGCTACTATCAAATACGCATGAAAGAAGGTGATGAATGGAAAACGGCTTTCAAAACCAAATTTGGCTCGTATGAATGGTTAGTCATGCCTATTGGTTTATCGCAAGCTCCTAGCACTTTTATGCGTGTGATGCACTATGTTCTTCGCAAATATATTGGCATTTGTGTTGTGGTATACTTTGATGACATCCTTGTGTTTAGTGAGACTCTAGAAGATCATGTCAAACACCTTCGAGACGTATTGCAAGTTCTTAGAGACGAGCGACTTTATGCTAACATGGAAAAAATGCACTTTTGGTGTTGATAAGCTTGTTTTCTTAGGCTTTGTTGTCTCATCTAAGGGTGTTCAAGTGGATGAAACTAAAATTGATGCTATTAAGAATTGGCCACAACCAACCAATTTGCTTCAAGTGCGTAGTTTCCTTGGCTTAGACAGAATTTATCGTCGCTTTGTGAAGGATTTTAGCACTATTGCATCCCCATTGCACGCATTGAGTAAGAAGAATGCACCATTTGTTTGGGGTCCATCTCAAGATGCCGCATTTCATGAGCTTAAAAACTTGCTTACACATGCTCCATTACTTGCATTACCCAACTTTGATAAAAAATTTGAAGTGCATTATGACGCTAGTGGTAATGGTATTGGTGGTGTGTTGATGCAAGAGAAACGACCTATTGCATACTTTAGCGAAAAACTTTCCGGCGAGCAACTTAACTACCCCATCTATGACAAAGAGTTATATGCTTTAGTGAGAGTATTACATGTGTGGTGACGGTGTCCTGGATTAGGGGGTGCTAACCTGACCAGCTCGTCTCTTCGGTTGGGCCGATGGGCCCCCGTACGTGATCAAGATGGACTCCGGAAGTCGTATACCAGAAGTATGATCAAGATTGGTTCTACCGAAGATCTGACGTATACGCCAAGATCTCTTCAGCCACCTTATCATTAGTTACCGACTTTGTAACCCTAGATACCCTCCCTGGCGTGTATATAAGCCATAGGGTTTAGCCCGTAGGGGACATCAACGCAATATTGCTCACCTAGCCCTAGAAGTTAGACACATATTACGATCTTGAGGTAGATCAACTCTGTACTCGATACATCTCCATCAATATAAGCAGAAGCAGGACGTAGGGTTTTACCTCCATCAAGAGCGCCCGAACCTGGGTAAACATCGTCTCCATCGTCTCTGTTACCACCGATCCGAGATCCACAGCTCGGGACCCCTTCCCCGAGGTCTGCCGGTTTTTACACCGACACTGGTGCCTTCATTGAGAGTTCCGCTGCGTGATCACCAGAAGGATCGATGGGATCGCCGGTTAACGGCCTCAAACACATGGAGCGCATCTCCACATCCGAAGCCTTGGTCACGGAGACGCCTTCGCGTAATGTGGAAGCGAACCATGACCCCTCTCTGGCCCCAACAAAGAATCCCCTCATGGATGAGGGGCTAAGATACTTCCTGGAGAGCGGATCGGATAGTAACCTACCAGCGATCGACTCCCAGATCAAATCGGCCAAACCAATAGCCGCGGATCCAGCATCACGTGAGAATAACGAAGTCTTGAGCCCGCGCTCTTTAGAGATCGGATCTGGCTCGCTCACCTCCCACGTGGAATATCGCCCCGATGACTCCGGCCCATCCGACATCTGGGACTTAGCCTACGTACGACAGCTCCCCGGTGAGCCGATTCGACAATACTGGGCCAGATTCTTGTACGTCAAGAGCAAGATACCGGATTATCAAGACTCTGACATAATTGCCGCTTTTGAGCGCGGATGCAAGGATAAAGGCATCTCGAACGCCCTCGCCCGTCGTTGCGTCCAAACACTTCCTGAATTGACCAATCTGGTAGCACAGTTTTGCGCCATCGAAGACACCTGGTGGACCGAGGAGAACACGGACTCGATCTGTGAGGACTACCCGGGACGCGACCGGTTCGGACTTCGGCGCGAAAATCGCAAACGGAACACTCCGGGTGATCAACCCCGGAAGAAGAAGAAAACCTCCGACCACCCCGGAACGGCCCTGGACGGCTTTCTGGGTAAACCATGCTCGATCCACGCCATATTGGTTAACTCCTGCCCGACTCACAGTCTTCACGATTGTTGGGTGTTGAGGCAGGTGGCAAAGGGGGGACCTGCCCTCTTGGCGGGCACCTCCAGCCACCTTGAACAGACCTCGGATGAAGACGAGGTCCTAATGATTTATGAGACCTTTACGTCTAACAACCAGCGCAAACGGGCCCTGCGGGAAATCAACACCGTCCGGCAAGTACCACCTCGTGGTGCGTGGATAGACACGCCGGTCACCTTCTCCTACCGCGATTAGCCGAAGTCAGCCCTGGACAGGTGCCCCGCCGCGCTAGTCCTCAACCCCATCGTGGACCGCTGCCGCCTCCATAAGGTCCTCATGGACGGAGGCAGCAGCTTGAATCTAATATACGAGGACACTCTGGACAAAATGCACATCAATAAATCGCGCATAGAACAGAGCACCACCACCTTCAAAGGAATAGTCCCCGGGCGAGAGGCACGCTGCAGTGGAAAGATAACTCTAGACGTAGTCTTCGGGACCTCGGATAATTATCGCTCCGAGGAGATCGCATTCCACATCACGCCTTTCAAGAGCAGATACCACGCCATCCTCGGACGGGACGCCTTTTCAAGATTTCAAGCGGTGCCGCACTATGGCTACATGAAGCTCAAGATGCCGGGCCCGAAGGGGATCATTACCATTTCAAGTGATCCTGACAGGGCACTCAAAGCCGAGAACAAAATGGCATCCCTCTCCCTCGAGACTCTTGCCAAAACCTTCGTGGCCGAAGAGCTGACCGCACTGCGCGCCGAGGTCGACCGAGACGATGTCATTCTCGACAAAAGATCAAAACCTACTTCTTTCAAACCGGCCGACGAGATAGTTAAATTCTAGGTTCACCCAACAGACCCTGCTAAAACGGTGTCCATAGGGGCTAACCTCGACCCAGAAATTGCCGAAGCCCTACGCGCTTTCCTCAAGGAAAACTGGGACATATATGCCTGGCACCCCTCCGATATGCCAGGAATACCCCGTAGGCTTGCAGAGCATAGCCTAAACATATTGGCAGACTATAAGCCCGTTAAACAAACACTTCGGCGTTTCTCCGAGCCCAAGCGTCAAGCAATGGGCGAGGAACTGGCAAAGCTGCTGGAGGCGGGATTCATCAAGGACATAAAACACCCTGACTGGCTAGCCAATTTGGTCATGGTACCAAAAAAGGACAGGTCCTAGCGGTTGTGTGTCGATTTTAAAGACCTCAACAAAGCTTGCTCCAAAGACCTCTTCCCCCTACCCCGTATTGACCAAATTGTGGACGCCACTGCGGGCCATGATGCATTGTGCTTCCTAGACGCCTATTCAGGGTATCATCAAATAAAGATGAAGGAATCGGACCAGGCAGCAACAGCATTTATCACGCCCTACGGGCCGTTTTGCTTCAACACGATGCCTTTCGGCCTAAAGAACGCTGGCGCTACGTACCAGCGTATGATTCAAACATGCCTGCAAAAACACATCGGAAAAACCATTGAGGCTTACGTAAACGACGTAGTTGTCAAAACTAAACACGTCGACTAGCTGGTGGACAATCTCCGCGATACATTTGCCAGCCTACGGGAAGATCAAATAAAACCTAATCCGGAAAAATGCGTTTTCGGGGTCCCGGCTGGCAAACTCCTCGGTTTTATCGTATCCAGCCGAGGAATTGAAGCCAATCCGGCCAAAATTCGAGCCTTGGATCATTTGGAGATCCCTACAGAGCTCAAGCACGTACAAAAGCTAGCGGGCTGCGTAGCAGCCTTAAGCCGCTTCATTTCACGGCTTGGAGAAAAAGCTCTACCATTGTACAGGCTGTTAAAGCAGACCAAGACGTTTAAATGGACCAAGGAGGCTGCGGCGGCCCTAGAAGACAGCAAGGCCCTCCTTGCCACCAATCCCATCCTGGCAGCACCAGGCGTTTGCGAACCGATGATATTATACATCTCGGCCACAAACCAGGTGGTTAGCGTAGTCCTCGTGGTCGAATGGGACATGGAAGGTCATAAGTTCCAGGTCCAGAAACCCGTATATTACGTGTCCGAGGTCTTAACCCCTGCAAGACACGCTACCTTCATTATCAAAAGATAGCTTATGCAGTCTTCATGGCATCGCGCAAACTTCGACACTACTTTTAAGAGTGTTCGGTGACCGTGGCATCCGACGTCTCGCTACGTGACATAATCAATAATAGAGATGCAATGAGGCGCATCGCCAAATGGGCTATAGAGCTCCTACCCTTTGAAATTATCTACAAACCACGCCGGGCCATTAAATCCCAGGTGTTGGCGGACTTCGTGGCCGAGTGGACCGAAGCCGAACTCCCCCGTGAGTACAGTACCTACTCGCATTGGACAATGTATTTTGACGGCTCCAAAATGCTCGCCGGCTTAGGGGCTGGCGTGGTGCTCACGTCTCCCACGGGAGATAACATTAGATACGTACTACAGATAATGTACACAGACTCTAATAACGCGGCTGAATACGAAGCCCTCCTACACGGACTTCGGATAGCTGTCTCCATGGGTGTCAAACGCCTCGAGGTCCGAGGTGATTCCAACCTCGCCATCTCACAAATCAATGGCGAATTCGACGCCAAAAACCCGAAGATGACAGCTTACCAAAATGCCATCATAAAGATCTCGGCCAGGTTCGAGGGGTTGGAATTTCACCATATACCCCGAGATAGCAACCAGGCCGCACATGTCCTTGCCCGATTGGGCGCAAAACGGGATAAGGTTCCCAAAAACACCTTCCTCGAGCGTCTTTTTAAGCCATCCGTTGTCTGGCAAGATAGCATAGGAACACCGGAATTAACCAATGTCGGGCAACAGGCCCCGCCCGAAGAAGACGATGGTATCATAGGCGGGTCAATGACCCGGAAGACTGCTTCAGCGCATGAAGTCATGGCAGTTATCGCACCATGGACCGAGCCACTCCTCGCATACCTACTCCAAAAAGAGCTCCCTGATAACCAAACTGACTCCCGCCAGAATGTAAGACAGTCTAAAGCTTACAAGGTTCATGAAGGGGAACTTTATAAAATGAGCACAACGGGCGTCCTCCAGAGATGCATATCCAAGGAAGAGGGAAAACTCGTACTTCGAGAGATACACTCCGGCATGAGCGGACATCATGCCGCTGCTCGGACCCTGGTCAGCAAGGCTTTTCGAGCCGGTTTCTACTGGCCAACGGCAAGTGCCGATGCCTCGGCATTAGTAAAGCGTTGCCCAGGCTGCCAGGTATCCGCCAATCAGAGCCATATGCCCCCCACGGCCCTTCGCACCATCCCCATTACTTGGCCCTTTGCGGTCTGGGGGCTCGATATGGTTGGGCCACTCAAGGGAGGATCAAACAAAAACAAATACCTACTCGTTATGGTAGACAAATTTACCAAGTGGATCGAGGCAAAGCCAGTCACCTCGGCCGAGGCCGTCCAGGTAATCAGATTCATTTCGGGGGTAGTTCATCGTTATGGTGTCCCCCACAGTCTGATCACAGACAACGGAACCAACTTCACGGCCAAGGAGGTTAAGGCATGGTGTAAGAAGCTGGGCATTAAGCTCGACTATGCGTCCGTCTACCACCCGCAGTCTAATGGGCAGGTAGAGCGAGCCAATGGACTTATCCTTAGTGGAATTAAGCCATGGCTAGTTTGCTCCCTTAAAAAAGCCGATTGTAAATGGGTTGAGGAACTCGATTCTGTACTATGGGGCTTGCGTACAACACCAAATAGGTCCACAGGATATACCCCGTTTTTTATGGTGTATGGCGCTGAAGCGGTCCTCCCCTGCGATATCATACATGATGCACCTCGGGTGCGCATGTATGAGGAGCTAGAGGCCGAGCTCGATCGGCAAGACGCCCTAGACGCTCTCGAAGAAGAGCGCAATGTCGCACGGGCAAGATCAGCTATTTATCAGCAGCAGGCCCGGCGCTACCATGGTAGAGAGGTTTGTGCCAAAGAATTCAATGTCGGGGATCTCGTAATGAGACTACACCCCGAAAAACAAAAACACAAGCTTTCCCCTAGATGGGACGGGTTGTTCATCATTGACCAAGTACTCATCGGAGGAGCCTATCGAATCCGAGATCCAGAGGACGGCCGACTAGAGCCCCACCCGTGGAACGCGGCGCTACTCCGACGTTTCTATGCATGAAACCACGCATACGGTCCGTGTAAATAACTCGTGCATTTTCTTTCAACTTAATCTTTTTCCTTATTATTTATCTTCTCACCTCGGAATGTTACTCTATGACCCCGAGGACAATCTAGCATGTTCTTTTCAAAACAAGAGCTATTCCGCCTCTTATGTACTATTGTCTTTTGAGCCACTATATGCATCGATTCGCTTTAAGATTTGGCCAAGCTGGGTTGCCCGGCTCCTGTGCTTGCCCCTTACGTTCCCGATATTTCGGCTAGGGCGCAAAGGGAGCATCGTTGTGATTGTTACTCCCGGGTCAACCGGTGTAGTACCTCAGACGGATAAAGCCAAAAGCTAGCGTTCTTATAATGCGAATTGGTCGGCTATGACGTAGGAATAATGTGGCAAGGGTATTTCAAACCCCGACCAGGGGCTTTACCCCCGAGGTCATCCGTCTTTGGACAAACGTGTTCGACACAACAACCCGAGGAAAGGAACTGTTGGAAGAACTATTTTCCTCGGAAGATGTTTCTTACGTTAAAAAGTAATATAACATAACCCTCCGTTACCCTTTTGTCTTTCGAGCCGCACAGCCTGATTGCCTGGTCGCCTGGAACACCTAGTCCGATGACCTCGGTCAGAAGTGTGGGACACTCCTCGAAATTTATCCGAGGAAGCAGAAGCCGAAGGCTGGCTAACAAAAGTTTGGACATACGGACGGAAAAAATTGACATAGAATACCTCGGTATATAAAGTCATACAACGTTTTCACGCGCGGTCTAGCCCGTCTATCAGGGTGTCCAACGCGCAATCCTTTTGCAAGAGGCGGGCCGCAGGCATTACATCATCATATACTTGGCAGGTAGGGATTTCCATCCCATCAGGCCCCATGGGTCCCACCTCCGCTAATTCCGTTGTCTTTACACTGGTGTAGTGGGTCTTCACCATGGCCCAGGCCTCTCTCGCACCTTCCCGGCAAGCTGATACTTTCCAAGCCTGGATTCGGCGCCGCGCTCTCTTAAGCTGTTCGGCTAGCACGGCCATGTCTTTGGGGACCGGCACCACTTCGGGCCATAACGCCTGGTGCACGTCCTTCATAGATTTTCGTGCCCTTTCATGCACCTCGGATAGACGAACACTCATGTCCTCGGATATAGGACCCCGAGACTCCGGAGGAAGGCCAGATAAACAAATTACCAAACAACGCAACATTGGCATGACAAATCCAATTGGACAAACTATGTGAACAAATGTCCGTTGCGATTTATAACTTACCATATATCATGTCGTCCGTTCTGCAGCGGCAAGACGAGACTTTAAGCTCTCAATCTCCTGAGCCTGGCGGGTGTTCTAAGCCCTAAGCGCATTCACGCTGTCCACCCTTTGAGTGACCACGTGTTGACTTGCCTGACGTTGCGCTTCTGCATATGCCAGATCCACACGGGCCTGCTTTAGGTCCCTTTCAAGATGACCTAGGGCCTCCACTGCTACAGAGGAAACTGGCGTCAACTCCATTCTCATTGGCATTAACCAATTATAGCACAAAGCACTTACCGTGCGCCTCTCTGGTGAATTTCTTCACCTGTTCAACCTCGGACATAGTCGCGTCAAGCTGCACCTTTGTTTGGGCCAACGCCGAGGTCAATTGCTCGTTTTTCAAGCGAGCCTCCTGTTATGAAAGAAATTGCTGGTTAGTATTCAAGTCTTGATTCGACCCCAGGGGCTCGTACCAAGCCTTAGGGGCTACTACCATACTTGGTAGTCATAGTTGTCTCTAAACCTTACCCGCAGTCCCCGCGACAAGACGTCCAGCGACTCATCAAAGGCACCTCGGGTCGCCCCGAGGTATGCGTCCACTGCGCTGAGGGGATTGAGCTCCCTGTCCGAGAAAGCCAGATTGTTCAAAGAAGCTTTTCGCCGGCAATAATTCACGGTGCATTGAATCTCGAACAGAGTGGCCGATGTCGCCGAGTCCTCGGGCTGGGCGGCTCCGGAGTCAACCCTCGCGGGATTTCGGGCCTCTGTTTCCTTGGGCGGGGCCATGGCTTCCTCGGCCTCCACATGTACTGTGGAGGGGGAAGGCTGCATGCACATAATCAGGGATGTTAGAATTCAAAGTGTCTTTACAGCGGTATAAATCAAAGTATTACCCGGTGATGGAGGGGGCACTTTCGCCTGCCCCCGGTACCTCGGCCTGGACTTCTTGCGTTTGTGCCGGAGTCCTTCCCAGCGAGGCCGTCTCTCTGCGAAGGCGTTGGGAGCGCCGCCCCTTCGGAGGAGAAGTCAGATGACTGGAAGCCGGAGGACGAGGGCCTTTCTTTCGTTTAGAAGAAGGAAGAGTTACCGATGAGGCTGGCCTCGTCCCCGGTGTGTCAGGCGTGACAGCTACTTTTGAGCCATCAAGGCTCTCCAGGAAAAACTTCCTCCCTTCGTAGATCAGGTCCAGGTCTTCATCCTCGTTATAGAGAGGGTCTTCCGCGCAGCAGTGCAGTTCTGGCTCAGGGGCCGGACTGTTCACGCCTTCAAGCCAACGCCTCCACCGCTGTTCAAGGGCCGAGGTGTTGCGGGTTAACTCTAAAAGGTTCCGAAGTAAACGAGAAAAGTTCGGAAGAAAAACTTACTATGTCGGCAGGATTGCTATATGATAGCCTGTCCTTGAACGAGCGCTTGGCGAACTCCTCCGCGGACCCCTGGTACATGCTGGCTAGTACAGCTCCAAGGGTCATTTGATCCATGAAAGCTCCCTTGATGGATCGGGAAGCGTCGTTGGACCCGTTGTACTCGCACAATAAGTGCTGACGTTGCCGGAGGGGTTGGACTCTTCGGTCTAGGTTCACTGCCATCACGTCAATGATAGTGAGGCCAGCGCTTGACAGAAGCTTCACTCTGGCCGCTAGATTGGTCACGGCTTCGTCTTCCTCTTGTGCCAAGCTCTGCGGCCTCCAGCTGTAGCGCTTCTTCGGTGGATCCAAGGAGAAGGGCGGAAGGCCTGGCCGGACTGGCTCGTACAACGGGATGTCGTTGATATAAAACCACTCGGATGGCCAGTAATCGGCGTCCTCCCGAGGTGTTCCCGCTGGATAACCAGTCTTGTCGACTCGGCAGACTTCGGCTCCTCCGACCTCGAACAACTTGTCGGCCGAGGAACGGGGCATGATGCAGAAGTACTTCCGCCATAATCCGAAGTGTGCCTGACAGCCGAGGTGTAGCTCGCAGAGCGTGACGAACCCCGCAATGTGCAATATCGAATTCGAAGAAAGATGGTGCAGATGCAACCCGTAAAACTCCAGCAGGCCGTGGAGGAAAGGGTGGATTGGAAACCCTAGACCGCGGAGGAGGAAAGGCACGAAGCATACCCGCTCGTCTCCTTGCGGCGAAGGGAAATTCTCGGCGTGGGCTTGGCCGTCGAGGGATGTTAATCCAGGACGGCTTGGGGCCAGATCCGCATCCGGCAGATAGCCTTGCGTCGCCAAGCGCTCTAGTTGAAGGCGCGCGACGGAGCAGCTCCCCCAGTCCCCCTCTGTCAGGGCCGTGAGGGCGCCTTGACGATCCTTCCCCACTCGCCATTGTTCGGGCTCTAGATCTTGGGTTGGGGAGAGGGGGGATTTTTTCTGCGGTGGCGGTTGGTGCGTATGACCGTTTGCAAAGGGATGTGCGTTTATTAAGTGAAGGCGGAAGGGGCTGACGCTTTGACATCTTTCCATAAAGGGGCCCGATTCTCTAGATGACACGATTCTCAAAATCTGAAATTGGGCCCCGACGGAATTCTAAGGGTTGACCGAGGTCTTTGAGACTGGTTATAGAATAAAACACGGGAACTTGTCTGTCGAGCCTAGACTCCGGAAATTGAAAGGCGTCGACTTCGGCATCGAATACCAATTCAGGGGCTACTAATGGTGTCCTGGATTAGGGGGTGCTAACCAGACTAGCTCGTCTCTTCGGTTGGGCCGATGGGCCCCCGTACGTGATCAAGATGGACTCTGGAAGCCGTATACCAGAAGTATGATCAAGATTGGTTCTACCGAAGATCTGACGTATACGCCAAGATCTCTTCAGCCACCTTATCATTAGTTACCGACTTTGTAACCCTAGATACCCTCCCTGGCGTGTATATAAGCCATAGGGTTTAGCCCGTAGGGGACATCAATGCAATATTGCTCACCTAGCCCTAGAAGTTAGACACATATTACGATCTCGAGGTAGATCAACTCTGTACTCGATACATCTCCATCAATATAAACAGAAGCAGGACGTAGGGTTTTACCTCCATCAAGAGGGCCCGAACCTGGGTAAACATCGTCTCCATCGTCTCTGTTACCACCGATCCGAGATCCACAGCTCGGGACCCCCTACCCCGAGGTCTGCCGGTTTTTACACTGACATGTGGGAACATTATCTCCAACCACGTGAGTTTGTCATCCATACGGATCATGAAACGCTTAAATACCTTAAGGGTCAAACCAAATTGAACAAGCATCATGCTAAATGGAGTGAATTCATTGAGTCATTTCCTTATGTTATCAAGTATATCAAAGGTAAGGAAAATATAGTGGCGGACGCTCTTTCACGTAAGTGCATGCTAGTTACTAAACTTGAGTTGAATGTTATAGGATTTGAGCATATTAAAGAATTGTATGCGCATGATGTTTTCTTTGCGATTCCATATGCCAAATGCTTATCACACAACACTTGCGAGCGATACTATTTGAAAGATGATTATCTTATGCGAGCTAACAAACTTTGTATCCCCGAGTCTTCTCTTCGTTTGTTGCTTTTGCAAGAGGCTCGCGGTGGAGGACTCATGGGACATTTCGGACGCGACAAGACATTTGCTACGCTCTTCAAGAACTACTTTTGGCCTAAGATATTTCGAGATGTGTCATGCTACACAAACCGGTGCTCTACATGCCGCAAAGCTAAGTCCAAAGCTCAATCTCATGGTCTATATATGCCACTTCCTATTCCATATCATCCATGGGAAGATATTAGTATGGATTTCGTGCTTGGTTTGCCTAGAACTCAAAACGGCAAAGATTCGGTATTTGTTGTTGTGGACCGTTTCTCTAAGATGGCACATTTTATTCCATGTAACAATATAGGCGATGCTTCACATGTTGCAAATCTCTTTTGTAGGGAAATCTTGCGATTGCATGGAGTGCCAAAGACGATCGTGTCGGACCGAGACGTCAAGTTCCTTAGCTACTTTTGGAAGACATTATGCGCCAAGCTCGGAATCAAGCTCCTATTCTCATCGGCATATCACCCTCAAACCGACGGCCAAACGGAGGTCACGAGCCGGACTCTATCCACACTACTCCGCGTGTTGATCAAGAAGAACATACGGGAGTGAGAGGAATGATTACCCATTGCCGAGTACGCCTACAATCGAGCATGACACTCTACTACCGGCAAGTCCCCCTTTGAGGTCGTCTACGGCTTCAACCCGTTGTCCCCATTGGACATTCAACCGCTACCTCTACAAGAGCTCATCGACATGGATGCGAGTGCACGAGCGAGCTACCTCAAGAAGATGCACGAAGATACAAGGCACGCGATCGAGCGCCAAGTACAACAACTCGCAACCAAGGTCAACATCAACAAGCACCCCATGGTGTTCAACCCCGGAGATCTTGTGTGGCTACACCTTCGCAAAGACCGCTTCCCCAACGAGCGCAAGTCCAAACTACTACCCCGAGCCGACGGACCCTTCAAGGTGCTAGCATGCTACAACAACAATGCCTACAAGATCGACATCCCTCGCGACAAGTACAACATGAGCGACACATTCAACATCAAGGACTTATCTCCCTTCCATGGTGATGTGAATTCCGATCCGAGGACGGATCTTTTTCAAGGGGGGGGGGGGAGATGATGCGGAGCATCCCACGGTCATCCCCATGGACCTACCTACGTCTCCTCAAGTGCCAAGCGGACGAATGACACAAGCACGTGCAAGAGCTCTCGAAACCGAGGTGACATCTCTCCTTAGTGAACTTCCATTTGACTTGAGTGAGACATGGCTACTACCTCAAGCCGAAGTGCTATGTGTGATCAGGTATGAAGAAGACCGCCTCGGGAATGCTCGGAACGAAGACCAAGTCGACAAGTACATGGACAGACGTGCGCGAGGAGGAAGACCCCTGAAAGACTACAGCGGCCGAACATCCAGCCCCTAGCCCGTACATCCGGCCCCTGAAGAGATGCACACCAGCAGCAGCCCAGCCGTGAAGCAGCTACAGGGCCCGGACATCCAGCCCGACCCGGCCAGACATCCGGCCTCTGCCCGGAAATCTGCCCCCCCCCCCCCATCACAGAAGCTGGGACGCCTCCAGGCCGGACATCCGGCTCCAGGGCCGGACATCCGGCAGCCCCATGAACCGCCGGACATCCGGGCATCCGGCCCCTACCAGCACACTTTAGGTCATTCGGCCGTGTAATCTCGTCCACTCCCCCCCCCCCCCCACTTCGTCCTAGACTATAAATAAACCTCCTCCTCATCCTTTCTAGAGTTAGCAAAGTATATTGAGACATTGAGTAGAGCTTTGCTCCTTGTATCTCCTCTTGGGGAATCAAGACCTCTCTAGGGAGAAGGATCCCCATCATAGGATCATCAAGACCTCCTAAGGGAGAAGGATCTCACCTAGATCACCAAGACCTCACCTCCTTTGGAGTGGGAAGAACTTTACCTTGTGCTTGTTTCCTTGGATTGTCCTTGTATACTTGTGGATCTCATGTATGCTATCCTAGTGGATGTGTGATTTGGGTTTGTTTGAGTGATTTCCCTTGGTTGATTTTGTTGTTCCTCTCTTTTCCCCCTCCAAGCGTGGAAAGATCGTCAAATTAGGGTTCCACCCTACATCAGAGTTGGTCTTCGAAGAAGCAAAATTGTGTGTCTCTCTCCACCACCGAGGACGAGTATGTAGCCACCGCAAGTTGTTGTGCACAATTGCTACGGATGAGGCAAACTTTAAAGGATTACGGTGCCAATTGTGACAAAGTGCCTCTTATATGTGACAATGAAAGTGCAATCAGGATCTCCTACAATCCCGTGCAACATAGCAAGATGAAGCATATTGAGATTTGTCATCACTTCATTCGAGATCACATCAAGCGTGGGAGATTGACCTTATTTATGTAGGGACTCACGAGCAACTAGCGGATATATTCACGAAGCCATTGGATGAAGCAAGATTTTGCGAGTTAAGGCATGAGCTGAATATCATTGATTTGAGCAATGTGGCTTGAGACTAGGGACACCCCACCGCATTCATCATGTTATCGTGTTCTAGATGTAGGCATGGACATAGGGGGAGTGTTGTTCTCTTCATGAACTCACACTCACTCTATTATGCATAAATAGAATCAATCTTTCACATTAGCCATTTTAGATGGTACTTGTGCTTCAAAGATCAGTTTTAGTCATGGGCCCAAGGTTAAAATCTTCGCGGTGCCATACCAATTGACTCAACCATAGGTGGCTCTGGCCACCGCCCCTCTGGTTCTCGGTTTCCGGTTGCGTTTTGGCTCACTCCAAGTTTGTTCTTGTCTTTGTTGTCTTTTTGAACTTGGAGTGTTCCTTCCCATTTTCTAAGTTTCTCCAACCCAAGCCTTCTCACCTACAACCATCTCATAGTTGCATAAGCCCCACCCTTCGTTATGATCTTGGTGGGTTCCTGTCCAGCAAGCGGTTACCGCTGCCTTCGGACGGTACTACCGCTTTAAGCGGTACTACCGCCCCGGCAGCACAGTACTACCTTTGGGAGTAGTACTACTGGCCTCCTGGCGTTAGTAGTACTGAGGCGGTACTACCACTCCTCGGAGCAGTACTACCGCTTAGAGGGATCCGAGGGGGATAAGTTACGGGCACGGGGAGTATAACTCCCCATACCCCTCCACTTTCTCCCCCGCGAACTCTCTCTCTCTCTCTCTCGCCACCGGACGAAAACCACCATGGCTGCCGCCCCCGACACGCCGATTCCGTGCCGTCTTCCAATTTCGACCAGTGGGATCGATCCCCACCATCTTCTATCGCCATGGAACCCGGTATTGCCCCCGTTCGTCTCTCCTACGGTTCTATTTCTTGAATCTAGGCTTCTTAGGGCAATGCGCGGTGTTTCTTCGGTTTTTGGATAAATTGAGGCATGAATAGGATGTGGAATGACTGCTAGATAGGAGAGTAGGAATTTTTTTTCCGTAATTTATGAATTTGGGGTCTCCGGTACTACCAAATCTCAGCTAGGGTTGTGCGCCTGAGAAGCAAATGGTACTACCGCTGGTCATGGACGGTACTACCGCTTCTTGTGGTACTACAGCCCACTGAGCACGGTACTACCGCTTGAGTCATAGGCAGTACTACCGCTCTGGGTCCAGTACTACAGCTTGAGATCCCAGTTCTCAGAAATTTTGCAAAACTTGTTCCTCTCTCACATTTTGTTGCGTTTGGCTTATGCAATGCTTTTGCACCTGCTTTTCCCTCCTGATGTTGTGTTTGGTTCAGGTGGTAGCTCCGGTCCTCATCAGTCACGTCGCAAGAATCCAGAGCGCCACACTTCCAAGCGTGGCTGTACAAATGATGCAGTAGAGGGTTCTGGTGCTGAGGCCAGGCAGAGGCCGTCAGCGAGCACCAAGTATGTTGCCAAGAAGTAGAAAGAGAAGGCCAAGGTAGTTTCTGTAAAATGAGAGAGATCGATGAGTTAAGCGTATGCTACCTGCAGGGACGCATGCGTGTTTATATTCAAAGAAGTATTACAGATTGGTATGCTAAGATTTGAGAGATATTCCTTGATATGCAAGATAGCTATACAAGGGAAATATCAGGAATATCTCTAACCAAATCACAGCCATAACTCGGTACAAACACAACTCACGCACGCTCCTATACATGTCTATATACGCTGTTTAACACCCTCCCTCAATCATAACTTATCCAAGTTGAGATTGCGTCTAAAGTTTTCCAGCTGTCGAACAGACAAGGGTTTAGTAAAACCATCAGCTACTTGATCACCTGTAGGGATGAACCTGATGTTCAACAGCTTGTTAGCTGCTCTTTCACGAACAAAATGATAGTCCACCTCGATGTGCTTTGTCCTGGCATGAAACACCGAATTAGCTGACAAGTAGGTGGCACCAAGATTATCACACCACAATAATGCTGCCCTTCGATGACTTGTGCCAAGTTCTGTCAACAAGGTTTGAATCCATATTATTTCAGCAGTAGCATTGGCCAAAGATTTGTATTCTGCCTCGGTACTTGACCTAGATACTGTTGCCTGTTTACGTGCACTCCAGGAAATAAGATTGCAGCCTACAAAGACTGCAAAGCCTCCAGTAGACCTTCTGTCATCTGGACAGCCAACCCAATCCGCATCAGAAAAAGTGCTGACTAAAGTAGACTCAGACTTCACAAGTTTCAGTCCATGAGAAATAGTATACTTAAGATACCGAAGAATTCTTTTTACCGCTGTCCAATGAAGAGTTGTAGGTGCATGCAGAAATTGACACACTTTGTTAACAGAATAAGAAATATCTGGATGTGTCAAAGTAACATACTGCAAAGCACCAACAATACTCCTATAACGTGTGACATCACCTTCTGCAAGAGGATCGCCTTATGTCAAGGACAACTTTTCGAAGGTGGAAAGTGGGGTGGTGACAGGTTTACAGTCCCCCGTACCAACACGCTTTAACACATCCGAGATGTATTTTTCTTGAGACATCAAGAGACCACGTGGGATGGGTTTTACCTCAATGCCAAGAAAATAATGAAGGGAACCCAAGTCCTTGAGAGCAAAGTCCGTGCGCAAATCCTGTAACACAGCAGTGACTGCTTCTGGAGATGAACTGGTTATAATAATGTCATCAACATAGATCAACATAAAGATGGTGACACCTTTTTTCTGATAGAAAAATAGTGAGGTGTCTGCCTTGGATGGAATAAAACCGAGATCAATAAGTTTGGAAGACAATCAGGAGTACCATGCTCGAGGAGCCTGTTTGAGACCATACAATGCTTTATTAAGTTTGCACACATAACCAGGATGTTTAGGATGCTCATACCCAGGAGGTTGTTTCATAAACACTTCTTCTTCCAGAACGCCATGGAGAAACGCATTCTTCACATCTAACTGACGCATAACCCAATTTTGGGAAACAGCTAGAGACAATATTAAGCGAATGGTTGCAGCTTTAACCACGGGACTGAAGGTATCTTCATAATCAATGCCATACCTTTGCTTAAATCCTTTAGCCACTAACCGTGCTTTGTATTGATCAATGGTACCATCAGAATGTCGTTTGATCTTATAGACCCACTTGCAGTCAATAACATTACCGCGGGACGGCCATGGAACCAAGTGCCATGTGTTATTCCTCATCGGGGCAGAAAATTCCTCATCCATAGCACCTTTCCATCGGGCATCTCCAAGTGCTTCAGCCAAGTGTTGGGGTTCACCTGTGCTGCAAAAATTACACCAACAAACAGTGCCATCTTTATATTCTTTAGGACAAAAAATGCCATGTTGAGAATGTGTGACGACTCGTGTAGGAGGCGCCACAAGAGGAGCAGACGATGGAAAAGATTTAGGCTGTAGATTTCCTGCAGCAGCAGCCGAAACACCAGATGACGCTGGATCAAAGGCCGGGGTAGACACGAGGCTGCTGCCGCTAGCTTCCTCGTACCCAGCAGAGCCCCCCCCCCCCCACCTGGGGAGACAGCGCATGCAGGCCTGTTGGCCTGCTCCAACAGCGAGGTGCCAAGTGGCGTTCACGGGCCGGCCCATGCAGAAGACGACGCGGGCGAGCCTGGCGCGTCCGTCCGCGCGAAGGAGGGAGCCGCCCTACGCGACGCCTGCTCGTTCGGCTGCCTGCGCGACGTGGAAGGAGAGGCGGGCACGGTCTCCTGGTCCTGGACCGATTCACCCACAGAATCAGGCCACGCCGATCCCGAGGACTCGGCAGTTGCGCCAGCCGATGGTGCAGGCGAATCTGCATGGAAGGAGGCGCCCGGATTTCCTGTAACAGAGGGCTCCTGCATGCTGTTTTCATCAAAAAAAATAGCAGATACAGACATAAAATCATGACACAAATCACCTTCCTAATCAGAGTTGGATGGATTTCGAAGAACAGAAGGAAGGAGGAGAAGTTCTACACGAAGTTGAGCGCCGGCATTGGGATGAAGATTAGCAAATGGAAAAACGGATTCGTCAAAGACGACGTCACGAGATATATAGACCCGGCCAGTGGATATGTCAAGACATTTGTACCCCTTATGAAGTCCACTATAACCAATGAACGCACACTGTTTGGAACGAAATTGGAGCTTATGTTGATTATATGGACAAAGATTAGGCCAAACTGCACAACCAAAAATCCGAAGAAAAGAATAATTCGGTTTGGTGTGGAAAAGTTTTTCCATGGGTGTTTGAAAATGAATTACTTTGCTAGGGAGACGATTAATGAGATAAGCTGTTGTAGTAAAAGCTTCATCCCAAAACTTTAGTGGCATCGATGCATGAGCTAAAACACATAGGCCAATTTCAACTATGTGGCGATGTTTGCGTTCAGCGGAACCATTTTGTTGATCAGCATATGGGCAAGAAACATGATGTGATATGCCAATGTGTTCAAAAAATGAGTTTAATTTTTGGTATTCACCGCCCAAATCAGATTGGATGGATAAAATTTTCTTATTAAACATCCGTTCAACAAGGTTCTGAAAATCATGGAATTTCTGAAAGACATCAGATTTATTTTTAAGCAAATAGATCCAAGTGAATTTACTGTAGTCGTCAATAAAACTCACATACTCCCTCATTTCCGTTTTATAGGACTCAAATCTGAAATCTCATCAACCAAGGCAGATGATGAGTGGAGGAATGTATCTTGTACTTTACAAAACTACCCAAGTTAAATTAATGCATTAATGTGGATTAATTGCAGTGCATGCATACTTGGCCACTAGATGAGTAGGAACATTGCATGCATTGGTGAGTTCCTTTTTAATTATTGCATGCAAAGATTTAATGCGCCTCGGAATCTCAATAGGACATGGAGATGAGCCCATTAAATTGGAAAACCGGAAAATTTGAGATAAGCCCTCTAAATCGGAAAGGAGGTAGTAGTATTTATAACGATCAACTGAGACGAGACCAGGTCCCCATACATCGGAATAAATGAGCTCCAACGGAGCATGAGACTCACTAGTAGAGTTTGGATATGGTAACTGGTGACTTTTGCCCTTCTAACAAGCATCACAAATTGACTCATCATGTTTATTCGTAAAAGGAAGACTATTATTTTTAAGGACTTAGTGAACTATTGGAAACGACGGATGTCCAAGGCGCCGATGCCACCGAGTGGAGGACGGTTTGCTTGAACTAAGAACTTGTTTGGATTCTTCTTGAGACACACTCCGGAAGGGATAAAGGCCACCCCTACTCTTTCCGTGAAGAAGGATTTTACCCGTAGCCTAATCCTTAACACAAAAGAATTGAGGGTGAACTTCAGCATATGCATTATTATCTATGCCAAGTTCAGAGGCAGAAACAAGACTCTTAGATGCTTGTGGAACATGCAAAATATCATTGAGATGGATAGGACGATCAGAAGTGTGAAATTGTGTATGACCAATATGTTGTATTGCCATACCTTGCCCGCTAGCTGTGTGGACTTGTTCGTCACCGGTGTAACGATCACGAACAGTGAGTTTTTCAAGTTCACCCGTCACGTGATCTGTTGCGCCCGTGTCAAGATACCAATTAGTATCTACACCATATGAAGGAACGGAGGTGGTTGCTGCGTTGGCCTGAACCTCAGGCATGATGGGCGTGACGAAGGAGCGATTGAACCTCTGAAAACATTGGTAGGCGGGGTGATTCGTCTTCCTACAGATTTGACAAGGGGAGCCATTGTAGCGTGGACGATCCTGGCGGTTGCCACCACCACCATACCGGCCGCCGTTGTTGCTGCCGCCGCCGCCATAGTTGCCACGCCCATCATTGGCACGGTGGCCGCCGGAGTTTCCTCTGCCGTTGCAGTTTCCGCTGTTGCCGCGGCTGCTGTTGCCGGAGCGCCCACCTTTCGAGGCGAGGTTGATGGAGTACTGCTGGTGGCCGACGGGAGGATTCTGCGCCTCCAGGCGCGCCTCCGCCGCGAGCAGCTGAGCATAAAGAGTGCTTAGAGAGATCTCCTAGTCCATGCGCGCAGACACTGCCTCCACGAACGGGCCATAGTCGGAGTCGAGCCCTGTTAGGATGGCGTTGACAACGTCGTCATTGGGCATCTTCTTACCGGCCGCTGCCAACTCATCGTCAAGGCCTTTCACCTTGTTGAAGAAGGTAGCGCAGGTCATGTCCCCCTTCTTGGCGTTGTTGAGGGAGGTCCGGAGCTAGATGATGCGTGCACGCGACTAGGAGGCGTACATCTCCTCAATCGACCCAGGTAGAAGCCGTTGTTTGATGCTCGATGACCTGCACCAGAACATCGCGAGAGAGAGAACCGAAGAGATAGGATAAAACCTTCTGATCGTCCTCATTCCATGACACGTAGTCAGGGTTGTCCACCGTGGTGGTGGTTTTGTCCTTCTCGATGGTGATGGTCACTGGTGGTGCTGCCCTTGAGCCATCGAGGAACCCAAACATGCGGGCACCTCGGACTTGGGGAAGAACTACCGCTTTCCAGACGAGGTAGTTGTCCCTCATGAGCTTCTCGTGCACCGACTGGCCGAAGGGATTCCCATTCGAGGCATCCGATGAAGACGACATGGCTACCGGTGGAGAGAGGTCAGATGTGATCTAGAAGAAGAAGGCTCTGATTACCACGTAAAATGAGAGAGATCGATGGGTTAAGCGTATGCTACATGCAGGGACGCATGCGTGTTTATATTCAGAGAAGTATTACAGATTGTTATGCTAAGATTTGGGAGATATTCCTTGATATGCAAGATAGCTATACAAGGGAAATATCAGGAATATCTCTAACCAAATCACAGCCATAGCTCAGTACAAACACAATTCACGCACGCTCCTATACATGTCTATGTACGCTGTTTAACAGTTTCTGAGATGACCAGCAAGGAGTTCTGGGAGTACCATCGGCGTAACCCCTATCGTCGTCCTCGGGATCCATCTCTTGAGAACCGCCCGTTCTGGAATAGGGAGCAGGCATCAGTGTATATGGATGTGCTCAAAGCAAAGAAGAACTTGTTCGTGCAGACCAAGTCGATTGATCTTCAACACATGGAGAAGAATCCTGCCTATTTTAGAGAGGCTTTAGAACTTTGTGCCCAGTTTGACATCGTCAAGATCATGACCTTCAACAAGGAATTTGACCCAGAGCTTGTGGCCCAGTTCTTTGCCACGGTGCACTTTGGCAATGATGATGCACGGACCATGACTTGGATGACTCATGGAAAGCAACTGCATGCTACTTGGAAGACCTTCACGAACGGTCTTGGCTATGGCGATGATGGACTCAAGAACTCGCTTGGACTCCACCCTCACAGGGAAACTGCAGCCGCCCACAAGTCCAAGCTGTACAAGTACATGAAGATCAAGAAGACTAAAAATGGCGAGGTCAAGGAGTTGATTCCATTTCTGGATATCATGCACCGTATCTTCAGGAACACTCTTTTCCCTCGAATTGGGAACTTGGACATGGTACACTCCTATCTTGTGGACATGCTCTTGATGTGTCAGAAGGAGAAGAACAAGACCTGCGTGCTGGATGTTTCTCATGTCATGTGGTCTGAGCTTCTATCTGCAGTATATGACAGGAAGGTGCCCAATCTCTTCAGATCCCAGAGGAGCGCCTTGAGATGGGCAAGCTTATTTCTCATGACATCATCAAGTTGAGGCTGAAGGAGAATTGGGGAGCTGCACCAGACATTCCAGAGATTGAGGTTCCACCTTCTGATTTTGATGAGTCTAAGGAGCCTGACTATGTGCCACCTACTGAGCAGCCATCTTGGGCTACCAAGCTCAAGAAGAGGTGAAGAAGCTCTTTTACCTCCAGACTGATGTGCAGCACAGGTTGTACTAAGCACATGTGGCGGAGAATATTACGCGCCAACGTCAGATTCAGATGATGAGGAAGTTGGACATTTCTGTGGAGAGTGGATCTGAGAAGAAGATCACGTCTGAGGAGGATTGGGTCTCCAAGCACAGCAAGTGGACAGATTCTGATGACTCCACTGGTGCTACGTCTGCTCGTCGTGCGGCCGTAGATGATGATGAGGAGATTGTTGAGGATGATCGCGAGGAGTCTGAGGAGGAGTCCATGGATGAGGGCTCGGAGTAGTGCTACCTCCTCAGGTCGTTTAATCACTCTCTGCCTTTTTGGTGTCTCGATGCTAAAGGGGGGGAGAGTTTAGGACTGAGGATTTGCTTTGAAGGGTGTTGCCGAGTCACAAGCTCGTTTTTACTTGCTTCGATTTCTCGCTTGTGAACTCTTTATCTTATTTGCTTTCGTGTGTGAGACTTGGAACCTATGCATGTATGGTGTGAGACAAACGCTTTCCCTTATCTATCTTATTATGTCGTGTTATGTTAGTATGTGATCCTATGCTTATTGTGCCCTTTATCTTCATGCTCACATGCTATTACTTGCAACTATACTTAGTGGTCATATTATGTTCATTGCAAGTATTGCCTTGTCTATAAAATATAGGGGGAGTGTTGATCCTGGTGTGTGTGCTTTGCATTCCAAAAGCATATTCAAATAGTGCACACATCTAGGGGGAGCCTGTCAATATTTTGTAGATATTGGGTTTGCATGTTATTCCTTGATATCCTTGTGCAAATCTGGTGTTGTCATCAATCCACCAAAAAGGGGGAGATTGTTAGGGCATATTTCTCCCTTAGTGGTTTTGGTGATTGATGACAATACAATTTGCGGACTAACCGTGTGCATTGAGCATTTCAGATATGATCACATATAGCACAAGACGGATTATTTCCCCTCGGTGATAAAGAGTGAAGAAGGTTGTTTCCGACGTTTCTTTTTGGTGGAATTGAGTCACAGGAAAACCGTACTATTAAGAGGGGGTCCGCTTTGGAAAGGTTTGGGTGGAATCACACGTACACATTTCCTTTGCACCCACCTACCCTTCCGGCAACTTGGAGATCTTTCCTTTCTCTGCTTGGGCTTATTTGAAGCACCCAAGCGGTAGTACCACGCTGGGAAGCGGTAGTACCGCTTCAGTGGTACTAAGCGGTACCGCCGCATTCCAGTACAGCGGCCACTACAGCTTGTTTTGGGGATTCTGTGATGATTTCCGCTTCAGCGGTAGTAGGGCGGTAGTACCACTCGTGCGGTACTATAGCTCTTACTACTACCTCGCTACCGCACCTCTCGCTGTAACCCTAGAGATTTTAGCGGTAATACCGCGCATGTAGGGCGGTAGTACCGCTCTTGCGGTACTTTCGGTTTCTACCACCGCTCGTACTGCCGCCTATTTCTCGCTTCTGTAACCCTCTACCGCATTCGTGGTAGTAGGGCGGTAGCAGCAGGCGGTAGTACCGCTTCGTGCGGTACTACCACTCTACCCGCCTCCACTACCGCAGTTCCACCGTAGTCTACAATACTTAGCGGTAGTACCACTGGTAAGAACGGTAGTACCGCTTCTGTGATCCGCTCACTTGCACACTACAACTGGAACTACCACACTAAGCGGTAGTACTGCTCCCCCGAGCAGTAATACTGCTTGAATGCGAAATGTGGGCAAATAACGGTTGGATTCGTTCCCACTATATAAAGGGGGTCTTCTTCCCCAAGAAGACCTACCTCTTATCCCCTTGCTCCATTGTTGCGCCCTTATTTTCGCCCGATCTCTCTCCCTAGCCATCAAATCTTGTTGATACTCTAGGGTTTGCTTGAGAGGCCTCGTTCTACACTTCCACCAAGAAAAATTTGATTCCCCCCACTAATCCCTTGCGGATCTTGTTACTCTTGGGTGTTTGGGCACCCTAGACGGAAGAGGTCACCTCGGAGCCACAATCCATTGTGCTGAAGCTTCGTGGTGGTGTTGGGAGCCTCCAATTCAATTGTGGAGAGAGCCCCAACCTTGTTTGTAAAGGTTCGGTCACCACCTTCAAGGGCACCACTAGTGGAATCACGGCATCTTGCATTGTGCGAGGGCGTGAGAAGAATACGGTGGCCCTAGTGGCTTCTTGGGGAGCATTGTGCCTCCACACCGCTTCAACGGAGACTTACTTCACCCTAAAGGGAAGGAACTTCGGTAACACATCCTCGTCTTCACCGGCTCCACTTGTGGTTACTTCTAACCCTTACTTTGTGCAAGCTTACATTGTGTTTGTACCTTGAGCTTGTTTGTGAGCTTGTTGTTGTGCTTGTCATATAGGTTGTCCACCTAGTTGCATATCTAGACAAACTATTTTATTGTCAAGCCTAATTTGTTAAAAAGAACTAAAAATTGGTAGTTGCCTATTCACCCTCCCTCTAGTCAACCTTATTATCAATCAATCTACCTTCATGATGTGTTCTTCGTGCGAATATCTCGGTTTTAATGAAATATATCGGTTTAAACTCAGGTTAGAGGAGTGTAAAAATAACACTCATCAATAATGGGTTCTTCACGAGCATCTTTAATGGGTTCATGATACTTAAACCACTTCTCATTAGGAAGATCAACATGAGCAGCAAAAGATTCATAGAATGTAGCTACTATCTCCGAATCAAGCCCATATTTTGCACTAAGCTCATGAAAAACATCTGTTTCTACAAAAGACTTAACACAATCATATTCAAGATTTATACCTGAATCTTTACCTTTGTCGACCTCCCAATCTTTAGAGTTGCTTTAATTCTTTCAATAAGATCCCATTTGAATTCAGTACTTCTTCTTGAGAAAGAACCAGCAGAAGACGAATCAAGCATTTTTTTTATCATGAAGGGAAAGCCTAGCATAAAAATTATGAACAATAGTATCTCTCGAGAGCTCATGATTGGGGCATTTGAGCATTAGGTCCTTAAGACTCCCCCTAAGCTTGAGCGATACTTTCTCCTTCACGTGGCTAAAAATTATAGATAAAATTCCGATCACGATGAACCAAGTGCATAGGATAAATTTTTTGATGGAATTCCAGCTTCGTTCGGTTCTAGTCCCATGAATCAAAATCATCCAATAGCCTATACCATGCCAATGCTTTTCCCTCCAAAAATAAAGGGAATAATTTCTTTTTAGCTTCATCCCTCGATAGACCTGCAACCTTAAATAATCCACAAAGTTCATCCATAAATATTAAGTGCATATCAAGATGTATTGTGCCATCTCCTGCATACGGATTAGCATGCAATTTTTCCAAAATACCAAGAGGGATTTCATAATAAATATTTTCAGTAGGTGGAGGCTCATCTCTTGACACTTGTGCTCGGGGCGAAGATACCCCGAACAAGCCTCTCAAAGGATTATCTTCCATAGTAACAAGTGTAGATAAAATTCATCACGTGTAATAAATGTTTCCTTACCAAATTCCACTTACCAAGAGCACTTCACTCCCCGGCAACAGTGCCAGAAAAGAGTCTTGATGACCCACAAGTATAGGGTATCAATCGTAGTCCTCTTGATAAGTAAGAGTGTCAACCCCAACGAGGAGCAGAAGGAATCGATAAGTAGTTTTCAGCAAGGTATTCTCTGCAAGTGCTGAAAGATAGTTTTGATAGCAAGATAATTGATAACAAGTAACAAGTAACCAAAGTAGCAAGGTGCAGCAAGGTGACCCGATCCTTATTATTGTTAAGGACAAGTCGGAGGAACTTCTTATAGTGATTAAAATGCTCTTGAGGACACATGGGAATTTCATCTAGTTACTTTGACCACGATTCATCGACTTACGTTCATTGCTTTGATAAGTTATTATGTGGGTGGACCGGAGCTAAGGTGTTGTTCTTACTTGAAAAAACAACCTGCTTATGATTATCCCCTCCATGCAAGCATCCGCAAATATAAGAGAAGAATTAAAATAAATCTAACCCTAGCATGAAACTATGGATCCAAAACAACCCCTTACAGAATAATTCATAAACTGGGGTTTAGGTTTCAGTCACTCCCGCAACCCATCATCTACAAACTAATTCCACAATGCCTTCCCCTAGTCCCAAACATGGTCAAGTGTCATGTAGTCGACGTTGACACGACACTATTAGAGGAAGAACAACATAACATATCATCAAAACATTGAACGGTGATCAACTTCACGTGATTGCTAATAACAAGACTTCTCCCATGTCCTCAAGAACAAATAGAACTACTCACAAAGCATAATTTTTTTCATGATCATGGGATATAAATATGTGTTTAACAATCTGAACATATAATATTTCACTAAGTAAACCAACTGGCATCAACTACAAGATGTAATCAACACTACTGGCATCCCGAGGTACCAATCTGAGGTTGGATACAAAGAATGAGCACAAGAGATGAACTAGGGTTTTGAGATGAGATGGTGCTAGTGAAGATGTTGATGGAGATGAGTCATGCCATGACGAGAGGAGCGTTGGTGATGACGATGACTTTGATTTGCCTCTCCCGAAGGGAAGTTTCCCCAGTGGAATCGCTCCGCCGAAGAGCAAAAGTGCTCCTGCCCAGGTTCCACCTCGAGACGGCGGCGGCTCGTCTCGAAAGTCTTCTTTTTATTTATTTTCTCTAGGGTAAGTGGCTTCATATAGGAGAAAATCAGCATCAGTGGACCTCCGTGGGCCCCACAAGCCTGCCCGGCGTGCCCCCTGGGCTTGTGGGCCCTCGGTGGCTCCCCTCGGTACTTTTTCTATCCAGTATTTTTCATATATTCCAAAATAAATCTCCGTAAATTTTCTAGTCATTTTGAGCTCTGGAGAATTGCTATCTCTGCAGTAGCTTTTTCAGGTCAGATTTTCAGCTGCCGGTAATCCCTCCACTTTTGGTGCATCTTGCATTTTAAAAGAGAAAAGACATTAGAATAGCATCATAATATATTTTTTTAGAAAAGGAGGATGACCCCCGGCCTCTGCATCCGGGCGATGCATGCAACCACTTTATTAATTATTCACAAAGACCTTACAAAGTAATACATCAGTAATTTTGAAGGCACGGTCTTGGCAACATCTGTCGCTACTCCTATCCACTTGATGAAGGGTTGCCAAAAATCTAAGCCGAATACCAAACAGACTTCGCACCAAAGCCTAACATCTAAAGCCGGAGGCCCCAACCAAGCCACAATGCTGGGTCTGGGGCACACACCAGTCCGGCGCACTCTCAGAAGCGACCGTCGCCGTCTTCCACCTATCCATCTTCAGAACGGGAACTGACGCATCAACCTTGCCAGGCCTGCCGTCGACGCCACTGTGACGCCAGACAGCGCCGTCCTCCTGCGCGAGTCTGTCACCCGCATCGGACGCCGAGACTCCACTGTGCCACGCCGCCGAGATCCGCCGTCATCGATGCGGAAGATGAAACCCCGCTCCGCCTCTGGGCCCTTCCAGTCAGCACCTGCTCCAAAACGATGCCCCCAGGAGGGAGATGACATCGAAGATGCCATCATCGTCCGATCCGGGAAGACCCAGATCTAGGGTTTCCCCTGGAGCAACCTGAGGTAGATGACGTTGCCTGCAACGACGATGCCTCAACAGGAAACGACGTCAATGACGCCGCCATCGTCCGGCAAGACCGAAGTCGACGCGATATTCACCGGCAGTCGCGCCATCCCGACCCAGTAGCTGACTGGAACCGCGCGGTGCCTCGCCGAGTAGACGCACGCAGCCGCCGGAACACCGAGGACCGCCACCGCAGCCCCGATCCATCATCGCCGTCGGCCACTACTGCCCAGAAGACAGCACCAGTCGGCCGCCGTCGCCGTCCGCAGCCCGCGCCGCCTGGTGCTTGGGACCACGGATTTGGGTCAGATCGCCGCCGCGGCCAAGACCCAGCACGCCCCACCACCGGAGGCCACATCCGCGTCACCCGTCTCCCAACGTAGCCGCTAGGAAGCCGGATCGCGCCGCCGCGACCCTCCGCATCACGACGCCCTTGCCCGTCAGATCCGTCCCGCATCGGATCCACGCGCGAGGGGGCGAAGGAGCCCTGCCGCCGCCGGCGCTGGCTGGGCTTCGCCCGATCACGCCCTCTGGCGGCGGCAGGGGAGGGGAGGAGCGGGAGGAGAGGCGCTGGGAGGCGGCTAGGGATCCCTCCCGTCGCCTGCGGGGGCGACTCAGGAGGGACTCGCCAGGGGAGGACTGTAGGACGTGGCGGAGGAGGGCTGGAGGAATATAACTTAAAAACATTATAAATAACAGTAGGAAAACATGATGTAAAATGGACGTATCACTCCCTAGTGCACTCATGTGTGTTTACCTGCTATGTATGTGAACATCTACTTTGTGAGTCCACCATTTCACGATGAGGTCTACATGGAAAAGATGTGAATTGACATTCCATTCCGGCAATCGGTTCCTAATTTAGATTCAAAGATTAAGGGCAGACAAACATTGGAAGAATTACTGTAAGGACAAGCATTGGCTGTTCTTGCAGGCTTAAGATTTTGACACAAGATCAAAATAGAGCACGGATACAGACGATTTAGGATTTAAGAACAGTGCTAGCTCAGCTGATGTTTGGTTCTTTTTCCTAAATCTCATTCTCAAATCCCAAGCTCTCAACACATACATGTACTGTACATGACGAACTACAGATTTCCAGTTTACCACCGTGACACACACGCACATCTGACTGTTCACTCTAAACTAAACTCTACCGATCATCTCATCTCATCCCATCTTCTTTTACAAGTCTCTCTGAACCCCAAGAACCCAAAACGCAGAGAGACAGTACCGTCTGAACATTTCTACTAAGCCTTCCCCGCCATTCCGGCTGCTGCCCTGTCGTTGCTCTTCCTGGTGACCCGGATGTAGAGGAAGATGACGGCCATGACGGCCGCGGCGAACCCGGCAAGGATCACCTCGGCGCCGGCGATGGACCGGTCGTGCTTCCCGCCGCCAGACCGCGCCACGCCGTCCGGCCCCTCCGCCGGCAACGGCGTCGGCGTGTCCGCGGTGGCGCCCAGCAGCGGCCTGGCCATCGCCATCGCAACCACATCACCAAGAAGCACCAGAAGCAGCACCAGCCTCGGCTGGGACAAGAAGGCGCACCTCGCCATTGCAGCGACTAGCAGCTCTCACTGACTCTGTGTGTAGTGCAGGTTCTCCGGAGTTGTGTGAGCTGGAGATGTGAGGAGCAGAAGAGGGTTAGTGAAGGAGTGGGTGCGGGTGAGTGAATATATAGGCCGTGAGCCGAGCTGGAGGCGGGGAGTGAGCTGGAAGCTGACCATGGTCGCAGGCCCCGGTTGGCGCACATGAGGTTGGATGGAGGGAGGAGGAGGGGGAGGAAGTTGGGATCGGGGGAGATTGTCTCGGGGAGGGCTGGGGCGGACGGGTGCTGCTGTGCTGGTGCTGGGCAGCGGCATGGCTGGGAAAGTGGAAGGACGACGTGTCCTTGGCCTTAACTTCGAGTGGTTGGCTCTGTACTAGGCTACGTACGCACGATTATGAAGCGATGCTATTGTTGCTACGAGCCTACGAGTATA
The DNA here is from genome assembly GCA_039707655.1 of Elymus sibiricus. NCBI lineage: Eukaryota > Viridiplantae > Streptophyta > Magnoliopsida > Poales > Poaceae > Elymus > Elymus sibiricus. Next base: position 211,238,956 of record CM077664.1, read on the forward strand.
TGATCGTTTGCGTTTTCCTCTGGTTCTCCTCTTGTGCGACCTTGTTCCATTCGTTATGATATTCTCAGCTCCAGTTTAATTCGAGTTTCTTTTTCTCCACTCACTTGTGGCATATGATCTTCTTCTCCCGCGTTTTATTCCAGGCTTGTATTACTACTACTCCCTTTCGTGCATTTTGTGTTTGAGCGTGCACATACTCCTACTTTGGGAGCCGTGCAGTGCCGCTGTTTCCAGTTGGGCCGGCAGTCAATCAGCTGGTCGAACATTGACCGTTGCCGAAAGCACGCGGCGGCCATCTCCTCTCCTTGTTTCCTTGTTTGGTGGAGCGAGGAGAGGAGAGAAGAGGACGGACGGCTTGCTGTCTCACGGCCACGCCCAGCTGGATGCCAGCCGGCTAGCTAGTAGCTAGGCCACACGAGTAGGAGTAGTACTCCTACTCCTACTACCACTATTCCCGGTCAGAATACGCGTTTGGTGCCGGGGCGCGGGGCGCCTGACCTACCTACAGTATCCACTCGTACGTAGTACGTGCAAACATTACTACACCGCTTTGCTCGGCTTCATTTACCTCCACCTTTTCTAGCTAGACTAGAGAGCACGTACGTACGCAAGCGAGTGTGCGTGCGCTCTGCTGTTGCTCGTGGTTGTGCTTGGATTTCTATAGTCATCGAGCCAAACCCGACTCGCGGGATTTAATTTTCTCTCTACAGCTTCCACTTTAACCCCAGCGCACTGAATAAAGTTGGACCCATCACTTGAGCATGGATTCCCGACCGACAAAGCATGCTCTGTCTCGAATGAAGGGAAAGGGTCCGTACCAAGGATCTCGATCCGCATCCAGCGTCATGTCAAACCGAAAGAGCACACGTGTTATGGCCCTGCAACTGCAAGACACCTTTCGCTGTTTCGCTCCCCTAATGGTTGTGTATTGCTAAGTGGTGTTTTAGTTACCCTGCCTTTTTGTAGCCTGCATGACTAAGCTACCTTAGATCACAAGTCTTGATCTGGTCCAAATCTAAAGCGACTGGAGAATCTCTCTAAAGAAACCACGCACGCGGTCAGGTCGGTCTTGGTCGACCGCAGCAGGTTAACGCAAATGCGATCCACTGAGCAACCGGAGAATCCACCGTCAACCTGCCAAGCACAGGAGTGACGATGTGTTCGCCGGTCTCGGGAACATGGCAAAGACAGGGCGCAGCTCCAGCGAAACAGATGCGCTAATCCTCTCCTCACCTGAACCAACCATGTTAATTGCTTCGGTGCAGGGAGTTAGTGATTGCGCTTAGCGTTTGGTGTCTATGCTTCTTAGTTTATGAGGCATGAAATGATGGATTTGCGTACCTGCCAGTGCCAGCAATTGAAATGATGATTCGCATGCAAACGATTTGTCTGCAGCTGAGCTCAGTTTTTGAAGCCATCGCGTTTGAACAGATACATGCAGGCCAGCACTTATGAAACAAGGAGACGACATATGGCCCAACAGAAAAAAGATGATTGATTGCTAAGACTATATATAATGCTAGACCAAACACAGCAGGTGAAGCAATACTGGAACTAGACAGAACAAAGCATCACACTGTCGCACACAAGCAGACAGATCCATGTGCAGCAAGGAAACAACAGCTCAACCTTCGCAAATCAACAACAAAACATCAACGGAGATATACTTCCGCCAACCAAGCTAAATGCTGTAAACCTATTATTGACCCATCTTATTCTTGGGGCTGCCCTCTATTACTCATCTAGGTGGTACAAGCCCACTCATGTATACAACAAAAAGGGGCTCACGTAGAGAAATGATACCCAAAACCAGAAAGAGCGTATCAGCACAAGAAAACTATGATGGTTACAGTGCGACTCAAAAGTGTTCAAGCGCTGATTTGGACCAATTGTCTCAGGTCAAATCTCATGAATGTCTTGTGGTATCGACAGTGCACCGTAATCATCTGCCATTACCTGCAATCAAAGGAAAAGTTCAACAATTTTGTATTATTGACAAAGGCACAATACAGACACGCAAACAGTTGTACGGAATGTGGATGGTAATAATCCTCTTACCTTGTATTGCCGACCATGAAATATGTATTCGACGAGCAGTAGCTTCGGATCTCCAGGGCAAGGATCATAGAAGCCCATTATTCCAGACTTCTTTATCCCCTCGTGAAGCTGAAGGCGGCAGAAAGAGGACATTCAGGCGGATAACCAGATACATGTGCCAAATGGTTTAACCTACTTAATCTTAAAGAAGAGTGCAATGCATCACAGCCAATCTGGAGATGTAAAATATAATGAAATGTAACCTAGCACCGGAGCAAAAGTAACATGCACTAGATCTTTAGCCATATTTTTAATGTAATTTTCCTCTCTTTTTTATGCAAAGCGCCCGTGCAATTAAAGATTTAAGTTTGACCAACAATTAGACCAATAAAACGTGGGCTATGCGATACAAAACTGATGCCGTTGGATTCACATTGTGAGTTGTGACACATAACACACATTTTATTGGCCTAATTGCTGGCTAAACTGAATCATGAAACGGGCAGGGGCCTTCAAAGGAGGGAATAGGACTTCAAGGTGCTAGCTACTAATAGGTCATGCAGCAGATATATTCATGATCTCATTCATTAATAGTAATGGGGACTGAAGCTGACTTGTTCTGACAACTGCATTGAACGTGGGTATCTGAGAGATGATTAGTTGCATATACAATATGGAGACCAATTTTGGTTTCCTTAAATTTATGCACACGTATTTAGAAGGCAAAACTTATAAATATAAAATGGATACAGGCAAGCTATTCCTCGATTGTTCTGTACCTTCAATATCAGAGCATGTTTATGCAATAAGCGACCTAGTACAGTAGTGCTCTAACAGACCCAGGAGAACTTAATCAAACCCTCTTCCTGGAGCATCTACAGTCCAAAGAGGAATTGCTAACCTAACATGTCTTGCTGAAACAAGAAACCGAAGGTAGTAAAAAAAGAACAGAGATTTACTTTACAAAAGATAAATTTCGAATGCATGGATTGTTTTAAGAAGTATATGATAATTTTATGACAGCCTCCATTTGCAAGTTGCAATCCACAAGTACCATACTGCTATTATTGGCATTATAACAGAAACACAAACCAGAAGAGCAAGTACAACAATAAACTCATGATTCTTGTCAAGTGCTAGGTTTATAGTTCACATAAATAACTTAACTTATAAACAATATGACTGGAACATACCTTGAGCTGACCTGCCTCGGTCACGAGGAAGTTGAGTGGGATCGTCACATCTAATACTTGTGAAGCCACACTATCATCTATCTCACTCAATTGACTACTCTCTTTGACCTTTTTATGATTGCCATACAGAGCTTTTGTGATTACCAAACCATCACTCTCCTGCTGTTTATTCTTCTTGCGATTAGAGACGGGTTCCAGCAATCTTTGTGACTTCTTAGCTGCTTGTCTAGCTTCTGTTAGCTATACAGAGAAAGATGTCTTCAGTAAGTACATGATACAGGAAAATACGTCTTCAATCACTAGATGAGTTAATATCAGAAAAAACATATAAAATTTCGACAAGAAAAACACTGCCACCAATGCAGTCGAGGGGTATAAGCTAAATGCTACAAGTAGCAGAAACTGAGAAACAACAATCCGATTTATTATCTAAATACATACTAATAAATTATGTTAAGGAGAAGTAAATGGCTAGTCACAACTATGCATCTTGCCAAATGGGCTAACCAAAGCTATTTGTGCCATATAGAGCCTTCACAAACTGAACTAACATGTAATAACCAAATATAGATGACTATTTCCTTAAACACAAATATGTGATGATTCAAACACAAAAGTTAACCAATCTGCCTTTTATTTGATGAAGTACATAAGCTGGTACATAAGCAAGAACACAAACGCTAATTCTACCTGTGTAGACAAGCTATCCATTTTTTCAAGTGTCTTCTGCTTTTCTCGCCTTAGATAATAAGGCTTCAAAACATATGTCTGTCAAACAATAAGACACCACAGCTTGGCTTTAGTTACCACATTACAGATGCAGCAAAGGTAACAAAAGTGAGCTGCCTTATCTGCATGCAACTATAAGTTCACACATTTCTGCCAGGGTAAGAATGCAAGTAGGTCAGGAATATTAGAACCTGAAGTAGAAAATATAGAGTTGAAGGAATAGCAAATGCGCCGGTGACGAATAACGCATTGAAGTCAGTTGAAAGCAAGACCTGCGCAGTTGCTGAAGAATTCAGTGAAATCCAACAAGTTTACAATCTACCCCACTGTGTTACAGAGATCCATAACTGCAAGTAAATGAGACTGCCTAATAGTTCCGTAAAATTTATGCTACATGTACATCTATACTATCAGATAAAAAACAGGCAGGATTCAGAGGTGTAATAGCTTACTGGGATAACTAACTTTTGCCCGGCACGATTCAACTCAAATCTCCAAGTGACACCCTGCATCTCAGAGCAAATAATGAATATTAAGATAACTGGCTGTGTAATAACATGCAACACGAATCGTACACAAACTAGTGAAACTGTTCCATGAGATGAAAAGTAGCCAAGATTACATGATCATGAATGCATGGTTGCTGCATGTTATCAAATACTCCCTGTATCAAAATATAAGACGTTTTTTGGTCTAGATTTAGAGCAAAAAACATCTTATATTTTGATACGGAGGGAGTAGTATCAACTGCAATTTCCTAGTAACAATTCATATTCTGGTTTTTGTATTGGACAAACAGTGAACATGCAAGAGTCGTTTGCTTCATTACCCATTACTGCTTGAATCAGTAGTTAATACTATTTTGTATCTTCTATTATTATTTCACTCAAGGAGATAAATAAATAAAGTTTTGGCAATAGTGCAGAAGCAAAAGGAGAAATAAAGAGGCAAACTGAGAACACATCCAACACAGGAGACCTTAGAAGCAAGCATATTCACCTGGATTCCTATATTATAGAGCATCCTTACAGTACTGAACTCTGATATCTGTCTTCCTCCTCCAATTTCAAAATCAAGGGCCGTGCTGCAAATAAGCAGTTCAAGAGAGAAGAGAAAGAAGTTACAAACTCATAAACCGGTTTATCAAAAAAGTGCAAAGCGGTGAGGTTTACATGGCCAGATAGAAGTAAGATCACAGCTGTATATACCTTCCAACTCTACCAGCAATACGACCATGGGACTTTGAGGAGAAACAATGGGTGTAATGAGCAGACGCCCCAAATGAATTAGTACCAAACTGGGGAGAAAAGGAAGTATAGTTAATACAGGAAACAGCCTTCAAAGGCAAGTATCCAATTGTTGCCTAATGCAAGTGGTGAAATGGTGAAAAGAAAAATACACGATTAGTTCATGAACTCAGTACAGTCAGACCAATTCAAATTAAATCTACATATGCAAATCATATTGTCCTTCAACCACAGGTCAGACATATTAAAGCTGAATCAAACAGACGATATAGCATGTTCAGCGGTCCACAATTTTACCACAAAGGCAGGTGCATCACAATATATAATGGGGATATTTTGACTCAAATAATATATAATGGGGAGCTGTGCAAAAGAAAAGGAATGCAGTAGATTATTCGGAACAGAACAATATGACACTATTCAGAACTAGAAATAAATGTTGCGGAAACTAGGAATGTCAACTATATGTTTCCAAAAAAATCTGTCTTGAAAAAAATATGTCAATTATTTGCTTATAGATAACCAAATCGGTTTTCTAAATAAGATTTACAGCTAAGTTGGTTTTGTAAATGAGAACTACCTTTATTTCTCCTGCTGCAGACCTTTTTTCATCCTTCTTTTGCCATCCGACAGATATATTTGATTCAGTACCAAGGACAAGTTGTATCTGGAGGATGGGGAAAAAATGAAGTAACATACAGGCAAAAAAATCAGCATCAGCTTATCCACACAACAGACATAAAACTGAAACAACATGAACAGTCAACCCGTGGTATCAGTAACAAACTATACTAGATTATACCCCGCACGTTGCTGCGGAGATGTTTTGCAATATATTTCAATGAAAGCTGAAAATACAAATGATTTGTTGTGTTTGATTATTGTATAGTTGTAAAGTATATTTAATAAATATAAATAGCATAATAGAATGGAAATTATCATGCATGTTGAGGTGGCCTTTTTCCTATGCATGGTTGCATGTTGAGGTGGGCCATTTTCCATGCATGTTGCATGTGATGAGGTGGCATGCTTGCATGTTGAGAGAAATAGGTTAGTGGGAGCTAGCTATCTAGATATAGAAGATAACCACAAGCATACTATATATAAAGATAAAACGAATAACTATGCCAAGATGCCTCACTGGAGCGTAAACCAGAGGATGAAATAATGGCAAAATTTGGATTTGCATGGACCTTGAAATTTCTAAACGTAATCTCTGTCAATATTGTAATTTATCCAGCAAGGTACATTTGACACCTGATTTCTGGGCATGGACTGGAAACGGGGTTGCATAAGCCATAAGTTCTAGGTTATGCGTTAGCTGTAAAATGAGCAGTCGACACCACGTACTGGACATGGATCAACTTTTGGATAGTATAATAGTCATGTATTTACTGTCACACATTAGCTGTATATATGGTCTAAAAGTTTGCGTAAACCTATCGGCTAGAGGAACTTTGCACTGCAAGTCCAAAACTAGAAAATATATTGAAATTAAAGAGATAATGGTTTGCATATAATCATATACAAACTCCAAACCGTTTCTTCAGCATCTGTGGTTGACATTATAGATCATGCACGTGTTGTAATAATGTTTTTTGAATAGCTAGGTTCTCATATTGTTATTGTCGTCCAAGTGAACTTACTTGCTTATGTTAGTCACATATTACGCATAAAGTGTTTAGGACACATGAATAGAGCACTAAATACAAGGGGACATACATTGCCAACAGTGTCTTCAGATAATTGAGTCCAGCCATTTGACAGGTTAACAGATCCATCTCTCAATGAGAGAGCAATTCCAGAAGTTGCTGTTGAATTTGGTGAAATCTGACTGAAGCAGGAAACGCCAAATAATTAGAATGTGAAATAGGGAAGGAAAACACAGAAAAGGTAAATTCTCACCGAAATGTCTGTACTCCAATAAGGGAACGTAGTCCAGCTGTTGCCATAAAGTCTATCGAAGACGCAGAAGACAACTGATGGCGCAGCACAGCAGTTGCTGCACCAGATCCATTTGTACCATTGACGACCAAATTTCCACCAACAGTGACAGTGTTTTGCTTGGAAACTGGCAGCTCAATTTCACTAGACATTCCCATTCTAGCAATTTTAAAATAAAAAACTGAATCATTAATGCTGAAGAATATAAGAAATACAGAAGTTAATATGACATCTAAGAAGTATTAATATCTACGTCAAGAGGTTACTGTGTTTATTAGACTTTTAACTCTAAAACAAGATGTCTAAGAACTCGGAATTGGATGAAAAATAAATATAACGGAAAGTTAATAATGATGATCAATGACGAATGAATGTAAGTTTCTGCAAGTAAAGCTCTATCATTCTGTATAATCCCTTTTCAGATATACAAAGGCCAGGACTTCTGTCTGCTAAAGGTATATATACAGTTAAAGCATGTTCCATCACCAACAAACATGTCAAAGAAGGTGAAACAGCACAAAATGATTATATCAACAAAATAAAAAATAATGGATGAAGCCTATGATTATCAAGTTACCGAACTTAAATAATTAACAACATGGTAATAACCAAGAACTAAACAGAAAATGGCTTCTAAATTATGTTAGGAACCTTGCACCGCATATCAGGACAGAGGGTATATCATAGTAAAATGGAAAATACTCTGTACCCTCCCATGATGCCGTCGCCATCTAAATATTGTGGCACTGAGATATTAGCTAGGATTGATCCAGTGGATCGAGCATGAACGAAAATTTTCTCTTCCTCCTTACGCCGTCGCAGCTCTTCCAACTGTCGTTTGATTTCTTCGGGTTTATTTAACTTGGGACCAAGTTCCAGACCAGAATTTAAACCTTCCATGCCATAGATATCATAGATCTGTCTTTTGTTCTCATCCGATAGTATCTCATATGCATCACGTATCCGTTGGAAGTTTTCAGTTGCTACATCCTTTATCTATACAAGCAGAGAAGACAACAAAAGAAGATCCTAGTCAGGTCAGAAGAATTGAGGAACGTAAACTGTCGCAGATGAGTTATTCAGCAAAATGCAGATAGCACAAGTGCAAGCCTAACTAGCATCGAATGAAATTTTAATCTTAACAAATTTAATATAAAGTTGCATTACAAAAAAACATGTAACGGCATGTCCCTTCTCTAATTTCCATTCGTCAAAGAACTTTTTCTTTTGCCAAACTGATATTTACAGGATAAGTTTTGGGTCTGATCAAAATATAATTAGCAGGATGCTCGTGCTTGTGTTTCTATGGAATGAGGTAACACCATGACAGGTTGTCACCTCTCCAATATCCGATCAAAATACGCAAGACAGGTTGTTACCACATAACGAACGAAGATCTGTCCTGTTCCAGACTGACCAGCACAAAATATAGGTTTTATTCACCCAGGCGTGCGCAGTTGACTCAGCATTACCCAGTCTCTTCTTATGATCTTATAATTCTCCTAATAGTCTCCTCAGATGCAATATGATTGATACATGATGAAGGAATAAACCCATACCACGGGAGTTAGCATATAGCCACAGACATTTGCCCAACCCTTCCCTTTGATCTCTGTCTCTCCGTGAAGAAGGAGAAATCACTACAAACTATAGCACAGCAACAGCAATGTCTGTCCGAACCAACCAATGCGTAATTGAAGCACACGACAGCTCTGGATCAAACCAGTGGAAACCAACTGCTTAACGACCTAAAATCAAAACAATCAAATTCCTACACAAATTTTGCCCCACCACACCGTACCGCAAGCTACCGCAATGTCACCACCAACAAAAGCTCTGAGCGTAGCAACCCTAAGCCACCACTGGACAATAGCCAATTGGTTCCCACCAACCGAATCTCAACGGCAGCACAGAGAGAGGGGGCGGGAGGGCTACCTGGGGGTCCTGGTACTTGTCGGGGTGGTAGATTTGCGCGAACTGGCGGTATGCCCTGCGGATTTCCTCGTCGGAGGATTCCGGCGAGAGGTGCAGAAGCGCGTAGAGCTCCCTCCCGTCCTCCGGCTCCGGCTCCGGCGCCATCACGCCGTGCGGCTGCGGCGGCTGCGACTGCTTCTGCTTGCCGGGCACGGTGGTGGGGGTTGAATGGGGGTGGTTTTTCGGACGCGAGGGTTTATGGTGATTTTCCTTCTTCTTCTCGGTGGATTTGTTCGGGATTAATAAAGAGTTCTTCGATTTCTACTTCCGCCTCAAGACATCCATCACAGGGTGAAGGAACTATACATCCGTTTTCTTTCCTTTCCTGAAGAAATATACGGTTCCGTTTTCACGCCTGGGTGACGTAAAGAAGAGAGGGCGTCGTCGCCGTAAGAAATAGGTAGCGTCTCTGACGAGTGACGAAGTTCGGAAACCTAACCTCATCTCGTATCTTCTCAAAAAAAAAAAAAAAACTCATCTCGTATGGCCCCCTGTGTCTCGCTTATAGCGAGATGTAGGGAACCCTCGCGTCAAGGCAAGCGCCAGATCAGCCGGCCCAGCTCGCGGGAGGCCACAGCCTCGGGTTTTTTCTGTTTTTTTTCACGTTTTTTGTTTTTGTTTTTTGCTTTATTTTTTACTTCCCAATTCCAAATATTCTAAGTAAATATATTAAAAAAACACTTTACATAAAAACATTTGAAAAAAAATGTTCACCAAGCATTTGAAAAAGTTAAATGTGTATAGACAAAATGTTTCTCATGTAATACAAAAAAAATACAATGTGTATTAAAAACTTGATCATGTATTTAAAAAAATTAATCAAGCATTTAAAAAAACAAGTATTTGAAAAATGTTAATCAAAATATTTAATGTCAAATGTTTATAGAAAAAATGTTGACCATGTATTCAAAAAATGTTAATCTTGCATTTGAAAAAAAAAATGTAATCAAGCATTTGAAAAATATTAAATGTGTACAAAATTTTTTAGTCAAGCATTTGAAAATGTTAAAATGTGTATAGAAAATGTTGACCACGTATTAAAAAATGTTAATCAGGCATTTGAAAATGTTAAAAATGTGTACAGAAAAAATATTGCCCGTGTATTCAAAAACTGCAAAACCTGTATTTGGAAAATGTTAAACATGTATTAGAAAAATGTTGTTGACGTATGCAAAAAAAATGTAGAATGGAAACCAAAAGAAACAAAGAAAAAAGAAAAACCAATGGAAACCGAAAAAGAAACAAAGAAAAAAATGAAAAAAGAAGCAAACAAAATCGTTAAGAACTGTGTAAAAAAATGAAAAGGCTGATGAAAAAACAAAGAAAAATAGAAACCCGAAGAAAACAAGTAAAGAAAAAGAAAAGAAAAAAAGAAAAGAAGGAAAAAACAGAATAAAACCGGACCGAACCAGTGCAGGAGCGGCGAGTAGCGAGAGATCGATCGATCCGGGCGAGCGAGGGAGGTAAAGAAAATGGGCCAGCCCGATTCGTACGCAATAGTGAAATCCCTTTAGGCAAGAGCAGCTATCATCTCGCTATAAACGAGACATAGCTCTCACGTCTCATATTCCGTATACATTTTTTAGGGGTGTATTTTGTATACGTAGATTGAAGAGATGCTGAACTGTAGATAAATTAACAAGATCAACAAAGCTGTTTCTTTTCAGTTTTGTCATGTCGTGACTTGTACTTTGATCTTTATGATATGAATGAGACACGTACCATACGGCAGTCCAAAAAAAACAAAGCTATTTCTTTCTAAATTTCAATCTGGATTTGCCCATTGCAACCCGCCTTATAGCATTCTTTTTCGCGAAACCCTATTTGACGCCTAGTCTTTTCGTAGAAGACGCACACCATCTCCTACGCTGCTTTTACTAATGGGTCGGCCCATCTCAATTGATGTAATGCGCTCGTAACCTATTGTTTGCTCTGGTTTTGTGAAACTGCTAGATGCTTCCGATTGGTTTTGTGAAGGTTCTAAAAGCTTTTGACCAATATTTTATATTTGTTTTCCCGCTGGGTTTTCGTTCGGTATTTAATTGTTCTTTTCTAATTCTCTTTCTTTTTGAAAAAACATGAATACTTTTCAAATTCACAGGATTTTTAGAATCGCGAACATTATTCAAAATTGTGATTTTTTGTTCAAATTAATGAAATTTGACCATTTTTTGAATTCATGTACACTTTTCAAATTCGTGAACTTTTTTTGAATTTATGAAAAAATATCAAATTTGTGAACTTTGTTTGAATTCACAAACTTTTTTAGAATTTGTGAACATTTTTCAATTTGTGAGTTTTTAAAATTCATGAACTTTTGTTAATTCCCCAATATTTTCACAAACTTTTCCAAAATAAAAAAATATCGGTTTTTTACGTGGACAACATACCTGTCGTGGGTATAAGTCTGACAGTAGTGTATGGGGGTACGGATTAGAGGGCAGAGCCTAGCTACGACGCAGTTGTTACACTCGGATTTACGAGTCCAGGCCCCTCGCGGTGGAGGTAATAGCCCTACGTCTCGGTGCTCTGGAGCTGTTGATTGAGTGTATGGATTACAGAAGATGCGAACCCTTGTTATGAAGCCGGGGGTGGCTTATATAGAGTCCGCCAGACCCTCATGAATGCCGCCATAACCAAGGGTTAAAGAGAGGTTTTAAGGACGCCAGCTACTGGTAACGGCTGTACTAATTACACTTAATGAGGGGGACGCACGTCCTGACCGTTGCCGTCTCGGGGAGCCTCCTGGGCTTCTCTGTCCGAGTGAAAGCCGGTTCCGAGTGAAATGAGTTCGTCGAGTGGAGTGCCATGCTCCGAGTGGTTGTTGCCGTCCGAGTGACTTTCAAGTTGCAATACATCTGAACGGCGATCTGGCCCAGGGGCCAAGTACAAAGTGTACGGTGTCCACGGGTAGGGTCTTTAGGTCAGGCCTGTTACCCTATCCCCAATACATGTCCTTGTCATTAGCCCCCGAATCGATCGAGGTTGGGCAGGTCGAGTCGAGGTGAATTCCCAGATGAGTCGAGTGCTACGGAGGCGCTCATGAACTCCCGCTGGTCACCCGGCGGTCTTGTCTCCACGTGTTGCCTTGACGGATTCCGGACTACATGGTGTCCGAGTGAAATGAGCCCTTCGCGCGTCGGGTGGTGGACCAGACCCGAGCATTTTTGGAAGGGTTTTAAAAGTCGAGCAATCGGATTGCTGGATCTCGGATTTTGCGGGATTCGAAATCAGAGACGTGCGCGCGCAAACGGTTGCGACGCGGTGAGTGGGGAAAGTGGGGCGTGACGCCTCGATTTTCGCCCCCCTTTCCACCACGTACCGCAGGATCTCCGCCAACAAGATTCGAGGAGATCTGCGGGCCTGGGAGCCAACGGCGTGGATCTGCGGGCGGAGGGTCCAGCGATATAAAAGGCCGCCGCGACGAAGAGGGGGAGAGAACCAGATCCCCTTTTCCCCATTCTCTTCAGCCCTCCAATCCACTTCTCCGCCTCTCTCTCTGTGCAAATCCGCTCGGCGCCGGAGTCCTCTCCTGCGATGGCGAAGGACAAGACGGCGAAGTTGGAGCGAGCGAAGAGGGCGAAGAAAGCGTCGAGCTCCAGGGTCGCGCCTCCGCCCGGGTGGATCCAAGGCGACTGGCTCCCGCCGACCACCACGGCGGAAGACATCGGTGGGCTCGTCGTCGACGGGCTGGTATGTGACGGGAGTTGGAGACTGCCGGAGAAGGGGGAGACTGAGCCTGCGCCACGCCCTGGGGAACGCGTGCTCCTCGTTACTCACGTGGAGAGAGGTTTCTCTATGCCACCTCATCCTTTCCTCCGCGGCTTCTTGAACTTTTTCGGTGCTCAACTCCATCATCTTCCCCCGAATGCCATAGTGTACCTTGCCGCGTTTATTTCCATGTGCGAAAACTTCTTAGGTTGCCAACCGCACTGGGGGCTGTTCAAGCATATCTTCACATGTCGTTCTCAGTCGGTCAAAAAGGCTGACCCGGAAGGGGAAAGAACCCATGTTACCCAGCTGTGCGGCGGTTTAGGCATCCAAATGACGGGTAGGAGTGCGTTCCCCACTATGACCTTTCCCGAGTCGGTTAGGGGTTGGCAGTCGACCTAGTTTTATTGTGACGATATTCCCTATGCCGGATCATCGACTGGCCTTCCGCCTTACACGTCCGAGAGGGTCATCACTCCTCCATCGCTGACGGTGGACAAGGAGGAAAAGACAGAAGTGGGGATCTTGGTGACCACTGTAGTTGGTCTGATTCAGGGTGGAGTGACGGGCTTGGACCTTCTGGAGGTCTTCCTCAGTCGGCGGATCCAGCCGCTGCAGGAGCGGGCTCATCCCATGTGGCGGTACGTCGGGGCCAACGACTCGACCCGAGTGCATCCGGAGGACGTTGATGAGGAGACGGTGGAGCAGTGGCTCAGATGCATCACTGGCGCACACGACAATCCGCGAGGGTCGAGACGGATCCCGCCCTACGACGTCGCGCACCAACCGTCAGAGGTGTGACATGCATTTCTGAGTGAACTATTTACGCGCAAATTATCCGAGTGAGCTGAATGATCTGACTGTCTCTGTTTTTCGTGTCTTGCAGGATTTCCAGAAGATGCTCTCGCCTGTGCCAAATGGAGGACACCTTGCCGGGGACGTGGAGAGCGACTATGGTAGTGTCGAGGACAGCTACGCGGAGGATAGCGAGGAGGGAAGCGACGACTCAGAAGGAAGCGACAAGGTCGAGTCTTCTCCGTCCCCAGAGATGCGCGCTGAGCGCCGCTCCAAGCAGACTCAAGATCCGAGTGCTGGCCTGGGGAAGACAGTGACCTCGAGTGCTAAGAACCCGAAGCGCACTCGGACATCGACGTCGGAGCCGACGGAGAAGGCCGCCAAGCAGCTCAAGGTCGCTTCGCCCAAACCTCAGAAGGCTCTACCCAGGATCAAGGTTATCGTGCCTGTCACCTCAACGTGAGTGCCGCGTCTTTCCCTTCTGTCTCTGTGAACGTTTGGGCCTTTTTGACCGGGTGAAACTTATGAGCCAGAGTTGCTACCTCGACGACGTCTCCCATGCAGATCGAAGGAGACCGCGTCGAACCCGAGTCAGCGGACGTGGCCACCTCTCAGAAAGGTAGCGATGATTTCATTTTTTTACTTCAATCTGTGATCCGACTGAATTGTGCGTCGTGACTGATTGTGTCGAGTGGACGTAGCGCTTGCAGAGATCATCCACGTCGCGGACAACGATGAAGGACTGCCACGGAGGGACACCGAGAAGGGGACCGCTGCCCTGACTGCCTCTCAGACCACCGCACAGAAGACACCACCAAGCAAAGCACCTCAAGTTCTCCCTGCGCCTAACGTGACCGCGCCTCTGGGGCAAGGTTCTTCTCAGGCCGGTGCTGACCCTATCATGGCCTCATCGACTGCCCTGGTCTCGGCTCCGACTCCTCCCGTCAATATATTCAATCTGCATAGAGTGCCAGAAGACCAAAATGGAGCCAGCAAGGAGGCGATGATCCAGGCGGACCTGATGACCCAGCGTCTGAAGGAGATGTGTGAAGCTGGCAAGTTGGCGTATGATGCCAGTGCTGCTCTCCAGGCGAATGTTCGAGTAAGTGCTCTTGTAAGTTGATCTCCAATTCATTTTTCTTCTATAGGAGTTCCAGTCGGTAAATGTTCGGTACACCCACTAGGTGTGTCGTTCGGTGGGGGCACGCCGAGTGCACCCACTGGGTGTAGTCCCCGAGACTACCGTCGACTGCAGGCAGTCGGAGGGAGTCTTAGAACTTGTCTATTTTTTGTTTGGCCGTCACTCGGATCGGGCGGATCGTTCCGAGTGGATACCATTTCAGTGGGGGCACGCTGAGTGCACCCACTGGGTGTAGTCCCCGAGACTGCCGTCGACTGCAGGCAGTCGGCGGGAGTCTTAGAACTTGTCTTTTTGTTTTTTTTGTTGTTTGGCCGTCACTCGGATCGGGAGGATCGTTCCGAGTGGATACCATTTCAGTGGGGGCACGCTGAGTGCACCCACTGGGTGTAGTCCCCGAACTGCGGTCGATTGTGGGCAATCGGCGGGAGTCTTATAGAGCATATGTGAGAAAAATTTCTGTATCTCATCAACACGAGTCACTTTCCAGTGGGGGCACGCTGAGTGCACCCACTGGGTGTAGTCCCCGAGACTGCCGTCGACCGCAGGCGGTCGGCAGGAGTCTAATAGAATCGAACCTCCTTCAATTGATCGAGTGAATTGTATTAGTAGCTTGTGTCAAAGGGTACTTCAGAATTTGGTACCGGTCAAGCTTGTTCCTCTCGGGAGTGCTGGTCTCTGGGCACTCGGAGTACTTCTTATCATTAACTGGTCTGCTTTCTCTTGTGTTTCAGAAAATCTGTGAGCTTGGGGCTCAGTATGTGTCACTGGAGAAGGAGACGAACCAGCTCCGACTGGACTTGGAGGTGGAGAAGAGGAACGTAGCTCGCGTCCAAGCGGAGCTGAAGACTATGGGAGGTAAGCCTCAGCTACCGAGCGTTCTGCTTTCACTCTTCTCCATTCTTTGAACCGAGTGACTTCACTCGAACAGATGTGCGTAGTGAAAACCATCGACTCCAAGTGCGGCTCAAAACTTCTATCTCTTTAGAAACTATGAAGCAGGCACTCGTTAACAAGGACAATGAGCTGGCGAGGGCACAGAAGGTGGCGAGGGAGAAGACCAAGGCCGCCGAAGAGAAGTTGGCTTCATTCGAGAAGCTCGAAGGGGAGAACAAGTCACTGAGGACTGCCGTTGAGGAGGTGAAGAAGGAACTGGCCGAGCTCAGGAAGCAGCAAACCGAGTGGGACGGCAAGTTCAAGACTCAGGCGAATGCTTACGAGCAAGAGAAGAAAACTTTGAGCGAGAAGATCGCCCAGCTTACCCAAAAGAAGGATTCTCTGGAAAAGTATATAGAAGACTTCACGGAGGAGATGTACACCAAGCTTGCAGGTAACTTGTATCGTCCGAGCGAGTTTTGACTTATTTCTGAGTGAATTTCATGCATGCTGATACTCGTCTCTTCCCTTTCTTTGTTCAGAGAGTATTGCCGTGACTTCGAGCTGGAGACTGATAGAATTGAGAGGGACCTAGATCCTACCAGGTCACTCGTCGGTGACAAGGCCGCCCTAGGCATCCTACGACTCGAATCTCGCCTTGACGACGCCCTGGGGTACATCGTCCGTCTGCGGGACGCACTCGAAAGGATCGACAAGGAATTGTGGCCAGAAGACACGCTCGAGACTGATCTGGAAGCGATGATGACTCGTCTCAATCAGATCCCCAGCCGAGTGCAAGCATGGAAGAAGTCAGCTGCCCGCCGCGGGGCCGACGTGGCCCTCTCTCTTGTCCGTGTACATTGCAAGGACGCAAAGGAAGAGAAGTTGAAGTCTCTCCAGGTTGCCAACACGAAGAAGCTCAAGTTTGAAGACTTCATGGAGACGTTCATAGAGGCAGCCACTCGGATTGCAGATGGCATCGACCTGGACGCCTTCGTCGAGCCGGCCAGCCCCTCTGGAGCATGAGAAAAACTTTCAGCTTTACCCATTTGCCTCGGTATGCCGAGTGGATTTGTATCCGTTAAACTCTTTCGGGCTTCGGGCCCGAGTACTCGCATTTACTTTTGAACTTCTGAAGTTATTCGAATGCTTTCTTTCGAGTCTTTGGATGTGTGCAACTTAGGCGAAAGCTGGTTCGCAGCTAAGCCTCCGAGTGAGGAGGACGCTCGTCACTCGGAGTCGTTTTTAACTTAGGCGAAAGCGGGTTCGCAGCTGAGCCCCCGAGTGAGAGGGACACTCATCACTCGGAGTTGTTTTTAACTTAGGCGAAAGCTGGTTCGTGGCTAAGTCCCCGAGAGAGAGGGACGCTCTTCACTCGGAGTCGTTTTTAACTTACGCGAAAGCTGGTTCACAGCTAAGCCCCCGAGTGAGAAGGATGCTCGTCACTCGGAGTCGTTTTTAACTTAGGCGAAAGCGGGTTCGCAGCTAAGCCACCGAGTGAGAGGGACGCTTGCCACTTGGAGTTGTTTTTAACTTAGGCGAAAGCTGGTTTGCAGCTAAGTCCCCGAGTGAGAAGGACGCTCGACACTCGGAGTCGTTTTTAACTTAGGCGAAAGCGGGTTCGTAGCTAAGTCCCTGAGTGAGAGGGACGCTCGCCACTCGGAGTCGTTTTTAACTTAGGCGAAAGCTGGTTCGCAGCTAAGCCCCCGAGTGAGAGGAGCGCTCATTACTCGGAGTCCTTTTTAACTTCGGCGAAAGCTGGTTCGCAGCTAAGCCCCCGAGTGAGAGGAGTGCTCGTCACTCGGAGTTGTTTTTAACTTAGGCGAAAGCTGGTTCGCAGCTAAGCCCCCGAGTGAGAGGAGCGCTCGTCACTCGGAGTCGTTTTTAACTTAGGCGAAAGCTGGTTCGCAGCTAAGCCCCCGAGTGAGAGGAGAGCTCGTCACTCGGAGTCCTTTTTAACTTAGGCGAAAGCGGGTTCGCAGCTAAGCCCCCGAGTGAGAAGGACGCTCGTCACTCGGAGTCGATTTTAACTTAGGCGAAAGCTGGTTCGCAGCTAAGCCCCTGAGTGAGAAGAACGCTCGTCACTCGGAGTCGTTTTTAACTTAGGCGAAAGCTGGTTTGCAGCTAAGCCCCCGAGTGAGAGGAGCGCTCGTCACTCGGAGTTGTTTTTAACTTAGGTGAAAGCGGGTTCGCAGCTAAGCCTCCGAGTGAGAGGGACACTCGCCACTCGGAGTTGTTTTTAACTTAGGCGAAAGCTGGTTCGCAGCTAAGCCCCCGAGTGAGAGGAACGCTCGTCACTCGGAGTCGTTTTTAACTTAGGCGAAAGCTGGTTCGCAGCTAAGCCCCCGAGTGAGAGGAGCGCTCGTCACTCGGAGTCGTTTTTAGCTTAGGGGAAAGCTGGTTCGCAGCTAAGCCCCCGAGTGAGAGGAGTGCTCGTCACTCGGAGTCGTTTTTAACTTAGGCGAAAGCGGGTTCGCAGCTAAGCCCCCGAGTGAGAGGAACGCTCGTCACTCGGAGTCGTTTTTAACTTAAGCGAAAGCTGGTTCGCAGCTAAGTTGAAGGGCGTACACCCAGTGGGTGTAGCGTACACCCACTGGGGGTCATAAGCCAGAGAATGCGTACGAGCGAACTCAATGTAGTACTGAAAAAGTCATGCTTTTATTCATCGAACATCACTCAAGTGCTTTTATTACATCTCAATATCAAGTATAAAATCGTCGAAGCAAGTCGGCATTCCAAGCGCGGGGCTCGTCTACTTGCTTCAGAAGGTTGTACAGGCGGTATGCTCCATTATGCAGAACCTTTGACACGATAAAAGGACCATCCCATGCAGGAGCAAGCTTGTGAGGTCGCTGCTGATCCACTCGGGGCACAAGATCTCCTTCCTGAAAGGCCCGACCCCTTATGTGTCTGTCATGAAAACGTCGTAGGTCCTGCTGATAGGTGGCTGAATGAATAAGAGCCATTTCCCTCTCCTCTTCTAAGAGATCAACGGCGTCCTGCCGCGCTTGCTCTGCTTCAGCTTCGGAGTATAGTTCCACTCAGGGCGAATTGTGGAGCAGGTCACTCGGCAGGACAACTTCAGCTCCGTACACCATGAAGAAGGGAGTGCGATTGGTAGACCGATTGGGGGTCGTCCTCAGGCCCCACAGAACTGACGGCAATTCAGAGACCCAGGCTCCGGCTGCATGCTCCAAATCACGCATGAGTCATGGCTTTAATCCTTGAAGGATCAGTCCATTCGTTCTCTCAGCTTGTCCATTCGACTGTGGGTGAGCCACGGATGCATAGTCGACCCGGGTGCCTTGGGTGGCACAGAACGCTCTAAACTCTTCTGAGTTGAAGTTTGAGCCGTTGTCGGTAATGATGTTGTGGGGCACGCCATATCTGAAGACTATCTCTTTCATAAACTTGATCGCCGTACGAGAGTCTAGCTTCTTGATGGGTTTGGCTTCAATCCACTTAGTGAACTTGTCGACTGCAACCAGCAAGTGGGTGAATCCACTCGCCCCTATTCGGAGGGGCCCCACCATGTCGAGTCCCCAGACTGCAAACGGCCAGACGAGTGGGATCGTCTTCAGAGCAGACGCGGGCTTGTGTGATAAGTTTGCATAGAACTGACAACCGGTGCAGTGTTGGACTATCTCCTGGGCAGCTTCATTGGCACGTGGCCAGAAGAAGCTGGCTCGGTAAGCTTTAGCCACGATCGTCCGAGAGGACCCGTGGTGTCCACAAGTTCCTGAGTGAATCTCCTCCAAGATCAATCGACCTTCCTCCGGAGAGATGCAGCGCTGAGTCACACCGGTGACGCTCTTTCTGTACAACTGGTCGCCCATCACAGTAAAAGCCTTGGACCTGCGAACAATCTGGCGGGCCTCGACTTCATCCTCCGGAAGCTCCTGCCTGAGCAGGTACACAATGTACGGCACCGTCCAGTCGGGCGTGATTGCTAGGACCTCCATGACCAAGTCAATGACTGTTGGGACCTCGATTTCAGTTGAATCGGAGGGACCGACCACTTGCGGGGGCTCTTCAGTGAAGGGATCTTCTTTCACCGTCAGGAAACGCAAATGCTCAAGGAACACATTGCTGGGTATAGGTTTCCGAGTGGACCCGATCTTTGCCAGATCGTCTGCCGCTTGATTCTTGACTCGGGGGATGTGATGGAGCTCCAGTCCCTTGAATTTCTTCTCCAGCTTTCTCACCGCATTGCAATATCATGTCATAGCAGGGCTCCTGATGTCCCACTCCTTCATTACTTGATTCACAACTAGATCTGAGTCTCCGTAGACCATCAGACGTCGGACGCCGAGTGAGATGGTCATACGTAGACCATAAAGGAGCGCTTCATACTCGGCCTCATTGTTGGAGGAATCGAAGTGAATCTGCAGAACATAACTGAGTCGATCACCCTTCGGAGACACCAACACTACTCCGGCTCCTGAACCATTCAGCATCTTGGAGCCGTCGAAGAACATGGTCCAGTGTTCTGGGTGACTCTGAGTCGGCTGCTGCTGTTCTGTCCATTCGGCTAAGAAATTAGCTAATGCTTGGGACTTGATCGCTTTTTTCGCCTCGAACTTGATGTCCAGGGGCAGGAGCTCGATAGCTCACTTCGCCACTCGACCAGTCGCATCCTGATTGTTCATGATCTCAGACAGCGGGGCATCGCTGACGACTGACACGGTGTGCTCTTGGAAGTAATGGGCTACTTTCTTCGCAGTCAGGTACATGCCATAGACGAGCTTCTAATAATGAGGATACCTCTGCTTGGACGGAGTCAGAACTTCAGAAATGTAATAGACTGGGCGTTGAACTTTGTAAGTTTTGCCCTCTTCTTCTCGCTCGACGGTAAGGACGGTGCTGACAACTTGACCAGTGGCCGCAATGTACAAGAGCAACGGCTCATTGCTGTTCGGAGTGGCGAGCACCGGCTAGGTGGAAAGTAGGGCTTTGAGCTCAACAAACGCTGCTTGTGCTTCAGTAGTCCACTCAAACGAATCAGACTTCTTCATCAATCGGTATAGGGGCAGTGCCTTCTCACCGAGGCGGGAGATGAATCGGCTCAGAGCTGTGAGGCAACCTGTGAGCTTCTGTACATCATGAAGCCGTTCTGGACGTTTCATTCGTACTATTGCACCGATCTTCTCAGGATTGGCATCTATTCCTCGTTCGGAAATGAGGAATCCGAGTAACTTGCCTCCTGGCACTCCGAAAGTGCATTTTGCTGGATTCAGCTTAATATCATACCTCCGCAGATTTGCGAAAGTCTCAGCTAGGTCAGCCAGCAGGTCGGAACCTTTTCTGGACTTGACCACTATGTCGTCCATATATGCCTCGATGTTTCGACTGATCTGCGTATGTAAACACTTTTGGACCATGCGCATGAAAGTGGCACCGGCATTCTTGAGACCGAATGGCATGGTGATATAGCAGAAGCACCCGAATGGGGTGATAAAAGCTGTTTTTATTTTGTCTGGCCCATACAGTCGGATCTGGTGGTACCCGGAGTACGCATCCAGAAAAGACAGTCGCTCACACCCCGCGGTGGAATCTACGATCTGATCTATACGGGGGAGCGGGAAATGATCCTTGGGACAGACCTGATTGATGTGCTTGAAATCGATGCACATCCGGAGAGACTTATCTTTCTTAGGAACCATGATGACGTTGGCGAGTCACTCGGAGTGGTACACCTCACAGATGAACTCGGCTGCCAGGAGCCGAGCAACTTCTTCACCAATGGCTTTCCTCTTCTGTGTAGCGAAACGACGAAGATGTTCCTTCACGGGTTTTGCTTTTGGGTCGACTCGCAAACGGTGCTCAGCCAGTTCCCTGGGTACACCCGGCATGTCGGATGGCTTCCATGCGAAGATGTCCCAGTTCTCACAGAGGAACTGGATGAGCGCGGCTTCCTATTTGCTGTCGAGTGTCGTTGAGATGTTGGTGGGTGCGGCATTGGGATCCTGCGGATGAACGTGCACTGGCTTTGTCTCACCGGCTGACTGGAACGAAAATTCTGCAGCTGGTTTCTTGGACCGTAGCAGATCACTCGGATCGGCGTTTTTCTTGTATTCTTCCAACTCCACCATAGCCATCTGTTCACCAGCAATCTTGGACCCTTGCTGCAAACACTCTTCTGCGCGCTGCCTATTGCCAGTGACTGTGATCACACCTTTGGGGCCGGGCATCTTCAGCTTAAGATACACATAACATGGGCGGGCCATGAAGCGTGCGTAGGCCGGCCGACCAAGGATGGCATGGTAGGCGCTGCGGAAGTCGACCACTTCGAAGGTTAGCCTTTCCTTCCTGAAGTTCTTTTCGTCTCCAAAGACCACATCCAGGGCGATCTGCCCGAGTGACTTTGCTTTCTTGCCGGGGATCACTCCGTGGAACTGCATACTGCTCTCGCTGAGACGGGACATCGGGATGCCCATCCCCTTCAGGGTCTCAGCGTAGAGTATGTTCAGGCCACTTCCACCGTCCATGAGGACCTTACGCAACCGAATGCCTCCCACGACAGGATTGACCACCAGCGCCTGCCGCCTAGGGATGGCAATGTAGGTCGGGTGGTCTGACTGATCAAAGGTGATCGGAGTCTTCGACCAGTTCAGAAATTTTGTCGTCGTCCGCATGGCCATATTTACTTCCCGGTTGATGACCTTCAGTCGGCTCTTGCTCTCAACATCCGCAAAGATCATCGGAGTCGCGTTGACACTAGGATAAGCTTCATTTTTGTCTTCATCATCGACATCGTCTGGAATTTTATCACTCGACTGACTCTCCCAGAACTGCTGTATCAGCAATCTGCACTGTCGAGTGGTATGCTTGGGCAATATCAGATTGCCCTCTTCATCTCTTTTGGTATGAATGTGGCACGGCAAATTGAGGACATCCTGGCCCGACTGATCTTTCTTTTTCCTCTGGATCCACTTTTCTTTAGCCTTCCCGTTGTTTTTGGCTTGTCCGGCCAGAGCAGTGGCCTCAGCCTGAGCCGACCCATCAGCTTTGCGCTTCAGCTTCCGACTGGGGTTGTTGTGTCCAGGGCTGGGCTCACTAGCCTTTCCCTTACCGTTACAGAGACGGTCTTCCTCTTCCCCGTTCGCATACCGAGTGGCGATCTTCATCATTCGGCTCATGGTCAAAGATCCCGACCGACCGAGTTTCAGGATGAGCTCTCGATATCTGACTCCTGCCTTGAAGGCATAGACGGCTTGGTGTTCAGGGACGTTCTCAACCACATGATGCAAGGTTGTCCAACGCAGAATGTACTCCCTCAAGGTTTCATTCGGCTTCTGCACACAATGTTGCAACTCAGTCAATCCGGCAGGGCGTTTGCACGTGCCTTCGAATGTTTTGATGAACACTCGAGCCAGATCTTCCCAGCAGTAAATGCTAGCCGGAGTGAGTTGGTTGAGCCAGGCCCGGGCTGACCCTTCCAGCATCAAGGGCAAATGTTTCATAGCCACATAATCGTTACCCCCTCCAATCTGAACAGCCAGCCGGTAATCTTCTAGCGACGTCTCTGGCTTGGACTCACCGGTGAATTTACTCACTCCAGTCGCCAATCTGAAGTTAGGTGGAATCTCTGTGGCTCTGATTGCTTTGCTGAAACACTCGGGTCCAGAGACGAAGACTCCACTTCCACTCGGACGATCTCTGTCCAAGCTCTCTCTGTGAGCTCTGCCTCTGTCGACCAGGTTCTGAGCGAGTAAGGATCTCGCGTTGAACTGTGGGTCGCGGAGGTCGACTAGTTCTCTCTGGTGATAACCGTCACCATGGCGAGGAGGGCTGACCCTTCGATCGTTGCCGTAAGGACGTCTGACATCATACGACCGGGGCGCGTATGAGCCATCCCACGGAGGGAGCGTCGGCATACGGCGACGATCATCCTGACGCCGCGGAGGCGAATACCGACTGCGGCCCTGCTCCGAGTACTGATCTCGGTGGTGGCCTTGGTCAGTTTGCTGCTGAGGGGAGTGTCTGCTTCTTCTCGGGGTCACCGAGCTATGGGCCGACTGGATGGTGTCAGCCCTGACGGATTTGCTATGAATCCTGTTGCGCGACTGGGACACCGTTGAATTCTGCTCTTCAGCCGCCTTGAGTAAGGCCCGGATCTGCCGTAGGCCCTCTCCTGCCTCGGATCGAGACGGCTGGATGGAATCTGCTATCCGAGTGGCCGCCGCCAAATTCTGAATGGGAGTGCGAAATACCTGGAAATTCTGTTGCGGGTCATTCGAGAACACCTGCCGCTGCCGACGACTGGAACTGGGCTGATGCCGTCGGAGGGCACGATCGTCGAGTGACTTCTGGAGCGCCTCCAGACGGTTGTGCTCAGCCAAATTGGCCTGGCGCGCGGCCTCCAAAGCCTGAGCCTCAGGAGTCGTCCCGATGATGGGCGTCCGGAGGGCCTGCTCGTTTCTGCGCTGCAGTTCCTCCCTCTGCTGCCGAGTGAGAGGTTGGGGGTAGTACTCGTCGGCGTGGCGGTCTCCCCCACCGTCGAGGTCGGCATGCGACAAACCGCCGACTCCCGCACCGCCGCGGGCGTACCCAGGCGGATTGTTCGGGGAATCGGCCATCAGCACCTCCGCAGCGGGATCGCTGCTCTCGCACTCGGATAAGCTTTCTGAGTCCTCATGCAAGGAGGCGAACGAATCGAGGATGGGCTCATCAGGCTCGATTGCCGCGACTTGCGGGGCCGCAATCTGAAGATCCACCGCTGAAGCCGTGAACGTCCGGAACGCTTGCGACGGCGGCTGGTGAAGCGAGGAGGCGCCGACTGGTACGGTGTTGAGGGTTGTCGAAGAAGAACGTCGAAGGTACTCACGCGGAAGTGCGCTGCGCCACGAATGGGCAACGCCTCGACATCCAGCGGGGCTTCCTGAAGCCACGCCGAATCGTCAGCGACGAAACTGAGGACGCCGAAACGGATCTCGCCGCCAAGAGTTAGTCCGCCGCCGGAAACCATGATGATGGTGGGAGAATCGCAACTATGCCGGAAGTCGCTAGACGCCGCCCCACGGTGGGCGCCAACTGTCATGGGTATAAGTCTGACAGTAGTGTATGGGGGTACAGATTAGAGGGCAGAGCCTAGCTACGACGCAGTTGTTACACTCGGATTTACGAGTTCAGGCCCCTCATGGTGGAGGTAATAGCCCTACGTCTCGGTGCTCTGGAGCTGTTGATTGAGTGTATGGATTACAGAAGATGCGAACCCTTGTTATGGACCCGGGGGGTGGCTTATATAGAGTCCGCCAGACCCCTCATGAATGCCGCCATAACCAAGGGTTAAAGAGAGGTTTTAAGGACGTCAGCTACTGGTAACGGCTGTACTAATTACACTTAATGAGGGGGACGCACGTCCTGACCGTTGCCGTCTCGGGGAGCCTCCTGGCCTTCTCTATCCGAGTGAAATGAGTTCGTCGAGTGGAGTGCCATGCTCCGAGTGGTTGTTGTCGTCCGAGTGACTTTCAAGTTGCAGTACATCTGAACGGCGATCTGGCCCAGGGGCCCAGTACAAAGTGTACGGTGTCCACGGGTAGGGTCTTTAGGTCAGGCCTGTTACCCTATCCCCAATACATGTCCTCGTCAATACCAGCACCGCCACAAAATACGAGCAAGCGGGCGGGCAAGCAAGTGTGGCACAGCGAGCGATCGACTATTATTGGGCCGACCCATGCAAACAGCGTGTGAGCGTTGTCGCGTGAAGTGGCACCTTAAGCGTTGTAGAGGCACTCTCTTCTTTTCTTTGTTTCCAAAGCCTCAGTTGTGATGCTATAGATGCGAGCATTGGCCATGACATTAGGCTTGTCAGGAGTATGAGAGATCCCGGAATCGAAGTCCTTGATTGTTTCGATCCAACATCTTTGTGGGAGGTTGAGATTGGGTTGAGTGAACATAGCGCTAGTGCAGAAAAGCCTAGTTATGGCGTGGCAAAAACGACCTTGCTGGCGTGGACACCCGATGCCACCAATATGGCGTCATTGTTAGAAAATAATGGTGACGTTGGAGCCCACGTCAGCAGTATTTTAGATACCGATGGCGTTGGATATAGTTGCACGACGACAGTACCATATATAACTATGGCGTGCAACATTTTCGAAGGTCACAAATAAGAGAAATATTTACGGGCGTTGAGCTTCCTCCGCACGCCATTACTATTTTTTCAAAAGCAGCAAAAAACGATGTTACGGCAGCGAAAAAACGCTGCCACAGCAGCGTAATTTACTATCAATATATATCCAGAAACGTTTGCGTTCCACATTGATTCCGATAAGATATTACGATACGTACAATATAATATTGCATTGATTATATGGAAAGGACATACTAGTCGATCAATATATATATAGTCCAAAATCTTACCATGCATTTTCTACAAATGTTGATCTTGTTCAAGGTGTGGACTAGTGGCAGGTATGGTGCATCATTTCGACCAGCTTCGTAAGTGCCCTTAAGCGACTCAATATGAGCAACAAAGGACACGAGGTACCTCTTTTCCTGGCAAGTAAGAGTACTGTGAGCAGTGTAATAGGTGTCGTCTACTCTGTTCCGTTTGTTTCTTGGAGATAGAAAATAAGCTGTCAATTTTAAATAAACAAGATAAGTTATGGGTGAATAACAACTATTTTTGAGTGCAATCTAAATGTTATTTAACAAGTTTGTTTACGAAACTTACACGGAGGAAGAACTGGAATCACGTCTAAATCCACCCATATGTCTTCATCATTTTGAGAATAGGTGCCGATATCAAATGTTATTATCATATCAGGCTCAAATCCGTAAGATTTGGCCAATCCTCTCCAATTAGGACTACCAAAATATGTGTGATCTGTCTCATTATAGATCGTATATTTGAAATTGAAACCATCTTTGGTCTTGAGGTAAGTAGTCATCTCAGTCACCTCTTCCATGTCGCGGACAAAAAACTTGTCTAGGACAAAAAGTCTTGCATAGCAAGGGACACACTAGTCAAAATATAAAAAACAGAAATTACACTTTGAAGCAAAAACCTTATATAATACATGCCTAAGAAGGAAATATGTGCCAACAAATACTAAAACTGATTACCGTATAATATTTGTAGTCACATTGAAGCGTGAGGGAGAAGCATTTATTGTTGTCAAGGTGAGGATCATCGCACATACCCCTTGTGTCAAAACAGTAGGGGCACTCTTCCATTTTCTGTTGCGTTCATATATTAAAAAATCAACAGAAAAAATCGGCATGACCTTTGCTTAAAAAGGGACATATTGAGTGCCAGAAATTTGACGAAACAAAAATGAATCCACGTTTCGCCAAAACATTGGCAACTCTTAGATATTCCCTGCAAAAAGAAACATAGCGTGACACAATTCGCGAGCAACACAATGCAATGTTGCACTGGCTCTAACATGCCACACACCGAAAAAGTCGATCAATTCACAATTATCACATATATGTAATTCACAACAAACACTTGCATACACATATAATGCATTTTGTCAATTCACAGGTACATATATAATGCATTTCATCACAATTATATGCACACTAGAACAAATCTACATGAAAATAAATTGGTAGAGGCGGTCTTACCGTCCGGATCAAGAGGGGCGCAAGAGGGGGGCCGGCCGTGAGGAGGGCACGAGAGGGCGGACGGACACGACGACAGAGGGAGAGAGTGGGCGGACGCGATGAGCTACGTCGCCGGGTGGGGGAACAGCGGGGGAACGGAGGATGCACGGCGAGGACGAGGGTGAAGTGTTCATAGGCGGCGCGAGATGGGGGAGGAGGCTCAAAATGAGTTCTTCTTTTCCCCAAAAATGTTAAGTGTTGGTTAGCTGTTAGTGGTGGCGCCACTTAATTACATGGCCAACGCCAGCAGTATTTTTTTGAATTAGGGTCCGATCTATATTGATAAATGGCATTTTGAGTAACGGCATGCATATTACAGATAATTAGAACGATACAAATTCTTCTGGTGGTTCAAAGTACATAAATATGGTACGGTTAATTCATTCAAAGTATACAATTTAGGAGGTACACACAAATCAAGTACAACGTCATTTGACAATCCTCTCAATGACGGTTTGGGTCTTTTTAATCTTGCTTGAATACTTCTAGCCCACGCTATGACTCTTTCTCAAGAAGGGACGTCGTGTCGCAAGCAACGTAGTTCTGCTCCTTCTGGTGGTGTAATCTTCGTCGTCATCATAGTTGTCCTCTTCTTCTAGGTCCACGCCAAATTGATCATAGTCATCCTCGTTGGCGACTCCGTCCATCCAGACGATGGTCCTTTTGCCTCTCCGGACAACAACATGACTCGGCTTTGTCGGGTCAGGTATGTAGAAGCATTGTGACATGTCCTTAGTGAATACCCAAGGAGACACGGTAATGATTCCTTTCACACCCTTTTCACCAGCAGGTTGTGCTTCGGGCAGAGACACGGTAATGAAACCACGTTCTTCCTTCTCGACGTTCTTCGCCCATCTGACCCAGAACAGTGGCACCGTGTAATCTTCGTTGTACTCAAGTTCCCATATCTCTTCAATCCTTCCGTAGTATCTATTATTTTCATTTTCGGTCAACGAAAGCATCATCACACCTGAGTTCTGATAATCACAGTTTTTGCCTTTTGCCTCAGTATAGAATGTGTATTCATTGATATCATATGATTGGTGAGTGGCGACAGTGCATGCGGGGCCTACTGCTAATGCATAGATGAGATTTGCATTGGCAATACCTGTTGGCAGTGGTTTGTCCCGAATTCGCTCTTTGAACCAAACCGCAAATTTGGAGTTCTGCTCTCTAATGATCTGGGCCTCGACCCTCTGCCTCTCTGCCATTGCATGCTCTCCCCTTAAGGTGTCCTTGAGAGTCTGCTGCCAAGGAGTGATTATATCTGCGCATTGTAACACTACTGTGTGCGCTCTATCGAAGTCGTCTCGGCGGTTTTGTATATCCTCATTTAAGTCACGCTTCATATGTGAGTAACCTACTCCTTCGAGCCTATCAGCATGCTTCTTCAAGGGCAAACCAAGAGATTGATCATCATTTATATAATTCTTGCAGAATGATATACACTCCTTGGTCAGATAGGCCTGGACAATGCTTCCATCCGTACGGGCCTTGTTACGAATGTATCCCTTCACAGTTCCATTCATCCGTTCAAACGGGAACATGGTATGCAAGAATGTCGGTCCAAGGTCTCTAACCTCAGGAACAATATGAAGTAGCAGATGCACCATAACATCAAAGAATGACGATGGAAAATATATCACAAGCTTACATACTATTGAAATGATCTCCTCTTGTAGTCGTGTGAGATGCCGCACACTGATCGACTTTCGAGAGATAACATCGAAAAAGTTGCATAAGTCAAGAAGTGTGTTGCGAACGTGATCGTCCATTATCCCTCTGAGAGCTACTGGAAGTAATTGTGTCATCATCACATGACAGTCATGGGACTTCATGTTGCTAAACCATTGCTTTTTTGAGTCAAGATATCTGCGTATGAGAACCGAGTAACCGGAAGGAACTTTGATGTCGTCGAGGCAGTTAAAAACTTGAGAAAGCACATCCTCTTCGAGAGTGAAGCAAGCTGGGGGGCAATAATCATCTTTGGTTTTGGACACAATTTTGCCCTTGTCTGTCTCGTTGGCTATGGATTTTTTTTGCCCTTGTGTGTCTCCTTGGTTTTAAGGGATGCGGGTTGAAGCTCTTCCCTAATACCGATATCTTTCAAGTCTTGTCTCACCCTCAGACCATCTTTACTCTTTTCTGGCATGTCAAACAGTGTGCTAAGCAAACTCTCGCACACATTTTTTGTGATATGCCTCATATCAAGAGAATGTGGCGTACTGAGTAGTTCCCAATACTTCAAGCCTGAGAAAACATACTTCTTTTTCCATACTTTTAGCAGCATTTTCTCCTTGACATTCCTTCTATTTTTTTCCTGGCTTAGGGCAATCTTTCCAATTCGTTAACAACTCATGGATTTCTGCTCCAGACCTCTTATGTGGTGGCCCTCGGGTCTCATCCGTGTTGTCGAACAGATCTCCACGAGTTCTCCACTTGTCATCTTTGTCAAGCCACCTTCGATGGCCCATGAACATGGTTTTGCTACTGCCCTTTTTCGATAGCTGACGAAAAGATGTGTCATCCATACATTTAACACATCCGTAGTGTCCATGGCACGCCTGTCCGGCGATATATCCGTAACACAGATAGTCGTGAACGGTCATGAGCAATGCTTCTCTCATGTGAAAATATTTTCCAGTGCTAGTGTCCCAGGTTTTGACCCCTTCAGCCTCCCGTAATATGTCTAACTCCTCCTTCAATAGCTCAAGATACGTGTTGATATCGTTGTCAGGTTGGATCGGTCCTTGAATTAGCATAACCATGTGTATGTACTTCTGTTTCATGCAGAGCCAGGGCGGGAGGCTATACATCCATACAAACAGGGTCCATGTACTATGTGTGCTACTCTGGTTGCCAAATGGATTTAGTCCATCAGTACTGACACCCAACCCAGGGTTTCTTGGTTCTGCTGCAAATTCTGGTTCTATGCAGTCGAGTGCTTTCCACTGACAAGCATCCGCAATATGTCTCAGAATGCCATCATTTTTAGACATCCTAGTCTTGTGCCAAGTCATGTTCTTTGCTTCCTTCGCGTCAGCGAAATAATGCTGCGGGCGAGGAATCAGCGGAAGGTACCATACAACCTTTCAAGGTTCCTTCTTTCCAGGCTTGTATCGGGGTTCATTCTAAGTTGGACACTCTATTTTGTGCTCATGCTCATTGCGATATAAGATGTAATCATTTATGCATGCGTGATATCTTACATGCGGCAAATCAAGAGGGCACACGATCTTCTTCGCCTCATCGACACTACGAGGCAACAAATTCCACTTGGGCAAAACTTTGTGTAAATATTCCAATGTAGCATCCATACTTGCATCTGTGCTCTTGAATCTTGCCTTGATGTCTAGAAGTTTGAGCGTGACGTGCAGGCGGGTGTGCTCGGGATCGCAACCTTCATACAGTGGAGTTTTCGCATCTAATTCCAATTTGCGCCAACTTGAGAGCCTATTTAATAGCAGCTCTCTCGTTTGTCGTCTTCTTTCGAAGCAGATCTTTAACATGAGGATTTTGTAGCATTGCAGCCAACGACATATCCTGCGTGACAGTCTCATGATCCTCTTCATGTTCGGGTGGCATTTCATCATTTTCTCCTCGATGCGCATGTTCATTGTTTCCTCCTTCTAGCAGCTCTGCTTCATCGAAAGAGTTTTCTGCTTCATTGTTTCCTCCTTCATCGTCGCTAACATCCTCCTCACCGTGCTTTGTCCACCGTGTATAACCTGGAATGAAACCACGACGGAGCAAGTGCGCCAGCACGCTGCTATCGAACGGGCTGTGGAAAACTCCATTTTCGCATGTCTTACATGGACATAATATCTGCACTTCACCCTTTTGTATCATATTTGTCACTGAGAAAGGCCTTCACACTGCGATCCATATTGAATCTTTCGATAGATCAAGCAGCCTGCAAAGGGTATAAGTACAAAAAGAATTACATATATTACCAATGAGGGCATACAATTTTTTGGCATGACCTTTGCTAAAAAAGGGACATATTGAGTGCCAGAAATTTGACAAAACGGAAATGAATCAACGTTTCGCCAAAACATTGGTAACTCTCTAGACAGTCCCTGCAGAAAGAAACATAGCGCGAGACAATTCACGAGCAACACAATGCAATCTATATAGCAATCACACACACATACATCCATCCACATATGCATCATGCACATAATTAATGAGAAGTTCGTTCTATTTTACCTCAAAGGGGCGCAAGAGGGGGGCCGGCCGACCGTACGTAGGTTGGAGGCGCCATAAATGGAGTGTGGTGGAAAATTTAATGCAAGTGTGTGTGGGTGGGTGGATGAGAGAGCTAGCTAGCTTAGGGAGTGGGTGTGTGGAGGCTAACAAGCTTAATTAATGCATCACCTAGATAGATGTAACTACCTAATTAAGAATCATGAGAAAGAATTTGGTCTTTTCGCAAGAAGAAGAGAAGAGAGAGAAGGGGGAAGGAAGAGAGAGGAAGAAGAAGAAGGGAAATATCTAGATGGATGGACAAGGAGGTCACATGGGAATAGTGCTGCGACGTAATTAGTGGCGTACCTAGAGCACCCAACGCCAGTGCAAATATGTATATTCTTGGCGTGCCGTTGTTTGTCACGCCGGTGTTATGCGGGCCCCAAAGTGGACCCGTAAAAGTGGACCCACAAAATATACTGCTGGCGTCAGGTAATCTGCCACGCCATAGCTATAAGAATTAGTGCTGGCATAGGGTACTTTTGCTACGCCAACACTAAGTTACGCCCGATCAAAATGTTGGGACCCACATACAAGTGGAATTATATAAAATATCAACACCACCACTAAGTACATAGTGTTGACGTATGAAATATGCCGATGCCAGCACTATTTGAAAAAACTAGTGCTGGCGTTGATGGGAAATGGTGCGCCACCAACAAAAGTTGTGGCTAGCCATTTCTCCACTAGTGTATATTTGAGGCTTTGGGGGTTGGAATAGATTTTGAAATGTTTACCAAGGAGGTAGTGTCACCAAGTTCTTAGAGCATGTACAATAGCGCTACGCTCTAAATCATGAGTGCTTAGATGAATGGAGGAATGAAGCTTATGAGAATGCTAAGATGTTTAAAGAAAAAGTTAAAATGTGGCATGACAGAAGACTTTAGAAATGTGAATTCAAAATAGGTGATAAAGTTCTTTTGTACAAGTCTCGTTTTACATATTTTGCAGGTAAGCTTCTCTCCGAATGAGAAGGACCGTTCATCATTGAAGATGTTTACCGGTCGGGAGCTATCGAGATAAACAATGTTGAGGGGACCAAACCGAGAGTGGTGAATGGGCAAAGACTTAAGCATTATATAGTCGGTAACCTTCTTGAGGCGGAAACTAATGATATATAAGTAATTACTCCAGAAGACTTCATCAAGAATACATTCTAGAAGGCTCCAGAACCCTGAAAAAATAGGTATGGAAAAGATCTTCAGAAATCTAGAAATAATATATTGGGAATTTTTATGGAAATAAAAAATGTTGGGTAAAAGAGGCAGCAGTTTTTTGCCCGGTGGCTTCGTGTGCATGCAAAAAAAAATCTATAAATTTCCCGATTTTTTCGATCTTCGAATCACATCTTTTCATCTTGTTTTTGTTTTTAGTTGTTTCTTCCAGGGATTTCTAGGATCTAGATCATGTCTTCATCTCGTGGATCAAGCAACAGGAACTATGTTGCACGACAATCCCGTTGTGCGCGTCAAGCCTATGTCAAGGATAAGTAAGGAGATATGTGGAGGAAATTCATCACGGATAATTTCGGAGTACGTGGGAGGATCATCGTGTTGAATGACGGGGGTAGCCTCTATAATGATTCCGAAGGGTGGTCAACCAAAGAGGAGATGACCGCCAACCCGAGGGAACTAGTGGAGGTAGCTGTAGGTGATAATGAAGAAGAAACTGCTCTAGCTCAACCTGGAGACAGAACTGTCAACTTCCGCAGCTCAAGCCTCCGGTTTCTGGTGGGCGCAATAATTATACAACCTCCCACTCCTAATCATGTGTAGGCTA
Organism: Elymus sibiricus; assembly: GCA_039707655.1. Classification (NCBI taxonomy): domain Eukaryota; kingdom Viridiplantae; phylum Streptophyta; class Magnoliopsida; order Poales; family Poaceae; genus Elymus; species Elymus sibiricus. The sequence goes on from CM077664.1 coordinate 211,272,243, forward strand.
CACTGGCTCGCCTCTGACAAGATATTTCATTGGGCCCCACTGAAGCACATCAAGTTGCGGATAAAATCCGCACCATTATCAAGGAGCTCAAGGAAGAGAAAGCCAAGTTGAGAGAAGCAAATCGCATCATTTGTCAGCTTCATGCCAACAAACTTCCATCACCATCAAAGCACCAAGCATGAGTATATAGGTAATGTCATCCTCTTTAGCTTGTTCCATGCTTGGGGGAGGTGCTAAGATATCTTTTACATCGTTCTTAATTCATTTTTATCTTTTGATCCTTAGGATCAGTAGTGGTTACAAGATGTTCTATCTGCTCCTTTAGATCAATTATAAGTGTATTGATACGTCTCCAACGTATCTATAAGTTTTGATTGTTTCATGCTATTATATTATCAATCTTGGATGCTTTATATGCTATTTTATATCATTTTTTGGGACTAACCTATTAACCCAGTGCCCAGTGCCAGTTCCTGTTTTTTGCTTGTTTTTGGCTTTTCAAAAAATCAATATCAAACGAAGTCCAAACAGAAAAAAAAATCTTTAGATTAACTTTTCCTGCACCAGAAGAGACCCTAGAAGCTTCGAGAGGAGACCAGACGAGATACGAGAGAGCCACAAGCTCGAGGGGCGCGCCCCCTGAGCTTGTGGGCCCCATGCAGCTCTGTTTGACCTAATTCCAAGCCTATAAATTCACATATATTCCCAAATCAACAGAGAGCCAGACGATATAACTTTTCCGCCGCCGCAAGCTTCTGTTCTTCCGCGATCCCATCTGGAGGCCTTTTCCGGTACTCTGCCGGAGGGGGAATCGACCACGGAGGGCTTCTACATCAACCTTGCTGCCCTTCCGATGATGTGTGAGTAGTTCACCACAGACCTACGGGTCCATAACTAGTAGCTAGATAGCTTCTTCTCTCTCTTTGATCTTCAATACAAAGTTCTCCTCGATCTTCTTGGAGTTCTATCCGATGTAATCTTTTTTTGCGGTGTGTTTGTTGGGATCTGATGAATTGTGGGTTTATGATCAAATTATTCATTGAAAGTAACTGAGTCTTTTTTGAACTTTATTATGCATGATTGTTATAGCTTTGTATTTCTCTCCGATCTATCCGTTTGGTTTAGCCAACTAGATTGATTTATCTTCAGCGGGAGAGGTGCTTTGTAGTAGGTTCAATCTTGCGGTGTCTTCACCGAGTGATAGAAGGGGACGGGGTACGTATAGTATTGTTGCTACTAAGGATAAAATGATTGGGTTTATTCATATTGATTGAGTTTACTTTTTCTACATCATGTCATTTTGCTTAAAGCGTTACTCTGTTTGTCATGAACTTAATACCATAGATGCATGCTGGATAGCGATCGATTGGTGGAGTAATAGTAGTAGATGCAGGCAGGAGTCGGTCTACTTGTCACGGACGTGATGCCTATATACATGATCATTGCCATGAATACGTCATAACTATGCGCTTTTCTATCAATTGCCCAACAGTAATTTGTTTACCCACCGTATGCTATGCGTTCGAGAGAGAAGCGTCTAGTGAAAACTCTGGCCCCCGGGTCTACTTTAAGCATATTAAAAAACCTAAAAATACCTTGCTGCAATTTATTTACTTTTCTTTTGTTTTGCAATTTATATATTTGCCTATACAAGATTTAATCCTTGCAAGTAACGAGTTCAAGGGGATTGACAACCCTCTTGCCCGCGTTGGGTGCAAGTATTTGCTTTTGTGTGTGCAGGTGCTGTTAACGAGGGTTTGCATGATTCTCCTATTGGTTCGATAAACCTTGGTTCTCACTGAGGGAAATACTTAACTCTACTGTACTGCTTCACCCTTCCTCTTCGGGGAAAATTCTAACGCAGCTCACAAGTAGCAGAAAGAATTTCTGGCGCCGTTGCCGGGGAGACATCACCAAATCCTATCAAGTACCTTCACTCAAACTATCATCTACTTGCTCTACTTTTTATTTGCCTCTCTTTTTCATCTCCCCCACTTCTCCAAAAATCGAAAAATACAAAAATATTTTTGTTTGCTCATTTGCTTGTTTTGCCACTATGGCTAGTTCTTTGCTTGTTGCTTGTACCCCCGAAAATGAAGTGCTTAATTTTAAACAAAGGGGAGGAGAAAGTTTAAAAGATGCTTGGTATAGAATTTGCGATGCTCAAAATAGATCAACTCGTAAGCAATCTACTACCATTCTTCTTCGCAATTTTTATGTTGGTGTTACTACTTGGTATAAATTTGTTCTTGACACTATCACCGGAGGGAATTTCTTAAGTAGTCACCCTAATGATGCTTTCAATGCTATGGGAAATTTGGTAGGATCACCACCTATTATGATTAATGAAATGGCATTGACTTTGGAACATGTTATGCGAAGGTTAGAAGCTATTGAGAATAAAATGCCCACCGTAGAACATATTGAGAATCTAGACAAAAAGGTCCATAATCAAGTCAGTCAATTTGGTTCTAAGGTAGGAACTACATTAAAGATGTTAAAAGAGAAGGAACCGATAATTAATGAAAGAGTAGAACAAAGCCCTGCTAGAATTGATAAGTTGGAAGAAATCATTAATAATTTGGGTTCTTCTTTTTCTTCTGATAAAACTATTGAGAGGACTCCTCCTCATAAGAATTCCAAGTTTATGTATGTTCCTAAGAATAAGGGTGCCACATCTAGTAAGGAAACGAGGATCTTAAAATGGTTAGCTTGCACCTCAACTTCATTGATATAATAAAGGAACCTATTTATGAAAGCAAATTCCTCAACTTTGTCCCTAGGAGTGTGATTATAAAAAATCCTTATGCTAAACCCCCTAGGAGCGTGGATGTATAATTGAGGAGTTGGATGTGAAGGATGATAATACTTGAAACTATGCATTGTGCCTAGCTAGGAGCATAAAACAATAGCGCTTGTTGGGAGGCAACCCAATATTTATCTTTACTGCAATTTTTATTTTTCTTGAGTCACACAATTTTTTCTACTGTAATGATTGTGTTTTTATCTTTTAATTGGTGTTTGTGCCAAGTAATGCCTTTGGGATGATTTGGATGATAGTATAATTGATGCTGTTTGAAAACAGAAATTTTGCGTCCAGTTCTGGAATTTATATTTGGTACCGGAACGTCAGAAAAATCTGAAATTTTTACACAGTATTTAAATATAAATTTTTTACGTTTTCCTAATTTTTCAGAATTTGTGGAGTTACATAAGTATGGATAAATATTCTGTTATTACGTACTGTTCTGTTTTAGACAGATTCTGTTTTTATTGCATAGTGTGCTTGTTTTAATGAAACTATGGATTATATCGGGGGGTATAAGTCATGGAAGAGTTAGAATACGGTAGGTATTATGCAAGAACAATTATGAATGAGTTTATAACAGTACCTAAAGTGAATGATTGATTTATTATACTAACGGATCTCACGAAGTTTCTGTTGAATTTTGTGTTCTGAAGTTCTCAAGTTTTGGGTGAGATTGCGATGGATGAAGGAACAAGGAGCGGCAAGACCCTAAGATTGTGGATGCCCAAGGCACCCCAAGGTAATATTCAAGGAATAACCAAGCGACTAAGCTTGGGGATGCCCCGGATGGCATCCCCTCTTTCGTCTACAATCTATCGGTAACTTACTTGGAGCTACATTTTTATTCATCACATGATATGAGTTTTACTTGGAGAGTCTTGTGCCATAGTTTTATTTTCTTTGTTTGCTTTTAGTTTGCCACAATGATTGTTTGCTGGATACACCTTTTGAGAGGGACACACATTTATCGTAATTTGTTAGAATACTCTATGTGCTTCACTTATATCTTTTGAGCTAGGCAATTACTCTAGTGCTTCACTTATATCTTTTAGAGCACGGCGGTGGTTATATTTAGTAGAAATAATTGCACTCTCGTGCTTCACTTAAATCTTTTTGAGAGTCTAATAAATAGTAATGGCAATTTGCACGTGTTATAAGACTAGTCCAGAAAGGATAAGTATTCAAGGGGGATATAATAAAACCTTTCATGTAGATCAGTAAATATGAAATGTATGGTTTAATGATATTGATGTCGTAATATGAAAGGATATTGGTTCATGATCATTGGTTAGTAGAAATATCGGTATTAAAGCTTGTTATTAACTTCTCATCTAAGTGTTGGTCATGGCATGGTGGGGAGGTTTGAGCATTTTTATGTCTGAAATGAAATCCTTGAGTGCTGCTATAATCGGGGGTGCGCGATGGTTAACTCCTACCAACCTCCTCCCTAGGGGCATGCGAGTAGTACCTTTCTTCGAGGGCTAATAGGCTTTACAATAAGTATGTGGGTTCTTTATGACTAATGTGAGTCCATGGATTATATGCACTCTCACCTTTCCGCAATTTGCTAGCCTCTCCGGTACCGTGCATTGTCTTTTCTCACCTCGAGAGTTGGTGCAAACTTCGCTGGTGCATCCAAACCCCGTGATATGATACGCTCTATCACACATAAGCCTCCTTATATCTTCCTCAAAACAGCCACCATACTTACCTATTATGGCATTTCCATAGCCATTTCGAGATATATTGCCATGCAACTTCCACCGTTCCGTCACATGACTTGTGTGTTCATCATCATATTGCTTTGCATGATCATATAGAGCTGACATGATATTTGTGGCACAACCACCGTTTATCGTTATCATACATGTTACGCTAGATCATTGCACATCCTGGTACACTGCCAGAGGAATTCATATAGAGTCATATTGTTCTAGTATTATCGAGTTGTAAGCAAATAAAAGTGTGATGATCATCATTATTAGAGAATTGTCCTAGTGAGGAAAGGATGATGGAGACTATGATTCCCCCACAAGTCGGGATGAGACTCCGGACGGAAAAAAAAGAGGCCAAAAAGAGCCCAACAAAAAAATGAGAGATAAAGAGAGAAGGGGCAATGTTACTATCCTTTTTCCACACCTGTGCTTCAGAGTAGCACCATGTTCTTCATATAGAGAGTCTCCTATGTTGTCACTTTCATATACTAGTGGGAATTTTTCATTATAGAACTTGGCTTGTATATTCCGATGACGGGCTTCCTCAAATGCCCGAGGTCTTCATGAGCAAGCAAGTTGGATGCACACCCACTTAGTTTCAGTCGAGCTTTCATACACTTATAGCTCTTAGTGCATCCGTTGCATGGCAATCCCTACTCTTCGCATTGATATCGATTGATGGATATCTCCATAGTCCGTTGATCCGCCGAGTTGATGCGAGGCTTTCTTGTTTTTGATGTCCCTTATTGATCTCTACCACCGCATTCTATTCCACCTATAGTGCTATATCCATGGATCACGCTCATGTATTGCATGAAGTTGAAAATGCTGAAGCACGTTAGAAGTATGATCCAATTGCCTGGTTTAACACCAGGGTGCTCATGATTTATATTTATGCGGTGAAGGCGGAGTCATGCCATGCTAACATGAAAAAATGAGTGGGGATAACGTTCGTTAAGAATCGTATATTTTGAAAGTTTAATGATTATGCTTCTTATATTCATGGATATTATTATGTTGATGTTGTTACTACATCGTTTCTCAATATTTATACCGTAAAGAGATTACATGATACACATGTTAGGTAGCATTCAACATCAAAAATTCTGTTTTTATCATTTACCTACTCGAGGACGAGTAGAAATTAAGCTTGGGTATGCTGATACGTCTCCAATGTATCTATAATTTTTGATTGTTTCATGCTATTATATTATGAATCTTGGATGCTTTATATGCTATTTTATATCATTTTTTGGGACTAACCTATTGACCCAGTGCCCAGTGCCAGTTCTTGTTTTTTGCTTGCTTTTGGCTTTTCAGAAAATCAATATCAAACGAAGTCCAAATGGAAAAAAAATCTTTAGATTAATTTTTTCTGGACCAGAAGGGATCCTAGAAGCTTCAAGAGGAGACCGGACGAGATACGAGAGAGCCACAAGCTCGAGGGGAACACCCTAGGGGGGTAGGCGCGCCCCTTGAGCTTGTGGGCCCCACGCGGCTCCGTTTGACCTAATTCCAAGCCTATAAATTCACATATATTCCCAAACCAACAGAGAGCCAGACGATATAACTTTTCTGCCGCCGCAAGCTTCTGTTCTTCCGCGATCCCATCTGGAGGCCTTTTCCGGTACTCTGCCAGAGGGGGAATCGATCACAAAGGGCTTCTACATCAACCTTGCTGCCCTTCCGATGATGTGTGAGTAGTTCACCACAGACCTACGGGTCCATAGCTAGTAGCTAGATGGCTTCTTCTCTCTCTTTGATCTTCAATACAATGTTCTCTTTGATCTTCTTGGAGTTCTATCCGATGTAATCTTTTTTTGCAGTGTGTTTGTTGGGATCCGATGAATTGTGGGTTTATGATCAGATTATTCATTGAAAGTAATTGAGTCTTTTCTGAACTTTATTATGCATGATTGTTATATCTTTGTATTTCTCTTCGTTCTATCCGTTTGGTTTGGCCAACTAGACTGATTTATCTTCAGCGGGAGAGGTGCTTTGTAGTAGGTTCAATCTTGCGGTGTCTCCACCCAGTGACAAAAGGGGATGGGCTACGTATAGTATTGTTGCTACTAAGGATAAAACGATGGGGTTTATTCATATTGATTGAGTTTACTTTGTCTACATCATGTCATCTTGCTTAAAGCGTTACTCTGTTTGTCATGAACTTAATACCATAGATGCATGCTGGATAGCGGTCAATTGGTGGAGTAATAGTGGTACATGCAGGCTGGAGTCGGTCTACTTGTCATGGACGTGATGCCTATATACATGATCATTGCCATGAATACGTCATAACTATGCGTGTTTCTATCAATTGCCCAACAGTAATTTGTTTACCCACCGTATGCTATGCGTTTGAGAGAGAAGCCTCTAGTGAAAACTATGGCCCCCGGGTCTACTTTAAGCATATTAAAAAACCTAAAAATACCTTGCTGCAATTTATTTACTTTTCTTTTGTTTTGCAATTTATATATTTGCCTATACAAGATTTAATCCTTATGTCGTTGTGTGACGACCATCTATGGGGCCATGCAGCCCCTTGTGGTTCGGCGGGGGAGATCGACGTGCACAAAGAGCATGAACAATGGAGGGCGCGAGGGATTTTACCCAGGTTCGGGCCGCAGAGAAGCATAAAACCCTACTCCTGCTTTTGGTGTATTAATGGTGTGGGAGCACAGTACAAGGAGCGCTTCTCCCGGCAAGGTGGGAGGAGCAGCTACACGAGACGTGCTTGTGTTTGAAAAGGGGTCCGAATCTACCTAATTGTTGCCTTGGCCCTCCTTTTATAGCTCAAGGGGTTACCACAGTGGCAAAACAGTAATTACATAGCGATTAGATAGCAAACAGTGCTATCATACCTAACTCTGCCAGTTCAGGACAAAGGCATTAAATGCGCCGTTAGGTGTCATGTGGAGAGGTAGTCCCGGCAAGGTTTCTGCACCGCTTGCCCAGCTACCTCGTATTATCCTGGCACGCCTCCTGGACGTGTGTCATTAGAAGCAAATCCTGTCCCAGCGTGCTGACACATGCTCGATAAGCCTTACCAACCAGCCCGCGCGGTCGACACCTCACCCACTAGCGAACACCTATGCGGTGAGGTGGAGCGCTGGAGGGCTGGCAGGAGCTCGCCGGTACGGAGCTTGCCGGGTCCTCACCTTGCCGGCTTAGCCTTGCTGGCAAGGAATGTCTTCATCTTCGGTACTGGTTGAGTGCTGTGTCTTGAGCTTCTTTCTGGTAGCTTCCGTGACTGGACTCTGAATCTTGGTCTTGACGGTTCCCGGCAAGGCTTGGCCGGCAAGGAGGCTGCTACTGTCTGTGCATAAGTTAGGGTATAAAATACCCATGTTTTATACACCGACAGGAGTCCCCGGGCCTGGGCCATACGCGCGTTCGAAGTGTCATTGGGCTAGGCCCAAACAATGCATAGACACGCGGCGGGAAACTGCCGCTGTAATTTTCGTCATGATGGTTATCCTGACGCATGTCCAATCCATGCATTTAATGCAGGTCATGGGGACTTGGACTGTTGTGGGTATTTTGCGGTAGTGCGCCTGTAAAAGAACGTGGCCGGGGTAAACAGTGAAGAAGGCAACCGCGAGGAGGCGCCGTTCATTCACCCCTGCTTTCCCCCGCTTCATCTTCTTCCTCACGCCAGAACTGCTTCCGCCGCCGCCGCCGCTGCCTCGCATCTCCAATCGACCACCTCCTTCCTCCCCAATTCCTGATGGCGCCCAAGAGATCCGACGCGGCGGGGAAGAAGAAACCCACTAAGCCGCTCGATCCCAAGCCAGAGGAGAAGAAGAAGGCGCTGGAAGAACTAGAGAAGCGGCGGAGGGAAAATGCGATCTTCTCGCCGTGCTCCTTGGATGCCAATGAGCTGATCAGGAGATACGCATACATGTGGGGGAGAGATACCAAGGACCACAAGGCGCCCGTAGTGCTTCCTGAAGGCGACAAGGATCCATCGGATTCATATCCGTTTTTCTGTGCTTATTTCTACTGCGGCTTGGTTCCCCCATTCTCGGATTTCTTCAGCGCCATGATGTGCAGCTACGGATTCAGGCTGCTGGACTTCACTCCGAATGCGATGACTTGTATGGCGGTCTTCGCCCATCTGTGCAAGAACTTCATCGGAGTGGCCCCCAATGTGGATTTCTTCCGTCACTTTTTCATCCCTCGGATCGAAGATAAATCACTCTCCGATAGTGTGGCTTGGATTCCCAGGGCAAGGACGAAGGGTGAGTATCTTGCCAGGCAGCTTCACCTCAAGCTTCACCTCCTTTTGCATTGACAGGGATCCAGAACCGCTCGTGCATCGGTCTAAGCGGCCCAGGCCTGCAGCAACACTAGATCCTGCAGCGGGTGCCGGGCAGGGGGGTGCGATGGCCGAAGCCATCGTTACCAGCCCCCAGCCGAGCCCCCTGCGCGAGGACGTGGTGCAGGTGGTTCCAACTAGCACCAATACTGGAGTCCCTATTGCTGAGCCTATCTTGGAGACGAAGGAGGCCCTCCAAGAGGAGGAGCACCAAGAAGCGGATCCAACTGTGGCTCCCCCATCTATCAATGTTCTGGAGAGCGCTTCCCCGACAAGGGCCTCCACCGACGAGCCTGCCCACACGGGGGCTACCCTGACGAGCGGGGCCGCCGACGGCCGTGCGCTGGCAATGCGAGTTGGCGGGGAAGGAGCCCTTCCTCAGCAAGCACCAACGGGTAATCCTCTTGCCTTTGTATGCCTCTTCCGGGAAAGATTTCTTTTTGTCTTCTTGAACTTGACTTATGATTTTGGATCCCTATTTTACCTTTGTTCTTGCTTCGATCCACAGCTCAAACCTCCCCTGACGAAGGCGAAGTCCTTGTGGAGGTGGCCAATATTGCAAGGGATGCCGCCGAGGAAGCCGTCAAGATCGCCGCTGAAGAGGGCCCCGCGCAGGTTGCCTAGGAGACCGGAACACTCCCTGGCGAGTCCGAGAGGCCCACCGGCAGCACGTCCGACCCCGCCAAGATGGATGCGGAGAAGATGCCTGCCAATGTCGACGTGCCGACTCCCGGCAACCAACTAGCGGCGCCAATCTTGCAAGCTCCGTCAAGCAATTTGGCGTTGATCGCTCCTCAGCACGGGTCTAGAGCCCCCAGTTCCTCTGGCACCGCGGGGCCAAGTTTCGATGAAGAGATAGCTCGGATCTTGCTCCCTTTGGTCCAAAGAACCGACGAATCCACCGACGCGGCCGACAATGCCGAAGATCTTGCCTTCATGGAAATCATGGCCGTCGGTTTCAAAGGCGTCCAAGAACGGTACAGCCGGAGGTGGGACAAGGTGCACGAGGAGCGCAAAGCTGCGGATTTGATTGACCGGAAGCTGAGAGAGAAGGTGGACGAGCTGCGCACATGGTACAGTCAGCAGGCCCGCAATCTTAATGCTGCCACCGAGAGAGCGGCAATCCGCGACGGCAAGCTGACAGAGTGCGAAACGCTACTCAATGCCAAAGAGAAGGATCTTGCCGTGAGGGAACAAGCCCTTGTAGCCACTCTTCATGGCAAGGATGAAGAGATCGAAGCGCTCCTTAAGCAGCAGACCCAAGAGCTGGAGGATGGGCACAAGAAATCCATTGAAACCCAGGCCTTGGAGAACGCCGCCAAGCTCAAGGAGGCCGTCAATAAGGCTGCTGCCGCTGTCTCCGCCAAAGCAGAATTGGAAACCCAGGTGGCCAAACTGGAGGAAGATCTTGTCGGCAGTGGCAAAGAAATCGAGGCTCTCAAGGACGAAGCGCTGAAGGCAGCCCGCACTCTAGGGGACTTGCAAACGCAGCTATCGTACAAGAACCAGGATCTTGACGCCGCCGCCAAGATGATCGGGGAACTGAAATCCTAATTGGCCACTGTGGTAGCAGCTTCAGAATCCGCCAAGGAGAGGGAGAGGGTCTTGATGGAGAAGCTGGAGAAGGAAGAGGCCTCGAAGAAGGAGGCCGAGAACAACTACGCCCAACTGCACGAGAACCTCTCCCTCTAGACCGGCAGGCTTGTCAATGTCGCCGAACGCATCAGCTCCCAGATTGCCGTGATGGACATGAAGAGCTGGGGCTTCACCATCAACGACAAGGAGGCCACCAGCGTTCGCCTGACCAAGTTCTTCGAGGGCCTCATCGACGCCTTGAAGACGTATCACGAGGACAGATTTGCTTCGTTTGCCGATGAATCCCGGAAGTTCGCGCGTGAAATAGTGTATCGGGTGCTACTCAAGATCGCTCATCGCAATCCCGGTCTCGATCTTTCCGGGGTCTTCAGGAGGCTGCCGACGAGCACAAACGTCACTGCCGCCGACAAGATCGCTGCTCCTCTCGCCGACAAGGTCCTCCAAATCCCCAGGGTCCAGGGCGATCGTCGAGATTGAGTTCGCCATTATATTCATCACCGTGCTGTCATGTACAAGATACATTTGATCTTTTGTTAGCCCTACACTATTCCTGTAATATAACATGTGTTGCTTGAATGTATGCGCGCTGTTTTCCCTTGTCTTATTTTTCCTTTGTATGATTGTGTTCCCTACGCTCATTGGAAGCTTGCCGGTGCGCACACTTGCCGCTAGTGCTTCGAGGAACGGGTCCTTAGCAGCCTGCTGGAAGTGCCGCCGCCGGCAAGGTAACTTGCCAGGTCAGAATGCAGCTTCTAGGCTTGCCAAGCGGACACGAGGCAAGCTAGAGCGCAGACCGATCGCGACAAGGTTCCTCTCGCGTGCAGGTTTCTCATACAGAGCACAGAATTGTTCAAGGGAAATTGCGAATGTAACAAGGAAAAGTTTTCAAAGTTTTTCAACTTAGCTTTTCCTTGTGTTGCTTCTCTTGTTGTATGAAATGATCTCTTGAATGTCATTAGAAATGGTACCCATCTCCACCCCCCCAGGAAACTTGCGCGCGAGGGATCCTTCTGTCCTTTTAAGAAGAAAGAAGAGAAAAAGAGTGGGTTGGGAACCTTGACGGTCCAACAGTCGCTCCACACAAACTAAGGTGTAAGTCACAATCATCATGTGTATCACATATAGAACGAATATGTACAAGGAGTTGCGAAATACTTAGCTTTATTATGCACAGGATCTGCGCCTGGCTTTGTACAAAGGGTTACATGTCTTGCCGACAAAGCTTGTACAAAAGGGGTTGCCGGGAGGCCCGACAACTGCGCCTTACGGGTAGAACTTGCGAAGATGCTCAATATTCCATGAGTTTTGCACTGGGGTGCCATCTTCGGTCTCCAGGCGGACTGCGCCAGGTCTGGTGACTCGTGCTACCCGATAAGGGCCTTCCCACTTCAGCGTCAACTTGTTTGATCCCTTGGCGGACTGAATGCGCCGAAGAACAAGGTCGCCTTCCTCAAGGCTTCAGGCATGCACTTTGCGGCTATGGTAGCGACGCAAGGCTTGCTGGTAGCGTGCAGCTCGCACAGCCGCCCGAAAACGATCTTCCTCAAGGAGCAATGCGTCGTCTTGCTGCAGCTGCTCTTGCTCAACTTCATCGTAAACGAGCACTCGAGGTGACCCATATATGAGTTCCGTGGGGAGTACCGCTTCTGCACCATAGATTAGGGAGAAGGGTGTTTGGCCGGTAGCTCGATTTGGTGTCGTTCTGAGTGACCAAAGAACCGCCGGCAACTCATCAATCTAGTGTCTTCCACACTTGCGCAGCTTGTCAAAGGTTCTTGTCTTGAGGCCACGCGGCACTTCCGCATTCATCCTTTCCGCCTGGCCGTGCTTCTCGGGTGAGCAACGGACGCAAAACAGATCTTGCTGCCAAGGTCTTGGATATACTGCATGAAGGTGCGGCTCGTGAATTGTGTGCCATTGTCGGTGATGATTCTGTTAGGAACCCCGAAATGGCAAACTAATCCTTTGAAGAACTTGACGGCTGATTGCGCTGTCACCTTCCTCACCGGCTCCACTTCAGGCCACTTTGTGAACTTGTCAATTGCGACATACAAGAACTCAAAGCCCCTGGCAGCACGGGGGAAAGGGCCCAAGATATTGAGCCCCCAGACTGAAAAGGGCCAGGAGAGAGGGATTGTTTGGAGAGCTTGAGCTGGCTGATGTATGTTCTTTGAATGGAACTGGCATGCTTCACACTTGGTTACTAGCTCAGTCGCATCCTGGAGTGCAGTGGGCCAATAGAAGCCTTGCCGGAATGCTTTGCCGGCAAGTGCCCTTGATCCTATGTGAGAGCCACATATGCCTCCGTGTATCTCTGCCAACAACTTTAGTCCATCTTCCCGGCAAATACACTTCAATTTCACGCCATTTGGCCGTTTTCTGTACAGGATGTTATCCACAAACTGATACATACTTGACTGACGGGCTACTTTCTCCGCTTCTTCTTGCTCATCGGGAAGTTCTCCTGTTTGAAGGAATCGAACTATTTGTTGTGCCCATGCCGGAGCCTGCGGCTCAACGACAAGGACTAAAGGCATCTCTTCGGCTGCGGGAGCGCTCGCTTCTGCGGCAGGAACCTGGGGTTCTGCGCTAAGCGGCTGCTCACCGGCAACCGTGTCGTTGTTCCCGGCAGCATCCTTGTCGGCGGCTTCTGGGAGCTCTGCCGGAAAATACTTGCCGGTATTCAACTTTCTTCTCTTACTGGCTTGCGTTGATGGGGTGACTGTCGATTGATTCAAATGGAGCACAAAAGTTCCCGGTTCCACGGGAAGCTTTTGAGCGGCACATTTTGACAGGCTGTCAGCGATGCTGTTTTCCGCACGAGGAATGTGTTCTATTTGTAACCCGTCAAAGTGTTCTTCCAATTTCCTCACTTCTTCCACGTACGCTTCCATCAACGGGCTCTGGTAATCTTTGTTGACTTGATTCACAACAAGCTGCGAGTCACCGCGGACGATCAATTTTTTGATACCAAGGTCCATTGCAATCCTAAGACCGGCAAGGAGTCCTTCGTACTCAGCAGTGTTGTTTGTAGCTTGCTCCCTGGGGAAGTGCATTTGAACCACATACTTGAGGTGCTCTCCGGTGGGTGCGACAAGCAGCACTCCGGCACCGGTGCCTTGCAGCGAGAAGGCACCATCAAAGTACGTGATCCATTCCTTTGCCGTTTCCTTGCCGGGGAGAGCTGTTTCTTGAATTTCTTCGTCTTGCGTTGGTGTCCATTCTGCAACGAATTCCACCAAAGCTCTGCTCTGAATAGTTGAAGTGCTTTCAAACTTGAGTGCAAAGCTTGACAATTCCAACGCCACTCTACTATCCTGCCAGTTGCCTCTGGATTCCTCAAGATGTGTTGCAATGGAAAGCGGGTGACGACGGTGATTTCGTCTGCTTGGAAGTAGTGACGCAGCTTTCTCGAGGCCATAAGAAGACCGAAAAGCAACTTCTGCACCCCAGAGTATCTCGATCTAGCCCCCTGCAGAAGGGAACTAACGAAATATACTGCTCGCTGCACCACTTTCTTCTTCGGCACTGTTTGTTGATTATCTCCATTTGTCTGCGCTGTTCCTGACTTGTCGGCACCATGATTTGCCGGAGAAGATTCCGGTTTGTCGTTGGATAGGTTTGCTGCGGTTACTTCCTCGTCATCGGGTTCCCTCTGCGCCACTAATGCAGCACTAGCCACTTGATTCGTTGCCGCTACGTATAGTAGCAACGGCTCTTGTGGTCTTGGCGCAACTAGTGTTGGCGCGGAGGAGAGGTATCTTTTCAAGTCCTGCAGCGCGACCTCCGCTTCCGGAGTCCATTTCATCGGACCTGCCTTTTTCAAAATCTTGAAAAATGGTAGGGCACACTCAGCGGATCTTGAAATGAACCTACTCAAGGGAGCAACACAACTGGCAAGACGCCGCACATCTTTGACGCTTTTCGGTGCTCAAATCTGCTCAATCGCTTTGATCTTGTCGGGATTTGCTTCAATTCCTCGTTGAGATACAAAGAACCTGAGAAGCTTGCCGGATGGAACGCCAAACACGCACTTCTCGGGGTTGAGCTTCAAGTCGATTTTGCGCAAGTTAGCAAACGTTTCTTCCAAATCTTGAATGAGGGTAGACTTGTCCTTGGTCTTGACCACAATGTCATCCATGTATGCTTCCACATTCTTGTGCAGCTGGGGCTCAAAACCAATCTGGACTGCTCTTGCAAATGTTGAACCGGCACTCTTTAACCCGAAAGGCATACGCACAAAGCAGTACGTGCCGCAGGGAGTAATGAATGTGGTTTTCTCCTCATCCTCCTTGGCCATGAATATCTGATGGTATCCTGAGTAGGCATCAAGGAAGGAGAGCAAATCACAGCCGGAAGTAGAGTCTACAATTTGATCAATGTGCGGCAAAGGGAAAGGATCCTTCGGACATGCTTTGTTAATATCAGTGTAGTCGATACAAAGCCTCCACTTTCCGTTTGCTTTGCGCACCACCACTGGATTTGCCAGCCAAGTGGGATGTAGCACTCCTCTGACTAGGCCTGCTACTTCAAGCTTCTTGATCTCTTCGGCAATAAACTGTTGCCATTCCAATGCTTGCTTCCGGACTTTTTGCTTGACGGACCGGGCGTGGGGACAGACAACAAGGTGATGCTCAATTACCTCCCTGGGAACGCCGGGGATGTCAGATGGTCGCCATGCAAACACATCGACATTCGCCTGCAGGAAGGCAATGAGCGCGCTTTCCTATTTGCTGTCAAGGGTGGCACTGATGGTGAAGGTATCGTGCTGTCAATGTGATCTTTCCCTTGGGCTGGCATCTTCCCGGGTTTACTCCTTGAAACGTGCCCGTTTTCTCGAGTTCCTCATCAGGGATCTGCAGCCTCTTGATAACTTCTGGAGAGATCAGGTTCAGACCGGCCCCACCGTCAACTAACATCTTTGTTACCTGGAGGTTGCGAATTGTTGGTGAAACCAACAACGGCAGACACCCGACCGCAGTTATGCGATCGGGGTGATCCTCAGCATCAAAAATGATAGGCGTGTGTGACCATTTGAGTGGCTTCTGAGAGCCCATCGCCGGTTCCGCCGCATTAACCTCACGCGCCCACTGCTTAAGTTGGCGGTGAGAGGAGTGTAAGGATGCCCCTCCGTCAATGCACATGGCGTCGGCTGCCTTCTGGAATTCTTGTTCGCTGGTCTCATCATCGTCCTCTTCGTCACTTCCATCATCCTCTTCTTTCTTGTCTCGGCCTCTGGCAGGCTTCTCTTTCTGCTGCTTAGCCTTGCCGCGGCGGCCCCCTCGACTGCCACGGCCCTTTTTTCCGGATCCACCAGTACCATCTTGACCCTTTTCCTTGTCGCGCTTTTCATATTCAGCTTTTTGCTTCTCAACAAGGTGCTCGACTTGCTGGCACTCTTGAAGATTGTGGCCTTTGGTATGGTGAATCTTGCAGTACGGCCATCTGACTTGCCGGCCTTCTCGTTCGCCGCCGCCTCCTGGCAAGTGGCGCATACAGCAGCCTCCTTGCCGGAGTTCTCAGTCTTGGCTTTCTTGGCGGACTCAGAGTTGCCGGAGCCTTCGACAGCCATAACAGTTTTGCCCTTGCGCTTTCTATTGCGCTTCCGGCCTTTCTTCCTCGGGGTGGTAGCATCATCGTCCTCAGAATCTACTTCGGCACCAGCGTCCTCCCCGGGAAGCCTGCTTCCTTCCTCAGCACGTGCACACTTATCCGCCAACGTGTAGAGCTCGTTGACGGTCTTGGGCAACTTGACGTTCATTTTCTCCCGCATCCTTCGATTGCGCACATTCGGGTGAAAGGCGGCAATCACGGCTGCGGGGTGCACATCTGGAATATTACGGTGCACACGGCTGAACCTCTGGATGTACTTGTGTAAAGTTTTGCCATCTCTTTGCGGGATCACCTACAAGTCGCTGGGCCGTCCAGGGACTTTGTGGCCCCCGGTAAAGGCACCAACGAACTCGTTGCAGAGATCTGACCATGAAGAAATGGAGTTCTCCGGCAAATTCATCAGCCAAGACCTCACGTTGGGTTTCAATACCAACGGGAAGTAGTTGGCGAGGATTTTCTCATCTTTTCCCCCGGCAGCTTGCACGGCGATCGTGTAGATGCCCAGAAACTCTGCCGGGTTCAGCTTGCCGTCATACTTTTCTGGCACTTCTGGCTTGAAGGCTCGAACGGACGGCCATCGGACTTGCCGCAACTCACGGGTGAAGGCGGGACATCCAATCTCGTAGGGTAGATATCCGCCAACCCCTGGCGCAGGATCATCAACGATGGGGCCGTTGCGCACGTCGGATTGACGACGCGCCTCCCGGCGCCGTTCGATGGTGGCGTGGGCGTCTTCTGCCCGCCTGTCTCGCAGCACTTGCCGCTGATCTTGCCGCCCTCGCGGATCCAAAGAGGCCATCGACACCTCGTCAGGCTCGAAGGATCGCTGAGCTTGCTGCGGTCGTTGGCGTTGTTGCTGCTGAGATTGTTGCCGCTGAGGTGATTGCACCGTTAGCGCGGCACCATCTGTGCGGCCATCAACTGGGTTTGCCGGTGCCATTTGCGGACGCCGTGAGGGCTCCGCTTGCTGCGATTTACTGGCCTCAGTGAATCCAATCAAGCTTTGGATGGTGGCTCTCCACTCATCCATCTTCTCTGCCGCTGGAGGGAAGTTTAGCAGCATCTGGGCTCACGCCATTGCTTCTGCTGCTGTGGCTGGCATGGACGGAAGCGAAGAACGCGACGTCGCTCTACTCCTGGCAGAGCCAGTAGGAGCGCCATCGTGGTCTTGCTGCCGCGGCACATGATCAGCAGCAGGTCGTCGTGGCGGAGGCGGTGCCTGAGGATCTGGGATTTTATCAACAAGAGTCTTGCCGTGAGGTCGCCGCTGCCCAGAGTCGTTGGCGCCGCTCGGAGCTGTGCCGCGCCCGTTGTGCGAGGGGCGCGGTGTCTGTCCCGAAGTTGCATTCTTGGACGCCGCCGCAGCGGGATCTTGGCTCGCGCCAGCCTGGGCGTTGCCACTCCGGTGGCTGCGTTCGTCGGCGCGGCGAGGAGGTGGAGGAGGAAGAGGTCGTCCGTCCGCTCCGCCCGCGCCGTCGCGGCTCCATTCGCCAGAGGATCGAGGAGGTCGACTACCTCCAGCACACTCGTCTCCTGCGCCGACCGCGGTGGGCATGACGACTGCGCCACCTGCGCTGGTCGTGCCAACCGCAGTACCCGCGCCGCCCGCATTGGCCGCGCCGCCTGCGGATGCGTGCGGGGTGGCCGTCATCGTGATGCCCTTCTTCTTGGGCGCCATCGACGACGAGGAGGACGACGAGGAAGTTGATGAAGAAGACGTGCAATCCACTGATCAAGGTTCGTGCAAGCGATGCTACCCCCTACCTGGCGCGCCAAAGATGTCGTGGTGTGACGACCATCTATGGGGCCATGCAGCCCCTTCTGGTTCGGCGGGGGAGATCGACGTGCACAAAGAGCATGAACAATGGAGGGCGCGAGGGATTTTACCCAGGTTTGGGCGTAGAGAAGCGTAAAACCCTACTCCTGCTTTTGGTGTATTAATGGTGTGGGAGCACAGTACAAGGAGCGCTTCTCCCGGCAAGGTGGGAGGAGCAGCTACACGAGACGTGCTTGTGTTGGAAAAGGGGTCCGAATCTACCTAACTGTTGCCTTGGCCCTCCTTTTATAGCTCAAGGGGTTACCACAGTGGCAAAACAGTAATTACATAGCGATTAGATAGCAAACAGTGCTATCATACCTAACTCTGCTAGTTCAGGACAAAGGCATTAAATACGCCGTTAGGTGTCATGTGGAGAGGTAGTCCCGGCAAGGTTTCTGCACCGCTTGCCCAGCTACCTCGTATTATCCTGACACGCCTCCCGGACGTGTGTCATTAGAAGCAAATCATGTCCCAGCGTGTTGACACATGCCCGATAAGCCTTACCAACCAGCCCGCGCGATCGACACCTCACCCACTAGCGAACACCTATGCGGTGAGGTGGAGCGCTGGAGGGCTGGCAGGAGCTCGCCGGTACGGAGCTTGCCGGGTCCTCACCTTGCCGGCTTAGCCTTGCCGGCAAGGAATGTCTTCATCTTCGGTACTGGTTGAGTGCTGTGTCTTGAGCTTCTTTCTGGTAGCTTCCACGACTGGACTCTGAATCTTGGTCTTGACGGTTCCCGACAAGGCTTGGCCGACAAGGAGGCTGCTACTGTCTGTGCATAAGTCAGGGTATAAAATACCCATGTTTTATACACCGACACCTTACAAGTAACGAGTTCAAGGGGATTGAATACCCTCTTGCCCGCGTTGGGTGCAAGTATTTTCTTTTGTGTGTGCAAGTACTGTTCACGAGGGTTTGCATGATTCTCCTATTGGTTCGATAAACCTTGGTTCTCACTGAGGGAAATACTTATCTCTACTGTACTGCTTCACCCTTCCTCTTCGGGGAAAATCCCAACGCAGCTCACAAGTAGCATGTATCCGTCGGTGTGAGGTTATGTAATAAAGAGATGGCATGAGACTTTCTTTTGCTTTTTCATTATTATATATTCTGACACAGACAATCTACTCTTATATAATTTTCATGTGGGAGGTCATTACTTTATATGTTGGGTCTAATAAATAATAGTTTCTGAGAAGTAGCAAACAAAATCTTTTATGATTGTGAACTCCCAATGAAATTTTAAAGCTTGAACAAAGTGTTTTGGTTGGACATGAAAGACAACCTAATGAATGCATTGTTATGTACATTTTTTTAATTTGTCATGGATCCTCCAACATGCATGATTTACTTCAACCTTTTCTAGCCCAAAGCTCTGTACTAAGCGGGAATGTTACCCGTACATCCAATAACCCTGAAACCTAGTCTCCTCCACAAGTGTCCACTATACCTACCTATGGGTCGAGAAATAGCTTCCAAGTTCGTTGCCATCGGTGGAGGCATCAATGTTACCATTTAATTAAGTGTGAGTTTTTATTAGAAGGGAATTGAAGCTTTATACAAATTTGTGATGGGGTGTAAACCCACAATAATTAACGCAAATGAGAGCCATCATAAGGGGCAATGTAAAGTAAAGTTCCTTTCTAGTAAACTCTCTGATGTCTTGCAAGTGCACAAGGTTTAGTTGTAGCTTTTTTGAAGTAAGATATCGATCCCACAGGGAGCACAGGAATCAATCTTTCGTCTTTTGGATGGTGCAAATAGTATGCCTATAAATTGTTAGTGATCCAAAGCAGAGGTATGATAATGAAAATGATGCTGCAAGCGTAAAGGTGAATATACCAACGAAAGTAAATAACTAGAATTGTAAATAAGAGACTTGAGACAAATGGGATTAGAGCGTTCCCAGGGAGTCCGGAATCCCCTCTAGTGTGCATCTATAGCAGTGCCTAAACACAATGCTACTTCAGATTCCTAAGCCACTTTGCATGTTTCTTCTCGTGGGCAGAGCCGGTACAGGTACGTGCATACTCTAGGCAGCCCTGTATCACATACGCCATCACCGTTCTTCCCCACTCTAGTTACCAAACGGTGATTAAGGGGAAAAGGTCCCCGTGGACGTAGCCTATAGGTGGTCTCTATTTTATCCCCTGCTGCAACGTTCAGCTATGAATGGAAATGGGGCCTGTCACGTCACTCACTTCCGCAACCACACGATCCGCCAATAGTAATAACCTTCCGTCCAAAATTGGCACACATCGAATGGTCGACTTCACCCAACGTCAAGAAGACTATTAAGATGAACATGCAAAGAGGATATTAAATCATCTAATTAATGATCTATTACACACTAGGGTTCATCCATATCCCCGAGAACTAAGGGATCTACTCACTCATGAAGGCAACAATCATCATAACACCATGCATAAAGGACATGAACAAATCACACATGTAATACACAAGTAGCCCTCCGTTTAGGGTTCCCGAGATTACAATAAGGGAGAGGTGGATGATGATGATGATGACAGTGGGGATGATGTTGGACCCTTCTTGGTGAATATGGTGGAGGCGGCGGCCTCCTCTTGCCAGTTCCTCCCTCCGGATCACTCCGACGGCTAGGGTTCCTGCTTCTGGACGAGTTTCTGGTGTCTATGGGCGCCCGATCCATGATCCGTCTTCGCGGGGTGAATATAGTTGACAAGGCGGCGGCGATGGCACTCCATACGACTGCTCATACGGGCGGGCGCGGTCGTATGGAACGCCGTCTTTTGCTCTAGAGGTTCTGCAACGATTGCCTCTTTACCCAATTTGCTTCCTTCTTTTATGGTAGGTGATTATCACTTTAATTATGTGATTCCACTACCATTTTCTGAGATTTCTTCCATATAATAATATTTGGTCCAAAGAGCGTTATCTGAGAAAAACAACAAAAAGAAGTGCGCGAACGCGATAAAATTCCACAAAGCCTACTGAGTAGACACAAAAATACTAACAAAATAATCACGCAATTTGGACCCATCACTCTCATGCAACCAAACCCCCAAAAGTGCATGCTAACCCGATGTAGGGTGGAATCCTAGATGGCCAATCTTTTCACACTTGGAGTGGGGAAAAGGAAGAACAAGCAAGAACACAAGAGGAAAATCTCTCAAATAAGTCCAAATCACATATCCACTAGAATAGCACACATGAGATTCACAAGAAACAAGAAAAATCCAAGGGAAATAGCACTAGGGTAGGTTTCTTTCCAAATCCAAAGGAGATGAGGTCATGGAGGTAGTTAGATCTTCCCTAGAGTAGGGGATTTGCATCCATAGAGGATCTTCCCTTGTAGGGGCATTGCATCCACTAGAGGGATCTTCCCATGTAGGGGTCCTGATCCCCAAGAGGAGTGGGTGAGTGGTAGATGAGCAAAGCTCTCTCTAGTTTATCTCATATACTTTACTGATAACCCACAAGTATATGGGATCGCGACAGTCTTCGAGGGTAGTATTTTAACCCAAATTTGTTGATTCGACACAAGGGGAGCCAAAGAATATTTATGAGCCTTAGCAGTTGAGTTGTCAATTCAACCACACCTGGAATATAAAATCTCTGTAGCAAAGTGTTTAGTAGCACAGTAGCAATAGTAACAGGAACAGTAACAAAAGCAGTTTGTGATGGTTGTAACAGCAGTAGCAACAGTAGCTTAGTAAAGATCAATATGCGAAAAGCGTAGGCATTGGATTAGTGATGGATATTTGTGTTGGATGACATTCATCATATAACAGTCACAACCTAGAGCGATACACAATAGCTCCAATTCATCAATGTAATGTAGGCATGTATTCCGTATATAGTCATACGTGCTTATAATAAGAACTTGCATAACATCTTTTGTCCTACCCTCCCGTGGCAGCGGGGTCCATAAGGAAACTAAGGGATATTAAGGCTTCCTTTTAATGGAGAACCAGAACAAAGCATTAACACATGGTGAATACATGAACTCCTTGAATTACAGTCATCCCCCGAGAGTATCCCAAACAATTGTCACTATGGGGTCTACGGATCAGAACAATAACAAGTGCATATAACTA
Source organism: Elymus sibiricus (assembly GCA_039707655.1). NCBI lineage: Eukaryota > Viridiplantae > Streptophyta > Magnoliopsida > Poales > Poaceae > Elymus > Elymus sibiricus. The sequence continues at coordinate 211,294,190 of CM077664.1, forward strand.
GCAGATAGGATCAAGAACTCAAATATATTCATGAAAACATAGAGAGTTCAGATCTGAAATCATGGCACTCGGGCCCTAGTGATAAGCATTAAGCATAGCAAAGTCATAGCAACATCAATCTCAGAACATAGTGGATACTAGGGATCAAGCCCTAACAAATTGACTCGATTACATGACAAATATCATCCAACTCCATCACCGTCCAGCAAGCCTACGGAGGAATTACTCACACCCGGTGGTGAGCATCATGAAATTATTGATGGAGAAGGGTTGATGATGATGACGACGATGAATCCCCCTCTCCGGAGCCCCGAACAGACTCCAGATCAGCCCTCCCGAGGAAGAGCAGGAGGTGGTGGCGGCTCTGTATCGTAAAACGCGATGAAACTTTATCTCTGATTTTTTTTCTTCGCGAGACGGTACTTATAGCGTTGAAATTAGGTCAAGCGAAGGTCTGTGGGACCCACAAGCTCGAGGGGCGCGCCCTGGGGGGTAGGCGCGCCCCCTGAGCTTGTGGCTCCTGGGTGGCCCCCCTCCAGTAGATCTCTTTGCCAATATTTTTTATATATTCTGAAATAATTCTCCGTAAATTTTCAGCTCAATCCGAGAACTTTTATTTCTGCACAAAAACAACACCATGGTAGTTCTACTGAAAATAGCATCAGTCCGGGTTAGTTTCATTCAAATCATGCAAATTAGAGTCCAAAACAAGAGCAAAAATGTTTGGAAAAGTATATATGTTTGGTACGTATCAACTCCCCCAAGCTTAACTCATTGCTTGTCCTCAAGCAATTCAGTTGACAAACTGAAAGTGATAAAGAAAAACTTTTACAAACTCTTTTGTTCTTGTTACTGTGTATAAGCTTAACTAGTGATCAAGTTTTCAGCAAAGATTATGAACTAACCATATTCATGATAACACTTAGGTCTCACATTTACTCATGACAATAACATAACCAACTAGCGAGCAATAATAAGATAACTCGGATGCCAACAATTTGTCAAAACAATCATGATATAATATGATAACATGGTATCTCACTAGTCCTTTCTGAGACCACAAAACATAAATGCAGAGCACCTCTGAGGTTCAAGCAGCGACTAAACATTGTAATTCAGGGTAGAAGAGATCCAGTCATGGTCACATCCAACATTAACTAGACCCAATGCATAAAAATGACAATAGCGCTCTCAGGGTTGGTGCTTTAAATGAGAAGATGATGACTCAACAATAAAAGAAAATAACATAAAAGCAAAAGGATAGGCCCTTCGCATAGGGAAGCAGAGATTTGCAGAGGTGCCAGAGCTCGAAGCTTAAAACAGAGATGAATACATTTTGAGAGGTGTGCTTTTCCTGTCAACGTCACGGCAAAGGATTTCGATATCTTCCATGCTAAACACATTATAGGTGGTTCCCAAGTGGAAAGATAAAGTTTACTCCCCCTCAACCATACAAACACAAGCCATGGCTAGCCGAATTCACGGGTGCCCTCCAAACAATCAACTTTCCAGGGGAGTTTGTTTTATTATATTTTTCTTTATTTTCAAGTTACAGGACTGGGCATCCCAATTACCAGCTTCTCTCGTGCAATGACAAGTGAATAAACACCATCATGAGAGTAACCCACTTAGCATGGAAGATATCGACCACCCCGTCGCTCCATGAGCGGTAGGGGAACACAAAACAGATGTTTATTTGAAGGATTAGAGGTGGCACATGCAAATTTACTTGGAACGGCAGAGTAATACCGCATATAGGTAGATATAGTGGACTCATCTGGAATAACTTTTGGTTTAAGGATTGGATGCACAAGCAGTATTCCCGCTTAGTATAGGCAAAGACTAGCAAATAGATTGAGAAGCGACCAACTTAAGGAGCGACAACTGTCATAATCATGCATTGCGAATAATTAACATTGAATACCAGCATGAGTAGGGTATAAACACCCTAAACATAAATATCGTGGAGGCAGCGTTGGTTTTGATTCAACTACATGTGTGAACATGTGCTAAGTCAAGCCACTTGAATTATTCAGAGGAGGATACCATACTAACATACTACATCACAACCATTTTAATGCATGTTGACACACAAGATAAATCATTATCCACTCCTAGCTATTTAAGCATGGCATGAGCAACTATAATCTCTAATTGTCATCACAAATATGTTTACTCATAATATGCCGAATCAAGATCGACTGAGTTAAACATATTTACAAAAACAAAAACAAGAAGAGTTCATACCAGCCTTCCTCTGCCACAGTCACTTCATCAAATCATCGTCATTATTGCCTTTCACTTGCATGACCGAATGGTGTGAAAATAATAATAGTGCAAGTGTGCCGTGGACTAAGCTGGAATCTACAAACATTTTATTCAAAGGAGAAGACAAGGTAATAGTGGCTCTTCGGTAAATCAACAATAAAGCATAGATGAGCCACTTTAACAATTCTAGCATAGTCTTCTCCATACGATGACTCAACTAAAAGAAAATAATTTCAAAGAAACACACTAAATTGTTTTTGGAGTTTTTTAGTTTTTCTGAAGAAAGCAAACTAACGAAGGAAAAACAAAAAGCGAGAAAAACTATTTACATGGGAAAACTCCCAACAAACAAAAGAAGAAACAAGAAATATTTTTGGGTTTTCTTTTAATACTATGAACTAACTAAACAAGAAAGAAAAATCGAAAAGAAGCGAGAAATATTTTTGGATTTTCGAAGTTTTTTCAAACACACAAGAAGAAAGCGAAAATAAAACTGACATGGATATACAATGAAAAAGGATGAACACCGACAACTGGAATGAATGTGTGGTACATGAATGTAATGTCGGTGAGAAATACGTACTCCCCCAAGCTTAGGCTTTTGGCCTAACTTGGTCTACTGCCATGGGTCGAAGTGGTCGGCTCCAGGATAATACTGAGGCTCCTGAGGATCCCACTGTGGCTGCTGTGGCTCCCACTGGGGCTGCTGCAGCTCCCACTAATAGGTAGGTGCTGGAGATGGTGCAGCCGGGGCGTGAGACGCCAATAGGCATAAATATCCTCGGGCATAATAGTGTACCTGCCACTGGAAAGAACGAACAAAGACGGTGCAGGCAGAGTAATAATCTCACGAGTGCCCTGACTGAATACCAAGTTATACCTAAATCGAACATTGCCAAAATTAATAAAATTGTGCCCAACCATGCTGCTATAATCAAGATATTTGGTAGGCAAAAGCTCATCCTCCTCATCTCTAATAGGGATCTCAAAGTGTCTAGCGAGGCAAGAAGCATAAATACCACCATAAATAACGCCCTTCGAACGGTTAGTGTGTAACCGTCGGGCAACCATAGCTCCCAAACTAAAAATTCTATCATCATAAAGAGCATGGCGTAAAATAGCAAGGTCAGGTGAACTAAGCGTTCCACTCTCCCAACTACCAGTTAAACACCTCCCGGCAAATACTGAATAATAACGCAAAACAGGGAAATGTAAACTAGCCACTCTGGCTTCAGAAACTCCTCTCGTCTCCCCCACAGTTATTGCAGATATAAAATCTGCGACGTCCCTTGGACATGGCTCTAGAGGGCTGCCCTCATTAGGAATCTTGCATACTTGGCAGAACACATCAAGTGTCATTTCTCAACGGATATCATAGAGGTGGAACGACACGGTGGGTATATCCCTCCTAGCATGAAAGTGGAAATTTTGCACAAAAGTATTGGTGAGCAGGAGGTATTGATCACACTTATCTTCGAGGAACGGGATGATGCCGGCATTGTTTGCCAAATAATAAAAATCATCATAAATGCCCGCATCCCTCAAGAAGGTGTCGCATGGCCATTCGCACGGCCACACCTCGGCCGCACGAGGAAGGTTGTACTTGGGCTTCTCCTTTGGAGTTTCCTCGGAACTCCAGCTCGAGGAGCCTCTCAACATCCTCCTAAGCATTTTCTCTTCTCTGAAAAATTTCTGAAATTTTTAGTCCCCCCAAATAAAAGTGAACAAAACTCAACAAAATTGATAGCAACTACTCCCACAAGTATCTAGAGGCTATATCATGCATCAAAACTACTTTGGACCATACAAATTCAACATGCACTCATATACATGGTCACCACAACAGCATAAAATTGCAAAACATAAAGCACTAGAACAAAAACTAATTGGAGCATTGGAGGAGTCACATACCAAAGAGTAATTCCTCAAAACAGTTTCGGAAACGGAGTTCCGAGCAAGGAGATCAAAAATCTCATAGAAATGAGCAAGAACACGGGCTTGGGAGCAAGTTTGATTTTTTCTGGAGGTGGAAGAAGGTGCTGGGCTGTTAGAATAAGTGAGGGGCCCCCTGTGGGACCCACAAGCTCACTACGCGCGCCCAGGGGGTGGGTGCGCCCTGTGAGCTTGTGGCTTTGATGTGCACCCCCCTGGGGTGTGTTCAGTGCCAAAAATTCTAAAATATTACAGAAAAAATCACACTAAATTTTCAGGTCATTTGGAGAACTTTTATTTTTGGGACATTTTTTTATTGCACGGATAATTCAGAAAACAAGATAACCATGGCATTCTACTTTATTAAACTTTAAGTAACACAGAGTAAATAAAAGGTACAGTAGGTTGTGCTTACTAAATTCATCGACCACATGCCCCTAAAAAAGAATCCAGTAATAAGGTTGATCAAGTCTTATTAACAAATCATTTCCGAGTAACATGAAACCGAAGAATTGTCTTATAGCACTAGGTTACCTCAATGGGGATATGCATTTCCCCAACAATAAGAATTTCATATTTCTTTTTGATGGATGGAAGGGGAAATTCAAAACCTCCAATAGTAATTGTCGAAAAAAATCGATGGAGTTGATACTATGCACTGAACTCTGTTTCTTCGGGAAATATACCGTATGTTCATTACCATTGACATGAAAAGTGACCTTGCTTTTGTTGCAATCAATAACAGCCCCTGCAGTATTCAAAAAGGGTCTACCAAGGATAATCGACATGCTGTCGTCCTCGGGCATATCAAGAATAACAAAGTCTGTCAAGATAGTAACAGTTGCAACTAAAATGGGAACGTCCTCACAAATTCCAATAGGTATAGCAGTTGATTTATCAGCCATTTGCAAAGATATTTCAGTAGGTGTCAACTTATTCAAATCAAGTCTTCTATATAAAGAGAAAGGCATAACACTAACACCGGCTCCTAAATCACATAAAGCCGTTTTGACATAACTTCGTTTAATGGAGCAAGGTATAGTAGGTATTCCTGGATCTCCTAAATTTTTAGGTACTCCCCCCTTAAAAGAATAATTTGCAAGCATAGTGGAAATTTTAGTTTCAGGTATCTTCCTTTTATTAGTGAGAATATCTTTCATGTATTTAGCATATGGACGCATTTTCAAAATATCAGTCAAACGTGTTCTCAAAAATACTGGCCTAAGCATTTCAACAAAGCGTTCAAAACCCTCCTCATCCTTATTTTTAGGAGGTTTACTAGGAAAAGGCATGGGTTTTTGGACCCATGGTTCTCTTTCTTTACCATGTTTTCTAGCAATGAAATCTCTTTTATCATATCTTTTATTCTTAGGAGGTGGGCTATCAAGATCAACAGCAAGTTCTATCTCTACATCATTATCAAGTTCTTTATCATTGTTTGGTTGAGCATCATCATGAACATCATCATTATCATTATCACTAGGTGGATGTTCATTACCAGATTGTGTCTCAGCATCAGAAATAGAAACATCATTATTATTCTCAAAAGGTTTCTCTATCACAGGTTCACTAGAAGTATGCAAAGTTTTATCATTTTTCTTTTTCTTTTTCGTCTTAGATGAACTAGGTGTATCATCACGAAGTCTCTGAGAATCTTGCTCAATTCTTTTAGGATGACCTTCAGGATATAGAGGATCCTGAGTCATTCTACCTTCTCTAGTCACAACTATAACAGCACGATCATTCATTCTATTATTCATTTCATTAAGCAAATCATTTTCTGACTTAGAAACTTGTTCTAACTAAGTATGAACCATGGATGAATGTTTACTTAAACCTTTAACATCATTAGCAATTCTAAACATCAAGTCACTCAAGCGATCGATCATAATAGCATTTCATTTTAATTGATTGCTAACATACATATTGAAATTCTCTTGCTTAACAATGTAATTATCAAATTCATCCAGGCATTGACTAGCAGATTTATTGTAAGGAATATCACCTTCATCGAATCTATAAAGAGAATTTACCTTTACTACCTGTGTCGGGATATCGAGTCCATGTATTTCTTTAATAGGTGGTAAATTCTTAACATCTTCAGATTTAATACCCTTTTCTTTCATAGATTTCTTGGCTTCATGCATATCTTCTGGACCGAGGAATAGAATACCTCTCTTCTTCGGAGTTGGTTTAGGTGGTGACTCAAGAAGTGTCCAATCATTGGCATTCTTTAGTATATTATTCAATAGTTCTTCAGCATGTCCAACAGTTCATTCCCTGAAAACATAACCAGCACAACTATCTAGGTAGTCCCTAGAAGCATCGGTTAGTCCATTATAAAAGATATCAAGTATTTCATTTTTCATAAGAGGATGATCAGGCAAAGCATTAAGTAATTGGAGAAGCCTCTCCCAAGCTTGAGGGAGATTCTCTTCTTCAGATTGCATAAAGTTAAATATTTCCTGTAAAGCAGCTTGTTTCTTATGAGCAGGAAAATATTTTTCAGAGAAGTAATATATCATATCCTGGGAACTACACACACAACCAGGAGCAAGTGTGTTAAACCATTTCTTAGCATCACCCTTTAATGAGAAAGGAAATAACTTAAGAATATAGTAATAACGAATTTTTTCCTCATGAGCAAATAGGGTGGCTATATCATTCAATTTGGTAAGGTGTGCCACAACAGTTTCAGTTTCATAACCATGAAAAGGATCAGATTCTACCAAAGTAATTAACTCAGGATCAACAGAGAATTCATAATCCTTATCGGTAACAAAGATAGGAGAAGTAGCAAACTTAGGATCATATTTCATTCTCTCTATCATAGTTTTTTCTTTCAGCTTACTCAGTAATTTCTTAACATCATCTCTATCATTACAAGCAAGAAATTCTCTAGCTATCTCCTCATCCATAAGATAACCCTCAGGTATCTTAGGCATTTCAATTCTAGTAGGAGAGCTAGGAATAATAGGTGAATCATAATTTTCAGAAGTTTTAGCATTTTCAATTTCTTTAGCTTTAGTAATTTGTTCATCAAGAAATTCACCTAGTGGCACAGTATCATCAAGTAAAGTACTAGCTTCATCACAAGTTTCATTTATAGCAAAAGTAGTATCATCAATTACATGCGACATATCAGAATGAATAGCAGGTGGTGGTGTCGCAAGCTTACTTAAAACAGATGGTGAATCAAATGCAGAATGAGATGGTACTTCCTTACCTCCCCTCGTCTTAGAGGGTACGATCTTAGTCTTAGCATCTTTCAGATTCTTCATAGTGTAAAATCCCAAGTGAACTCAATAAATAGAGCTATGCTCCCCGGCAACGGCGCCAAAAAAAGGTCTTCATAAAACCCACAAGTATAGGGGATCGTGACAGTCTTCGAGGGTAGTATTTTAACCCAAATTTGTTGATTCGACACAAGGGGAGCCAAAGAATATTTATGAGCCTTAGCAGTTGAGTTGTTAATTCAACCACACCTGGAATATAAAATCTCTGTAGCAAAGTGTTTAGTAGCACAGTAGCAATAGTAACAGGAACAGTAACAAAAGCAGTTTGTGATGGTTGTAACAGCAGCAGCAGTAGTAACTTAGTAAAGATCAATTAATATGTGAAGCGTAGGCATTGGATCAGTGATGGATATTTGTGTTGGATGACATTCATCATATAACAATCACAACCTAGAGCGATACACAATAGCTCCAATTCATCAATGTAATGTAGGCATGTATTCTGTATATAGTCATACATGCTTATAATAAGAACTTGCATAACATCTTTTGTCCTACCCTCCCGTGGCAGCGGGGTCCATAAGCAAACTAAAGGATATTAAGGCCTCCTTTTAATAGAGAACTGGAACAAAGCATTAACACATGGTGAATACATGAACTCCTCGAATTACAGTCATCCCCCGAGAGTATCCCAAACAATTGTCACTATGGGGTCTATAGATCAGAACAATAACAAGTGCATATAACTAGCAGATAGGATCAAGAACTCAAATATATTCAAGAAAACATAGAGGGTTCAGATATGAAATCATGGCACTCGGGCCCTAGTGACAAGCATTAAGCATAGCAAAGTCATAGCAACATCAATCTCAGAACATAGTGGATACTAGGGATCAAGCCCTAACAAATTGACTCGATTACATGACAAATCTCATCCAACTCCATCACCGTCCAGCAAGCCTACGGAGGAATTACTCACACCCGGTGGTGAGCATCATGAAACTGCTGATGGAGAGGGGTTGATGATGACGACGACGACGAATCCCCATCTCCGGAGCCCCGAACGGACTCCAGATCAGCCCTCCCGATGAAGAATAGGAGGTGGCGGCGGCTCCGTATCGTAAAACGCGATGAAACTTTCTCTCTGATTTTTTTCTCCGCGAGACGGTACTTATAGCGTTGGAATTAGGTCAAGCGGAGGTCTGTGGGACCCACAAGCTCGAGGAGCGCGCCCTGGGGGTAGGCACGCCCCCTGGGCTTGTGGCTCCTGAGTGGACCCCCTCCAGTAGATCTCTTCGGCAATATTTTTATATATTCTGAAATAATTCTCCGTAAATTTTTAGCTCAATCCGAGAACTTTTATTTCTGCACAAAAACAACACCATGGTAGTTCTGCTGAAAACAACGTTAGTACGGGTTAGTTTCATTCAAATCATGCAAATTAGAGTCCAAAACAAGAGCAAAAGTGTTTGGAAAAGTAGATACATTTGGGACGTATCATTTGCTAACCCTAATACGAATGTAGGAACGAATATTTATAGTCTAGGGGGTAAGGGACATACAAGGCCAAAGCCAAAGCCTGTCCACCAACAATTACCGTACGTTCCGTGGCTCGCGGGGGTCCGGACGTCCGGTGGACTCCGGACTTCTGTCCATTTCTTCTCGGGTGAGGTGGCGTCGGATTTCCAGCAGCCACCGGATGTCCGATGGTTCGCAAGGGCACGGACATCCGGTGGGTGTCGGAATTCTGGCATTTGTCTTCTGGACAGGTCACGCCGGATTTCCAGAGCTGGCCGGACGTCCGATGCATGGCTCGAGATGCACCGGATGTCCGGCTGTTATAGATTTTCTCCATGACTTGTTTTCCTAGAAGGTCCTCCTCGCGCTACACCGGATGTCCGTGGTCCTACCGGGCGTCCGGTGGTTGTAGCTTCTCTGCAGCCTTCCTTCTTGATTCTCTTGTTCCGCTTCTACGCCATTGATGACCTGCAAGTGCACAAGGCTGTTGTAGCCCTTTCACGATAAGTGAAGTGTCGAACCCACAGGGATGTATAGGAAGGAATTACAAACCCCGCAACTATGCTATCACTTACATAATTCCGTATGCACCCAAACCGGAGTTTGGAAATAGTCTACTTTAGTAAGTTGATAGGAAGAAAAATAAAAGGATAGTGTTTACTAAACTACAAACGGAGAAATAAAAGACAGAAAATTAAAGAGAGACTAAACTACGTGGAAACAGTGCTTGAGTAGAAAACGTTCTCGAGGGATTCAGAGTCATCACCACAAGTATGATGCTGACAACATGGTAGACATGGCTCTATGGCTGTATCACTAATTCACATGTATATGATCTCGCGTGGGCGGAGCCAATAAAGTACGCATCCCCACTCTGATTATTGCGTACACTCGTGCCACCACCATGCTTCCCACTCCGGTTATCACAATGATGATTAAGGGGAGTGAACTCCCCGTGGACATGACATTAAGTTCAGGGGTTCTCCACTAATCCCTATTGCAATGACGAGGGACGAAGGAAGAATAGGGTTGTCATCACCTACCTCCGCGACCAGCCTGCTCACCAACATAAATCACCTCAAGTCCATAAGTGGCTAATGTTGTGTGCGTGCCCTTCACAACACCATGAGATAATCAACGCAATACATATAAAGGGAATGATTGGAATTCAATATCAAAGTACTAATCATGCAAGGGTTCATCCAAATCCTCAAGAACTAATACAACTACTCAAACAACATATAGGGAGAGGGCAAGTTACAAGCCGGCACGAAGCCGACAGAGGAGAGGAGCATGGTGGCGGTGATGATGGTGGCGGCGCCGGCGGTGATGATGGCGATGGTTGATAACCCACAAGTATAGGGGATCGCAACAGTTTTTGAGGGTAGAGTATTCAACCCAAATTTATTGATTTGACACAAGGGGAGCCAAAGAATATTTACAAGTATTAGCAGTTGAGTTGTCAATTCGACCACACCTGGAGACTAAAATATCTGCAACAGAGCGATCAGTAGCACAGTAGCATGATAGTTTGATAGCAGTAGCAATAAGAGTAACAGTAGCAGTAACGGTAGCAGCAATAGTAGTAGCAATTGTGACAGCAGTAGCAACAGTAGTAACTTAGCAAGAACAATATGTGAAAAACTCGTAGGCATTGGATCGATGATATTGTTGGATAATATTCATCATGTAACAGTCACAACCTAGGGCGACACAGAACTAGCTCCAATTCATCAATGTAATGTAGGCATGTATTCTGTATATAGTCATACGTGCTTGCGATAAGAACTTGCATGACATCTTTTGTCCTACCCTCCCGTGGCAGCGGGGTCCATAAGGAAACTAAGGGATATTAAGGCCTCCTTTTAATAGAGAACCGGAACAAAGCATTAGCACTTAGTGAATACATGAACTCCTCAAACTACGGCAATCACCGGAAAGAATCCCAATTATTGTCACCTTGGGGTATGCGGATCATAACACGTAGCAGGTGCATACAACTTGCAAGATCGGATCAACAACACAAATATATTCATGAAAACATAAAGGGTTCAGATCTGAAATCGTGGCACTCGGGCCCTAGTGACAAGCATTAAGCATAGCAAAGTCATAGCAACATCAATCTTAGAACATAGTGGATACTAGGGATCAAGCCCTAACAAAACTAACTCGATTACATGATAAATCTCATCCAACTCATCACCGTCCAGCAAGCCTATGAAGCAATTACTCACTCCCGGCGGTGAGCATCATGAAATTGGTGATGAAGGATGGTTGATGATGACGATGCCGGAAGATCCCCCTCTCCGGAGCCCCAAACGGACTCCAGATTTGGCCTCCCGATGAAGAATAGGAGGTGGCAGAGGCTCCGTATCGTGAAACGCAATAAAACTCCCTCTCCTATTTTTTCTCTAGAATTGTGAATTTATAGGCCTGAGATTAGGGTTGGCAGAGCCACGTGGGCCCCACGAGGTACCAGGGCGCGCCTGGGGGGGGGGGTGGCGCGCCCTGGTGCCTCATGGGCAGCCACTGGCCCCCTCAAGTAGGTTTTGGCTCCAGTATTTTTATATGTTCCATAAAAAATCTCCAAAAAGTTTCATCCAATTCCAAGAACTTTTATTTCTGCACAAAAAACAACACCATGTTAGTTCGGCTGAAAACAGCGTCAGTCCGGGTTAGTTTCATTCAAATCATGCAAATTAGAGTCCAAAACAAGAGCAAACGTGTTTGGAAAAGTAGATACGACGGAGACGTATCAACTCCCCCAAGCTTAACTCATTGCTTGTCCTCAAGCAATTCAGTTGACAAACTGAAAGTGATAAAGAAAAACTTTTACAAACTCTTTTGTTCTTGTATCTATATATATGCTTAAATAGCACCCAAGTTTTCAGCAAAGATTATAGCTAACCATGCAAATGATAACTCTTAGAAATTATATTCACTCATATCAATGGCATAATCAACTAGCGAGCAATAATAAGATATATCAAATGCCAACACCTTGTCAAAATGATCATGATATAATATGACAACATGGTATCTCGCTAGCCCTTTCTGAGACCGCAAAACATAAATGCAGAGCACCTCCAAAGTTCAAGCAGCGACTAAACATTGTAATTCATGGTAGAAGAGATCCAGTCATGATGCACACAACATTAACTGTTCACAATGCATGAGAATGACAATAGTGCTCTCAGGACTGGTGCTTATTAGAGAAGGTGACGACTCAACAATAATAGTAAAATAACATAAAAGTAAATAGATAGGCCCTTCGCAGAGGGAAGCATGGATTTGCAGAGGTGCCAGAGCTCGAAGCTTAAATCAGAGATAAATAAAATTTTGGGAGGTATGCCTTTCCTGTCAACGTCACGACCGAGAGTTTTCAATATCTTCCATGCTAAACACATTAGCGGCGGTTCCCAAGCGGTAAAGTAAAGTTTACTCCCCCTCCACCAACAATCACAAGCCATGGCTAGCCGAATCCTCGGGTGCCCTCCATACCAACAACTTTCCGGGGGAGTTTGTTTTATTATTTTACAATTTTAATAATGGGACTGGGCATCCCGATTACCAGCCCCTCTCATACAAGGACAAGTGAATCAACACTCATCATGAGAATAACCCGCTTAGCATGGAAGATACTGACCGCCCCCTGTCGCTCCATGAGCGGTACGGGCACACAAAACAGATATTCATTTGAATATTTAGAGGTGGCACATGCAAATTTACTTAGAACGGCAGAGTAATACCGCATATAGGTAGATATAGTGGACTCATCTGGAATAACTTTAGGTTTAAGGGTTTTGATGCACAAGCAGCATTCCCGCTTAGTACAGGCGAAGGCTAGCAAATAGGTTGAGAAGCGACCAGCTAGAGAGCAAAAACGGTCATAATCATGCATTATGAAAAATCAACATTGAATACTAGCATGAGTAGGATATAAACACCATGAACATAAATATCGTGAAGGCTATGTTGGTTTTGAATCAACTACATGCGTGAACATGTGCCAAGTCAAGCCACTTGAAACATTCAGAGGAGGATACCATATCATCATACTACATCACAATCATTTTAATGCATGTTGACACTTAAGATAAATCATTATCCACTCCTAGCTACTTAAGCATGGCATGAGCAACTATAATTTATAATTGTCATCATAAACATGTTTAATCATAACATGCTGAATCATGGATACTGAGTTAAACATATTTACAAAAACAAAGAACAAGTTGAGTTCATACCCGCTTTTCCTTGCCACAGTCACTTCATCAAATCATCGTCATTATTGCCTTTCACTTGCATGACCGAATGATATGAAAATAAAAACAGTGCAAGTGTGACGTGGACTAAGCTGGAATCTGCAACCATTTTATTTAAAGGAGAAGACAATGTAATATGGGCTTTTTGTTAGATCAACAATAATGCATACGAGAGCCACTCAACATTTTCATCGTGGTCTTCTCCTTACAATGACTCAACAAAAGAAAAGAATTTCAGAGAAACACACTGAAATATTTTTGGAGTTTTTAGTTTTTCTGAAGAAAGCAAATTAAAGAAGAAAAACGAAAATGAGAAAAGAAAACTATTTACACGGGGGAACTCCCAACAAGTAAAAGAAGAAACGGGAAATCTTTTTGGGTTTTCTTTTAATTCTACAACTAATTAAGCTAGAATGAAAAAACAAAAAGAAACGAGAAATATTTTTGGATTTTCTCAAAGTTTTTCTAACACACAAGAAGAAAGCGAGAAAAATAAAATTAACATGGATTATACAATGAAAAAGTATGAACACCGACAACTGGAATGAAATGTGGGGACATGAATGAAATGTCGGTGAGAGATACGTACTTCCCCAAGCTTAGGCTTTTGGCCTAGCTTGGTCATCGCCATCCCTGGTCTGGGTAATAATCGAAGTGGTAGCTCGTAGAGGCGTTCTGAGCCGCCTCCTCAGCCAGACTGGTAGCCTCGACCGCCGCCTTGTACTCGTGCACCTCGCTCTGTTTGTTCTGAAAATCAAAGAGGGCAGGAGCAGGCAAAACAACATACACAGATCGAGATTTATTAAAAACTAAGTTATATTCATATCCCTGTGCATTGCATTTTAAAAACTTATGTTCTCGCATTGTTTCGAAATTTAAATATGTGTAGGGTAAGAGGGGATCATTGGAATTGGGCTAGACCCCTAACCTTGCAGCTACGCAGGAGGCATAAATTCCTCCATACAAATCACCATTACCCGCGTTACGCTACAACCTACGTGCGACAATAGTCCCAAGATTATAATACTTGCTGCCAGTCAAAGCCGTATGGATAAGACTCAGATCAGGGGCGCAAAGCGTACTGCAGTCTTGCTTACCAACAATGCATTTACCATTAAAGAGTGCAAAGTATCGGATAGCAGGAAAGTGGATGCTAACTATTCTGGCCTGCGTGACTCCTCTATCCTCACCGTTGCAAAGGCTATTAAGAAATGACTCATAATCAGATTTTTGTGGCTCATCTAACGAACCCCAATATGGAATTTTGCATGCATCATAGAATTCTTCTAGAGACATATTATAAGATTTGTTATAGAGGTGAAATAAAACTCTAGAAGTGCGTGGGTGATGTTCAAAGTGTTGAGTGAATGAATGAGTGAGGTAGTAATGCTGTGGTGGCTTATTTGCGATGAAGGCGGAGAGCTCGGTGTTGTGAATATATTGGTCAAATTCTACCTTGATGCCTGCACCTAGCATGAACTCGTTGCAAGGCCATCGACATGATTTTGCTTCGGCACCCCACACCGAACTTGCCCTTGGTTCCTCATAAGATTGGCATGCTGAGCTTTCACTTGATGACGCTTCAGAGGACCTCCTCCTCGAAGAACTCCTCCGGAAGATATTCATTTTCCTAAGAACAATTTTTTGAAAAATTTTGGGTCACAAAATGATATCAATAAAACTTCACAAGATTGATAGCAACTACTCATATGGATGTCTAGAGGCTATATCAAGCATTCAAACTAATTGGGACCCAAAGAATTCAACATGAAAGCTCATTTTCAGTAGCACCAAGAGCAGCTAATTAAGCAAAATATAATCCACTAGAGCAAAAACTAATTGGAGCAATGGAGGAGTCACATACCAAGGAGCAATCTCCCAAAACAGTTTCGGAAACGGAGCTCCGAGCAAAGAGATCAAAAAATTTAGTTTTGTGAGCAAGAATACGGGAGAGAGAGCTACCAGGAATTTTTGCTAGAGGTAAGAGACGAAGTGGGCTGAAGGTATAAGTGAGGGGGTCCCTGTGGGGCCCACGAGCCACCTGGGCGCGCCAGGGGGGTGCCGCGCCCTGGTGCCTCGTGGGCACCTGGGGCACCCCTTCGTATGTTTCCAGTGCCAAAAACTCTTAAATATTATATCAAAATTCATATCAAAATATTATTGCATTCTGAGCACTTTCATTTCTGGACATTTTTTTATTGCACGGATAATTTAGAAAACAGGATAATCATGGCATTTTATTTTATTTAACTAAAAATAACAGGAAACAAAAAGTGGGTACAGAAGGTTGTGCTTACTAAATTCATCGACCACATGCCCCTCAAAAAGAATCCATTAATAAGGTTGATCAAGTCTTATTAACAAACCATTTTCGAGTTGCATGAAACCGAAGAATTTTCGTATAACACTAAGTTACCTCAATGGGGATATGCATCTCCCCAATAATAAGAGTTTCATATTTCTTTTTAACAGTAGGAAGAGGGAGTTGAAAACTTCCAATAGTAATTGTCGGAGTTTTTCCAATAACACGAATACCGTTTACTTGAAATTGTTTCTTCCGAAAGTGCACCGTATGTTCATTACCATTGATATGAAAAGTGACCTTGCTTTTGTTGCAATCAATAATAGCCCCTGCAGTATTCAAGAAGGGTCTACCAAGGATAATCGACATGTTGTCGTCCTCGGGCATATCAAATATAACAAAGTCTGTTAGAATAGTAACGTTTGCAACTACAACGGGCACATCCTCACAAACACCGATAGGTATGGCAGTTGATTTGTCAGCCATTTGCAATGATATTTCAGTGGGAGTGAGTTTATTCAAATCAAGTCTTTTATATAAAGAGAAAGGCATAACACTAACACCGGCTCCTAAATCACACAAAGCAGTTTTGACATAATTTCGTTTAATGGAGCATGGTATAGTTGGTATTCCTGGATCTCCTAGTTTCTTAGGTACTCCATCCTTAAAAGAATAATTTGCAAGCATGGTGGAAATCTCAGCTTCAGGTATCTTTCTTTTATTTGTGACAATGTCTTTCATATATTTAGCATAAGGGGGCATCTTTATAATATCAGTCAAACGAGTGCGCAAAAAGACTGGCCTAAGCATTTCAGCAAAGCGTTCAAATTCTTCCTCATCCTTTTTCTTAGATGGTTTAGGAGGAAAGGGCATGGGTTTTTGAACCCATGGTTCTCTTTCTTTACCATGTTTTCTAGCAACGAAGTCTCTTTTATCATAACGTTTGTTTTTAGAAGGTGGGTTATCAAGATCAATAGCAGGTTCTATTTCAACATCATTATCCGGTTCTTTATCATTATCTGGTTGGGTATCCACATGAGCATCATCATTATTATTATCATCAGGTGGTTGTTCATTACCAGATTGTGTTTCAGCATCGGAAATAGAAACATCATTACTATCCTCTAAGGGTTTTTCTACCTCAGGTTCACTAGAAGTATGCAAAGTCCTATCATTTTTCTTTTTCTTTTTCTTTTTATATGGACTAGGTGCTTCCACATTAATTCTTTGAGAGTCTTGTTCAATTCTTTTTGGGCGACCTTCAGGATAAAGTGGCTCCTGAGTCATTCTACCTCCTCTAGTCATTACTCTAACAGCATGATCATTCATATTGTTATTCATTTCATTGAGCAATTCACTTTGAGATTTAGCAACTTGTTCTAATTGGGTTTGAATCATAGATGCATGTTTACTTACACCTTTGACATCATTAGCAATTCTAAATAACAAGTCACTCAAGCGATCAATCATGTAGGCATTTCGTTTCAATTATTTCATAACATTAGCATTGAAGTGATCTTGCTTAATAATATAATTGTCAAATTCATACAAGCATTGACTAGGAGGTTTGTTATAAGGAATATCACTTTCATCAAACTTTATAAGAGAATTTACCTCTACTACCTGTGTCGGTTTGTCAAGGCCATGTATTTCTTCAATAGGTGGCAAATTCTTAACATCTTCAGCTTTAATACCTTTTTCCTTCTGGCATTTCTTTGCTTCTTGCATATCTTCAGGACTGAGATATAAAATACCCCTCTTCTTCGGAGTGGGTTTAGGTGGTGGTTCAGGAAGTGTCCAATCATTATCATTCTTCAATATATTATTCAATAATTCCTCAGCTTGTTCGATAGTCCGTTCCCTGAAAACACAACTCGCACAACTATCTAGGTAGTCCCTAGAAGCATCGGTTAGCCCATTATAGAAGATATCCAGTATTTCATTTTTCTTAAGAGGATGATAAGGCAAAGCATTAAGTAATTGGAGAAGCCTCCCCCAAGCTTGAGGGAGATTCTCTTCTTCAATTTGCACAAAGTTAAATATTTCCTGTAAAGCAACTTGTTTCTTATGAGCAGGAAAATATTTTTCAGAGAAGTGATAGATCATATCCTGGGGACTACGCACACAACTAGGAGCAAGAGTATTATACTATTCTTTAGCATCACCCTTTAATGAGAAAGGAAATAATTTAAGAATATAGTAATAGCGAATTTTTTCCTCATGAGCAAATAGGGTGGCTATATCGTTTAATTTAGTAAGATGTGCCACAACGGTTTCAGTTTCATAACCATGAAAAGGATCAGATTCAACCAAAGTGATTAACTCAGGATTGACAGAGAATTCATAATCCTTATCAGTAACAAATATGGGAGAGGTAGCAAACTTAGGATCATATTTCATTCTCTCCCTCATAGATTTTTCTTTCATTTCAGCAAGCAGTTTTATAACTTCATCTCTATCATTACAAGCAAGAATGGCTCTAGCCGTCTCCCTATCAAAGCAATGTTCATCGGGTGTTTCAACTCTAGTAGGAGAGCTAGGCATAATAGCTGAATCATAATTCTCAAGAGTTTCAGCATTTTCAATTTCTTTAGCTTTAGCAATTTGTTCACTAAGAAATTGACCAAGTGGCACATCATTATCAAGCATAGTACTAGCATCATCATGAGTATCATTCATAGCAGAAGTGGTATCATCAATAAATTGCAACATATCAGAATTAATAGCATGTGGTGGTATTGCAAGTTTACTCAAAACAGAAGGTGAATCAAGTGCAGAGCTAGATGGCAGTTCCTTACCTCCCCTAGTCTTAGAGGGAACGATCTTGGTCTTAGCGTCTTTCAGATTGTTCATAGTGATCAACAGATATAAATCCCAAGTGACTCAGCAAATAAAGCGATGTTCCCCGGCAACGGCGCCAGAAAAAGGTCTTGATAACCCACAAGTATAGGGGATCGCAACAGTTTTCGAGGGTTGAGTATTCAACCCAAATTTATTGATTGGACACAAGGGGAGCCAAAGAATATTTGCAAGTATTAGCAGTTGAGTTGTCAATTCAACCACACCTGGAGACTAAAATATCTGCAGCAGAGTGATCAATAGCACAGTAGCATGATAGTTTGATAGCAGTAGCAATAAGAGTAACAGTAGCAGTAACGGTAGCAGCAATAGTAGTAGCAAGAGTAGTAACTTAGCAAGAACAATATGTGAAAAACTCGTAGGCATTGGATCGGTGATATTGTTGGATAATATTCATCATGTAACAGTCACAAACCTAGGGCGACACAGAACTAGCTCCAATTCATCAATGTAATGTAGGCATGTATTCCGTATATAGTCATACGTGCTTGCGATAAGAATTTGCATGCCATCTTTTGTCCTACCCTCCCGTGGCAGCGGGGTCCATAAGGAAACTAAGGGATATTAAGGCCTCCTTTTAATAGAGAACCGGAACAAAGCATTAGCACTTAGTGAATACATGAACTCCTCGAACTACGGCAATCACCGAAAAGAATCCCAATTATTGTCACCTTGGGGTATGCGGATCATAACACGTAGCAGGTGCATACAACTTGCAAGATCGGATCAAGAACACAAATATATTCATGAAAACATAAAGGGTTCAGATCTGGAATCATGGCACTCGGGCCCTAGTGACAAGCATTAAGCATAGCAAAGTCATAGCAACATCAATCTCAGAACATAATGGATACTAGGGATCAAGCCCTAACAAAACTAACTCGATTACATGATAAATCTCATCCAACTCATCACCGACCAGCAAGCCTACGAAGGAATTACTCACTCCCGGCGGTGAGCATCATGAAATTGGTGATGAAGGATGGTTGATGATGACGATGCCGGAAGATCCCCCTCTCCGGAGCCCCAAACGGACTCCAGATCTGGCCTCCCGATGAAGAACAGGAGGTGGCGGCGGCTCCGTATCGTGAAGCGCAATAAAACTCCCTCTCCTATTTTTTTTCTGGAATTGTGAATTTATAGGCCTGAGATTTGGGTCGGCGGAGCCACGTGGGCCCCGCGAGGTACCAGGGCGCGCCTGGGGGGGTGGCTCGCCCTGGTGCCTCGTGGGCAGCCAGTGGCCCCCCTCCAGTAGGTTTTGGCTCCAGTATTTTTTATATATTCCATAAAAAATCTCCAAAAAGTTTCATCCAATTCCAAGAACTTTTATTTCTGCACAAAAAACAACACCATGGTAGTTCTGCTGAAAACAGCGTCAGTCCGGGTTAGTTTCATTCAAATCATGCAAATTAGAGTCCAAAACAAGAGCAAAAGTGTTTGGAAAAGTAGATACGACGGAGACGTATCAATGGTGGCGGCGTCGGTGGTGAAGACCGCACCGGCCCGAAGACTGGTGCGCGTGGTGGAGGCGCCCCTCTCGTCTTCCTCTTGGCTTGGGCCTTCTATTCTCTATGTAGGTGGTCTTGGAGCAACAATGGAGATGGATGACGGCTGCGTGGATGAATGAGATGGTGTGTGGCGGCTGTCGGTTTCTAACAAGCTACATATGAGTCATAGAGCGACAACTCTTTGAGATTCGGCCAGGGACTGAACACGTCCAACAATCCTAAGTCATGAGTGAGAGAAGTGATGAACTACAGATGAACACAATGAGCTACCCAGGTTCGGGCCACCTTCTTGGTGTAATACCCTACTCCTGCTTTGCTTGTATTTCAATGGAAAGAGCTACAATGTGTCTGTTACAAGATGAAAAGATCGACCCCCTTGTGAGGCTTCGGCCTCCCCTATTTATAGCGTCAGGCGAGACCTTGCCGGGGCTCTATAGGTTGAATAAACATTGTGGTAGGCTAGAGTAGCATGTACTCGTGTAGCATGGGCACCCATCGCACGCCGGGGCTTTGTGATGATGACGTCCTTCCAGGGAAGCGAGTTACCCCCGGGCATTTACCTGCCTCTTCGGGCATTCGTCGGGCGGTGGCAAAGTACCGCTACTGTAGCAGCGTAGGTGGTAGGCGAATCTTACTGTAGCCTTCGCTGATGGCTTGGGTCTCACGGGTCCTTCCGGAGGTTGTGTGCATAGACTAGTCATTCGCCCTTTGTCCTTCCCCTGGCATGGGCAGCGGTGCTTCCTGGTACGGACCCTCGTGCAGCTTCTGAAGTCAAGGCCCACCACTCCCGGGCGGGCAAGCGGGGTTCCCAAGGGGCCTCCCTGGAAAGCCCCGTGAAGCCCCTCCTGAGGGTGCTATAACTTCACGTTTCACCCCTCGGCGACCCGATCGGTAGTCCATTGGTCGTATCAACATATCCGTCAGACATTCTCCACATGATGAGACACCCATGCCTTCGCCTCCAAGGCTCTTCCTACCGGGTTAGTAATACCCTGGTTTTACTGACGCTGACAGTGGCAGCTAGGGTTGGAGGCACATATATAACATGTCTCTCAGTGTCTCCTTCGTTGATGTGGTCATCCAAGGGCTCTAGATGACCCTTATCCTCTCCCAAACACTTCCTTATTGTCCAAGGATCTCGTGGGAACAAACGGGACGAAATTGGTGAAGAATCCCGTCTGGAGAGGCAACTTTCGGGCCTGATTTCATTCCATACGACGAGCCATGGTCGTATGGTACGCCGTCTTTTGCCCTGGTCCTCTTCAGTAAATCGGCCGCCGTTTCTTCATACGAACTTGAAATTTGAGGTTCTTGGGCTCGCTAGATTCGTATGAACGACACCGATCCATTTATTGTATTAGATCTTGGTTGAGCACTTTGGAAAAATGACTTTTTTCACTCTCCAAAACGGCTAAGTCTGGTACTAGAAGTCCTCCGTATTGAACCCGTCCTTGGTCCTTACATTGTGCTTGGTCCTAGGTTGCTCCAATACACCTGTAGACACAAGAAAACAAAGAAAACTAATAAATACCAAATGAAAACACAAATGTGCATTGTTCACAATGAGAAGTGCAAAAACCGGTAATCATGCATAATGGACAACTATTTGGTTCAATGGGACATAATATATGAAGAGAACATGCAACAAATGAGCTCTAAAAATGCGTAAAATATAGAGCCATCAACCTCCCCATGCTTAAACCTTGCTCTTCCTCGAGTAAGAAGGTTGACTACCAAATCCTCACTGCTACCAACTCTAAAGCTTACATTGAACCAAACCCCAAAAGTGATATCCATGTTCATCGTGCAAGCATGCAAAAGTTAACTAACAAGGGAGTAATACATGCTATCCCCTTTGTTTGGTTGCCATGGAGGTGGAGAAAGAGGAAAATATTTTTGTGGAGCCCAAATTCCCATTGCCAAAGGTTTAGACAAAAGGTCAAAATTATGGTAGGAACACAGCAATGACTATCATAGACAAAAGAAATCGTGCATCAGCGATTGCTTCAAAAACACCAACCCAAGGCATACCAGGTACAATAGCAAGATCGTTTGCCTGCATTATTCAACCGCTCAACTATGTATGCAACACTGAGCGCAAGCCTATACCTCGCACTTAAAGGGAAAATAGAATAATGATTGGGGTTTTGAGAAGTCAAAAACATAGAAAGTATTGCATCAACGCAACTGACCATTAGGCTATGGAGAAGGCCTTATGATCAATGTCAACACAAGGAGTAGTGATCGCCATGCAACTAGGATGCACATATAGCTATGAATATAGGAAAGCTCTCCTATGGACTAAGTGGGGTGCATCTAACTTGCTTGCTCATGAAGACCTCGAGCATTTGAGGAAGCTCGTCATCGGAATATACAAGCCAAGTTCTTTAATGTAAATTCCCCACTAGTATGGAACATATGATGCTCATGAAACTTTCTACTTGACAATGCATGAAGTGGTGCTACTTTGAAGCACAAGTGTATACTAAAAAGGATAATGGTGTTGCTGCTTCTCTCATCCTCACCTTTTTCTCTTTTTTTCTTTTTTCTTTTTGTGTCACCTCCGTGGTGCATCTTTTATTTTGTCTCCCTAATTTTTTTTGGTAGAAGCAACACCTTACAATGATGAATGATACACTTTACAATGACTCACTTCAACTGAATGTAATCATAACTCAAAACTGAATACATGAGAGAAACTCTATATGATGAATGCCTTTGGCAGTGTACCTGTATGTCAAATGATCCGGCGTAGCATAGATATCAAAAAACGGACAAGCCATAAAACTATTGAGCTAGCCATACTATGATCATGCAAGGCAAATGAAAAACATGTCTCTAGTCATGTAATGTAAAATGATGGTAGTGCATGGTGATATGCTCAGAATGGCTATGAAAATGCCATGTAGGTGGGTATGGTGGCTGTTCTGTGGAGATGTGGTGTTTTATGTGTAGGAGAACAAGAGAAAGTCCTCCCACGGGTTTGGATGTACCTGCGAAGTATGCGCCTAGTCTCAATGTGAGAGTGGGCAATGCACGGTACCGTAGAGGCTAGCAAAATAAGATGAACGAAAGTGCAAAGGCTTCGAACTTGCTTTAGTCATAAATAACTCAACACTACAGGAGAGTATCGCGGTGTCATGTTGCATAGGACTCAAAAGCTAAGTACCCCGAGGGGATAGTTTGGTGGAGATAAACCCTGTTGTGCATTCCAGATCAACCAAAGATGCTGGGTTCATCAGCAAAAAGCTTCTATAATCATTCAATCGCTAATAAAGCCACCACTAGAGTCCCCAACTTAAGTAATTAGGTGAAAGAAAAGCAACAGTTCAGAGGACTCCTTTATCGGTTTTTGATAAAAGAACTTCGCAATCTTTTTCAGAAGATAACTAGATTCCCGCAAGCTAACTTTGACAAATGCAAAGCAAGCATGTCAAAACAGCGGGACACACTAATGCACGAAAACCATATGATCAAGAGCATTGCACAAGACACTACACATGCAAGAGTAACCTCCCCACGCTTAGAACTTTGCAACACTAAACTAGGGAAAATTATGAAAGTAGAGAGAAAGTGCAGTTATCAAAAGAGAGCTTGAAAAGTGGTTACCTCCGCAAGCTTAAAATTAAGCAAGGGTTAGATACTTTTACCGTGGAGGCACATATGACCTCTCTTTTAGTAGACATGGACCTTGCTTCAATGGATTTCCTTGTTGTGATCTGGCGCCTGCCCTCCAATAGAACCTGCTGAAAACAAACTAAAAAGAAAACGAAATATTTTTGTGCTTTTGTGCTTTTTCATTTTTTTTGCAGCACAAAGGATTACCAACACAAGTGATAAATCATAAGCCTCACAATGACCAGTTCATCAACCTAACCACCACGCTTGAGACGATAAACTAAGTCTAGAAGTTCTCAAGCACCCCTAGATTATAAGTGAAGTGTGTGCGAGACAAGACATAAAACATGAGTGTGAAGCTCCTAGGTGCCTAATTACAAAGATAGATCCTCACTTAAGGTGAGAAACTTGATACTAAGCAACTTTTAATTGAACGAGGTTCGTATTGGAAAACTTTACTGGGCACTTGTTGGTGAAGTTCGTCATGATGAAGCAACCAAGTGGCTTGTCTGGATCTTTTATATGGTTGGCACCATACCGTACATGTCACCACATAAGGTCCGGGCCCCTGCGAAAATAACAAAAGAAATAAATACATCGATTCGGTATACGAACGGTACCCAACCGACAAAAAGAAATAAAAGAAAACATAGTTGCTACAGAGGATTATAGGTTAGAGAGTTTCATAGGTAATTATCTCTAATTAAAAAGCAAATGATCTGTTAGAAAACACCTCGTCGACCTCAGACGTCAAAAATGAACCAGATAGAGGTATTTTTTTCCTGCATACGAGTGCACATACGACAGGGTGCGGTCGTATCGAACGTCGTCATGCGCTCTGGTAGACGATGTGCCCTGTGTCACCCTCTCATACGAACCCACATACGAGCACTCGCGCTCATACGGAACACCGTCTTTTGCTCTGGAATTTTTTTTTGTCGTGGTGGACATGGCATACAAGCGCACGTACGAGCGCTCGCGCTCGCACCGTACGCCGTCTTTCGCTCTGTGAAGTGCTCCTTTGTGGCCGCCAGTTGATACGACTGCACATACGAGCGCGGTTGCTCGCACGATAGGCCGTCTTTCATTCTGGAGTCTCTGTTGCTCGCGGCCACGAGCTCATACGAGCATCTGTACGACCGGGTGGCCGTATACTATGTCCTCCTTTCTTCTGGAGCTGCAGAACTTCACAAAAAAAATTGTGCTTCCTCCTCACTTTAGGCATATAGCATATTTGCAATAAAAATGATAGGAGGTATGCAACAAAATATAGGCTACCGACATGCTATAAATTTTACCAATGAAAACTATTCTGAAACCAACTCAAATAGCAACTACTCAAAATTAAACAAAAATGCCAATGCAACATTAATGCAACTAGTCAATACACAAAACTAAGAAAGGCACCTACGGACTTCCGGGTTACCTCCGAGGCAATGCTTTCTTTATAGCCATATAGCTAGGCTTCAGTGCTCCTTTAGGTCATCCACCTGGATCCCAAGAGATGTCAACCCCGAGTGTGAGACCAGACTCCGACCGGGGTTTGTAGCACCTCATAGCAGAGCTCGGTTGGAGTCGTACTCGCTTCCGGTGCATCGGGATAATATATGTAAATTCTTACTCGCTTCTTGGCGAGTACCAATGCATCCGGTTCAGTGGAGATGCCTGCAAGGTTTGTAGCTGCCATTTGACAATATTTTTATAACCGAAAGGATATGGAGCTATTAGGAAATCATAACCTTCTTCTTCTTCTTCTTCTTCAGTGTAACTGGGAATGTTAGTATCCAAATTTGCAAATTTAATATCAAGGCTATTATCATCTATAAGACTTTGCAATTTACTCTCCAAAGGAGGTCTATGGAGAGCCTGCAGAAAATCAACCCATATATCATCAAGATCAATTTCAGAATATGCAATTTGGGGTTTGTCCAATATCGACAAATTCACAGGTATAGAAGAGTAATCAGGCATCATGGTGGTTGCATCACTCTTTGATAACTCTCTTAATGCAAGCAACTCACCCTCCTTTTGTGCTATTTCATCCCTGAGACGAATTCCAATTGGTTTTTCATCAAAAGGAGTCATCGGAGGCACATCGGGAACAATGCCAATATCTAGTTAATATCTAACAATAAACTTTGAAACATCAGCCCTCACTATATCCTCCAATGAAAAATATTCAAGCATCGTTTCAATAGGTTCCATGAAATCTCTATTAGAATGTAGATATGATAAATGATCATCGAGCTGGGCATTAATGGTGTCTAAGAATATACCATGATTGGTAGGAGTTGTTGGAAGGCGGCCTTTCCCTCCTTCATCTCCATGTTCGTTCTCCGACTTATCTCCTAGACATACCTCTTGAAAGTGGTTCCCTTATTTTTCTCCCATCGCTCGATTATCTCCTCGGATTATTTTATGAGGTTATGTTCCTGCAAAATAGAGGCTTGGGAAGCGGCAATCCGCTTCTCATAATCTTTAATAAAAGGGGCATTATTGAGGTTGTTAGTAATACACCATTTATGAATACTCTCCAAGACACCCATATGTTTCAAGACCTCTTCATGTTGTAGAGAGAGCTCCTTCACCCTGTTCATAAGTTCTAATGTTCTGTAATAGAACATTTTCTATTGTGCTAAAAAAATTAAAACTTTTTGTGAACACACACACATACATGTATACTATGCATGTGCAAAATTTCACAACATTTTACTTTCACATGTGCCGTACAAAAAAAGACAAATATGTATTTTCAAATGGGCCAAATTTTCTATTTTTGGGCCAAATTTTTTATTTTTTGTACAGCTTACAAATTACAATCTTTTAAAACAATTTTTCATACATCTGTAGTGAACACATACAAGTATCCACATAAAAAAATTCGATTTTTTTTTAATGTATAAATATATTTTTATTTTTTTTTCAAAAAAAAAAGGGCACCATGGTGCTCGTGCACCATAACTTCACAGTCATTAGTTCCTCAAATAGTTTCAACATAATCATATATGTAGCAGTCACGGTTATATGCTGCCACAACAGGGTTGAGGTGAAATTTGCAGCTGAAGCTCATATGGTAATTGGACTTGCAATGCTAACAAAATGACGGATATGCAAATATACCTTTAGCGCAATAATCCAATACCTCCAATTTATCACCCACTTCAATACCTTTAAATGAATATCGGTATTGAGCATAGATCATTCCTCTCTCTTCGATTTGTCTCCTTGTAGCCGTCCTAAATCCTGCATAAGACATCTCAGAGCAAAATATTTTTTTGGTATTTTTGGTTAAGTAGCAACAAACATAAATAAACTATATACGAGCGGGTAAGTAATAATCAAGCGCTATGCTCCCCGGCAACGGCGCCAGAAATGCTAGACGACCTGCAAGTGCACAGGGCTGTTATAGCACTTTCGTGATAAGTGTCGAACTCACAGGGAGGTATAGGAAGGAATTACAAACCCCACAACTACGCTATCACTTACGTAGTTCTATACGCTCCCAAACCGGAGTTTGGAAATAGTCTACTGTGACGCCCCTGACTCAATCGTGCACTAATCATACACGCAAATGCAAACGATCAAGCCCAGGGACTCACGGGAAGATATCACAACACAACTCTAGACACAAATTAAAATAATACAAGCTTTATATTACAAGCCAGGGGCCTCGAGGGCTCGAATACATAAGCTCGAATACACAAGAGTCAGCGGAAGCATCAGTATCTGAGTACAGATATAATTAGACAAGTTTGCCTTAAGAAGGCTGAGCAAAACAACGACATCTAGATCGAAAAGGCGCAGGCCTCCTGCCTAGGAGCCTCCGAACTACTCCTGGTCGGCGGTCTCCACGTAGTAGTAGGCTCCGTCGGGGTAGTAGTAGTCGTCGATGGGGTCAGCTGACTCCGGGGCTCCGTCATCTGATCGCAGCAATCGGGTAGGGGGGAAAAAGGTAGCAAAGCAACTGTGAGTACTCATCCAAAGTACTCGCAAGACTTACGTCAGATCTATGCTAAGTATGCATCGGTATCAAAGGGAAGGGGATGTATCTGTGGACTATACTGCAGAAATGCCAGAATAAAGGGGAAGGCCTAGCCTATCGAAGACTAGCATCTTGCAGCATTAGAAGAGTGCAAATTAACATATTATAAAGTAATAAGTAAGTAGTAGAAACGCCCAGAGATCCTTCCTCGACTCCCTGTGAGAAAGTGATCCCGGAGCCAACATATTATTAAGCACCACAAGTATCCAGTTCTAGTTGTAGTAGATCGGGATACTCTCCGAGCGTCTTGTTACCATGGACACGGCTATTCGAATAGATAACTTCCCTGCAGGGTTGCACCAACTTACCCAACATGCTCGATTAACTCCGGCCGGACACACTTTTATTGGGTCATGCCCGGCCTCGGCTGATCGACACGCCGTGGTCCTACCTAGGCTCAACAGAGAGGTCAGCACATCGGTCTACATCCTAAGCGCTCAAGGGTCTTGGGCCCATCACCCTTTGCACTCCTGCGTGTTGCGCGACTGGCCGGGGACCAGACCCACCCCCTTAATACAAGCATAGGTGGTTACCATCCACCCCAACAATCAGCCTGCATCTCTGAACTGTGACATCTGCAGAGCTTTCGGGAGAATCGTACGACGCCGAGTGCCCATACTTATTCCCGTGTGGTGGTTAGTGCGAAAAGGCCAGAGGCCTACTCAGATCACATATCCAAACCCGTTAGTGTGTTGGGAGCTCGCGGAGACGATCAGTGATCCTGTCGCCCCGTCTCGTGGACTTATGGCAAGGGTCAGGCCCATCCCTCTCTAGGGCGGTCTGCCTGCCCGGCCGTGCCGCGTAATTATCTCGCGGGTACCCTCACGGTCATCCCGACTTCAGTAACTCTTGCGGGTACCCCTCGGGGTCGACCCGACTTCAACAAGGGACTGAGGTAAAGTCAAAGTATCCGTGTGTCCGTAACATCAAGGGGGAAATCAGAGGAATCACCCTCGATGGATTCCCACTCGATGTATCCGTCAAGGTGAACTTAGAGGAATCACCCTCGATGGGTTCACGCTTGAGGGGTTGCACGACAGAGGCATCATCGGAGGTGGTGAAAGAGGAATCACCCTCGGTAACCCACAACCGACTGACTACGCTACAGAGATATCATCAGGAGTGAGGTAGGAGGTATCACCCTCGGCACTCGATAGTAGCTCTGAAGAGTCGTACAACTAAGGGGGTTGTGCGGTGATGTGTCGGTCTCTGCACGTCGATCACACTGATCGAGCATCCGGAAGCAAAGCATGGCAACACGGACAAGGGTGCGGGGCCACTGATGGATCACTAACCAATCTACACTAAGCATTTCGGATAGCAGGTAAGGTATCAACAACAGTTACAAAAATAGGCTATGCATCAGAATAGGAGCTATCGAACAATGGTAGCAAAAACTAATGCAAGCACGAGAGAGAAAGAATGGGCGATATAGGAATGATCAAGGGGGTTCTGCTTGCCTGGAAGCTCTGCTGAGAGGGGCTGGACGTCAGGGGCGTAGTCGTACTCAGGAGCAGCGTCCGTCTCGGAGTCTACCAGAGAGAATAGGGGGAAGAAACAATAAATATAAAGCAAACAAATGCATCACAAGGCATGACATGGCAATATGCTATGCTGGGGGTGACCTAACGCAATGCTAAGCGTTACAGACGGAGCGGGAAAATATCTGGGAATATTTTCCCGGTTTTAGGCAATTATCGGACAGACGATCCGGAGGGGAAGGTTCCATGTTTGCAGTGTTGGAGGCATGTGACAGGTGTGTGGATGGCGTATTCGCATTCGTCTTATTTTTCTGATCATTTTTCATATATAAATTATTTTCATCCGAGTTACGGATTAATTTCTATGATTTTTCAAAGTTTAAATGATTTTCTGGATTTTCTGGAATTATTATTATTTTCGAAATTAAATGGGAAATTGCTAAGTGCACACAGAACAGTGTACATAGCAGAGGGCTGTGAGGCTGACAGGTGGGGTCAGTTGACTGGTGGGGCCACTGCTAAGTCAGCAGGCTGACTGGGTCAACCTTATCCGTTTAAACAGTGCCAGGGCCCACATGTCAGTGACTGCGCTAATTAACAGAGGTTAATTTTAACTAACTGATTTAATTAGCTAGCGAGACCCACATGTCAGTGACATCTACTTTAGTAAGTTGCTAGGAAGACAAATAAAAGGATAGTGTTTACTAAACTACAAACGGAGAAATAAAAGACATAAAATTAAAAAGACTAAACTACGTGGAAACGGTGCTTGAGTAGTAAACGTTCTCGAGGGATTCGGAGTCATCACCACAAGTATGATGCTGACAACACATGGTAGACATGGCTCTATGTCTGTCTCACTAATTCACTTGTATATGATCACGCGTGAGCGGAGCCAATAAAGTACGCATCCCCACTCCGGTTATTGCGTACACTCGTGCCACCACCGTGCTTCCCCACTCCGGTTATCACAATGATGATTAAGGGGAGTGAACTCCCCGTGGACACGACATTAAGTTCAGGGTTTCTCCACTAATCCCTATTGCAATGACCAGGGACGAAGGAAGAATAGGGTTGTCACCACCTACCTCCGCGACCAGCCTGCTCACCAACATAAATCACCTCAAGTCCATAAGTGTCTAATGTTGTGTGGGCGCCCTTCACAACACCATGAGACAATCAATGCAATACATATAAAGGGAATGATTGGATCGCTTATTCAATATCAAAGTACTAATCATGCAAGGGTTCATCCAAATCCTCAAGAACTAATACAACTACTCAAACAACATAGAGGGAGGGAGCAAGTTACAAGCCGGCACGAAGCCGGTGGAGGAGAGGAGCATGGTGGCAGTGATGATGGTGGCGGCGCCGGCGGTGATGATGGCGATGGTAGCGGCGCCGGCGGTGAAGACCGCACCGGCCTGAAGGCTGGTGCGCGTGGTGGAGGCGCCCCCTCTTCTTCCTCTTGGCTTGGCCCTTCTCTTCTCTATGGAGGTGGTCTTGGAGAGACAATGGAGATGGATGATGGCTGCGTGGACTAATGAGATGGTGTGTGGCGGCGGCTAGGGTTGGAGGCGCATATATAACATGTCTCTCGGTGTCTCCTCCGTTGATGTGGTCATCCAAGGGCTCTAGATGACCCTTATCCTCTCCCAAACACTTCCTTATTATCCAAGGATCTCGTGGGAACAAACGGGAACGAAATCGGTGAAGAATCCCGTGTGGAGAGGCAACTTTCGGGCATGATTTCATTCCATACGACCAGCCACGGTCGTATGGTACGCCGTCTTTTGTTGTGGTCCTCTTCAGTAAATCGGTTGCCATTTCTTCATACGAACTTGGAACTTGACGTTCTTGGGCTCGTTGGATTTGTATGAACAACGCCAATCCATTTCCGGTAGTAGATCTTAGTTTTGAGAACTTTGAAAAAATGACCTTTTTCACTCTTCAAAATGGCTAAGTCTGGTACTAGAAGTCCTCCGTATTGAACCCGTCCTTGGTCCTTACATCGTGCTTGGTTCCAGGTTGCTTCAATACACCTATAGACACAAGAAAATAAAGAAAACTAATAAAAACCAAATGAAAACACAAATGTGCATTGCTCATAATGAGAAGTGCAAAACCCGGTAATCATGCATAATGGACAACTATTTGGTTCAATGAGACATAATATATGAAGAGAACATGCAAACGAAAATGAACTCTAAAAATGCATAAAATATAGAGCCATCAGCCATCTTGTCCATTGCTCCTTGCTTCTCCATGGCCATCTTCTTGGTACCGAATCACACATAACACGTCCGTCTTAGGTAGTAACCATGTCTCACATGTATGGAAGGAAGAATCACTAAGGAGCGAGTTCACCTCATGTTCAATTGCGCGTGCACGAGCTCTTGTCATAGGACCACTTGGATCTTGGGGAGTTGGTGTAGTGTTCACGGGGATGATCATAGGGTGCTCCGCACCACAACCTCTGCTTCCCTCTGTGAAGGGCTGATACGTCTCCAACGTATCTATAATTTATGAAGTATTCATGCCATGTTTACAACAATTTTATATGGTTTTGGTGCACTTTTATATGATTTTTGTGGACTAACCTATTGACCTAGTGCCCAGTGCCAGTTTCTGTTTTTTGGCTATTTTTTGTTTTGCAGAAAATCCATACCAAACGAAGTCCAAATGCCACGAAAATTTGCGGTGATTTTTTATGGACAAGAAGAGACCCACGAAGCTTCGGAGGAGGACCAGATGAAGTCCAGGGGAGTAACGACCTCACCTGGCGCCCCCCCAGGGCGCGCCATCTGAGCTCGTGGGTCCCTCGGATACCCCCCTGGCGTGAAATCAACGCTAAAAAATCCTATAAATATAGAAAACCCCAGAAAGAAACCTAGAACTCCCACGCCGCCGCAAGCCTCTGTTCCGAAGCGATCTCATCTGGAGGCCTTTTCCGGCACCCTGCCGGAGGGGAAAATCATCACCGGAGGCCATCTTCATCATCCTGGTGGTCTCCATGACGAGGAGGGAGTAGTTCACCCTCGGGGCTGAGGGTATGTACCAGTAGCTATGTGTTTGATCTCTCTCTCTCTCTCTCTCGTGTTCTTGATTTGGCACGATCTTGATGTACCATGAACTTTGTTAATATAGTCGGATCATATGGTGTTTCTTCCCTCTCTATCTTTGTTGTGATGAATCGAGTCTTGCCCTTTGAGGTTTCATTATTATCGGATTGAATATTTTGGATTTAAGAACACTTGATGTATGTCTTGCATGTGGATACCGACAATGGGGTATTCTATTGAGTCACTTGATGTATGTTTTGGTAATCAACTTGCGGATTCCCGAGGTGACATTGGGGTAATCTAGGCACATAGGTTGATACACGTTTTCATCCTACTTTCTCCGATAGAAACTTTGGGGTAATCTTTGAAGTTCTTTGTGTTGGATTGAATATTATGAATCTGAAATTGTTTGATGCATATCGAATAATTAACTCAAGGATACTTGTGGTGACATTGGAGTATCTAGGTGACATTAGAGTTGATTGATGCGTATCATATGGTGGTATTGTAGTACGAACTCTAGGGCTGTTTGTGACACTTATAGGGATGGCTCAATAGATTGATCGGAAAGATAACTTTGAGGTGGTTTGCTACCTACAACAATTTCATCTTATGTTCTCCGCTATTGATAGGAACTTTGGAGTGATTCTTTGTCGCACGTTGAGGGATGATTATATGATTCAATTATGTTAGCACTGTTGAGAGATTGCACTAGTGAAAGTATGAACCCTAGGCCTTATTTCTAAGCATTGCAATATCGTTTGTGCTCACTTTTGTTACTAGCTACCTTGCTGTTTTTATTATTTCAGATTACAAAATCTATATCTACTATCTATAGTACACTTGTATCACCATCTCTTTGCCGAACTAGTGCACCTATACAATTTACCATCGTATCGGGTGTGTTGGGGACACAAGAGATTGTTTGTATTTGATTGCAGGGTTGTTTGAGAGAAACCATCTTCATCCTACACCTCCCACGGATTGATAAAGCTTAAGTCATCCACTTGAGGGAAATTTGCTGCTGTCCTACAAAACTCTGTGCTTGGAGGCCCAACCGAGTGTACAAGAATAAAGTTGTGTAGTAGACATCAAGGGCCTGTCTTTTACTTTTACTAGATGACCCGTTGCACCATTGGCACAAAGACCAACTACAGTCGGGAAGTTAAGCAAACCATGGGCGGCATGTATAACAAACGTTTGGGGCTCATTGGGAAGGTGAATTGACTCTAAGTAGCCACGAAGCAAAGCAATGGTGAGGCAGAATCTTCTCCTACCACAACGTTAGCCCATGTGATGGCATGACAAACAAACATCACACCGTGGCATATCATCAGAGGTTGTCTGGTTTTCTCACACGTAATATGCATCCGTTAAAATCTATTTCATAAAGTCTTCCATTTTGGGGTAGTCCGTTAAGGAGCATCACAAAAATGTACGCCGACCAAGGTAACATCGGACGAAGCAAGAAACAGGGCGACCCAAACAAACTGAGAACCAACCTCCCCACCACTATTTTTCGGAACCCGTGATCGAAGGGACGAACCGGTTAGAACCCCAACAACAATAAGAGCCGCTCGGCGTGTGCGGGTCGGTGTTGGCATACGGTTTGGGTACCGTCATGCAGACTTGAAGCGAATGGAATGGAGGGAGTATTTCACCGCTAGATACACATGATTGAGTGACAACTAATATGGAATGGAGGGAGTATTTCATAAAGTCATCGTTTGTTGGGGTGGTCCATTAAGGAGCATCACATGACCGCATGTCGACCAAGGCAACACCAAACCAGATGAAGCAATCAAGAGGGTTTTGACCCGAACAAACCGACAACCAACCTCCACACCACAAGTGTTCGGAACCCGCAGTCGGAGGGACAAACCGATTAGGATTGTATATGTGGAGTTGGCGGCGCTCACAGACGTGCTCTGCATGGACTCAACCACTGCCCAGTTCTTGTCAAGGACGGTCGGGTTCGTGAGGAGCTCCGCCACGACGGCGTCATCCGCGTTCTCCGTCTCAAGTTAAGCCAGCGCTGCGCGGTGCTCCGGCAAGAGCTCTAAGTGAAATTGGTGCTCCGCCTGCAACATGATGAACCCCGACTCCGCGGGCGGCGCGGCGTCGACAACTATCACCTCCTCTATCGTCGACAAGCGCACCATGGCGACAACAGATGGTGGACGCGAACTACGGGCTCGGACGGGGGACGACAGATGTGAACTAGGGGCTAAGTCGGTGGGAGGATGAGCTTGAAGGTGCGGTTTTGGGGGCTAGCTGGCCGACTTTAAATATTTAGGGCGGGCAGAGCTTGAAGGTTCAATGCTAGAGTAGGCCTCTTGGGAGTCGTGTCGAGATGAATGTGGGTAGGCAGACAACAGGTCAAGCGGTGCGAATGCGCGGAGGTTTCTAGAGCCGATCCGTGAGGTTTTTTTGGGGTGGATCCGAGGTGTCAGAGTCCGACGTGGTGGACGTCCGGACTCCTCGAGAGCTCCTCTGATTTGGGGCCGGACTGTGGAGTATCGCGTGTCCGAATCGGTCCAATCCAATTTACTGATCAACGTTGGATGGCTAAAAGTGTCAAGACAGACTGGTTCAAACTTTTATGGGTGTTTTGTAGATCCACGTTGAAGATGACCTAAACACTACACAAATACATTCATTGTAATCATACCTAATATTAATTTTTTTTTATGGAAAGGGGTTTCGATTTTCATTAAGAAAACCAATAGCATCACTACAGCACCAGACACACCCATCAGAGCATCTACAGCCGGACTTTGCAAATCCGGCCCCTCAAACGCCCGCGGACGCGACCGGGCGCGTCCGCGGACAGTGACCGGTCACGCCTCAAATTAGCCACTCTGCATCCGACTCTCTCATATTTCAACCCCTAGATCCATACAAAGCATGCAAAAGAAATCCTACGTACTACATACTACGTACTACCCTAGCTACTCTTCGTCGTCGGAGATGTCCACGACGACGGTGCCGGGCGCCGGCTAGACGGGTGGGTTGGAGGGCTCCGGCTCATCCTCCTCCCGCTCGACCTCATCCATGTAGGCGAGCATCTCCGCCTCCTCCGCGGCCTGCTGCGCCTCCATCTCCTGCTGGCGACGGCGTCTGGCCTCCGCAGCCGACTCTGACCGGAGGGAATCGAGGATGGC
Organism: Elymus sibiricus; assembly: GCA_039707655.1. NCBI lineage: Eukaryota > Viridiplantae > Streptophyta > Magnoliopsida > Poales > Poaceae > Elymus > Elymus sibiricus. Next base: position 211,329,445 of record CM077664.1, read on the forward strand.
CTGTTGCTCCGCCCACAGATCCGCGTCGCCAGCGTCCCCCACATCCTCCTCCTCCTCAACCTCCTCCTCCTCCACCTCCTCCTCCTCCTCCTCCTCCTCCGGATCCACTGCATCCGGAGGTAGCCCCGCGGCGATCCGGGCTTCGCGCCTTGCCCGGATCTGCTCAAGGAGCTCGAGCCGGCGCTCCAGCGTCAGAAATGGCTCGCTCCTCACCCGGCGGCATGAGGGCATGGCTACTAGGCGGACAGGTGGAGTGGAAAGTGGCGGCGGCGGCGGACATGCGGAGGAAAATGTGGATGGTAGGGTTTCGGTGCCGCCGGTCGACTTAAATAGCCGGGCTAGGCACTACGCGGCCCGCCGGAGCGGCGCCACGCGGCGCCACCGGCCCGACGGAGGAGACGAGCTTCGGACCGCCGGGTTTCCGGACGTTTCCGCGTGGGACCCCGCCGTCAGTCCGACGTGGCGGGCGTGCCCGGGCGCCCCCATATCCGCCCCATATTTGGGCTAGATATGAGGGGTGCCGGTCAGCCCGAGCGTTTGAGACCCGTTTGAGGCGGCCGGCTGGGTCGGAATTTCGTGACCGGTTAGTGACCGGGGCGGTCCGTCCGGGCATATGAGGCGGGTTTGAGACGTCCGGCTGTAGATGCTCTCAGCAGAGCTCAACTTGAAAAAAGGGACATGCCCTGTTTCTTCCCAGGAAGACGACTCTTGAACCCCAACTAGATTGAAACTACCAAAATAAGGAGCCCTGGCAAAGCAAACCAAGCTAGCCCCCACCTCACCAAAATATGAGTTCTAAGCATCTCACAGCTCAGCCACTACAAATTCTAGAGTTATTACAAACCATAAGTTTTTCAGGCACGAGGTCTATATACAGGAACTAGGAAACAACAGAATTAGCTTCCAGAGAACGTAATGCAGGGTTCAGCCAAATTATCCTTGCAGCCGAAGAGAATGGAGATCCGTCACCTTCTTTTTGTAAAAATTTTCTCAGCCGCCAGCAATTGTAAGGACTCCAGGACGCCAACCCTTCGACCCGTGGAACACTTCAATCTATTTGCAGTGAACTAAAACAAATACTATTTAAAATTTACATTTTAAATCGAATTCTTGTACCACTCATCTTTCGGTCTTTGGTGAAAACTTGTATTCGCTCAAAAAGAAGAGAAGTTATTACCGAGAAGGACAAACAGTTTTGCGTGCAGCAGTGAGAACAGAATCACCGTCCTGTCCGGGACGATAATTCCGGCGGACAGCCAGCCGCTGTGGTGCAGCCGGTCCCATGCATGCACGTGCCCGCGCGGCGCCGATGAGGATGGCGCGAGCGGTGGTGGGTGGTGCGGACACGGAGTGGGCGCCCCGCTGCCACCATCGCACCGCGCACCGACCGCTGCCCAAGTCCACCACCGCCGCCTGCGCGCATGGGATCCCATGTTCGCGCGGCCCTCTGCCGACCCAGTAATCAGTGCTGGCCATTCGCTGGCGCCCTCGAGGACCCGTCCCCTCCCACGCATGTGCAGCTGCTGGAGCGCCGTGCGCGCTTCACAACGTGGGTGCTCCCCGAGCTCGAGTCCGTGCCCGAAGAGTTTAAGAAGTAGTTCTACGATTTCGTGAAGCAGATGTTTTGTGGTTGGGGCCAAACTCCTTTGGTAATACGTTGACCATCGCAAGCTTGGACTACAACTTTATCTGCCCGTCTCATCCAAACCCCAACGGTAACCAAATCTACTCCAAGTCCAACGGTATTCAGTATCGCCCTGACCCCAAAGACAAGACCGAGCAAATTTTGCTGCCAACGACCGCTGCGACCACTGGTCGAGCACGAGCAGGCTCCACTCCAAAACGGGCATTTCCCCGCCGCGCTCAGCTCAGTCCAAGCGCGTTTGCAGCTCTGCAAGCAACGCCTCACGCTCCCCCACCGCAGCCGCCGTCCACCGCGGCGCCACGCCACCCTGTGACCCACCCGAAATACACGCGCACGCGCTCCGCCTCTGCGTACAGGCTGTCGAGCCAGGCCTCCTTCCTCCCCTGTCCGTCTCCGTCCCACTATCTGCTCTCCACAATGCAGTGCCACTGACTGACTCACCTGCTCTTTCTGTCGCTTCTTCCGCCGCAGCTGCTCATTACCGAAGACCGCCGAGCTCGATCCGCAATGTGGCGGCTTCTCGCGCTGGTGGTGTCCGCCGCCGTGCTGGCGGCGCCGCGGCCGGCATTGGCCGGCGACCCCTACGCCTTCTTCGACTGGGACGTCTCCTACGTCACCGCGGCGCCCCTCGGCGTCAAGCAGCAGGCAAGCTAAGCTAGCAGCCATTTTACTATCACTTGTCCTCTGTTGCCCACCCTCCGTCTCGTTTTTAAGGAGGCGTACGTTGTTTTCTTGTTGCCGGTAGGTGATAGGCATCAACGGCAAGTTCCCGGGCCCCGTCGTCAACATCACCACCAACTGGAACGTCGTCGTCAACGTGCTCAACGACCTTGACGAGCCCCTCCTAATCACCTGGTGCATGTCCATTCTCTCTCTCCCTCCCAAGTCGCAGCAGGCAGGCAACTGAAAATTGTGTTGCGCGGTGGCACGCAGGAACGGGATCCAGCACCGGAAGAACTGCTGGCAGGACGGCGTGCTGGGCACCAACTGCCCCATCCCGTCCGGGTGGAACTGGACGTACGAGTTCCAGGTCAAGGACCAGATCGGCAGCTTCTTCTACTTCCCCTCCACCGGCCTGCAGCGCGCCGCCGGCGGCTTCGGCGGCATCGTCGTCAACAACCGCGGCGTCATCGCCGTGCCCTTCGGCCGCCCCGACGGCGACATCACCATCCTCATCGGCGACTGGTACAACAGGAACCACACGGTGCGTCCTGCGTCGTCGTAAACACACGGCTCCGGCCACCAAGTTAATCACAGTGCCGCACTGACTTATTAATTGCTCGATTGTATGATTCCGCGCTGCAGGATCTGAGGAAGATGCTTGACGAAGGGAAGGAGCTCGGGATGCCGGACGGCGTGCTGATAAACGGCAAGGGCCCGTACCGGTACAACGACAGCCTTGTGCCGGCCGGCATTGAGCACGAGACCATCGATGTGCATCCCGGTAATCATTGTCCACTATCGTAGTGAGTACTGCTACTTGCATTCTGGGTTGGCAACTTGCATCACTTTTATTCAGAGCAAGGCTGCCTACAAGATGACGATAGCGAGTGGTATCCCTCAAGAGGAGTACCATCACTAGGGGTGCGTAATTGAAGATTCGGTGAAAACTAATTTTTCTACCTCCTTTCTTTTTCATGTATTTTTCTGATCAGGAAAAATACAAAATTATGTCAGTTATTTTGAAGTTATTCTAATCTCGTACACACACAAATTTGCAATTATTCATCTACTACTGGAATTTGGATTTATTTTATCGATGCAAATTGGATTTGGATAGAAGGGTACATTCTCAATGACAAGAATCCCTGACAGAAAAAAAAAACTTGACAAGTTGAGGAGCAGGTTGCGCAAGTTGCATCGGTTTTATTCAGAGCTCTGTTTTCGCCTTGGATAAGAATCTTTCAGAGCATTAGACTAGTGTGGTTCCAAAAAGGAGGAAGAGAATACGAGCAGCGTAGCTTTTTTGGCAAGACGTTTTGCTAGATTGCATTTTTCTTAAAAAAGTTTTAGTTGATTTCTAGCGTCTTTTGAGTTTGACTTGTTCTGTTCTTTCTATCTAGACAGTACCCCCTCCATTCCATAATGTAATGCGCCCACGCTTTTTTAATTTAGGTTTGACCATAAATTTAACCAATGAAATGCGGGTTATGTGTCATAAAAATGATATCATTGAATTCGTATTTGAAAGAAGTTTCGATGGTATAATTTTTCAGTAACTTGATTTATGTATTATTGGTCTAATTTATGGTCAAACTTGAATCTCAAAAAGCGTGGGTGCACTATATAATGGAATTATATAATGGAATGGAGGGAGTAGAATTTTGACATGTCGAATCATCGATATACTGCAATATGTTGTGTGTACAACCTGCATTAGGCTATTTAGTTAACAAATATTTGATGACAAAAGCTTGCATTGCTCATGAGTTGTGTGGGTAAAATACTGCAATAATAGTACAGTATATACTACTCCCTCCGTTCCTAAATATAAGAACATTTCATGCTAGATCTCCCACTATGTCAACTGACAGAAAAAATAATCAACAGCTCAGACAGCAGTAAACTTCAGCAGCCAAGCCATGTGAGTCGAGGTTCAGACTTCAGAGTCCCAATTCAAAGGTGTACACATGCGTTTTAGTCTAGTACTCCCTCCGTAAACTAATATAATATAAGAGCGTTTAGATCACTACTTGCTCTTATATTAGTTTACAGAGGGAGTAACATGATGCTTGGTGATTTATGTTTTAATTTCATATATGTCTCCTTGAATGCAACGGTAGAATTTAGTCAACTGCCAAGATGCCTGTGACGAATTCTTGGAACCATTGAAACCTGCATTTAGCTCATCCACCGCTGCAACTTCGTCATCACTCAAACACATCATCACTGTACTTATGTGGTCATGTTCATCGATGGACGGATGGGTGGAGCAGGTCAGACGTACCGCATCCGGGTGCACAACGTGGGCACGTCGACGAGCCTCAACTTCCGGATCCAGGGGCACAACATGCTGCTGGTGGAGACGGAGGGCTCCTACACCACGCAGCAGAACTACACCAGCCTCGACATCCACGTCGGCCAGTCCTACTCCTTCCTCCTCACCACCGACCAGAACGCCAGCTCCGACTACTACGTCGTCGCCAGCGCCCGCATCGTCAACGAGTCCCTCTGGCAGCGCGTCACCGGCGTCGCCGTCCTCCGCTACTCCAACTCCGGCGGGGTGGCCTCCGGCCCGCTCCCGGACCCGCCCCAGGACCAGTACGACAAGACGCTCTCCATGAACCAGGCGCGCTCCGTCCGGTGGAACCTCAGCGCCGGCGCGGCGCGGCCCAACCCGCAGGGCTCTTTCCGCTACTCGTCCATCAACGTGACGCAGGCGTACCTGCTGCGGAGCACCGCGTCCGTGGAGATCGGCGGGCGGCGCAGGGCGACGCTGAACGGGCTGTCCTTCTCCCCGCCGGAGACGCCGCTGCGGCTGGCCGACGCGTACGGCGTGGAGGGCGCCTACACGCTCGACTTCCCGGACCGGCCGGACCCCGCCGCGCGGCCCCGGGTCGCGCGGTCCGTCATCAACGGCACCTACCGGGGGTTCATGGAGCTCATCTTCCAGAACAACGACACCCGGATGCAGAGCTACCACGTGGACGGGTACGCCGTGTTCGTCGTCGGGATGGACTACGGGGAGTGGACGGAGGGCAGCCGGGGCACGTACAACAAGGGCGACAGCGTGGCGCGCAGCACCGTGCAGGTGTACCCCGGCGCCTGGACGGCGGTGCTGGTGTCGTTGGACAACGTGGGGTTCTGGAACGTGCGGTCGCAGAACCTCGACTCGTGGTACCTCGGCCAGGAGGTGTACGTCAGGGTCGTGAACCCCGAGGACGGCGCCAACAAGACCGAGATGGCCGTCCCCCGCAACGCCCTCTACTGCGGCCAGCTCCACAAGTACCAGAAGTACGGCCCCTGAACCACAATTCCTCGGCTGATTAAACACATTTGCAGTTCTTCATGTGTCTCTTGCTAACTGTTTTCGATTCCTTTCAGGGAGCAGACTCCGCATCACAAGATGGCGGCGGCGGCGTCTGCGGCGGCTGGGCCGCCGTTGGCCGTGCGGAGCCAGCTTGTCGCGGTGGTGATGCTCGTCGTCGGAGCCCTCGTGTTCGCGCCGTAGCGCGGCGCCGTGGATCCATTTTTTGGGCCGCGTCTGAGGTGACCTCGTGTGCGTAGTGTAGGTTAGGATCAGAGGTGTAGGTTGGTTGAATCCGTTCCCACTGTCGACGCGAGTTTGTCAACAGGTGATTTGATTTGTACTAGGGCTTTCTGAGGCCTGTGATTTGATTTGTTCATGAGGAGCAATTCTAATATATTCTTTTACAATTTGTTTAGCTCAACTAACCACCGTGTGTTCATCTGAAACCCGCGTCAGTTTTTTGGTGTTCAATGGCAGACGGCAAGGCGATCGATCAAATAGACAGGTTCCCTGATTTCCAGCCAACCAGAAAAGCCCACCTAAGCATCTACATAAATCACGTAGAATTATTTACGTAAGTGTAGCATCGCTCTTCTCCCAGATAATGAGATAACATGTCCTAAGCAACAGGACATCTTGCAGCACCATGATTCATGGTCACAGTTGTTGAACCATAACCGAATCGCCGTGACTGCATTCGTTTGTCCTTTGGTCTTCAGTGGCACGTCCAGGAATTACCGAAGAGACCTGATTGCAGGCAGCCACACGACTCTGCGCCGCTCTCTGAAATTCTGAATCCTGGCCGGCGTCGTCAGTGGTATTGAATTTGAGAAAAAGAGCCCGTGCGTTGCAACGGGAGGAAAAAAATAACAGATGCCCCTAACCAATAACCGTGACTCAAGACCCCAAGAGGTCCATGCTATTTATTCGAACACGGCATCCCATCTGTGTTGCCGCTTATCTCCTCCCACCCTAGCCGACGGTGGCCTCAGTGCTCACACAATCACAACGTGTTTGAATGTGGTTAATCCTAAGGCGTCTATCTCTCCGTATAAGATGAGAAATCTGCTTTCCTTTTTCCCGTGCGAGATTTTGTCGACGCGTCCATGCGTTGTTACAGATGATTTCTTTCGTATCCAATCTAATTTTACTAAGGTGTTCATTTTCAATCCGGATCTACACCGATACACAAGTGAGGCGGAGCGTGCACTATTGATTAAGGCAACACCCTAAATAACATTTTTTTAATAGTTAACAGGTTAAATAACACCATATTCAATTTCTACACATTTTTTTAATCAAAGTTCATACTCCCTCCATTTCAAAATATAAGGTGTGTTAGTTTTTTCAAAAGTCAAACACGTGCTTGTTTGACCAAGTTTTAGAAAAAAGCATCAACATCTAAAGTACCAAATTTGTATCATTAGATCCATCATGTAAAGTATTTTCATATTTTATTTATTTTGTATTGTAGATGTTGATATTTTATTCTATAATCTTGATCAAACATACATAAGTTTGACTTGCACAAAAATCAATACACCTTATATTCCGGAATGGAGGGAGTATATAATATGTTAAAATCGGAGTTACGGTTTAAAAGATATGACTATTTTTAAAAACATATAATATGTATTGCGGGTTAATTAAACCAAATGTCAGGGTGTTTTCCGCAAACAACGAACAGTTTTTCTGGAGTCACTTAAACCTGGACTACGGGTTGATTTGACGAAACTGGAGGAGGTTTTCCGCAAACAGTGAAACATTATCTTTGGAGTCACTTAAACCAGAACTACGGGTTGATTTTAAGAGAGAGAGGGGGGGGGGGGGGGTCTGCAAAAAGACGCGACAGTGAACGGGCAGAAGCGTTCCGTACATCTCTACTCCTAATGTCTCACTTGGTAGGATAGCCTCCACGTTTTTTTTTCGTCCCCCACTTTCGTCTGGTTTTTTTCGTCAGGTTTTTTTCCGTCTCCAGTCCCCCCTACGCACGCACAAAAAAAACCCCACCCCCGCACAAAACCCGCTCCTCTCAATCCCATCGAAGTTCCAGCTTCGTTGCCGCCGCCGACGTACGATCTCCCGCGATCTCGTTCGATCTGCCTGCCGCCCACGTACGGGATCGCCGCCACCGACCTCCGGGAGCGACGCCTCTCGCTGCCGCCGCGGATCCCCAGGGTCGCCGCCGCCGCCGCCGCCGCCACCGCCGCTGATCCTCACGGACGAAGCAGACGCCGCCAAACAGGGTAGGGCGTGGCCGACGAGGAGCAGCAGCCGGATTTGTGCACGATTGGCGGCAGATTTGCTGCTGCTGGCCCCTTATCCGCTCCTCCCCAATTGAACTCAGGCCTGATGTGATGAGTTAGATACAGAGAGATGGGGAGATTTTTGTGTGTGACTGGGTGATGCCGTTGATGTGCTGCTTCTACCAATGTCTATATAGAGAGTGGAGAGTGTCTAATGTTGTTGCTGCTAATGCCTACACACAGAGAGACAGAGGTGTGATGCTAGCTATGTGAGCGTGTGCCAGCTCGTGCTACTGCTAATATTATTTTTAGGTGTCCTGCTATTGCTTCTCATCTTGTACGTATGTGTGGTATGCAGATTGTTGTGACGGAAAACATTGAGATCTAACATAAGTACCCGCGCAGGCATTGCATTTGTTGAATGCAAAACATGAAAATATGAAAAATCTACTTCCAACTGAAAATGGTCACCGGCAAGCAGGTGGATCCACAACTTGGTGGATGGCATTTCAAGGCACACTGTTCAGGTATGGATACCCTGATTTCTTCTGAAAATGCTCCGCAGTCAAGAAGATTGAGTTGTGTTCCATTTGTTAAAATTACTTAGAATCCGCCTTGTTCGCGATGATCACTGAACTCATTACTTATGTGTGTTTCTGTCAGGTTAACCCCAATGCATGGACTGCAATCTACATCATCCGCCAAATGACGTACATCCAGGCCCCTAGAGTGTCAATCTGTGATTACCTTTCTAAAAGGTGCTTGATTTCTTTCCCTTGGCTAATGTGGGCTCTGATCTTTTTTTCTTCCGGAATTGGTGTAGGGCATTAACAGAGCCTTGATTGCTCGAATGGGCTGGGACCAGATTGTTGTTTTACTGGTCAGTTAGTTCATCGCAGACTCGAAGTACAGGTGATCTGATGTCAGATTGTTCACACAACGATGTCCTTGCCACTTCTGTAGGTAAGATGCTATCAATCGTGGCTGATGTTCGATTGTTTAACACATGGTGTTTTCGCCTACCGTGTTGTATGACAGTTTCAGTTATTAATTGGAACAAATAACCAGGGGAACTGTCTAGCTAATACTTGGTACTAAACTGTACTTTATCCTCCATCGTATTGAGGTTATCTATGTGGACTATGCAATGATTTTATTTTTGCTAAAGAAAACTTGAATTTGATGCTAGGTTATTCCCAAAAGAACACAGAATGAATGGACGGCTGGACTCGTTTCCTCACTCATGAAATGTGCCTGGCATCAGCAAACATCACAAAAAACAAAACCAGCTCATTTTATGCTAGCACATAACCTTAAGTACAGTTAAAGTATTGAAATGAAGACTACTGGACAATGCAGAGCAATTTATTTTCCTTTCCTTTGTTGCATACTTTGCATCAAGTTAAATTTCCCGTGTCTGCCTGAGAGAGAACCATGCTTGTTTTTTTAAGAAATCGAGCAAGACACCGTCCTTGGTAAAAAAGATACATACCGATGATTGTTTTCTCGTGTTATGTTGGCAATCTCGAGTCTCTCTGCTGCTTTGCAGCGAGACTTATATTTTACGAGATCTGGCTCTGTCTTTCTTGAAAATAATTGAGCTTTTGTTTTCCACAACAAAAACACACTAGGAAATGCATTTGTGAGCTGCCAACAACTTTTGTCAATGTAGCAGTATTTTTTTGAAGTCTGTCTGAAGAGGGCACAATTATATTCACGCAGATAGAAATGATGGTGATTAACCGACCAAGCCGCCGTCCATTGAGTCTACCTTTTAGAGCTTCACTTTTATGGTTCTGTTCATCAGTTTTTTTTTGTACTTTTCTTAATGCACTGCAAAGCCCTCTCATGTAGGGTGATTTTATTCAGATAACTACTTTAGTTGGTTCATCAGTTTACAGGTTACCCCGTCTTCGACAATGGACGTCACGGCGAAGCTACTCGGTTACCTTGCTTTCCAGCTCTTCCTGAATGGTCCCCGAGCTAAACTCGCTGGGACAAGTGATCCTTGGGGAGGAGGGCCATGATGCCGGTGTCTTGTGGCTCGTAGACATAACCAAGCACAATCTGAAAAAGCGTAATTGACAGGGTTGCACAATGTGTTATTTTTATTGCAATGAGGAGTCCATTCAACATCTATTCCTTACATGTCCGCTCACCAAGTTGTTTGTGGCATTCTATTCATGATGCTTTGGGTCTCTTATCCCTCGTATCATTCATCACAAAATATTTATCAAGGTTATAAGGAAAAGGAGTAGCAGGATGATAGCTGATGCTGCTCTTTTCACATGTAAGTTGTATGATCTTCAATCTTGGTCATGCTATTACCATGTATAGTAAAAACAGATTCATTTAAACGGAATTTAGAATTTTAGGTCACACCCTATTCCGTTGCTCATCGGAGGTACTGGAGATGTGTTCAGAGGTTTCATTCTCGTGGATGGGTGACTCCAACAATAAGAGCAGTCACGACATCCTTGGCAGCAACTTGTGTAATCCTGCATGAACGGTAGACTCGGAGGCTGAGCCAATGGTGCTACAAATAAGTCTGGACAACAGCAAGCGGACAGTGGAAGCTTACGCCTGGGATTGTCGTGGTGGTCAAATATTGATTACAACATTGAACTTTCCGATGGAATGTCGATTTATCTTCGATCAGCAACATGAAAGGTAAGTTGGGACACTCGCTTGAATTTATGACGATATGGTCAATGCTGGTTTTCATACATGCTTTCACACCTAATAGTATTGTAATGTGATTTGCTTGTTATATTTTTCCCCACTGGTTTCTAGAGATGTTCACGTTATCTCATATACTCTATCAAATTATAATGGATAAGTTAGTCTACATGATGATTTGAAGATCCACCTCTGTAGCAAACTTGAAACAAGAGCAATTGTCATTTCTGAAGCTTGTCGAGCACTAGCCTGCAAATCTACGTGTGATATTATCTGGTCCTATTTCCACTGTTTTTTAAGAGAATAAATGATTGACCACTTTTAACCAAGTTGGTTCAGGTACGTTTATCAAGTGTCGTTTGGTTTTCTTTCAGTTTATGCATGGACCTTGTGGTGCAAGACAATATTTGCTCAACTCTGGGCCAACTTGCTACTGATAAGAATCATCACAAGTTGCATTTTCTTCTTGCGGGTATTATGAATTGTTCATTAGGATTTTTTCTAACATGCTTAAGTAACTTTCTAGCATCAAATTCATCTTATCTTATGATGAAACTTACTGATGGCTGCTTTTATTTGCGTCGTCACACTACTTCAAACTTTGCAAGTTAGTCTATCTCTGAATCTCCAAGTGGCGTAGGGGTGCTACATAATGAAGATAACATAGTGCGTATATAGTTTTTCATTCCTAAAAGTTGTTGTGTTCCCTCTTTTAGACTGTAATTTTTTATTCGGGAAATACAATGTTTGCTTAAATGGACGGGTATGCAATAGCATAACACTTCAAATTACACTGAGTTTATAATTTATATAAAATGTATGATGTTAATCCTTTCATACTTAGTAGGGCCAGCTACAAATGTGTTTCCAACATGATTTATGCCTCATGCTGAATCCTTTCCTTAGAAAAAATAAATTTCCAACATGGAACAGACACATATCAACTTTATATGTACTCAATCAAATTTCATTCTTTCATTTCAAAGTGTATAATGGATCTTAAGGTGCACACCACAACATTTTATGCGATGATTTATAAATTATAGACCTTACGGTGCGCTGGACCCAAACAACTTACTATTATTATTTTGCTAAAATAAGGAGGGTGTTGCAAATAGTGGTGTGATTGTAACGTGAGTCCTTAACCTCTCTGTCTGCTCATAAACCTTATCTCTTTTGCTTCAGATCCTATTTTTCCGCACTTCTCTGTTTTGATCTTTGTGCTTGATCCGAGCCTAGATAATGCAAAAAATGGTTATGGAAAAATTGTGTGCGTTCATGACATATCTGACCGATTGCCTAACTGCTGCCTTTTAATGTTCTTCCAGGGGAGACCTAAGACTCATGGACTAGAGACCGCGACTCACGGCCAAGGCGACCGCGGGCAGTTGCCGCTCTCCAGCCATGCCACTCCACCACTATGGGAGAGTAACCTGATGTATTTCTACCTCTTAACTCTAGATGCTTACCAATGGTCGTTCGTATTCTGAAATCGTCTTGGTCCCTGTTCCAACATGTAGAATACATGTTTTTGAAGACAAAGGCAATTTTGTGTTTCTAATTCAGATGCAAATCCATCAGTTATCGACAGCTAATTTCATATTACTAGAGTGATTTTAGGTAGTAGAGATATAGATGACGAGCAGTAAAATTTGGATAGGAGGTATGTGGTGCATGTTAGTTCATCAATATATGAAGGAATATGTATATGCGTGGTTGAGGAAAAGTATGTTGCACTTATTTTGATGCCTTCACTAGCTTCCTGCAAAAAGATAGCCTCACTTGCTTTTACTGGGGTTAATCCGCACTGTTGTATATGGGAAGCAAGAAATTTTCAGATCCTATAATTTTTTGGTTAGGATAAAAAGGTAGTCGTGCAATTTTTTGATTAGGATAGAAGGATAAATGCATAGGTTGGTTGCTTCAACACTTAATAACAGGTATGGTGGTGTATGAGTTGCACGTCCAACAACGGACATCATATTTTTGTTCCGTGGTAATGCACGACCTTCAACTATGTTACAACATGACAATGGCTTAGGAGACATTAGATCTGCATTCTTGGCTCGGGGGTTGTCATGGGCGGCGCGCGCCTCCTCTCCCTTGATGGTGGTGGAGGATCGCCACGAACACGGGGGCGGGGTGGTTGGTGGGAGACTCCTTGGCGGTCTGTGGGAAGTACAGTGTGAAAGAGAGAGGGTGCCATGGCGAAGGTTAGGTGGGCGCCATCCGGTTTTAAAGGAGAGGGCACTAGCGAGAAATGTCCGCTATGACGGCTATTGTGTTGGCCCGTATGTTGGAGATAACATGTTGAATAGTCCGGACAATCACATTTCTCCCCACATATAGTCTGGATTTGCGGGAGCTCAAACTCGGGGAGCCTTGGGCGCCCATTTGAAGTCCGAACACGCCCGGTGTGTGAGGGAGAAATGAGTTTTGACATTGGAGACGACCTTAATCATTTTTTTGATTCATTTATATGTCTTATAGCCCGTAGCAACGCACGGGCATTCTACTAGTTATTAGTAGATATAGATAATGTTCTTGATAACATAATGCTATTCGATGAACGTTCGCTGGGTGCATGGCGAAACAAACGTTTTTCGCGTCAATTTATGTACTAGCAGTATTGGCAATTCCTTCAAACGAACACGGCAATTTTCGCCGCAAATCCCCTTTTTTTTTTTGCCTGAATTTGCCATGTGTTTTGGAATAGATCGCCATAAAAAATATTCGCATTTGCATGCTCCTAATGAACGTTCAATAATATAGCACGAAGTGGATGCGAAGAATGATGAGTGGCACTCGGTCTCTGCATAGATAAAATGCACACAGTCAATACTAATAGTCTGGTTAAGTAAAAAGACATAGTGACCATACTAAAAGTCATATGACACCGAAACTATGCCTATGTCGAAGAAGGTTGTGGACAGATATGAAGATTATGTTGCCACCCATGTTGGGTAAAACTTCCCTGTCCATCGCTTCAACCACGCACAAACCGCATTCGTGGTTGGCACTCCATCCAGTGTAGCGTAGACCAGATACGAAGGCAATACACACAATGATAGATAACCTGCATGAAAGAAGAGTTTATGCAATTAAAAATGAAATTATTTCTAAAACGACCATAGTAAGACACCACACTCCTATTCTGATTAGCGTACTAAACTTAATTGGTATTTCGTCGAGCCAGTGGCTATATTGTCAACACTAGTGGGCGGATACAAATTAGACGCAACTTAGATAGTTTGACCATGTACAACACGCAGATTTGCATTAAAAGAATAGGTGTTTGATTGTCTGATCGTGAGCACATAAACTACACTTCCTACGTCCTTGTTGGTTGCGGCGAGTGAGGTTGTCTTTTGTAAGCACAACTCCTCTACGAAGATACCACATGAATATCTTTATTTTTAGTGGTATCTTCGATTCCATATGTGTTTATTATTGTCCACATTATTCCACTGTGAATGATCCATTTGTAGTTAGATTGCTGTGAAACACATCCCGTCGTCATGTCAGGTTGGTTGAATCCAATCAGGATAAAAGATGTTGCCATGTCATAAGACAGGGCCGATCAAATCACTCCTAAAGGATGTATCCGACGGGAAGGAGCTGAGCACTTGCACAAGAGTGTCATTATTATCGCGAATAATGTGGTACAAAGCTAGATTCTGTTCCCAAAGAGTGATGTTTCCTAGCCACTTTTCCTCCTAGAAATGGATCTTAGGAATGACCGAATCACATGTCTGCAGGCAGCCACACGACTATGTGCTGCCCTTGAAATTCTGAAACCTGGGCGGCAGCGTCAGTGGTATTGAATGTGCCAATGGCTCCTTTTGTCGCCCAGTTGACTGGGGTTGGGCCTGGTTTTGAAATCGGGCTTATGTGAACATCTTGACATGTTAATGAGGAGGCCGGGGGTCATCCTCCTTTTCTAAAAAAAATGTGAGCATCTTAACATGTTAATCGGGAAGATTTGGTGGAGCAGCAAATAGGGTAGCGCAAGCCATGTTGGAATTTTTGGAGTATGATGATGATGCGATTGAAATTCATGGGTGGTTTGGGGTTTAAGGTCTTTGAGCTTTTTAATCCTGCATTGCTTGTAAGGCAGGCATGGTGAATCATGGAACTCCCTGAGTCCCTTAGTGGACATATTTTGAGAGTGGTATACTTTCGAGTTTCTTCTATTATGCCTGCAGAGCTTGGCATCACTCCTCACCGATTTGGTGGGCTATAGTTGAAGGTAGAGATGTTCTGAAACATGTTCTTATCCACCGGATCGGGAATGGAATGACTATGGATATCTGGACACAAAATTGGATCCTTAGGGATGAAATGATGCGGCTAGTTGAATGCCTTTCAGCTGATCCGCCAATCTTGGTAAGTGAACTAATTGATGTCACAAATGCCTCTTGGAATATGGTTGTGCTGAAACAAAATTTTCTGCCAATGGATGTTGTGTGTATTAAGAGCATCCCGTTATGCACCCGCAATATCCCTATTTTTTTTGTCGTGGAACTTGGAGAAAATGGAAGGTTCTCAGCACTGTCTGCTTATCGTATGGTAGTTGGCACGAAAAATCGGAGAGAGGCTTGGCTTGACGAGACCGCAAGTCCCTCAAATACTGGAACCGAGGAAAAGGCATGGAAGTCTTTGTAGAATGTCCAGGTCCTGGCTATATTGAGAGTATTTATCTTGTGGCTTGCAAAACATTCACTGCCCACGGAGGATGTACGACAACATCGTAATATGCCAGTGACTGAGAATTGTCCTCTGTGTGGTGCTATTGATTCATGGCGACACTCGTTGCTAGAGTACAGCATGGCTAGATGTGTCTAGGCTTTAGTTGATGAAGATATCGTTTAGCATCTGATAGCTTCGAGGGAACCAGTGCGAAGGAATGGCTTTTTGGCATGTTTGAAACCTTGGCTCATAATGAGTTGTTCAGCTTGTAGTTACATTGTGGACTATATGGACAACAAGAAGAACAGCTATTCATGAGGAGGTTTTCCAAACCCCTTATCTATCCATCTCTTTAGCAACAAATTTATTAGCGAGCTCAAGGAAGTTGGTAATATTCAAGCAATGTAAGGAAGACAGCTCACGGCGTAATCGGAACTACAGTGTCCTAAGCACGCCACGTGGACCATCCCAAAACCGTCCATGAAACACGGTGCCGGGGATAAGGAGCAGGGCTATCAGGATAACACTCAAGTGCCAGAGATGCTTGCGCGGACCAGGCAATAAGATGTCTGATAGCAGGCCGATTAGTCAAGGTGTCACGTGGGCTACAACCCACGTATTTGACGTATGTTCACACGTATGTAAAGCGGCCACTGTGCCCCCCGACCCTACATAAGGGGAGGACCACGGTCACCAAAGGAACAGTTCGATCGGAAGGCAAAAAACACACAAGTAGCAAGATCAGGAGTAAGATAGCCACCAGGAGAATGATCGAGGGCGTAGCCTAGGCCATCACCCTAGTCCCAAGCATACTCAAGGCTCATCCGAGCACGCTCAAAGCTCTCTCGAGCATACCAAGAGGTTGTCCGACCATATGCAAACATCTTCATATTGCCATCATCAACCAACCACAAACAGAAAGTAGGGTATTACGTCACATCGCGGCCTAAACATGTATAACCTCTCTGTATCATTTCTTGTTTTATATTCTGAAGAAAAACTAAGCGTTTAGCCCCTGGCCGAACTAAGGGCATGGCCAATGCATAGCCCCGCAAGCCATGTAGGATCGGATGTCAGAAGAAGTAGATTCGGATGAAGAAGCGGGATCCTCTGCAGGAGGCGGGTGCTTGAGGAGAAAAAATGTGGTCCAATGTATAAAGCTGAAAAAGTTAAAGTGAAGAGTAGAGATGCATGTGTAGGGAGAGTCTTTATTTTTTATTCTTTGATGAGGCCCACTAGTAGTAGCTTGCATTGGGGAGAAAAAATCAATGTAAATGCCGCAAGCTACTTTTTGTCATGGGGCATATGTATTCATATGCCACCATTGTACATGCCCTAATAAACAAGACATCTTTGATCTATGATGTCATAAGTTGACATTCCGAGAATAGCCAAGAGCAGTGTAGCACCCCGGGACTGGCATAGTAGATCTAGCCATAATATCGATCCTAAGGTTACTGGAATCCGTACGTCCGGACTGCTAAATAGACATATAAGGGTTCCGTTGGATGGCAAAAGTGGTTTGGACACTGTGGTCCGGACGTATAAGGGAAGTTTGAGGGTCCGCTTTGAAGATGCCCTAGGTCTTAGACTTGGCACTGGTGCTCGCATTTTGCTTTTTGACGATATTCGTTTCGTGAGAGGAGACGTCCCGTCGTTGGTGTGTATGCGTGTCTTCGTAAGGACGTGTGTGTATGTGAGACGCTTTGGATTACGCCGGGGTCCCGACCATTTGTGGCTAAACCGAACAAGGCCTACGGCGGCAGAAGACGCTTTTTTTTTAAAAAAAAAAAGGAGGAATGCCCCCGGCCTTGCCGAGATTTAATTGACTATCAGAAAATGTATTCGCTTTTTAGTGTCCATGCGTAGAATCAGATATGGTGAGAGAGATGCAGAGATACGACACGAGCGTGCACCCGTGTTGTTATGATCAGTTTGCTGCATGCGTTCAA
Organism: Elymus sibiricus; assembly: GCA_039707655.1. NCBI lineage: Eukaryota > Viridiplantae > Streptophyta > Magnoliopsida > Poales > Poaceae > Elymus > Elymus sibiricus. Next base: position 211,346,626 of record CM077664.1, read on the forward strand.
TATTACTTTACCGATGATGCGCCTCTTTGTTTTAGTATAATGTATTCCACTACATCCAACCGGCCCTGGGACATTTGCCGGTATCTGAATGGACTGCCGAGCGAGCAAGCTAACGGCCGCTCACTTTTCTTCTCCTCTTTGGCATCACATAAATAAACCGTTGTTCTGCAGGAGCAGGACGGCCTTAAAGAGAGATGTCCCAAGTCAAAGGGTTAGGTTTTATCCAGTCCCCCAATGCAACGGCCTCTCCCAGCATCTTTAATTATGGCTGTCACCGAGACTACTAAAATAACCTACATTTGATCCAAAAGCAACCGCCACCAAGTAACAAAAGTCGTCTGGACACAGGGAAAAGCAGTAGCAACACCGCATATCCGATCTTACTACCACCAAATGATGATTGATTCACAGGTGTGGAGCACTGGAGCTGGCGCGTGCGTGGTGCCAAGCGCCAACCACTACCCCTGAAATGCCTCCGGTATCCTTTCAGTTTCAGCTTCCAAAAACTGGACGGTCCTGTACCTCGTTGGCCTCTTGCAACTGGATCGGATATAGAAAGAGGAGTATATTTGCAGTTGCAGGCCAAGACAAACGGTGAGAGCAATCTTCAGTGCTGCTGAAAATGATATGACACCTAAGCAGCGAGTAAGCTAGTGTCATCTTGCACACACAAACCTTCATCTGCCCTGTAAAGGGCGTTCGAGAAGAACCGAGATCAGCAGCTACAGCATTTCAGTGTGGACTGACTGAGATTGGGGCACGCAAATTCGCAGCGAATTCACACGGCTAAGAAAAATTGGCGTGGTATAATTTCTTCTACGCAGCAGTAGTGCTACTGTGAAGTGGGGAGGCTACATGAGTATGGTCAGACCGTCAGAGGAGCTCATAATTGTAAGCCTACACAAGGTGCGTGTCCCTGTCATCATCGGCTAAGAGCCACGCCCGTGACAGTTGGACTTACATTCACAACATAACAGAAACTGTCCACTCAAGTCAAAAACTGGACAAATTCGTGATGGAGCCATGGAGGTATGTATGTTTCAACAACTATCATACTCATGTAGACTGGACAAACTAGCCAAGGAGGGATGTTTCAACAACTCCTATGGATGTCTTGGCTTGGTTTACATATGAGGGGAATTGAGTTTACGGATTTGACGTCAAAAGATGTTCCCTATAATCCAATCCCGCTCCTAGCCCCCGCGCCGCCGGCCACCGTGGCCGCGGCGGCCACCACATAGCCCTTCCGCGTCATTGACCACTCCGGTCACGGCGGCCACCACATCGCCGTTCCGTACTCGGCGATCATCTCACTATGTCGCTCGCTGATCTCCACTTCGACAAAGGGCAGGCATTTGCTGAGGAAGTTTGGAGGAAATGGGGAGTGCCGATCAACTTTGAAGAAGGTAAAGATCTCCAAGAATTCGTCCTCGTTGCTGAATTTACAAGATCCAGGATCCGGCTTCCAGAAGAATCAGTGGCCATCATTCTTCTGTCATGCTTCGGTGGACGGGCATCACTATTCAAAGTCAAATTGCTGCAAAACTGGTCATTCAGATTTTCTATGTCATCCAAGGAAGTGGGTTTCTCTATTATCAAAGGAGGTAACATTTCAATTCCTGAACTCAATGTCAATTTCCTACTCTGGGGATCTTGTGGCCCAAATTCTTGTTGGGAACTTGACCAATACCTACAAGAAAAGGAGGATGAATGGACCCACATCTCCAGAAGACGCCCAAGGAAATCATATCTGCAAGCTCTTAGATCCCCTGGTATCTACAATGATCAAGATCAAGCAGTTCATAGATCTTTGTCTGTTCTTGCTACTAATTCAAACCATGCGTCATTATCGGTGCATGATCGCCTCCATGGGTCCACGGCAGTTTCCAATCATGAAGCGGGAACCCCGAACATTCAAATCGGTCAACATAACTCTCAGCAGTACAGAAGCCCATTTTGTGTCTGATACTTGCTGTCAGGCCACTTGCGGCCTGCATGCACTAATCGTATCAAGTGTCGGGCCTAGAAAAGATGGGGTCATATTGCACATGGCTGCTTCTTCACCTCGAGGCCCAATCCATCCAATCAACCCACCCAACCCACAACTCAGCCCACTCAGACTCCCGTCAACGATAGGCAAGTCTCCACTGTTCCCACGATTGTGACTAATCAGCCTGTCATTTTGGCTGCCAACCAAGGCAACATAGTTAACTCCTCGATTTTGCCACCCCAAGTTGGTATCCGCCATTATGCTGCCACTCTGAATTCCATTGCTCTGTGTCTTCAGTCCTCTACTTCTCTCGCGTGCTCACAGACCTCCACTCTACCACTGACCTCCAGCTCTCCACTAACCTCGACGATGGCAACATTCCCATTTAATCTGACTCCATTCATCTCCCCTCAATCATCAGCGCCTTGACGTTCAAGGTTAGCCAGCTAGGATTCGTATTCTGGCGGGAGCAGTACCACCCACTCATGAAGATTGGGCAATAGCATCCATCATCACGATGCCTAACCTCCTTGTGTAGTTCAACACGATTCGCGAGGTACTATCTGATTTTCTCACTGAAGGTAAGCACATGGGGTTTTCTGAAATTTCCCAATGTCCGTTTGGGCAAGCATATGTGAAGTTGGACAATGTTTTTGATAGAGATGAGGTAGTAAGAAACAATCACACCCCTTCACTAATGTGCATGTTATCTCTGAGATGCATAATAAATGTATGAATTGGAGGAGACTTACTCTCAACAGATAAACATGGATCCTTGATAACCCACAAGTGTAGGAGATCTATTATAGCCTTTTCGATAAGTAAGAGTGTCGAATTCAACGAGGAGCTAAAGGTAGGATTAGTATTTTCTCAAGTTCTATCAACCACTAATACAACTCTACTCACAGCGAACGTCTCATTTTCCTTGAAACAAGAAATAAATCTACTTGGCAGGTATGAAAAGGTAGCTTTGCAAGATAATAAATAATGTATAAATAAAAGTTAGTTGCCGGTTTGTAAAAGTACAATAAAGTAAAGGATTGTCCCTAGGCAATTGGATATGAAACGGTAGTGATAATCATCTATTGCAGATTTTTATGAGGGAGAGGCCTACGCTAACATGTAGCAAAATTCATTGACTACAAGTACTTATGATTGGAACTCTAGCAAGAATCCGCAAATACCAAAGATTCATTAAGATAAAACCCAACCATAGCATTAAGTTCTAAGGCCCCCTTTAATCCCATATGCAACAACTCATGAACTAGGGTTTTGGTTTCTGTCACTCCAACAACCCATCATAAGCAAATCAGTCACATATTGCAACACCCTACAACGGGGATCCCACACGTGTGTGCAAAATGGTGGACACCATAGGACAACATCATAATAACATACAACTCAAATCAACCATAGCATATCACAATTAACCCATAGACAAAAAGAAACTACTTAAACATAATAGAGATACAACACATTAGTTGATAATAATATATAGCATCAAACACCATGTTCAAGTAGAGATTACAATTGTTTGAGGGAGAGTACTCCGCTGCATAAAGAAGGAGAAAGATGTTGATGACGACGGTGAATTTGATGGAGACAATCGCCGCGACGATGATTCCCCCGACGACGTTTCGGGTGTAGGAGATATGCCCTAGAGGCAATAATAAATGTTATTGTTTATCTGCATGTTCATAATTATGTTTATGTTCCATGCTATAACTGCTATGATTCTCGAGTCTACAATAACCACGAGGCTCGGAGGAAGACTCATATGCACGCATGGAATAATAAACGATAAAATGTATTCCTAGTCTGGCCTCTAAGACTAGCTCAAGTGTTGCATGCTGGTTCTATTTTCCTGATCATGGGCATGACTATGCCGGCAACTTTGAGGGCACAATGTTAGGAGAACACTTGTGTTGAATCGACCCGAATTGATGTTATGCTATGAGATACATTCGTCACAAGTTAATGGTTAATAACACAGAGAAAGTTAACGTTTGCATAATTCCTTAGACCATGAGAGTATCGAGTTTCTTCATGCTTGATTCATGAACTTTGGGGTTTGTTAAACGTCATCCGTAAATGGGTGGCTATTACGGCGGCTTACGGGTTCATGGAAAAGTATGTCAAGTAACTTGATATCTCAAGATTGGGATTTGCTCCTCCGACGATGGAGAGATATCTCTGGGCCCTCTCGGTGTTATGGTATCCACCATCGTCTGGCCAGACACATTGTGATTTGATCATAGGGATGCTGGAACACGGGAACGAGAAAAGAGAACAAAATCGGTAACGAGGTAACTGGCATTGTGGACAAGTGTTGATCCATGGGGATGCCGATGATTCTCACCTCGGGTATTTGTAACATATCGCGAAGCAACAGGAATAGCACACGGCAACTCGAGGTTCACTCGAATATTCATTCGTGTGGGTATAGGGGTCAATATGGGTGTCCACGGCTCCGATGTTGATCATTGATCGGAAAGAGTTCCGGTCATGTCTATACTTCACCGAACCTATAGGGTCACACGCTTAAGGGTCATCTATCTGCTGAATACTAGACAGGGAGTCTGAGAGAAAGTCATCGGAAAAGTTTCGGAGACAACGGAAAAGTTCCGGAGAGAGAACACCGGAATAGTTTCGGTAAAACTGAAAAGTTGTTTCAGGGGATACCATTAAGTCAAATTGGTTTCGGCACATGTCTGGAAATTCTTGGAGGGTGCCAGAATTGGTCTGGGAACTTCTAGGATTTTTCGGAGAAAAACCCGGAAATGTTCCGGAGCTGCCGGAACCGCTTTGTTTGCTTTTCGCAGATGAAAATCACTAATCCGGAATTGTTTCGGAACGCGTCCACAATTATTTTAGTGGGTACTGGAATTGTTCTAAGACCCACATAAATATTTTCGGATTTAACGGTTGTGGAAAATTGTCTCCGTGAATAGTGAAAATCACTTTATGGTTAATTTTTTGGAAAGCCACCTTTTGGGACTTTTCCCAAAAGGCTTCTAGAAAGACTTAGGGACTAAGGAACCCCCTTTGGGAGGGCCCATGCTTGTGGCCGGCCAAGGTGGAGCTCCTCCATGGAGCTCCACATGCCATTCTTTTCTTCCCTTTATGCCCTTTATGTGTGACATAAAGTGTGGGTGCTTTGGTATTTTTTATATGCCAACTCTACCCCTTGGTTTTCCTATAAATAGAGGTGGAGAGGCACTCTCCACACTCACTCCTTTCTCACATACAAGTGCCATGCATGATCTGGCTTCTTCTCTCCCTCCCACGAAAAGAGTTTCGTAGAGCCAAAAGGCTGTCTGGGTTTCGATGGGAACTCGTTCTGGACGGCGAAGCCCTGCCGGATAGATGACACCGTATGTGTGCAACTCTGTAGAGAGATCGTAGTTTCGGTCTTAGTTCGAGAGTACCTCCCGAAGGGCTGTCCGAGTGACCGTTTGAGTTTCGAGGGTCCTCCCGAAGGGCTGTCCGACTGACCGTCTGAGTTTCGAGCGTCCTCCCGAAGGGCTGTCCGTGAGACCGTCCGAGGGACTGTCCGACTGCCTCCCGGAGGGCTGTCTGAGGGGCATACGAGGGAGAACATCCTCGCGGTTGGGAGGTTGTAAAATCCTAGCTGCGGGGATCTGCACCGCCGATCGTCATCGACTCTACTTCCGCTGCGCTACGAGTCGGTAACGAAAAGATCGAAAACCTTGTATGCAGTCTTCATAGTGATCCTGGGCTGGTGCGTAGGTCGGAAATTTTTTGTTTTCTGCTGCGTTCCCCTACAGTGGCATCATGAGCCGTGCTATGCGTAGATGCAGGTTACGATCTAGAATACATAGAGATGTATGGGTGTTGCACAATATAATTTGTAGTAGATGAGTTCTACTGCTGATAATTTTTTGTGCGGGTAGCAGATGAAATCTGTTACCTGATGTTCTTGTTGCTTCCCTGGAATTTGCATATTTCTAATCTTGATAACAGCATGGTGGAGTTTCAAAGTTCTGGCAATCCGCAATGCTGATTGATCAACGAAAGATGAAATTTCGCAGACAAAAGGGCAATGCAGATATGATCTGCACGGGGGTCATGCGTATGACGAAGTTCGGTATGGGGCTCGAGATTTTATTATCTCGTGTTTCATACACCCCGCAAAGTTAATCTAGCGATTTGAATAATCATACTTGATGATGGACGTTGGTAGCTTCGGTTTGCTTCGAAACCTTAGAAGCCACGTAAAATGAATTTTGTATGAACCAATTAGACACGTCTAACTTGGTTTTGCAGGATGACATAAGATGTGCATGTGATGTGGTATAGTAGTGCTCATATTAATTTGATTATGTATGAGATGACTATATAATGTAAATTAACATGACCTGCGTGTCATGATTCGGCATGATGGCTGGAGCCATATGATTGTCACTTTAATGACCTGCGTGTCAACCTTAAGTAATGCACTTATTTTATTAGCTATAAAGATAGCAATATTATCTGGTGCATCGACAAGGTGGTGGCAATCTTCGCAAAGGTGAACACCGACGCGAATGCCGAAGACGAAGAAATACAAGACTTCTCCGTCAGAAAGGGCTATACCATATCATGCTATTATGAATTGCCTGAGATGTTTATCCCTTATGATGCACCCTTTTTGATTGCGCGGTAGTCGCTTTTTATTAGGGTGATCTCTCACAAAAATATCAAGTAGTTAGTGTTCTCCCAAGTGTAGCACCGTCACGGCACCTATCTCTTTGGGGCATCACATGATCTCCATGGGTGCGAACGATTAGAGAAGTATGAGGCGGGTGAGTTGAGACCTCGCAGCGAGATCACTTGGTTGTCTTGACGTTCAGGCAGGACAGTCCTGAGCTCGGAACACACGCATCGAAAGATGAACAAGAATCACATAGAGATGTGATCGACAATTTTGCCTACCGATTGAAGTTCGTGCCATTTGAGTTCATCTCGAACCGTGGCGTTGAATGGAAATGCGGGTCTTGAATCACCCACAGTCAATTATGAGAGATATTGATTTGAGTGGGAGCGCACTGTAGAATTAACTTGTTTAAATTCTCAGTGCAATTAATTATGGACACTGTCTAAGTGTAATTTGCATAATAGTTGTAGAATAATGGCTCGCGTTTCCACCTTCCCTGTTAAAATTGAATAGCTGTTAAATATCTGGTTAAAACTTTACGGTTGGTAACGTAATGTGAGGATTGTCCTCAAGAGTGCCAAGAAGGACTTTGTCCTATCGCATGCTTTCGGTATGCTCCCGCTAATGCTATGGATAATGTGACTCTCGTCCTTCGATCCAAAAGCTAAAATTCCGTTACGGTCAAGTACAATATGTTTGCTTCCATGAGACCCGAACTTTAAAAAGTTTGGGATAGCTATGTGATATTCATGGAACTGAAAATCATTTTCAGACACAAACAAAGGCTAAAAGATATGTGATATCCAAAGCAATGTTTATTTTGCAAACTATTAGTAAAAGTGTTTACTATGCATTTGACTAATAACAGAGGGATCTAGTAGAACGCCTGTCATATGATGATGGTGAATAAAACAACAACTTAAGAGAAAGGAAATGTCCGAAGGGTGTTAGTATGACTTACACACCTAGGAAGTCCGGGGTTGACGCCACTCTTCAAGATGTTGCTTCTTCTGAGAGTAGGAGAATTATTGGAAGTAAAACTGTTAGAAGTATAAAGGCAAAAAGAAAGAAGACTGGAATGTCCAGCTCATGTATGAAAGTCATACAAGTTATTGATGTATAGAAGGCTGGTCAAAGAAATAGTTCTTGGGAATTATGATTAAACATGTTAATCACTGATTCTTGGGTATTGTGGGTTGATCACAGAGATATCCGCTCGATTGTTTTCCATTGCAATTCGATGCAAGAACTACTACGGCCTAAAAGACTGGCCGGAGTGAGGTTCAGATACGCGCTGGGAACATAGTAAATGTTACTATATATTCCATCGGTGTATTACCTATGTATTTATTTTCATAATTCATTTAGAGTTTTACACACTCTAGCCCATTGCATAAGGTATCTTGCAAGAAGGTTGTTCATAAGAGAACTTTTGATGTTCGATGTTATGAATAACTTAAGGGCCATACTTTCATTTTGAATGAGATGTATGTTATGAATATTGATAATAATACATTACCTCTGTATTTACTTTCATAATTCATTTTAGAGTTTTACACACTCTAGCCCATTGCATAATGTTTGTTGCAAAAAAGTTGTTCATAAAAAAACAATTGTTGTTCAGTGTCATGAATAACATAAGGGCCATGCTTGCATCGTGGATGGGATGTATGTTATGAATATTGATGGTAATATGATACATCCATAACACTGACGCTAAATGTCGCAAGACTAAGAGAATACCACACATGTGTGGCACTGCATTTGGTCACATTGGAGAAACCCGCATGGAGAAATTTCATAATGATGGATGAAGTCGTTTGATTATGAATCATCTGACACTTGCAACTTTCCTCCGAAAAGTGAAGTGATTGAAATACCGTTCACGGTCCATAAGGAACGAGCAACAAACTTATTGGTGATCATACATTTTGATGTATGTAGTCCGATAAATGTTGTTGCTGACAGTGGATTTGTCTATCTTCTGAAATGACTCAAGTAGATATATGGATATTTACTTGATGAGACATAAGTCTGGATCTTTTGAAATCATTCATAAGGTTTTCAAAAATGAAGTAGAAATTATTGTAACGAGAAAATTATGTTTCTGCAATTTGATTGCGGAAAGGAATATTTGAGTTACAAGTTTAGCGAATGTCTGATGAGTTGTGAAAAGAGTTTCATGACTTACACCTCCCGGAACTCCACTGTGAGTGGTACGTCCGTGAAGATGTATTCAAACCATTTATGACATGGTAAGATCAAAGATGACATAAATCAATTTGCTATTATCCCTTTTAAAAGTAATGCTTTAGAGACTGCGGCTTTTACACTGAAAAGAGCGCCATCAGGTCTGTTGAAATGACGCCATGGTATGGTACACCCAACCATGCTTTGTCTTTTCTTAACATTTGGAATATGGGGCTTGTGTAAAATATTTACAAACCTATTCCAAATCAGACAAGTACTACTTTGTAGGTTATCCCAAGTAATTGGGAATTCCTCCACCACTATACCGAGGCAAAAAGGTTTGCCACCAAGAACGGTATGCTTTTAATGAGAATGGTTCTTGCAAAAAGGTGAGTGGGAGAACAGTGCAACTCGACGAGATAACAATATCTTCGTCATCAGATCAAAGGAAAGAAACCTTGGAAGTAATTCCAGAGTTTCCTACTGCGACTGATACGGAAGCCTCTACATGAGATATATGGACTTCGGTCGAACTTGCAACTGAACCACGTAGGCAAAACTCGTGCAAACCTCTTAGGTGCGCAAGCGAGATATTGTTGTTAGACAACAGTATACCTACTCTACACAAGGAAGCGTTGATGGGCTCTGACTCCGGAATTGGCTAAATGCCAATATAATCCTAGATAGTTTTCATAAATGATTCAAGATTATATCTTGATAAACCCTTCGAAAGACTTAGAGTCTAACGAACATTAATGGAACTATAAACTGATGTGGATAAAATGTTTTATCCATAAAGCTCGACTTGTTGCAATAACAAGTTCAAGGAGTTGACTACGATGAGGTTGTCTCACCATAGCGATGCTTAAAGTCAGATCGGGTTAAACTAGCAATTAATACATATTTCAATCTTGAGATATGATACGTAGATGCCAAAAGGATTTCCATGTGATGGAAATGCAACCTAGGACTTGTATGTGGTACAATCCAAGGTATTTTGTCAATCAAGAGGATGCTAATAAGTATGCAAACTTCAAAGTTCTAGCAATGGACAGAAGAGAGCAAAATGGAGTTGGAATCTTCGTTTTTGATGAAATAGTCAAAAGAGTTTGATTTCATCAATGGGTAACGAAGATGCTTGTGGTTACAAGAAAGTAAGTGGGAGCATAATAATATTTCTTAAAACCTTGTGTGCTTGACACATTGTTGATTGGAAATAATATAAATTTCTTGACACGAATTAGGACTTCATTGAAAATAGTTTTCGATGAAGTGCTTGGGCTAAATAGCCTTGACATTAGGCATATTTATCTACGAGATAGAATTGCCTAATAGGCTAAAGCCAAAAATACATATTGACAAGATGCTAAAACAGTTTAGCATTAAAACGCCAAGGAGTGATTCTTGCCGAAGTCACATGGAAAGGGTTTTTGCAAGACTCGGTGTCCCAAAACACCGATGAGCAAAATACATGATGGAGATTCCACACACTTTCATGTTTGGATTAATCATGTATTCCATGGTATGTAAAACAACCAGATATGTCCAGTACTCCCAAGGAGTTGCGAGTATAGATACCAAAGTGATCAAAGTACTGATCATGGGACAACAGTGAAAAATGTCATTGAGTACTGGAGTAGCACTGATGACATGTTTTCTCGCAAGCAGAGATTATGAAGTGCTCGTTGTAAGTAATTGCATCGATACAGTCTTCATCAATACTCCATGTGATTTTCGATTTAAGTTAAGGGTTTTGTGTAATACACGATATGGTGGCACGGTGTTTGGAAATCGTTCCAAACAGGTTACTGTGGCGAATTCTATAACTAAGGCTAAGTATGTTGCCGCTTTCAAAGCGACATAGAAGATGTTGAATCGTACAGTTCGTTCATGAACTTAGTATGGTTCCAAGATGGCTTTGGTCAATGGAACACTATTGAAGATAGTTGCTCCATAGCTCAGTCTGAGGAATCAAGGTTTGACCAGTGATTCACATATATACGAAGCCAAGTCCACAGAAAATATGAATTTTGTGAAAGCGTGAAAATGCGAGGATATGCAAAGATACACACGGAGCTGAAGTTGTCAGATCCGTTGGACATCAGGCTATACCACAAGCGAAGCATTTTTACACCGGTATGCCATAGGTGTAAAGTGCATTAGCATTGACTAGATTATTGACACTAGTGCAAGTGGGAGTCTGTAGGAGATATGCCCTAGAGGCAATAATAAATGTTATTGTTTATCTCCATGTTCATAATTATGTTTATGTTCCATGCTATAACTGCTATGGCTCTCGAGTCTACAATAACCACGAGGCTTGGAGGAAGACTCATATGCACGTGTGGAATAATAAACGATAAAATGTATTCCTAGTCTGGCCTCTAAGACTAGCTCAAGTTTTGCATGATGGTTCTGTTTTCCTGATCATGGGCATGACTATGCCGGCAACTTTGAGGGCACAATGTTAGGAGAACACTTGTGTTGAATCGACCCGAATTGATGTTATGCTATGAAATACATTTGTCACAAGTTAATGGTTAATAACACAGAGAAAAGTTAACGTTTTCATAATTCCTTAGACCATAAGAGTATCGAGTTTCTTCATGCTTGCTTCATGAACTTTGGGGTTTGTTAAACGTCATCCGTAAATGGGTGGCTATTACGGTGGCTTACGGGTTCATGGAAAAGTATGTCAAGTAACTTGATAGCTCAAGATTGGGATTTGCTCCTCCGACGATGGAGAGATATCTCTGGGCCCTCTCGGTGTTACGGTATCCACCATCGTCTGGCCAGACACATTGTGATTTGATCACAGGGATGCCGGAACACGGGAATGAGAAAAGAGAACAAAACCGGTAACGAGGTAACTGGCATTGTGGACAAGTGTTGATCCACGGGGATGCTGATGATTCTCACCTTGGGTATTTGTAACATATCGCGAAGCAATAGGAATAGCACACGACAACTGGAGGTTCACTCGAATATTCATTCGTGTGGGTATAGGGGTCAATATGGGTGTCCACGGCTCCGATGTTGATCATTGATCGGAAAGAGTTCCGGTCATGTCTATACTTCACCGAACCTATAGGGTCACACGCTTAAGGGTCATCTATCTGCTGAATACTAGACAGGGAGTCTGAGAGAAAGTCATCGGAAAAGTTTCGGAGACAACGGAAAAGTTCCGGAGAGAGAACACCGGAATAGTTTCGGTAAAACTGAAAAGTTGTTTCAGGGGATACCATTAAGTCAAATTGGTTTCGGCACATGTCTGGAAATTCTTGGAGGGTGCCAGAATTGGTCTGGGAACTTCTAGGATTTTTCGGAGAAAAACCCGAAAATGTTCCGGAGCTGCCGGAACCGCTTTGTTTGCTTTTCGCAGATGAAAATCACTAATCCGGAATTGTTTCGGAACGCGTCCAAAATTATTTTAGTGGGTACTGGAATTGTTCTAAGACCCACATAAATATTTTTGGATTTAACGGTCGCGGAAAATTGTCTCCATGAATAGTGAAAATCACTTTATGGTTAATTTTTTGGAAAGCCACCTTTTGGGACTTTTCCCAAAAGGCTTCTAGAAAGACTTAGGGACTAAGGAACCCCCTTTGGGGGGGCCCCATGCTTGTGGCCGGCCAAGGTGGAGCTCCTCCATGGAGCTCCACATGCCATTCTTTTCTTCCCTTTATGCCCTTTATGTGTGACATAAAGTGTGGGTGCTTTGGTATTTTTTATATGCCAACTCTACCCCTTGGTTTTCCTATAAATAGAGGTGGAGAGGCACTCTCCACACTCACTCCTTTCTCACATACAAGTGCCATGCATGATCTGGCTTCTTCTCTCCCTCCCATGAAAAGTGTTTCGTAGAGCCGAAAGGCTGTCTGGGTTCCGGTGGGAACTAGTTCTGGACGGCGAAGCCCTACCGGATAGTTGACACCGTATGTGTGCAACTCTGTAGAGAGATCGTAGTTTTGGTCTTAGTTCGAGAGTACCTCCCGAAGGGCTGTCCGAGTGACCGTCCGAGTTTCGAGGGTCCTCCCGAAGGGCTGTCCGAGTTTCGAGCGTCCTCCCGAAGGGCTGTCCGTGAGACCGTCCGAGGGACTGTCCGGCTGCCTCCTGGAGGGCTGTCTGAGGGGCAGATGAGGGAGAACATCCTCGTGGTTGGGAGGTTGTAAAATCCTAGCTGCGGGGATCTGCACCGCCGATCGTCATCGGCTCTACTTCCGCTGCGCTACGAGTCGGTAACGAAAAGATCAAAAGCCTTGTATGCAGTCTTCATAGTGGTCCTGGGCTGGTGCGTAGGTCAGAAATTTTTTGTTTTCTGCTGCGTTCCCCTACACCGGGCCACTGGAAGGGAGGGGGAGAGAGTCCCCCTCCTTCTTCTTCTTTTTCCTTGGCTCCCCCTGGATGGGAGAAGGTTTTCCCCTCTGGTCCTTGGCCTCCATGGTTCTCGGAGGGTCGAAGCCCCTCTGATATTGGATCTCTCTTCTCTTGTTTCTCTCTATTTTGGTACTGTTTCTGAGGCCGAGCACCGTTTCTTAAATATCCGGAGATCCATAACTCCGATCGGGCTGTAATTTTAAGGGGATTTTCCATAAGATTAACTTTCTTGCGACAAAAGAAGAGCTACAACGGACATCCACAGCCCCCATGAGGGCTCCTCGCACGGGTGGGGCCGAAGCCACGCCCCCGAGGCCGTGTGCCGCCCTCGTGCACCAACTTATGATTATTCCTTTGCCCGAAAAATCTGATATTTACCATAAAAATTTCACACACAAAATTCAGGGCTTTTCGGGTCCATGATTTTTTCACCTAAAAACCCAAGAATAATAGAGAATGGGAACTGCCATTTGGCACTGGATTAATAGGTTAGTCCAAATAAAAATAATATAAATGTTTGCCAAAAGTATGTAAAAGTGGTATTGTAGATACGTTTGAGACATATCAATCCTTCTCTGTGGATTCCCATTTGATAGACGTAGCATTCACAAGATCAACAGTGCAGTTAACAAATTTGACAAAATTGATACGTGGGACAGAGTCATAAGTACCAGAGCCAATGTGATATCCCTGCTAGTATTGTATTTGGGGAAGGTGGTGATTTTCAGACTGAATCTTGGACTATTCCTGTAGTAATTCTGCAGGAAGAAATGTTAGGGGTTGAGGCACCTGATGAAGACCCAATACTTGTCCATGGGAACCCTCATCCCATTCCCCAGCAAGATAACTTCCACCAAAATCAGCATAATCATTTCATGGGGCCCTTACAACATCATGTACATGAAGATCAACAAGCTGCTCAGAACCCTGAACCTCATCTGGACCTGCAACTTGCACTAGCACCTAATAGGAAAGTTGACATGGAAATTGAGAATGTGGAAGATGGATTTGACCTTCATGGATGGGGTCACTTGGCTATGCCTCAGAACAACCAGCCAATTGATCAGGAACTGCATAATGGGAATTTTTTGGCTCTTAATGATCTGATGGCTCCTAGAAGATGCGGTACAAGTTGTTGAGAACAAAATGCAACAGGTAGATGTTGATAGCAATATCACTAATTCCATGGAGCCTCCTAATAATAGTGTAGAAACCGTTGCCTCTACTAATTGGCCATTGGCGCCAATAGCCCAAGGCCTGCCTGATTTGAATGCAGATGTTGGGCTGAATGACCTGTTGCCCCTATTGGGCCCATTCAGGCCCAAGAACAACTTCCACTGGCTATTGTTGTTGCAGAACTCCGCAGGAATGCAATTCCACAATTGGAAGACTTTAACCTATAAGCTATTTTACAACATCATGTTACTTTTGAGATAGAGGTATATGAAGATCCCATGCAATAGGAACTACTTGCATCTGCTCCCAGACCAGGCCTTCTACCAGTGTATCACTCTGTTCCTCCAATTGTGCGTGACTCTGCACCTGCTGGCAAGATGAACTCCTCTGTTGTTGCCATGTCAGCTAATAAGATTACCATGGAAGTTTCCTCCTCTACTCAGAAGCATCTGACTGAGACTGCAATGATAGCAAGTTCTATTCCTTCAGGGTAGACAAATGACAAGATGAATGATATGCATGGAAATGTGGCCATCACTGATAATATTCTTATTGCTGAAGGTGTAGGTGCTACTCTATCTGACACTACCACACCACCTGGTTTTCCTCATCCTTTTATTTAAATCCAGATCACAACTCTCTCACTACTCATATGCTTCTTCCAGAGCACACTTCTGATCCTATTTCTAAGGACAACAATGCTATATATGCATGTGGCATCGAATGTTGAAGTGCTTATATCTAGCAGAAGCGCTTTGCCCCTCACAAGGACAGTAAGGAAATTATACAGGTACCCATTGAGTGGATTAATTTTCTACCAGTTACTCTTCTGTCACTTGATAAGTTTGAATGGGCTAAGAAGTTCATTACTTCAAACGTTTGGGACATCATCACTGACTCTAATAGCCCAGTCACAAAACCATTTGCCATTCCCGAAACTTGCCCTTCTGATAATACACTCATTTGTGCTCTGAATTATCTCCAACAGGACAAAAAGGACCAAGAAAATACTCCTACTGGCATGGCCACTTCCCAGGAAGAAATCTCTGCTTCCTCCACATCCGCTCTGCATATCAAAAGGAAGAGGAAGGAGAGAAAGGGCCACTAGTGAAAACCGAGGTAAGGAGGGGTTGCAGACATCAAAAGTTTAATAAGGGATTCAAGAAATCTATATGTGTGGATAGAGATTGCCTTGCATGCCATACCATTCCTCCTCCTGTACCTACAAGAGTAGTTAAAAATCTTAACACTACTTTTTGCAAGGTTAATGCCCAGGACACCACTGAAGAGAAGCTGACCATCAGGAACAAGAAGCTCAGGGGAAGCACTGCGCCCAAAGAAAGCACCAAAGCATCTAAAGGACAGAGCAAGAGTCAAAACTAGTCAGTGTTTAGTTAGTGTTGCATTGTCCAGCTGTCAAGTTTGTAATAAAGATGTTACCTGCTTGTCTATGTGAATCGTCTGAATTTGGTCTCATAGTCTATAATCCTGTTATCTTTTGGTCCGGTTCTAGTACTCAGTTTCCTTGGAAGTTACCTGTTAGTGATCTCTGCTATTTATCTCATGACAATGGCTAGAACTTGAAACATTTTAAATTGGAATATCAGGGGGACTAATGATCCCAAGAAATGGTCTGATATATCCAACAAAATTGAAGAATGTGCTTGCTCTGTTGTTTATCTTCAGGAAACTAAAAGAGAAACTTTTGACTGTTCATACATTAGAAACTTTTGTCCCAGAAGAATTTCTAAATTTGAATACTTGTCATTAATTGGAGCATCTGGAGGACAGCTGGGGCATCTGGGGGACTATTGGGGCATCTAGGGACTATATGAAACGTATTGAATAAATTGATCAGATACAAAACATGATATTGTCTGTTTTGATTGAAGGGGCAATTTCTAATCTTCACATTTAATTTGCATCGAAATCTGTAGACTTTTATGGGGGTGAAGCAAAGCATCAATCGTGCACACCGAAAACAAGTTTAAACATGTTTTTGCGCCCTGTTTCGAGAAACATGTTTAAGCACTGCCCGAAAAACATGTCGAAACACAAATGTCACATGAAACAGTTTATTTTCTACAGGGCCCTAGGAAATGTCAAGAACATAGCAGTCAACGAGTTTTTACAAAATCATCAAGGTACCGTGAGCAAACTATAACTATTCTTCTCGTGGTTTTTTAAAGACAAGTAGTACAAAATCACGAGCGTAGAAGCATCCACCCTCCTTGAACCGAGCCAAGAAATTCCAAGTCTTTCCTCTCGACGGAGACAAGCTTTGCCGCTTTTCCTCTCCCAGATCCCCCACCTCCTCCCCAACTCCGCTCCATTCCACTCCACCGCCCCCACCACCGCCCCCTCTCCTCTTCTCACCGCGCTCCGCGTCCTCTGCCTCCAATCCCCGCCTCGCAAATCCGCAATTCGCACCGGTGAACCCCCGCCCTCGCCGGCGGCGGAGACGTCCGGGGGTCGGCGCGCCCGCGAATCGCGCAGCCATGCTCCAGAAGTTCGCGCTCGCGTTCAAGACCAAGACCATCGAGTTCTTCGCCGAGGAGGAGGAGGACGAGGATGCCGCGGCGGGGGAGGGCGGGGTCCTCGCTGGCCAGCGGGTGCTCGTACTGAAGCCCGACCCGCAGAACCCTAGCAGCCCTGTCGGCGGGGATGGGGAGACCGGGTCGGCGTCCGGAGAGGAGGCCGCCGTGGCGGCGGCACTCGCGACGACGTCGTCGTTCCAGGCGGCGTACCTGCACCTGCAGGCGGCGCACTCGCCGTTCCTGCCGGAGGCGGCCGCCGCCGCGGACGCCCTCGCGGTGTCGCACCTCCGGCGGCTGTCGGAGCTAAAGCGGCTCGCGTCGAGCGCGGCGGAAGACGGCTCCCTCACGGCCCACCTCGAGGACCAGGTGCGGGAGAACCAGGCGCTGCTGCGGTCGTTCGACGCCGTGGTGAACCGCCTCCAGGCCGCGCTCGATGCCAAGGACGCCGCGGCCGCCTCTCTTCGCTGGGAGCTCGCGGAGCTGGCGGACGGCAACGCGCGCCTTGCCGGGCGCCTCGACCGTGCCCTCGCGCCACAGCCGGGCGCGGGTGGCGGCGACGCCTTGGGCGCCATGCTGTCCGCCAGCGTCTTCGATTCCGTCCTGCGCGACGCTCTCCGCGTCGCCCACCGCTTCACCCGTGCACTCGCCGAGCTCCTACGGTGCGCTGGATGGGACCTGGCCGACGCCGCGGCAGCTGCCTACCCCGGTATTGCCTACTCCAAGCATGGCCACTGCCGCTACGCTCTCCTCTCCCGTGTCTGCCTATCCATGTTCGACGGCTTTGACTCCTACCAGTTCGGCGGCACAAGCGATGCGGCTGCCCTCGAAGGAATCGAGCTTGCAGTTCGCAGGAATGAATCGTTGCAGCAATTCATCGAGCACTCTGACGCAGACCCCATGGAGCTCATGAGTTCAAGCCCATACTGCGAATTCTCGCAATTCTGTGATCGGAAGTACAAGCAGCTCATCCATCCAGGCATTGAGTCCTCATTGTTTGGGAATTCAGACTGCAGGGCATTGCCGATGATGGCTACAGCCGGTCCACTCTACGAGTTGTTCATCACGATGGCAAGCTCGATATGGACACTTCACAGATTGGCCTGGGCTTATGACCCAGCAGTCGGCATATTCCAGGTTAGCCGGGGCACAGAGTACTCATCGGTGTACATGGAGAACATTGTGCGGCCAAAGGCATTCTCAGCGAGCAAAGAGGTCGGGAAGACGGTACGCCTGAAGGTCGGGTTCACGGTGGTGCCGGGCTTCCGGCTCGGCGGCACGGTGATCCAATGCAGGGTGTACCTAGAGTCCTAGACTGCCGAGGGCGACGGAGGAATTATAGATTCAAATGATATGAAACAATATAGTGAAAAATAAACTGTACATTTGGGAAACAAAAGGAGGTTGTGTAAAGGCGATCAAAGAACAGTATGCCGGAGAGATAAACCCTCAGAATCGAAGTTGCTACTTGATAATAAGAGTAGAAAGAAAGCTATTTATCTTTTTGATTTTAGTTTTGGCTTGTGTAAAAGGGCGATGTTCTTGATTTGTAGCGTTGTACAAAGGTTCAGAGAGTTGTGTTCTAACATTGTCAAAGAGTTACTACTACTACTGCTGCTTTCCTAAATTTTTTGGGGGTAATTTATCTGTTGATGATAGTTGGATTCGTTGTGCTGATATATATTTATGGATTGGGTCTCTGTAAATGTCCAGCCTGGTGATATTGCATTCTGTCTTGTGTGAAATGTTAGATTTCCATTAACTCCAGCCAGTTGAGATGTCGGCGTCTTGATTGAGGACAGCACTGCATGTTGGTTTGCAACTGCCGTTTACTGTGTTTCTCCTGGGTACATGGTTAATGGACGTGTGTGCTTAAGCTAGTTGCTGAGATCCATGATTGATTCGGGCAGTTTACACACACTTTCTGCCTTGAGGCCGGGCATCTTTCCGTTCGCTCACGAGGAAGTTTGTCAACTCACTCCACCATCCAGCTGTTGGCATTCATCAGGGCTCTCTAGAGGATCTCTTCTTCTCCCTTTTCCATTGAAAACGTTTCGTGCTGATGCAGCTACGCGGCATTGATAACGTCCGGACGGTCAATACAAATGCCCAGACCAAACTCCAGCTTGTCACCTAGGCTGGTGAGCAGAGCAGTGACCACATCCTCCTTTGTGTTGCTCTGATGCTGTCCAGGGTGGGGCTGGGATGTTCGTTGCCTCGGCTTTAGTCCATGGCAGAGGGGAGAGGGGAGGAGCTGGCGGCCGGGGCGCGTGCTCTGATGCTGTCCGTGTGCTCGCTTCTCTCCTCTCCTCTCAGGCGCTCCCCTTTTTGTGTGTGCCCTAACGCTGATGGTGTTTATGCTTTGACCTCGCAATGATAAAGGAGCGGGGTTCCTGATTCCTGTCGTGCTTCCTTGGCGGGTTACAGCGCGGTGGCCGCGGCCAAGTGCTCCTTACTTATTCCCTCGCCTGCCTGAAGCTTGCTGCTTTACTCAGTCGAGCATGTTTTGGTGCTCTGCCTGATCGACTGCCTGACAGCAAGACGGGCACTTGGCTTTGCCCGTGGTCTGCCTTTGGCTGCCGTTGGGACCTGGGAGTATTTTGTGCTGCTAGAGGGCTGGACTTGTTTTTGATAAAAGGCTGCATTTTATTGACTCAAAATGAAGTATCAAAAAAATACAAACATAATGAGTACGCTTTCGGCCTCTGCGTAGTTAGGATGCACACAGCCAACACCAACGCGCACACACACAAAAAACACGCCGACGAACAGCAAAGTCATGTAAGACCAACGCTATTCATAGGCAAGGAAAAAAAAGGGAAACAGAACCCAAGGCGATAGGATCCGTGATCACCAAACTATAACAATGACCATATCCACACCGACCATCTCATGACACCACACGGACAGCGAGGTTCTTCAACAGCAACGTCTTCAGAAAGTGAGCGACGCTCAATCATCCCCGTCACCGGATCAAACCATCGAATATAAATTCAAAATAAATAGTAAATAAAATTTAGAAATTCTGATTTTTTTTTTTGTAGATGTTCTTGTTAGTGTAACAAGCGTGCTTGACAATTTTCATGCCGCTCAGCGGTTGTGACGGTTTTCGCCTGGTTTTCCATAATCAATTGGGCAATCTGGTTTTCGTTCGGTTTTCTCTAATTAACTGAGCAACTCTTTTCTTTTTAATGAATGCAGGATAACTACCATTTCGAAAAAAAATAATTTTCATGCAAAACGAGATGACAGTGCGTCGTCGGTGAAAAATAAAATAAAATAAGTGTAACATTTGGTGTTAACATTTATCGTTCGACTTGTCTTTTTTACACAGATCAAATACTTAAGCTTTCCTCCTTAAAATTTACAGGTAGCATTTGGGTGTGACAATGAACACGTCTAATTTTTATTTTTTTTACATTTACAGAAAACATTTTTGGTGGGCAAGAGCATATACTCCCAAGAGCAGAATTGCATTTCCGTTCGGTTCGGCCTCTATTTTCAGAAACAAAGGGTATGCCTTATAGAACGACGGATCAGCTTGTGATATTCCTAAGGCCTGGACTTTACCTGGAGAAGCGGAGATCTCTGCTCTGGCGAAGTTACGATGGCCTTGAATGAATTCTGCAGGCCGCCTTGTTATCCTTGTTTTTTCTTTCCGTTTGATGGGAATGTTTTGTTTGTGTTCTGACGCATCATAGAATTTGTGCCGTCCTTGCTCGGTCGGGCTCTGGATCTTGAGCAAATGCTACTCCTGTAGCATTTTGTGTGTTTTTCTTTTGTGAAATCTCCTGTAGCATTTGTGTATACCACTGTGGGTCGCATCCCGTGAATGGATTTGCTTCCGGCACGCTCCTACTCCTTGGCACCCGTGAACGGATCGTGCAATATGGAGCTGTCGTTTTCGGGCTCCACACTCTCATCCACCTATCGACTGCCGTACAAGACGGACGAATTTCTTTTATTCTTGAGCCGAATGGAGAAACTCATTCGCGAAATCGTAGAACGCCTCACACGTTAGGTTTTTCTGTTTGAGGAAAAAATGTTACTGTTTTCAAAGTTTGTTCACAAATTCAGAAAAATATTTTGCTTTCAGAAAATGTTCAGGATTTTTGAAAAATGTTAGTGTTTTAAAATATTGTTCAGAATTTCAAAATATATTCCCTTTTCCAAATTTTGTTCACAAATTCAAAAAATGTTCACAGTTACAAAATTTGATCCGAATCTCCTTTTTTCTGGATTTTAAAATTTTGTTCACAAATTCAAAAAATGTTTGGGGAATTTAAAAAAAAATGTTCATGGTTTCAAAGTTCCAAAAATGTTCCTGATTTTTCAAAAAAAATCAAAAATTCAAAAAATATCCAGGAATTTCCTGAAATGTTCACTCTTTGAAAATTTGCTTCGATTTTTCAAAATTATTCTACTTTTCAATATTTGTCCACAAATTTAAAAAATGTTCGCAGTTTTCAAAGTATGTCGGAATTTCAGTTTTTTATTCAAAATGGTTATCTTTTAGAAAAATATATATTCACTACAGTAATCATCCAGTCACTATAGTACCACACATCGGTTCGCTACCGTATCACGGTTCGTTTTGCTACAGTAGCTCGGTGCGGTTTGCTACAGTGCTCAGGCCGGTTCCCCATAGCACCACAATACCTTTTTTTTAGAGGGTAGTACCACAATACCTGTTCGGCTCTCTCATTCACTGCCAGCGCTAGCTCAGCTTCGCTGCGTGCCAATGGGCCGGTCCAGTCGGGTGGCCACAAGTGCGTTCAGCCGCCCATCTGCCGCAAAGAGCGACAAATAGGAGAGATCAGTCGCAACCGCTCGAGGTGGGCTAGCCTAGTTAGGCAGCGCGCTACGTGTGTTCGCTGACTTCATTTTCGAAATCATAATCAGGGAGTATTCTTTTCAAAGGTCAATCTCAGGTTGCGACAAGTGTCGCACTGCATGTGCGTCACTTGTCGCAACCTGCAACCTACGAGTTTTCATTTTTTTCATAGATTTATTTATTTAAAATATTTTATCTCTCGAACCGTGAGTCCAAATCTCGAACCGTTTTCACCCTTGGATTTCTCGCGTTGTGATCTTCAAAACTACATTCCATGTTGATAGATTTCAACGAACTTTTTTTTCATGAAAAAACCCGAACCAGGAGCACATTTTTTCCCTTTTCGAGAGGCACGACCATGCCTCTCGCGGTAGCAAATCCGTGCCTCCACGAGAAGTAAATCCGTGCCTCTCACGGAAGAAAAAAACAAATTGTGTTTTTTTCTTTTCCGAGAGGCACGGCCCTGCCTCTCGCGAAAGCAAATCCGTGCCTCCACGAGAAGTAAATCCGTGCCTCTCGTGGTAAGAAAAAAAACACGTTTTCCCCCTTTTGCGAGAGGCACGGCTGTGTCTCTCGTGTAAGCAAATTTGTGCCTCCACGAGAAATAAATCCGTGCCTCACGTCGTAAGAAAAAAAAACACATTTTTTTTCCTTTTGCGAGAGGCGTAAGCAAATCCGTGCCTCCACGAGAAGTAAATTCGTTCCTCTCGCGGAAGAAAAAAAAAAGAAAACACGTTTTTTCCTTTTCCGAGAGGCATGGCCGTGCCTCTCGCGAAAACAAATCCGTGCCTGCACGAGAAGTAAATTTGTGCCTCTCGTGGAACAAAAAAAAAGGAGTTTTTTTTTTCATTTTGCGAGAGGCACGGCCGTGCCTCCCGCATAAGCAAATCCGCTCCTCCACGAAAAGTAAATCTGTGCCTTCGTGGAAGAAAAAAAAACATGTTTTTTTTGCGTCAATTTTTTTTGAATTTTTTGTCCAAAACCTTAAAAAAACTGAGGGAAAACAGAAAAGCCAAAAAATTCGGAAAAATAATAATCTAAAAGCCGAAAACACATACAGAAAAGATAAAAAAATTAAAATCCAGAGGGAGCGCCCAGAGCGTGACACGTGGCGGCGGCTGAGAGTGCGCCAAGTGGCACGCTCCCAGCCCGCCCCAAGTGACCTTTGCGGGGGCTCCCGAACAAGTACTCCTTCGTTAGTTGCTCTCCTTCATTTTTATTGTTTTTCCCTGTTATTGTAGGCTTTTTTTCTCCACTTTTTTGTGTGTTTTGTTTCTTTCTGTTTCTTTTCTTTGTTTCTTTCCTTTACCCTTTTTAATACTTGGTGAATAATTTCTGAGTATAAGGTGATTTTTAATATATAATACAATTAGTATTTTTCAAATTCATACTAAACTTCTTTATAAATATTTTATTTAAAATGTAATTTTAATTATTCAGCTCCTGAAAAAGCCAAATTTTTGGAGAAAAACCAACTATAAAATAGCAAAACAAAAATAGTATTCGCGCCAAAGTGGGCTGGCCCATTTTCACTTGCTTTTTTCAGGAGTTGCCTCCCTAGTTAGACCGAAATCAATAATTAAGGGGTATCCATTATTGATTTATACTCTTTACAAAGGTCACTCCGACCTTTCTAGGTTGCGAGAAGTGATGGACCGCATGTGCGCCACTTGTCGCAACCTGAGCGTTTTTACTTTTTTCGTAGATTTGTTTATTCAAAACATTTAATATCTTGAATCGTGCATCCAAATCGCGAACTGTTCTCACCGTTGGATTTCTCGCGTCGAGATTTTCAAAACTAGATCCCATATTAATAGGTTTTGACGAACTTTTTTTCTCGGAAAAAACCAGAAAAGTTGGAAGAAAAAAACCCGAGCCGGAAGCACGATCTTTTTCCTACTTTTTTTTCCCATTTTTGAGAAGCACAACTGTGCTTCCACGAGAAGCAAATCTCTTGCGTTTTATCTTTTTTGAGGGGCATAGCTGCGCCTCTCGCAGAAGCAAATCCGTGTCTCCACGAGAAGTAAATCTGTGCCTCTCGCGAGAAAAAAAACACGTTTTTTCCTTTTCCGAGAGGCACAACTATGCCTCTCTCTGAAGCAAATATGTGCTTCCACAAGAAACAAAACTATGCCTCTGGTGGAAGAAAAAAACATGTTTTTTTCCTTTTCAGAGCGGCACATGAGAAGCAAATATGTGTCTCGCAGGAAAAAAACACGTTTTTTCCTTTTTCTGAGAGGCACAACTGTGCCTCTCACGGAAGTAAATTTGTGCCTCCACGAGAAGCAAATCTGTGCCCCTCGCGAAAGAATAAAAATATGTTTTTTTTTCTCTTTCCGAGCTGTGCCTCTCGCGAAGCAAACCCACGCCTCCATGAGAAGCAAATATGTGCCTCACGCGGAAGAAAAAAAACGTGTTTTTTTCCTTTTACTAGAGGCAAGGCTGTGCCTCTCGCAGAAGGAAAACTATGCTTCCACGAAAAGCAAATTTGTGCCTCCCGCGAAAGAAAAAAAATGCGTTTTTTCACGCATTTTTTCCTTCAAATTCTAGGGAAAACCGGGCAAAAACCGAAAAAACAAAAAAAGACCACCAAAAACCTAAAAATGCGTATAGAAAAACAAAAAAACAAATTCCCAAGCAAGCACTCAGCACGCGATGCGTGGTAGCAGCTATGAGCGCGACAAGTGGTGCGCTCTCACCCCACTAAAAATTACCCTTGAGGGGCTCCCACAAGGGTACCCCTCAATTAGTTGCTCCCTAGTTAGACGCCTACATAACTCCAATTAGAGCGAAAAACCCTATTTGCTGCATTCTGCGGCAAATAGTCGACATATGGCACACATTCCATGGTACATGGGCTGGCCCAGTTAATCTTTTTTCGTGCCATTATTTTCCGGTTTTGGGAAACTTCTGGATGGTCCCGGGCCGGTTTTGAGAACCTTCAAGAAGGTTCATGAACCGGGGTTTTCTAGTTTCTTCTTATTCTTTTTTTGTTTATCGTTCTTTTCTTTTTTTAGTTTTTTCTGTTTCTTTATTTTGTATTTTATATTTATTTATTTTTAAAATAAAATTTCAAAAAATGTTGAAATATTCAAAAAAATTGCCGTCCCAAAAAATGTTCTAAAAATTCAAAAAGTGTTCGCGTTTTGCAAAAAATGATCGAAGATTTTCAAAAAGGTTCCGGTTTTCAAATTTTTGTTCATGTATTCAAACTATGATAACGTTTCCATATTTTTAGGATTTTCAAAGAAATTCTCCGTTTCAATTTTTTTTCTTAAATTTTAAAAAAAATCATGCTTTAAAAAATTGTTCCCGTTTTCAAATTTTGTTCACAAATTAAAAAATGTTCATGTTTTTGAAAAAGTTCTAAATTTTTTAATTTTTTCCCCGATTTCAGAAAATTGTTCATTTTTGTCAAGAAATGGTCGTAAGTTCAAAAAATCACTCAAATTTTCAAAAATTGTTTGGGATTTTTTCAAATAGTGTCAAGTCCTTTAGTTCTTTATAAGTGTTGCGATGTATATCTGTCGCGAGAACTCTTAAGTCATAGTGGCTAGCAGCTAGCGCTCACGAGTAGGCAATCGCGGGTTCGATTTCCGGCAACTTGCGACCTACTCTTTTTGTGATTTTTCACCCTTGTATTCATGGCGCACCGCAGTGGGCCGGCCCAGTGGGGCGCACATGGGGCGTGTATTTGACAGAATGCTGCAAATAGGAGCTCCCAATGAGAGCTCTTAACTGACACGATTTGCCTAATGTGCCTAGTCGACCAACAAAGCGAAGTTGGGCTAAGCCTGGGAACGGGTAATCTAATAGATGGGCTACCTACTTATACTACATGGGAGCTTTTTTTGTCTCAATCGTATTAAAGCGCGGAAAAACCACAAAAAAAAGGCTAATCCGAGAAATCGAACTCGAGCAGTGGATTCTAGTGACTTAAAGCAGCGCGAAAAGTTTAAGAATAATTCTAGCCGCGTTAGTAACACAAAATTGCACAATACTGTCACCTTATCGCACTGAATTTTGATTTATTTGAAAATATTTTGAAAGTTTTTTTATTAAAAAAATGTGAACAAAATCTGAAAGTTCACGGATTTAAAAAAAAGTTCACGAACATGAAAGAAATTTGGCCTATTCAAAAAAAGTTCACAAATTAAAAAATCTCACAAACTTGAGAAAAGTTCATGAATTTGAAAAAAAAGTTCATCGAATTTCAGAAAAAGTTCACTAATTTTAAAAAAGTTCATCGATTTTGAAAAATATTTCATTGAATTTGAAAAAAAGTTCACCGGTTTAGAAAAAAATTCATCAATTTTGTGAAAAATTCATCAAGGAGTTCATCAGTTTAGAGAAAAGTTGATCATTTTGAAAAAAGTTAATCGGGTTTCTTAAAAAATTCAAGAATTTGAAAAAAGCTGATCGATTTTGAAAAAAAGAGTTCACGAAATTGAAAAAGCTTATGCATTTAGCAAAACAAAATAATAAAACAAAAAAAGTAAAAAGAAAATAAAAAACGGAACAAAGCCGTTCCAAAAAAGAGAACAAAATAAAAAGAAAAAAAGGAAAAAATGAAGACGAAAAGAGTGAAGATGTTAACAAACACATGAAATGAGGGTGTCCGGTTGGTTGGTGTATAATGATCTGGACGTCGTGTGTTCGAATCCCACCGACGCTCGCCTTTTTTTTTTTTGCTATTTTAAAAAGAGAAAAAAATTTGGATGGGCCGGCCCAGCTAGCAGGAGGGGTGTGCGTCCGTTTGTGAAATGTACTAAAACGGGCGCCTGAAGCGCCATATAGGAAATCCTGACCTCTCGCCTCAGCCATTGCTGGAGTGGGCCCGCCCAGTTTCCTTCTTCGTCGGTTTTTCTGTTGTTCGTTCCTCTTTTTTCTTTTGTTTATATTTCGAAATATTTTGAGTACATATATTTCAATATTTTAATTTACTTAAATTAATAAAAGACATTCATCACACATTTAAAAATTGTTCATGTAGTGTAAAAAATATCTTTGTCCATTTTAAAAAATCATTCAAACCTTAAAAAAAAACGTTTGTGACATTTTAAAATGATTGCGCCTTTCAAAAGTATGTTTGTGACATTATAAAAGAAGTGTTTATACAATGTAAAAAATACCCGCGTAATTCCTAAAAAATGTTTTGTATCATTCAAAAAAAAAATCTTCGTTGGAATTGGAAAAAAGATTCATATTATTTTGAAAAATGTTGATACAATATTAAAAACATGTTTGGATAACTTAAATAATATTTCATACTTTTCAGAAAATAATTGTGGCATTTAAAAATGGTCTAGCACTTATAATATTTTGCCTTGTTCATGACATTTATCATGTTTTAAACATGTGTTCGATAAATGTTCAACGTGTACTCGTAATATGTTCAAGGTGTATGTAAAAAATGTTTCACATGTATTTCACAAAGGTTCAATGTGTATCTGATTTTTTAATGTGTATTTGAAAACTATTGAAATGTATTAAAAATAGTCAAACATGTATTTGAAAAAAATGTTCAGCATGTATTTAAAAAATATTCAATGTGTATCAAAAAAGCGTTCCGCGTGTATACAACAAAGTACAAGTGTATTTAAATAAGGAAAAATAAAAGAATAGAGAGAAAGAAAATAACAAAATAAAACCCAAAAAAACTAGACAAAAAACGATACAGAAAACACACAGAAATAAATGAAAGAAGAACAACCACACGAAAGCTTGTAAAAACGGTCCATTGAAGCTTCCCAAAACCACTTCAGGAAAGCTACATTGGGCCAACTCTTTAGCTGCAGCCCGAGTCATAGCCCTGAAGTATATGTAGCTACCGTAGATTAGACCTGGGCATTTCCGGGCCGAGCCGGGTTTCAAAAAGCCCGACCTGAAAATCCCAAGCCCGGGCCCGGCCCGGCCCGGCCTGCAGCCCGGCAAAATGCCTATTTTCCTTGTTTTAAAATACTAATATAACTATTTTCAGAGATTAATACTATAATACTATACCTATATTTATATAAAAAGCCAAAAAATACATGTTTGCCGGGCTTTTCCCGGGCTTCGGGCCGGGCTCGGGCTGGAAAAGCAAGGCCCAAGCCCGGCCCGGACGCCGGGCTTCGGGCCGGGCCTGCCGGGCCGGGCTGCCCATGCGCAGGTCTACCGTAGATGTGTATATTCACAACGGGGAATCCAGAGTGCCCCGCAATCTGGGCCGGCCCAGTAGCGTATGGCGGGGGCGGGTTTCTCCTGTGTTTCGTGTGTTCTTTCTACCCACCGGTTTTCTGTCGGCTTTACTTGTCAACTATGTTCACCTGTTTTAATGTGTTTCTTCCGATTTTTTTTCCATTGTTCCTGTTTTTCTTACTTTTTAAATCTTTTCGTAGTTCTTATGTTTTGTTCATGATGTATTAATAGAATAAACATCATGTATTTAAATTTTTCTGTTCGCACTTTTTTTGTCACTAGTAAATGCGTACGTGCAATGCACGTTGATATTTTGGTAGAATATTAATTGCACAATGATAATAGGTAGGATATTAACTGTATAGTAATTGGGCGCTGCTACGCGTCGGGCGGCGGATCTTTCCTCGCGAGCCATTGGATTAATGCGGGATGGCCGTCAGATTTTGCTTCTAGCTTTGCAACAAGGTTGATATTGCGTTCGGACATTTGCAACAGAGTTCATGTTGCGGAACTTTTGCAACACAGGTATTGTTGCAGATTTTTTTTTTTGCAACAAAGCTAAAGTTGCTGAAAAAAATTGTCTTCGGTGTTACGGGAGAAAGTTTTGCAACATCATTGATGTTGCAGAAACCTTTCTTGAAACAAGGAGGATGTTTCAAGAAAAAATCATCGTCGTTCGCCGCGAGCTCCCGTCAAACAACGGCGAGGGAGGAGCGCGCCGCCCGTCCTTGCCATCACGCCACCACCGGTGAGCGTCGGACCTGCACCAGGTCGCCTCACCGGCGAGGTGGCACCGCGAACGGCCGACTGTCGTGGTGAAGGCGGTCGGCAACCGTGCGAGGACCTGGCTGCAATGGCGCACCACGGTGGTGATCTGTTTCATTTTTTTTTGGCCACAGAGCAGCGGGGGAGCCCAGCGCCATGAAGCAGGATGAGCAGCCTCGCCACGCCATGGTGGATCAGTGTTGGGGATGGGAGTTGGGGACAGCGGTGGATTTGCTCGGAAAAAGTGAGCCTCCTGTGAGGATAAGGTGAAGATTTAGTTGCAACGCCTGTGGCCCACTGCCACGTGCTGTTCGTGGGAGGCGGCGGACAAAATCGTAAGATCGGCCAGATGAACGGAATCATTTCCCATAGTAATTATGTAATCAATGTTGCTATTTATATTTGAGTAATATTAATTGCATGTTAAAGAGCGGTCGCCATTTGAACAATCTAGGTCGTTGAATTAACATGATTTGTTGACTGAGATTAGTTGGATATGCTCGTTTTGGTCTTTTTATATTGGTATGGATGTACTTAAAAAATGTTCACGGTGTATTAAAATGTTTTTCATGTCATTATAAAAAAGTCATTGTATATTATAGTAGATCGCCCTAATCCATGGCCCCACTAAACCTGTGGATCTTCGTCAGTAGATAGAGCTCGACGGAAGCAATGCCTACAACATATGCATCACAGTCGCACAACAACACACAATGTTCCCCACGCCCCCCCTGTCGAGATTATGTACGATGCAAGGTGCTTGTAAAGATAAAACGATTTTTGCTTAAGCACCAGGCTTGTCTTTTATAGCAGATGTGCCTAAGGTAAGCATCTATGCTGTACGAAGAAGCACCGGAAACTGATTTCTTTTCACAAACACCTCTCTATGCACTTTGCATTGTGCATGACCTGATTTCGAATACCCTCGTCAGCTAGCCCCATCGCCCATGCCCGGAGCGGGGGCGTGCATGCCATGCGGACGAACCCCCAAAAGTATCGCAATTAACGAAAGCGAAAGCTCCATGACCTCCATGCATGGGCGTGGCGTCGCTGCTGCTCTGAGCCAGTGTGGCCGCGCAGGCGCGGACTTTGGTACTAGCGCCCAGCCGCGCGCGCGCGTGGCGTCGATGACACCCACGGCCGCTGGCTGGCTACGCGCCCGTGGCCAACGGCCATGCACGATCCACCACTAGGTTCGTCCTATACGGCAGCGCGCTTTGCTTTGGCCAACATGTACGCATGCAGAAAGCTTCACTACTATATAGTACGCGTCTAGCACTCTAGCTAGCCACATCCATTGACCTGCAGCCATACGCCATACACATCCAAGGCAGGATGCAGGCCGCGCCCGTCTGCGTGATTTTTTTTTTCTTTTCGAAACGGAGGCAAAAGATTTGCCTCATCCATTAAATAAGGGAGAAAAGAGTTTTTAGAGTGTTACAAAGTCCTCACAAAAAAAACGGCATGACAACTACTCGCGCAATACAATAAGCCCTAGTTTCTTTGCACCCGCGGTAACCCAAAGCTTAGCCTCGTCAACGATTGCGTTCAGAAGGAATGGAGGCGGCGCACTCTTGTGGCGGAAGACACGAGCGTTTCTCTCGTTCCATATTGTCCAGGAGACGAGCATTGTGAGAGAGGCCAAGGCTTGTCTATTGGGGTTATGTATGTCGGTTCGCTTGTCTGCGTGATTATTTCCAGCAGCAGCAAATTAGAGCATCTCCGTCGGTCCCTCCGTGTGGACAGATGCGGACGGGTCCGCCTGCGTCCTCGCATCCAAGACCCAGTCCAATTGACACGCAGAAATTCGCATCTTTTGGCTCTCCAGCGAGAGTTTTTTTTAAGAGAACATGGTCTTTTCTACAAGCTGCCATAATACCAGCTGAGAATGCTCGGTGGAGAATTAATATGCACGGGTACGTACCCAGCCCCGGCTAAATAGTATTATATACTGTATATACTGAGAGAGAGAGAGAGAGAGAGAGAGTGAGTGAGAGGTGTATGTGTAGGGGTACGTCAAGAGGGAAAGGAGACAGAAAAGCAAGCAAAAGATGAGGAGCAGCCATGCTGCAGCGGCTGCCGCTAGACACCCAGGGAATGAGCTTGTTTGGATACAAGCGGCAGCAGCCACAGGAGCAAGGAAGGGCAAGCAAACAAAGACCCAACACGCAAGCCCGTGCCTAGCTGCCTGGCCTCCCTTTACTCGACACGATACGGCCGGATAGATCCACCACTGCACCACATACACTATCTAGCTAGTACGCGCAGAGCAATTAAAAGAAGTGGTAATTAAGTGGAAAAACATGCATGAGGCCAGAGAGTGATTAACTAGAACTAGTTGACAAGATATATAGATAGTACATGGAGCAAAATAGCAGGCAGGAAGTGTGCTACTAGATCGATATTGATCACTTAATTATAGCTAATATAATAGGTCATAGGAACTGAGGTAATTATATTGTTTACCATGGTAGAAAGCCCTAGCTAATTAAAGATTGCCTGATAGTAATACTCGGTAGGAGCTAGTCAAGGAGGCGATGGCAATGGCATGGATATGCTAGTAGCTTGATATTAGTACGGAGCAACCCCCATGTTGGCCGCGTAAAGCGCCTCCTTTAGAAGCCCATGGCCATCCTTTCTCTGATGATCCTGATAGTTAAGCCACAAAGGGTTGACATTCCATCGGTTAGCCCAGGCATAAATTCAAGTCCAGGGAAATAGATCACCGCATTTCCAAATAGGCTTAATAACATATATGTTCACATGAGAAATCTGTATGTAACAGCGTAACTGAAAGTCGAGTCTTGTCCTAAGAATTTGGACACTAGCACACAATCTCAAACATAAGAATATTTTAGTAAAACATATGCATGATAGCATGAAAAAACATTTTCCCATGACCTTGGACAATTTAAAGAATTATCTACACCTTTTTTTTTGCGTGGGAAAGAATTATTTACACCTAACTAGTTTAAAGTAGTTACATAATTTTGGTTGCATGCTTTCAGCCTTGATATATACACTTTGTTAGTAACTATTCAAAATTAACCAAGTTCTAAGTTCGCCCTAAGTCATTTTTTTTAAAGTTTGGACCAAGTCTAAAGAAAAATGGATCAATATCAAAGACCAAATTAGTTTCATTGGATTCTTTATAAAATACGAAGTACTATGACTTAATTAGTACAAAGCTAAAAAAAAAGTACAGTGTGGTATTGTGGGCATCAATCATCTTAAAAATAGGAGTTATTTTTACCAAAATAATGCATTGACATAGGCTTTAAGTTGAGCTAGTCCCAAAATAACATAAACTACTCCCTCCGAACTATCTTAAAGTTTGACCGAGTTTGTGCAAAAATATATCAATGTTTGTGAAACCAAATAGGTATATGATGAAAATATATTTTATCATGAATCTAATACTATTAATTTGATGACATAAATATTGATGTATTATTATATAAATACGGTCAAACATAAAAAAGTTTGACTTTCCAACAAAGTTGGAAATACACTTTTTAAAAGACGGAGGGAGTAAGCTTATACTTCTGCATTGCTTTTCACATTTACTTTAGGCACTTGAAATAACAGAAACTAAGTCTACACTCCCAAAAAGCTGAAGTATGTATGTAGGCGATGTTTGGTTGATTAGTCACCTGAGGTAGGAAGCTGGTCTTCCTGAGCCCCTGGCGATCCGGCATGAGGCCAAAGTGGATATGCGGAAAGTGAGCCCACTGCAGCACAGCAGCAACAACAAGAACATAATCACCACGTCAAACAATTAAAGGTATATGAATGAACCGTTCATGGGATTCCGAGAGGTTGGGAAACCCTAGAAACAGTAAAGGCACATGCATGATCGGGCAAAACCCTAGCTAGAGTTCAGAGCAGAGATTGAGATAGCGAGAGAAACATGCATGTGTAGGTGAGATTAAGGAAGGAGGGGCACTGACGTTCTTGGCAGCCGCGCTGAAGGCCTCCCTGTGCGAGATGTCGGGATTGCCAGCCTTGATGCGTTGGATTTCGTCCCTGCGATGGATTCCGTCCCCCCAAAAACACCAGAGCAAAGAAAAGAGCAAAAGGAAAGGGATACGTCAGATCAGCGGCAGCGGCAGCGGCAGGTCTAAACGGCGACGACACCCCCATTATTTGCGCCATCACCAATGCATCATTTGCTACTAGCATGTCTCATTAACTTCTCTCTCTCTCTCTCTTCCTCGAACAGTGAGAGACAGACAGAGAGAGAGAGAGAGAGAGGGGAAAGCAAAAGAAAACAAGGTCTCTTTGCGTCTGCAAAGGCTTCACTTGTGCAGCTCTGCCGCCCGGTCCCGACCCCCGGCCCCGGCCGGCTGCCTGCCTGCCACCGAAGTGGCAATGGCATTGCCGTGAGAGTGAGACCACGTACTTGCACACCCCGTGCCCAGCTTCATTATTAATTAGGAAATGTACTGGTAGCAGTTACTTACTTGATGAAGCGGTTGTACGCCGACGGCACTCGCTGCCTCTTCTCTGGAGCTGCAGGGAGAATCAAAGCCAAGATATATGTTAGTGCCATACGTTCATGACCAATTAATCGATCTAGCTAGCTTCTTTCAAACGCGCGCACTAGTCCATGCGCTGGCCGGCCATGGTTGCAGCTTCCAAGTGGAGGCATGCGAGAATGGAGGAGAGCTAGGAAGCTGTCTGTACTATTATTCCCCACAGTGAAAAGGGCTGGAGAGAACGACGGTCGCTCTTTCTATCTCTCTTGGGTGCACAGTTTAGACTTTAGAGCGTGCAATGGTGCCAATGGTGGGCATTGTACCTTTGCTGTATCTCAGCACCTACTATACAGTATACACACTACACTACCAACGTAGAGCATATAGGTTCCATGTACACCGGCGAGGCATGTGTTCTTCCCTGACCAGAGCGAGAGAGAGAGAGAGAGGAGAGAGAGAGAGCATGGGCAAGCTCTAGAGGGATGACCAGATTAGTACTAGCAAAGATGGATCTCAAGAAACCGGACGAAACTTGGCAATCCACAGGAGAAGAATAGGTATAGTGGAGATTTGAGAAAGTGCATGCAGAAGCTGGGCTAGCTATACTCACGTCTGTTGACGACGGGATTGGTCCGCGGGGACGGCTCCTTCCCACCTTTCCCCGCGGCGACTGGGGGTGGCGGCAGCGGCGCAGGTGCCGCGGCGTTCCTGCCGCCCGCAGCCGCGATCAGGCCGCCGAGGCCGTGCTGCTCCAGTAGCTGCAGGCTCGGGTTAGCGCTGGATATCTCATCCTACATGAAGTAGTACAATATTAGAGCGCAACAAGTCATCAAGAACCAAGTATATCCACATGTACGTACAATCAGAAGCTCACCACACAGGATCACAGGTCCTGGTGATGCATGCAAGAACGTACCAGGAGGGAGTGGCGGGGAGGGTTGCCGGGCGCGAGGTTGAGCGAGCTGGGGTAGGGGAACTGGCCGTGGTGAGCAGCGGCGGCCGGCGGCGGGGACGTCGTGGTGGTGACAGCAGAGGCGGCTGACTCGGCGGCGGCGGGGGTGGTAGTGGTCGGGAAGAGGAGGCCCCTCATGTCGACGGTGAGCAGGCTGCTGCAGTGGCCGCACCGCACCGTCACCGTCTTGAAGAGGCTGCTGCTCGGCACGCTCACCTGCACACCAGTACCTCCCGGTAAATCGACTTGAACGGAGATGTCGCTGCTGCTGCTGAGCTAGATAGGCTTAGATGCTGAAGAGAGAGGGGCGGGAGGGGGTTTATCACGGACGACGAGGACGGTGTCGCAGAAGTGGCAGTGCACGTAGCATAGCTGCTCCGAAGGCGCCTCCGGCTGCATCGGCTCCGGGGGCTGAAGCTCCGAGCTGAGGCTCTCCGACGCCATCTGCTGCTGCTGCGATGCTGGCGTGAAGGCGGCGGAGGCCCCGGAGGAGGAGGAGGACGACATGCCGGTTGATCGATCACGCTAGTGCTAGCTGTTCTAGCACGCGGCGCAAGTGCAACTGCCCGGAGCGGCGAGAGCTGGGGATTCTTGGGACCAGTGGATTTGACGCGGCAGCGAATGGGATAGGATGGATGGACGCGAGTGGCAAAGGCGGCAAGCGATTGCTGGCGGTACCTAGCTGCTGATTGCTCTCTCTCGCTTGCTTTTTCACCCTCCTCCGCCGTTTGGGTGTGATTTGACGGGTGGTGGGCGTGTGCGTGTATATGATCTGGTGATTTGATGGTTTGGGGTGACTGATGTGTGATGCAACGGAACCTGGTATGTATCGGATCTGTTGTTGCTGCTGCGATTTGGGAGCGAGAGGGAGAGAAAGGGGTTTGGTTGGTTGGTGCCTGTGCTGGTGTGATGGGAGAGGAGATATAGGGGTGCAGGGGTGTTTCGGGAGTTCTGGTCAACAATGAGGAACAGAGGCAGCCGCAGCCCGCAGCTGCGTCTACCTAGGGTTACCCAGGCGACGGGTTCGTCTCTCTCATCCATCTTTTTTTTTAATATAATAAAGGGCACTTTTATTTGAAGCAAAATGTAGCATCAAGCTGAACCAAAACATAACGAGTAACAGCTGGCCTGCATAGCTAAGATTCACACAACAAAACACAAACAATTTGACAGCAGAAAAGATAAAAACCGACATATCGACAACAGTAAAGTCATAGAAGGCCGACACTATGCTTATGTCGAATGAGGTGGTGGACTGATCCGGAGATTATGCTGCCATCCAGGTTGGGTAAAACCTCCATGGCCACATGCTCCAACCGCATACACGCCGCCTTGAACAGCGGTTGATACTCCGATCAGTGTAGCATAGACCATGTACGAAACCAATGCATACAACGGAAAATAACATGCAATGGAGAATAGTTTTTGTCATAAGAACAAAATCATTTCTACGTAGTCAAAGCGACCATAGTAAGCCATACACTCACATCCTTATTAGCGTTCTAAACACATTTGGAATTCCATCCAACCAATGACCAAAAATATTGGCAACACTTGTGGACGGATACAAATTGGACGCTATTAGGATGACTGACCACATAGAACGTGCAAAATTGCATTGAAAAAAAGGGTGTTTGATTGTCTCGTCGTGAGTACAAAACCTACACCGCTTGCTTCCATGCCAATTGCGACGGTTGAGGTTGTCTTTGGTTAGCACAACTCCCCTCTAAAATATACCATGAAAATCTTAACTTTTACAGAAATCTCCGACTTCCAAATTTTCATCTTATTATCCACTGGAACCTCAGGATGCATAAGCATATGGTACATATAGAGTCGACTGCGAAGTATATATTCAGATGTACTGAGATTCTAGCGAAACACATCCCGTCCTTATGTCAGGTTAATAGACTCCAAACGGGAAAGTAGATATTGCCATGACAAAAGATGGGGGCCAATCAAATCCCGCCTGAATGAAATATCTAGCGGGAATGAACTAAGCACTTGCGCAAGAGTATCATTCTTATTGCAAACAATATGATATAAGGCTGGATATTGTTCCCGGACACTAGCATTGCCTAGCCATTTGTCCTCCTAAAAATGAATATCCTAGCCATCTTTTATCGCGATGACTGGGTTATGTCCTATCGACGAGCCCGGCCCCAACTTGGGGTCCTAGGGTTACAGATCCAACTCGGCTACGTCGGTGGAGGCAGAGTCCTCCACGGTTCCAGTATCTTCGGCTTGTACATCAAGTCTTCCAGAGTCTTCAGTATAATCCTCATGGACCGCCCCACATGGCCCAAGACGGAACCGACCTAAGAGGTTCTCAGCCCGACCCACCAAGCCGGTGTCGGAGCTAAATCCGGCAGATCTCGGGTAGGGGGTCCCGAGCTAGTGATCTTGGCTTGATGGTAACAGGAAGTAAGGAGACACAGTATTTACCCAGGTTCGGGCCCTCTCAAAAATGTAAAACCCTACGTCCTGCTTGTATTATATTGATTGTGGATGGGGTAAAAAGTACAGGATGATCTACCTCGAGATTGTATGAATGAATCTAACCTTGCCTCTACATACTAAAACCTTCGGCTTATATAGGGACCGAGGGGTACCTAGGGTTACACATGGTCGGTTGCATCTAGAGATAAACATGCCGAATATTTGAATATGTCTTGAACTGTACGCCAAGTCTTTGGAGGATTCCATCTTGAGTACCCTGAGGGCCATAGCTTACGTGGCCCATTCTTCGGTTGTCGGTGGTCCTCGGCCCGGCCCATGAATGGTGCTACTTGTGAGCTGCGTTGGAATTTTCCCCGAAGAGGAAGGGTGAAGCAATATAGTAGCAGATATTATTTCCCTCAGTGAGAACCAAGGTTATCGAACCAATAGGAGAACCAAGCAAATCCTAGTAAACAGTACCTACACACAAGAGAGCAAATACTTGCACCCAACGCGTGCAAGAGGGTTGTCAATCCCCTTGAACTCATTACTTGGAAGGATTAAATCCGATAGTGATAGATATATAAATTGAAAAGTAAATAAGAAGTAAATAAATTGCAGCAAGGTAAATTAGGATTTTCTAATATGATAAAAGTAGACCCGAGGGCCATAGTTTTCACTAGAGGCTTCTCTCTTGAAAAATAGCATACGGTGGGTAAACAAATTACTGTTGGGCAATTGATAAAAAAGCGAGCGCTTTAAGCAAGATGACATGATGTAGACAGAATAAACTCAAGCAATATGAATAAACCCCGTCGTTTTACCCTTAATGGCAACAATACAAATATGTTCCTCGCTACCCCTACTGTTACTGGGTGAGGACACTTCAAGATTGAACCCATCACAAAGCACCTCTCCCACTGAAAATAAATCAATCTAGTTGCCCAAACCAAATGGATAGATCGGAGAGAAATACAAAGCTATAACAATCATGCATAATAAAGTTCAGAAAAGACTCAATTACTTTCAATGAATAATCTGATCATAAACCCACAATTCATCGGATCCCAACAAACACACCGCAAAAGAAGATTACATTGGATAGAACTCCATGGAGATCATATTATTGAAGATCAAAGAGAGAGAAGAAGGCATCTACCTACTAGCTATGGACCCGTAGGTTTGTGGAAACTACCCACACATCATCGGAAGGGCAGCAAGGTTGATGTAGAAGCCCTCTGTGATCGATTCCCCCTCCGACAGATTGCCGGAAAAGGCCTCCAGATGGGATCGCGGAAGAACATAAGCTTGCGGCGGCAGAAAAGTTATTTCGGGTGGCTCTCTGTTGGTTTTGGAATATTTGGGAATTTATAGAAGTGGAATTAGGTCAAACGGAGCTGCGTGGGACCCACGAGCTCAGGTGGCGCCCCCCAGGGGCGCGCCAGATGAGCTCGTGGCTCTCCCGTAGGGCTTTTTCCGTAGGGCTTCTGGCCTCCTCCCGAAGCTTCTAGGGTCCCTTTTGGTCCAGAAAAATCATTTTAAAGTTTTATTTCCATTTGGACTTCGTTTGGTACTGATTTCCTAAAAAACCAAAAATAGGCAAAAAAAAAAGCAACTGGCACTGGGCACTGAGTTAATAGGTTAGTTCCCAAAAATGATATAAAATTGCATATAAAGCATATAAAGTATCCAAGATTGATAATATAATAGCATGAAACAATAAAAAATTATAGATATGTTGGAGACGTATCAGCATCCCCAAGCTTAATTCCTGCTCGTGCTCGAGTAAGTAAATGATAAAAATAGAATTTTTGATGGTGAATTCTACCTATCATGTTTATCATGTAATCTCTTTTATGGTGTAAATATTGAGAAACAATGAAGTAATTGATATCAACATAATAATATCCATGAATACAAGAACATAATCATTAATTTTTCAAAATATAAGATGCTCAAAGAATGTTACCCCTACTCATTGAATTATGTAAGCATGGCATGACTCCGCCTTCACCGCATAAATATAAATCATGAGCACCCCGGTGTCAAACCAGGCAATTGTATCATACTTTTAATGCGCTTCAGCATTTTCAACTCCACTCAATACATGAGCGTGAGACATGGACATTAGCACTATAGGTGGAATAGAATGCGGTGGTAAAGGTATATAGGAGAAGTCAAAAAGGAAGAAAGGCTCGCATCAACTCGGCGGATCAATAGGCAATGGAGAAGCCCATCAATCGATATCAATGCGAGGAGTAGAGATTGCCATGCAACGGATGCACTAAGAGCTAGAAGTGTATGAAAGCTGAATGGAAGCTAAGTGGGTGTGCATGCAACTTGCTTGCTCATGAAGACCTCGGGCATTTGAGGAAGCCCATCATCGGAATATACAAGCCAAATTCTATAATGAAAAATTCCCACTAGTATATAAAAGTGATATCTCAGGAGACTCTCTATATGAAGAACATGGTGCTACTTTGAAGCACAAGTGTGGTAAGAGGATAGTAGCATTGTCCCTTCTCTCTTTTTCTCTCATCATTTTTTTCTTTTCTCTTTTTTAGAACAATCTCATGGACCTCATCCCCTCATTTTGGAGGACTCATCAGTCTCCATCATTCTTTTCCTCACTGGGACAATGCTCTAATAATGATGATCATCACACTTTTATTTACTTACAACTTGATATTACAACTCGATAACTGATCAACGATGACTCTATATGAATGCCTCTGGCAGTGTACCAGGATGTGCAATGATCTAGCGTAACATGTATAATAACGATGAACGGTGGCTTTGCCACAAATATCATGACAACTCTATATGATCGTGCAAAGCAATATGATGATGAACACACACTGGTACATCGAGCTGCTATACAAATGGCTTTTACCCCCTTTCTGCGACGGAGTTTTAAACCGTCGCCTAGCCTGTGTGTGCGATAGGGGGGGGGGGTCTTCCCACACGACCCAGAAACCGTCGGCGATAGGGAGCACACAAGCATACATTTCGCAGAACTAAGCGTATGCGATGCCCGATCTATCCCAAACGCGACTCGTCACACAACTATTTGTGATCTATCGAATATCCCAAACGCTCCATCCTTGCTACTCGTGTGTGCTCGCATTACCATTGCACTCGGTATTCTGTGGTGCAACATTTACGATGCGCGCCCCATCACAAACAGTTCATGATTGTAAAACATGTATGATAAGGAGACTATCACACACATTCACTTCTCCTGAACCGTATGCGATATATAATCAAGAAGATTAGTTAATCATCGTACGAGTGTCGGATAGGATTACGAAACGTCGGACTGTCGTACCAGTGTCGTACAGGATAACTATCACACACGTTATTCTGTGGTGCAAACGTTTACGATGCGTATGACATCAGAAACAGTTCATGATTGTAAAGCGTGTGCGATAAGGCGACTATCACAAACATTTAGTTTGCTCGCACCGTTTGTGATATTGTCTGACATCACACACACTTTGCAAACGGCAACTGTGTGCATGGTCGCACATGTTTCCTCTCTGTGAAGCGTGTCGGATTATGATGTATATCACACACGATGTGCTTTACAGATCGTGTGCGCCGTAATAACCCGCAGAGCATATTTTCACCCTAATTTAATTGCTGCTATTTAAAATTATAACGAATTTGAATTTGAAAGTAGGCTATAAATTTATTCATATCCATCAGGTTCAACAACCAATGCATTATTCGATTCACAGGTACATATGTTCAAGAGTTACATAAAAAAAGAATTACATATGCACCAAATAAAGAATGATGAACCAGGGTTGTATACTTGTACTATTAAAGACGGTAAAGAAAGAGGCAAAAGACATTCTGGTTGCTGAACAAGGTGAAGCGGAACGCCCATATTGTGCCCTCCTCCATGCAGAAGGCACGCACGACTCTAGTCCAACCCCTTGTGATGGCCGACCGCCCATCCTTCACTGTCTTCATGACGACATCTAGATAGTCATTGTGTTCTGGTAGAAATACTTTAACCTTTGCATGCCCACCAATCATGTAGTTTGAGAGGTAATCTTGAGTAAACTGCTTTGGGAACCACTGCAAAGGAAAAAGATTCAGACATTGTCATCTAACACAACTCATTATGGGCAGTAAAAAGAAGGCTGCAGAGTTCTTACTTACCATCCTGCAGTTCACTATTGTCTTGGATAAAGTGTAAACAAATAGTTTAATTGCCATCTTTTGACCCATTTTACTAACAATCTTTATCAGTTTCCTCACTTGATGCTGGTTCATGAATATCTCATTGCCCCATACGCAAAAAGGGTCGAAGCGCGGATCTTTACCAATGACATATGTACCTAAAAGCACCAAGTTAATATTAGAAGCTAAACAACAATTGCACAATGATGTAGTACAACACTCCCTCCGTCCCATTATATAAGATCTTATTATATCCAATATACTCACATATTGGATGAATTAACATCTTATATTATGGGGCGGAGGGAGTTTATTACATTGTTACAAATATCGGCCGATTAACTGCAGTTAACTGCTGCTGTGTTGTTGCTGTTGCTGCTCTTCTATGTATATCTATACATCATTAGAACATTAAGGTAACACTCTTCCTTGTTGCTATGTAGCCTAGGATTGCATATTTAGACATTTAGTACAATGCATGTTGCTATGTAGCCTCAGATATATTAGATATGACCCTAGTTAACCTACCGATAAATGGGTTACAGATATATTTAGTTAAATGTCCGATTCGCCGATTAATCCCTTATCAGCCCCCGGCCTATATGGTACCAGCTACCGATATCCTGAACAGTGAGTATATATAAGCCATGGGATGAAACTAACCTCGATGGAAAACAACAGTCGTTCCCAATATTCCCAATATTGTCCTGTGTAAGTACATCGAAAGGCATGTTAAGCACAACAGGCTAAACATCAACCAAATATATCCATGGTAGACAACATAATCTCTAAATGATAGCTTCAGTATACAGGTTTAAGCACGCTAGTTAAGCAAAACAAGAAGTGGAAAGGTGTGTTAACTGCACAGTTCATACTTGCACATATAGAACATCACATTGTGAATAACTGAAATAAACAAGGCATACTACGAACAACCAAAGATAGCAATTGAAACTGGACATATGCTAACTACAAACAACCGAACAACCAAAAACCGTTAAAAGAGGCATATGCTCGCTACAACAGGCTTAACAACAAGCAAATAGTCATTCATATTGGTATTGTTGAAACTGGTATTGATGAAATTGAACTGCAAAGTTCATACTTGCACATCTAGAACATCACTTTGTGAATAACTGAAATAAACAAGGCATACTACGAACAACCAAAGATAGCAATTGAAACTGGACATATGCTAACTACAAACAACCGAACAACCAAAAATCGTTAAAAGAGGCATATGCTCGCTACAACAGGCTTAACATCAACCAAATAGTCATTCATATTGGTATTGTTGAAACTGGTATTGATGAAATTGAACTGCACAGTTCATACTTGCACATATAGAACATCACTTTGTGAATAACTGAAATAAACAAGGCATACTACTAACAACCAAAGATAGCAATTGAAACTGGACATATGCTAACTACAAACAACCGAACAACCAAAAAACGTTAAAAGAGGCATATGCTAGCTATAACAGGCTTAACAACAAGCAAATATAGTCATTCATATTGGTATTGTTGAAACTGGTATTGATGAAATTGTACTGCACAGTAAATAGTTGCACATATAGAGCATCACATTGTGAATAACTGAAATAAACAAGGCATACTTCAAACAACCAAACATAGCAATTAAAACTGGACATATTCTCACTACAAAAGGGGCTCGACAAAACAAATCATGGGTTCCCCCCTGTGAAGAGGCACGGCAAAACAAATCATGGGTTTCCTCACTTGTCACAGATGGGCTCCTTCGCATGGGAAGAGCACGGACCCTGGGTGCGCTCCATGTTGTCGCAGATGGGCTCCTTCCCCTTGGAAGAGCACGACTGTAGGGTGCCCTCCCTGATGTCGCAGATGTGCTCTTTCCTCTTGGAAGAGGTGGAGAGGGTGCCCTCCTCGTGGTCGCCGTCGATGAGGTCTGACTTGGCAGCTGAGGATCCCAAGCCAGCGTCGCAGAACGTGTCCTTCAGAAATGACAAAAGGGGCTCAATGGCGATGTAGGATGGCAAATTCTTGACAACGAGCAAGAGGAGATCAGCGGCGGGGCCATGTATGAGATCGACGGCTATTGAACCCGAGGGGTTGGGGGTGGGCCCCTTAACCTGTGACATAGCCCGCGTCAGGTGATACGTCCATTTTGCATCATGTTTTGCTACTGTTATTTATAGTGTTTTCAATCAATATAACACTTTGTGGAGCAATTCTAATGCCTTTTCTCTCTTAATATGCAAGATTTACACAAGGAGGGAGATTGCCGACAACTGGAATTCTGGATCTGAAAAAGCTATGTCAGAGATACCTATTCTGCACATCTCCAAATGAGCTGAAATTTCACAGAGATTTATTTTGAAATAAATAAAAAATACTGGAAGCAAGAAGTACCAGAGGGGGCCACCCAGGTGCCCACGAGGCACCAGGGCGCGCCAGCCCCCCAGGCGCGCCCTGGTGGCTCGTGGGGCCCCTGGCCAGCCTCTGGCCCCCATTTTCTGGTATATAAGCCCATTTGCCCTATAAAAAA
The DNA here is from genome assembly GCA_039707655.1 of Elymus sibiricus. Taxonomy (NCBI): domain Eukaryota; kingdom Viridiplantae; phylum Streptophyta; class Magnoliopsida; order Poales; family Poaceae; genus Elymus; species Elymus sibiricus. The sequence continues at coordinate 211,389,918 of CM077664.1, forward strand.
AATAAGGAGAAGACTTTTGGGACGGTGCGCCGCCGTCTCGAGGCGGAACTTGGGCAGGAGCACTTTTGCTCTCCGGTGGAGCGATTCTGCCGGGGATACTTCCCTCCGGGAGGGGGAAATCGGAGCCATCATCATCACCAACGATCCTCTCATCGTGGGAGGACCAATCTTCATCAATATCTTTAACAGCACCATCTCATCTCAAACCCTAGTTCATCTCTTGTATTCAATCTTTGTCTCAAAACCTCAGATTGGTACCTGTGGGTTGCTAGTAGTGTTGATTACATCTTGTAGTTGATGCTAGTTGGTTTATTTGGTGGAAGATTATATGTTCAAATCTATTATGCTATTTAATACCCCTCTGATCTTGGACATGAAGATGATTTGTGAGTAGTTACTTTTGTTCTTGAGGACATGGGAGAAGTCTTGTCATAAGTAATCATGTGAATTTGGTATTCGTTCGATATTTTGATGATGTGTATGTTGTTGATTCTCTTAGTGGTGTCATGTGAACGTCGACTACATGACACTTCACCATCTTTGGGCCTAAGGGAATGCATTGTGGAGTAGTAATTAGATGATGGGTTGCTAGAGTGACAGAAGCTTAAACCCTAGTTTATGCGCTATTCCGTAAGGGGCTGATTTGGACCCATATGTTTAATGCTATGGTTAGAGTTATCTTAATTCTTCTTTCGTAGTTGCGGATGCTTGCGAGAGGGGGTAATCATAAGTGGGAGGCTTGTTCAAGTAAGAACAGCACCCAAGCACGGGTCCACCCACATATCAAATTATCAAAGTAGCGAACGCGAATCAAACCAACATGATGAAAGTGACTAGATGAAATTCCCATGTGTCCTCGAGAACGCTTTGCTTATTATAAGAGATCGTTTCGGCTTGTCCTTTGCTATAAAAAGGAATGGGCCACCTTGCTGCACTCTTTGTTACTATTGCTATTTGTCACTTGTTACAAATTATCTTGCTATCAAACTACTCGTTACCGATAATTTCAGTGCTTGCAGAAAATACCTTGCTGAAAACCGCTTGTCATTTCCTTCTGCTCCTCGTTGGGTTCGACACTCTTACTTATCGAAAGGACTACGATTGATCCCCTATACTTGTGGGTCATCATCAGGCCGTCGCTGTCGACGACCTCGATGTCGTAGCCGGAGTCCGCGACATGCCAGCATACTCTAGCCCGCTGATTGAGAGCCTGCAGCCAGTAATCGTCTTCAGCTTCCTCGGCGGCCACCTCGCCGACGTCGGGCGAAGAGGCCGCGATAAACCTATTTTGGGCCATTAGCTCCTGGAGCTCCACGGGAAGCATAGCCGGGCTTAGGCTGCAATGCTCTGGAGTGGGGGAGGGGGATGGGGATCTGTGGGAAAGGGGGCATTTGGCAGGCGTCATCTAAGAAACTCAGGGCGGCTAGGGTATGGAAATCGGTGGGTAACCTACACATGCAAACTGGCAGATGTTGACGATGGAAGCGGTGCGGCGGCGGCGGCGGTGACCTTGCTAGGGTTTCGAGCGAGGGAGGGGTTGTGTGTGTGCGCGCGCAGAGTTTTTGGGGTGTGTGTGTGGAGGGGAGGGGGCAAGGTGGTGTTTGAGGAAATGACGCGGGTACTAAAAATTTTACTAGGCGGGAGTAAAATGCCGGGGCTACTGAAAATTTGGATGAAGGGATTGAGCAACAAACATCGCACACGGTCCAAACATAACAAATGTGTACTATCAAACAGAAAAACCCTCCAGGTGGCTAGATATTTTTGAGGGATGCAGGTGGGAGCGGGAGCGAACAACATCGCACACGGTCGGAACATAATAACCATGTGCTATCAACCAGAAAACCCTCCACGCGGGTAGATATTTTTGAGGGATGCAGGCGGGAGCGGGGGGCCAGGGGCAAACAACATCGCACACGGTCAAAACATAATAATCGTGTGCTATCAAACAGAAAAACCCTCCAGGCGGGTAGATATTTTTGAGATTGCGAGGGAAGCCTCGTGGAGCCCGGAGTCCAATCTACTGTGCTGATGTGGGTGACAGGGGCACGGGCATGGCACACGAGTAGTCTGAGGGAACCGTTTGTGTTGCGTGGCCAAAAAAACATGGGAAAGGGTCAGAACACGAACACACTTGCATGTGGACCAAATATATGTATGAAAAGGCTGGTTTAATGTTCAAATACCCAATGCACAACTTTGATGTGGCACCTGTCTCACAAAGCACACATTATTGCTAGTCTGCCACCCCCCCACTTCGTGTCGGCGGGAGGGGAATCCTAGCTATGAATGCACGCCCCCAAATATCTAGGTCTGACATATCACACCCTACCGTAACACTAAACCTATAGGAGTCCATCATGGTCACACCCCCCTTTCGCTTCCGGTCAAAGGTGGACCGTGTGCGGGCCCACAAATGTGTGCTTGTTGCGCGAGATGGGTGAGATCACATACGAACCACCTGCGAGTGTCCGAACTATATGTATGAAAAGGGTGGTGTGATATTGAAATACCCAATTCACAACTTTGATGTGGCACATGTGCCTTGCAAATTAACCGGACATCCCCGACCCCACGGAGGTTCAGGAAGTGCGAAGTACCCCCACCCCACCCACCCACCCACCCACACACACACACACACTTTGAGTCGGTGGGAGAGGGCATCTCACCAAGACGTAGTGTAACACGGACCAAGAAGAATCCACCTTGGTCGTATAACCACTCTCTTGTTGTTGGTCAAAGTGATGGACATCCACGCGACCCCACAGATGGGCTAGCTCGCCGATAACCACGCAAGGGAGCAGTGCCCGAAGACAATCACTGCCTGCATGTGGCCCAAACATATGTATGGAAGTGTTGTGTGGTGTGTTTGAATACCCAATGCACAACTTAATTTGATGTGGCACTATGCCGTTGCCGGGGAGTGAACCGCCTTTGGTGAGTGGAATTTGGTAAGGAAACATTTATATTACGTGCTGAAATTTACTGTTACTTGTCACTATGGAAACTAATCCTTTGAGGGGTTTGTTCGGGGTATCTTCACCTCGACCGGAAGCACAAATAGTTGCTGCTCAACCTACTGCACCTACTGAAAATATTTATTATGAGATTCCTTCGGGTATGATAGAGAAACTGCTAGCTAATCCTTATGCAGGAGATGGAACGGTACATCCTGATATGCACTTGATCTATGTGGATGAAATTTGTGGATTGTTTAAGCTTGCAGGTTTATCCAGAGATGGAGTTAAGAAGAAAGTATTCCCTTTATCTTTGGAGGGAAAGGCATTGACATGGTATAGGCTATGTGATGATACTGATACATGGGACTGGAATCGATTGAAACTGGAATTCCACCAGAAATTTTATCCTATGCATTTGGTTCATCGTGATCGGAATTATATATATAATTTTTGGCCTCGTGAAGGAGAAAGCATCGCTCAAGCTTGGGGGAGGCTTAAGAACATGATGTACACATGCCCCAACCATGAGCTCTCAAGAGAAATTATCTTACAGAATTTTTATGCTCGGCTTTCTCATGATAATCAAACCATGCTCGATTCTTCTTCGACTGGCTCCTTTATGAAGAAAACTATTGAATTCAGAAGGGATCTTCTGGAAAGAATTAAATGCAACTCTGAAGATTGGGAACTCGACAAAGGTAATGAGTCAGGTATAATACTTGAGTTCGATTGTGTTAAATCTTTTATGGATATCGATGCTTTTCGTAAGTTTAGCACTAAATATGGACTTGACTCTGAGATAGTAGCTTCCTTTTGTGAATCATTTGCTACTCATGTTGATCTCCCTAAGGAGAAGTGGTTTAAATATCATCCCCCCTGTTAAAGAAAAGATTGAGGAACCTGTTAGTGTTAAAGAAGAAACAATTGTTCACCATGGTGATCCAGTTGTGCCTACTGCTTATATTGAGAAACCACCTTTTCCTGTTAGGATTAAGGAACATGCTAAAGTTTCAACTGTGATTAACAAAAGTAATATTAGAGCACCTAGACCCTCTGAACAAATTAAAGTTGAACCTAATATTGCTATGGTTAAAGATCTCTTGGTCGATAATATAGATGGGCATGTTATTTATTTCTGTGATGAAGCAGCTAGAATTGCTAAACCAGATCCTAAAGATAAAAACAAACCTGTAGCAGGCATGCCTGTTGTCTCTGTTAAAATAGGAGATCATTGTTATCATGGCTTATGTGATTTGGGTGCTAGTGTGAGTGCTATTCCGTTTACCTTATATCAAGAAATTATGAATGATATTGCACCTGTTGAAATAGAGGACATTGATGTTACTATTAAGCTTGCAAACAGAGATACCATTACACCGCTTGGGATTGTTAGAGATGTTGATGTCTTGTGTGGAAAAATAAAATACCCTACTGATTTTCTAGTCCTCGGTTCTCCACAAGATGATTTTTGTCCCATTATATTTGGTAGACCTTTCTTGAACACTGTTAATGCCAAGATCGATTGTGCTAAAGAAACTGTTAGTGTTGAATTTGGTGGTATGTCTCATGAGTTTAATTTCTCCAAGTTTCGTAGACAACCTCATGATAAAGAATTGCCTAGTAAAGATCAAATTATTGGTCTTGCTTCTATTGCCGTACCTCCTACTGATCCGTTAGAACAATATTTGCTAGACCATGAAAATGATATGCATATGAATGAAAGAAATGAAATAGATAAGATGTTCTTTGATCAACCACCTATACTTAAACATAGTTTGCTTGTTGAAACTCTTAGAGGCCCTCCTCCACCTAAGGGTGACCCTGTATTTGAATTGAAACAATTTCCTGATACATTGAAATATGCTTATCTTGATGAAAAGAAGATATATCCTGTTATTATTAGTGCTAACCTTTCAGCGCATGAAGAAAAGAGATTACTTAAAACTCTGAGGAAGCACTGTGCTGCTATTGGATATACTCTTGATGATCTTAAGGGCATTAGTCCCACTCTATGTCAGCACAAAATTAATATGGAGCCTGATGCTAAACCAGTTGTTGACCACCAACGACGGTTAAATCCTAAGATGAAAGAGGTGGTAAGAACTGAAATATTAAAGCTTCTGGAAGCAGGTATAATCTATCCCATAGCTGAAAGTAGATGGGTAAGTCCCGTTCATTGTGTCCCTAAGAAAGGAGGTATCACCGTTGTTCCTAATGATAAAAATGAACTCATTCCACAAAGAATTGTAACTGGTTATAGGATGGCAATTGATTTTAGAAAATTAAACAAAGCTACTAGAAAAGATCATTACCCCTTACCTTTTATTGATCAAATGTTAGAAAGATTGTCTAAGCATACACATTTTTGTTTCCTAGATGGTTATTCTGGTTTCTCTCAAATACCTGTATCACAACCCGATCAAGAGAAAACCACCTTTACTTTTCCTTTTGGAACTTATGCTTATAGACGTATGCCTTTTGGTTTATGCAATGCACTTGCTACCTTTCAAAGATGTATGACTGCTATATTCTCTGATTTTTGTGAAAAGATTGTTGAGGTTTTCATGGATGATTTTTCCGTTTACGAAACTTCTTTTGATGATTGCTTAAGCAACCTTGATCGAGTTTTGCAGAGATGTGAAGAAACTAATCTTGTCTTGAATTGGGAGAAGTGCCACTTTATCGTGAATGAAGGTATTGTCTTCGGGCATAAAATTTCTGAAAGAGGTATTGAAGTTGATAAAGCTAAGGTTGATGCTATTGAGAAAATGCCATGTCCTAAAGATATTAAAGGTATAAGAAGTTTCCTTGGTCATGCTGGTTTCTATAGGAGGTTTATTAAAGACTTCTCTAAAATTTCTAGACCTCTTACCAATCTCTTGCAAAAAGATGTTCCATTTGTTTTTGATGATGATTGTGTAGAAGCCTTTGAAACACTTAAGAAAGCCTTAACCACTGCACCTATTGTTCAACCACCTGATTGGAACTTGCCTTTTGAAATTATGTGTGATGCTAGTGACTATGCTGTTGGTGCTGTTCTAGGACAGAGAGTTGATAAGAAATTAAATGTTATCCATTATGCTAGTAAAACTCTAGACAGTGCCCAAAGAAATTATGCTACTACCGAGAAAGAATTTCTAGCAGTTGTGTTTGCATGTGATAAATTCAGATCTTACATAGTTGATTCTAAAGTAACTGTTCACACCGATCATGCTGCTATTAAATATCTTATGGAAAAGAAAGATGCTAAACCTAGACTCATTAGGTGGGTTCTATTGCTACAAGAATTTGACTTGCATATTATTGATAGAAAGGGAGCTGAGAATCCCGTAGCAGATAATTTGTCTAGAATAGAAAACGTTCTTGATGACCCACTTCCTATTAATGATGATTTTTCTGATGAACAATTAGCTGTCATAAATGCTTCTCGTAATACTCCTTGGTATGCAGACTATGCTAATTATATTGTTGCTAAATTTATACCACCTAGTTTCACATACCAACAAAAGAAAAAGTTCTTCTATGATTTAAGACATTACTTTTGGGATGACCCACATCTTTATAAAGAAGGAGTAGATGGTATTATTAGATGTTGTATACCTGAGCATGAACAGGAACAAATCCTACGGAAGTGTCATTCCGAGGCCTACGGAGGACACCATGCGGGAGACAGAACTGCACATAAGGTATTACAATCTGGTTTTTATTGGCCTACTCTTTTCAAGGATGCTCGTAAGTTTGTCTTATCTTGCGATGAATGTCAAAGAATTGGTAATGTTGGTAGATGTCAGGAAATGCCTATGAATTATTCACTTGCTATTGAACCATTTGATGTTTGGGGATTTGATTATATGGGACCTTTTCGTAAATCCAATGGGTATACTCATATTTTAGTTGCTGTTGATTACGTTACTAAGTGGGTAGAAGCTATTCCAACTAGTAGTGCTGATCATAACACTTCTATTAAAATGGTTAAAGAAGTTATTTTCTCGAGGTTCGGAGTCCCTAGATATTTAATGACTGATGGTGGTTCACATTTTATTCATGGTGCATTCCGTAAATTGCTTGCTAAATATGATGTCAACCATAGAATTGCATCTCCCTATCACCCTCAATCTAGTGGTCAAGTAGAATTGAGCAATAGAGAAATAAAATTAATTTTGCAAAAAACCGTCAATAGATCTAGGAAGAATTGGTCTAAGAAACTTGACGGTGCATTATGGGCTTATAGAACTGCTTATAAAAATCCTATGGGTATGTCTCCTTATAAAATGGTTTATGGAACAGCATGTCATTTACCTCTTGAGTTAGAACATAAAGCATATTGGGCAATTAAAGAACTCAATTATGATTTTAAACTTGCCGGTGAAAAGAGGTTATTTGATATTAGCTCACTAGATGAATGGAGAACCCAAGCTTTTGAAAATGCCAAATTGTTTAAAGAAAAAGTTAAAAGATGGCATGATAGAAGAATTCAAAAACGGGAATTTAAAGTTGGTGAGCAAGTTCTATTATAGAATTCTCGTTTGATGTTCTTTGCAGGAAAACTTCTCTCTAAATGGGAAGGACCGTGTATCATCGAAGAAGTTTATCGCTCCGGAGCCATAAAAATAAACAACTCCGAAGGCACTAATCCGAGAGTGGTGAATGGGAAAAGAATTAAGCATTATATTTCAGGTACTCCCATTAATGTTGAAACTAATATTATTGAAACAATTACACCGGAGGAATACATAAGAGAGACCTTCCAGAACACTCCAGAACCCTGAAAAGGAAGAGGTACGTGATACGATAAGTAAACCGACTCCAAAAATTCCATAAAAATACTTTCTGTCAGTTTTGGAATATTAGAAAAATACAAAAATAAGAAACAACCAAGGGGACCCACCTAGTGCCCACGAGGCATCAGGGCGCGCCACCCCCCCAGGCGCGCCCCGGTGGCTCGTGGGCCCCTAGTGAGCCTTCCCGACTCCGTTTTTCTTCTGGATTACTTGTTTTGCAAGATAAAAATTCTTTATATATACTCCCAGATGTTTTGACCACCGTATCATAGAAATCTCCTCTGTTCTTATTTCGTGCTATTTTTCTGACAGATCTAGATCGCTATGGCTCCACCAAGCTCTTCCAAGGACAAGTTCTACGAGAAGGTCATCAACCCCTACCTACCGGAGGTGATGAAACACCCTCAAGCCATTGAGATGCGTGAGGGGGTGCTTCACATCCGGGATGTGCAAGGACCCAAGAAGACCGGGAGCGTGGAGTCCAGGCTCGAAGCGGTGGAGCAGGAGATCTTCAAGTGCCAAGGGATGGTGGAACATGGACTCAGCGCCAACCACTCCATGATCACGGAATTCACCCGTGATCGCAAGGTGGATGACTGATCGATGGGGGACATCATCTTCAAGCTCAATGAACGTATTGACTATCTACAAGGCCAAATCTATGATCTTCAAAACCAAAATTATGAGTATGAGGCAAGATTCAAAGGTATGAGTTTAGCTGCAAGTTTCAGGACTCCGGAGACTCGTTCATCTTTTTATGATGGGGAACCTATGACATGGAAGCCGGAAGACAAGCTCGCCACTTCATCACCACTATCACCGAAGAAGGAGACTTGAGTACATGGGTATGGGCACTCCCCTTGGCTTGTGCCAAGCTTGGGGGAGGTGCCCCGGTATCGTATCACCATCACTTTTGCTATCTTTACCTATTTTTAGTTCGATCCTTAGTGATTTCGTGATTTAGTTGAATAAAAGTTTAGGATGATCTATTTTTGAGTGCTAGTCTCGTAATCTATCTATCTATGTAATTGAGTTGAGAGTTATATAATAAAGAGTAGTTTGAGTTTTTGCTTCTTTACTTTTATGTTTCAATCCTAGCAATGAATATAACGAAAAAGATCATATGCTAATCTTATGGAAAGTAATGACATTACACAAAGAAAAGTATAAGTGGTAAAATTTATTGAAAGTTAACAAACATAACATTAGTCAATGATGCAATTCATGAAAAAAATTAATAGGGAAGAGAAGATTCACATGCAAATATACTATCTTGGACATCTTTTATGATTGTGAGCCCCCATTAAGTATTTTATGTCAAATTGTTGATGTTGGACAAGCAAGACAACGTAATGAGTTATGTTTGCTTATATTCACATAGAAGTTATATTGTCATAAATCCTCCAACATGTGGTGCTTGCCCAATATCTTTGCTAGCCAAAAATCCGCACCAAGTAGAGATACTACTTGTGCATCCAAAACCCTCAAACCCAGTTTCATGTCATGAGAGTCCACTATATCGACCTATGGATTGAATAAGATCCTTCAAGTAAGTTGTCATCGGTGCAAAAAGCAATAAAAATTGCCTCTAAATATGTATGAACTTTTATTGTAAGGGAAAATAAGCTTTGTACGAACTTGTGATGGTAAAGAAATAAAAGCGATGGACTGCATAATAAAGGTTGCTATCACAAGGGGCAATATAAAGTGACGTTCCTTTGCATTAAGAGCTTGTGCATCCAACAACAAAAAGCGCATGACAACCTCTGCTTCCCTCTGCGAAGGGCCTATCTTTTACTTTTATGTATTTATTTTTTATGCAAGAGTCAATAGTGTTCTCCTCTATTCCTTTTTTATTTTTCTCTTTTGCAAGCATCATGTGGTGGGGAAAGATCTAGGCACATATATCCAGTTGGATATGAGTGATCATGAGTTATTATTGTTGACATCACCCTTGAGGTGAATAAGTTGGGAGGCGAAACTATAAGCCCCTATCTTTCTTTGTGTCTGGCTGAAACTTTTTGCTCCATATATATGTTGTGAGTGTTAGCAATCATAGAAGACTATATGATGGTTGAGTATGTGGACTTGCTAAAAAGCTCCTACATGAGACCCTTCCTGAAAATATGATGAATTGCAATTGCATTGTTGACTGAGAACATAGTTTGTTAGTTTTCAAGAAAGTTTATGCCTTATACTTCATTGTTGTGATGAATTGTTACTTGCTCATGAGAAGTTTTATGATAATAAATATTGCTGTTATAATAATGATCATGATGCTACTATGTCCGTATTTTGTTTTTATCGACACCTCTCTCTCTAAACATGTGGACATGATTATCGATATCGGCTTTCGCTTGAGGACAAGCGAGGTCTAAGCTTGGGGGAGTTGATACGTCCATTTTGCATCATGTTTTGCTACTGTTATTTATAGTGTTTTCAATCAATATAACACTTTGTGGAGCAATTCTAATGCCTTTTCTTTCTTAATATGCAAGATTTACACAAGGAGGGAGATTGCCGGCAGCTGGAATTCTGGACCTGAAAAAGCTATGTCAGAGATACCTATTCTGCACATCTCCAAATTAGCTGAAATTTCACGGAGATTTACTATGGAATAAATAAAAAATACTGGAAGCAAGAAGTACCAGAGGGGGCCACCCAGGTGCCCACGAGGCACCAGGGCGTGCCACCCCCCTAGGCGCGCCTTGGTGGCTCGTGGGGCCCCTGGCTAGCCTCTGGCCCCCATTTTCTGGTATATAAGCCCATTTGCCCTAGAAAAAATAAGGAGAAGACTTTTGGGACGGTGCGCCGCCGTCTCGAGGCGGAACTTGGGCAGGAGCACTTTTGCTCTCCGACGGAGCGATTCTGCCAGGGATACTTCCCTCCGGGAGGGGAAAATCGGAGCCATCATCATCACCAATGATCCTCTCATCGTGGGAGGACCAATCTTCATCAACATCTTTAACAACACCATCTCATCTCAAACCCTAGTTCATCTCTTGTATTCAATCTTTGTCTCAAAACCTCAGATTGGTACCTGTGGGTTGCTAGTAGTGTTGATTACATCTTGTCGTTGATGCTAGTTGGTTTATTTGGTGGAAGATTATATGTTCAGATCTATTATGCTATTTAATAACCCTCTGATCTTGGACATTAAGATGATTTGTGAGTAGTTACTTTTGTTCTTGAGGACATGGGAGAAGTCTTGTCATAAGTAATCATGTGAATTTGGTATTCGTTCGATATTTTGATGATGTGTATGTTGTTGATTCTCTTAGTGGTGTCATGTGAACGTCGACTACATGACACTTCACCATCTTTGGGCCTAAGGGAATGCATTGTGGAGTAGTAATTAGATGATGGGTTGCTAGAGTGACAGAAGCTTAAACCCTAGTTTATGCGCTATTCCGTAAGGGGCTGATTTGGACCCATATGTTTAATGCTATGGTTAGAGTTATCTTGATTCTTCTTTCATAGTTGCGGATGCTTGCGAGAGGGGGTAATCATAAGTGGGAGGCTTGTTCAAGTAAGAACAGCACCCAAGCACGGGTCCACCCACATATCAAATTATCAAAGTAGCGAACGCGAATCAAACCAACATGATGAAAGTGACTAGATGAAATTCCCATGTGTCCTCGAGAACGCTTTGCTTATTATAAGAGATCATTTCGGCTTGTCCTTTGCTATAAAAAGGATTGGGCCACATTGCTGCACTCTTTGTTACTATTGCTATTTGTCACTTGTTACAAATTATCTTGCTATCAAACTACTCGTTACCGATAATTTCAGTGCTTGCAGAAAATACCTTGCTGAAAACCGCTTGTCATTTCCTTCTGCTCCTTGTTCGGTTCGACACTCTTACTTATCGAAAGGACTATGATTGATCCCCTATACTTGTGGGTCATCATCAGGCTGTCGCTGTCGACGACCTCGATGTCGTAGCCGGAGTCCGCGACATGCCAGCATACTCTAGCCCGCTGATTGAGAGCCTGCAGCCAGTAATCGTCTTCAGCTTCCTCGGCGGCCACCTCGCCGACGTCGGGCGAAGAGGCCGCGATAAACCTATTTTGGGCCATTAGCTCCTGGAGCTCCACGGGAAGCATAGCCGGGCTTAGGCTGCAATGCTCTGGAGTGGGGGAGGGGGATGGGGATCTGTGGGAAAGGGGGCATTTGGCAGGCGTCATCTAAGAAACTCAGGGCGGCTAGGGTATGGAGATCGGTGGGTAACCTACACAGGCAAACTGGCAGATGTTGACGATGGAGGCGGTGCGGCGGCGGCGGCGGCGACCTTGCTAGGGTTTTGAGCGAGGGAGGGGTGGTGTGTGCGCGCACGCGGAGTTTTTGGGGTGTGTGTGTGGAGGGGGGGGGCAAGGTGGTGTTTGAGGAAATGACACGGGTACTGAAAATTTTACTAGGCGGGAGTAAAATGCCGGGGCTACTGAAAATTTGGATGAAGGGATTGAGCAACAAACATCGCACACGGTACAAACATAACAAATGTGTACTATCAAACAGAAAAACCCTCTAGGTGGCTAGATATTTTTGAGGGATGCAGGTGGGAGCGGGAGCGAACAACATCGCACACGGTCGGAACATAATAACCATGTGCTATCAACCAGAAAAACCCTCCACGCAGGTAGATATTTTTGAGGGATGCAGGCGGGAGCGGGGGGCCAGGGGCAAACAACATCGCACACGGTCGAAACATAATAATCCTGTGCTATCAAACAGAAAAACTCTCCAGGCGGGTAGATATTTTTGAGATTGCGAGGGAAGCCTCGTGGAGCCCGGAGCCCAATCTACTATGCTGATGTGGGTGACAGGGGCACGGGCATGGCACACGAGTAGTCTGAGGGAACCGTTTGTGTTGCGTGGCCAAAAAAACATGGGAAAGGGTCAGAACACGAACACACTTGCATGTGGACCAAATATATGTATGAAAAGGCTGGTTTGATGTTCAAATACACAATGCACAACTTTGATGTGGCACCTGTCTCACAAAGCACACATTATTGCTAGTCCGCCACCCCCTACTTCGTGTTGGCGGGAGGGGAATCCTAGCTATGAATGCATGCCCCCAAATATCTAGGTCTGACATATCACACCCTACCATAACACTAAACCTATAGGAGTCCATCATGGTCAAACCCCCCTTTCGCTTCCGGTCAAAGGTGGACCGTGTGCGGGCCCACAAATGTGTGCTTGTGGCGCGAGATGGGTGAGACAACATACGAACCACCTGCGAGTGGCCCAACTATATGTATGAAAAGGGTGGTGTGATATTGAAATACCCAATTCACAACTTTGATGTGGCACATGTGCCTCACAAATTAACCGGACATCCTCGACCCCACGGAGGTTCAGGAAGTGCGAAGTACTCCCCACCCACCCCCCCACACACACACTTTGAGTCGGTGGGAGAGGGCATCTCACCAAGACGTAGTGTAACACGGACCAAGAAGAATCCACCTTGGTCGTATAACCTCTCTCTTGTTGTTGGTCAAAGTGATGGACATCCACGCGACCCCACAGATGGGCTAGCTCGCCGATAACCACGCAAGGGAGCAGTGCCCGAAGACAATCACTGCCTGCATGTGGCCCAAACATATGTATGGAAGTGTTGTGTGGTATGTTTGAATACCCAATGCACAACTTAATTTGATGTGGCACTATACCGTGCTTTGGAACCGGAAAGTCCCCACACGGAGTGAGGGTCCACGACGCATACTATGTATGTCACCCCACTTCGAGCCAGTGACGCGGATTCATGCGTACGCATGCGCTCAACTTAGGTCCGGAATCTCACCATGACCTACTACACGGTAACACGAACCAAAGAAGAAGAATCCACCCTGGTAACCTCTCTCATTGTCGGTCGAAGTGATGGACGTCCATGCGGGCCCATGAATATATAGGCTTGCCGCCGATAACCACGCGAGGGAGAGTACTGTCCGAAGACAACCACTGCATGCATGTGTCCCAAACATATGTATATGGAGGTGATGCATGCATGTTTGAATACCATGCACAACATTGATGTGGGCCCACGTCGAAAATCATACAGTCCCCACAGAGAGCGAGATCGGTTCATGACGCGTCGTGTGCTGCCCCCCACTTCGATCCGGTGGGAGGGATTCATGCATGAGTACACATGCATGCGCTCAAACTATATTATGTAATCTCATAGCATGACCTATACCGTAAGACAAACCAAAAATTAATCCTCTCCTGAGTCAAATTAACCTCTCTCGCTGTCGGTCAAAGTGATGGACCAAGTGGGCCCATAGATGGAAAGCATCGATATCACCGATAACCGCGTGAGTGAGTGCCAGAGGACAACCGCCATCTCTTGCATGTGGGCCAAAACATATGTACGCACGGAGGTGTGTGTGGTTGTTGTGATGTTTGAATACCCAAAATACACAACTTTGATGTGGCACCTGCCTCGGAAACCGTAAAGTCCCCACACAGAGCAAGGTTCATGACACGTAGTATATGCTGGTCCCATCCCCCTCTTCGACGCGTACTATATACTCCTACCGTAACACAAACCAAAAAGAATCCTCCTTGTCGGTCAAATTAACCTCTCTCATTGGGTGGAACTGATGGACGACGACCTCGCGGGCCCACAGATGGAAGCGTCGCATGCGAGTGAGTGTCCTGTAGGACAACCACCGCCTACATGTGGCCCAAAGAGATGTTGTGTGATGTTTGAATACCCAATGCACAACTTTCATGTGGCACCTGCCTCGGAAACCGGAAAGTCCCCAGACAGAGCGAGGTTCAGGACGCGTAGTATATGCTGGTCCCCTCCCCCCTCTTCGACGCATACTATATACTCCTACCATAACACAAACCAAAAAGAATCATCCTTGTTGGTCAAATTAACCTCTCTCGCTGTAGGTCAAAGTGAGGGACGACGACCTCGCGGGCCCACAGAAAGCGTCACATGAGAGTGAGTGTCCTAGGACAACCACCGCCTGCATGCCCAAAGAGGTGTTGTGTGAAGTTTGAATACCCACAGCACAACTTTGATGTGGCACATGCTTCGCAAACCGGAAATGCCCTACACAGAGGTTCACGATGTGTCGTAGTCCCCCTCACTTCGAGCCGGTGGGAGGGATTCATGTGTACACACACACGCTCGAACTTTGATCTGGAATCTCACCATGATCCACACCATAACTCATCCCAAGATGAATCCACCTTTGGTTAAATGCCTCTTGATGTCGATGAAAAGTGATAACCTTCGCGGGCTAACGAATGGGCGCATCACTGATAACCGCATGAGGGAGTGTCCGAGGACCACTATGCATGCATGTGGCCCAAACATGTATATATGAAAGGGCTGTGTAATGTTTTAAATAACCAATTCACGACTTTGATGTGGCACCTGCCTCACAAAACGTTCAACCCCACATGGTGGCTCACGACTCGCAGTGTACTGCCGGACCCCCCCTTCCCCCCCGACACACACACACACCGCACCACCACCGCCAGTACGAGGCATGTTAAACCTTTTCCGCGGTGAACATATGTGACCAAAGGAGTGTCGTGTTAAAATTTGGAAGAAAAAAAAATCAGAGATCGTCATTCGGATTTTTTTATACATAGATTGATTTCCTAGGGATATAATGTGCAAAAATCAAATTTGAGCTACATGCACACGTGATAGTGCACCAAAATGGATTGGAAAATCATATGTGTGTCTCTGGGTGCATGTTTAGTCCCCATGCAAGAAATTTCAAACATTGAGAATCTTGATTTTTAAAATCCAGTAAATCCAAAACTTAGTTGAAATTCATGAAACTTATTGTGGTTTCATATGGACACAAATAGACTGTGATATTGTATTGTTTTTTCAAATTTGAGACAAGTTTTGATATATTATTCTTACAAACGGAAGATTATTAATTATTGGCAACCAATATTGCAAATGGATTATTTATTCGTACCGTGGGCGTTAGACCAACAATGGACGTGCCATGCTTCGGTTAAGTAATAAAGCGGTAGAATTAATCATCAAAAATGAAAAACAATATACGTGCCGCCATGCGTCCCGTGTGCCGTGCAAGCAGGCGTGAGTTGACAGGACGCATGCGAGCAGTCCGCCGTGCAGGCAGACTGGGAGGCGTGCGGGCAGGTGTGTGAATTGACGGGAGGCGTGTTCGCTGCGCAGTGTCACCGGGAGGCTTGCGAGTAGCTGTGTTAAATGAAGGTAGGCATGCGAGCAGTCCGCTGTGCAGGCTCACCGGGAGGCGAGCCAGTCCTTTGATCGCTGCCCGCCTCGCTCCCCACTGCTCCATATTAATGGTGCGCCCAAGCCACTGGTTATAATAGGCGGCCGCACCCCCCATTCTCGCTACACACACAATCCTCTCTCTCCGCCTGCATCCTCAACGCCGCTCTCAGTCGTCACTGCCATCAGTGTATGAGGATGCCGCCGAAGCGCACCATCGGAGGGAGTGGCGACGCCGGGGCTGCTGAAGCACCTGAGCACGGCATGAAGCTGGAGACAGAGGTTGCCGTCGCCGCCGACGAGGTCTCGCGCAGGCAGAAGCACGACGGCGACGGCGTCGAGCTTCCACTGCCGGAGCCGGAGGTCCACAGCGACTCCGGCGATGACTCCGATGACCACTCCGCCGATGACTCCGACGACGACGGAGAACCGGTTAGTCATCTATACCTATTTATGTGGCAAATATATCCTAGGGTTTCTCTGGTTAGTCCTGCCTCCCTTTTTTGGAATAGAAATCCTATGGTTATGTTCTCTCAATCCATGAAATCTGAGTTAGATTCGATAGATCTGTGTAGTGTATTGATTGTTTGAATGGTACAAATGATAAGTAATTAATTGTTTCTTCTGTACAAATGATTTCTGCTAAAAATCCGACTAGGGACCCCTTTGGGGCAAAGGATAACTTGTAATCCTCATACTTTTGTCGTTGTGTATTTCCCTTTAGCTGTTGCTTTTGAACATCTCCTCTTAGTGAGCTGATGTATGACACTATGAGGGTTTCATTCGAGTAATGGAACCAGGGAGGAGCCTCCCTGTTCTTCTAAAAATAATAATCCAACTAGGGTTAGTGTTGCTAATAATTCCTAGCCAGATCTTGACAATTGATTTTCATGCCAAAAGTCGTTGGCATGCCAAATTTTGATCCTACTTTACGACATGTAAATTGGTTTGATGCCAAAAGTCGTCTGCATGCCAAATTTTGGCAACTCCCAAATGTTCGCTAGAGATTAGTTTGCATTCCATTGTTCATTGCCAATCTCACAAAAGGTTGCCAAGTGTTGGCAACTTTTGATTTTGCAAAATGCCAGTAGCAAACCAAACTTTTGATTCTGCCAAATGTTGGTAGCAAACCAATCAGACTCTTAATTTTGTTGCACTAAGTTGTGTGCTATCTATTTATGCATTTCTTTCATCAAAATCACTTGATGATTTAGGGTTCACGCTGTCACATGATATATTATGTTTCATAAACTCTGCCTGCTGAATTCGCATTATTATAAAATATACTGACGCCACATTTTTTACTATATGTATAGGTGCTATCTGACTATGTCGACAGCAAGGACGAAGATGCCCAGAGGAGGTACAAGAGGTAAAAGCTTAGGGAGCTTTATGCGGGACTGCATAACAGGCGTGTGAGGACCTGGAATATGGGCTTTGGATGCCCGTTTTACAACCAAAAGCTTCATCACGAGTATGAAAGTGTTCTGGCGCATGCAAGAGGACGAGTCGTTGGCTCCTTCAAGCAGAAGTATTCTCGCAGGGTGGCGCATGCCACGTACGCTGAGTACCTGGAGAAGCTTCACCTTCGTGCAGGCCTGCCGGCATATGAGATGTGGGATTGAACTATGGCTATGTAGTGTCTTAGTTATATGCTTGAGTATGCTTAATATTGGTTGAACTATGGTTGAACAATGCTTGAGTACGCTTATTATCTATGCCTGAGTATGCTTATATATATATATATATATATATGTTTACTTATGTCTAGATGTGGGATGAGTATGCAATCAGTCTGGTTGATGGAATTTTATGCTTCTCTTATACCAACATATGATTGCCCACACCTAGTGGCGGACCTAGAAATAAAATAGAAGGTGTGCACACTTTAAAAAAATTGAGACTATTTCAATTAGCTTGCTTGGGCCTTAAAAATCAGCTAATTTTTACATGGTGAAAAATGTTTTCCAAAAATCTGGGTGTGCCATGGCACACCTAGCACACCCCCTGGGTACGCCACTGCCCACACCACACATAGAGTGATGTTAATCGCACATGGTTGAGTCTACCAAATCGTTTCCTCCGAAATGCATTCTGGCCTCTGGGACAGAAAACCCTCACCACCCAATTCAAAAAGGAAAAAAGAAAACCCTCACCACCCCCCACATCACAAAACCCTCACCCCCGCCCGCCACCTCCTCCCTCCCCGTCCCCAGTCGCACCTGCACTACTCCGCGACTCTGCATGTCACCGCCTATCGCCACGGCAACCACTTAGCTCGACGACTGTCGCCGATGCCGGCTGCCGGCAAACCCCACCGCATTTCGCCACTGGCGCTTGCCGCTGCCTATCGCCACCGACTTTCTCGACGCGGCTTGCCGTTGGCCGCAGCTCCGCCCGATTGGTTAATCTGCGATATTGGAGCTTTTTCTCATGGAGAACCAGGTAACTAATTTACTGAAATATTCGATCATCTCTTATCCCAGTCCGTCTGCCCCTTTTAATCACCCGGCCGAAATCGCTGTGGATTCATTTTTCTTCTAGCTGATTCGAGAGTTTTCTTTCATTCATAGAGTATACAGTGCAAGGAGACATCAGGCCTATGCGGCGTCGGCCAGACAGCCGAGAAGTTCCATCTCACCATACCAGCTGGCTTCAGGAATCGCAAGGTATGTTCAATCTCACCCTACCTCGGTTGGCATGGCCTACTTTTCTAAACATATAGTATATATTGCTACATTTGGATAAAAGGTGCCACATGCAGTATATACGTCAAAGGGGATTTTTCTTCTTCCTATATTAGGCAAATTAATGCTGTAATGTTTTTTCGATTACTCTCATATTTGCATGACATCATGGTTACACTATCTGTTTAACTATAAATTTGTGTCCTTTGATTTCAACTGCTGTGTACTGTTCTTTCAATTACTCCCATATTTGCATGTTACCCTATTGTTTAACAATCTTATCATTTCCTGCAGTACATCCCTTGCTTTGCAATAGCAACTGTAGTACACAATCTTGGCCTTTACATAACTGAAGACTCCAGGAATGTCATATTGAACACAAACCATGGATTTACAGTCGTTGCTTCTGTAAAACTTGATGAACATGGTCACTCCTATTTTGGCGCGGGCCTTTGGACAGAAATTTCTAAGTTTTATGTAGCGAAAGCTGGCACTAAAATTACACTGCACCTAAAAGAGCCTGGTCATATGATATATGCTAACTTCCTCGACGATATCATCCGTCCGGACTTTGTTCCAAGTAAGTGTTCTTTTCAAGTATCTGCATGTTAACTTACCTAGCAATATCAAAGTAATTGTGTAGTATTTAAGCAACCAATAGGGATTCCATTTTCTGACTCTGTTAAGTCTGTTCCTACCGAGTAACTTCTAGTTACCAATACACTTTTCTTCTGCCTTGTTCTAACTTAATATTCCCTATCCTCCCACTCCTCCAGTCCTATCAGATAGCGTCGCCGCCGAGGATACTCCGGAGGTGGAGGACGAGGCTGCCAACAAGCGGAGGCAGGTCGAGCAAGAACCGCAAGTGACTCCGGCGGGCCTAGGCTTCATCAGCAGCCTCCCCGATGATATGTTGATCGTCATCATCTCCCTCCTCCGAATCAAATATGGCACGCGGACAACCGTCCTTTCCCGGCGGTGGCGCCCCCTATGGCATTCCACCCCTCTCGACCTCATTGACGTCCATAAGCTCTGCCATGGCAATCGCAAAAGCTTGGACGCGTTGTCCCAGATCCTCGGCAGGCACCTTGGCCCAATCAGAGGCCTTATCACGGGCAAGTTCCGCTCCAACGGCAAGGACCGAGCCAAGCTTGATGAGTGGTTCCAATCCCCCGCCCTAGATCACCTCGAGGAGCTCAGTTTTAATGATGGACATATGCGCTTGCTGCCACCGTCCGCGCTCTGCCTCGCGCCCACGCTGCGGGTCGCCAGGTTCATGAACTGCCATTTGCCCCCGATTAGTGACGCGCCCGCTCTTTTTCTCCCTCGACTGAAACACCTCGAGCTCGTCGCCGTCTGCATCCCCAAGGATGACATGGAGCGCCTGCTCCACGGCTGTACTACACTCGAGTACCTTCATCTTTAGGCGATCAATGGGTTGAGTAGCTTCCCCTCCATGACTCTCCGGACAATTTATGTGTGTTGCTGGTGCTGCAACAAGAGATCACAGAAGGTATATCATAGTATGGTCATTGAGGACACACGTTTACTTGAGAGATTACTTGTAGTTGATCAACAAGGTCCAACAAGAATCAGTGTCATTTCTGCGCCAAAATTGACAGTGCTGGGCTACTCGTCTGTCAAATTCTCTGAACTTGTTATTGGATCCACACCCATTCAGGTACAACATTCGCCTTCTTATTCTCCTTCTTGAATTAATATTTTTTCTAATTTTGAAGATGTATGTTCGTCTGTCATCCAGAAAATGAATCCGACAAGCTTGACAACGTATCTGCACACAGTGAAGGTCTTCGCAGTAGAATCTATCGGCCCCAACCTAGAAGAAGTTGTCAGTTTCCTGAGATGCTTTCCGTGCCTGGAGAAGCTATATATCGAGGTGATGCTCCTTTCCTGTTAAATGTTAACCATAAGGGAGTTCAATTTTTTGGTACCTTTTCCCAAGTTTACAATGACGAATGCACTACGATTTCTGAAGGAATTTTGGAGGATTTCAGTACATTGATGTTTTTTCCCTACAGTGGTTGCTTGATTCATAAGGTTACAATCCATATGCATTTCTCCTTTCAATTCATCTATACTAGTTTTTGTAGGTAAATTTCCATCCACTCCAACCTCTTGGGAAGAAGCCTACGTTTTTCTAGATTATAATCAAATGCCCATTTTAATCATGTAGGATCGAAGATGGCATGTCACTCTATTCGTGCATTTTAGAAATCCTGCAAATCAAAGAGGCCTGTAGTAGTGTTCAAAACTGCATATAGGAACTAATACGTTCTCTTGCTTTGCAGATAAGATTAGGCCCGGTAGTGGATAATGTGATACAATATAACAACCACATCGAATGCCTTGATCTTCATCTCTCAGAAATTACTTTGAACTCCTACCGAGGGACGTTACCGGAGATTATATTCGCCAGGTTCTTTGTTGTGAGAGCAAGGGTGCTAAAGGTAATGAGGCTTGCCCTACATTTGCTTCGCAAAACTGAATGGTTTGCTGATCAGCGCAGGCGGCTACGGCAGAATGGAAAAGGCTCTGCAGAAGCTGAATTTCATTTTGGAAGTTCAGCTGACAGAGTAATCGGAAGTCATTATGTCAAGCCCATACATGACTTGTCAGTGGCTAATCCCTTTGCAGAAATGTTGAGGTTTCAAAACGGGTGTTACAAGTTGTAATATCAGTTTGAACCTCTCATATGTCCAAGTTCAGCTGATCAGCGCGGGCGTCTGCAGCAGCATGAGCTGAATTTCATTTCTAATATCAGTTTGAACCTTGTAATTAATCTTTGAATTTGAGCCTTCTAACTCTGGAATTTGAACCTTGTAATATTTCGGGCTTTTGTGGTACAATCGTTGAAATGGCATCATATGAGACTCGTATATTGGTAGTACTATTTTGACATTCATATGCAATGGACGATTAATATCTGGACCTCAATGGACTTGATTTTATTTACCATTCTTGAATGTGTTTCCCCCGTCGATCTCAATCGCAAACGATCTATATTGCGGACACGATAGCGATCTTCGACTTTATTGTACACAGTTGGTTTTCTCAACTGTGTGCCCAGAATTATCGCACTCGAGTGTCCATCATTACCTGTCTGTGTAACTTTGACCTCATCACCCATGGGTAAACTTGGCGCCTCTTCGAGCCCACGTGTGGTCAAACAAAACGCGTGTGGGGTGCTCAACAGCTCAAGCGTGCATTGGAATCCTCCGCTAGGAACGCCGTGACAAGACGTGATGATTACAGGCCGTGCGGCCCCCATTTATTACAGCGGCCATTTAACCCTTGTGTCTCTTCAACCTTTCGATCGTGCCCCAGTATTGCAAGAAGCACACCCACGACGACAAATACAGAGAGGGTATCCTGCGCGGCTCCAATGGCGGTCCCAGCGGTTGCCGACGATGAGCGGTAGTTCACCATGCATGCCGTAGTGGACACCCACAGAAGGTTCACGGAGCACTCGGTGGTGTACACCAACAATCCGATCTGGGTGGAGAACTCCATCCACACTATGGAGTTGTTGCTTGCTGCGAAGAAGTACATGGTGGTCGGGTTCGACCTCGAGTACACCCGCGCTCGTGCCGGGTCTTGTCACAAGGTCGCCGTCGCCCAGATGTGCGTGCGCAATCACGTCCTCATCTACCACTACTGCCTGGCCACAAGGCCTTGCGAGCGTTTCGCCAGGTTTGTCAACAGCCCCCACTACATGTTCGCTACGGTGGACATCACCAATGATGTAAAGGTGCTCAAGAATTCGGGCATCGCATGCCAAAATCTTGTCGACATCTAGGGCCAATACAAGATCTGGGGCAGCAAGAAGCATGAGAAGGACTCACTGGTTCACCTCGCCAAGGCCATCATCGACCCCTACTACAGAGACATGAAGGATTCCTTCAACAAGGACAAGCGTGCCTGGCACTCGGCCTGGATGGAGAAACTCAACGAAGCTCATGTTGTGTACGCGGCCAAGGAGGCATACACGAGCTATGAGATGTACAGGCGGATCGTTGACATGAGGAAGTGCCTCCTTCTTCCCCAAAACGGCCAGGGATCCAGTCGGAAGCAGAGCAATGGCAAGCGTCGTCACAACAAGAAGTAGATGATTAGATGATTGTTTCTCCTAGTTTAGTGTGCATGTAATTGTTTACTTTGGTGTGTGTAGTCACTTATGTAATTGGATGTTTTATTTGGTTATGCAACAATGTTCTTATAAGTATATATGTTGTTGTTGTGTAGACAGAGCATAGATGTCGTGTGGACAGAGCAAATCGCATCGGCCACGGGCTAAACTAGGGAACCCGTCAGTGATGATTTCATCAATCGCTGACAATTGTATACCAGCAAGCGTTTTCCCACAACACACACAGGTTATTAGCAAGAATCGTCCGTGTTGTTATCCGTCTTCCCACACATTTCGGATTACTGACCTGTTTGTCGCGTATCACACACATCTTGTTAAGTTGAACCGTTTCTGTTGTGTTGGATAATCGCAAACAGTTCATCCGAGTGAATCGCATGCCGTATATCGCACACACCTTGATCTGCCTGAACATTTCTGTTGTGTTGGGTAATCACAAACAGTTCATCCGAGTGAACTGTATGCCGTGTATCGCACACACCTCGAACTGGCTGACCGTTTCTGTTGTGTTGGATAATCACAAACAGTTAATCCGAGTGAACTGTATGCCGTGTATCACACACACCTCGAACTGGCTGCCTGTTTCTGTTGTTCTGGCTTATCACAAACAGTTCGCATGGATCAACTGTATGCCACATATCGCACACGCGTCTCTAATCTGAATCGTGCTTGATGTCTCCGGCATCGCAAACAATTCGTCTTATTGGCGACGGTTTTATTACGACACTGTTTGCGATGCATGCATCGCACACAGTTTGGTCGCGGGGTCTCTGATTCATGTGTCGCGTTAGCGGTCACCTGCAGTAGTGACACATGTTATAAGACAGAACGGTGGAAGTTGCATGACAATATATCTCGGAATGGTTATGGAAATGCCATGATAGGTAGGTATGGTGGCTGTTTTGAGGAAGATATAAGGAGGCTTATGTGTGATAGAGCGTATCATATCACGCGGTTTGGATGCACTGGCGAAGTTTGCACCGACTCTCGAGGTGAGAAAGGGCAATGCATGGTACCGAAGAGGCTAGCAAAGTGCGGAAAGGTAGGAGTGTGTAATTGTCCATGAACTCACATTAGTCATAAAGAACTCATATACTTATAGTGAAAGTTTTATTAGCCCTTGAAGGAAAGTACTACTCGCATGCCCCTAGGGAGGAGGTTGGTAGGAGTTAACCATCGCACACCCCCGATTATGACAGCACTCAAGGATTTCAATCAGACATAAAAATGCTCAAACATCCCCACCATGCCATAGCGGACACTTAAATGAGTAGTGCATAACAAGCTTTAATATCAATATTTCTACTAACCAATGATCATGAACTAATACCCTTTCATATTACGACATCAATATAATTAAAATATACGTTTCATATTTAGTGATCTACAAGAAAGTTTTTATTATACCACTCTTGAATACCTATCTTTTTTGGTCTAATCTCATAACTCGTGCACATTACCACTTCCTATTTAAGACTCTCAAAAATATTTAAGTCAAGCATGATAGTACAATCTTTTCTATAAAATATAACCACCGCCGTGCTCTAACAAGTATAAGTGAAGCACAAGAGCAACTGCCTAGCTCAAAAGATATAAGTGAAGCATATAGAGTATTCTAACAAATCATGATAAATGTGTGTCCCTCTCAAAACGTGTGTCCAGCAAACAATGATTGTGGCAAACTAAAAGTAAAACAAAACTATAGCACAAAACGCTCCAAGTAAAACTCATATCATGTGATGAATAAAAATATAGCTCCAAGTAAGTTACTGATAGATTGTAGACGAAAGAGGGGATGCCATCCGGGGCATCCCCAAGCTTAGACGCTTGGGTATTCCTTGAATATTACCTTGGAGTACCTTGGACATCCCCAAGCTTAGAGTCTTGCCGCTCCTTATTCCTTCATCCATCGTGATCTCACCCAAAACTTGAAAACTTCAGCACACAAAACTCAACAGAAACTTCGTGAGATCCGTTAGTATAATAAATCAATCATCCACTTTAGGTACTGTTATAAACTCATTCATAATTGTTCTTGCATAATACCTACTGTATTATAACTTCTCCATGACTTATACCCCCCGTTATAATCCATAGTTTCATTAAAACAAGCACACTATGCAATAAAAACAGAATCTGTCTAAAACAGAATAGTACACAATGCCAGAATATTTATCCATACTTATATAACTCAAAAAATACTGAAAAAATAAGACAATGTAAAATATTTGTATCCCAATACTGTGTAAAAATTTCAGATTTTTCTGACATTCCAGTAATAAACTAAAAATCAACTACTGAGCACAAAACTTTCTGTTTTCAAACAGCATCAATTATGCTATCATTTAAATCACCCCAAAGGCATTACTTGGCACAAACACTAATTAAAAGATAAAAACACAATAATTACAGTAGAAAAAATTGTGTAACTCAATAAAATAAAAAATAAAATAAAGATAAATATTGGGTTACCTCCCAACAAGCGCTATTGTTTTATGCCCCTAGCTAGGCATAATGCATTCTTTCAAGTATTGTCATCCTTCGTTTCTAAATCCTTTTGGATCAAATCTTCAAAAACCTTTCTCATTAATTCCCTACTTTCATACTCTACTTTTCTGGTAGGGGAACTTAAATAATTCAAGGGACTTTGTTTGGTGATTTTAACATTCATCACTTGAAACTCAGAATCATTACCATAGAGATCTTCATATAAAACATGGATTTCATCATCAATAGGATCTCTAGCAGTATTCTCAAACCATTCTCCACTAAATCCCTCATCAATTCCCTTAGTTATCCATTCAAAATTTATCAAAAATATTGTGGTACAAAGTTTTGATTAGTTCAGCATACGGAACTTTCGTCCTAAAATTTTCACCATAAGCAAAATAATCATTAGATTCCAACCTACGTTTGGTGTCCTTATCATGGAGGATCTCCTCTATTGGAGGGTGTTCAAAATCAATTTTATATAAGGCAAAGATGTCCCTAGCTTCTCGAATTATACAGTCAGATTCATGCATAAGGATGATAGTGGCAATCTCTTTAGCCCTAGGGTTATGGATGTTGGGGAGTTCAAATAATATATTTTGTAAAGCAGGATGGATATGCAAGAATTTTCTTTCTAGTTTTACCACAAGCATAGAAATAGCATCCACATAGCAATTTGTTTTATCAAGGATAGATCCTTTAATTATTGGTATGACTCCCGCGCAGTTAAAGAATTCCTGAATGACATTCTTTCCAATTATGTTCCCGCTACCCACGCGATAAGTTTTAGTTTAAACATTGTGGGAGCTTTATTTTCTGGAGGATCATGACTAGGATTCAATAATTTAGGATTTTCCTCAAAATACTCACTAGTACTGTCTTCACTAGCACTTTCAACAATAACTTTCTCGAACCCGGACATGATAGCAACTTCTAGCAAGCAAACAAGCTGTGGCGGGTAACACGTCGTTCCCGCCACTCATTTGAGTTCACCTATAAGACCTTTCCCAGTAGTGCGAGGCATTCTTGGTGGAGGAGATTACAAACTTCATGACATCATGCTATGCAGCCAATATTCCAAGCTTGCATAATGCAAAGTCTCGATACAATACTGTCGATCCCAGATATGAGTCCAAGCTCAGCCTCTTCAAAGGGCAACTCGGACCTATGGGTGCTTCTGGTTCAAAGAATTTGGCTCCGAAAGAGTGGAGATCGCTTACGTTGTATATCCTCATCAACCTAAGTGCGGCCGTACATTGAGTAAGTGATTGGTACATTATGTAACATTTACGCACATGTTTCTCTCTAACTCCACCCATTTCTCATTGGGCAATGAATTCGTTGCCCAATTCTCGGATGGAGGGGTCGAACGTGATTCACTTGAAGAGTATGAGCTTCTTGCTGGCGAAGGAGATGGCAATTACGGTTTCGTTTCTTGGTTCAGAGAAAAGGTAAGGTATACTTCTTGGAAGACTTGAAGTTGGTATTACGTGCGACTAATACACCAATCCTTCCTGCTTAAATTTGTAGGGTGCGCCAATATTGGACAAAGATTTGAAACAAGTTGCTAATGGGTTTGACTATAAGGTCGGTATGTTCAATAAATACGACATCAATGGGTATCGCTTCCGCACACATGGGAACGAGGAACGTCGGGCTGTTCTAAAATCAAGAAACACATGAGTGTCGGCTATTTGCATTGGAGTTGAGTATTATGGAAGACTTGATGAAATATACGAACTGCATTACTTTGGGGAAAATCGTCCGAAAGTTGTTGTCTTCAAATGCCATTGGTTCGATCCAGAGAAGGTTAGGCGGAGAGATGATATTGGGCAAGTCAAAATTCGACAAGACAGCAAATTAGAATGCAAAGATGTCTATATTGTGGCTCAACAGGGGACACAAGTTTTTTATCTCAAGTGCCCATGCCAAAAGAAGTACCTTAAGGGTTGGAATGTCGTGTACGATGTGCCGCCACATGGTAAACATCCTGCCCCCAATGAAGAGGATTATCAACCTCACATCAACCCCGACACATATGATGGAGAATTCTTCAAAGAAGAGCATGGGCCTAGAGGCCATCTCAACATCCATCCACGCATGGAAGTACACATTGACAATGAAGAAGAAGACAGAGAAGAGGAAGAAGAAGAGGTTACGAACGTGGAAGACCTATCAATGCTTGAATGGTTACGTCTAGGCATTGCCGATGAGGATGATGATGACGGTCAACACGAGGACGACATCCTTGATGACACGCGTGATACTGATGATGAGGCTCGAACAAACCCCGAAGAAGAGACGGATTGTGATCCGGATGATCCTGACTATTTTTAGTCGTAGTGTTGAACTTTAATGTTGATTTTGTACTGGTTGCTTTACCATGACCCGGATGATCTCAGACATGTTGTAATGTTGAATTTGTAATATTTTTGAACTTATGCTTATTTATTCGAAGTATAATGTAGTTTTTTTTACTATAATTGCCTTAGTAATTCTCATTGCATATATTTTTTGAACTCATGCTTATTTATTTGAAGTATAATGTAGTTTTTGTATTATAATTGCCTTAGTAATTCTCATTGTGTATATATTTTTGAACTTATGCTTATTTATTTGAACTATAATGTAGTTTTTGTAGTATAATTTCCTTAGTAATTCTCATTGCATATGTTTTTTGAACTTATGCTTATTTATTTGAACTATAATGTATTTGTACTATAACTGCCTTAGTAATTCTCATTGCCACAATTCTTTGAACTTATGCTTATTTATTTGAACTATAATGTTGTATTTGTACTAATTGCTTTACTTTTTGTCATAGCAGGTGAGTGAAGCATGGTGGCCCGCAACGGAAAAGGAGTGACCCGCCAAATAAGGCCCCACTCCCCCTAGCGAGATGTCTGCTTGGCATTTTTCTCGCCGATCCTCCTCAGGCTTCCTCTCATCCTCAGGCTCATTGAGGAAGAGGAAAAGGCTGGGGAAGCGGTGCAGGTGGAGGAAAGGCTAAGAGAAACCCGGTTTGGCCTCCCTCGCCACCACCTGCTGCGACATCGCCTGAGGATGAGGGGGGTGGAGGACGAGCCGGTGTCTCACTCCCCCGTGTCTGAGGAGGAGATGGTGGATGAGCGGTTGTCGTCGAAGGAGGATGACGATCGGTCGGGGGCCCCGACCGCTGACGAGGAGGATGTTGGTTTCATCCAAGTTGAGGAGGGTCGGTCTGTGTACATGCGTGGTTCGTCAACACTCCCGGAACGAGGGCTTCCTGTCGAGCAGAGGCCATGTATTACTCCATATGGAGAAAGGTAACTAACTTTGGCTTCCCATTTTCTACCTTCAATGTATGCAACAATTGCTAATAACTTTGGCTTCTCATTATGTAGCGGTTGGAGGAAAGTTGGAGATGGCCCGCATAAGTACCGGCACATGAACGGCATCCTTGGGATCCTCATTAGGGAGCATTACCCTGGCATGGTTACTTTGCCTGTGGAGGGCAAAGTTCCGGAGCCAGCACAGACTTGGGACCACTACAAAGCCTGTGAGGATCTTGGTGTAGCCAACAACATCTAGTTTCACAACAAAGCCGAGCGGGTCTTTGCCAAACTTTGGGTAATCATTAAGTTTACTTCACACACTGCATATATATAATCCATAGCTAGTCAATTGCCTAATCTCGATTGATCTCGCATGTATTTGCAGGATTTCTATAGATGCGAGGATGGAAAGTTGGAGGAGGCACAAGTGATCGTCAACAGACATTGCAAGAAGCTTGTGCGCAATCTGATGTATGAGGCATGCCCTTTAGCCATCCGCACTTATAAGGCAACTCAAGGCTATAAGAGTCTTGATAAGAAACCCGGTAGGAAACTCCATCTTAAGAAGGACCAGCACATGTAGGTAAATCATGTTCATGCTTGTTATTTCCTCAATAGGCTGGCACTCAATTTCTTTTTGACGTATATGAGATGCAATTGATCAATTAGGTTACTCCGAGATGGTGCGCCGATAAGTGGGAGTGCTGGGAGCGGATCGTGGACTATTGGTGTTCCAAAGAGTATAGGGCGAAAAACCTAGATTATAGAAATTGGCGAGCCGCAATGGAGGATCCACCACACCATC
Organism: Elymus sibiricus; assembly: GCA_039707655.1. Classification (NCBI taxonomy): domain Eukaryota; kingdom Viridiplantae; phylum Streptophyta; class Magnoliopsida; order Poales; family Poaceae; genus Elymus; species Elymus sibiricus. Next base: position 211,419,362 of record CM077664.1, read on the forward strand.
AAGGCAACTTGAACATTATGGAGTATGGGGAACGTTGGGTATGTCTTTCTTCCCATCGATTTGTTCTTCATAAGCTTTTTCTTGTCATACACGTTGCCAATCCTTGTGATGAAATCTTAATCATGTTGCTTTGGTTGCAGGCGTCTCACCATAGTGCTCCATTGCCCAACCTTTTCCTGTCGTATGCTTTGGCCCATAAGGGACCGTTCATATCAGGCACGCCTTACGATGAGAATGACACATCATTTGTGTACACCAGCAAGACCGCCTACGATCGGATGGAAAAATTTAAAGGGAAGGCAAAAGAGCTGAAAGACCCGAGTATGATGTGACATCGGAGCCCCTTGACCACGCATTGGTTATGATCTCTTGGGGTGGCAGGAAACATGGCATGGAAGCGATTGCAGGAGGCATGTTTCCTAGGTCCTCCCATCGCACTCTCCCTAATTACAAAGCTCAGTTAGGTATCTCAAAATCTTCTATATGTCAACGCTTGACTCCAGCTATGGTTGAGATGGAGGTATTCTATACAAGTCGTTCTATATATGCTTTTTTTAATTCTTACTTAGTGTTGGATTTGAATATGCAATTGCAATGCCATATTCTGTAGTCCCGACTGGCGGAGGAGAGGTGACTGGCGATGGAGGAGAGGCAACTGGCGGTGAAGGAGCGGGCGGAGGAGAGGCGACTGCTAGATGAGAGGTTGCAGGCGAGGTTGGCAGAGGAGAGGGGACTGGCGGCGGAGGAGAGGGCGGAGGAGAGGCGACAGGCTGATGAGAGGATGCAGCAGGCGTTGTTGGCACAAAATAGTCAATGCTTTGCAATGTTTGCGGTTAGTTCCTTAATAGCCAAGCACGTACATGTAGTCTTTTACTACCAGTACATAACCTTCACCCCTCAAACATAATTTGCAGGCTTATTGTACCCAGAGTGGTATGCCCGCTATGCAGATGCCTACCTTTGCTCCGCACCCTACGGTCAGTTAACTGAAATACTTGCATGCACCATTATTGCATTTCTTAGTCCGAGTGTCATGCTAACCATGTAATGCTTCATGCAACATCAATCAGGCCATGGATCAAATAATGATGGATCTTCACATGCACCAGACCCAAGCGGCAATAACATTGGTGGTTCTATGAATCTTTGAGATCGAGTACGGTTAGTGCCTACATATCTCATTTACATAGGTCTCAAATTTGTCAAAGTAGAGACAAGTAGCTATATGGATTCTTGAAGATCAAACTTATAAGTAGAGACAAGTAGAGACCATTTGAACCATTTCAAACCATGATCCATTTGAACAATTTCAACCATGATCTTAATTAACTATATGCATTCTTGAAGCTATTTATTTTCATGATGTAGATACCACTTGAAGATATTCATGGTTTAGAGACCATTTGAAGCTATTTATTTTCATGATGTAGATATCCATGGATATAGCTCTATGGGTGGAATAGAGTATGGTGGTAGAGATTAATAAGGGGAAGTCAAAAATAAGAAGATAGTCTCACATCAACGAGGCTAATCAACGGGCTATGGAGATGCCCATCAATTGATGTCAATGCGAGGAGTAGGGATTGCCATGCAACAGATGCACTAAGAGCTGTGAGTGTATGAAAGCTCAACATGAAAACTAAGTGGGTGTGCATGCAACTTGCTTGCTCATGAAGACCTCGGGCATTTGAGGAAGCCCATCATCGGAATATACAAGCCAAGTTCTATAATGAAAAATTCCCACTAGTATATGAAAGTGACAAAATAGGAGACTCTCTATATGAAAAACATGGTGCTACTTTGAAGCACAAGTATGGAAAAGGATAGTAACACTGCCCCTTCTCTCTTTTTCTCTCATTCTTTTTTTACGTGGGCTCTTTTTGGCCTTTTTTTTATTTCCTCACCGGGGCAATGTTCTAATAATGATGATCATCATACTTCTATTTACTTACAACTCAAAAATTACAACTCGAAACTAGAACAAAAATATGACTCTATATGAATGCCTCTGGCGGTGTACCAGGATGTGCAATGATACTAGCGTAACATGTATAAAAAATGATGAACGGTGGCTGAGCCACAAATACTATGTCAGCTATATGATCATGCAAAGTAATATGACAATGATGATGTGTGTCATAGAAACGGAACGGTGGAAGTTGCATGGCAATATATCTCGGAACGGCTATGAAAATGCCAAGATAGGTAGGTATGGTGGCTGTTTTGAGGAAGATATAAAGAGGCTTATGTGTGATAGAGCGTATCATATCATGGGGTTTGGATGCACCGGCGAAGTTTGCACCAACTCTCGATGTGAGAAAGGGCAATGCACGGTACCGAAGAGGCTAGCAAATTGCGGAAAGGTGAGAGTGCGTATAATCCATGGACTCACATTAGTCATGAAGAACTCATATACTTATTGCGAAAGTTCATTAGCCCTCGAAGCAAAGTACTACTACGCATGCCCCTAGGGGGATAGATTGGTAGGAAAAGACCATTGCTCGTCCCCGACCGCCACTCATAAGGTAGACAATCAAGAATAAATCATGCTCCAACTTCTTAGCATAACGACAAATCATACGTGCATGCTTCGGGAATCACAAACCTTAACACCAATATTCTTACTAAACCACAATTATCTACTAGAACCTCCCACATATTACCCTCTTAATATCGTAAAACTATTGCAAGGAATCAAACTTATCATATTCAGTGATCTACATGAAAGTTTTTATTATATCCCTCTTGAATACGTATCATATTAGGACCAAATTCATAACCCGTGCATATTACCATTGCTATTCATTAGACTCTCAAAAATATATAAGTGAAGCATGAGAGTGCAACTATTTCTTTAAAATATAACCACCGCCGTGCTCTAAAAGATATAAGTGAAGCACTAGAGCAACTGCCTAGCTCAAAAGATATAAGTGAAGCACATAGAGTATTCCAACAAATTATGAATAATGTGTGTCCCTCTCAAAAAGGTGTGTTCAGCAAAGATGATTGTGACAAAGTAAAAAGCAAACAAAATCAAACAAACTATATCACAAGACGCTCCAAGTAAAACACATATCATGTGATGAATAAGAATATAGCTCCAAGTGAGTTACCGATAGATTGTAGACGAAAGAGGGGATGCCTTCCGGGGCATCCCCAAGCTTAGACGCTTGAGTCTTCCTTGAATATTACCTTGGGGGTGCCTTGAGCATCCCCAAGATTTGGCTCTTGCCACTCGTTATTCCTTTATCCATCGTAGTCTCACCCAAAACTTGAAAACTTCAGCACACAAAACTCAACAGAAACCTCGTGAGATCCGTTAGTATAACAAACAAATCTTAAACTTTAGGTACTGTTGTAAATTGATTCATATTTAATATTGGCATAATTCTACTGTAATCCAACTTCTCCATGACTCATACCCCCCGATACAATCCATAGATTCATCAAAATAAGCAAACTATGCAACAAAAACAGAATCTGTCTAAAACAGAACAGTCTGTAAAGATCTATTTAAAAGTCATAATTCTATAACTCCAAAAATTCTGAAAACTTAGGAAAAAGTGGGAAATTCATACATCAATACTGTGTAAAAAATTCATAATTTTATCATGCTCCAGTAGAAAATCAAAATTCCAGCACTCGACGCAAAAGTTTCTGTTTTCCAACGACATCAAGCATTCTATCTTCCAAATCATCCCAAAGGAATTACTTGGCACAAATACTAATTAAAATATAAAAACACAATCATAACAGAGGCTATAATTGTGTAAACTCACAAAAATATAAGGTAAAACAAAAATTTATTTTATTCATTCGGTTGCCTCCCAACAAGCGCTATTGTTTTATGCCCCTAGCTAGGCATAATTCATAGTTTCAAGTGTTGTCATCCTTCATGTTAATTCCATAGGTGGCCCTCATAATAGATTCATAAGGTACCTTAATTATCTTTCTAGGGAAGTTCTCCATCCCTTTCTTTAATGGAAATTGAAATCTTATATTACCTTCTTTCATATCAATAATAGCACCTATTGTTCGTAGGAAAGGCCTACCAAGTATTATAGGGCAAGAAGGATTGCATTCAATGTCAAGAACAATAAAATCCACGGGCACAAAATTTATATTTGCAAGAATAAGCACATCATTTATTCTATCCAATGGCTTTTTAATAGTGGAATCCGCAAGATGCAAATTAAGGGAACAAGGATCCATATCGGTGAGACCTAGCACATCACACAAAGATTTTGGTATAGTGGAAACGCTAGCACCAAGATCACAAAGAGCATTACATTCATAATCTTTAATTTTGACTTTAATAGTAGGTTCCCATTCATCTTGTAATTTTCTAGGAATTAAAACTTCCAACTCAAGTTTTTCTTCATGAGCTTTCTTCATAGCTTCTACAATATGTTTAGTAAAAGCTTTATTTTGTTCATATGTATTTGGTGAATTAATCATGGATTGTAACAAGGAAATACACTCAATTAAAGAACAACTATCATAATTAAAGTCCTTGTAATCCAAAGTAGTGGGTGCATTACTATTTAAAGTTTTGACCTCTCCAAACCCACCTTTTTCATTTTTATCATTAAGATTGTCACCCTCCATGCAATTGGGACTCCTTCTATCTAAAGTTGACTCTTCTTCAGTCCATTTTTCATCAAGTTTTATATTACTAAATAATGATTCAATAGGAGTGACACCAATCATTTTAATATCTTCATCATTACTACGATAGAAACCGGGTGGAATAGCTTTTTCTAGAAATTCTCGCTTAGCTCTCAACCTAGCGGTCCTTTCTTTACTTTCATTAATGGAGACATAGATAGTTTTAATAGACTCATTTATATCATGCTTGGGTGGCAAAATTTTAATTTCGAGATTTTCGACATCATGAGCAATTCTATCCATGTTCCTAGCCAATTCATCAACTCTATTCAATTTTTCTTCTATCATAGCATTGAAATTCTTTTGTGAACTAATAAATTCTTTAATATTACTTTCAAGATCAGAGGGTATCCTATTACTATTATTATATGGATTGCCATAGGAATTACCATAATTATTAAAGGAATTTCCAAGAAACGGTCTAGGATTGAAATTACCCCTATAAGCATTGTTGTTGAAAGTATTTCTAGAGAAAAAATTCACATCAATAGCATCATTATTTTGCTCAATCAAAGTAGACAATGGCACATCATTAGGATCAATATGAGCACTTTTACTAGCAACCAATTTCATAAGAGCATCCATCTTATCACTCAAAGTATTAATTTCTTCAACATAATTTACCTTCTTACCAGTTGGAGTTCGTTCAGTGTGCCATTGAGAATAATTTGTCATAATATTGTCAAGAAGTTTTGTAGCTTCTCCCAATGTAATTTCCATAAAAGTACCACCTGCGGCAGAGTCTAGCAAATTTCTAGAAACAAAGTTTAGTCCCGCATAATTTTTTGTATGATTATCCATAGTTTTAAACCATGTGTTGGGCAATTTCTTATCATTAATTTCATTCTCTCCCAAGATTGTGCAACATGCTCATGTTCAAGTTGCTTAAAATTCAGAATTTGATTTCTTAAAGAAATAATCTTAGCGGGAGGAAAATACTTGGCAATAAAAGCATCCTTACACTTATCCCAAGAATCAATACTATTTCTAGGCAAGGATGAAAACCAAGTTTTAGCACGATCTCGTAGTGAGAACAGAAATAATGTTAATTTGACAATATCATTATCCACATCTTTTTCTTTTGCATATTACAAAGCTCAACGAAAGTATTTAGATGGGATGCAACATCTTCATTAGGACTACCAGAAAATTGTTCTTTCATAACAAGATTAAGCAAAGCAGCATTAATGTCACATGACTCCGCACTAGTGGTGGGAGGAGCAATAGGAGTACTAATAAAATCATTATTATTAGTATTTGAAAAGTCACACAATTTTGTGTTTTCTTGAGACATCGCGACGAAGCAAGCAAACTAGCAAACAAGCAAATAAACATATTTTTGTGTTTTTGTGAAAAAAATTTAGAAGTGGGGGAGATGAAAACGAGAAGCAAATGAAAATAAAAAGGCAAATAAAATAAATGCAAGTGGATGATAGTTTGTGCAAAGGTACTTGGTAATTTTGATGATGTCTCCCCGGCAATGGCGCCAGAAATTCTTCCTGCTACTTGTAGACTGCGTTGGTATTTCCCCGAAGAGGAGAGGATGATGCAATATAGTAGAGATAAGTATTTCCCTCAGTTAAGAACCAAGGTTATCAATCTAGTAGGAGAACCAAGCAAAATCTCGTTAGACGCACCTGCACACACAAAAGCAAACACTTGCACCCAACGCAAATAAGAGGGTTGTCAATCCTCTTAGCGGTTATTTGCAAGGATTAATTCTGATAGTGATAGATAGATAAACTAAAATACTTAATAAAATAAAAGCAAATAAATTGCAGCAAGGTATTTTTGGTTTTAATATATGATAAAAGTAGACCCGGGGGCCATAGTTTTCACTAGAGGCTTCTCTCTCGAACACATAGCATACGGTGGGTAAACAAATTACCGTTGGGCAATTGATAGAAAAGCAAATAATTATGACAGATTCATGGCAATGATCATGTACATAGGCATCACGTCCGAGACAAGTAGACCGACTCCTGCCTGCATCTACTACTATTACTCCACCCATCGACCGCTATCCAGCATGCATCTAGGGTATTAAGTATGAAACAGAGTAACGCCTTAAGCAAGATGACATGATGTAGACAAATTAAACTCAAGCAATATGATTAAAACCCATCTTTTTATCCTTAATGGCAACAATACAAATACGTGTCATCTCCCTTTCTGTCACTGGGATTGAGCACCGCAAGATTGAACCCATCACAAAGCACCTCTCCCATTGCAAGATAAACCAATCTAGTTGGCCAAACCAAATCAATAGATCGGAGAGAAATGCAAAGCTATAATAATCATGCATAAAAGAGTTTAGAGAAGACTCAAATATTTCTCATGAATAATCTGATCATAAACTCACAATTCATCGGATCCCAACAAACACACTGCAAAAGAAGATTACATCGGATAGAACTCCAAGAACATAGAGGAGAACATGGTATTGAAGATCAAAGAGAGAAAAGAAGCCATCTAGCTACTAGCTATGGACCTGTAGGTCTGTGGTAAACTACTCGCACATCATCGCAAGGGCAGCAAGGTTGATGTAGAAGCCCTCTGTGATCGATTCCCCCTCCGGCAGAGTACCGGAAAAGGCCTCCAGATGGGATCGCGGAAAAACAGAGGCTTGCGGCGGCGTAAAAGTTATTCGGGGTGGCTCTCTGTTGGTTTCCGAATTGTTGAGAATTTATAGAAGTGGAATTAGGTCAAACAGAGCCACGAGGGCCCCACAAGGCATCAGGGCACGCCCCCTGGGCCGCGCCCTGTTGCCTTGTGGAGGCTTTGTGAACCTTCTGGCCTCCTCTCCAAGTCTCCAGGGTTTCTTTTGTCCAGAAAAAAATCTCCAGAAATTTTCGTGGCATTTGGACTCCGTTTGGTACTGATTTTCTGAAAAACCAAAAACAAGCAGAAAACATCAACTGGCACTGGGCACTAGGTTAATAGGTTAGTCCCAAAAAATGATATATAATTGCATATAATTGCATATAAAAACATCCAAGATTGATACTATAATAGCATGGAACAATTAAAAATTATAGATACATTGGAGACATATCACGGACTAGCTAGCTATGGACATTTGGTATACTCTATGTGTGATATTTGATATGGATGTGCTATGGAACATTGCAATGAACTATATATGAGTCATTTGTGCCAAATTCTGTTGCTATGAACTATATATGTGATATATTGTGTAAATAAACTGCTGAAATTAAGGTTTTAAATAAAAAAAGCATGCAAAATCTTTGCTGTCAGTGGGCAGACGGCAAAGAATGAACAGTGCCTTTTGCCGTCTTCCTGATGACGGCAAAGAGGACATGTGGCGACGACATGTGCTTCCTGGCGCTATAGGCAGCCCAGCCTAGCGGTTTGCCATCTGCCAGTGGGCCGCCAGACGGCAAACAGACCAAGCTTTGTCGTCTGCTCTTCGGCCGACAAATGACGAACAGCCCAAACTTTGCCGTCTACCCTTGGATCACCAGACGGCAAACCGCCCAGACTTTGCCGTCTTCCCGTGAATCACCAGACGGAAAAACACCCATACTTTGTCGTCTTCCCGTGGATCACCAGACGGCAAAACGCCCATACTTTGTCGTCTTCCCGTGGATCACCAGACGGCAAAACAGTTAACGCCGTCCGTTCTCGGGCGGCTTCGTCAGGCTGCTTTTTTTGCCGTCTGGCTCGAAGAGCTGACGACAAAAGAGAACCACTGACGGCAAATTCTTTGCCGTCTGCCCGACGAAGTTCTGATGGCAAAGTATGCCTTTGCCAATTTAGGATTTGCCGTCTAAGTTTGCCGTCAGTAGGCTGACGGCAAACTCTTTGCCGTCTGTATTTCTTTCTTTGCCGTCTGTACATGCCTGACGGCAAACTAGCTGTTTCCTGTAGTGAATAGATCAGCACTTGAATGAAGCACCGGTACAAGACCCGGTTACTAGTGAAAAATATGAAGTGCCGGAAAAGAAAGGAGATGAGGAAGTTCCGCACCTGAATTAAAACCTCTACCGAAAGAGATATGGTATGAGTTTTTGGATGAAATAAATAAATATCATGTTATCATTAGTGCTAACCTTTCAGATGAAGAGAAAGAGAGATTGATGAAGACTCTGAGGAAGCATAGAAAGGCCTTCGGATACTCAATGTATGATTTGAAGGGCATTAGTCCCTCTATATGTACCCATTGTATATTTATGGAAGAAGGAGCTGAACCAGTTCGTGAATACCAGAGGAAGCTGAACCCCGAAATGAAAGAGGTGGTAAGAAAGGAAATCATTCGTTTACTCGGTGCAAGTATCATATACCCAATGTTTGAAAGCAAGTGGGTGAGTCCAGTTCATTGTGTACCTAAAAAGGGAGGGTTTACTGTAGTACCTAATAAGCATAATGAGCTAATCCCCACTAGAACAATAGTTGGGTATAGAATGTGCATTGATTTCCGGAGGCTAAATAAGGAGACCCGTAAAGATCACTATCCTCTACCATTTATTGATCAAATTCTAGAAAGGCTAGCCAAGCATACTCACTTTTGCTACTTGGATGGATATTCGGGCTTCTCACAGATAGCAGTGCATCCGGAAGACCAGTAGAAAACTACTTTTACTTGTCCTTTCGGTATGTACTCTTACCGTCGTATACCTTTTGGGCTATGTAATGCACTAGCTACATTTCAAAGATGCATGAGTGCTATTTTTGCTGATTTTGTTGAAGAAATCATGGAGGTCTTCATGGATGATTTTTCTGTTTATGGGACCTCTTTCGATGATTGCCTTTACAATCTTGATAAAGTTTTGCAGTGGTGTGAAGATACTAACCTTGTATTAAATTGGGAGAAATGCCATTTCATGGTCAACGAAGGAATTGTTCTAGGACATAAGATATCTGGTAAAGGCATCGAGGTAGATAAAGCAAAAATAGACGCCATAGAAAAGCTTCCTTATCCTCGCGACATAAAAGGGATAAGGAGTTTTCTCGGACATGCTGGTTTCTATAGACATTTTATTAAAAACTTTTCTAGTATTTCCAAGCCTCTAACTAACCTTTTGCAGAAAGATGTTCCTTTCGTGTTCAACAATGAGTGTAAGACCTGATTCGAGAAGCTCAAACTCGCCTTGCTTAACACACAGGTCATTACGCCTCCAAATTGGGACAAACCTTTTGAGGTGGTGTGTGAGACCGACGACAATGCGGTAAGTGTGGTGTTAGGCAAGGAAGAAGGTAAAAAGTTTAATATTATTTATTATGCAAGTCATACTCTTACTGAAGCTCAAAGAAATTATGCTAAGAATGACAAAGAACTCTATGCAGTGATTTTTGCTTGTGAAAAGTTTAGGCTTTACATTACTGACACCAATGTCATATTCTACACGGATCATCAAGCAATAAAAAAGGTGCTCGACGTTAAAGAAACAAAGCTTTGGTGGATGAGGTGGTCTCTTCTTTTGCAGGAATTTGACAGCGAGATACTAGATCATCAAGAAATTAGAGAAACAATGATGAATGTCTCCTTCTTAGAAGAAGAACATGAGTACCAAGGAGCAGGAATATGTATCCCATATGGAACGGTGGTAGCCTTAGATAGGGTAACCACTTGTACATTCGGGGATACTGAACCTCTGCTCATTGGGTTAGAAGAACCAATCGCGAAACTGAGGGTAAGAGAAGAAAGTGATTTATCTGCCTACACTAACCCTTTGCATCCCAGTAAACTGCAAACGACGTTTTTGTCACTCTGCTCCCAAAGAGAAAAGAAACCAGGGATGAAGACATACCTCAGAAACAAAAGTTGGAAAAGGCGTGGGGGCTCGCACAGGTTCTTTCAATTACCCTAAGTATTGCTCTATTCAGTTTCATTTTATTTTTTTGTGCAGATTTTTATGTTTTTTGGAGTAATACGGGTGGTCGTATAGTAGGCCGCCTTTTCACTCTGATTATTTTTGGGACTGGGCGATGGATCATATGACCGCTTGTGCGACCAGCTCTTGTCTTATCGAAGGCCGTCGATCACTCTGTCACCCGAAGCTAACCTTCATTACCATTAAAAAATGTTTCCCTCGCAGGCAAGGGAAGGACGAGCGGGCGCCGATATGAGCAGGTATGATCATTGGAAACACCAACAAATGCTCTATCGAGGAAGGGCTCGGCTGAAGGGATCCATGCGACCGCTCGTACGACCGGACGCGGTCGTATGGAACGCCGTTGATTGTGATTTCTTTCTGATCCTTAACAGAATTTTACCCGATTTATTTTGGTTTGTTTCCGATTCTTTTTAACTTCCTTATCTTGTCAAAACCTGCGTCCCTAACCTCTTATATATAGAGCCTTTGCCTCCTTCTTCATCAAGACTGACAAACCAATCTAGTCCAAGTCTTTCTTAGTTTTGAAGTGCAGGAAGCGATGGCTCATTCGTGGGATGAGAGGCAAACCTCGTCTCAAGAGGAGGATGATCTGGAGCAAGAAGGCTATTCTCTGTGAAGCAAGAGGGAGAGGATCCGCCGTGTTCGCGATTGGTCCTCCTCAGAGAAAGACCCGGAGGAACCACCTTTTGAGGAGGGAGATGAAGAAGAGGAAGATGAAGAGGAGAAGAAGAAGCCGACAACCATCCCCGTCGAATCAATCAGAGTCATCATCAACGAGAACAATCTCGACTTCATCGAGGGGACTGCGATCAGCATGGGTAAGTGTGGCTTTGGCAATTGCACTATCCATGTACCAATGGGAGAGTCTCAAAAAGTTGACCCAAGAGCGCGAAAGATGCACACCGTCGGTGCCCGTATGAAAGTGGGGCCTCCAAGAAAGAAACGCACCACTGACTCTATGTTGGGATCTACGGTAGGGTGCGTCGACTTCAAATTAAAAATTCCTACCTACAACATCCAGTAACATGCTAAGGGATGTGGATCACGGATCGTTACCACTAGACGCGCAGTGCCGTGCAACGGAAGTAGAGTTGGGGCAGCGCGTCTCCGGTGTTGTCTCCTCCTTGTCGATCTCCCATGTAGCCATTTGGATCCCACGAACAGGTTCGCCAGAGCGGCGCAAGTGCACCGCCTCTAATGGTATCCACGCGTGCAGGAGGAACGTCGTGCGGTGGACTGCTAGGTCCGATCACACAACCAGCGTCGAGTGGAGGTGGCTAGTTGCAACACATGCAAAGCCCTAGTGATGGCGCCGAAGCGATCAACCGAATGAGTGTGTCGCACCTCCACTATATATAGGCATCTGTCGCGGGCTCAACACTTGGGCCTCACACAGATCCTAAAGCCCACAAGTCTACTCGGTCACGATCCCAGTCCAGCTCGGACCGCATCCGACCAGTGTCCTCGGATCCGACCTCGTAGGTTCCTTCCCTTAAGTGTGCGACCCCTTAGGTTCAAGTCGGCTTGGTCGCAGGTCGGATCACCCCCAACCTGCTAAGTTGGTAGCGGCCTCTAGCAAGGCGTTCCGACCACCAAGTAGACAATGAAGCCGGTTGGCGAACCTGTACAACATGTCACACTTCTGTTCCCTTTGCCACACGATATATGTTGTCGGGCTCAAGGCGAGTCTGTCATCCTTGTGCTAGCCCGACCTCTTTCTCGTTCCAGTGATGCCGACCACAAACCGGATTATCTCATAAACCTTGTCACATGGCCATGCTTATCTTGGTCGAATCACACGAGGGGCCTAGAGTATATCTCTCCTGATCGGAGGGGCAAATCCCATCTTGCTCGACCATGTCTCGCAGCATGGGTCTGGACAAGCCCGAAACCTACCTTTATAACTACCCAGTTATGGAGTAGTGTTTGGTCGGCCCAAAGCAGGTCTATCACCGTCCCGAGTACATGCGCCAGCCTAGGTCTTAGGACATAGAACATATGTTGTACTAGAGACTCACAGATGACATATAGCTGCGTCTCATAGTTGGGTCTATCCGACTCGGACCTTATCTGGACTCGGATCCGACTATGTCGAATCTGACCAGATCCTTCCGAGTCCATATTATCCGGCTAGCATCCAATGCCCCATGGCTAGTGAGACCGAGCCATCCACCGTGTCATATGCTAGTCTAGTCAGCTGCGCGTCCACACAGCCCTTTCGACTAGGGACCTTTTAGGACAGTCATCATACAATGCATAGTCCCACAAACAAGTCACATACTTGTTGATACACATCATTGATAATGTCCAAGGACTATCTTTATTCATAAACACATAGGAAATATCATCATACATGATTGCCTCTAGGGCATATCTCCATCAGTCTCCCACTTGCACTAGAGTCAATCAAATAGATATCGTATGCCCATAGCTCTAACGTGCCCCTCATGCTTGGGTTGTGGAAGCGGCTTAGTCAACGGATCCACAACATTTGCATCCATGTGAATCTTGCATACACTACAAAAAAAGACACATCCGTGACATTATGGCCTGAATGAAAACTTTTTCTGTCATGGTTGTGACACTTCTATGACAATAATTGTGACAAAAACACGTATCATAATAGATGTGGTGGGATCCTACTTCTATGACAAAAAATTATGACAGAAAATGGGCTTTTCGTCCTGGGCGGGTCGAAGACGCACCCGCATGACATTCTTTGGGCCGTCCATGATGTAAAAAATCGTGGTAGAAGTGATGGCGAGGAAATTTTCAGGAGTTTCCCGGTTACGGTGGGCACTCGGTGGGTGGTCGGGGCCGAGCGATGCACTGTGGTTTGTGCGTTTCTCTCGTACGCGCGTGTGTGCGAGGCATTCGCTAACTGAACCCGAGCGAGGCGTTCGCTTACTGAACCCGACCGATCGCAGTAGCTATGTGAGCACGAGCGATCGATCCCACTACGTACTGAAGCCGATCGATCCCTTTGGTGCTAACTGAACCCGAGCGATCCCTTTGCTGCTAACTGAACCCGAGTGATCCCTTTGCTGCTAACTGAACCCCATCGATTCCTTCGCTGCTAACTGAACCCGATCGATCCTTCTAGCTACTTACTAAAGCCGATCGAGCCCCCGTGCGAGATGTAGCCAGCCGATGTTGGGTTGCCTCTCGATGAATAGTGCCCATTGCTGCCACGCGCGATACACGTAGAACGAGTTGAGACTTGCATCGATCGAGCCGATTGGTTGGCTGTGGATGAACAGTTCCCGTTGCTGCCGCCCGCTCGTACGCCCCTCCCCAGCCGGTGGGTTGGCTGTGGATGAACAGTACCCTGACCATGTGAAGGTGGTTGGCACTGGATGAACAGGACCCCGAGGAGGCTGCCACACTCTAGCCGGTTGGGGGTGGATGTACAGGACCCCGTGGAGGCTGGATGAATAGTAGCCGGTGGAGGCTGGAGGAAGTCGACGGTGGATGAACAGTAGCTCGTGGAGTCCCGTTTTGCGGTACGCCACACCCCTCCGGATGAACAGGACCCCGTTTTGACCGTAGGCGCTTGAAGTGAAGTCCATTTCCTCCATTTTGTGGTACGCCACACCCCTCCCGATCAACAGGACCCCGTTCGACCGTAGGTGGTTGAACAGAAGTCCGTTTCTTCCGTTTTGCGGTACACCACACCCCTCCCGACGAACATGACCCCGTTTCGATCGTACACAGTTGAACAAAAGTTCATTTCTTCCATTTTGCGATACGCCACACCCCTCCCGATGAATAGGACCCCGTTTCGACCGTAGGTGGTCGAACAGAAGGCCGTTTCCTCCGTTTTGCGGTATGCCAGACACCCAGCCGGTGGGGAGGGGGGTCGATAAACAGCACCCCGTTTCGGCTGTTCCATCCCAGTCGGTTGGCCCTCGATGAACAGGACGCATTCCGACCCAGTCGCTTGGCTCCCGATGAACACGACGCTGTTTCCTCCGTTCCGACCCAGCCGGTTGGCCGCCGATGAATAGGAGGCCGTTGCTGCCATCCGTTGCCTCTCTCCATGTACACGAGCCCTGGCCGTATGTATGCGCGAGTATGCATTCGAGACCCTGCCCGTATATGTACGTACGTGGCCATATTTTTTGCCGTGTGGCTGTACGTATGTGTACATGATTTAGACGGGACTGCGTGAACTACTACGTCAGGGGCTCTACTATGATACGTGCCGCTACTTACTCGGCCACGGTTCATCCTTGCAGAAGGACCGATCGACCAGTATGTACGTACACGTTCGCGACCAGACAGACAACGCTACATACGCTTCGACCGGGTGGGTCCCAGCTATCAGGGAGGATAAGGAGGTACTTCCTTGCATGCGAAGATATAGCTGGTGGGTCCTAGCTGTCACGGGGAGGAATCATTTTTTTTGCCCATAATAAGGAGGCACTTCCTTGCGTGCGAAGATGTAGCTGGTGGGTACCAGATGTCAGGGGGAGGAAACATTTTTTTTCCGCTTAATAAGGAGGCACTTCCTTGCGTGCCAACATGGACTTCGTGGGTCCCAGCTGTCAGCCTCTCTATGTACAGTCCTCTTCCGATGGCTATTGTTCATTGACCGTATTGATGACGCCGCACCGAGAGCACGAAGGCGGTGGACGACGGCGAGGCCTAGGAAGGGAACGGCCCAAAGCTGGGGAAGACACGACAGTGGTTACCCACACGGAGGGGAGTACGAGGGTTTACTGGTTCGTCTGCGGTGCGAGGCTGCCGTCGCCGGAGAATAACAGGAGGTGTGGGTGAGTAGAGGGATGGCCTGGCCAGTGGTGGGAGTAGGGTGGGGCGGTGAGGCCTGCGAGGCAACACAGCCGGGCACGGGAGGCATGAACAGGCGGTCCTGCCGGCGCTGGTTTGGGCGGTTGGAGAAAGAAGATCAGAGATTGAAGAAGTAACATCAAACGGTCACTGCTGCTAGAATCATTTGTTGACTAAGTTGACAAAGCCCTGCGTACGCGTTAACTTAGTAGGCCCACAAGTCAGCCTCCAAATCAGGTGGGTCCGAGCTAGCAGGGGGAGGAATCATTTTTCTTCCGCGTAATAAGGAGGCACTTCCTTGCGTGCGACCATGGACCTCATGGGTCCCAGCTGTCATCCTTTCCATGTACAATCCTCTTCCGATGGCTATTGTTCATTGACTGCGTTGACGACGCCGTGCCGAGAGCACCAAGGCGGTGGACAACGGTGACGCCTAGTAAGGGAACGACCAGGAGATGGGGAAGACTTGGCAGTGGTTGCCCACATGGAGGGGAGTATGAGGGTTTACTGGTTCGGCTGCGGTGTGAGGCTCCGTCACCGGAGAATAACAGGAGGTGTAGGTGAGTAGAGGGATGGCCTGGACAACGATGGGAGTAGGGTGGGGCGGTGAGGCCTATGTGGCAGCATAGCTGGCCATGAGAGGCGGGAGCAGGCAGTCCCGCCAGCACTGTATGGGTGGCTGGAGCATGAAGATGAAAGATTGAAGAAGTAGCACGGCCGTTGGATTAACATCCAACGGTCACTGCTGCTAGAATCGTTTGTTGACTAGGTTGACAAAGCCCTGCGTACGCATCAACTTAGTAGGCCCAAGTAAGCCTCCAAATCTATGGCAAACATCATACATCCCATTTGCTATTATTTTTAATAATTTACAACCCATTTGCTTAAGGAATTTTTTGCAGCACATATTCTTTTTGTTAGCATTACAGCCCATATTCTTGCCCCGGTTAAAAATTTCAATGAAATATTGCATATTTTGGTGGCTCTAAACTGTTTTTAATCCCGATGTTTCGAGTTTGATTCAGATTAATTTGAAAAATAAAATTATATTAATTTAAAATCCAATGAAATTTTCACCGCAGAAAAATCCAATGAAATTTAAAATTTCAAAATCTGGATAAAACGAATTTTGAAACTAATTACTGGTTTGCTGTGTTTTTTAAAGTTTACATCCCATTTATTTTTATTTATTTTTTGCAGGGGTTTACAACCCATTTCCCACTACTTATAAGCCATTGTGTTTTTTTTACGGGTATAAGCCATTTTCTGGGCAAGCCGAATGGATCCCTCCTCGTCTTGAAATATTTGAAGCCCAGCAGGGATGAGAAAAGCAAGTAGGCCTCGGTTTGGTATTGTGCAAAAAAAAAAAAATTGAACTGGGCTAGCCATTTCAAGAAAGAAAAAAACTGGCCTGGTCGTGTGGTAAACATAAAATAAAAAACTGGTCATTGAAATTTTTGAACTATTTTTAATCCTAAAATTTCAGGCCCGATAAATTATGTTAAAATCCAATGAAATATAAAATATCAGAAAATGAAATAAAATCTGGAATTTGAAACTAATTGCCTATTTTATGTGTTTTTTATATATTTATAGCCCATTTCATATTACTTATAAAATTTACAACCTTTTTTATGGCTAGGCCAAATGTACCCCTCGTCGTCTTGAAAGATTTGCAGCCCAGCAGGGCATGGAAAAAGAAATCGGCCTGTGTAGGGTATTCTACGAAAAAGGTGCCCTAGTCATTTTCACAGACAAAGGAAAACAGCTGGACTGGACATGTTGTAAACATAAAATAAAGCCTGGGCTAGACGGGCCACAGACACTGCACAACCCAGTTGATACCCTGCTCCGTCTAACAACAACAAAAAAACTACTTGAGCTACTGGGTCCCAGGTGTCAGCGGCTCCTTGTGCAATTCTGTCATTTATTAACTACGTTGACAATGTCGTAGGTACCAGATGTCAGCAAACCATTAGGAGGAAGCACTTTTTTCATGTAATAAGGAGGAACTTGCTTGCGTACGGCTATGGACCTGGGGATCATTACTGTCATCCTCTCCACGTACAGTCCTCATCGATTCCTGTCATTTGTTGACAGTCGCTCGTTGTGCAATTCTCTTGTTTATTGACTACGTTGACAATGGGGTGGGACCAAGATGTCAGGAAACCATCAGGAAGAAGCATTTTTTTGGCTTGTAATAGGAAGGCACTACTTGCGTACTGCCATGACCCTGGTGGGTCCCTACTGTCATCCTCTCCACGTACAATCATCTCCTGATTCCTCTCGGTTGGTGACCATGTTGACAACGCCAGAAGGTGGCGCCGCGGTGAGGGAACCAAGGCGGAGGACGACGGCGAGGCCTCGGACGGGAACGAAAAGGAGTCGTGGAAGATGCGGCAGTGTGGTCGGAAGCGGAGGGGAGTACGAGGGTTGGTGCGGGGTGGGGATGCCATCACTGGAGAATAACAGGAGGTGGGGTAGGTGGGGGTGTAGAGGGATGGCCTGGCACCGGTTAGGGTACGATGGGACAACGGTGCGTTCGCAGCTATGCAGCAAGCCGCTGAAGGCGGGAGCAGGCGATCCCGCCGGCGCTGGTTTGGTTTGGGTGGCTGGAGCCTGGAGGAAAAAGACAAGAGATTGAAAAAGCACGACAGACGTTGGATTGACATCCAATGGCTTATGGTGCCACAATCGTTTGTTGACTAAGTTGACAAAGCCTTGTGTATGCGTCAACCTAGTAGGCCCACAAGTCAACCTCTGAATCCGTGGCGGACAAATACAGCCCATTTAAGAAAATAAATGCCCATTCCAAAAGTTCAACATTCAGAGCAAAGTAACAGGTCTGATTCAGAGATAGAGTACTGAACTTCCACGTTGACAACCATCATAGCCAACTTAACTGTCTACTCCCACTAATACTCTAGTTTAGAATTACTAACATACTCTTAGCTAACTAGACGATGCCGGCCGCCATCTGTGGCACACGCTAAACACCAGCACCGATGTCCTCCACCTCGCCTCGGACTTGCCAGAGGTGCAATAGGGCACGTTGCTCGCGCCCGTTGGCCCTTTCCATGCCGGTGTGGTCCACCAAAGCTTCGGCTTCCAAGCGGGAAACCCACTTGACGAGCTGGTAGTAAAATTTAGCGTCGCGCATGCGTGCGTGCCCGACAACCTCTAGGGCTATTCGCTGGGCACCGGCCTCCACATAGTCGGCCCAGTTGCAGGCGCTCTGCTCGTGACGCAGAGCGGCGGTGCGCTACTCCTCCTCCATGCTTTGCTGGCGGCGCTAATCGGCGGTACGCTGCTCCTCCGCCATGCATTCATGCTCCAACGCATCCTCATACTCCGCATTGCCATCTAAAGACCACCAGAATGCCTCCTCCCTCCGTCTGCCTTCCCGTGAAAAACCGAACACTAACTCCGGCGATGAGCGCCTTTGGCGTCGCCTATTGCTACCGCGCGGGGGCATGACGGACGTGGCGAGAGCGAGGGCAAGTGGCGAGCGACATCGGGCCAGGGGTGTCTTGTGAGGATTGGGTGCTTTGGGTGAAGGTGCCACCGGAGCACGCCGGGAACCATTAATTATAGGCGGACGGTAGGTAAACTGGCGTGTCACGGGAAACGCGATGGTCATCGGAATTCAATGCATCGCAGGCATGGCTTAGCGCGCCAGCTTGCCGTGGAAAACTAGAAAAACTGAAATTATGACTGTGACGTACTCCCGTCCCGTGCCGTCAGTACTGGGTCGCACATTGGCATGACGGTCAAACGAGTGCACTCGATTCATGCAGATGAGGTACGTGCGTGATCCGCTGGTTATTCATGTAGGATCGAGTCGGTCGGATAGTGTACGTGTAGAATCGCAATAGTTGATGAACATTCACTGGGAGAGAAGGCATTTGCGATCGTTTTTGCTGGCAGTTTCTTCAGATTCGCATGGCATTTTCTTCAGAACAACATGTCAGTTTCTTCATAGGAAGGCATTTTTATTCTAAAAACTGCCACCCTTGGATCTTGTGTCGCAACTAAAACTGCCAGGAGTGTATTAGTAGGCTAGCTAGTGATCGATCAGTAACTTGTAATATGTTCTAAATGTTCACACCAGACTCATAGGCCTGGCTTTGTAATATGTTCGTATTAATAGCCCAAATTCACAACCAACTACTCCCTCCGTTCCGGTTTACAGGGCTCATCTCTAAAATTTCATTTTTCCGTTTTATAAGTCTCAAATTTAATACTTACCATCACATGTTTGGATTTTGAGGTGCATTAAATCACCCAATGCATGTATCAAGAGAAAACTCACCAATGCATGTAGAAGTTCATGGACATTTAGTGGTCATGCATGCATGCGTTGTAATTAATGCATCGGAAACATAACTTTTTGAGGAAAACGAGCGTACTAATTAAATACTTATGCAAACTATGAAATTTATTCCACCACTCACCATCTACCTTGGTTGGAGAGATTTTGAAATTGAGCCCTATAAACCGAAATGGAGGGAGTAGTATGATCCCCATACATAAGATCAACATGTTTATGCATCTCAATGATTCACTGATCATACACAATACATCTATTCTTGCTACTAACATGGATGCTTATCTGGGCCAACATTCAGTACAGAGTGAAAGACAAATTTGTTTGTAAAATCTACATTTTCTCTTGCAAACGTAAGTGGCTTCACCAACAGATGGAACCATGAGAATCAACCACTCATGATGGAGGAACATCCACTGAAATATATGTTGGTCATCTGTCGATCACACAGCGAGACTATTTTTGGAATACAACTTTAAGTTTGGCAAGATGATGCCCATTGGATAATCAGACTAGAGCAATGAAGCACCTAGTGTTGGCCAATAAATAGTACAATACTACTTTTGTGTAGTCCATGCAGTGACTATCCAATCCTTCTGTGTCTATTTTCAAATGGCACTGCATGCAGTGCTATCCTATTCTTTTGTGCAGTTCCACAATAGTTGAGGTCCCTGTGTTTGTTTGCCAAATAGCAACAAGCAGACATCTGTTTGCACAAATATCAAGCAGCTAGTTAACATATACTCCACCTTGTATTTTCGGTTTAACCACGTCTCTGCTAGTCGTTTTTGCCTAGCATCTGTCATGTTTTGCACTGGACAATTTGATACTGTCCTGTTTTGCACTAGACAATTTGATACTGAATTGATTTGCTGGTACAGAGCAGAAATATGGCGCCTATTCTTCATTGGAAGTCCACCCTGGCAATAAATTTACATGCAAACCACTAATATTACTATCTAATGACAGTACAAAAACAGAAGCAAGATAGTAGCAAACCATGTACCTTGGTAATGAACAGCTCATAGTGCAACCGATTGGATATAACTGTTTGCAGAAAAAATGGTCATAATGTTGAACCATCTGGAGTTTTTGTGCAGTTTCACTAAAATCAAGCATCCCTGTTTGCACAGATATTGAAAGTGTGATTACTATAAAAGTGGCACTAGTTGAAGCATAGACTCAGAAATTTAAGCATTCCAAATTTCTTAATGGGAATAGGTAGCAAGACAGTTTCTAACCACCTGTTCAGAGGAATAAAGAAGGCAACAGTGACGGATGTCATGAAGGCATACATAGTATTTTGTGAAAGATTGAACCATTCCTAACCTTTCCTCTTCTTTTAAGAATTTTTTGTGAAGTTTAACTAAAATAAAATGCCATCACTGCCTTGACATTTCGATAACACTGTACAAAAAAATTGACTTACCATTACATTATGATGTT
This sequence comes from Elymus sibiricus, assembly GCA_039707655.1. Taxonomy (NCBI): domain Eukaryota; kingdom Viridiplantae; phylum Streptophyta; class Magnoliopsida; order Poales; family Poaceae; genus Elymus; species Elymus sibiricus. The sequence goes on from CM077664.1 coordinate 211,440,452, forward strand.
AGGTATGTAATCAACAGTCAATAGAGACAAAAATGCAGACCTCCTCCGATAACATAATGAACATTAATTTTAATAAAGGTGTGATTAGCTTTGCCGACATAATTTGAAGAATTCTACACTCTCTGTTCCTTAATATAAGATGTTTTTGCAGTTCAATTTAATGTACCAAAGTGTCTTGCATTTTGAAAGAGAGGTAGTAGTTTTCCTGACTTTCTTTCCTTTTTCAATTTATCGGTGGCATTAGACTGACTGCGGCATTAGTTAAAAGTGGCATCACTTAAGCAGTAGCATAATTTTACCGGTGGCGTTATACTAATAGCAAAAAAGTGGCAATAAGAGCATGGTGTTGGCTGTGTGCATCCTAGCTGAGTAGAGGCTGGGTGTGTGCTCACTGTGTTATGTATCTTCTTGATGCTCTGTTTTGAGCCAATAAAATCCACCCTTTGTCGAAAAAGTACAATGTACCTCCACGGACGCATAGAGTGGTGAGGCAGGGATGGTTGCCCAGAGCAACAAATATCCAAGCAGCATATCTGGATTACATCCCATTTTTGTTCTCTTTAGCCACCTTTTTCCTATGTGAGGACAACAAACCTATCGACCTGGTCATTCTCTATTGCGTTGTCCTGCCTTTCTTTCCTTTTTCAACCAAGAGACAAGAGACTCGTTCCTTAGCTACTACTGCTTTCCCCCTTTTTCAACCAAGATTCAGGTTCGATACCAAGTCTCTTCTACAGTACTACTTTCCCCCTGTTCTTTCCTTATTCAACCCATACATGGATTAGTTTGCATGAAGTAGGGTTTCCTTTAATAGTACAAATTAAGGTTTTCGTCTGCATGACCAGCAGAGGCTAGTAACTTGGGGAGATGGGGTAGTGGAAAAAGAACCGCATGCAGTGACATGGGCAGATGGGGCAATATCACAAGGGTATGGTTCGAAAAGAGGTAGCATACCCGAGGGTCGGCGGGAAGTGGCTTCTCTCGTCATCGTCGTCCTCCGCCGACACTATGGCAGCGAGCTTGGGGACGGAGGCCATCCTGCGCCGGCTCTAGGTCTGAGAAGACGGCCTTGCCGTCAGTGCACGTCCTCCTCTTCCCCGGCGGACGGGATCAGGCCGGATCTGTGGCCACCGGTGAGGAGGGAGAGAGAGTGGCCACCGCCGTCTTTTTTAGATCTAGAGAGGGTGATAGTGTGAGAAGCAAGTGAGCAGCCGTCGCAAGCAAGCGTTGAAGCTCCAGCCTATATACTAGTACTATATTACTTGGTAGAGTACCTCCGTCAAGGTTTTCTAAGTCCCGCGAGCCGGAGAAACATGACCAATAAATCAGGCAAATTAAGGTCTTCAATCTCTCTCCCATGCATGCACTTTTTCTCTCTCCTGCGTGCATGTACCCAATGGATAGCGTTCATGTAACATCCGGCCTAATAAATCGGGACGACGTGTAATAGTGTTCAAAATTGAACGGCCCACCATTAAAAAAATAAAGTCGAGAAATAACGCGGCCTGATCACATTTTGCACGAGAAATGACAAACCATGTTTCGTTGACGTGTTGTCCCTTTCCAACGTGTCAGTGAGAAGACGGCGAGTCCGTTTGTATAATTTCCGAACGGATGTCTATGTAGGCCGGGTCGCCTCTTCCTATACCGTTGCAACCGTCTGCTCCCCACTCGCCTCTTCCTGTACCATGGCAACCGTCCACCGCCTCTTCACCTTTCCCTCTCGATTTGGAACTACTGTCGCGCGCTATTCCTCCCTCCATTTGCCTTGACTCTTCCTTCTGCCATTGGAGGGAAGACACAGGACCCGACCCCGTTATTCTTGCCCCAATCTGACAGATGACGCGGTGGAGGAAATCATTGATCGGTGCGACGTCATCACCGCGGCTAGCATGGCAGGTTCGTTCAAGAACATTCTCGACTCAACAAATAAGATCATTACAAACAACCCAAGGGTTCAAGAGCGGTTTGATCTCCCCTATCTTCTTTGCTATGACCCCACTCTTTGGTCCGGGGATGATGGAAGGCTCGCCTTGTGCAAGTTGATGCCACTTGATAATGATCCGTGTGATGTTAAGATGCCATCGCTTCAGCATAAGGCCTGGGCAGGCGCAAATGGAGATTGGGTTGTTTATATTGGGGACAACTGCGAGTGGGAGCTTGTGAATGTGTACACTCGTCACCGGATTCCACTTCCAAAAATCTCAGACTGCCCTGAGGTTGAGCACACCGATACTCTACGTACGTTCAAATATGATCATGATGACTGTCGTCTATAGAAGATAGCAATTTGTCGAGTTCCCCAACGCTCTTGGAGTTATAGGAACTATTGTGTTGTCACTATCTCTGACAAGCTTGTTGCCGTCTTTACTCCTGGAGGGACTCGATGCAGATTGCTTAAAAACAGTTTTTGTACACGTCTGAGTACTGTGATGCAATTCAATATGAGCGTCTTGTGTTTGCTGTCACCACTTGTGGCACTGTTTTTGCATGGGATCCTTTTTGCTTCGGTACGTTTGTCTTCCACCATAATTAGAATTGTTTCATTCACCATGCATGCGAGTTATCCCTTTACTAATTAACCTTCAAGTTTTTCAAGGTCCTATCAACATTCCGCCACCGATACTTGGAAACTTTTATAACCAAGGGGGAGATGACGATGGTGATGATGATGATGACAATGGTGATGATCACGAGCATGAAGACGAGCAATACCTACCTAGTAGATGGTGCCTAGCTACTTATTTCGATGGATCACCTCTTCTTGTCTGTATACAGGGCATTACTAATGTTACAGAGGAAGCAGGTAGTAGTATTGTCTCGCATGGTCGTACTCTACGGACCTATGCCAACTTCCGTTGTAGGTTATTCGGAATGGATACTAGTGTGCTAGCGCCAGAACCTTCTCCCTAGTTCAATATTGATAGTCTTGGAGAACACTCGCTTTTCCTTGGACTAAACTATCCAATGATGGTGAAAGGCGATCCAGCGCCTGTTGGCACAACCTTGCCATTTATGAGAAGCAACTCTATCTATACCACCGACATTGCTGTTGCTCCCTACTCCAATGCAAGTATTGCTCCTAATATAGGCCGCTTCAGCCCGGATGGTAAGTCTTGCGTTGGTCTCAAGATTGACAATACCACCAGGCCCTGGTCAGAGACTCGCTTCTGGTTCAAAGCAAGCATTTCCAACACCGAGGATTGTTTGACGTGAAGGTCGTTTTCATTTCTTGTATGTGTTGTGTGAGAAAAACTTTAGTATTTACAATGTATCCTCGTTGTCACTGTGCGTTGTAGACTTGTTGTATGTAGTGTGAACGATATATTTGCATATGCATGTGATAAACTTACTTAATTTATGAATGGTTTCGAGTAACTTCTCAGAGTGTGTGCTGCGACGCGGCAAAATACTTTTCACTGATAGTATGTGGGACCGAATGTGAGCAAACCGACAATGGGCACACTCCGCACGTCTGATGGCTAGCTGACAAGAGAGGGAGAGGAGGGCCAAGCACGGACTCCAGGAAATTTGCCGACAGTGTGAGGTGGGCCATATGTTAATAAAGTATTAGTACTCACTGGTACAACGAGCTGCTATACAAATGGTTTTTAACCCCTTTCCGTGACAGAGTTTTAAACCATCGCCTTGCTTGTGTGTGCGATAGTGGGGGGGGGGGGGTCTTCCCACACGACCCAGAAACTGTCCGTGATAGGGAGCACGCAAGCATATGTTTTGTAGAACTAAGCGTATGCGATGCCTGCATCTTTCCCAAACGCTCCGTCCTTGCTACTCATTTGTGCTCGCATTACCATCGCACTCGGTATTATGTGCTACAACGTTTGCGATGCTCACCCCATCACAAACAGTTCACAATTGTACACCGTATGCGAAGCTTGAATATCCCACACATTTGTATGTACATAAACGTTTAAGATGTATAAAATGTCCCAAACGATTCATCCGTATTACCCATGTCGGATGAAGGCCTATCACACGCGTTCTTCTATGAGCAAACGTTTATGATGCACACGACATCATAAACAGTTCATAATTGCCTAGCGTGTGAGATAAGGTCACTTTCACAAACATTTATTAAGAAGGAACTGTGTGCGTTCTTGTTGTTAATCTCACACGTTTTTTCTTGTCTGATCGTGTGTGCAGTAGAGTTTCATCGCACACGTACTGATCTGAGAAACGTGTCTGATGTTGACGTTTATCACAGACATTTTGCTTTCGCAAACTGTGTGTAGTGTAATGGCCTGCAGATCATAATTTTTCCCTAATTTAATCCCTGCATTTAAAATTCACAGAATTTGAAATTTAAACAGATTTTCAATATGAAAGTAGGCAATCACTTATTTCACATCGAACCATGTTTATTACAAATACAAGTTCAAGGACGAATGAATAATTTGATGCATAGGTACATGTACTGAAGAACTACAGAATCAGCAAGGAAAGAATGATGAACCATAGTTGTACTAAAGACAGTAAAGAGAGAGGTGGAAGACATTATGGTTGCCGGAGAAGGTGAAGCGGAATGCCCATATTGTGCCCTCCTCCATGCCTAATGCACGCACGACTCTAGGCCAACCCCTTTTGATGGCCGCCCGCCCATCCTTCATTGTCTTCATTAGGACTTCTCGATGCTCATTGTAGTCTCAATGAAATACTTTAATCTTCATTGCATGTCCACCAATCATGTACTTTGCGAGATAATCTTGAGTAAAATGCTTTGGGAACCACTGCAAACGAAAAAGATTCAGACATTGTTGTCTAACAACTCATTATGGGCAACAAAAAGAGAAGGCTACAGAGTTCATTGTTACCATCCTACAGCTCACTGCTGTGTTGGATAGTGCGTAGACAAATAATTTAATTGCCATCGGTCGTATCTTTTTGCTAATAATTCTTATCAGTTTCCTCACTTGATGCTGGTTCATGAATATCTCATTGGCCCATATGCAAAAAGGGTCGAGGCATGGATCTTTGCCTAGGACATATGTACCTACAAGCAACAAGTCAATATTAGAAGCTAAAAAGTGTCCAGCCGTGGATTTGTATGCACTACATTATGGAACGGAGGCAGTATAAGCCGAGGGATGAAACTAACCTCGGTGGAAAATGCTGTCCACTCCCGTTGTTGTCCTGCGTAAGTACATGGAAAGGCGTGATAAGTACTACAGGCTTAACATCAATCAAATATACCCATGGTAAACAACATCTCACAATGACAGCTTGAATGTGTTGGTTTCAGCATGATGTTAAAGCAGATAAAAAATGGAAGGGAATGTTAACTACAACAGGCTTAACAGGGACCAAATATTGTAATTCAAACTGGTACTGTTGAAAATGAATAGAACATAGCTCATGTTTAAACATCACACTGCATAAATGTGTAAAACTGAAATAAAGGGCATGTGTTAACTTCACCAGGCATAACAGGAACCAAATATAGCCGTTCAAACTGGTATTGATGAAATCGAACTGCACAGTTCATACTTGCACATAATGAACATCACATTATGAATAACTGAAATAAACAAGGCATATATGCTCACTATAACAACCTAATATAGCCATTGAAAGCTGGACAGAGGCTCACTGCAACCAACCTAACAAGCAAATACAGATAAACAAGGCACCTGCTTGAAAACTGGACACAGGCTCACTGCAACCAACCTAGCTAACAAGCAAATACAGATAAACAAGGCATCTGCTTGAAAATTGGACAAAGGCTCAATGCAACCAACCTAACAAGCAAATACATATAAACAAGGCATCTGCTTGAAAATTGGACAAATGCTCATTGCAACCAACCTAACAACCAAATACAGATAAACAGGGCATCTGCTTGAAAACTGGACAAATGCTCACTGCAACCAACCTAACAACCAAATATAGATAAACAAGGCATCTACTCACTATACAAAACCAAATATAGCCATTCGTGAAACTGAAGTGGACAATTCATACTTAAACATCAGATAGCCATATTAAACATTACATTTTTGCATAACTGAAATAATTAAACACGGCACAGTAAAAACATCGCATGGCAAAAGCTACTACAACAATGGATATGAGTTGGCTAGCTAGAAAAAGTAAGATTTGCTTATAGGATATTGCCTCACTTGTCATGGACGGGATCCTTCCACTTGGAAGAGCACAGACCCAGGGTGTGATCCCTGATGTCGCAGATGGGCTGTCTCACCTTGGAAGAGCCGTAGTGGGTGCCCTTCGCATGGTCGTGGTCGATGAGATCTGACTTGGCAGCTGAGGATCCCAAGCCACCACCGTAGAACGTGTCCTTCAAAAATGACATAATGGGCTCGATGGTGTACAAGGATCGCAAATCCTTGACCGCGAGGTGGAGGAGATAAGCGGCGGGGCCTTCGAAGAGATCGACGACGGTTAAACCAGAGGCGTTGGGGATGGATCACTTAACCTGTGACATGGCCCGCGTTAAGCCTTCGCTGTCGACGAGCTTGATGTCGTAGTCGGCTGTCCTGAGATTCAGTAATACGTGAGCCCGCTGACATGAAGCCTTCGCCATGGCGACGTAGTCAACGTCCTCACCGGCTGCCGCGGTGAGGTGTTCTCCTGGGATTGACAAGTCGGCACGAACGGCGGCCACCCCAACATCGTCCGACGGAGAGGCCATGATAGACCTCCTTTTGGCCGTACGCTCCTCGGGCTCCCCGGGATATGTGGTCGGGCTTAGGCTGCGACTCTCTGGAGTAGGGGATGGGGATCTAGGGGGAAGGGACACCGCATGCCTCATCTAAAAACTCAGGGCAGAGAGGGTATGGGAATTGGTGGGTAACCTGAACTTACCTAAGCTAGGAGGCACGGGCAGACCGGCAGGGGTTGGTGGCGGCGGCGGCGGCTTCGGCGACGGCGGCGAGCTAGGGTTCGAGCAGGGGGGGGGGTGTAGAGTGTGGAGGGGGGGACGGGGTTAGGGCGGGTGGTGTTTGAGGATATGCCATGGCTACTGAAAATTTTAGTAATGGTGGGTGGAGATGGTGGTGGACGAGGGAGGGCGACGGTTCAAATGCCTCGGCAACTGGAATTTTACTATGAGGTCGGTGGTGGAGGTGTGAGGGCGATGGTTGAAATACCGCGGCAACTAAAATTTGGCTAAAGGAAATGAAGCGTGGCGGGAGCAACCAGATCGCACACGGTCCAAACATAATAATTGTGTATGATCATAAGGAAAAGCCGCGGAACCACCAATTTTTGCATCGCTCAAGGCAGGTAGCTTTTTTTGAAATTTCTAGCTAGCTGGTTTATCACACACGGTTCATCCTAATTTTCAAGCACATACGTGGAATTCTCATCCTAAATATCCTGTACACAGTACCCTTCACCCTTGCTGGCGCTTGCGAAGTCGCGGCGATTTTACAGGGCACGAGCTTCGCACACGGTTAAGCCAGTGCACCCGTGTCCGTTGCGCGTACGTTCGCACGCAGTTTTTCATCCGAGGTGTCTGCTATTTTATATAGCACCATTTGGCAACAAAAAAACGCGAGAGAGGTTAAGAAGACAACCACAACAGCATGTGGCCCAAATATATATGTATGAAAAGGGTGGTGTGTGATGTTCAAATTCCCAATGCACAACTTTGACGCGCGGGCCCATGGGTAGGCGCGTCGTCGAAGATCGGGTGAGAGGGGCTAGAAGACAACAACCACCTGGAAGTGGCCAAATATATGTAGGAATAAAGGGTGTGATGTTTAAATACACAATGCACAACTTTGATGTGGCACCTCCCTCGCAAACCGGAAAGCCCCCTTGGATATCTATAATGACGGGTTAAGTCGTAGCAAGGTGCCTGCCCCACCCCCACTTCGTGTCGGCGGGACGCATGCACGTACTCATACTTTGGTCGGACATGCATGCATGACCTACCATAAGACGGACCAAGTGAATCTATCTTGGCCAAACAACCACTGTTGTTGTCGGTCAAAAAGGGATATAATAGACCGCTCGGGCCCATAGATTGGACCATCACCATAAACCACACGAGAGGGGACACAAAACCAGCACCACCTGCATGGGGCCCAAATTGATGTACGTTGGAAGGGTGATGTGTTTTAAATACCCATTAATGTACAATTTTGATGTGGCGCCTACCTCACGAAATGGACAACCCCCATGAAAGGTAGGTAGTAATTAAGGACGATGTCAACGTACGTAGGGTGTCGATCCAACCCACCATTTCGAGTGCATGGGAGGGAATCCTGAGAATGCATGAGCTCGAACTTTGCTCGGACATGTCACCATGGCCCGCGGTAACACGAACCAGGAGGAATCCATTCATGGCCAAACCCCCTCGTTGTCGGCCAAAGGGATGATATATATAGACCAGGCCCACAGATAGGCGTGTCGTTGAAAACCGCACATGGGAGACGGGGTCGATCAGAAGACCCTATACGTACCTTGCATGCGGCCCAAATATATGTATATATGGGTGGTGTGTGATGTGTTCAAATACCCAATGCACAACTTCGATGGGGCACCAGCTGCATTACAAACCGAACACCGTACCCCGAGGAAGCCACGTTACATATGATGTCGGTTCCCCAACTTCGAGCCGGCGGGAGGGAATTGAACAAATGTTCCCCAACTAAATTTGGTCTGACATGTGGTGACCTATACCAAGAGGAAACCATCATGGTCAAACCCTTCTCGTACGTTGACAGATCACTACAGACAAATTTTCAAAACAAGTACGTTGTGGGTCAAAGGATAGAACGTGCGGGCCCACAGATCTCAAACGTGGTGGGTCAAAGAATAGAACGTGGCGGCCCCACAGATCAATCTCGATCATTCTCCGATTTTTCAAAACAACAAATAACAAAAAACATCATTCTCCAAATTTTCAAAGCAAGTACGTTGTGGGTCAAAGGATAGAACGTGCGGGGCCACAGATCTTGAACGTTGTGTGTCAAAGGAAAGAACGTGGCGGGCCCATAGATCAATCTCGATCATTCTCCGATTTTTCAAAAGAAACAACAAATAACAAAAAACATCATTCTCCAAATTTTCAAAATAAGTATCTCAAGATTTATTTAATCGACATGACAGGTCACTACAGACACATTTAGATGCTAAATGTCTGTAATGACCGTATCATGGCGCTTAAACGAAGCTTGAGATATAGCAACTTCCCACCCGGTCACCCATCCTTAGACTGCTCCAGCCCCAAGCTCGCTTAACTTGTGCGTTCTATTCAACTAGGCTAGCGGATGGGAAGCTGCCCCTTGCTGATAAGAGTTGCCTCCTCACATTTAAGGCGTTTACCGTTGGTCACCGCGTGGGACCTACTCCTTACTATCACACACGTTTGTGCTTTTAGAAACGGTGTGCAATCTTTACATACCGGACCACTTCCATTCAAACTTACATTATTTTTTAACTACTTAAAATTACTAGCCGGAAGAAGCAAAAGCTTTGCCTTTTCATTAATTAAGAACAAGATAGTTGCCCAGTTAATTGCGGAAAACCAGGCTAAAACCGATACAAACAGGGCCTAAACCTACGGGAACTCTTGGCTGAGCATGAATTGGTACAGGCCTTCGTCCACGCATCTGATACGCTCGCGGAACTGCTGTACCACAATATCGATCTCCGCCCAGGATATTTCATCGGCGACGGTCGATTCCAAGCCGTGACGAGTATTTTTCTCTGCTTCGTCGTTGGCAGCACCTGGGGGCCGAGGAGGTCGAAGAGCCAATCGACCAGCCCGTTGGCATCGTGGCGGCGGATTCTGGCAGTGCGAACTTCGTTCAGCGCAATTATGGCGCTGACGGCGTCTGCCCATTCCTGGCAGGGAATCGGGATGCTTACCGGCCCTGGAAACGGCCTCTCGAGTGGTTGAGTCAATAGGATGCTTACACGGCTCTGCTCAGATAGTGCGGCGCACCGCACCTGATGCGCGGGGGCGTTCTCCCACTCTTGCGCGGCAGCACTTTGCCACTCTTGCTCCGCTTCGCTCCATGGGCGGCGACGAATACATGTGTAGACATTGGCCCGCTCAAGCATTGGGGCGCAATGATACCGCTCACGCTCGGCGGCACGCTGCCGCTCTTGCTCGGCAGCGCACGGCCGTTCTGGCTCTCCGGCCTGCTCTGGCTCGTTCTCCTCGTCGAGGAGGTCGATGACAGCGGTGGCGCTTCGCCGGATTGACATGCTTGGAATGGTATACCGTGGTATGGCCGGTGTGTTGCCGCCTAGCCTTCTATGCCCACTGACACTGGCAGCGGGAAACCGATGGGGGGGAGTGGCGGGAAACAGATTTGGGGGGAGTGGCGGGAAACCGATTTGGGGAGTGGCGGGAAATGGTAGCATGTTTGCATATATAACACCATTAATATGGAAAACTTGAGAAAGAAGGAAGCACGAGCTAGCACGACGCGTGCGCACAGTGCTTACCCACGGGTGCCAGACGGTTGAACAGAACTGCTATAAATTTTTCAGGGTTTGTTTGGCATTTTTTATACATTATAATAGAGTTTTCTAGGCATTTAATGTGCAAAATTCAAATTTGAACTACAAATACATGCTCCAGTGCACCAAAATGGGTTAAAAAAAATCATATATGTGTCCTTGGGTGCATGTTTAGGTCCCATGCAAGGAATGGGGATGAATTACAAACATCTCGGCGTCCTGGCTCGGCCTCAAACATTGAGAATCTTGGGTTTTAAATCCCCATAAATCCAAAACTCACCTGAAATTCATGAAACTTTACCTGGTGTCATGACATGGCACATATATGCCATGGTAAAAAAACTGACCAATTTGGGGCAAGTTTTGGTACAAGACTCTTACAAACCGGAGCTTCTCGCAAGAAGCCTCCGATAGGGAACGTGTCACCCTTGTGGGCGAAACGACAATCGCTGCCTCTTCTCGCCTTGTATTTTTTTTCTACGGGCAACATAGACCAATAGGAGATTTGTGCTAGAATATGGAATTATTCAGGGTTCGTTTGGCCTTTTTATACATTAATTGACTTTTCTAGGCATTTAATGTCCATAATTCAAATTTGAACTACAAGCACATGATCTAGTGCACCAAAATGGCTTCAAAAACCATACATGTGTCCTTGGGTGCATGTTTGGGTCCCTTGCAAGAAATGGGTATGAATTACAAACATCTCGGTGTACTGCCTCAGCCTCAAACATTGAGAATATCGGTTTTTAAATCCCGGTAAATCCAAAACTCACCCGAAATTCATGAAACTTGGCATCGTGTCATGACATGGCACATATATGCCATGGTAAAAAAAATTGTCCAATTTGGGGCAAGTTTTGGTACACGCCTCTTACAAACTGGAGCTTCTAGCAAGAAGCCTCGTGGTTCCGATTGGGAACGTGTCACCCCTGTGGGCAAAACGACAATCGCTGCCTCTTCTCGCCTTGTATTTTTCTTCTATAGGAAACATAGACCAACAAGAGATTGGCGCTAAGATATTGAATTATTTAGGGTTCGTTTGGCCTTTTTATACATATATTAATTGAGTTTTCTAGGCACATAAATTCAAATTTGAACTACAAGCACATGCTCCAGGGCACCAAAATGGCTTCAAAAACCATACATGTGTCCATGGGTGTATGTTTAGGTCCCATGCAAGAAATGGGGATGAATTACAAACATCTCAGCGTACAGGCTCGGTCTCAAACATTGAGAATCTCGGTTTTTAAATCACCGTAAATCAAAAAATCACCCAAAAGTCGTGAAACTTGGCATCGTGTCATGACATGTCACATATATGCCGTGGTAAATTTTTTGTCCAATTTGGGGCAAGTTTTGGTACAAGCCTCTTACAAACCGGAGCTTCTAGCAAGAAGCCTTGTGGTTCCGATAGGGAACGTGTCACCCTTGTGGGCGAAACGACAATCGTCGCTGCCTCTTCTCACCATGTATTTTTTTTCTACAGGCAATGTAGACCAACAGGAGATTCGAGCTGAAATATGGAATTATTCAGGGTTCGTTTGGCCTTTTTATACATTAATTGAGTTTTCTAGGCATTTAATCCCCATAATTCAAATTTGAATTACAAGCACATGCTCTAGTGCACCAAAATGGATTCAAAGACCATACATGTGTCCTTGGGTGCATATTTAGGTCCCATGCAAGAAATGGGAATGAATTACAAACATCTCGGCGTCCTGGCTCAGCTTCAAACATTGAGAATCTCGGTTTTTAAATCCCCATAAATCCAAAACTCACCCAAAATTCATGAAACTTGACATAGTGTCATTATATGGCACATATATGCCGTGGTAAAAAATTGTCCAATTTGAGACAAGGCACACACATTAATAGCCAACGTAGGCATTTTGGAACAAATAGATGACACGTTAATATCGCAAACGGTTGTATTATTTGAACCGTGGGCGTTCCACTAACCATTTACGTGCGGCCACGCGTCCCTCTTTTTATTGGAGAGTACTACCTCGGTCCTGGTTTATTGGTCCTCTTTGTATTTTGTGCAAAAATTTGACGATACTAGGTGGCGTGCGTGCAGCTCTTTGATTAGACGGGTCGAGTGCGAGAAGTCCGTCGCGCAAGCTCGACGGGATGCGTGCGAGCAGTCCGCCATGCAGGCTCACCGGGAAGCGAGCTCTTTGACCTCCACCCGCCGCCTCGCTCCTAACTTCTCCATTAATGGCGGCCGAGCAGGCTCACCGGGAAGCGAGCTCTTTGACCTCCAGCCGCTGCCTCGCTCCCAACTTCTCCATTAATGGTGGCCGAGCTGCTGTTTAACATGCGGTTAATGCACCTGGACGGAAGGTGTTAGCTTGTGATCCCATGGCCCCGCTCAATGATAGGTAGCATTGTTTTGTTCGTGCCTCGCTGAGAACGTGAATTTTAGCCTGTTTTCGACTCGTATACATGTACCTACGAGGTTACGAAGGAAATAATACGACGACAAATTGACAATGGCAATGGATAATAATTGTCTTACATATCCCGGATAATTTCCAATTTAAAATGCCACATGCGGCAACGCCTGAAAGAACAGGGGCAAGAGAAGAAGAAAAAAAGAGAGGAAGAAGGAAGTCACTGCTCTCTACTTCTCGATGGATCTCTTGGCGAGGAGTTCTTCCAGCTCCTTCTTCACATCCTCATGACTTTGCTTGATAGCAGCCACGGATTCCTCTACCTGCAGCTCACGCTCGATGCGGAGCTTCTTCATGTCATCCCCAAGTTCATGGACGATGGCTTTTTAGCGTCATCCGCGAGGCAATGCTCTTCTCATACAGCTCCCTCCAGCTGGCGGCCTCCTCCTTTTGCTTGTCGAGCTCCTCGTGGAGCTTCGCATTGTCACCCATGAGTTTCACGACGAGGCTGGTCGCCTTATCAACCGAGGCATCGCTAATCTCGAGTAGCTTCTCCAAGCCGGCGAGCAGCTCCTGCTGGTTAATTAGGCCAGCGAGAATGTCGTCATCGCTGGCTAAGGACTTCAGCCCCGTCAGCTCATCGAGTTCGCCGACGCGGTGAGAGCGCTTGTGAGAGCCCTTGCCTGCCCGTGAGAGCTTGTTCGAGGGCCCCGCGGCGCGGCAAGACATCTCTGTTGCGGCTGCCCGTTGCGGCGGGACCTCTCTAGTGCTTCCGCAACCTTGGTCTTTGCTCCCTAATTATATGTCGACCTAGAACTCCTCCTACCGGCCATGGCAGATGCAAGGAACGGCTTAAGAGGAAAGACCTGTTTTTTTGGTGATGAGGAGAGGAATGTGCAGTAATTTTCGAGAGGGTACTAGTTTTTATAGCCCAGTGCTAAGTGGGAACACGTTTAGGTTTGATCGGTGTGAATAGATTTGCATTTACTCATTGCGTGGTAATTTGATCGGTGTGAACACATTTAGGTTTGATCAGTGTGTCAGCGTGTCCGATGGATGGTCCGTCTCACCTCCCACGCGTGCCAGACGGTTGACCAGAACTGCTATACGCAGGTGGTTGCTCGCCGTTTAGGCGGCCGTGGCGCGCTATGCTCGCGTCCCTTCGTGCGCTCAGCTCGACGTTGAGGTGGCCGCGGCGCGCTCTGCTCGCGTCCCTCCGCGCGCGCTCTTTCAGCAGTTGGGGCCGGCGCACGATCACGTTTTGGGCGCCATATGCATGCGGTTGCGTTCGCGCGCGTCGCCACGATGCAGTTAATACGTGCAACATGATGCAGTTATGCGCTGCAACAACTGCCATCCGCGCGCGCCGATACTCCAGGCCGTTCGGCCTGCCCACTTATTCCCACGGCCATTATAACCTTAGTCTCTTCAACCTTTCGATCGCGCCCCACAACACAACAAGCACACCCACGGCAACACATAGAGAGAGAGGATATCCAGTGGCGCTCCAATGGAGTATGGCATGCATCGTGTGGACACCCACGTGAGGGAAAAGGAACTCACGATGGTGTACACCATCGACCCGGCCGTGGTGGAGGACTCCATCAACACCATGGAGTAGTTGCTTGCTAAGGACGACAAGTGCAAAGTGGTCGGCTTCGACCTCCAGTACACCGGCGGTCGTCCCGGGGTTGATCAGGCGGTTGCCATCGCCCAGTTGTGCGTGGGCCATCACGTCCTCGTCTACCACTACTGCCTGGCCACAAGTGCTTGCGAGCATTTCACCAGGTTTGTCAAGAGCCCCGACGACAAGTTCCTTACGGTGGACACCGTCAACGATGTAAAAGCGCTCCAAATTTCGGGCTTGGCCTGCCCGAAGCTTGTCAACATCCGTGGCCACTACAGGGTCCGGGGCAGCACGAAGATGGACTCCCTGGTAGAACTCGCCCCGGCCATCATCGACCCCTACTACGAAAACATGAAGGAAGGTTCCAGGAGAAATCCTGGATCCTGGCACGGTGCCTGGGTGCGGAGACTGGATGAACCTCACCTCAAGTTTGCAGCCAAGAGCGTGTACACATGCTACGAGATGCACATGCGGATCATCGACATGAGGGAGTGCCTCCTTCCTGTAGACGACGAGGGATCGAGCCACCAGCAGAGCAACAGCGGCGTGCGTCACAAGAAGTGGATGATGATTAGATATGATCATTTATCCTAGATTATTATGCATGTAATTGTTTACTTTGGTGTGTGCAAATGTTATGTGTGTAGTCAGTTATGTAATTGGATGTTTAATTTGGTTATGCAATCATGTCCTTATAAGTATATATGTTGTTATTCTGTAGACAGAGAGCGTAGATGTTTTGCAGACTGAGCAAATCACATCGCACACGGATTAAACTAGCGAACCCGTCGGTGATGATTTCATCAATCGCTGACAATTGTTTACCAGCAAGCGTTTGTCCACAACACATATGGGGTATTAGTAGGAATCGTCTGTGTTGTTATCGGTTTTCCCACACATTTCTAATTACTGACCTGTTTGCCGCGTATCACACACATCTTGTTAAGTTGAACCGTTTCTGTTGTGTTGGGTAATCACAAACAGTTCATCCGAGTGAATCGCATGCTGTATATCGCACACACCTTGATCCGCCTGACCGTTTCTGTTGTGTTGGGTAATCACAAACAGTTCATCCGAGTGAACTGTATGCCGTGTATCGCACACACCACGAACTGGCTGCTCGTTTCTGTTGTGTTGGGTAATCACAAATAGTTCATCTGAGTGAACTGTATGCCGCGTATCGCACACTCCACGAACTGGCTGACCGTGTTTGTTGTTCTGGCTTATCGCAAACAGTTCGTATGGATCAACTGTATGCCACGTATCGCACATGCGTCTCTAATCTGAATCATTTTTGATGTCTCCAGCATCGCAAACAGTTCGTCTTATTGGGGACGGTTTTTTTACGACACCGTTTGCCATTCATGCATCGCACCCAGTTTGGTCACGGGGTCTCTGATTCATGTGTCGCATTAGCGGTCGCCTGCAGTAGTGACTAGTGGTACCGAACTCCTGGAGAGATAATGTGTTTTTTTTGCAAGTTGGAGAGATAATGTGTTCGCTCTATGTAACCAGCACCTCGATATAGTGGGGTGGCATGGGCCAAAACAAGCATTCACGTCAAGGAGTACGGCACACGCCACCACCACGAGTCCAATCTGACACCAAATTTCTTGGATTCCGTGCTACACCTAGCTTTTCTCTCTCGTCGTTTCTCTAACTCAACCATCGCACGGCGGCCGGGGGGGGGGGGGAGTTTCAGGTGATACGAAGCTGCCCATGCTCCCATGATATGGGCTTTTCAGAGCCCTTGGATTTGACATCGAACGGTTGCATGATAAGCCCCTGCAAGTTTGGAAAAAGGCCCTCTAGGATTTGATATTTACGCACAGGTCTAGAATCTCGGCATGTGACTGTTCGATCTCAGAGCCAAGGGCTCTCAGGAGCCCATATCATGGGAGCATGGACAAGTTGGTTTGCCGATAGTCAGTTTGTTGAACTGCGGTTCCACTTGTTAGTGAAAATGTAAGACAACACGTGTTCCCCTCTTGAGCGGCGTGCCGGACCAACCGTGTGGGGGTGCGACGCGAACACGGCAGGCTTTTCCTTTTGAACTTGTAAGTTGTAACATTTGGTTCTACTCCTTGGCACGATCGATAGATAGAAATAACGATTTTCCCTTGAAAATTAGAAATAATGATTAAAAACGCTAGCACTGGGCCACCGCCGTCTTTTTTAGATCTGGAGAGGGTCCCGTTCCAACATGCCAGTGAGAAGATGATGAGTCCTTTTGTATAATTTCCGAACGGACGTCTATGAAGGCCGGGTCGGCTCCTCCTACGACGTGGCAACCATCCACTCCCCAGTCGCCTCTTCCTATACCGTGGCAACCGTCCACCGCCTCTTCCCCTTTCCCTCTCGATTTGGGAGTTGGAACTGCTGTCACACACTCTTGCTCCCTCCATTTGCCTTGACTCTTCCTTCTGCCATTGTTCGTCTGCTCGATGGAGGGAAGACGCAGGACCCGACCCTGTTATTCTTGCCCAGATCTGAAAGATGACGCGGTGAAGGAAATCATTGATCGGTGCGATGTCATCACCGCGGCTAGCATGGCAGGTTCATTCAAGAACATTCTTGACTCAACAAATAGGATCATTACAAACAACCCAATGGTTCAAGAGCGGTTTGATCTCCCCTATCTTCTTCGCTATGACCCTGCTCGCTGGCGCAGGGACGACGGAAGGCTCGCCTTGTGCAAGTTGATGCGACTTGACAATAATGATCCGTGTGATGTTAAGATGCCATCGCTTCAGCATAAGGCCTGGGCATGCGCAAATGGAGATTGGGTTGTTTATATTGGGTACAACTGCGAGTGGGAGCTTATGAATGTGTACACTCGTCACCGGATTCCACTTCCAAAAATCTCAGACTGCCATAAGGTTGAGCACACCGATACTCTACGTACGTTCAAATACGATCATGGTGACTATCGTCTACAGAAGATAGCAATTTGTCGAGTTCCCAATCGCTCTTGGACTTATGCGAACTATTATGTTGTCGCTATATTCGACAAGCTTGTTGCCGTCCTTACCTCTATGCCTCGATGGATATTACTTGAAAACCAGTTTTTGGGCACGCATGTGTACTATGATGCAATTCAATACGATCGTCTTGTGTTTGCTGCCACCACTTCTGGCACTGTTTTTGCATGGGATCCTGATTGTTTCGGTACGTTGTTTGTCTTCCACCATAATTAGAATTGTTTCATTCACCATGCATGCCAGTTATACCCATACTAATTAACCTTCTTGTGTTTCCAAGGTCCTGTCAACATCCCCCCCACCGATACTTGGAAACTTTTATAACCAAGGGGGAGATGACGATGGTGATGATCACGGGCATGAAGACGAGTAGTACCTACCTACTCAGTGGCGCCTAGGCACTTATTTTGATGGATCACCTATTCTTGTCTGTATACAGGGCATTGCTGATACTACAGAGGAAGCATGTGTTGTCTCCCATGGTCGCAGTCGTCTCCGAACCTATTCCAACATCCGTTGCAGGGTATTCGGAATGGATACTAGTGTGCTAGCGCCAGAACCTTCTCCCTGGTTCAATATTGATAGTCTTGGAGAATACTCTCTTTTCCTTGGACTAAACTATCCAATTATGGTGAAAGGCGATCTGGCTGCTGTTGGCACACCGTTACCATTTATGAGAAGCAATAGTATGTATACCTCGCACATTGGTATAGTTCCGTACGCTGGCTATCACAATTTCCGTACTTCTGATATAGGCCGCTTCAGCCTGGATGGTGAGTCTTGCATTGGTCTAGATATTGACAATAGCCGGCCCTGCCCAGAGGCTCACTTCTGGTTCAAAGCAAGCGTTTCCAACGCCGAGGATTGGTTGACCTGAAGTTCATTTCATTGCTTGTTATTTGTTGTGTGATAAAAACTTTAGTATTTAGAATGTATCCTCGTTGTCGTTGTGCGTTGCTGACTTGTTGTATGTAATAAATGTTATATTTGCATATGCATGTTATAAACTTACTTAATTTATGAATGATTTTTGAGGCACTTCTCAGAGTGGGTGCTGCGACGCGGCACAATATTTTTTACTGCCATACATAATTGTCCATGCATTGCAACAGGTTATATATATATATTCTAGTATACCGGCAAAAAAAGGAGTGCATGGATATTTTCCTTTGGAAACAAGGGGCGTGGCTAGATGACAGTCGCCTGAATATTTTTTTGTGGCCAGTCGATTTGTATTGGGCCGTTGGGTGAAAAATGGACGGTGGGATCATCTTCCTAAACCTCCAGCCTATCGCGTACAATTATAGCACGCCTTTCGCGTACGCGTCGCACCCCACACGGTCGGTCAGGCACGCTGCTCACCTAGCGAATGTGCTTCGTCTTGCGTTTTCACTGACATGTGGGACCGAATGTGAGCAAACCGATGATGGGCACACTCCGCGCGTCTGCTGGGTGGCTGAGGAGAGAGAGAGGAGGGCCAAGCACGGACTCCAGGAAATTTGGCGACAGTGTGAGGTGAGCCATATGTTAATAAAACTAGTACTACTAGTGGTACCGTACTCCTGGAGAGATACTAATGTGTTCGCTCTACGTAACCAGCACCTCGATATAGTGGGGTGGCATGGGCCAGAACAAGCATTCACGTCCAGTAGTACGACACACGCCACCACCACGAGTCCCATATGACACAAAATTTCTTAGAGTCCGTGCTACAGCTATCTCTTCTCCCTCCTCGTTTCTCTAACTCAGCCATCGCGTGGAGGGCGGGGTGGGGGTTTGCCGATAGTCGGTTTTCTCAACTGCGGTCCCACTTGTAAGTGAAAATGCAAGACATCACGCATTCCCCCTTGAGCGGCGTGCCGGACCAACCATGTGGGGGTGCGACGCGAACACTGCAGGCTTTTCCTTTTGAACTTGTAAGTTGTAACATTTGGTTCTGCTCCTTGGCGCGACCGATAGATAGAAATAACGATTTTCCCTCAAAAATTAGAAATAACGATTAAAAACGCTAGTGCTAGGCTTTTCCCGTACGATAAGCGGGGGAGTTTTGCCAATTTCAGCTATCATCGCTTTCCTTACATGCGGTCCCACATGTAAGTAATATACCTAGCCACTGTGCGTTGAGCGGTGGGCCGGAACGACCGTCTGGGGTGCAACGCGGACGGGACTGTACGTGTTCCAGTTTCTCGTTTTGAACTTGTGAAGTGTAACACTTATTATAAGCCATCATGCAAAAGGTGAGCAAGGGATGAGACACGTCTTTATCAGCTGGAATGAGAATGCTATACAGTAAGAATCAAGGCCACGACGACGCGATGCAGTGGTGGTTACAGGAGGCCAAATGAAACTTGCAAGCGACCCAACCAAACACGTCCATGGTGTTGCGCTGCTGGCTGCATGCCACTTCTCCCATTTACTACAGTAGTACTACTTCCCTCAGCATGCGAATTGAAGGAGGATAAACATCAATGGCCGTTCATCGGGAACCGCTACCCTCAACTTGATTTGCATTCAAGCCATATTAGGAACCATACTCATTTACTAGCCCCCCTTGTATTTTGTGTCATATTTTGGCCCTTAATTTAACTAATAAAATTGTGTGGCCAATATAATGTCATTGGAAAACATATTCAAATACGAATCCAACAAAAAAAAAGTGTGACATGCTAGTCAAATACTCCTACTACGTAATGTCATTGGAGTAGTAGTATGTTTGTCAATCGTTGACCCAAAATAAGATGAGACTAATAATCCAGACGGCGGTAGTAGTACTGGGGCAAATCTTGCAAAGTTTGGAGGCTTCTAGAGGGCAGGGGTGATCCTCCTTCACTAATTTTTTTAAAAAAAATAAGTACTACTCCTATAATCTAACCATCCGCCCTTCTCCGTTTTCTTGCATGTGCACAAGTGGGACATTTGATTTGTTTATTGGGCGATAATACGTTAGATTGGAGGTAGCCTCCGTCCCCTAGGACAAGGATTTATTGCACATAGAGCCAGGCTTTTGCACGTACTACTAGTGGGATGCAAGACCGATGAATCCTCCCTCCCTCCTGAGTCGTTTCTTAGAGTGGGTGGTGCCACACGGCCAAATATTTTCTAGCGCAATAGATAATTGCCTGAGCATTGCAACGAGCTATATATATTCTCTAGTATGTATGTCAGCCCATAATTTACACGTCAATATTAATATGCATACGAATCCATCAACGACATCCTCTCGCCCTAGTGCGCCGGGCCACCAACCGACGGGTGATGAGCAGCGGCGTTGGTGGCGAGGTCAACGTGCTTCTGAACTATGCCGTCCAAGGTTGCTCTGCGGTCTAAGAAGGCCACCGCCCTATCGTCCTCCTCTGGCACATAGTGGTCCTTGTGGACGATTTCCTCATAGACGTGGGTGATTATGTCGATGGTGTCTTGCTGGGCGAGGTGCTGTGCGGCGAGCGCAACCTCGAGGTGGACATTCTTCGGCACGACGGCGGGCACTCGCAGGGCCACCAGTCCGTCGAAGAGGTTGTCACCATAGAGGCCGGTGAGGGTGGCGGGCGTCACAGAGCCTGGGCGCGTGGGCTGGAGGCGTACGTCAAGGTCGTCTGTGAGCTTCTTGACGACGGTGAACATGTCAAGGAAGCCGACGAGGGCCTCGTCGAACAAGGGGACGAAGCTATCGTCCAAGAGGCCTCTCGCCCTGGCGGCCTCAAGCATGACCTGGAGACGTTCCTCGGTGCTGGGCCATAGGTCCGTGTCGTGGACCATCTGGCACAACCGGCTCATGCTCGCGCTCATCACCTCCATGGCTCTAGCTTCTGGTCAATTGATCTTGCGATTGGAGTGATCACTCTTGCCCTTGGTTAGGGTGCATAGGTGCGTAGGATTTCGTAGATGGATTGGACTGGTGGGGAGCCTTTATATGAGAAGTGCAGACTGCGTTTGCATTCACGTGTGCGTTGGCTATCTACTCCTCGGTCCTTACTAGTAGTAGTACTCCCTCCGGTCCTTTTTTCTCTGCGCCTAAGGTCGAGCGCGCATACCAAGGGAAGACTCAGTCTATTTTTTCTGGACAAAATTGCCCTTGCGTTTGCATAGTATCGCATGTCTGCTGCTGCCTCAAATCCCGCTCCACATGCACGCACAGCTCCCTGTCTCGCTGCATGCGCGCATAGTTACGAGGAGATTGAGGTAAATTCTATGTGCAATTATGTTGGAAGCTGGCGCAATTAATGTAGGGCGAATGCGGTGCAAGTACTAGTGTGGTTGATGAGATTTCATATTTGAGCCCTCAACCAGAAGGGAGAGTGTATAATATCATCGGAAACTACACTCAAATACGAATAAAACAATACTCCATGTATTATTTACGGAGGGAGTAGTATATTTTTGGGGACATGCTAGTCAAATACTAAATCCAAACGGAGGTGGTTGTACTACGAAATCCAGACGGTGGTAGTAGTAGTACTACTGGTAGTACTTGTAGTACTACCAATGTACTACCCGTTGGTCAAATTATTACGTGCTGCTCCTCACAGTGAAGTGACAAGACCCTGCATCGGAGATGACACCAGAGTGCAGGCGGCGTGTTCAGGTTACCAAAGTCAGCCTCACCGTGTGCAGTCACTATCATCAAGGCTGTAGAGCTACCCTGCTCACAACTAGCCGTGTTCTAGATATTTTCCCGCGCGTTGCCATGAGTTAGAATAAAATATTATAATGGGTATATTGGTTACATCGTTGACGCACCTATGCACGTGAACATTAATCATAACGTAGTACCACGTGCTGGATAGTCGTAATTTTACAAGGTTCAAACTGATATTACAAATGCTAGGAGTAATGCTGCACCTACGAAGAGGGAATTATTAGGAAGTTTACGTAAGAAGTTTCATTACTTTAGGTGGATGCAGCATTATCATACAAACTAAAATCCACTGCCCCTGACAAGTCACTAATCGGCAAATAAACTTGCGCGTCTCTCGTCATCTAATCTTTCAAAAACAAATTCAGCTTCTGCAGAGCCTTTGTCATTCAACTTTAGATGCTTGCGGTGATCAGCACACAATTCATTGTTGCGCCAGAGAACGCCAAACCTCATTACCTTGAGCACACTTGCCTTCGGAAACAAGAACCTAGCCAATTTAATCTCAGATGTCGTGCCTCGGTAGTCGATCAAATCAATTTCTGTAAGATGGAGATCAAGGCATTCGATGAGGTTGTTATATTGTAGCACATTTTTCACTTTCGGGTCTTTTTTTATCTGCAAAAGAAGAGAACATATTAGAGCAGCTGGCTATATAGGATTGCCGTGTCATCAAGAGCTACCAATATCATTCGCTCATACAATAGGGTTGGCTCTAAGGCTAGTGATAATTTTCACTCTCTCTCTTTCTCTTTCCTCTCATTTACTCATTTTACCTAGGAGCACGTGAAGAGGTTGGCCATACTGTGAGCATTTGTTGCCTCTATACTTTCCTCTAATTAGCCATAGGATAGGAGTACTCTAGTACTAGTACTACATTTTATTCAGTTGTGGGTCCAACTTTAAAACTATACTAGAGGGAGCATACTGCGAATCTTTCATATAAGCTTAATGGCAGGTCAGTGGGTCCCAGGTTACAGCCCACTCCCTCCTTTTTTGCTTGTCTCTCTCCTCCACATAGGTGAAAATGCCATGTAAGCGGGCTTATAGCCCACTATTTTACTTGCTCTTAGGCTAACCATAGTGTTACTAGTAGTCTAAGTTACTTCCCACTATGACTAGCCTTGGCTACAACAACAAAAAATGGCTTATAGCCCACTATTGTAATACTCCTACCTCCGTCTTGGTTTATAGGTCCCCTTCATATTTAGTGTAAAATTTTGACCATAGATTTACCTAACAAAATGTCAATGCATGTCACAAAAAATTATACGTATTGGAAATTATGTTCAAATACGAATCCAACGATATAATTTTTAGTGACATGCATTAACATTTTGTTAGTTAATTCTATGGTCAAAATTTGATACTCCAAAATACGAAGGGGACTAGTAAACCAGGATGGAGGTAGTACTTGCAGTTAGGATAACAAGTTACTTCCCACTGTGACTAGCCTTGGCTACAACAACAAAAAATGATGCAGGTGATCACATGAGAAAAAAATACTAAAAACATTTCTTTCAGTATAGTGCCTACATGTAGTTTTGAACACTACATTTATCATTGTAACTTGGGAAAAAGTACGAAAAAATTGAGCTCCGTTGTGGTTCACATTTAATAGGGAAGGAGTTTCTCCTTGATGAGTAGCTTCTCCGGGCACGGAAAGCATCTAAGGAATCCAACAACTTGATCCAGATTGGGGCCGATAGATTTTATTGCCAAAATCTTCACTGTGCGCACAGACTGGGTCAAGCTTGTGGGAATCATTTTCTGGATGACAGTCGAACATACATCAAGAAAAAAAAATTAAAATGTGAATTTCAAGAAGAAGAAGGAGAAGAAGAAGAGTGTTGTACCTGAACAGTTATGGATCCAATAACAAGTTCGGAGAATTTGGCAAACGAGTAGGCCAACACTGACAATTTTGGCGCGTCAATGGCCCTGATTTTTGTTGGACCTTCTAGATCAGATACAAGCAATCTCTCAAGGAAAGGCGCATTCTCAATGAACATATAGTGAAACAACTCAACTGATCTCTTCCCAAGTAATGTCCTATTACAGGCCAGCAAGACACATAAATCCATCGAAGATTCGTCGAGGCGATGTGTAGGCTAATGAACCCGTGGATCTGTTGAAGACAAAGGTACTCGAGCGCTGTACAACCGCGGAGCAGCCTCTCCATAGCCTCCTTCGAGATACCAATGTCGAAGAGGCTAAGCTGCTTGAGTTGAGGGAGAAGAAGAGCGGGCGCGGCATTAATCTGGGTAAAATAGCAGGAGCTGAACCTGGCATGGCGCAGCGTTGGCACGAGACGGAGCGCGGACAGCGGCAGAAAGCGACATCGTCCACCTTCAAACCTGAGCTCCTCGAGCTGATCTAGGGCGGGGGATAAGAACCGCTCGTTGAACTTGTCTTGGACATTGTAGTTGGTACTGAACATGCGGATGTCAAGGCGTCTGGCTGGCTCAGGGTGCGATGCAAGGATCTTGGAGACTGCAGCCATGCGTTTGCAATCCCCATCGCAGAGGCAGCTGTCGACGGTGAGGTTGAGGGGGACGCAGTGCCAGAGGGGGCGCCACCGCCGGGAGAGCAGGGTGGTCCGCAGGCCAGATTTGGTGGGGAGGAGGGCGATGATGACGAGCAGCATGTCGCCGGGGAGGCTGCTGATGAAGTCCAGGCTCGCCGGATGCGGTTTTGGCTGGAGCTGCGTCCGCTTGTTGGCCACCTCGTCCTCCATCTCAGTCGGCGGCGACGCCGGTGTACACGTGTGCCGGTGTGTATTGTGTGCTGGGTGTACGCGAGTGCGTCCTTGCGTGCATGACGCGCAGTGGTGTATGTGCGTTGTCATAGTGTGTGTCCGTGGTGGCGTCTAAGAAGGTGTTAATCTAGTACTCCCTCCATTTCGTTTTAGTCCGCATATAAAATTTGGTCAAAGTCTAACTATGCAAAGTTTGACAAACTTTATATCAAAAGATATCACCATTTACAATACTAAAGCTATATGCTATGAAAATTAATTTCAAGATGCATCTAAATTTATTGATTTCATACTGTGAATGTTGATATTCTCCTATAAAGTTAGTCAAAGTTTATGAAGTTTGACTTTGACCAAATTTTATATGCAGACTAAAAAGAAATGGAGGGAGTACTACAATACTGTTTTAACGCGGAAGAAGTGTGCACTCAATTTAGTAGCGTGCGGGGTTCTACCGCAAGTGGTTTCTAGTTTGTTTATTTCACCCCGTGGCAGATGGGCCTCTACACTACAAAAAAAACACTTCCGTGATGATACATCTTTGTCACAGTAGGTCAACTTTTTTGTCATGCATGTACATCCGTGACAATTTTATGACAGAATCAGGATAGTCATACCTGTGCTGTCGTAGAAGTGTTCCATGACAATACTGAAATTATCATCACGGAAGTGTCCACTTCCATGATGATAAATGTCGCGTCATGGAAGTCTTTTCGTCAAGGGTGACTGACACGTGGCATCCACCGTAACGGGTCGCCGTTAAGCTATCGGGTTCCGGTTTGGATCCGATAACCCGTTAACAGCTCGGACCAATGGGGATTTTCCATGTGTAAAATTCTCATTCGCCGTTTGGATCCACGTGTTAGCTCAGCGTTGCGACAGATGTCATCCATTCATTGGACGAGAGACGCCTATGATACGTCGACATGTGGCACGGCCCAACAGGGGCCCATTTAGGTTAAAACGGCCGGCCTAGTCAATGGCCCATAAGATTTACTCAGGTACTAGTGGGCCGGCCCACTAGCGGCCTGCTTAAACATGGCCCATTTACGACCCACCGCCAGATCGGGCCCGTAAATTGTTCGCTCAGTCTTTGGGCCCCATTACGACCCAGTGAATTTTCGGCCTGTTAAAGGCCCAATGTAGAAATGGGCCCATTTCAGCCCGGTGTGCCTTTCGGCCCCTTAACGGCCCGTGATCTCGGTGGCAAAATTTCAGCCCAACCTGACTTTGGGCCTGTTAAAGGCCTGTCGTACAATTCGGCCCGTTGGTCCTCTACTAAGTTTTCGGCCTACTAAAGGCCCATGATATGATTGGGCCAACCAAGGCCCGAGATAGGTTTCGGCCTGGTAGCGGCCCGTCATGTAACTGGGCCAATAATGGTCTGAGGTATATTTCAGCCTGCTAAAGGCCTGTGGTCGACAAATGAAAATTGAGGCCCAATAAGCTTTTCGGCCTGCTAAAGGCCCGTGCTGTCTTCTGGGCCATAATAGGCCAGCAGAATATTCAGTCTGTTAATGGCTCGAAGCTACATGGGTCGACCTAAAGTTTGGGCCCACTAGAGGCCCATATGAGTTATGGGCCTGGACATACCGTGTCCATAAAGGGCCATTATGGCAGGTCCGCACAGGCTGGAGTAAAGCCTGTTGCGTGGAACCCATTAATGGCCCACTGAATTGCAGGCCCGTTAGAGGCGCATGTTTCGGCCCGTTCGCCTGAATCAGATTTTCACCCTTTTTTCTGATAGCGAATGATGACATATACGGTAAATACGAATTAAGAACAAACCTACACTATACAATAAAGAAATAACGGTATAGTAACTTAGAATAAACCTACACTATACAATAATGGAATTAGGGCATATTACATCAATTGGGCATCAAAAGTTCGCCACCAGTGATCATAAAGCGCAACCAAGAAGTAGATTACAAAACCTGGGAGTCCAAGGCCCTGCCATTGCAGCGCAACAAAATAATATTGTACCAAGACCACTTGAACACAGTTCAAGAAACATTAGCCTTGCGCGGGAGCTGCTGCGCAAGCAGCTGAGCAAGGCAGTGAGAACGGCCTAGCATGTCGGTCATATCTTCCAGCTCTAGCTGTTTAGCAATGAGGTTCTCATTGGAGTTCTCTACGATCTTCCTTAGAGATTGGACTTCAAGTCGAAGTTGAGTTGCACTATGCCTTTCTGCTTGCAGCTGAGACTGAAGAAGTCGAACTGATTCAGGCAGCGACTTCTGTGAGCTTGTGTGACTGCTTGTCTCAAGTAACTTGAACACTGCATCAAGACATGACTTTGGGGTTGTCTCACTATCTTCAAGATGTTTTGCCTTCTTTGCTGCAATATACGTTGGGTTTGTCTCGGAGTCTTCAGCAGACTTGTGCATGCCATCAGGCATATCACCCTGAAACAACAAGATAGATGACAGGTTTTGCACGTATATAAACAAAGATGGTAACAACGCTGTCAATTCCATCCAGTTTCATATTACAAAATAAAGAGACGATTCAAAATGTCAAGAGCATAATTTGGCATTGTTCATAATGTGGTGAGCTACACCACACTACTGGATTACAGATCAACAACACAAGCATAGATGCAGGGTAAAAGAAAATCATTGTATCTCTTTTCATTAACGTGCATGACATGTTCATATCATCAGCCAGATCAGTTAAGACAAAGCAGGAAATGACAAGGTGCAAATGTGCGCAGCTTCACCACACACTGGATTACAAATCAACAATACAAGCATACATGCAAGGCTAAAGAAAATCAATGGATCTGTATTGAATAATGTGCATGGTATGAATAAGGAATTTGGTTTCACGACTAAAACTTGAAACTTGTAGTTGTTGCGAACATGCATTTTGATAGAAACAACAAACTAAACAGCAGTTGACGATAGGGAGTATGAGCAAATTAAACAACAGTCGAGGAGAAGGGCTTTAGAAGGACGGACTTACATTAACCGTTAACACCGGCTCTATAATGCCCTTCTCCATGTCAAGGGAGGGATAAGTCAAGAATTTCAGCACAGAAACTTCTTAATAAGCATTGCCTGTACTCTACATTTTGTAGAGCGTAATTATTGATATGATAATACTGGAAGGGATAGAGGATAATGAAGATAAGATGCATAGGGATGCTACATAATCAACTACCTATCCATGTAAGTACAGCGTTACAGGACAAAATGTACTGACAAGAGCAATGGGTTACATTTCTGCACTGGCATTGACTGTGTATTCAACTTTTCGGTACGATTAAGTATAGATCTGATAATTTTTAGGAAATGGTGGGCGAGGGAGACAAGGTGAAGAGTAATGCAACATAATGAACTACTCACTCCGTCCCATAATATAAGTGTTTTGTACACTAGTGTAGTGTACAAAACGCTCTTATATTATGGGACGGATGGAGTAGCTGTTAATGCAAGTACAGTGATACAAGACGTTCGGTCCTTACAAGAGGACTTCAGAGCTAAACTTCTTCAGAAGCATTGGGTTGATTCTAAATTTATGTAAGAGTCAATACAGATCTTATAATGTCCACCAAATGGAGGATAAGGAGGCTAACATGTGCAGTGATGCTACATAATCAGCCATCTATGAAAGTAAGTATGGTGATACAGGGCAAGAGGTACTCACAAAAGCAATGCAGTGTGCAGTATAGTTGCGAGATCCTGTTGTCCCTTGAGGATCGATATTCTCCTGCAAACAGTTTTCATACAAGTGAGAGGGTAAGGCACATGCAGAAATGTAGTTCAAATTGTGATGTGATATCATAGACAGTACCTTACGCCGCAGACGAGACCAATGTGTAACAAGCTTATTCCAGTCACTGTCTAGTAAATGAAGCACCGGAGACTTTACAGAAATTTCGTTTAGAGGCTTGCCATCGAAGTGTGCTTGCCTCAGGTAGCAACCATACTTCCTCAAAGCGTGCTTGAAAAGCTCAATCAAGCTTTGCTCGTCTTGACTATCCAGTTTGGTCCTCGCCTATTTAAATGAATGAAATCTCTTGAGTTCTGTCAGCAGAAACATATGCACTAATTACCATGAATAACATTAGTACATTACTTACACGTAAGTTGCGGAGGAAGACTGGAAATTGTTGTTTGTCTGTATTATAATCTTTCCATGAAGGAAAGATGTGCACAAAGTTCCTGACAACAATAAAAGCTTCGTCTTCTAAACTGGGAAGAAGTGGAACAGGGGTCCTATTTGCTGCAATTGGGGCTCTCTCCAGTTCGAAAAGGGATTTGGCAACTGGAGTTGGTGTACTCTTTGCTGGAATGGGGGTTTTGCGTCGTAGAGCTGGTGCTATGTCAACTGGAATCGTCATACTTTTTGCTGCATATGGGGTCTGCTAAGTTGGGGCATCTGAGATGGCTAGTGGGGTAGGGGTAGAGTCTGCTAGAGTTGGGGCTGTGTTTTGTGGGTCTGGTGATATTGCCACTACACCTAATGGGCTATTTGATTTATTAGGTGTCACTACCTTTTCCAAATACTTTGTTCATGCTCCATCGCGATCAGCAATCGCCCTCTTCCTTTTGAACATCTGATACACAAGAACAACATTTCAATGGAGAAATATGGTATGATGACAGGTGGAATATGTACTAAAAATGGATAGGCATGGCATATTCACATATATGATGTGTAAACTAAGCAAATGGCGCTGTAACAAAGTAGAAGCAATGCAAAGCATCATTTGCAAGATATGTGCGACCAATATAACCTTGCCAAGTTAGAGCAAGCACCTTGATGGGTGAATAAGATAGGGCATCTACCTCTGACTCCTCCACTAGGGATCTACATTGACTTAGGTCTCCCTCTAGCTTAGAATCATTGTTAGGATCATATTCTGAACACGAATCTGTAGGTGGAGAGCGTGCGCATTCCATAGCATCCAGACTGGATCTCAGTCCCTTAAGGCCAAGTTTGATAGCCATGTCATTGTTCTGCTTTATTCTTCTCATGCGCCCAAGCTCATAATCATTATGATGATGTTCAGTATCTGAGATTCACGAAAACATAAAAGGTAGTCAGATTATCTTTGGAATGCATTGCGGATTCTACTCCAATAGTGGCTCCCTACAAACCCCTGCGTATACAAAGTTCATCCCCCAACCGTGCTGACCAGACCACACATAGAAATACAAACCTCTTATGTCTCTATAAGGGGCGAACACACATTTCAAAACTAAAGTAGGAACATTAGCATCATATCAAATTCGTATTTGAACAAATAAACTTCGGAATTATGAGTGGCATAATGTTTAGTTTCAAGGGTGGAGTACTGGTAGTGCGACACAAAGCACGTAGGCAAATTGTATTCCATGTAAAAGATTGTAGTCTATGTAAAAGGTGGATATAACACTTTTCTTTCTATACAATGCAGTGTTTGTTGCCTACACATGATGGAAGAGATCACACAGAGAAATACTATTCACTCATGTATGCGCTTCCAGGATTTTGAAATAGGGTGGTCCACCCTAAAAAAATATTGACAACAAATATGACAAGGTAAGCATAAAGCTAGTGAATCAATCATTACTTTTGAGCTTACTAGGACAAGTATGCAGAATCGTAACTGCATTAAGAGACCGTCCAAAATCTGAATCAAGAAGTTGGGCTAGCACTTATTGTTTGCAATTAATCGAAGTGAATAATTGGATATCATATCAAATGAGTAACAAAGACTAGTAAAATTGTCAACAAACCTGGCCTGCGGTAGTAATCTGGGTCAATGTCACTATGACCAACAATCAACATGATAGTGTTTGTTCCTAGGCGAAGAATTTTGAAACCCTGTCAACTATACAGGTGCTAAAGATTACTGAAACATCTGAACCGTTAAATGTAGGTAGCACTCAGTACACAACAAACCCTAATGAGAGTCCTGCCTAATGAGTGATGAATCAATTAGAAAATGGTTGATGGGAAGTGGCTGCTGAGTGTTGAGGACGGCGTATCTCAGGATAAATCGGGTTGGTTGTGTGGGTGCTGCACGCCTGAGCCCTGAGCGGACTGGGAAGCTAGGCACACCGGCGCGGCCGGGCAGCGGTGACGCTGTTGGGCGCGTGGCTCCTGACCTCCTGTTAGTCCGGCGTCTCCTCCTAAAGTCATGGCGTCCGGCGACGGCAAGTCGCTAGCGAGGCAGGTGGCTGGCGGTGAGTAGAGATCGGAAGCGGAGCAGAACAGAGGGGAATCGGGGTCTGGAGGCATTGGCTTTTTTGTTTTTTTAGCGAAGGCATTGGCTGGCTTACCATGTTCTAATTTCTTATGGTATACAGGCCGACCCAAAATCCCAGGGTGGGCCGCGGCCCACGCTGGCCACCCTGTAGATCCGCCCCAGCGGCGCACATGCATTTCGAGATTAAATTAGGAACACTCAGCTGACCAATTAAATGACTCTATTTTACTAATATCAGCATCATATCAGATTCGTATTTGAACAACTAAGCTTGTTTATCTTGATGAGTGGAGCAGTGCTATTATGACACGAAGCACGTAGGCTGATCGTATAGTGATCATAAAAGGGGGGAAACCCTAAGCATGATCAATTAAACCCTATTATGACTGTGCCATGGCAGATCTGAAGCTGCAAACCACACAAAGGCTACTTAGCATCCAATGTTTGCATTGAACTAACAACTAAGATTCTAAGAGCTGAAAAGAAAGTACAGTAAACAAGTGACGATCTATTTTCTGGTTGAGATCAAAAAGTTGAGCAGATATGAATGAGTACCACCTCTCTTGCGGCGCCGTGTAGGCATCGGGGGTGCGATGGCTATCGGCGGCGTGGAAGCAGATCTGCGACGGTAGACGGAGGCATCGGGGGATAAGTCTCGTTGCGGTGGACGAGAAGGTCATCGGAGCGGACCTGGCAAGGTGGACGACGGCGCGGATGAAGCGAGAGGACACGATGCAAGGCTCCTGGTCTGACGCCGTGGATGAGGAATGTCAATCTCTTGTAGTGGACGACACGGTCTGGGTAGGCGCTTTGGCAAGGTGGAGGAGGGCGGCGATGGATGGGGTGGTGGACGGAGGAGGCTGGTGTGGAGATGATGTTCTGGCGCCGATGGTGTATGAATGGGAAAATGGAGGGAGAGGGGGGGGGGGAACCATGTATTTGTGACACGGCGCTTGTCTAAAATGTTGGGAAGTTACCAACTTAGCCCCCGTTTAAAATTTTGGACGTCTCGTCGATTGGGGATAGGACGGTAATCTCGCATCTCCTCAATATTTGCCGAGAGCGATTTCGGGCGAGGAGAGGGTGTTTTGGCGCCCACGGTGTATGAACGGGGCTGACAGGTAGGGTGGTTGTGTCACATATGAGTGAAGTTACAAACCTGCCCCTACTTAAAATATTAGCCTAGATCGATTTCGGTCGAGGAGAGTTTGTTTTGCCGCCCACCGTGTATGAATGGGGAAATGGAGGAGGAGAGAGAGGTCTTTGAGACGAGCTTGAATCAAATGTGTTTTTCCGCCCACGTTTGGCAGGTTTCGGGCAGCCGATGTGGGTGTGGGTGTCTTGCCGCTTCTTTCGAATCTTGGGAGAATAAACATTCACGTTTACCCTGGCAACTAAATTCGAACCCATTTTGTATTCGATTACAAATCTTTATAAATCATTCTATGTTTTTTTATATATCTTCAAAAGCACAACAAAGATTTATTCCACCTTTATATATGAATATGATTTACAAATGCCATGATACTCGAATTCAGAAGGTTTAATCCAGTTTAAGGTGAATACGAATATTTGAAACAACTTTATGTTCAACTCAATTGTAACATGTATGACACAAGTAGCATATAGTGTACTCCCATTTAGATATGAATTTCAGAAGCCAAGCGATGTCTCAAAATTCAAAATATTGAGCCAACCAATCAATAATATAGAAAACTAACAGACATATGACCACATATAGAGTATATGGATCAATAATATGAAATAACATACATAAGCCAGGCCACTGTACTGTTTTTGGCTAGAAGAGCATCTTTTTTTTTGTACCAAAGCTAGTACAACATCTAGGCCCTTTCAGATGCGTGTCACTTAAGGCCCATCTATACTATTATTTTTGCTGAATGCACAATTAGCCCGATTAGCCTATTTTGTAGGCCTGGCATAGCAAACAAAATGAAATGTCTTTCCTCAGAAAAAAAATGAAATGTCTCATGTTCTTATCAATTATTACACACTCGTGCTCAAAAAAAAAATACAGACCAAAAAACAATTATTACATGATCTCTAAAACAAATGGTTCCAATCTATTACATGAACAAACAACACAAAGGTAATTCAACGATGAAAAAAACATTTCACCTATGATTTACCAAGTGGGATTTTAATTTCCTTTTTTCCTCTAGGACCTTAACAATGCGGTCAGTCTCAGCTTGCTTCGTTGTGAAATCCACCAAATATTTAATGGTTTTCGTGAGTACTGCTTCTGATTGTGCTGTTTGCTTCCTCAACATGTCAACTTCATCTCTAAGTGCAGAAGCAGACTCTCTTTCTACCAATAGTTTAGCCTCTAGAGCATCAGCAGTTGGCAATTCACGATGCACGATTGGGCCAGTGCCACTGCTCTGGGATGATCCAACGTCCATGGGGACCTTGCTCTTTGATCTTGGGCTAACCTGTCTTGCCATTACAGTTTCGATTGGATTCAGAAAAGTTGAAGTCAGCAGAACATCTCAACTGGGAGTTAGAACAACAACCCAGTTAAACAAACAAGGATTTAAAGAGTTGCGATTGGATGCTGAAAAGTATAGGTTATTAACATCATTAGAGCAACCGGTTGCAACAGCAAAGCAGTTAAACAAACAACCTGTTGTGCCATTGGAGTTTCTCTTGGATCTTGAAAAGTTGAGTAGTCAGTAACTTGATTAGAGCAACAAGTTACAACAGCAAACCTATTACACAAATAAGTTTTTCCAAAATGTACCTGCTGTGCAATTGGAGTTCCAATTGGATCCTGAGAAGTTGAAGTTGGTAACATGATTAGAGCAACAAGTTACAACAGCAAACCAGTTAAACAAGGAAGTTTTTTAGAACATACCTGTTGTGCCATCGGAGTTTCAATTGGATCCTGAAAACTTGATAGTTAGCAAGCATAAATAAAGTGTTGCAAGAGCCATAAGAAACTAACATCAAACTAGTAAAACTAATCAGTTTTGGCAACGTATTTAATTACACATGAACTAGTAAAACTAACAAGTTTTTGGCAACGTATTAAAGCAACAAGTCGGTAGAGTTTACCAGCAACACATACATCTCTAAATTTCATTCATGTAAGCAAAATGATTCTGACACATATATATAAGTTAAAAAGACGGTGTCCCTCATATAAACCTGACAATTGTCTCTCCATGAACATGCAAACATTACTTGTGCTACAAGTCATAACAGCAAACAAGATAAACAAATAGGGTATCAGAAGGTAAATTACACATGAATTTTGTTGCACCCTAGAAGTAGATATGACCAGCTATCTATGTGCTTAAGTATTAATTGAAGTTCAGGCACAGGTAGTTCTATAACAGTAAGTAACAAACACATAGATCGGTGCAGTCTATAATAGGATTAATAGGCTATGGCATTATGTAATCAGTAGCAAACTAAATTAAGGCAAGCAAGGTAATTGAACAATTTTTTAATCAGTGGCTAACTAAAATTCCGAGAAGCAGATAACTGAACTTACACTAGCTCTTTGTACAGGCACACTGCAACTTCTTTTTTGCTTACGAGGTTCTACGAAGGAGTCCATGACATCACTTGCTTGGATACGCAGTCCCAATACTCCTTCCTTCCCACACTGCATTTTGGAAAGTCGAATGGTTAATCTTATAAGATGGTGCGACCTTGTTATATTATATGAGGACAGGTTGTGAGACTAGTTGTAGCAATACACACCACACTGGTTGTTACTGTATAATTCGTGCGATTATATTTGGCCTATCGAGATCTAAGCAATCTACAATATGATGAAAAGACTGACATCCTTCTCATTATTGGCCAACTCAGTTCATAGAAACAGGCAATTCAACCATTATGTGGATAAATCAAAAGCGCCACTGGAATACATTTCATTGCCCCAATCATACACGCAGGCCAGTACGAATTAAATGAAATGCAGGGACTTACGCTAGCTCGTTGTACAAGCTCACTGTAGCTCTGCTTGCGCTTGGGATGTTCCATGAAGAAGTCCATGTTACCACTTGCTTGGATGTGCAGGCCGTGTACTCCTTCCTCTCCCCTCTGCATTTTTGGCACGGCGAATGCTTCGTTTAATGAGAGGAATCGACCTTGCTGTTGTACCGGAGGACAGGTACTTACAAGGTTATACGAGCGTGCAGGATGTGTACTAGATCCCGTAGCGCCGCTGAAAAATGGTTTTGCTTGTTTCAGATGATAGCACCAGAAGAAATAAGAGTTGAAGTTAGAGTTGCATAGGCGTATAAGCTAAGAGAGCAGTAAAAGGATATCCAAGCATTGTCGGAACAGTGCACAACGCAGTGATATGTGGATACCTAGTTTGGGCTGGCATTTAGGCATACTCGCCTAGAGTGCAGGTCACTTCAGAGCCGTTGAGGGTGATGCACTTGCGTTTGCTGGCCGCCTATGGAAGCAGATCTTGAGCGGTGGTGGAGCGCTACGATGTGGTGGACGAGGCCATTGGTGAAGCACCAGCGGGGGGTGGGGGTGGAGGTGCGACGATGTGCTCGGTGAAGTAGCCCCGGTAAGGTGGAAGACGACGTCGGTGAAACAGACCTGATGCGGTGGAAGTCAGTGTTTGTGAAGCACGTCGGCTGCGGCGGCTGACGTTATCGGTGGACCACCCGGTGCGGTGGACGAGGGCGTAGATGAGGCAGCTCCGGCGCGGTGGTGCAACACGACCGTCGTCTTCGTCGTCGTCGTCCGGTATGGAGGTGGGGAACGAGACGAGACGAGGGACGATTCGAATTTTGCTTGGGTGGTGGTGAATTAGGGATTTGAGCGCTCTGGGCACGGAAGGGGGCGGGGGAGAAGGGGGATTTTGCAGGGCTGGAATTCGGGCCGCCAGATATTTCAATCCGAAACATGGAGGCGCGCAGTTTATAACGTCCGTACGACACACACCACCACCATGACACGACCGTGGTCTACCTGGTGCACCTACATTTGAGAATGCAAATGAATCTTTTTTCATTGGCAAACGAATTTGTTTGTATTACCATACCCGTGTTTTCCTTGCAAATAATTAGTCCTTCGAAACGACATACTAGTAATTAATTAATGATGAGTTCTTTGAATTAGAGTGTGTTTGTGACATAGCGATCTCTAATTCTAACGTGAATTTCACATTTCATGGTATCCACGCTAAGTTTTTGAATGCAAATTCATATGTATAAGATTAACACTATGATGGCGAGAAAACTTTTGATGTATTCAAGAATATGACCACAGACATACAAAATACCACAACAATCGAGTCAATATTAGTGCATCAACTTTTCCAAACCATGCATGTATGGCACGAATTTGAAATAATTACAGAAGCCATATGCATGGTCCTCAATTCAAATTTTACACTGTGCACTAAATTGAAATGTCAATATTAAGTCTATTACTATCTACGTTCAAATGTTGTGTTTAGCCCCCCCCCCCCCGACACACACTCTACATGCTTCCTCTATCGATCAATCTTCCACTCTTAACCACCTTATAGAGCTATTGGTTTTCGACACCCACTCATTCTTTCTCTCCATGTTTTGATCTCTAATTCTCTCAAATACACAAACCCCTTTCCCCCACTCTCTCAACAAACATATTTCTCTCACACACCCGCCATTGCACTCCATGCCGAGCTCTCTCTCTCTCTCCCTTCCACCCTCTCTCGCTAGATACATACATTGGCTCTCTAGACCCCCCCCTCTCGCGCACATGCACGCACGTTGTCTATCTAGGTCACCCTCTCCACACCGTCTCACTCTTTCGGCCGCACGACGGCCCACACTCACTCAATCTTTCTCTCTCTGTCTTTATCTAAGTCTCGATTAACCTCGCTTTCTCTCTCACACAAACATTATATTTCCCTGTTTGGGCCTCGATTGACACACTACAAACTCTGTCATGCGGATTATCTATCTAGGTCACTCTCACCAAACCGTCTCACTCTTTCGACCATTTGGCGGCCCACACTCGCTCAATCTCTCCCTCTCTCTTTATGTATGTCTCGATTGACCTCGCTTTCTCCCACACACAAACGATATATCTCCTTGTTTGGGCCTAGTTTGACATATTGTATATACTCTCTCACGCATATTATCTATCTAGGTGACTCTCTCCAACCCATACTTCTCACTCTTTCGACCGCATGGTGGCCCACACTCGCTCAATCTCTCTCTCTTTATCTATGTCTCGATTGACCTTGCTTTCTCTCACACACAAACGATATATCTCCCTGTCTGGGCCTCGATCCACACTCTGTATACTCTGTCACGCACATTGTCTATGTAGGTCAATTTCTCAAGATCTCCCTTATAGCCCTCACCCTCCCCAAAAGCTCAATCGCATGATATCTCTCCAGAGCATATCTCTCTTTTGACCGAATGCCGGGCCACACTCACCCTATCTCCCTGTCTATCTATGCCTCGATTGACCTCGCTTTCTCACGCCGTCTCTCCCACACATAGACGCTACCTCTCCATCTCTCACAGGGCTGGAGCTATTTACATTGCCAGGGGGACTATGCCTCCATCCTTGGATTAATTTGTGAAGGCATTTATTTCGGAGGGTTTAGGTTAGTTTTTTTCTAGCATTTGGCCCACAACCACTCCAAACACCGTTGCCCCCCTGCGGCCTTGCCCCTCCCCCAATTATTTCCCTCTAGCTCTGTGACCGCTCTCTCGCACGTTCTTTCTCACCTTTCCCATCGCACCATGGTATTTTTGCAAAAAAACTCTCGTGTTTTCTTTAATTATTACAAACAAGCTACAAACTACACACGAGGGGTCCACCTGTAATGGAACAAATTTCGCCCCATAAATTAAAATGCTACAAACTACACACCAAGGGACCCACCTATCATGGAACAATTTTGGACCCATATAAATTAAAAATGAAAAGGACGAGGATCGAACAGGCGACCAGATCCTTCTAGGCGCACGTCAGCAATTTGGTGCCCAGGGTCATTTGCACCCGGTCAAAAAAAATTCACAAAAAGTTCAAAAAAATTCAAAAAATTGACAAAAAATTCAAAAAAAGTAAAAAAATCCATTTTTTGTGCGTGCTAGATAATTCGTTGCGTGAGGTCCACTCCAAATTTAAGAGCATTTGAACATCTTAGTAGCTCTCAGCAAAAAAGACAAATTGGGTCAGAACAGTAAATGAACAGTACACTCTTTTACAAACCCCAAATCTGTCTTTTTTGCCGAGAGCTACTTAGATGTCCAAATGATATGAAAACTGGAGCGGACATCACGCACCTAATTGTCTACCATGCAAAAAAATGGAATTTTTTGAATTTTTCTAGTATTTTTTTTCATTTTGTTCTTCAGCGTGGGTGCAGATGAGCCTGGACTCAGAAATCGATTGTCGCGTTTGTTGTATCTTTAATGGATAACATGTTTTTATATTACTTTCAGTACATCAGTGGGACCAGCTCGTCAGCATGTACTACTCCCCTTCGTTGAGCCACTTACTGGTGGGTCTGCTGTCTGCTATCTCTCCCTCCTCCCCTTCTACTCCCATGGGTGCAGACGCACGGGCAAACACGAAGAACGCGCGAGCTACTAGTAATAAACATGGCGCGCCACCTGGGGCAGATGCCCAATGCCGTCGACCGTATCTGGACGCGTTCACAAGTTACGACACCAGTTTCGCCTATTACTAGTACGTATTTTACAAGTATAGGAAAAAAAGTGACCGTGACGGACAAGTTCAGGCACCGTGGTGTATTTAACTAGTAGTAATAATTAAATGCGTGGATAAATGTATGTATCGCCTAGTGCTCAAAGGGACCTGCTCGCGCCCTACAAGTATTTGGAATTGACGTAGGTATTTAATATGAAATGTTTGCGATGAGAAGTAATACATGTCGCTTGATGAATTTTTTTATTTAATTTGATAGGGCTCTAGCAGAACACTCAATCGATCAAACCATAGATTTCATTCAGTCTGACTGTGACTTTACATTCATACCACGATCAAACTAAAATAAATAAATGAATAAAACTAATTGCAACGACGGCGGGAAGCGGCTCCTCTGCCGTGCCTTGTGTGCCGTTGGGCCACTGACCGGTGGCGACGGCGGCGTCTTGCGCCGGCGTTGGCATACTTCTGGACGTTGGCCCAAGCTTCAAGGAAGGCCAATATGTTTTGGACTTCGGTCTCCAGGAGCTACTCAACCGGCGGGTGGCGGCGACTGGCGTCGCTGCAAGGTAGCGGTCGACGGCGGCGACCCATGCCACTGAGGGGGGCACTGGCATCGGCACGGGGACAGGCGCTGTCAACGGCGCGGTAGAGACATTCATGTGCACGTGCACCGGCACGGGCGCGTGCGTCAGTGCACGCGCAGGCGCATGCGCTGGTAGGTGCACGGACGCGTGCAAGTCAGCGGGGACCTCGTGGATCCCCGCGGATTCAAGCTGGCCGACAGTGTGCGGCTCCCAGCCCATCAATGCCATGGGGATGGGCGCTGGTGCTAGCGCGGCGACGGGAGCTGGAACAGGCGCGGGGAAAGACGTGGCGACTTCCCGCACGGCCAGGTCAAGTTTGTCTGAAACCTCATTAGGGTCTTCCTCAGGAAACTGGAAGACTAGGGGCAGCCCATCGTGATGCGCCATGGCGTACGGCGAGGTCAGGCTGATTGGAGGCAGACGACAGGAGAATCAGAGAGGCAGAGAGAAGATTGTAGTGAGAGCGGGGAGTGCGGCGGTGATTTAAATTGCGGCGCGGGCGCCATTAAAAGTGGGTGTGGTTGGGATGAAGGTGGGTGGCGGAGGCTAGTCAAAGGGCTCACCTCCCGGTGAGCCTGCGCAGCGGCCTGCTCGCATGCCTCGCGTCGACTCACACGCTTGCTCGGACGGCATCTACCTATGAGAAGCGGGACGCGTGGCGGCACGCTGGTCTAACACCCATGGTTTGAATATATTAGTGAACCGTTCGCGTTAACGTGACAGCTCTTTGTTCCAAAATACCTTGGCTGTTCATGTGTGCAACTTTTCATAAGCAGCTTGTCTCAAATTGATCAAAAAAATTACCACAGCATATTTGTGCCGTATGACGAGACCATGTGCAGTTTCATGAATTTCAGGTGAGTTTTGGATTTTTTGGAATTTAAAACCAGGATTCGAAACAATATCATTACATGCATCATGAAATAAACTTTCATGCGATACATCTTTATTGTTGTAGTAGATGTTCATATTTTTTAAGATAAAATTTGGTCAAACAGTGCTTAGTTAGACTTCAAACAATGCATTGCGTCATACTCTAATAATAATGCATGTCACCAAAAATTATGTCGTTCGACTCGTATTTGAACATTGTTTCTAGTGATATTATTTTTGGTTACATGCATTAACATTTTGTTAGTTAAATGTAATGTCAAAATTTAGCACAAAATGCGAAGAGGACCAATAAACCAGGACGGAGGTAGTAGGCACGAACAACCGAAGCTCCATTCTATACTCATCCTAGTGTAGTAGGCAATGGAGTTGACGGGTGACCTTGGGTAGTGGTGACCGAGGGACTTGAACGTGCTCGGCATGGTAGGTAACGTGGGCTAGTTACTAAAGCATCCATCCACTGTTCATCGGTAGTAGTAGGAGTAGTCATTATGGACCGGGGACATAAGGGGAATTTCGCAGGGCTAGAATTCTGGCTGCCAGATATTTTGATTCGAAACGCGGAGGTTCGAGTGGAGGCGCGAAGTTTTATCGTGGTTCTTTTGGTTGGGGTTGGCTAGCGTACCACGCACGCCACCACCACGACACGAGCCCGGTCTGGCTGGTACGCCGTCGGGTGCTACCATTTGAGAATGCGAAAGGAATTTATTTTTTTGATCAGGAAAGGAATCTTTTTTAAAATTGGCGAACGAATCTATATGTATGTATTACAATGCCCGTATTTTCCTTGCAAATAATTGGTCATTCCAAAAGGGATGGTAATTGATTTATGACGAGTGATATAGTGATCTCAACGTGGATTTCACATTTCATGGTATCCACACTAGGTTTTTTTAATGCAAATTCAAATTTAAAATATGAACGGTATGGTGGTGAGAAAACTTTGTATGTATTCAAGCATATGACCACACACACACACAACTTCAAATGAACAACGATATTCTCTTCGCTTTCTCACCGAGTGCACTGCAAATGGTTTCCAGGAAAAACGAGTGAGATGCAAAATGACGCATATCAGCGATTGTGGACTGTAGTATGGTCACCGAAGAATAGACACAAAATCCGAACTGCAAACGCGGACCAAGCTAAACCGCCCTGCACAAAGCAAGCAAAAATCTCAAGAACATTAAAAATTTCCAAACAACACGTTTGAGGCATCCACAAGCGAACCACACAGAGGTCGTTTCCAAACTGCATGTGCGCCATTTCTGAACCGCATCGCGTGCCCAGCACACTGCAGCTGGGAGGGCGCGGAGGAGGTCTGAGGAGGGGCAGCTTGGCAGGGGGTTATTCAGTCTCAAATGAACTGCAACAGGGAGGGCGTGGAGGAGATCGATCCCAAGGAAGGCAATGAACTGCAGTGCCTCAGGAACTGCACTGCACGGCAAGGTGGGTGGCTCAGTCGGCCTCCCTAGCTCAAGTAGCAGAGTAGTGAGAGGGAAGGGAGCCTGGGCGCGTCGGTGCCATCAGCAGCGGCAGACACCCAGCGCCCGCCTTCCTGTCGCGCTTGGAGCGGCCCTCTTGGCGGTCGCAGCACCGAAAAAACCAGAGAACTGCACGCAATGCGCCGGCGAGGTGCACACGCACGCGCACGCGAGATGCACGCAACGCGCCGGTGAGCTGCACACGCACGCGACGCCTTTCTGTACTGCATAGTGCCGTCAGAGCCATCACCGATGACCTGGAGATGGGAGGGGAGCTCCTTGCAAGCCACTGAAGGGGTCAGAGAAGAACAAGACTACATGGCCTGGTGCGGCGGCCCGGTGATGTGGGACGGCACTACAGCGGCCGGAAGGGAGGTGTGTGATGCACGACGTCGTGGAGACTTGGCTGGCTGGGTTCTAGGTAGGAGGCACTAGTAGAGGAGGTCGGGGGTGGGGCGATGCAGTGGCTCCCTATGAACCGCACTTCTCGAGAGATCCAGAAGAACTGCAATGCCACGTCGCAGGGATCTCACCGAAGATGCTGGAGAGAGGCACATCGCCGGTCGGTGATGAGTTGGTTGCTGCCGGGGTGGCCCTTGCCGGCGGGGATTGGGAGCCACGACCAGGAAGGCGGGGTTCAGGGGCGCGGCACTTGGATTCGATGACGAGGATGACAGGGTGGCGCGGGGCGGGTCGGGTGGCTGCGGGGGATCAGGGTGTTGGCAGAATAAGGAATATGATGGTATAGTAAGGTCTTAAGGGGGTTAGTAGAATAGACCCAACCTATATATATATATATATATATATATATATATATATATATATATATATATATATATATATAGGACTACTTTTCTGTACTCCTAGGTGTATGTACTCCCATCTTCAACATACCTCATATACACATTGATTATACCTTTTTATCATTTTCAATATACTTCATTAAATATTCTAAGATACCCCAATACGAGTTTTGTGGAAAAAATATCATTTGCGACATACTTTTTGTAATTTACCTTTTTCATGTACGAACAAATCAGTATATACGTAAACCTTTACAAATATATAGACTCACATGATTTTTTTTTCGTGAAACTCATTTTGGGGTATCTAGTAATTATTAATGAAGTATATTAAAAATAATAAAGAGGTATAAAATATTCATCTATGTGGTATATGAGCAGTGGGAGTACGTACTCCTAGGAGTACATAGCCATTTTCCTATATATATATATATATGATTTTTATTATTTATAAAGTGGTGATATAAAAGATTTTTATATTTCTTTACAAAGGGAGTATCTCTCTTATCAAAAAAATATTTATGTGTAACTAGTTACTCCTGTCCCCTTTCTACTTCATTTCACTGATATGCGGGACATCCAGCAACCAGGTCCATGTGCCATGCACCAAATTAGAGTGCACAACTACACGGTAGACTCATCCCGGTCGTAGCGCCGCAGTAATGCTCAATGAGCTGTCAAATCACAAAACCCCACCTTTCCAGCATTAGCAGTAAGCTCGACGGATGAAGCAGCATTATTTCACTCGACCTGAATCCCCTTCTCCCTCGTCTGCTTGTTCAAAGAAAACCACCTCTCAGTGATTGCTTAGGGTTTTCTCATGGAGAACCAGGTACAAAATCTTCATCCATCCCTGATAAATCCATGTCCCTTTGTCGCCGGTAATCGTAGGATGGCAAACGCCGCCATTGATGCATTTTTCTTCGTACTGAATCTAGCATGTTTCATTTGAAGTGCCCAAAGGGCGAGGACCCTACAGGTTTCTGCGCCCTTGGCGAGACACCAGACTTGTTCCTTCTCATCCTAATACAGGATTTCAAAAAGCGCACGG
This sequence comes from Elymus sibiricus, assembly GCA_039707655.1. Classification (NCBI taxonomy): domain Eukaryota; kingdom Viridiplantae; phylum Streptophyta; class Magnoliopsida; order Poales; family Poaceae; genus Elymus; species Elymus sibiricus. The sequence goes on from CM077664.1 coordinate 211,483,985, forward strand.
TATGTTCCTAGAATCCTCTTTTCTATCCGGTAGGGTTGGGGGTTTTGAACATGCTGTCAACTAATTTGGAAATTTGGATTGCTATATTTGGATAAAAGGTACTAGTACCATGCTGAACACTGACGTGAAAGAGGAAATTATTTCTAGATTTGGATAGCGAATAAATTGTGTTCTCATATTATTTTTCCTGCAGTGCATCCCTTGCTCTGCCAGAACACATGTACTCAAGAAGGTCGGCCTTGCCATAACTGAATACACCAGTATAATGGTCACATTGGAGACATGCCATGGCTATAAGTTCACAGTTGGGTTCATTAACGAAGAAGATCGCTCCTTTTTTTATGGCCAAACTTGGATAAACTTTTTCAAGTGTTACGGACTGAAAGTTGGCACACCAATGTTCATGGAAATAGCAGAACCTGGTCTTATCTTCCCTATGACCTTCCATCCCAACGTCGTTCCAGTGGTTCATCCATGTTAGTTTTGTATCTGGTTCTTGCATGTGGCCTCTTTTACTTTGTAATCCGCCTATTCTGTCTAACTGATCACAATTTGACTTTAGAAGTAGCAACAATTTGTGATTCCCTTCTCTCACAATGATGCTACTTCTAACTAATATTTCTTATAATTGGTGACATGCGTAGGTTATTACAAAGTGCAGGACACTACTCGTCTGTTATTTGATAAGAACTCGACGGTTACTGATGGCACCGAAGTCGACTGGGACGACATCCACCAATTCCTACACTTTATTGATCGTCTTGAGGACCTTGTGGGGCATTTCAATGGTGGAAGGCCATGTGGGATATGTGTGCCACTGGTGCACACGTTGAATGGGTCCAATTGTGTCAAGAAACTGATGGTAAGAGCTATTTTTTGTTATATATGTTGTTCATAAATTCTTGCTTATACACAGTTTTACAGCTGTGTTCTTCTTCTTGAAACAAAAACTGCCCAGTTTTATTGTTCCTATGCAAATGCCTGGCCATGGTCGACTAAGACCTGCGCTTGGTCACAACATGATGTTTATGTTGACCTACTCCATTTCCCTTAGAGGTGAAAAGATAATTATTCATGGGTGGTCTCAAATCATGAAGGCCCGACGATCTTGGAGAATAGGACAGAAGGTTATGTTCATGCTTTTCCATGGCTCTGAAGTGAATATCCTGTTTATTGACCACATTGCGAGATGAAGCTGCTTTCAGAAAGTTGTGGATGCGCGGGGTGGCGCCTGGGCCTTGTCCTGGGGCTTGGTGGCCTCACCCTTCGTTAACAGTAGGCAAAGTAGCACTGTTCGAGGCGGGCCTTGTACGGTTGAACCTGTATAAGTACTCATACTGCTTTCAGCTCTGGTTGCTAAGTGCTCCTGCTGCTTCCAGTTAACGTTCTTAAGTACTCCTACTGCTTGTACACTATTGTGTTTCTTCAGTCTCTTCTTCCTCCAGCCGCCAAAACCAAACCAGCGCTGGCAGGGCCGCCTGCTCCCATCTCCCACGGCTGGCTGTGCCTCCGCGCATGCATCGCCACCCTACCGTCTCCTAAATTGTTCACCGTGACGTCAGCCCCACCCAGCACCCGAACCAGTCAACCCTGGTACTCCCTTTGCCCGCGACTTGACTGCCGCATCTTTCCCGGCTCCTGTTCATTCCCGTCCGAGGCCTTGCCATCGTCCACCCCGCGCCTTGGTGCGGTCGCCGCATCGCCGCCGTCTGGCGTTGTCAACATGGTGAACAAACGAGAGGAATCGGGAGAGGACTATACGTGGAGAGGAAGACAGTAGGGACCCACCATGTCCATGGCCGTGCGCAAGCAAGTGCCTCATTGTTGCAAGCAAAAAAGAAAATGCTTCCTCGTAGTGCTTTGCTGACATCTAGGACCCACGACATTGTTAGCGTATAGTCAATAGACAAGAGAACTGCACAAGAGCAGCTGACACCTGGGACCTAGTAGCTGTAGCAGTTTTTTTGTTATTGTTGAGACGGAGCAGGGTATCGACTGGGCTGTGGCCCGTCTAGCCCAGGCTTCTATTTTACGTTTACCACATGACCAGCCCAGCTTTTTTTTCTTTGTGAAAATGGCTAGCCCAGTTGTTTTTTTTTCTGATGAATACCCAATCGAGGCCAACCCAACCTAGGCCAACTTGTTTTTCTCCGCCCTGCTGGGCTGCAAATCTTAAAAGTAATATGAAATGGGCTATAAATATAAAAAACACACAACAAATTGGCAATTACTTTCAAATTTCTAATTTTTTTTTCACATTTTCAGATTTCAAATTTCATTGGTTTTTAACCTAATTTAAATATATTTTGAAATTACTTTTAATATGGCTCGACATTTCGGGATTAAAAATAGTTTGGACCCCACCAAAATATGCAAAATTTCGTTTAAATTTTTAGCCCTAGTCCTGGCCAACAAAAAGAAAATGGACTGCAATAAATTGCATAAGAATTTGCAAATGAGCTATAAATTATTTAAAAAAATAGCAAATGGGCTGTATGCTGTCCGCCACAGATTGGGAGGCTGGCTTGTGGGCCTATTAAGTTGACGCGTATGCAAGAATTCTTTACTTATTATATATTAGTCAACAAACGATTCTAGCAGAAGTGACCGTTGGATGTCAATCCAACGGCCGTCGTGCTTCTTCAATCTCTGATCTTCTTGCTCCAGCCGCCCATCCAGCGCCGGCGGGACCGCCTGCTCCCGCCTCCCGCGGGCGGCTGTGCTGCCGCGCAGGCCTCACCGCCCCCTCCTACTCGCACCGCTGGCCAGGCCATCCCTCTACTTACCCACACCTCCTGTTATTCTCCGGTGACACAGGCCTCACACCGCAGCCGAACCAGTCAACCCTCGTACTCCCCTCAGCGTGGGCATCCACTGCTGTGGCTTCTCTGGCTCTGGGTCGTTCCCTTCCTGGGCCTCGACGTCATCCACCGCGTTGGTGCTCTCGGTGCGGCGTGGTCAACCTGGTCAACAAACGACATCGGAAGAGGGATGCACGTGGAGAGGCTGACAGTAGGGACCCACATGGTCCATGGCTGCGTGCATGTAAGTTTCTCCTTATTACGCAAAAAAAATGATTCCTCCCCCTGACAGCTGGGACCCACCAGCCATATCTTCGCACAGAAGGAAGTGCCTCCTTATTACGCGAAAAAAATGATTCCTGCCAATGACAAGTGGGACCCATCAGATTGGGAGGCTGACTTGTGGGCCTACTAGGTTGACGCGTATAAAGGGCTTCGTCAACTTAGTCAACAAACGATTATAGCAGCAGTGGCTGTTGGATGCTAATCCAATGGACATGCTGCTTCTTCAATCTCTGATCTTCTTGCTCCAGCCGCCCAAACCAGCGCCGGTGGGACCGCCTGGTCCTGCCTCCCATGGCCGGCTGTGATGCCGTGCAGGCCTCACCGCCCCACCCTACTCCCACCGCTGGCCAGGCCTTCCCACTACTCACTCACATCCCCTATTATTCCCCGTCGATGGCAGCCTCACACCGCAGCCGAACCAGTCAACCCTCGTACTCCCATCCGCGTGGGCATCCACTGTCGCGTCTTCCCCGGCTCCGCGTCGTTCCCTTCCTAGGCCTCGCCGTCGTCCACCACCTTGGTGCTCTCGGCGCGGCGTAGTCAACGTGGTCAATGAACGACTGCCATCGGAAGAGGACTGTATGCAGGGAGGCTGACAGCTGGACCCACCATTTACATCTTCGCACGCAAGGAAGAGCCTCCTTATTACGCGCAAAAAAAATGATTCCTCCCCCTGACAGCTGGGACCCACCTGCTATATCTTCGCACGCAAGGTAGTGCCTCCGTATCCTCCCTGACAGCAGGGACCCACCCGGTCGAAGCGTACATAGCGTTGTCTGTCTGGTCGCAAACGTGTACGTACATACTGGTCGATCGGCCTTTCTGCAACAATGAACCATGGGCGTGTAAGGTGCGGCACGTGTCATAGTAGAGCCCCCGACATAGCAGTTCAGGCAGCCCCGTCTAAATCGTGTACACATACGTACATCCACACAGCAAAAAATACGGCCATGTACGTACATATACGGTCGGGGTTTCGAACGCGTACTCGCGCATACGTAAGGCCAAGGCTCATGTACATGGAGAGAGGCAATGGACGACAACAACGGGCTCCTGTTCATCGGCAGCCAACCGGCTGGGTTAGAACGGAGGAAACAGCGTCGGGAGCCAAGCGACTGGGTCAGAACATGTCATGTTCATCGGGAGCCAACCGGCTTGGACGGAACAGCCAAAACGGGGTCCTGTTCATCGACTCGGGGTCTGGCGTACCGCAAAACAGAGGAAACGACCTTCTGTTCGACCGCCTACGGTCGAAACGGGGTCCTGTTCATCGGCTGGGGGTCTGGCGTACCGCAAAACGGAGGAAACAGACTTCTGTTCGAGCGCCTATGGTTGAAACGGGGTCCTGTTGATCGGGAGGGCTCTGGCGTACCGCAAAACGGAGGAAACAGACTTCTCCCCAACTGCCTACGGTCTAAACGGGGGTCCTGTTCATCAGGAGGGGTGTGGCATACCGCAAAACGGGACTCCATGGGCTACTGTTCATCCACGATCGACCTCCCTCCAGCCTCCACCAGCTACTGTTCATCCACCGTCGACTTCCTCCAGCCTCCACCGGCTACTGTTCATCCAGCCTCCACGGGGTCCTGTTCATCCACCCCACTGGCTGGCCTTCTCAGAGTCCTGTTCATCCAGCGCCAACCACCTTCACATGGCCAGGGTACTGTTCATCCACAGCCAACCCACCGGCTGGGGTGGGGCATACGAGCGGGCGGCAGCAACGGGAACTGTTCATCCACAACCAACCAACCGGCTATGTCAACTCACCACGTCTCGTGCAAGGGGCTCGATCGATGCATCTCGACTCGTTCTACGTATCGCGCGTGCGACAGCAATGGGCACTGTTCATCGAGAGGCAACCCAACCGGCTACATCTCGCACGTACGGGGGCTCGACCGGCTTTAGTTAGCAGCGAAGGAATCGCTCGGGTTTAGTTAGCTGCGAAAGAATCGCTTGGGTTCAGTTAGCAGCGAAGGGATCGACCGGCTTCAGTACGTAGCTAGCTAGTGCGATCGCTCGGGTTCAGTAAGCGAACGCCTCGCTTAGGTTTAGTTAGCGAACGCCTCGCACACACGCGCAAACTACACTGCATCGCTCGGCCCCGACCACCCACCGTAACCGGGAACTCCCCGAAAACTTCCTCGCCCTCACTTCTACCACGATTTTTTACATCATGGACAGCCCAAAGAATGTCATGCGGGTGCGTCTCCAGCCCGCCCAGGATGAAAAGCCCATTTTTTGTCATAATTTTTTGTCATAGAAGTAGGAGCCCACCACATCTATGATGATACGTGTTTTTGTCACAATTATTGTCATAGAAGTGTCACAACCATGACATAAAAAGTTTTCGTTTGGGCCATAATGTCACGGATGTGTCTTTTTTTGTAGTGCTAGTTTATTTATTTTCACCCACTACCACATGGGGCCGCACACCTAGAGAGAACACGAGCTAACAAGGCACCATGTAGACTGGTTGACCGGTCAACTAGACAATATATGGAGCTATACGCTGAGCCAGTGACCGTATAATCCCTCAGTAAAGAGAGATCGAGTGAGAGGGGAGGCCCGTGAGAGGTAGAGATAGAGAAAGAGATACTCCCTCCGTTCGATAATGTAGTGCCTATAAATTTTTGAAAAGTCATACTTTTGAAACTTTGACCAAGTTTATAGAGAAAATTACTTATATCTACAATACCAAAGATATATGATATGAAACTACATCTTGTGATGAATCTAATGATGTATGTTTGTCCTTCCAGATGTAAATATTTTTCTCCACATATACCTGGTCAAACTTTGTGAGGTTTGACTTATCAATAAATGTATATATGCTATGGACCGGAGAGAGTACATAACTCGAGAGAGATCAAGTGTGTGTGAAGGAGAAAGAGTGAGTGTGCAAAAAGAGAGAGTATGTGTGTGAAATAGAAAGGGACAACACACGATAAAGTAGAGAGAAAGTGTGTGTGTCTTATGAAAACATATCACGTATGCATCTTCGAGAGAGAAAGCGAGGTGAGGAGATACACGGAGATATATTGTGTGGTTGTTTCCAACGAAGAGAGAGAGAGACCCCTAGCACATGGACAAGAGAGGTTTGGCAAACAGGGGAGAGAGGTCGAGAGAGACGTATGGAGAAAATGGAGGCATGGGGAGGGAGAGAGGGTGTATTTGTGATAGAGAGATCCCCTCAAGATCGTGAGGGGCCTATATGGGTGGGAGATCGAGAGACAAGGTGTGTGTGCGATAGAAAGATACCCCGAAAGAGATCGAGATAGACCTAGCTAGGGAGGGAAGGAGACAATGTGTGTGTTTGTGATGGAGAGTGAGAGATGGTCATACCTAGGGGGAAGTGCATGTGCATGTGATAAAGTGAGAGATAATCATACTTAGGGGGGGGGGGGGGTGTGCGTGCGTGTGAGATAGAGAGAGAACGAGGGAGAGAGAGTGTTAGATGGGTCTATCTAGTGCGAGCGAGATATGTGTATGTGTGACCTAGGGAGATAGAGAGTTTGAAAGAGAGAGAGAAGAGCCCCGAGCTGGTGGAGTGGTGCGTGAGAGAGTTGAGAGAGAGAAAGAGATACTCCCTCCATTTGATACACTACAAAAAAAAACACTTCCGTGATGATACGTCTTTGTCACAGTAGGTCAAGTTTTCTGTCATGCATGTACATCCGTGACAATTTTATGACAGAATCAAGATAGTCATACCTGTGCTGTCGTAGAAGTGTTCCATGTCAATACTGAAATTATCATCACGGAAGTGTCCACTTCCATGACGATAAATGTCGCGTCACGGAAGTGTTTTCGTCAAGGGTGACCGACACGTGGCATCCACCGTAATGGGTCGCCGTTAAGCTATCGGGTTCCGGTTTGGATCCGATAACCCGTTAGCAGCTCTGACCAATGGCGATTTTCCACGTGTAAATTTCTCATTCGCCCGCGGATCCACGTGTCAGCTCGGTGTTGCTACAGATGTCATTCGTCCAATGGACAAGACGCGCCTATGATACGTCGACACGTGGCACGGCCCAACAATGGCCCATTTGACCGAAATGGGCCGGCCCACCCAAAGACCCACAAGATTTTGTCAGACGCTAGTGGACCGGCCCGTTAACAGCCTGCCATGGTTTGGGCCAAATTACGGCCCATATCGGATCGTGTGTTGGGCCAAATTACGGCCCATAATAGATCCGGCCCGTTAACAGGCCACTGTGCTTTTGGGCCCATTGTAGGCCCGGTTTGTATCTCGGCCTGTTAAAGGCCCGTTTAACAGTTTGGCCCGATATTCGTTTTGGCCTGTTAACTGCCGTTGTTGCATATGGGCCGTTTTCGGCCCGGTTTAACTTTCGGCCATTTAATGGCCCGTGCTGCATCTAGGCCGATTTCTAGTCCGAGGTGACTTTTGGCCTCTTAACGGCCCGTACTCTTCGTGGATACATTTCAGCCCAACGTGAGTAACGGCATGTTAAAGGCCTGTGACATAGTTGGGCCAAATTATGGCCTACTTTGCATCTGGCCTGCTTACAGCCCATAATTTTATTGGGCCAAGCAAGGCCCGTGATAAATTTTGGCATGTTAACGGCTCGTATGCAATTGGGCCAATCATGAGCCTACAGATGTTTTGGCCTGCTTCCGGCCCATGAATTGTTCGGCTCAATTCAGGCCCAATCTCATTTTCAGCCTGTTAAAAGCCCAGGGAAATTTCTGGCTGCGGCCCATGTTTTACTCGGCCTGTTAAAGGCCGAAAACTACTTTATGTTTAGGCCTAATAATGGCCCGAGATGATTATAGGCCGACTTTCCGGCCCATATATAACTAGTTACGGGCCGGCCCGTTTGGGTAGCATAATTTCTTTTTATATACCGTCGACAGACCGATAACGTATTGGGCCGTTGAGCTTCTTTGAAGCTACCGGCCTAAATTACAGCATACCGACTAAGAATAAACCTAGACTATACAATAATGAAATTATAGAATATTACATCCACTGGCATCAAAGTTCACCACCAATGATAATAAAGGGCAACCATACTATAGATTACATACACTGGGCATCAATTGTCGCCAACAGTGCAAAAAAATGCGCTGACAAAATAATTGACAAATCCAACAGCACTTCAACACAGTTCAAGAAACGTTAGTCCTACCCCGGTGCTACAGCGCAAGCAGCTGAACAAGCTGATGAGACCTCAGTTGTCTGAACGTTAAATCCTCTAGCTCTAGCCGCATAGCTATAAAGCACGCATGGGTGTCCTCTTTGATCTTCGTTAGAGATTGTACTTCAAGTCAGACCTGAGCTGCACTAACTCTTTCAGCTTGAAGTTGAGATTGAAGAAGTCGAACTGATTCAGGCAGCAACTTAACCAAGGTTGTGTCCAGCTGCTGGTGAGTCTCTTGAACTCACTGTCTTCATCAAGACATAACCTTGGGGTCATCTCGCTCTCTTCAAGATGGTTTACCTTCTTCGCTGCAATATAAGTGATAGGTACCAGCAATGGGTTTGGCTCACTATCTTCCCTAAAGTTCTGCCTGGCGTTAGAGATATTAATCTAAAAGAGAAAGAAGGAGACAGAGAACAAGTTTCACAAATATATAAGCAATGATGCTCAGTGTGTGACAATTCCATCCCATTTTATATTGGCAAAATCAGAGATACAATTTAAAATAGCATTAACATAATACAACATTATCTGTATCATCAGCAAAATCAGTTAAGACAAAGCAGCAAATGATATGATGCAGGCATGGGCAGCTTCACCACACCACCGGATTAGAGATCTAGAACACAGGCATACATGCACGGCTAAAGAAAATCAATGCATCTGTTCTGATTAATGTGAATGGTATGAATAAGGAACATGTTTTTACAACTACAATTTGAAACTGGCAGTTGTTGCAAACATGCAATCTGATGCAAACACCAAATTAAAAAGCAGTGGAGGAAATGATGCCTATCCAAATCTATACTAGAACAAAGTTTGAAGGTTTGAGAAGGATGGACTTACATTACATGTTAACATGGGCTCGACAAAGCCCTTCTCCATGTCAATGGAATGATAATTCAAGAAATTCCCCAAAGAAACTTCTTAATAAGCGTTGTCTTTATTCTACATTTTTTAAAGAGTAAATATAGATCTAATAATATTGGAAGAAATAGAGGTTAATGAAGCTCAGATGCAGAGTGATGATACATAATCAAATAGCTATCAATTAAGTACAGTGTTACAAGGCAAAAGATACTGACAAGAGGAAAGGAGACCTCAACTTGTGCAGTGGCATTGGCTTTATTCAATATTTTGGTAAGAGTAAATGTAGATCTAATAATTTGGAGAAAATGGAGGGTAGGGCAGATAAGATGCAGAGTAATGCCAAACAATCAACTATCTCTCAATGTAACTACAGTAATACTACCTCCGCCCGGAATTACTTGTCGCTGAAATGAATGTATCTAGCACTATTTTAGTTCTAAATACATCCAATTGAGCAACAAGTAATTCGATACAGAGGGATTACATGACAACAGGTAATTACAAGAGCAATCCAGAACTTCATAACCATTGAGCTTATTCTACATTTATGTAAGAGTAAATATAGATCTTATAATTTCGAGAAAACGGTGGATAAGTAAGCTAACATGCACAGTGATGCTACATAATCAAACAACAATGAGTGTAAGTATGGTGATAAAGGGCAAGAGGTACATACAAGAGCAAAGCAGTGCGCAGTATTTTTGTGAGATCCTATGATCCCTTGAGAATGGATCACTTCCTTTTGCAAATACATTGTTTGTACTCCTTCAGGATCTGCAATCACCCTCTTCTTTTTGGACATCTATTACGAAAGAACAACATTTGAGTGGAAAAACCTAATATGATGACACATGGAATAGGTACAGAAAATGGATAGGCATGGCATATTCTCATATATGATGTGTAAACTAAGCAGATGGTGGTGTAACAAAGTAGAAGTAATGCAAGATACGTGCTACCAATACAACCTTGCCAAGTTAGAGCAAGCACCTTGATGGGTGAATAAGATAGGCCATCTGACTCTGATTCATCTGGAGAGCTAAATAGACTTGGGTCTCTATCTAGGTCAAAATCGTCTTTAGGATCATATTCTGCATTGGAATCTGTAGATGGGGAGCGTGTGTGTTCCATTGCATCCAGACAGGATCTCAATCCCTTGATGCCAAGTTTAGTGGATTGTTCCGCAATATTCCTCTGGTGCGCCAATTGTCATATTCATTATGATCATGTTCAATACCTGACATGCATGAAAACATAAAAATAAGTGAGATTATCTTTGTAATGCATAGGGGATTCTAATCCAATAGTGCTTCCCTGTAAACCCCTATGTGATATCTCTGTGCAATTCTTCTGAGAGATGCCATGTGTGCTGTTTGGTGTGTGCATTAATATAATGTGGCCTGCTACTCAAAATATAGGCTCCCTGTTGAGAGCTCCAGAAGTAATGATACTTCGCAGATGACAGCTTCAAAATATACTAAGGAAGAACAACTCAATCTGACCCGTCGATCGCAAATGTCTCTGCTCCTCTTCCCAAAGAAGGAACATACTGTACTTATTAAAGAACAAGAGAAGAGTATCATGTTAAAGAAGAGCAGAAGAGCAAGAAGGTTGTAGATATTACAAGTCTTTCTATACAATGTCTGTTGCCCACCCATGATGAACCAGAGCGCAGAGAGAAATACTATTCATTTCTGTCTCTCTATATGTGGCTCACATGCATTTCAAAACTAAAGTAGAAACATTTAGCTGACCAATTAAACCTGACTCTGTCTTACTAATATCAGATTCGAATTTGTACAACTAAGCTTGTTTAGCTTGATGGGTGGAGCAGTGCTCTTACGACACGAATCACTTAGGCTGATTGTAGTGATCATAAAAGGGGGAAACCCTAAGCATGATGAGTATAGTGTTGACCGTGGCATGGCAGATCTGAAGCTGCAAACCGTACAAAGGCTACTTAGCAAGCGATGTTTGCTTTCAACTAACAACTAAGATTTGGTATGGACAAGATAGTACAGTAAATAAGTGACAAAGAAATGCAATTCCCTGTTGTCTCTCTATATGTTGCCACATGCATTTGGAAACTCAAGTGGGAGCATTAGCTGACCAATTAAATGTGTGTCTATTAACTAATATCAGTATCATATCACATTTGTATTTGAACAACTAAGCTTTGGAATTATGAGGGTGTGTTGTTTAGCTTGAAGGGTGGAATGCTGCTAGTACGACACAAAGCACCTACGCAGATCATAGTAGTGTAGATAAAAGGGGAAAACCCTAAGCATCACGAGTAAAATCGGGAAAGTGGAACTAGCTAGAACATATGGGCTTGTATTGCCGGTACGGCTGGAAATGCTTCAGATCCCCTACAGGGGCAGCTCTATTCAACTGAAGGCGCAATACTGTTACTATCAGTCTACACTCTCAAAGGTGACACAGCTCCCAGCATTTCCTGGATATTATGGCAGACCAACTAGAATAGTTGAAAGCATCCATCAGAAGCGACCCAATATATCTGTCGACTGCAAATGTCCCTGCTCCTTCCCGACAAGGAACATACTGTATTGCTATACTTATTAAGAAGAACAGAAGAGAAACATGTTAAAGAAGAGCAAGCAGATTTTGGATAATACAATGTGTGTTGCCCACCCATGATGAACCAGAGCGCACAGAGAAATACTCTTCCTTCGTGTCTCTCTATATGTGGCTCACATGCGTTTCAAAACTAAAGTAGGAACATTTGGCTAAACATTTAGCTGACCAATTAAACCTGTCTCTGTCTTACTAATATCAGCATCATATCAGATTCGAATTTGTACAACTAAGCTTGTTTAGCTTGATGGGTGGAGCAGTGCTCTTACGACACGAATCACTTAGGCTGATTGTAGTGATCATAAAAGGGGGAAACTCTAAGCATGATGAGTATAGTGTTGACCGTGGCAGGGCAGATCTGAAGCTGCAAACCGCACAAAGGCTACTTAGCAACCGCTGTTTGCTTTCAACCAACAACTAAGATTTGGTATGGACAAGATAGTACAGTAAACAAGTGACAAAGAAATGGAATTCCCTGCTGTCTCTCTATATGTTGCCACATGCATTTGGAAACTCAAGTGGGAGCATTAGCTGACCAATTAAATGTGGGTCTGTTAACTAATATTAGTATCATATCACATTCGTATTTGAACAACTAAGCTTTGGAATTACGAGTGGTGTGTTGTTTAGCTTGAAGGGTGGAGTGCTGCTAGTATGACACAAAGCACCTACGCAGATCATAGTAGTGTAGATAAAAGGGGAAAACCCTAAGCATCACGAGTGAAATCGGGAAAGTGGAACTAGCTAGACCATATGGGATTGTATTGCCAGTACGGCTGAAAACGCTTCAGGCCCCCTACAGGGGCAGCTCTATTCAACTGAAGGCGCAATACTGTTACTATCAGTCTAGACTCTCAAAGGCGACACAACTCCTAGCATTTCCTGGATATTATGGAAGACCAACTAGAATAGTTGAAAGCATCCATCAGAAGCCACCCAATATACATGTCGACTGCAAATGTCCCTGCTCCAGTTCCCGACAAGGAACATACTGTACTACTATACTTATTAAGAAGAATAGAAGAGGAACATGTTAAAGAAGAGCAAGCAGATTTTGGATAATACAATGTGTGTTGCCCACCCATGATGAACCAGAGCGCATAAAGATATGAATTGCCTACTGTCTCTCCATATGTGGCGCACATGCTTTTGAAACTAATGTAGGAACATTAGCTGACTAATTAAACATTCTCTGTTTTAGTAATATCAGCATCATATCATATTCGTATTTGAACAACTAAGCTTTGGAAATATGAGTGGCATGTTGTTTCGCTTGATGGGTTGAGGAGCAGTGCTAGCACGACACGAAGCACCTAGGATGACGGTAGTGATTATAAAAGGGGAAAACCATAAGCATTGCGAGTATAGTGTTGACCGTGCCATGGCGGATCTGAAGGTGCTAACCGGACAAAGGCTACTTCACAACCAATGTTTGCTTTCAACTAACAAATAAAGATTAGGTATGGACAAGAAGGTACAGTAAACAAGTGACAATCTATTTTCCGGGTGAGATCAATAACTTAAGCAGATATGAAAGAGTACCACCTCTCTTGCGACGCCGTGTAGGCCTCTGCTGATACGTTGAGGGTGCTGCGGGTGCTATGGTTGTCGGCGGCGCGGAAGCAGATCTAAGACGGCAGATGGAGGCATCGAGGGATAAGTCCTGTTGCCGTGGACGAGACGGTCATAGGAGCGGCCACGCCAAGGTGGATGACGGCGTGGATGAAGCGAGAGGACGCGATGCTAGGATCCTGATCCGGCGCGGTGGATGAGAGACGTCGATCTCTTGCAATGGACGACGGTCTCGGGGTAGCTGCTCCGGCATGGTGGAGGAGGACGGCGGTGAATGGGGAGGCGCACAGGGGAGGCTGGCATGGAGAGGGTGTTTTGGCGCCCACGGAGTACGAATGGGGAAATGGAGCGAGAGAGGAGGGGGGAACCATGTCTTTGGGACGCGCTTGTCTGAAATGTGGGGAAGTTACCAACTTAGCCCCCGTTTAAAATTTCGCACGTCTTGTCGGTTGGGGATAGGATGGTAATCTCGCATCTCCCCAATATTTGCCGAGAGCGATTTCGGGCGAGGAGAGGGTGTTTTGGCGCCCACGGTGTATGAACGGGGCTGACAGGTAGCGTGGTTGTGTCACGTATGAGTGAAGTTACAAACCTGCCCCTACTTAAAATATTTGCCTAGATCGATTACGGCCAAGGAGAGTTTGTTTTGCCGCCCACCGTGTATGAATGGGGAAATGGAGGGGGAGAGAGAGGTCTTTGGGACGAGATTGAATTAAATGTGTTTTGCCGCCCACCTTTTGTGCCCACCGTGTCTGAATGGGGTGAGAGGCGGTCGTGTCTTGTCTGAGTGAAGTTACAAAGCTACCCATATTTAGAGCAGTGGAAATCGGGCTGATAGGTTGTGCGTGTCAGGGGAAGACAGTAATTTCCATCTCCCAAACACAGATTTCGGGCAGCTGACATGGGAGTGGGTGTTTTGCTGCTTCTTTCGAATTTTGGGAGAATAAGCATTCAAGTTTACCCTGGCAACTAAATTCGAACCCATTTTGTATTTGATTACGAATCTTTATAAATCACTCTATGTTTTTTTAGATATCTTCAAAAGCACAACAAAGATGTATTCCACCTTTATATATGAATATGATTTACAAATGCCATGATACTCGAATTCAGAAGGTTGAATTCACTTTGAGTCAGACAGTTATTTCATCCAACACAATCTGCTCACACGAAAAACAGTTCACCTTATGTCCACTCCTACAAGTACTGAGGATTGCCTCGCCTAAGAAAATCAGATCATTACAAGACATGGACAACAAATAAGGGGTCTTACAACATAATCCATTCACAAACATGACACAACATGCAAGTATACTAATCTAATGACAATTTCAACTGGTATCTAAAGAAGAACTAGAATTAGCCTAGGCTTTATAGCAGAAGCAGCAGGACCTTCTTCGTCTCCAAATGCAACTGTCTTACTTTCTCCACATCTTGGTTTGCTTGCATAATGCGTGCAGCTAATTGCATAATTTCCAGCCTCATGATTAGGATTACCTCATTCATGGCAGCCACACCCTCTCTTTCTGCCACTAGTAGAGCCTCAAGAACTATAATATCTGTGCTCTCTAACGGGGTTGCCTCTGAACTGCTACCATCTGGTAACATGGATGGCGCACCGCTTCCACAAATAGATCCTGGGGGTGTACATTGTGTCCTAGTTTGAACTGCATCCTGAAAGGTTTCCGCTGGACATAAGTAACAGATAGTTATCGCATGATCCAGGCAGTCAGCTTACATGGTAAACTACATACGAATTATTGCCGAGCATGGCAAGCTATATTTAAATGGTTCGAAGTTGCATCAACCGAAAACAAATTAGAATGGTTAGCTGAAAGGCAGTGTACCATAGCTATATTTAGTTACCCAAGCATATAAAAATTTGAAATATTCTGAGAAAGCACTTAAACAGTGTGGCCTCATATAAACTAGCAAGACAGTCTTGTGATGGAGTTCATAGGAAAAGTTAAGGAGTCAAATGAAGTATGCATGCATTTCTTTACGATAGTACGGCAGGCACTTCTAACACATTGGTCAACTCAGGTATAGCCTAACAAGTACTCCCTCTGTAAACTAATATAAGAGCGTTTAGATTACTAAAGTAGTGATCTAAACACTCTTATATTAGTTTACAAAGGGAGTAACAAACAAGCATTCTAATCAGCAATACAGCAAAGCAGGCGACTAAACTATTTGTAATTCATTAGGATTACAGGTTTAGGGCACACGCCAAGAAAGCAGCCCACACGCATGACATTTCACAGTAACTAAAACACACTGGCTTACCATATTTTGCTGTGAAGGCTCGCTGCAGTTGCAATATTCTTTGAAGATGTCGTCAGCATCCCGTGCATGCAAATCTAGTCATTGTAGTTCATTCTTCCCCCTCTATTTTGGTAAAACTAATTTTAATCACATGCACTGTTCAAATTGAACATCAATGATTCATCAAAACTAATGAAAGAAGGGTGTGTGCCTACACGACAATATGTGTGCTTCACTCTATTTTTGTGCTTGTTCGACGTGCAAGACCCAAAAGAAAAAAGCATTTTGCTTGATGCGGTTCGCATCTCCATAATGAATAAAAGCAACAAATTAGTCATGCAACTTGGGAAGATCAATAACACACAAAAAGTTATGAACAGAGGCTCGGAGTAGTGCGGTAATAGCTAGCATTGAAAATTGTAGGTTAAGACAAACCAAAGCAGCGGAACTACAAGCTAGTTTGCTGATGTGTAATTTAGCATAGAGAACATAGAAGCAGTCCAGTACAATAATTGTAACCAAGAGGTGACATCAGAACAACACCATTATCATAAATATAGCATGCAAGAAGTAAAATAGGCGGCAGTAATATCTAGGAAGTACAGTAATACTTAGGACAAAGAAAAAGCATTGTAACTACAGGTGCACTGATTTGTAATTTAGCACATATAACCTGTTCACTACCACACGTTTGGACCTACAGGTGCAAGCAGAATAACGCCTCTCATAAAAAATTGAATGATGCCCTGAAGAAATTCGAAGGTGCGGTGCTTATGCTAAGAAGGTGAACATAGGCGCCGGCCGTTGGAGAATAGTACCTGATTCTCGGCAGCGTATGGGCATCGTTGTCATACATGAAAGCTAAGTGTCGTCGATGGTGCTCGTGTTGCGGTTGAGTTGGGCTGGCTGTCGCCGTTGGTGAAGCGGCTCCGGTGCTTAGGTGCGGAGCCTGTCGACATCCAAGAAATCTGATATGTGGTAAGTGAACGGTTGTACAATAAAGACGAGAAAAACCAAAGGAGTACTAATTGAAATAACCTGATGAGGCAGCGGCAGTAAAGCTGGGCCGGTGGAGTCGAATATGGCATCCGTGGAGCGGGTCCGGTGCAGTGGACGAAGGCATCGGCGATGCACATCCGGGGCGGTGTACAGTGCTTTCGGTGAGGTGGATCTGTTGCGGCAGATGAGGGCTTCTATGAAGGGCCAACGATGTGGCAGACGAGGGCGTCGGTGAAGGGCCTACACTGTGGTGGACGAGGGTGCCGGTGAAGCAGATCCGGTGCGCTGGACCATGATGGCGGTCAAGGAGATCTGGTGCGGGGGACAAGCCAGTCGCTGAAGCGGCTCCGGTGCAGTGGTGAGTTGGCAGTTGGGGGTTCCAAGGTGCAGAAGGTAGATCCGGTGGGGTGTGAGGTGCACCGCCGCGGCGGAGGACTAGATTCAGCGGCTTGGGGGAGGGGCGAGGCAGGGAGGGGAGTGGTTCTGGGTTAGGATGTTGGGGGCAAAGAGGGGAAAACAATGGAGTTACCAAAGCAACCCTTTTCCGTTGATGTGGCAGGGGTAAAAGAGGAATATCGTAGGGCTAAACTTTC
The DNA here is from genome assembly GCA_039707655.1 of Elymus sibiricus. Lineage (NCBI taxonomy): Eukaryota > Viridiplantae > Streptophyta > Magnoliopsida > Poales > Poaceae > Elymus > Elymus sibiricus. The sequence goes on from CM077664.1 coordinate 211,501,127, forward strand.
GGGCGCGAGAAATTTCGATGTGAGCGGGAAGTTTGAAAGCTTTTTGCGGCTGAAATTATGTCTTCTCATCTTGTACAACCGATTATGATATCATGGCCGACTATTTATTTGTTGTGCACGCGAGAAAAAAAAAGGTGCAAGTTTCGAAAATCAATGTCTCCAACTGGAAACTTAGATTGTCCATTCAATTAAAATATGGAGCTTGTGCAAGCAAATACCATCATATGCTCCAACTCAAATGAAATTTCGAATGTGTTTCTACTAAATATGATGACACAAACAAATATGTATGTGTATGAATAAAGTGGATGATTACAAGGTTTGAACACGACCGTATGTCTATATCTCTAGGTTTGATATTTGAATTTGAAATCACACAATCGGGTTAAAAATTGTACCCCCATTTAAATGAATTAAAAAAAACTAGTAATGCAGTCGAATTCAGAATTTCCAATCTTAGGTCAGTAATTCTGGTACTTCAAAATATACCTCGCATGTTCAAAAGTATTGCTATCTCATAGTCCAAAAATATGAAGAAAAACTGATCAAGCATGAGTGCACACACTCTGGACCATGTATTTTAATTATGTCTATATCTCTCAGACATACACCCCTCACTCTTTATCTGAAGCACACCACCCCGGCCCCTCTCCCCCCCACACAAGCCTTTCTCTCCCCCGGACACAAACACGCGCACACATTATCCCCTCTCTCTCTCTCTCTCTTCTAGGTCTGAACGCCAATATAGGTCTCTATCTCTTTATCTCTTGGACATACACACATCTATTCCCCCACTCTCTAGGTCTCCCGGCATCTATCTTTCCCAAGCACACACTCTATAGCCCTGCATCTTTCCCATACACACAAAACTCATTGCCCCCAACATCTTTCTCCCTACGTATATCTGGCTCTCGCACGCTCTCCACCATCTCTCACTCTCACATTGACACACATCTCACTCACCACCCCCACTACACACAAACACCCTCCCTCTCTTTGTGCACCTCTCGCCTCTTTCCATCTCCTCACATGCGGACCCGACCCTTGTTCCCACTATATGTCGTGACTCTCTCCATAAATCTCTAGCGTATCATCGATCTGAAACTCGCGCGATGTTCTCTCCACCATCTATTTTGATCTCTCATGAAGTCTCTCTGACGCACGGAATGACTCGCTTTACTTGTGTCTCCCTACATAGGCCACTTTCGAACACCATCGACCTCCTCTGCCTATCTATAGGCCACTTTTCGCACATAATCGACCTCCATCTCTCTCTCTCTCTCACTCTCTCTATCCATCTCTCTCACTCTCTCCCTCTCCCGCACTCTCTCTCTCTCTCTCTCTCTCTCTCTCGCACCCCTCTCACACACACACTCGATGTCTCTTCCAAATATATAGCACGCACCCCCGCCCGCACCCACGCTGTCCCGCTACTAGACATGCCTCTCTCTCTTGGACACACATGCCATATCATCCCCCTCCCCCTACTAGGTTTACATCATCAGTGATCTCTCTTCTCCACACACACACTCTCTCCCTTTCCCACACACGCGCGCATAAAACAGACACAGACACACACACCACGCCATCTATCTGGATCCCTCTTTTAAGACACACACCCTTGTATATTCTCTCCAGCTCTAGGTATATATATCCCTATCTCTCTCTCTCTAACTCACATGCACACCAAAAATCCCCGTCTCTCTAATTCACACCTCTCTCCCTATGTCCGCATGCGTATCTCACACACTCACTCTGTGACTATGTCTATCCTCCTCCACGTTACACAACACAAAGTCCCATATAGGTCTCTCTCTATCTTCCACACACACACAAACACGCAATGACTCTCTTATCTCCACCTTAGTCTCTCCATATCACACACACGCACAATCTCTCGCTCGCACACACACTCAACCAAGCTTTTCTTGCGACATACTTACGATCCATTCATCAGTCGTGGCAGTACAAAGAACACGAGACGTGAAAAAAATACATCTACACGTTCGTAGACCACCTAGCGATGACTACGAGCACTAGAGCCAGCCGAAGGCGTGCCGCAGTCATCCTCCTCCTTACCGGAGACGGGAAAACCTTGTTTTAGACAGTCGGGAAGTCATCGTGCTAAGGCCCCACATGCTCAGCCGTTGAATAGAACGTAGATCCATTTTTATGGAAACAAGTATCAATAATACGTTTGTATTTCCATAGTTTCGAGTTTTCCATCAAGATATTAGTCACCCATGGTCGATATTTAGTTTGAATTACGTACACATACATACTATGTAACTAGCCATGCTTACAGACTTCCAAAGCTTAGCTTTCACTCCTACTTACAATATGTAGAGTATTTAACAAAAGACTACCACTTTCAACCAGCTCTAGCAAGAAACTATTGTACAAAAAATAGCAAAAACATACCAAAAATTTCTCAATCCGTGCCAAAATACTACTACCAAACTCCTAAAAAAACTAGTACCAAGTGCCGATTAGGCTCGTTTAAACCCGTTTATGACAGGGTTGGCCCACACGTCCGTGCTGACGACGCACCTTAAGTCAACACCGTATGTTTGACCATAGAGTTGACTGTTACGGCAGGTGGGACCCACATGTGAGCATCTATCCTCTTCTTCAAACAGTTCGTATGTGTGTTCATCGCCGGCACCGGTGATGGGCGAGCTGGCCGCCGCTCCGACGGATGGGCCGGCCGCTGCCCTGGCTGGCTGGCCCGAGCGCGGCTCACGCGCGAGCAAGCCGCCGCGCTGGCCTTCGCACGGGCTGGCTGGCTGGCCCGAGCGTGGCTCACGTGCGAGCAAGCCGCCGCACTGGCCTCCGCCCAAGCCGGATGGCTGTCCCGAGCGTGGCACGCGCGAGCAAGCCGCCGCGCTGGCCTCTGCCCGAGCCGGATGGCTGGCCTTAGCGCGGCACGCGCGAGCAAGCTGCCGCGCCGCCGTGCCAAGCTAGCTAGCGAAGCTTGCACACAAGCAGCTGGATGCATCCAACAAGTTGTGTGCTATCTTGGCTAGCTAGCGGTCGCGAGCGCCCTGTCGAGCTGGCTTCCGGTTGACGCAAGATGGGCTCCGCACCGCCGGCGCTTTTGACCTCACTTTCAGCCGGCGGCGATGGCTACCTCCCATGGCCGAGGATGACTAGGTGGACGGGCCGGAGGTAGGATGTGAGTCGGGGATTATTTTTAGACTGACATGTAGGTTCCACAAGTCATAACGCCTAAGTTGCCGGTCAAACAGACGGTGTTGACTTAAGGTGCCACATGGGTTTAAACGAGCCTAATCGGCACTTGGTAGTCTTTCGCGACGGTTTAAGAAATTTTTGGTATGTTTTTGCTAATTTTTGTGGAGTGGTGGTTTCTTGGTATGGCTGGTTTGAAAGTGGTAGTTTTTTGTTAAATACTCCAATATGTATAAGGAACAATCTACTAGCGACAAATAGGGATTCTACGTTGCGTTGTACTAGTGGTCGCGTATAGCCCAGCCACGTGCATGGGTTTTCCCTCCCATATATTTTGCACGCGCCATCATCTCGTGGCTCGCGTAGAGTAGCAGCCGCCCTCGCTTGCTGCTTCCTCAACTGCCATCTTTAATGCTGCCTCCCAATTAAGCCGGAGGAGCCGGAAAAGCCTGGCGCTGCATTGGGAACTGTGCAATATGGCCCTGGACCTGGACCTAATGTAATTACTCTGTAGCTTGTGGCGTTGCACGCATGGATTTCGCTCCTTATAGTAGAAAATTAGCTTGAAAAACGTTTTCATAATATGGGATGGAGAGAGTAGAATTGTTGATTTGTTAGACTTTTCTAGAGCCATGTGATTGTTTCTTTCTTTTGCAAAAATCATGGAAAAGTTATATTCATAAATTGAACATTGCACGTGCTGTGCACGTACGCATGTACTAGTGGAAATGAAAAAGCCTGCTCTTGCGGTATGAAAGAACTCAAATGTTTTGCCCCCACAATAGTGTGTGCGTGAGAGGAGCGGCTGAGTAGGCCAGCTACGCGCATGAATAGAGCAGCAAGCAGGTCTGCAGTACGTAGGTGTACTTTCCCTGCATTGATAGTTACAGTGATGGTTCTAGAGAATAGTACTACTGCTACTTCCTGGCTAGTCTACTAGTCCCCATCGTATTTTGAGTTAAAGTTCGATCACATATTTGACTAGCAAAATGTTAATGCATGTCACCGAAAATTATATTGTTGGATTCGAATTTGAATGTACTACCCTCCACTTGCTACTGTAGCTCCTTGGCCTTGAGATTCAAAAGTTGAAAACTGGTACACTAAGAGCATCTGCAATAGTCTGTATGATAGATTCGTTGGTATAAGGAACACGTCAGCGGTCATTAGTGTGTCATATACAAGTTCTCCAATTAATCGTACTCTGATGGGTACCACACACATTAAATCAATAAACAAAACCTGATGACCAACGCCCGAGAGAAGGAAATTGGGGAGCCAGCTGCGGCAGCTCTCACCAGGTCAGTCAGGGCCCATAGAAATGAATGTAATCATCTCGGAGCTTGTGCCCGGAAAGTTGGTTCAGGATCATACGATCTCATTCTCTCTCTTATTTTATTTTACGCCACCTCACCAAAACAGTCTACGTGGCAGATTTACCAACAATGATCATAAGACCATTGGAGTACTGGTACTACTCCTATATTAAATAATACGTAACTGCACCATCGCAGTACCGCTAATGTGTGCCCGCATAAGTTTCTTCACGAAGGGACGAGGCCCTGCGGTTATGCTCTTATCTCCTCCTCGCCAGTTCCCCTCCCGAAGAAACCAAGGCAGTTCATCGCTGCTGCCATGGATTCGCCAGGCGGTTCTCCTCCTCGCCGGGGCTGGGAGACCTTGGACGACGATTCCCTGGGAGAAATCACACGCCGCTCCGACTTCCTCACCACCGCAAGACTCGGTGCTTCCTGCACCAACTATTTTAAGACGGTGCGTAAACAGGCTTGGGAGAAGGCCATGCTTGTTGGTCTTCCATGCGTCCTTGAGGAGAAGGTTATTCAATGGGACTCCATTCCACCGCAACGTGGCCGTAGTTGCATCTTGACACCGCTTGAGTTGCCGACGTTGAGAGGCAGTCGGATTTTGTCCGATGAGAAGGTCAGTCATTGTGTTTGATCATGTAATGTATATTCTAAAAATACTTAGTTATTCCATCTCATAATTTCTCCGCTGCCAGCCATCCCACAGGTTTGGGTTGGTGCCAATGGAGATTGGCTTGCATACCTACAGCCGGATACCACCATCATTTTGCACAACATCCACAGTAGTGCGGCCGTTCCCATAGATCCCTTGTCCAGCATTGGGATTGACCTTCCGGATAGGCAGGGCTTGAATAGGTATGATGATGCCACCATGAGATTGAAGAAGATAGCAATTGCAGACCCGCCGACCAAGCACTGTAGCTACGACGATTACTATCTCATTGCGGTGTTCGACATAAGGATTGCCATCAATAAGAATGGCCCTGACGGCAGAGGCTGGCACATGTTGGCCGCGGCAGATTTGTTCCCGCACAAGTTCAAAGATGCCGTTGCGCCATGTAGGCCGCATGTTCGCTGTGACAAGCCAGGGGACTTGTTTCATCTGGGTGCCATCCTACGGTACGGGAGATAACAAACGGAATGCACTAACCATCATTTGCATCACTAACGGTACTCCATTATTTTGCCGGGACCACGCATCCCCCGATCAAAATCAGATCACCGATCCTGGATGTGTTGGATTATGTGCATCCGCCATTTGGTCTAACCTAGAACTTGTAGTTGACTTTGGCAAATTGGGATCACCTATCTTAGCAGTGGTTACCCATGGTACTATTGATGCGCAACAAGGTGCCACGATCTACCACGATCGGACCCTCACCATGTACCCAGGTATTCCATTCTCTCATTGGCTTCTCTTTCATTGTACTACTACTACTACTACTACTACTACTACTACTACTTCGGATCCATAGTACTAGTGTGTCACAGGGATCGGCGGGAGTAGTACTTTTTTCCTAGGAGTACGCGTATAGCTGGCTCTTGAATCCACTCCCACCATTTTTGTTTTTCCATGTCTTATCTCCTCCGTGTAGCCAAAAATGGCTATATATAATCAGTCGGTTATTGAACTTCCTCTATAGTATAGTACTACCTCCGTCCTGGTTTATTGGTCCTCTTCGTATTTTGTGTCAAATTTTGACCATAAATTTAACTAACAAAATATTAATGCATGTCATTAAAAATAATATCATTGGAAACTATGTTCAAATATGAATCCAATGATATAATTTTTGGTGACATGCATTAACATTTTATTAGTTAAATCTTTGGTCAAAATTTGGCACAAAATACAGTGAGGACCAATAAACCAGGACGGAGGTAGTAGTACTACTCGCTGCACAATATTACTGTGCGCCATATTTGAGCACAACATTATCCTGCATGGACCTTGACCATGTACGTCACCATGTGTCCAGATCTGAGATGCCACGTGTACCAGATGGACGGCTTCGAGTTCGACCCCCGTGATGCTATGTGGGAGCCGAGGGACACTCTTGGAGAGTACTCGCTTTTCATTGGGGACAGCTACCCCATTGTCAAACAGATGCCACCTTCCATGCACGACACCGAAGGCCTGCCGTTCATGAAGCATGGTTGTGTCTTCAGTGTGCACTGCCAGTTGAACATGTTGTGACACGCAATCCTTGATTTATGCCGCTTCAGCTTCGAAGAGTCTCCATCGTGTGGAACCGGACTAGAAAGCTGCGACAATGATTCCCGTTGCCCACCACTATGGATCGTGCCATCTATGAAGAACACCTGGGACTGGAACCTGGAGGACGACATGGAGCCCATCTATAACGTGTAAGTGGAGTATGGTAAATTGTGAATGGTAGCGCTGTAAATATATGTAGAGTAGTCGTGCACAAATTTATCACCTGAAGTGGAGATGAACTTGTGTGGCATGTTGGCATTTGTCCTTTAGAATTTACTAGTAGATGTGTTATGTGTACATGCAACTTGTGTGGCTGTTCCACGGGCACCAACACGCTTTGTGAGAAAAAAGGTGGCACAACTTTGGCTATAGGTGACGTGGTAGCATCATACAGTAGCGGTTGTTCGCTATAGTTGTATGACTGCTCGTACTCCTATAAACCTTGCGCTTGGCTCTTCGCCTCTTCGGGAGGTCCAAGTTCAACCATGATGGTACTATAGTACTATATGCTTCTGGCAATCTGACACCGAATGAACTGCCGCACGTCCACCGCGTGAGCGAGGGTGAGGGAGAGCGCGCTGTAGTCAAAAACTTCTCCTCGTCCTACGAGCCACGGTGTGTGTGGGCGAGGGAGAGGGCGTAGGCATACTAAGCAAGCTTCTCCTCGTCCTGCGAGCCACCGCGCGCGCGGGTGTGGGAGAGGGCGTAGCAAGCAAGCTTCTCCTCGTTCTGTGAGTTGACGGGACACAGTAGTACTAGTAGTCCATACTGTCTCCTTTCCGGTTAATATGGCTTAATTTGAAATGAGATAAATACAGTGGCGGTCACTGTATTTGTAACAATACGGTCACTAGACTTCATAATACGCTCATTACGGTCACTATTTACGTTTTGCGGTGATTATACGGTCACTAGCTCACCGTAGAGCACCATATTGCACTCCGCTGACCGGCCAAATAGTCTACGTGGCACTTTCTTGACTAGTTAAGTTGGCACGTGGTTTCTGGGTCCCACCTGTCAGTTGGCAGAGCAAAGAAATAAGTTAAACAAAACTTTATGTAGGCGCGACAAGAGTCCAACCCTTGCGTGCGAACCACCCTGGCTGTGTATGTGTGTGCATGCACGTGGAGGTTGAGCACTTGAGCGTGAGTGTGTGTGTTGCATCATGTGCTGTGTGCCGCATGCATGGCTGTGTGAGTGTTGCGTGCATGCATGTGTACGTGTGAGTGTTGCATGAATGTGTGAGGGTTCTCGTCCCTCCCATTCACATGTTCATATTTCAAGCTTCATTAAAACGTTGCATGCAATAATTACTTCAATGCATGTAAAATTCCTGGTCATTTGTTGTTCACGCATGCACGCATGCATTGCAATTAATACGTTCGTAAACACAATTTTCTTGAGTAAAATGAGCCCATTAATTGAGTACTTTTGCAAAGTACTACAGTAGTACAAAAAATTCTTCTGGCACTCATCATCTACTATTACCTTGGTTGATGAATCTTTTTTATTGAGCTGTATATAAACCGGAATGAGGGAGTAGGTAATACTACGTAATTGGCGCCGGGAGCCTTGGCCAATGGGTCTTAATGTTGGATAGGATGAGAGTAGAGGCATAGATAGGAAGTCTAGGCGATCCATTATTCCCCATCGGTCTATTCAACTACGAGTCTTCACAGTGAAGTGACAATACACGCCGCAGCTGATGGGACACTTGATTAATAAGCTGAGCCAGCATGCTGGTGTTACTAAATCAGCCTTACCCTGTAGTGCCATCATGTCTGCCAGTGGAGCACGCTTCCGCAATTATGCATACGCACCTCTCTCTTCCGTTGACTGACATATGGGACCGCTTGACGTAGACCCACATGTCATCTGCTTAACTATTTACACTCGTGTATACTAGTAGTACTAGTTGAATTGAGATTTAATGCACCTTCTTCCCCGTCTCTCCCTCTTCTTACTCCTCTCTTCCCCATGGACGTCCCTTCCCCATCTTCGTCCGCACACCATTTTCCAGTGCTCACTGCTCGCCCACCCGCGCCATCTTCCTCGTTCGCTCGCGCACACCATCTCCCCCCGCTCACTGCTCGCCCACACATGCCATCTTCTTCTCTCGCCCGCCCGCATCCACTTCCCCGCTCGCCCGCACGCACCAAAAACCCCAATCACTCAGCGCCCTAAAAAACCCAATGGCAGAACCGACTGACACGCAGAGCCGCGATTGGAATTCCCTCCCCGATGTTCTCTTGGAGCAGATCTGTAATCGTATGGACCTGCTCAGCACCGTGCATGTGGCCGCATGCTCGGTGTCTATGCACCGTCTACTCATCGGCAGCCGGTCGGCCCTTTTCAAGACACCCTGCTTGCTGATGCCCGATCCTCGCAACTGGCCCAGACACCGATGTGACGATCCTACAGAGGTTGCCGTCGTGCCCCTCGACATGCTACCACTCCCCGCCCACCTGCCCTTCATGCGCCGCCACTAATGGGCGGGCATGAAGGCCAACTGGATCGTCCTCATCCACCAATTGAGTAGTCCGTGGTGTCTCATGGATATCTACACCCAGCGAGAGATCACCCTTCCATCGTTGGATACTGCCGACATCGAGCCTCGCGGCCCGCCGGACACTCTTGCCTACTACGCACGAGAGGCGTCGGGCACTTGGTTGGACCTCTGTTTGCTGAAGGTTGTAATCTGCGAAGTACCCACACCATCAGAAGACTACATAGATTACAAGCTCATTGCCTTGTTCGACGGGGGATTAGCCTATCTGGATTCCGGTCGCCATATATGGTTATGGATCATCATCAATCCTGTTTACCCTCCATTTCTATCTGATGCTATAGTGTACGATGGCATCATTTACGTGGTGGACGGACATATTGGCTGCATATACTGGTGGAATCTATTGTCATGTAATTATTCTATCTCAGCTCATCTTTACCATATGAATACGACGGCCTGTTGATTGTTAGAAATTTAGCATAGATAGTATGACTATAACCACATCATTGCTATATGTTCCTCTCATTTCCTAGATTTTTATGATCACACATGTTATTGTTAGAGTTGATATGAGAACAATTGGCATCTAATGATTGTTAGAATAAATATTATGAGTATAACCACATCATTGGTATATGTTCCTCTCATTTCCTAGATTTTTATGACCACACATGTTATTGTTAGAGTTGATATGAGAACAATTGGCATCTAATGATTGTTAGAATAGATATTATGAGTATAACCACATGATTGCTATATGTTACTCTTATTTCCAAGATTTTTATAACCACACATGTTATTGTTAGAGTTGATACGAGAACAGTTAGCATCTAACTGTTATGGTAGAATATGAGTAGGCCCTAGCATAGCTGTTTTCCTCTCATTTTTACATCATCTTTGAACCATGAGATATTGCTAGAATATGAAAGCCATTGGCATTTAAAAAAAAATTAGGGTATGATTATGACCACGGCATTGTAATTCTCTGGCTATGATCTGTGTCACTGTTATAATAATCTTAACTCCACACATACTCTGAACATGATTGTATATTTTTGTCCTTCTGGTCTCCAATTTGATTTGTTGCAGCAGACGCAAATGCGCTGGCCTTTGTAATTCCAGCACCTGGAAATATAAATGTTAATGGGTGGTGGTTTATCGCTCGTTCAGCTGACGGTGGGCATTTGATGCTCATTCGCACGTACCAAAGTGACCAAACCATTTCATCAAACCACATGCAGTACAATGCGTGGGGCATTCGCGACTGTGATGGCTATGGCTGCTTCGTCTTCGAGACAGATCCAAGCTCCGTTGGGCCAGGCGAATTCAATTGGAGGCGGGTTTACAGCCTCGGCAACCACTCCTTGTTCCTCGGGCTCAATTATCCGATCATCCAACCAATCATCGAACATATGACCGGCGATGATTATCGTGCTATGCAAGTTCCATTCGCCAGGGGGAACTCTGTTTACAAATCGTACCATGGATTTCATGAAGCACCATATCCAGAGATTCGTCGACATAGCTTGTTACCAGATGAACTTCAGTGTGTGAAAGGCATCAAGCTTCCAAGCGATGAATGGCTTTTGCAAACCCGACATGCGGTGATGTGGTTTATGCCAACAGCTAATATGCACAACTTGATTCGTAGTGATATCTAGACTGAGCCATGTATCCTGCTAGTTGTCGCTTGATCCTGTTCTGTTGGTTATTTTGTACTGTAGTTAGTTTGAAGGTTAAATACCTTTCTGGGATCAAGTGCATCCTACATCACTTGCGTAGCACGTATTTTGATAATGATGATGGAGATGCTGTGCAGAAGCCATATATAGCAATTAAGCTTCAAGTGCATACTTGTTCATGAAAGTGTTGTCCAATGGGAATTATATTTTGCATTACTCATGTAGCCTACAAGTCTGTCGCACAGCCTTGTAACTTTGTAGGCACCTGTTTGTAAGTTCCTTCTAAACACTCTTGCATAATGCCCTTAAAACTAAGGCTTTAGCAACGCCCCTATGATATTATTTAAAGCAATGTGGAAGCAACATGGGGATTGCATGAATGTACACCATTTCTAAAATTTGTACTACTACTAGTCCTCTATACCGTATATTGCGCTACTCGTACTAGGTAAGTAGTACTTGTACGACTAGTAGTACTAGTACACGTCGGTCAAATTATTCATCATGTCCTCACATTGAATTGACGTGACAACACGCTGCGCGTGAGGTGACACAAGAGTCCCGGCCGCATGTTCGGTTCACCAAAGTGAGCCTCACCCCTCAGGTAGTTCAGCAGCACTCTCCCGTTCTCTCCCATTCTCTCCCATTCACTCCCGGTCTCCCCGCCTCCTAGCCGCCGCCTTGTTCTGATCCAGTTGGTACGATGGGCGATGAGCTAGTGGAGCTGCTATACTTCATTGCAAGTAGTCAAAAGGAAGACGTTGAGAAATTTGATCTCAACAAGGAAGCTCTTCAAGCTAGCCGCATGAAGGGTGGAACCAGCGAGCCAGCTCCTGTGAGTATTCATCCCATCGCCCTGTATGATGATTTCAATCTTTATGGGGTTTTTCAAGTCTTTAGAGTATGCATGTAATAATGAAGCCGAGACCCCAGTTTGTTCGGGCGTCATGGATTTTAGATTTGGAGTAGCATTTATCTGTCGAAATCTTTCATCATTTACTTAAATAGTTGATTGATCATACATTGAGTACCATTTAACTGGAATTAACCGCTGCATGTCCAAGAAGGATTGGTCGGTGCTGCCGGCTGGCGTCAAGTTCGATCCCACGGATCAAGAGCTGATCGAGCACCTTGAGGCTAAAGTGAGTGCTGAGAGCGTGAGATCTCGCCCTCTCATTGATTTTTTCATGCCGACCATCGACAGCGAGCACGACATATGCTCCACCCATCCTGAGAAACTTCCAGGTGAGACACCGATCGACCGTCTACTTGCACAAAATATATTCCTTTATTTTTAAAAATTTCTGATGTATGCTGCCTGGCCTGGGATTGTATTTCGCCAATACTGTAGGTATCACACTGAGTGGCCTAAGCAAGCATTTCTTCCAGCGCAACACCAAGGCGTTCAAAAGGGGTACTAGGACGCGTCGCAAGATACAATCGGAGTGCGGTATGCACGCGCTGTGGCACAAGCCGGCAATACCATGCCGGTGATGGTCAACGGCTGGCAGAGGGGCAGCAAAAAGGTTCTGGTGCTGCACACCAACAAGAACTTCGACCAGCAGTGGACCAACTGGGTGATGCACCAGTGCCACCTCGGGGACCTTGAGCAAGAGAAGGAGCGGGAGCTGGTCGTCTGCAAGATCTTCTACCAGACAAAAACGAGGGCCAGGACTAAAAGGATTATAAATTAGTTTGGTAGTACTAGTTCTACCTGGTAGTCTGCAAGTTGGTGTTGTTGTTAAGGATCTTTCAGTCTGAACTTGGCATTTCCTTCCAACCATCATGTCGTGGGTTGATGTGGATATAACGCTGAAGTAATTGTTGCGAAACAAATTTTCAGGCACCTGATATAAGTAGCAAAAGCACCTGCTATTCGAATTCCCAGTTCTCCAAAATTTTACTAACATCTTCCAGTACACAGGGGATCCATCGGGTTTCACAGGCTGACAATTGGACACAGCACGTCGGGACTGGGCTGTGGCATGCCAAGCCAAGCTGCAAATTGTTAAACAAAGGTGCGATGGATTTGGGCCTTTAAGAACAGTTAAGTCTCGGGACCTCGATCACGGGAAGTGCCTCCCATGCCATCCCTCTAACCCACATACCACATACAATATTACTAAAAAAACCCGCATACGACATGTTCTCTCGTTCGAGTTCTCAGTTAACCCAAAATTTTAACAGGCGGGAGAAACGGGAGCCGCCGCTTCCAACGATCATTTTTGGACTAAAAAAAGGCCTAGTCAGCTATCGTTTAGTTGAAATATGTAAAGTGTTCCACAAGAAAAGGAAACATGTAAAATGTAATGAATTTGGTCTGGTTTCAATGAAAATCATCCGATTTGCAAGAAATTTGTCCGTGGAACCAGAAGAGGGCTGTCCATACAGAGGTTAACAGTATGGACCCAGCAGGTCCATGGCCGTATGCAAGCAAGTGCACACACTTATTATCATGATGGAAAAAATATGCTGACGTCGGAGACCCATGAAATTTTCAACGTAGTCAATAAACGAGAGAATTCTACAAGGAGAGACTGAAAACATGGATCAAGCAGGTAGTATATTTTTTTTGAGGTCGAGCAAATATTTACTGGATTGTAGACTGCCCAGATTATGTTTTGTTTATTAACAGGCGCAGCCCATGACGACATGCGGCCACGAGGATCTAGCAAGTATCAACTGGCCTCTGGGCCGCCCAGCCTTGGTTTTATTTTTTCTTAGAACATCAGCAGCCCAGGTGTTTTTTACTGAAGAAAACGCACAACCCAGTTCTATTTTTGTCATGTCTACTTTATATATATATAGTTTTATTAGTTTATATATTATATTCGCAAAACAAAAATTAGTTTATATATTAAGTTGTGGGCCTACTAAGTTGATGCGTACACAAAGCTATGTCAACTTAGTCAACAAATCGACTCTACCAGCGTGAGACCGTTAGATGTGAATCCAACTGCCGGCGTGCTTCTTCAATCTTTGATCTTCCTGCTCCAGCCGCCCAAACCAGTGCCAGCGTCGCCTGCTCCCGCCTTCCATGGTCGGCTGTTCTGCCGCGCAGGCCTCACCGCTCCACCTTAGTCCCATCGCTTGCTAGGCCATCCTTGTACTGACCCACACCTCCTGTTATTCTCCGAGAACGGTAGCCTCACACCGTAGCCGAGCCAGTAATCCCTCGTCTTCCCCTCCGCGTGAGCATCCACTACTGAGTCTTCCCCGGCTCCGAGTCGTTCCCTCCCTAGGCCTCGCCGTCGTCCACTGCCTTGGTGCTCTCGGCACGACATCATAAACGTGGTCAACGAACGACAGCCATCGGAAGAAGACTGTACGTGGACTGGCTGACAGCTGGGACCCACAAGGTCCATGGTTGCACGCAAGGAAGTGCCTCCTTATTACGCGGAAGAAAAATGATTCCACTCCCTGACAGCTGGGACCCACCAGCTACATCTTCACACGCAAGGAAGCTCTTCCTTATTACATGAAAAAAATGCTTCCTCCCATTGATTTGCTGACATCTGGGACCTACGACATTGCCAACGTACTATGAGAGAATTGCACATGGAGCGGCTGACACATGGGACCCAGTTGCTCGAGCAGTTTTGTTGTTGTTGTTGAGATGGAGTAGGTTATCAACTGGGCTGTGCGGTGTCTGTGGCCTGTCTATCCCAGGCTTTTATTTTTTGTTTACAATATGACGAGGCCAACTATTTTTTTTTCACGGTGAAAATGACTAGCCCACCTTTTTTTCGTAGAATAGTCTACACAGGCCGATTTCTTTTTCTCCGTCCTGCTGGGCTGCAAATCTTTCAAGACGACGAGGGATACATTCGGCCTGCCCAGACAAAAAGGGCTGTAAATCATATAAGTAATATGAAATGGGCTGTATATATATAAAAACAAAGAAAATGGGCAATTAGTTTCAAATTGTGAATTTTCTTTTATTTTTTGATATTTCAAATTTCATTGCATTTTAACATAATTTCAATATATTTTAAATTTAGTTATTATCGGGCTCGAAATTTCGGGATTAAAAATAGTTCGGCAATTTCATTGAAATATCGTTGAAATTTTTAATCCTGTCCTTGGAGAAAATGGTCAGGTATTCTAAAAATATAATATGGGCGGCAATAAATTACGTAATAATTAGCAATTGGTCTGTAAATTTAGGAAAAATAGCAAATGGGCTATATGCTGTCCGCCACAGATGTTATGCTGACTTGTGGGCCTACTAAGTTGACGCGTACGCACGGCTTTGTCAACTTATAGTCAACAAACGATTCTAGCAGTAGTGACCGTTGGATGCTAATCCAACGGCCGTGCTGCTTCTTCAATCTCTGATCTTCTTGCTCCAACCGCCCTAACCAGCGCCGGCGGGACCGCCTGCTCCCGCTTCCCGTGGCCGGCTGTGCTGCCGCGCAGGCCTCATCGCCCCACCCTACTCCCATAGCTGGCTAGGTCATCCATCTACTCACCCACATCTCCTGTTATTCTCCGGTGACGGCAGCCTCACACCGCAGCCGAACCAGTAAACCCCCGTACCCCTCTCCGCATGGGCAACCACTGCCGCATCTTCCCCGGCTCCGGGTCGTTCCCTTCCTAGGCCTCGCCGTCGTCCATCGCCTTGGTGCTCTCAGCACGATGTCGTCAATGCGGTCAACGAACAACAGCCATCGGAAGAGGACTGTACGTCGAGAGGCTGAGAGCTGGGACCCATGAGGTCCATGGTCGCACGCAAGGAAGTGCCTCCTTATTACGCGCATGAAAAATGATTCCTCCCCTTGCTTACTGGGACCCACCTTATTTGGAGGCTGACTTGTGTGCCTACTAAGTTGACCCATACGTAGGGCTTTGTCAACTTAGTCAACAAATGATTCTAGCAGCAGTGACCGTTGGATGTTCATCCAACGGCTGTGCTGCTTCTTCAATCTCTGATCTTTCTTGCTCCAACCGCCCAAACCAGAGCCGGTGGGACCGCCTGCTCCTGCCTCCCGTGGCCGGCTATGCTGTCGCGCAGGCCTCACTGCCCCACCCTACTCCGCTGGCCAAGCCTTCCCTCTACACACCCACATCCCCTGTTATTCTCCGGTGACGGCAGCCTCACACCGTAGCCGAACCAGTCAACCCTCGTACTCACCTTCGTGTGGGCATCCACTGCCGCGTCTTCCCCAGCTCCGCGTTGTTCCCTTCCTAGGCCTCTCCGTCGTCCACTGCTTTGGTGCTCTCGGTATGACGTAGTCAACGTGGTCAATGAACGACAGCCATCGGCAGAGGACTGTGCGCAGTGAGGCTGATAGCTGGACCCACCAGCTACATCTTCGCACGCAAGGAAGTGCCTCCTTATTACGCGCAAAAAAAATGATTCCTCCCCCTGACAGCTGGGACCCACCTGCTATATCTTCGCACGCAAGGAAGTGCCTCCTTATCCTCCCTCAAAGCAGGGACCCACCCGGTCGAAGCGTATGTAGCGTTGTCTGTCTGGTCGCGAACGTGTAAGTACATACTTCAATCGTTCTCTCTGCAAGGATGAACCATGGCCGTGTAAGTAGCGGCACGTGCCATAGTTGAGCCCCCGATGTAGCAGTTCAGACAGTCCCGTCTAAATCGTGTACACGTATGTACAGCCACACGGCAAAGAATACGGCCACGTACGTACATACGGGCGGGGTCTGGAACGCGTACTCGTGCATACGTATGGCCAGGGCTCGTGTACATGGAGAGGCAACGGACGGCAGCAACGGCCTCGTGTTCATCGGCAGCCAAACGGCTGGGTCAGAACGGAGGAAACAACATCGTGTTCATCGGGAGCCAAGCGACTGGGTCGAAACTCGTCCTGTTCATCGGGAGCCAACCGGCTTGGACGAAACAGCCGAAACGGGGTCATGTTCATCGACCTGGGGTCTGGCGTACCGCAAAACAGAGGAAACGGCCTTCTGTTCGACCACCTACGGTTGAAACGGGGTCCTGTTCATCAGGAGGGGTGTGGCGTACCGCAAAACAGAGGAAACAGACTTCTGTTCGAGCGCCTACGGTCGAAACGGGGTCCTGTTGATCGGGAGGGCTCTGGCGTATTGCAAAACAGAGGAAACGGACTTCTGTTCGAGCGCCTACGGTCGAAACGGGGTCCTGTTGATCGGGAGGGCTCTGGCGTACCTTAAAACGGAGGAAACGGACTTCTCCCCAACTGCCTACGGTCAAAATGGGGGTCCTATTCATCAGGAGGGGTGTGGCGTACCGCACAACAGGACTCCACGGGCTATTGTTCATCCACGGTCGACCTCCCTCTAGCCTCCACTAGATACTGTTCATCCATCGTCGACCTCCTCCAGCCTCCACCGGCTATTGTTCATCCAGCCTCCACGGGGTCCTGTTCATCCACCCCCAACCGACTGGGGTGTGTGGTGGCCTCCTCGGGGTCCTGTTCATCCAGCGCCAACCACCTTCACACGGCCAGGGTACTGTTCATCCACAGCCAACCCACCGACTGGGGTGGGGCATACAAGCGGGCGACAGCAGCGGTAACTGTTTATCCACAACCAACCACCCGGCTCGATCGATGCGTCTCGACTCGTGTCTACATGTATCGCGCGTGCGGCAGCAACATGCACTGTTCATCGAGAGGCAACCCAACACCGGCTGGCTACGTCTCGCACGGGGGCTCGATCGGATTCAGTTAGCAGCGAGATGGATTGATCGGGTTCAGTTAGCAGCGAAGGGATCACTCAGGTTCAGTTAGCAGTGACGGGATTGCACGGCTTCAGTACGCAGTGGGATCGATCGCTCGGGTTCAGTACATGTAGTAGTGCGAGGGATCGATCGATCGCTCGGGTTCAGTAAGCGAATGCCTCGCTCGGGTTCAGTTAGCGAATGCCTTGCACACGAGCGCGCATACGAGAGAAACGCGCAAACCACACTTCGCTCGGCCCCGACCACCCACCGTAACCGGGAACTCCTTGAAAATTTCCTCGCCCTCACTTCTACCATGATTTTTTACGTCATGGACGGCCCAAAGAATGTCATGCGGGTGCGTCTCCGCCCTGCCCAGGACGAAAAGCCCATTTTCTGTCATAATTTTTTGCCATAGAAGTAGGAGCCCACCACATCTATGATGATACGTGTTTTTGTCACAATTATTGTCATAGAAGTGTCACAACCATGATTGAAAACCTTTTCGTTCGGGCCATAATGTCATGGACCTGTATTTTTTTTAGTGATAATGTAGTGCCTATAAATTTTTGAAAAGTCAAACTTTGGAAACTTTGACCAAGTTTACAGAGAAAATTATTTATATCTACAATACCAAAGATGTATATATAATATGAAACTACATCTTGTGATGAATCTAATGATATATGTTTCCCGTTCTAGATGTACATGTTTTTCTCCACATACCTGGTCAAACTTTTGTGAGGTTTGACTTTTCAAAAAATCTATATGCTATGGACCGGAGAGAGTACCTAAGTAGAGGGAGATCAAGTGTGTGTGAAGGAGAAAGAGTGAGTGTGCAAAAAGAGTGTGTGTGTGTGAAAGAGAGAGGGACAACACATGATAAAATAGATAGAAAGTGTGTGTGTCTTATGCAAACATATCACACATGCATCTCCGAGAGAGATAGCGAGGTGAGGATATATACACGCTGATAGTGTGTGGTTGTTTGCAACGGAGAGAAAGACCCCTATAGCACGTGTCCAAGAGTGGTCTGGGAAACAAGGGACAAAGGTCGAGAGGGACGTATGGAGAAAATGGAGGCATGGGGAGGGAGAGGGTTTGTTTGTGATAGAGAGATCCCCTCGAGATCGTGGGGCGACTATAGGGGCAAGAGATCGAGAGACAAGGGTGTGTGTGCTGTAGAAAGATGCCTCGAGAGAGATCGAGATAGACCTAGGGAGCGAAAGAGACAATGCGTGTGTTTCTGATGGAGAGTGAGAGATAGTCATACCTAGGGGGGAGTGCGTGTGCCTATGATGGAGTGAGAGATACTCGTACTTAGCTAGGGGAGATTGTGTGTGTGTGCGTGCGAGATAGAGAGAGAACGAGGAAGAGAGAGTGTTAGATTGGTCTATCTAGTGCGAGTGAGATATGTGTATGTGTGACCTAGGGAGATAGAATGTTTGAGAGCGAGAGAGAAGAGCCGGGAGACGGCGGAGTGGTGCGTGAGAGAGTTATGGACAACGAGCGAGAGAATTTGTGTGTGTACTATGAGTGCACCCTAGCTATTTAGCTTAGACCAGAGAGTCATACATTGTGTGCAAGGGAGACCTATACATAGAGTGTGCATGCAAACTTGAAAGACCAAGAGAGAGAGAGAGACAGAGAGAGACCGATAAGGATTGTGTTCGTATGCGTGCGATAGAAACAAAGAGTGTCGGCTAGAGAGAGAACGAGAGTGCGGGAGAAGGGAGAGGTCACATTTTTTGCATCGAAGACTAATATAAACCATGATTCAGTATAAAATTGTATTCAAATGTTTGAATGGGAGAACATGGTGTTTGCAATTCACACATGAACGGAGATATGCGTATCAAACGGGTTCATTAATTTGACTTTCAGCATGTTCATGGAGTACTATAATACAACATGCTATTCAATTGATGTGTTCAATTTTGGATTTAGTCCACAATTTTGACTGGGTCAAAGAGCTATTTCATTGAATTGAGCTATTTCATTTCTGGTTTGATTCCCGTTTTTGAGTGGGTCAACTATTTGTCAAATTAATCGGTAGCAATGAGCATGTAAAAACATATCAGTCCCGAGCATCATCTCACCATCTAAAAAAGAAGTGGCAAGATGTGACACTATAGAACTATTATTTCTAAATTTGATTCGGATCGACTTGGTACGGTAGGTGTGGATGCTTGTTGTCCCAAAATTTGAACGAACTGCTAAAACACCCTCTGGTCGGTGGAATTCGCCCGAGCAAATAAACGGGAGATGTGAAATTACCAGCCTATCTGGGACCCACATCAATTGGCCCGTTGTATACCGAGGGTAGGTTTGTAACTTCATCCAAGCGCGCCCACTCATCGGCCAAAATGACAGGCGCCAAATAATTCATAAACCATGGGGGCAAAACACCCTCTCCTCGGCCGAAATTGTAGGCGCCGAATAATTCATAAACCATGGGCGGCAAAACTCCCCCTCCTCGGCCGAAATCGCTCGCGCCCACTATTTCAAAGCACGCCCTCCTCGCCCGAAATCGCTGGCGCCCACTATTTGGGAGAAGGAAAGTTACCCTACTATCCCCTACCCTGAAGACTCAGACCCAAGCCCACAAGCCAAAAGACAGGGGTAGAATTGTAACTTCCCCCACATTTCAGACAAATGCGTCCGTAAGACATGGTTCCCCCTCCCAATTCCCCATTCATACACTGTGGGCGCCAGATCACCTTCTCCCCTACCGTGAAACCTCAGCCCCTCCCCATGGCCCTCCCACCGCACTAGATTCACCGCCGCCCTCCTTCCCAGTGCCGGAGTTGTAGTCCGTTTGCCATCGTACACTGGGCTGTGTGCCTGTTACTCTGTGCTGCCAGAGCTGCCTTAACAACGACCGCGTGAACCATACAGGAGCCGATTCAACCATGCCGTCGTGCACGGTGCTGGAGCGGCCCGTACTTCGGACACGTCCAGCGCACCGGTGCTGGTCCCCTGTAGCCATCGACCGCCGCCACATATCTGCTTTCCCACCGCCGGCAGCCACCGCAACCGCGCTGGCCTCACCGACTCGGCAGATGGAGCTGCCTACCTCACCGGGCCGCAAAGATAGGTCGTACACTCATCTTATTCACTTTACCTAGGCATCTGTTGCCTGGATTTTTACTCTCGGTCAGTTAGTTCCAAATGGAAGGAAGCAGCTCCCCTCAAGGCGGCGGAGCTCCTAGGCTACCGGTTGGCTGGGGAAGGAGTGCCTCGGTGTCTATCGTAGGGGTGCTGGCAGGGGGCATAGGTTCGTCGCGGAAGCAGCGCTTCGGTGCCTATCTTAGGGTTGCGTGGGGTCAAGGTACTACTAGCGCCGGATCTGGATGACGGCGAGTCTTTGAGGTATGGCTGGGGGTGGCGCAACCACGGCAGTGTGGTGGGGCGGGGGGCGGGGTCGAGGTCGGAGCTGCCATGGCCAGGGACGGCGGAGGCAGGCTGCTCTGCCGGTGCTCGCTGGCTGTTCGAGGAAGATCCTGAATAGTGATAGCTGGGAGGCACAAGACGGCCATCCAGCCATCCAGCGTAGATCGGACAGTGAAAAAAAGAAAGTGTGTGACCAGAATTTAGTTTTCAGTGGACTGACGTGTGACCAGTCTCGTACCTGAGTGTTGATCATATTTCTTCAGATCAGAGATATGTGTCATTCTTAACATTGTGTGTTTTCTGCATCTTCAGCCACACTGTCTTCCTTCTCACCGGAGCTGCTCCAACAAGGGAAGCATGCACCAGATGGGAGCTATACTCCCCACTCAAGAGTTCCCTGCCTAGAATATGCCAGCCACACATGGACAGCCACAACAACCGCAGTGCCATCGACGATTTAGCAGATGATGCTGGCGGCAAGATAGGTTGTACCCTCATCTTACTTGTGTGCAACATTCATGGCTTCGTTCTTCATCTAAGCATGGAAAATAGATTATCACTTGTCACTGTACATTCATGTTGATCTCTTAGTCTTAGTTCAGATAAGAGACTTGTGGAGGAGTTAACGTTGTTCCATAGTTATCGTCCCTCAGCCAAAGCTATCCCATTGGCTGGTGATTATACCCCTTCTAGTATTACCTATGCTATTGTTCAGTAGTACTTTTGTGTGCCATTTAGTTAATCTCGAGTACGAACAGTATATATTTTGTAGCTATCATGTGTGCTCTCTGTTTAGTCTTTGAGACATCAACCTGTTGTTGCTATTTAAGTGGACTCCTATTTATGTCATCTCCTACAGGCACTCATTACATAATCTCACTACTAGTTGTCTTCCATGCATGCCAGCTATTGTTGCACACAGTGATATTGAATATCAGAACAAATCCACTAAAAGAAACTCACGGAGAAATGCAACGGCCAACATACTCGACGTCAATGATATTCAATATGATGGAATAGTTAAATGTAGTTCTTCAGAAGAGTTGCAGAGAGATAATGATTCCTATTCATCCCACAAGGTCTTTGCTCTAACTTGACCCATGATATGGGTAGCATCATGCATATAATGTCTTGCAATGCATCTACTCTGTTGCAATGCCATGTGTTTAGCCCGCTGATCATACATGTGAATATGTCATGCCTTCCAGTTTTTCTGTACCTATTCCATTTATGATAACATCTTTTCAAATTCAAGTACTGTCATTCTACTCTGTTGCAATGCCATCTGCTTAGTTTGGACATCATCCTTCTGAATATCTCATGCACTGTTGTTCGTCAGTATGTACTCCATCCGTCTACCATACCATGGTTTTTTACATTGAAGTGTTGTTCTACTGTTCTGTCGCAATGTGATCTTAGTTTGCCCATCAGACATGTGAATATGCTGCCTTGCTGTTTTTCTGTACCTATTCCAGCTACCATACAGTTTTACATTCAACTACTGTTTCCTTTACTCTGTTGTCCTGTCGTATCCTTAGTATACCCCCTCTGTAAAGAAATAGTGATTTAAACACTTTTATATTTCTTTACGGAGGGAGTACATCATACTCCCTCCGTCTGTATTACTTGAGGCAGAAATGGATAAAAATGGATGTATTTAAAACTACAATACGTCTAGACACATCCATTTATTTTTGGATGGAGGGAGTACATGTCAATATGTCATGCCTTTTTATTCTTCAGTACCTATTCCATCTCTCTGCCATAGCATGTTTTATAACTGAAGCACCATTCTTCTGTACAAGGCATGTAAGCGGAAAAGGGCTATGTTAGAATCTGAAGGGGTACAAACAAGTTCTTTGCAAAAGATCCGAACTCCAGGAGATAGCAACCCAACTCCAGTGTTCATCGGAACTGCTCCCGCACAGAGAAACCCAAGTCCTCCAGATAATAACCGGATTCCAGTGGCCAAAGAACCAATCCGCTCCAATTCAATAAAAACATGTCAACTCCTTGCTAGGAAGCGTGTGCGTATCCTCGCATCATGAAATTTTATAGCATTCAGATCACATTTGATCTTATATATTCTACATCTATCTTACGCATCTTTGTTGTAGAAAATATGCTTAAAGGACAACAAACGTTCTAAACTGGGATCGTGGTCGAGGAAAGTATCTTGCAGCAATGCTCTGTGCTCCAATGCTGATGTAAGTACCAGTTGTATATCACTATATTTTTACATCAGTATGTAGTTTATTAAGTAGCATCGGCGTGAATCCAACCTTCAGTACCCTACACCAATTATTTGATCTAAATTTACTTGTAGCAAAATGTATAATTAAGGCGCTAATGTAGATTTTTGTAAGGGAAACTGCCTGGTAGTTTTGCATATTCAGCTGCACGATTGTACTATCTCATATATTGCACATTACTAAAATCTAGTGGTGTGGTCTGGTTGCCCAATCGTTCATTGTGTCAATGTTGCTTTCCTATTAACTTACCTGGCTGATGATAGCAGTGCCATGTTGTGTTAATTCGGTGTAGGCTGGTGTGGTATGGTCGCCCAAACATTCATTGTGTCAATGTTGCTTTCCTATCAAGTATTAATTGACCTGGCTGATGATTTGGTGCAGGCTGCTAAAGATAACACGACAAAGTCGCAAGACAGCAAGGCAACCCAATTGTTTCTCTCCAATAAATCTAGCGAAGGTAATATGGCAATAAATCTTGATTAATCTGTTCAGTTTCCCCTCTAATTTAAGTTATGATGCAGTGGTCGAGACACTTTCCACTATCATTGATATGAGCCTGCCAAAATCCCCATATGAATCTGTTCAGTTTCCTCTGTGTCGAATCTAATGGAAAAGATGTATGTTTGTGAACCAAATACTGGCTGAAGCAATGATGGAAATCGTGGAGGAATCAGAGGTGCACATTCTTCCGCAACAAGAACTGATCGATGATTTCAGTGACAGTATAGCAAAGAAGAAATAACTTGCTCAGATGCTTATGGGCGTCATCCGCGGTGAGATTGCAGATTGTGAGGTTGTCGATCGTTAAGCTCTGTTCATTTATTTGCACAGGCATCAATCTTTGATTGCCCAGTGGATGTAATTTCCTATAATATATGCTTCGATGTGCTACGTTTTTCCTTTTATGCGTATATTTGCTTAGCGCGGGGTTGCACCCGAGCTTTCTGGGCTGAAACCTTATCTGGCGACAAACAAGCCAAAATATGCAGTGAAATTAATAACTAGAACAAAGCGACGTGAGCCCTTCTTCTAGGGGAACGGCCCAGGGCCGGTAATGGCCCCGTAATGGGCCTACAGTTACTAGATGGGCTCTGCCACAGTCCATAATTGTTCCTCGTAATGGGCTCAAAGTAATAACTAGGCCTAAATCGACGTGGGCCTTTGATGGACTGTATTTGGCCCTGTCCTTCAATGGGCCTGGAGCCATGCAGGTAATTTAGCAGGCCCAAATGTAAGGTAGGCCCAATTAGTTGACGGGCCATTAGCAGGCCCAAATGAAAGGTAGTCCTAATTAGTTGATGAGCCCTTAGTAGGCCAAAATGTAAGGTAGGCCCAATTAGTTGACGGGTCGTTAGCAGGCCAAAGCCTCGATTGGGCTCCAATAGTGGGAATGGGCCTACGGGCCCTTAGCAGGCGAAATAGATCAACATTACTGCTTGGCCCATTTCCATGTCGGGCCGTTAACAGGCCGAAAGCCAATCGGGCCATAAGTGGGCCCATATACAAAATGGGCCTTTAACAGGCCGAAAGTCATGTCGGGCTGGAATTGGGCCATGGAGAACATGGGCCGCTAAGAGGCCGAATGTCAGGTCGGAATGTAAATGGCCCAACTACGGTCTAGGCCGTTAACAGGCCGAAAGATACACCGGGCTAGAAGTTGGCCCAAATCCCTAATGGTCCGCTAAAAGGCCGAAATACGTACCGCCAGGAATTTGGCCCATGCCTATAATGGGCCTCTAACGGGCCGAAAGACGTACAACCTGGAAATTGGCCCATCTCTATAATGGGCCTCTAACATGCCGAAAGAACCTTGACCAGCAAATGAGCCCAAAGACATAGCGGGCTGTTAACGGGCTGGAACAGACGATGGGCCGCAATGGTGTCAGATCGTTAACGGGCCATTGACGGGCTGAATTGGCAGATCTCGTATGTGCCGTTTTTGTAAATGGGACAGACGAAAGTAGGCCATAAATGGGCCGGCCCGCTTATTTTGACTCGGCCGGCCTTTTTAGCTAAATGGGCCTGTTTAGGGCCGTGCCACATGTCACTGTTCCATAGGCGCGTCTCGTCCATTGGATGGATGGCATCTGTCGCGACGCCGAGCAGACACGTGGATTCGTTGGCTAATGAGAATTTTACACGTGGAGAATCCCCATTGGTCAAGGCTGTTAACGGGTTATCGGATCAAAACCCGGACCCGATAGCTTAACGGCGACCCGTTACGGTGGAAGCCACATGTCGGTCACCCTTGACGAAAACACTTCCATGACGCGACATTTATCGTCATGGAACTGGACACTTTCGTGACGATAATTTCAGTATTGTCATGGAACACTTATACGACAGCACCTGTATGACTATCTTGATTCTGTCATAAAATCGTCACGGATGTACATGCGTGACAGAAAATGTGACCTACTGTGACAAAGACGTATCCTCACGGAAGTGTTTTTTTTGTAGTGATAACTCTACATCACCACTCTTTACGATCTTTCGTATCAGGTGATATTTCCGATCTATGTGTCAGGTCATGTGGTGATTCCTTGGCTCCTTGGCCTGTGCGATGGCACCAACACTTCTTGGGAAAACCTTATAGGTGGAGGCTTAACAGTAGCGCGGGTCAGAGGCACGCGCTACTGCTAATTTATAGTAGCGCGTGTGGAAGAAATGCGCTACTGCTATCTATTTAGCAGTAGCGGGGGTGTGCCAAACCGCGCTACTGCTCAGTGGGCGCCCACAATACCCACTGTACACGTGCTACTGCTAAACTGGTGTAACACCCCAAAAATATTTTCTTTTGATTTTCAAAATCTTTTCTTTAAAATATAATACTTTGGATTACTATGGCTCTATTTCTCTTTTTCTTTTGTTTTGAAAGTCATTTTTTTTAAGTTTTCAATTGGGGTTCTAAAATTTTAAAAATGGTTTCTGATTTGATGGTTTCTTACTTTAGTTAATATTTGGTAGGACCAAAATTCTTTTCTCTTAGAAACTTTTTGAATAATTAATTATTTCAAGGAAATAGTCCATTTCATCATTTTTCAAACACTTAGAAAATTCTCAAAAAAAAATTCTTCTATCATTTTCTAATTATCATCCAAGCCATCCTCTCACCCTAGGACAGTACCCAATACTTCTCTTCACAAAAAAAATATTTTTATCATATTTAGCAAATTCCAAAACTAGAATTTCATTTATTGCTAGTTCCTTTGATTTACAAAGGAAATATATTTTTCCAAGCTCTTCTGCACCCACAAAAAATTATCCCAACTACATGACAGTACCCACACTCCATTTCACCAAAAATATTCTGTTCCACAGTTCAAAATTTTCAAATTTCATTCAAATGAAATTTGGACCAGATTCAATCTCTCTGCTCAAAACCTAATTTAAACTACTCCAAAAATTCGGAAACCTTGCCAGCATCATTGTTATGCATCAGTACCTCACCACAAAAAAATTCAGAAATTCCAAAAATGCCTAGGGCCATCTAGCATTTCATCAAACACCTTATGTGCACTGTTGACTATTGTCAAAAAATTCAGAAAACTCAGAGAAAGTTCAGAGAAGAGGAGATCGATGCCGTGCACTCCACTCCTTCTCCTCTCCTCCACGGCATCGCTGCTGATCATCAATGCATCGCCTCGGGGGCGTCTCGCCAGCCGCTCACCGCCGCCTGGCCGGTGGCAGGCCGGTGGAACAGCCGCCATCCTTAGCCATGGCGGACCGAGGCGATCAACACGGCCACCGACAGGCCATCACTCTCCCTCAATGCTCTCTCCTACCTTCTCTCCACGCGGCAGCTTCTCTGCAGCTCCCACGCACCGTCCAAGCCGACCGAGCCCGCCTGTCAGTCGCCGGAGCTGCTCGTCACTGCCATGGCCGTATGGGAGCCCAGCGTCGGGATAAGGTGATAGAGCTCGTGGGGCATTGCGCTGGCGCTACCAGAAGCCTCCCCTAGTCTCACTAACACCCACCGACCGTGCTCACCGCCCCCAACCAACCTCACCGGCCGGAATTACTCCGCCGTGATCCACCTCGCCAATAAAAGGGCCCCCGAGCTCCGTTCTGCACCCACATCGCCTCCACCCATCCCCAATCGCCACCCAGAGGAGTCGGACGACCTCGGGGAGGTCTTCTTCCCCGACTCCGGCCGCCCGATCCGCCACTGTCACCGAGAACACCACGTCACCGTTCGTCCATCTCCACCTCTCAAATTCGATCATTAGGCTCCCGGTGCACCACCTCATCCATTCCGCACGTCAATTTGACGTCCGGAGCCCTCCCCGACGAGATCCACCACCACCCAACGCCACCGTCCGCTGGAGTTGACACCGCCGTCACCACAGTGCTCGCCGACGACCACCACCACCACCCACCGACGCGGAACACTCCCCTGAGCATGTTCATATCATTGCCGTCTCCTAAAACGCCGGCGATCGCCGCCGGTGACCACCGCATCCTCTCTGTACTCGCACGCGAGGCGCGTTCAAAATTCAAACCTGACGGGTGGGGCCCACCCGTCAGTGTTTTATCCTTTTTTGGTTATTTTGAAAGAATCTTCTGCCTTAATACATCTTATGAACTGGAAAGTGTACTCTCGCCCGAGGCGCTTTCTGTTTTACTGCTCAGGGACCCGCTGGCAAGAATTTTATTTGCAGAAAGGTCCCTGGTTTTAAAACCATTATAACTTTTTAACCACAAATCATTTTCACCTGATTCTTTTTCTGAAATTTTTCTTTTTCACTCTAGTTTTTTTAGTATTTATTTAAAAATATTTTGAGCCAACTTTTTGTGTTGTCACAAAAATTTTGATCGAAATTTGAATTCTTATTTTATAGAAAATGAGGAGGGAAACTTTGCCAAAAATTTCGAGGGATCACCTTCTGCCTACTTTGATCAAGGCAAGCATTTTTGAACTTGGGATATGGTGTTTGCATAAGTTCGAAATGATCACCGGATATGTAGTGGATAGCAAGTGTCTGCATGGTCATATCTCTTTTGTGCATTTCTTGCATACATTTAAGAAGAGGTAATATCACTGAAAGTCATAGAACTTGCGCTCGATGTTCAGTTTGGTTCTAAAACTTGCAAAATACGGAATTGTGGTCACTTAACTTGTCTTAGCGTGCAAATACGGTGCTTCTGCTCGTATCGGGACGTATCGTGTGCACACCTATCCTGTCAGCGCGGCGTAGGTCCACCTGACAGTGGCTGGAAACGTCTTTTTGCAGATATCTCCTGTGCATTTTATTTATTCACGTGCAAAATCGGTCAAATAAAATGAAAAAACTGCAGTGAATGGGTTTCGAACCCACGATCAAAAGAGAAGTGAATCGCACAGATAACCACAAGACCAGACATGCCGGACGTTCAATGTGCACAACGACACCATTTTATATCATACTCCCTCCGTTCCTAAATATAATTCTTTTCAGAGATTCCAACAGAAACTACATACGGAGCAAAATGAGTGAATCTACACTCAAAATATAGTTATTTTCAGAGATTCCAATAGAAACTACATACGGAGCAAAATGAGTGAATCTACACTCTAAAATATGTCTATATACATATGTATGTAGTCTATATTTAAATATCTAAAAAGACTTATATTTAAAAATGGAGGGAGTATATATAAGGACTTATAGAAGGGCGTCGTACAAATTAAATTTAATTTAAACAAAAAACGGAGAAACGCGATTCGAACATGTCTGTGACCTCCTGGTCGAACCTCGCGTGTGTGTGGGCTAACCACCAAACCATGTTACACTTTGTGATTTAATAGGATAAACAACATTTATGTTGTTAGTCCTCGCAAAAATATATATTTTTTGAATAGTTTGGACTGCTTACCACGTGTGTCAGGTAGTAAAAAATATATTTATGTTGTCAGTTCTTATGTCATGTCTATCCAAAACTAAATTTATGAACTTTTAAAGGTTTTTCTTTCATAATAGTGAAACTTTTCATCGTGAGGTAGTTTAAGATTACTTACTATATGGTTGAATTGGCACTTATCCCTAGATAATAAGAGGGTGACCAAGACTACAAATTTGCACACGGTAACTAACTTTAAAAATAGCTTCCCACAAAAGAAATTTTATATATAGCTGGCTGGACTTGGGGCTCATAATATTGAAACTATACAACACATAGCACTCTTATTATATTTATCTCTAAGAATATAAAATCAAGTCTATTTTAGCTAATTGACGATATGTATACTTAGACTGCAATTCCTAAAAGGATATCTAAACAATGTAAATGCAAAGGCAACATAAAGAAAACACAAGATACATCAGAATGTAAATTGTTAAAATTTTGAAAAAAATATAAATTTCTTTTACATAAAAATGAATATTGGATAACAACAAAGGTTTGGGTCCCTTTATAGTACCAAGGGTCATCATGCTTGGGTTGTTAGCCCATGCACATGCGGCCAGCGACCAGCAGGACAAAGGCTTGAACTGCGGGGTTCATGTTTTTCGTTTAGATTTAAATTTAAATTTGTGCGGTCTTCAAAGGACATATGGAATATAGTTGTGAAAGTTAAACGTGAACCATGATTAGCCTGGTGGTTGTCCATGCTAGCTGATTAGCAGGGAATCGTGGGATCGATCCACACCAGCATCAACTTTTTTCATCTTAATATTTTAATTGACCGATTTTGTACGGAAATAAATAAAATGCATAGGAGTTATCTGTAAAAAATGTTTCCAGCTACTGACAGGTGGGCCTATGCCTCGCTGGCAGGCCACGTGTGCAGGCCATTCGTTCGGATACGAGAGGAAGCACCGTATTTGAACACTGGAACAAGTTATATGACCAAAATTCCGTATTTTGCAAGTTTTAGAACCAAATTAAACATCGAGTGCAAGTTGTATGACTCCCAGTGATATTGACTCATTTAAGAACCATTCTAACTTGGATAAAGTTGTGAGAAATCAGGGGTATACCCCGTGTCTATGTCGTGCCGGTGGGCACGGATCGCATCATGACACGATGGTGTCACTATGGCATGTGAAGCATGCCAGTCATAATATTAAAACCTCCTGAGTCGACCTAGATCGAGTCTTGTTCCATCATGCCTAGCTAAAAATAGTGCTGCCACTTGTCTTCCCGCGAGGGGAGTATGACTTAGTAAGTTGCTAACCCCTTTCCAAGTACACACCACATAGAGGGGCCGTGATGAGGGTTCCATGCCCATGGACTAATGCCAGTCATCGGGTCAGGGGGCATGGGTGTATCCGGCTGGGCGAGAGGGGGGCACCCCTTGTATTCGGCGCGTTATAAATCGTGATCCCATGCTATTCGAGACGGTGGTCTCCCGGTCTTAGAGTTTTTCTTGAACGATGCTTTGGGTGATTCCTGGCATCAGGAAAGTTAATCTGGTGTGTGCTAGTTAGGTGTGTTTTCAACCCAAAAACCGTGATCGGAATTAGTCAACGTTTCGAGGTTGGCTAAAGAAATCCTATACACGTGGGTAAAGAGTACAACCTCTGTAGAGTTAGACCTATTCGAATAGCCGTGTCCACGGTCAAGGACGTTAGTTGGGAAGGGTCAAGTATCAGTCCCGGTGTCGGTCTTCGAAGGAAATATTATAATTGATCATGATCCATTTTTAATGAATAATTATTGTCACTACTGATGCTATCATGAATATTATTGTTAACATGAATATTACTGTGGACTAACCTTTTTCTCTTATGTGCAACCTTGAGTATCTCTTGGGATGGTTGTGCCACCTGGATACTCATTTCTATTTTCTTTTTTTGAGTATCTCTTGGGATGGTTGTGCCACCTGGATACTCATTTCTATTTTTTTGAGTATCTCTTGGGATGGTTGTGCCACCTGGGTACTCATTTGTTTTTTCTTGAGTATCTCTTGGGATGGTTGTGCCACCTGGATACTCATTTCTTTTCAGGACATCTCAAGGCATCGCATTCAGACACCCATTTGGCATTTCTTTTCAAGACCTCTCGAGGCATCGCATTCAGACACCCGTTTGGCATTTGTCTTGGAAATCCTTGGGCGGTTCAATGCCCGATGTTCCATTTTATTTTCTTGGAATCCTCGGGCGGTCCAACGCCCGATGTTCCATTTTATTTTCTTGGAATCCTCAGGCGGTCCAACGCCCGATGTTCCATATTATATTTCTTGGTTTATTACTAAAATGATATATTTATCCATCCACACCGTATTGATATTTATCATGCCATGCTTTAATATCTGTCAGCATATGCATATAAATTAATCCATCATGATCATATGCACTCTACTGCATTCGGTATATCTTTTGTTCATAATGTTTGCGAGTACATTCAAGCGTACTCACTGGCTTGTCCCTGGCTTCTTAATTTGGCCAGACCTGGATGAAGACGATCTTAAGGAGGAAGAGTGCGCTTGCGAGCCTGACGCTTAGAGGTGTTCCCAGTCAGTCACCTTGTGGTCTTGGAGTCTACCACGTGTATCATCCGCAGTGCTTCCACCCACTAATAAAATAGTCAAGCCTCACACTGACGCTTGGCTTTACTTTATTGTATCAGTGTTGTAATATCACCACACCACTGTCTTGTACCACCACTATCATATAATGACAAGTCTGTAATAAATGTTGAGCACTCTGGCTCAACCTTGTGTAATATTATGTATGTACTGGATATCTATATCAAGGGAGTCCACCAGTTGTTCTGATCTTGGGGCTGGTGTGACTTGAGGCTATTCCGTGATTTATTCCGGAAACAGGCCCGACAAACCTTGGTATCAGAGCCAGGCTGACTGTAGGAAGCCCTAGGTGCGATCGCTAGTAGTAGAGTCAGTCCTAACAATTTTTAGCAGCATCTCATGCATTGTAACAAATTTTCCTTGGTCATCATATATTTATGATAGGACTATTTGGACTTTTTGTCTACTGTTGTAGATGTCTGGCGGCAACTGCCCGACCCAGATTTTCGCCAACGAGCCTACGGGGTTTTCCCATCTTCTCGTCTACATCGCCAGGGTCGCGATTGGATCTCCAAGCCGTCCGGAGTACACAGTCTATCCCGACAGGATCTCGGACACCCTGACTATGTACCAGGCCTCGGTATATATTCGGGGTGGACATGTCGCGCTTCATTGCAACTATCGGTTTGTGGGGAGAGTCATGCCTACTGAGAGGCATGCTATCCAGATGGCTGCTCGAGAGGCCATCGCTCGTCTTAGGGACATTCTTCCAGTCATGCAGACACGTCCCTATCATTGTCTTCCATGCCATGTCCCATACACTAGTCACTATGCTTTCTCTTGCACCGCGGGAGAAAGGGACGAGGCGATTGAGCCCCTTGTCCAGTACATCATGGCTCTAGAGTCGGTCTTCACCTCATTGGTGGACGACTATCTCGCCGCACGGATGGACTTGGCTCGTGCGAGGGTTCCTCGCAGGAGTGAGTTCCATTTTCCTTCACCACACGCTCCTTGCATTCCGACTCCACCATATGATCCTCCTACCCTTTCCGTGATTCGACGCACATCCCCGCGCGATGAGTCTAGTCGCTTGGCTGCCCCCACTCCAGTTAGAGCTTCACCGCCTACGAGTACAGTACCACCACGGGCAGGCATGACATTGACAGCTGCCCGACTGGAGACCATACCCGAGGAGGAGGAGGTCGAGTCTTCAGCACCCCGTCTGGGACTTACCCTCAGTAGTGCCTACGACTTTCCAGACACTCCGTGATAGCAGACTAGGCATCAGCACCGCAATCGCCTTTTATGAGAGTGTAGCTTTAAAATATTTATTTTCCGTTTCTTTTCTTCTTTGTAAGATGGGGAGTAGTAGACCTTGGATCGCAGCATGCTAAGAGGATGGAGAAGTGCACTAGTCTAAATAAGCTGTCATGTAAGCATCACGACTATGACGAGAGTATTGTATAATTAAATCTTGCATGTATAATATAACTCACTACTTATATGTACTTACGTTTCTAGGGGGGGAATTATTTTCAGTCTCTTAAATTTTTTCCTTTATAATTTCTTTCCCCATCGGTGTTTACACCAATACCCCAGAAAGAAAATGCATCGTCCCAGGACTCGTTCTATGCCCAGTCCACCAGAGGACAACTTTGCACAAATGGGAAATAACTTCACACCAGGACAGACAAGTCAGCAAAGCAATGATTCAGCATTCTCACAAGTATGCCGTCTTTATGAACAAAGTTAGCAGCAGCACTAGGAAATGATGCAGCATTTGATAAATATGGGAAATCACCAAGGACAGCATGAACCCAGATCAAAATTATCTGAACTTCAGAGAACCAATCCGACTGTCTTTTCTCACACAGATAACCTTTGGAGGCAGACGACTGGCTGCGTGATATTGAGAGAAATTGGTCATAGCTCAGTGTACGGACCAGGAAAAAGTACTATACGCTCCACATTATTTTTCTGGAACAGCAGCATCATGGTGGGAAAATCTACGCCACCCGCATCCCAATGGAGAAGACATCACCTGGGAGCAATTCAAGGAAAGTTTCCGGGGAGCACATATTCCCAACAGCATCATGAAATCTATCTATCTATCTATTATATATTAAAACTCATATACGGTGAACCAGAAGGAAGAGAAATAGGCTATAAAATCCCACGTTAATCAGAAAATACTAGCCCTTGATCTCGTGGATCTATTAAAATTAATATTACCTGACCGTTAAATCTATGTAACATCTATAACATGGTGGGCCTAAAAGGACTTACGTGACACATGTACACATGTACTTATGTTCAAGAAAAAAAATTGGTACATCCCCCAACGTACAACATTAAAAAGGAAACAAAAAAATGAACTGTCACATGGCTTGAGATCCAACACATGTACGCATCTACATATGTTCAAGGGAAAAAAATAGGCACAGCCCCCGACGTATAGCAGTATTTAGGAAAGAAGGAAAAAATATTTGGACTTTCACATGGCTTAAGATCCAACGTGTGCCCCCGCCGTGAAAGAAATAACACATCAGCTGTCCAAAATAAATTAGACTCTTCCGTGAAAGAAAAAACTAATTAATGTGTTGCACGTGAGGAAAGAAAGGATTGACACTTACATGGAAAGAAGGACATGCATGTTCCATCTGCATAAAAATAAAAAGACAAAAAGAAGTGCATATACGTATACACCTGAGAACACACATACATGATGATTACCAAAAAAAGATTGTGCTACTACGAGACGACTTGAAGCAGACACGTGCTATGTATTTTTTATTCATTGGGCCATGGCAGTACAAAGAACACATAAATAACAAATTACATCCATGACCGTAGATCAAGCAATCACACGCTTCATAGCGGTCGTGCTATGAGGCATGCATGTGAACGTTCCCGCACAATCGATCCCCAAAAACTGACACACACATGATCATCCGCAGCATGCTTATATATGATCCAATTAGAAAAAATAGGCAGTTCTACAATTTTCTTTAATATTTTGGGTATTTAGGTACATACCATTAGAACATGTTTCAGATTGCAAAAAACACTGGAACATTTTTCGGTATCTTGAAAGGACAAACCTGGTGGTAGCAGTTTAAATTTAAATACCGATTTAGTCAAATACAATACTGTCTAATTTTCATATTATAATTTTTAACCTTTTTGATATGTTAAAAGAATTTGGTCACGACATAAACTTAAATTTCTACTAATGATTATACGACATGACTCTATACAAAGGACAAATCGGCTGGGTCGCATGTTGAGCTTTACTTTAACGCACTGATAACTAGACAACTACATACCATATGAATTTAGCTACTGTTAGCACACAACCAAACTTCACTTATGTGTACTGATCTAATATTCGAAAAATTTGTTTCTTACGAGGACAAAACAATTACCATATAGGTTAGAAAAATATAAACGGTGCTACGTGTAGGCATGAATTACTTTAACTAAATGATAACAATAATACTGATTATAATAAAGTGTAAAAATGTATGAAAACATTTTAAAAACTATTAATTAAAGAAATGATACACTAAACACTACACATGTTATTCTTATGAGAGAAAAAAAAGTCCATGATGATCGATGTAGAAAAAAAAAACACCGGTTATTCTCGGGGATAGTGTCTAGGAATTAGAACGTAATTCTACCATAGTATGCCAATAACCTTACAGGTTAGCGCCAAAAGGTGAACTAGATTGAAGTGTTCAAATGGATTTCAGGCTGATGGCTTGAACTATTTGCATATTCCATGTCAATAAAAGGACATCAGACGCAAGATGTGGATGGAAGAGAAGAATCACTGGAGGGTAATTGCACATGTGGCTAGAAAAGGGAGGAAAATGATACTTCTATACAAATATCAAACAAAGAAAATAAATTTGTTATTAGGAGAATTTAGTGTTAAGGTTACATCTTCTTTATCCGCAATGCAGATCTACAATATTTTTATTTAAAGACATTTACAAAACATTGAATATAAGAGACGACCTTTGAAAATGGCATAATAGTAATTCACCCATAATTTACAAATGTATTGTAGACATTACCAAAAAATGTGATATTTATTTTAAAATTTATTTGTAGTGCTTATAAAATGGACTGTTTCATATGGCACGATATGAATATCCATGAAAGCATATGTTTAATATCGATACATTGTCGACTCTCTAAAAATGATGCCCTCGCACTTGCGAGGGCCACTCTGCTAGTTGAAGAAAAGAGAATTTGAGGATCTCAAGCAACGAGAAACAACAGTAACTCAGTACCTCGACCAGTTTACTCAGCTAGCCCGGTATGCCAATGATGAATATACGACAGAGAGCAAAAGCATGGAGAAATTCCTCGACGGGCTTGTTCCATCATTAAAATGCCAACTGGTAGTCCATACTTTTCTGGATTTCAAGACACTGGTAGACAAGGCTATCATCCTGGAAAATGAGCACCGCAACCTGAATGGGATTCGCAAGCACCACATGAACCAGTCAGTACAGGTTTGTAACAACAGGCCCCGCAATGAATCTTAGAGGCTTGTGGCACCCCGACCAGCAATTCCAACACCACGACCGCAACAAAACTGCAGTTCCTACAACAACAGGGCTAAGGAAGCAATATACCATCCAGGCATCACCTGTTATGCCTGTGGAGCAGAGGGGCATTATGCTAGGCAATGCCCAAAACAGGGGAATAATGCCCCCAAACCCAACAACAATGGCCGCAGTACTAGTGCAGCTCCACGACACAACAACCTCAACACCAACAACAGTCAAAGAAAAGGGGCAGGTTAACCACGTGACATTTGAGGAAGCACAAAATGCACCGGACATCGTGTTTGGTATGTTTCCTATCAACACCATTAATGCTACAGTTTTATTTGATTCTGGAGCTTCGCATTCATGCATCTCTAAAAGATTTGCCTCGAAGAACCAATTTTCTTTTTCGCCTTTGAAAAATTCGATGGTTATTCAGTCCCCGGGATCAAAGCAAAGCACACAATGGTACTGCCAGGATGTGAACATTGAAATAAAAGGAATGAAGTTTCTAGCAAATCTTATTGTACTGGAAGCAGTCGATTTGGATGTTATTTTGGGAATGGACTGGTTGACCACAAATAAAGGCTTTATAGACTGCTACAATCGTACAGTGACTCTCACCAATTGTCAAGGGAAGACAGTAAAGTTTGGAACAAGGGGAATTTCTACCTCGCAAGGAAAATTAAATCAAGTGGACATGACAGAATTAAGCAAGGTTCCTGTGGTATGCGAATACCCCGATGTATTCCCTGAGGAGCTACCAGGCATGCCACCAGATCGTGAAATTGAATTTGTTATTGAACTAGCACCTGGAACTGCACCCATCTACAAGAAGCCTTATCGAATGGCTCCGACAGAATTGGTTGAGCCGAAGAAACAAATTAAGGAATTACTAGAAAAGGGATATGTCCGACCCAGCTCATCACCATGAGGATCACCGGTTTTATTTGCCAAGAAAAAGGATGGGACCCTAAGGTTATGTATTGATTACAGGGCACTTAATATGGTTACTATCAAAAATAAATACCCACTACCAAGAAGCAACGACTTGTTCGACCAACTGGCAGAAGCCAAGGTTTTCTCAAAAATAGACTTGAGATCAGGCTACCATCAGTTAAGAATCCGACCATCAGACATACCCAAGACCGCTTTTACCACCAGATACGGATTATATGAGTTCACTGTGATGCCTTTCGGATTGACCAACGCTCCTGCTTATTTTGTACATCTCATGAACAAGGTTTTCATGAAATATTTGGACAAGTTCGTGGTTGTGTTCATTGATGATATACTTATCTATTCCAAGGCGCCAAAACAACATGAGCAACATCTTCGAATAGTCCTGGAAGAATTACGGAAAAATCAACTATATGCCATATTCAGTTAGTGTGAATTTTGTTTACAAGAAGTTGGTTTTCTGGGACATGTACTGACAAAGGATGAAATAGCAGTGGACCCAAGTAAAGTAAAGGATGTCTTAGGATGGAAGCAACCCACCAACATGACTGAGATCAGAAGTTTTCTAGGTTTGGCTGGCTACTATCGACGATTTATTGTAGGATTCTCCACTATAGCCGAACCCATGACTCAGTTACTCAAGAAGGATAGAAAGTTTGAATGGACCGAAGCATGTGAGAAAAGTTTCCAAGAATTAAAAAAGAGGTTAACAACGGCACCTGTTCTGACCGTGCCAGATGTGCACAAGAATTTTGAAATATACTGTGACGCTTCCAGAAAAGGCCTTGGATGCGTGTTAATGCAGGAAGGAAAGGCCGTAGCTTATGCTTCAAGATAGCTACGATGACACAAAGAAAATTATCCTACCCATGACTTGGAACTAGCAGCTGTAGTACATGCACTCAAGGAATGGCGACATTACCTTCTTGGTAATCGATGTGAGATATACACGGATCATAAAAGTCTTAAGTATATGTTCACCCAGCTAGAACTAAACCTACGACAACGTCGTTGGCTTGAGCTAATCAAGGATTATGATGTGGGAATTCATTACCACACTGGTAAAGCAAATGTTGTGGCAGATGCCCTCAGCCGAAACCCATGAACCGACAATGATAGTGTGCAATTCTCACAGCATGAGTTCAACCAAGAATTTGCCAACCTTAACATGGTTCTAGTCATGGAAGGAACCATTGATTGCCTAGAAGTAAAACCTACATTGGAGGATTAGATTAAAGAAACCCAGAAAGGACACCCCAGTATTGAGGGAATTAAAAGGAAAGTAAATTCAGGCAAGGCATCCGAATTTACCATTGACACCCAAGGAATCCTATGGTACGGGAAAAGATTATGCATACCCAATAAGGAAGAGCTAAAGCAACAGATTTTGGCAGTAGCCCATACCACCCCATACTCCATTCACCCAGGGGGAAGCAAGATGTACAAAGACCTTCAGGACAAATTTTGGTGGCACGGGATGAAAAGGGATATAGCCGTATATGTCGCACGTTGTGACTCTTGTCAGCGCATAAAAGCAGAATACCAGAGGCCAGCAGGATTGTTATAGCCACTCAGAGTGCCTGAATGGAAATGGGATGAGATAGGGATGGATTTTATTGTTGGATTACCAAGGTCACGACACAGGAATGATGCTATCTGGGTTATCACAGATTTATTAACCAAGGTGGCACACTTCATTCCGATAAAAACAACATATTCAACAAAGAAGCTTGCTAAGTTATACCTCACCCGAATTGTTTGCTTAAACGGAGTACCCAAGACCATAGTCTCTGATAGAGGCACTCAGTTTGTCTCTAGGTTTTGGGACCACCTGCAGCAAGCCATAGGAACTCAACTGGTACTCAGTACAGCGTACCACCCACAAACAGGAGGGTAGACTGAACGGATAAATCAGATATTGGAGGACATGCTGAGAGCTTGTGTCCTTACCTATGGAGTCAGCTGGGAGGACAGTTTACCATATGCGGAATTTTCATATAACAACAGTTATCAAGCCAGTCTAAAGATGTCACCTTTCGAAGCCCTATACGGACGAAGGTGCCGTACCCCACTCAATTGGTCTGAAACCGGAGATAGCCGAATCTTCGGCCTGGAAGTTCTCAAAGAAGCAGAAACAAAAGTAAAACTTATCCGAGACAGACTGAAAGCTGCTCAGAGCCGTCGGAAGAGCTATTATGACCAGAAACACCGACAAATCAGCTTTGAACCCGACGAATATGTGTATCTCAGGGTATCCCCTATGAGGGGACTACAGACATTCAAAGTCAAAGGGAAACTGGCACTGCGATTTATTGGACCATTTAGAATAATTGCAAGGAGAGGCAAGGTTGCCTACCAACTGGAGCTACCAGCAGAATTGTCAGATGTTCATGACGTGTTTCATGTGTCACAACTGAGGAGATGTGTCAGTAATTCGGACAAACAAGTCCAACATCAGGACCTGGATATCCAACCAGACCTTACATATAAGGAACGTCCCATAATTTTTTTGGAAGAGTCAGAACGGAGAACCCGTCGGAGTGTGAGAAAGTTTTACAAGGTCCAGTGGAGTAATCACACCGAAGAAGAAGCAACATGGGAAAGAGAGGATCACCTAAGGACTGAGTACCCGTACCTATTTGAGGGACAGCCGAAATCTCGGGGACGAGATTTTTCTTAAGGGGGGTAGGTGTTGTAACACCCCAAAAATATTTTCTTTTGATTTTCAAAATGTTTTCTTTAAAATAAAATACTTTGGATTACTATGGATCTATTTCTCTTTTTCTTTTGTTTTGAAACTCATTTTTTTAAGTTTTCAATTGGGGTTCAAAATTTTTAAAAATGGTTTCTGATTTGATGGTTTCTTACTTGAGTAAATATTTTGTAGGACCAAAATTCTTTTCACTTAGAAACTTTTTGAATAATTAATTATTTCAAGGAAATAGTCCATTTCATCTTTTTTCAAACACTTAGAAAATTACAAAAAAAATTCTTCTGTCATTTTCAAATTATCATCCAAGCCATCCTCTCACCCTAGGACAGTACCCAATACTTCTCCTCTTCACAAAAAAATATTTTTATCATATTTAGCAAATTCCAAAACTAGAATTTCATTTATTCCTAGTTCCTTTGATTCACAAAGGAACTATATTTTTCCGAGCTCTTCTGCACCCACAAAAAATTATCCCAACTACATGACAGTACCCACACTCCATTTCACCAAAAATATTCTGTTCCATAGTTCAAAATTTTCAAATTTCATTCAAATGAAATTTGAACCAGATTTAATCTCTCTGCTCAAAACCTAATTTAAACAACTCCAAAAAAATTGAAACCTTGCCCGCACCTTTGTTATGCATCAGTACCTCACCACAAAAAATTTCAGAAATTCCAAAAATGCCTAGGGCCATCTAGCATTTCATCAAACACCTTATGTGCACTGTTGACTACTGTTGAAAAATTCAGAAAATTCAGAGAAAGTTCAGAGAAAAGGAGATCGATGCCGTGCACTCCACTCCTTCTCCTCTCCTCCACGGCGTCGCTGCTGATCATCAATGCATTGGCTCGGGGCCCTCTCGCCAGCCGCTCACGGCCGCCTGGCCGGTGGCAGGCCGGTGGAACAGCCGCCGTCCTTAGCCACGGCAGACCGAGGCGACCAGCACGGCCACCAACAGGCCATCACTCCCCCTCAATGCTCTCTCCTACCTCCTATCCACGCGGCAGCACCTCCGTAGCTCCCACGCACCGTCCAAGCCGACCGAGCCCGCCTGTCAGTCACCGGAGCTGCTCGTCGCCGCCATGGCCGTACGGGAGCCCAGCGTTGGGATAGGGCGATAGAGCTCGTGGGGCATCGCGCTGCCGCTACCAGAAGCCTCCCCTAGTCTCACTGACACCCACCAACCGCGCTCGCCGCCCCCAACCAACCTCACCGGCCGGAATTACTCCGCCGTGATCCACCTCGCCTCGGTCATCTCCGCCTCGCCTATAAAAGGGGCCCCCGAGCTCCGTTCTGCACCCACATCGCCTCCACCCATCCCCAATCGCCACCCAGAGGAGTCGGACGACCACAGCGAGGTCTTCATCCCGGACTCCGGCCGCCCAATCCGCCACTGTCACCGAGAACACCACGTCGCCGTTCGTCCATCTCCACCTCTCAAATTCCATCAGTAGGCTCCTGGTGCACCACCTCATCAGTTCCGCGTGTCAATTTGACGTCCGGAGCCATCCTCGATGAGATCCACCACCACCCGACGCTGCCGTCCGCCGAAGTAGACACCGTCGTCACCACGGTGCTCGCCGGCGACCACCACCACCACCCACCGACGCGGAACACTCCCCCGAGCTCGTTCATATCATCACCGTCTCCTGAAATGCCGGCGATCGCCGCCGGTGACCACCGCATCCTCTCTGTACTCGCACGTGAGGCGCGTTCAAAATTCAAACCTGATGGGTGGGGCCCACCCGTCAGTGTTTTATCTTTTTTTGGTTATTTCGAAAGCGTCTTCTGCCTTAATACGTCTTCTAAACTGGAAAGCGTACTCTCGCCTGAGGCGCTTTCTGTTTTACTGCTCAGGGACCCGCTGGTAAGAATTTTATTTGCGGAAAGGTTCCTGGTTTTAAAACCATTATAACTTTTTAACCACAAATCATTTTCACCTGATTCTTTTTCTGAAAATTTTCTTTTTCACTCTAGTTTTTTTAGTATTTATTTAAAAATATTTTGAGCCAACTTTTTGTGCTGTCACAAAAATTTTGATCGAAATTTGAATTCTTATTTTATAGAAAA
Organism: Elymus sibiricus; assembly: GCA_039707655.1. Taxonomy (NCBI): domain Eukaryota; kingdom Viridiplantae; phylum Streptophyta; class Magnoliopsida; order Poales; family Poaceae; genus Elymus; species Elymus sibiricus. The sequence continues at coordinate 211,543,115 of CM077664.1, forward strand.
CGAGGAGGGAAACTTTGCCGAAAATTTTGAGGGATCACCTTCTGCCTACTTTGATCAAGGCAAGCATTTTTGAACTTGGGATATGGTGTTTGCATGCATGTTTGCATAAGTTCGAAATGATTATCGGATATGTAGTGGATAGCAAGTGCCTGCATGGTCATATCTCTTTTGTGCATTTCTTGCATACATTTAAGAACCATTCTAACTTGGATAAAGTTGTGAGAAATCAGGTGTATACCCCCTGTCTATGTCGTGCCGGTGGGCACGGATCACATCGTGACACGATGGTGTCACTGTGACATGTGAAGCGTGCCAGTCACAATAATAAAACTTCCCGAGTCGACCTAGATCGAGCCTTGTTCCGTCATGCCTAGCTAAAAATAGTGCTGTCACTTGTCCTCCCGCGAGGGGAGTACGCTTAGTAAGTTGCTAACCCCTTTCCAAGTACACACCACATAGAGGGGCCGTGATGAGGGTTCCATGGCCATGGACTAATGCCAGTCATCGGGTCAGGGGGCATGGGTGTATCCGGCTGGGCCGAGAGGGGGGCACCCCTTGTATTCCGCGCGTTATAAATTGTGATCCCATGTTATTCAAGACGGCGGTCTCCCCGTCTTTGAGTTTTTCTTGAACGATGCTTTGGGTGATTCCTGGCATCAAGAAAGTTAATCTGGTGTGTGCTGGTTAGGTGTGTTTTCAACCCAAAAACCGTGATCAGAATTAGTCAACATTTCGAGGTTGGCTAAAGAAATCCTATACATGTGGGTAAAGAGTACAACCTCTGCAGAGTTAGACCTATTCAAATAGCCGTGTCCACGGTCAAGGACGTTAGCTCGGAAGGGTCAAGTGTCGGTCCCGGTGTTGGTCTTTGAAGGAAATAATATAACTGATCATGATCCATTTTTAATGAATAATTATTGTCACTACTGATGCTATCATGAATATTATTGTTAACATGAATATTACTGTGGACTAACCTTTTTCTCTTATGTGCAACCTTGAGTATCTCTTGGGATGGTTGTGCCACCTGGATACTCATTTCTATTTTTTTTAGTATCTCTTGGGATGGTTGTGCCACCTGGATACTCATTTCTATTTTTTTTGAGTATCTCTTGGGATGGTTGTGCCACCTGGGTACTCATTTCTTTTTTTTGAGTATCTCTTGGGATGGTTGTGCCACCTGGATACTCATTTCTTTTCAAGACCTCTCGAGGCATCGCATTCAAACACCCGTTTGGCATTTCTTTTCAAGACCTCTTGAGGCATCGCATTCAGACACCCGTTTGGCATTTTTCTTGGAAATCCTCGGGCGGTCCAATGCCCGATGTTCCCTTTTATTTTCTTGGAATCCTTGGGCGGTCCAACGCCCGATGTTCCATTTTATTTTCTTGGAATCCTCGGGCGGTCCAATGCCCGATGTTCCATATTATATTTCTTGGTTTATTACTAAAATGATATATTTATCCATCCACACCATATTGATATTTATCATGCCATGCTTTAATATCGGTCAGCATGTGCATATAAATTAATCCATCATGATCATATGCACTCTATTGCATTCGGTATATCTTTTGTTCATAATGTTTGCGAGTACATTCAAACGTACTCACTGGCTTGTCCCTGGCTTGTTAATTTGGCCAGACCTGGATGAAGAAGATCTTAAGGAGGAAGAGTGAGCTAGCGAGCCCGATGCTTAGAGGTGTTCCCAGTCAGTCACCTTGTGGTATTGGAGTCTACCACGTGTATCATCCACAGTGCTTGGCTTTACTTTATTGTATCAGTGTTGTAATATCTCCACACAACTGTCTTGTACCGCCACCGTCATATAATGACAAGTGTGTCATAAATGTTGAGCACTCTGGCTCAACCTTGTGTAATATTATGTATGTACTAGATATCTATATCAAGGGAGTCCACCAGTTGTTCTGATCTTGGGGCTAGTGTGACTTGAGGCTATTCCATGATTTATTCCGGAAACAGGCCCGACAACCGGTAGCAGTAGCGCCTGTTAAAGACCCACCGCTGCAACTACTGCTGCACTGTGCCACCTGGTGGGCCCCGCTTAGCAGTAGCGTGTGTCCATGGCACCGCGCTACTCCAACGGCACTTAGCAGTAGCGCCGAGCTTGAACCCGCGCTACTGCTAAGGAAACCTTATCTCCCCCGCGCCCGTCCACTTCCTCACTCTCCCTCACTCACTCCCTCTGCCTCTTCCTCCTCCCGCCGTCGCCACCGCATTGCTGCCGCCTTCCTCGCTAAGTCGTCGCCCTCCTCCCTCCGTCTCCCTCCTGCCTCCCTCCATCCCTCCTCCCTCCTCCCTCCTCGTACGGCGGCCCTCCTCCTCTCCTTCCTCCCTCTCCCTCCTGCCTTCCCTCCATCCCTCCTCCCTCCTCCCTCCTCGTACGGCCGCCCTCCTCCTCTTTCCTCCCTCCCTCCTCCATCCTGCCTCCTTCCATCCCTCCTCTCTCTATTCTTGTAGAATGTAGGTTTTTTTAATGTTTTTCAAATACAGTAGAATGTAGATTATTTGAATGGAATAGAAATTTTTTAGTTAATGTAGGTCTTCTGAATAGAATAGAAAATTTTCAGTAATTGTAGGTGTTTTGAATAGAATAGAAAATTAGTAAATGTAGAATAGAATTGAAAATTAGAAAATATTTTAGGTATAAAAACTAGTAATAGAATAGAATATAAAAACTAGTAATAGAATAGAATGTAATAACCAGTAATAGAATAGAATATAAAAACTAGTAATAGAATAGAAATTTTTAAGTAAGAAATAGTAATAGAATAGAAATTTTAGGTGTCGAATAGAAAATATTTTAGGTATCGAATAAAATATAAAAATGTTGTTGCCAATTATATTGATGATCTAAATTTTTCACTCGGTGGATTATGCTGGATTTCTCCTGTCGCGTCTCCCTCTCCCGCTCGGCCCCGTCCCGCCCACCGTGAGCACCTCCCTCTCCTCTCTGTTTAGTTTTAGGTTTAGTTTTTTTAATATATATGTAGATGGATGTATGTTTGCTAGATGGATGGTTAGAAGGATGGATGCATGGATGAATTATTGATTGTTGCACTTTTGTTTCATTTTGAAAAAAACCGACAAAATGGATGCATGGATGCATTTTGCAGGGAACAACTCTGAGTGGCCTATGTTTTGCCGGAATGTTGATTCATTTCCGTTCCGGCAAATTTTAGGCGCTCGATATGTCCTATTTTAGCAAAGGTCATGCCGAAATTTTTCATGAATTTTGGCATGACTTGTGCTAGAAAGTAGGAAATATCGAGTGCCCGTGATTTGCCAGAACGGGAATTAATCGACATTCCAGCAGAACATAGGCCATTTTTTATGCCATTGCTCCATATAAGTAACGGGTTGACTTTCAGTCTATTGGGGCTCCTTGCTCCATATATGAGAGAGGAAGAATCCCGACTGTTGTCATGGGGGTCGTTTCCTCTCCTTCTTCTCGTGATATACCTTGGTAATGCACGAGAGAAGGAGGGGAAGCAACCATCACCGACGGTCGCAATATCAGAGAGGGAGTGCCCACATATACACCACGTGACATGAGAGTTTACCAAGGAAGACTCGACGGACCGAAAGTCAACCCATGCTGAATAGTGATCTGTGTGTTGAGTTTCCTGGTAATTGCCGTCGATCGATTTTTAATCTTTGAATTATGAACATAGGAAATGTCTGACGACGATAGGATCCCCGAGTGCGAGTACTGCTCCGACAACCGGGGTATGTGCGACAGGCCTCACTTGGAAAACGGTAGGCGCTTCACCATCAAGCTCGACGAGACCTTCGATGTTTTTACGGTACGTCACAACGACAAGTCTTTTTTTGTAATTAAGCATGACTTCTGCTTCTTTGCTTCAACGTGTAATTTCCGTTTTTTACAATTCGACTAGTGCATCCACTGCCATGCAAGACCTTATGTCTTGGAGAAGATCGGTTTCGAAGATCGTGAGAGTATAGAGACGAAGAAAACCCACCTGAGGACCCAATATGGTTACACTTTTGTCGTTAAGCTATACAATGAAATGAACCACTCCCATTTTGGTTGCTCAAATTGGAGAGCACTATGCAAGGCATATGCATTTTAGGAGGATATGCATGTCACCTTCGATATTCATCCTGAAGATGACCGTGAAGATAATATCGACATTTGGGTCGATGTGGATACGCTTCCAGTTCTACCTCTATGTGAGTTTGTCAAACATATTTATTAAGTAATTTATATTGTTTATTTAAAAATAGTTGACAACTTATTTCCATTCTTCAAGAAATGTACGGAACGTAGTAGACAAAACCTACTACAGTTATGGCTATGAACTAACTTGCAAGGAGATAAATCATTTTGTTTCATGGATTAATGATGTTGAGACTTTCAAGACGAGTCATGATATTCCTCCAAATTATGGTCAATACGTGCCACTAGTCCACGTACTGAACTACGGTAACATCCATCGAGATATCATGCTAAGATTTTTTCTATTATGTCACCAGCGCATCTTTTGCATACATTCTTCTTAAGCTAAACTACATTGCTAAGTATGTTATTACGATGTTCTTCAACAGAAACTCCCGAAGGATTGTGTGCCTCGTCTGATGCATATGAAAGGTGACATGAACATTATTAGCTTACGGCCAAGTTGGCCTACGGTTCACCGCAGTGCATACACGATTTCTCGAAGCGATGAAGTCCTGACAATCAAAGACTGGAGAAAAGTTCTGAATGATCGCAGGGAACTACTTGGGGGCAACATGAAGCGCAGCCCACAAGTGGGACACAGGTGGATCTCTATTCTCCATAATGGAGATTCAGGGGTTTACCTGTTTTATGCTATTTTACCTTCGAGAGAGTAGCAGGTCTTAGGTAGTACTCATCATGTGCTAAGAACAATTAGCTATGTGCTACATTGTGGTAGAATGATTAGCTATGTGCTACAGTGTTTGTTATGACTGTGATGATGATTAGGAGTTGTTATTATGATGATGATGAGTAATGTGCTACATTGTGGTAGAATGATGAGCTAGTTCTTATATGACTATGAAGATGAGTTGTTATTATGATGATGATGATGCATGATATATGAATATGATGATGATGATGATGATGATGATGATGATGATGATGATGAGTTGTTATGATGATGATGACGAGTTATTATATCATTGGGTGGAAGAAACGTGGATTAGATTCATGTGGATCCAACTTTTGGTCACTTTGGATCCATCCACATGAATCTAGTCCATGTTTCTTCCACCCAATGATATAATAACTCATCATGATCATAATAATATAACAATCTCTTAATTGCCACTGTATCAAAATTTGTATAACCATGTATAAATACAATATATATAAAAAATATAGACAAATAACAGTAGCGCGGGTCAGAGTCCATGCTGCTACTATTTATCAGTAGCGCGGGACCATACCAATGCAATTGATAACGGAATTAGTAGTAGCGTGGGTCAAACCGGTGCTACTGCTAAAAGTTAGCTGTAGCGCCCTATCAGTAGCGCGGGACCCCGCGCTACTGATAGGCATATGCCCCGCGCTACTGCTAGGGTTTTCCCTAGTAGTGAAAAATTATCACAATAAAGGTCCAATGGTTTTACCGAGGCTGGGAAAACACCAAGATCATCTAGAAAGTTCCGGATCCAAACACCTTCCTTTGCAGCTTCACAAGCTGCAATGTATTCAGCCTCTGTGGTAGAATTGGCCACCGTATCTTGCTTGGAATTCGTCCAGCTCACTGCTCCTCCATTCATGACATACACAAATCCGGACTGTGATCGACAATCATCTCGGTCGGTTTGGAAACTAGCATTGGCATAACCCTTTACGCGGAGCTCCTCCTCACCTCCATAAACTAGGAACATCTCTTTAGTCCTTTTTAGGTACTTCAGAATAGTCTTTACCGCTGCCCAGTGACTCTCACCTGGGTTGGCCTGGTATCTGCTTGTTAAGCTTATTGCAAAAGCAACATCAGGCTGACTACATATGATGGCATACATGATGGATCTGATTGCCGAGGCATACGGAATCCGACTCATCCTGCCTCGCTCATCAGATGTCGAAGGACTCTGAGTCTCGCTTAGCCTTATACCATGTGAGAGTGGCAAGAACCCTTTCTTGGCCTCACTCATGTTGAATCGCTTCAACACTTTATCTATGTACATGCTCTCTCTTAAGCTGAGCAGCCTCCTCGATCTATCTCTATAGATCTTAATGCCCAATATGTAAACTGCTTCACTAAGGTCCTTCATCGAAAACTTTCCATTCAATGATTCCTTGACCGAGTTCAGCATCGAAACATTGTTTCCGATCAGCAATATGTCATCTACATACAGGATCAAAAACACTACCGAGCTCCCACTCAACTGCTTGTATAAACAAGCGTCTTCTTCACTTTTGATGAAACTGAGACCAGTGACGACCTCGTCAAAATGAATATTCCAGCTCCGAGATGCTTTCCTTAATCTATAAATGGATCTCTTGAGCTTGCATACCTTACTAGCACTAGTCGGATCGACAAAACCCTCGAGCTATATCATATACACGTCCTCGGTTAAATTCCCGTGAAGGAAAGCCGTTTTGACATCCATCTGCCATACCTCGTAATCGAAATATGTAGCTATAGCTAGTATGATCCTCACCGACTTCAGCATCTATCGGCGAGTAGGTTTTGTCGTAGTTAATTCCTTGAACTTGTCCATAACCTTTAGCGACAAGCCGAGCTTTGTGGATCTGAACATATTCATCCACATCGGTTTTCTTCTTAAAACCCCATTTGCAACCAATGGCAGTGATGCTAGGCGATGGATCAACCAAGTCCCAGACTTGATTTTCATCCATGGACTTTAACTCGAATCTCATGGCCTCCAGCCATGCCTCAGAATCAGGGCTCACCATCGCTTCCACATACATAGCCGGCTCGTTGCTTTCTAGCAACAACACATCGCGCACTCTGCACAATCTTTCCGGCCTCCGTGGTTCCGGTGCCGCTTCCACCTCGGGTTCCCTGATAGACTTAGGTATGATTGCATCACCAGCTGAGTTGTACCCAAGTGGTTCTTGAACTTCTTCAAGTTGAACCTACCTTCCACTGGCTTCCCGCCCGAGAAACTCTTTCTCAAGGAAGACCCCGTTTCGAGCAACAAACACTTTGTTCTCCTCGCGGTTGTAGAAGCCATATCCCAAGGTTTCCCTCGGATATCCCACAAATATGCACTTATCGTAGTTGGGTGTAAGCTTGTCCGACATAAGTCGCTTGACGAATGCTTCACAACCCCAAATCTTTAGAAAAGACAACTTGGGACTCTTCCCAGTCCACATCTCATGTGGTGTCTTGTCTACGGATTTAGGTGGTACTTTGTTGAGTGTAAAAGCTGAAGTTTCTAGAGCGTATCCCCAGAATGACAAGGGTAAATCCGATTTGCTCATCATAGATCGAACCATGTCTAACAACGTACGATTCCTCCGTTCTGACACACCATTTTTCTGTGGTGTACCCGGAGGTGTGATCTGAGGTACTATACCTCGGCTTTTCAGATGATTATCAAACTCCTGGCTCATGTACTCACCTCCATGATCAGATCGTAGAAGCTTTATAGTCTTGCCGAGGTGATTTTCTACCTTGTTTTGAAACTCTTTGAATTTTTCAAAAGTTTCTGACTTGTGCCTCATCAAATAGATATATCCATATCTACTCAAGTCGTGAGTAAAAGTCACGAAGTACTGATAGCCACCTCTGGCAGTTGTGCTCATTGGACCACACACATCGCTGTGTATAAGCTCCAACAGCTCGGATGCCCTCTCGCAACTCTTTGCAAAAGGAGACTTAGTCCTCTTGCTGAGCAAGCATGATTCGCATGTCTCGAACGACCCAAAGTCGGACGAAGTTAGGAGCCCATCATCATGGAGCTTCTTCATGCATTTCAGACTAATATGTCCAAGCCAACAATGCCAGAAGTATGTCGGATTTATCTCATTAGGCTTATGCCTCTTGACATTCATATTATAGACATGTTCCATTTCCAGATTCAAAATAAATAACCCATCAACTATGGGTGCATAGCCATGGAACATGCCATTCAAAGATATCGAACAACCATTGTCCTTTAAATTGAATTCATAACCCTGACTCATCAAGCATGTGGCAGAAATGATGTTCCGACTAAGTGCAGGAATGTAATAACAATTATTCAATTCCAAAATAAATCTGAAAGGAAGTTGGAGCTGCATCGTGCTGACCTCCAATGCAGCAACTCTTGCTTTTGTTGCCGACCCTGATGTCATTATCCCCTTGTGCCACACACCTAATTCTTACCAGCCCCTCCATCGAGTTGGAAATATGAACAACCGATCTGGTATCAAATACCCAATAGCTACTAGGTACGTTAGCATGGTAAATGTCTATAACATATGCAACAAGTGTACATTTGCCTGAAGTCGCACTTCCAGTCTTCTTGCCATGCTCAGCAAGCCACTTGCTACAGTTCCTCTTCCACTGACCAGGTTCCTTGCAATGATAGCAAATGGTCTTTGAGTCCAATCCTGACTTCGGCTCAGCAGCGGAGGTTACCTTCTCCGTGCCCTTTGCCTTTTTCTTGGACCAGCTCTTCTTGAACTTAGCCAATTTCTGCACCATCAACACTTGATGCGTGCCTTCCTTAATATCCTGCTCTGCCACTTTGAGCATCCCATGCAATTTAGTGAGCTTCTTATCCATGCCGTGCATATGATAGTTCGAGATGAATGTCCCATAGCTAGGTAGAAGAGAACCCAGAACTGCATCAGGACCCAGCTCATCCAGGAGTGGAAAGCCTAACTGATCCAAAGCTTGCACGTATCCGATCATCTTGATCATATGCGGGCTCAGTGGATCACCTTCCTTCAGCTTACAATCCATCAAGGATCGCCAGACATTGAAACTTTTGGTCCTAGCCTGCACCTGAAACATGCTTTTGAGACTCTCGATCGTATTGAAAGCCCCAACATCTTTGAAATGCTGCTGCAAATCGGGCTCCATACAAGCTAGCATGAGACAACTGGTCTCGTTTGATTTTTTTGATCTGAATCTCGTTTGATTCATCAACGAGTTTCTGGTAGGCATTCCTGGTTGTGGCATTAGCATTATCGGTAGGTTCCTCTGGTAACATGTTCCTTTTTATCGTGCTTGAGAACAATTCTCAAATTTCTATACCAGGTGGTAAAGTTCGTTCCATTAAGTTTATCCTTTTCCAAGATTGATTTCAATGCAAAGTTGGGTTGAGCAGGTGGTGCCATTTATCTACAATAGAAAAATATGCAATCACTAAGAATGTGTTTATGCAGAGTAATTCAAGCCTTAAACAGAAATACTCCCACTGAAGTCAGCATCCCTCAGCAAACTCTCAGTGATTCAGGATCCGGCTAGCGCATGCGACTAGTGAGCTTTAGCATCACTGCTAGCCAATGTGCCTATCCGGTAAGCAAATCCTTACTAATCATATCTCTATACGACTCTTGTCGGTCGGGTAGGTATCTTATACCCCGGTGATACGTCTCCAACGTATCTATAATTTTTGATTGTTCCATGCTATTATAGTATCAATCTTGGATGTTTTATATGCAATTATATGCCATTATATATCATTTTTGGGACTAACCTATTAACCTAGTGCCTAGTGCCAGTTGCTGTTTTTTGCCTGTTTTTGCCTTTACAGAAAATTATTATCAAACGGAGTCCAAACGAAGAAAAAACTTTAGATTAATTTTTTCTGGACCAGAAGGGACCCTCGAAGCTTCGGGAGAAGACCAGAAGAGCCACGAGGGAGCGACAAGCTCGGGAGGCGTGCCCTGGGAGGGTAGGCGCCCCTTAGGCTTGTGGGCCCCTCATGGCACCTCTTGACCTAATTCCAGCGCTATAAATTCCCAAATATTCCCAATATACCCGTGAGACAGAAGAGAAAACCTTTCCGCCGCCGCAAGCATCTGTTCTTCCGTGATCCCATCTGGAGGCCTTTTCCGGTACTCTGCCGGAGGGGGAATCGATCACGGAGGGCTTCTACATCAACTTTGCTGCCCTTCCGATGATGTGTGAGTAGTTTACCACAGACCTACGGGTCCATAGCTAGTATCTAGATGGCTTCTGCTCTCTCTTTGATCTTCAATACCATGTTCTCCTCGATGTTCTTGGAGTTCTATCCGATGTAATCTTCTTTTGCAGTGTGTTTGTTGGCATCCGATGAATTGTGAGTTTATGATCAGATTATTCCTAAGAAATATTTGAGTCTTCTCTGAATTTATGCATGATTGTAATAGCTTTGTATTTCTCTCCAATCTATTCATTTGGTTTGGCCAACTAGATTGATTTATTTTGCAATGGGAGAGGTGCTTTGTGATGGGTTCAATCTTGCGGTGCTCAAGCCCAGTGACAGAAGGGGGCATGACACGTATTTTTATTGTTGCCATTAAGGATAAAAAGATGGGGTTTAATCATATTGCTTGAGTTTACTTTGTCTACATCATGTCATCTTGCTTAAGGCGTTACTCTGTTTCATACTTAATACCCTAGATGCATGCTGGATAGCGGTCGATGGGTGGAGTAATAGTAGTAGATGCACGCAGGAGTCGGTCTACTTGTCTCGGACATGATGCCTATGTACATGATCATTGCCATGAATCCGTAATAATTATTTGCTTTTCTATCAATTGCCCAACAGTAATTTGTTTACCCACCGTATGCTATGCGTTCGAGAGAGAAGCCTCTAGTGAAAACTATGGCCCCCGGGTCTACTTTTATTATATATTAAAATCCTAAAAATACCTTGCTGCAATTTATTTACTTTTATTTTATTTAGTATTTTAGTTTATCTATCTATCACTATCAGATTTAATCCTTGCAAATAACCGCTAAGAGGATTGACAACCCTCTTATTTGCGTTGGGTGCAAGTGTTTGCTTTTGTGTGTGCAGGTGCGCTTAACGGGATTTTGCTTGGTTCTCCTACTGGATTGATAACCTTGGTTCTTAACTGAGGGAAATACTTATCTCTACTATACTGCATCATCCTCTCCTCTTCGGGGAAATAACAACGCAGTCTACAAGTAGCAGGAAGAATTTCTGGCGCCGTTGTCGGGGAGACATCATCAAAATTACCAAGTACCTTTGCACAAACTATCATCCACTTGCATTTATTTTGTTTGCCTTTTTATTTGCATTTGCCTCTCGTTTTCATCTCCCCCACTTCTAATTTTTTTTTAAAACATAAAAATATTTTTATTTGCTTGTTTGCTAGTTTGCTTGCTTCGTCGCGATGTCTGAAGAAAATAAGAAATTATGTGACTTTTCCAATAATAATAATATTGATTTTATTAGTACTCCTATTGCTCCTCCCGCCACTAGTGCGGAGTCATGTGACATTAATGCTGCTTTGCTTAATCTTGTTATGAACGAACAATTTTCTGGTAGTCCCAATGAAGATGATGCATCCCATCTAAATACTTTCGTTGAGCTTTGTGATATGCAAAATAAAAAATATGTGGATAATGATATTGTCAAATTAAAATTATTTCCGTTCTCACTACGAGATCGCGCTAAAAATTGGTTTTCATCCTTGCCTAGAAATAGTATTGATTCTTGGGATAAGTGTAAGGATGCTTTTATTACTAAGTATTTTCCTCCCGCTAAGATTATTTATTTAAGAAATCAAATTATGAATTTTAAGCAACTTGAGCATGAACATGTTGCACAATCTTGGGAGAGAATGAAATTAATGATAAGAAATTGCCCAACACATGGCTTAAATTTATGGATGATCATACAAAAAATTTATGCGGGGCTAAACATTGTTTCTAGAAATTTGCTAGACTCTGCCGCAGGTGGTACTTTTATAGAAATAACACTGGGAGAAGCTACAAAACTTCTTGACAATATCATGACAAATTATTCTAAATGGCACACTGAACGAACTCCAACTGGTAAGAAGGTAAATTCTGTCGAAGAATTAATACTTTGAGTGATAAGATGGATGCTTTATTGAAATTGGTTGCTAGTAAAAATGCTCATATTGATCCTAATGATGTGCCATTGTCTACTTTGATTGAGCAAAATAATGATGCTATTGATGTGAATTTCGTCTCTAGAAATAATTTCAACAACAATGCTTATAGGGGTAATTTCAATCCTAGACTGTTTCCTGGAAATTCCTCTAATAATTATGGTAATCCCTATGGTAATTCTTATAATAATAATAATAGGATGCCCTATGATCTTGAAAGTAATATTAAAGAATTTATTAATTCACAAAAGAATTCCAATGCTATGACAGAAGAAAAATTGAATAGAGTTGATGAATTGGCTAGGAACATGGATAAAGTTGCTCATGATGTGGAAAATCTCAAAACTAAAATTTTGCCACCCAAGCATGATATAAATGAGTCTACTAAATCTATTTATGTCTCCATTAATGAAAGTAAAGAAAGGACCGCAAGGTTGAGAGCTAAGCACGAATTTCTAGAAAAAGTGATTCCACCCGGTTTCCATCGTAGTAATGATGAAGATATTAAAATGATTGGTGTCACTCCTATTGAATCATTATTTAGTAACATTAAACTTGATGAAAAAGGGACTGAATAAGAGTCAACTTTAGATAGAAGGAGTCCCAATTGCTTGGAGGGTGACAATCTTAATGATAAAAATGAAAAAGGTGGGTTTGGAGAGGTCAAAACTTTAAATAGTAATGCACCCACTACTTTGGATTACAAGGACTTTAATTATGATAATTGTTCTTTAATTGAGTGTATTTCCTTATTGCAATCCATGATTAATTCACCAAATGCATATGAACAAAATAAAGCTTTCACTAAACATATTGTAGAAGCCATGATGAAAACGCATGAAGAAAAACTTGAGTTAGAAGTTTCAATTCCTAGAAAATTACAAGATGAATGGAAACCTAATAATAAAGTCAAAATTAAAGATTATGAATGTAATGCTCTATGTGATCTTGGTGCAAGCGTTTCCACTATACCCAAGTCTTTGTGTGATGTGCTAGTTCTCACCGATATGGATCCTTGTTCCTTTAATTTGCATCTTGCGGATTCCACTATTAAAAAACCATTCGGTAGAATAAATGATGTGCTTATTCTTGCAAATAGAAATTATTTTTCTGTGGATTTTTTTCTTCTTGATATTGAATGCAATCCTTCTTGCCCCATAATACTTGGTAGGCTTTTCTACGAACAATAGGTGCTATTATTGATATGAAAGAAGGTAATATAAGATTTCAATTTCCATTAAAGAAAGGGATGGAACACGTCCCTAGAAAGAGAATTAAGGCACCTTATGAATCTATTATGAGGGCCACTTATGGAATTAACTTGAAGGACGACAACACTTGAAACTATGCATTATGCCTAGCTAGGGGCATAAAACAATAGCGCTTGTTGGGAGGCAGCCCAATGAATAAAATAAAATTTTGTTTTTACTTTGTGTTCTTGTGTGTTTAAAAAATTATAGCCTCTGTTATGATTGTGTTTTTATCTTTTAATTAGTGTTTGTGCCAAGTAATGCCTTTGGGATGATGTTGATGATAGTATAATTGATGCTGTTTGGAAAACAGAAAGTTTTGCGTCCAGTGCTGGAATTTTAGTTCTGTACTGGAGCGCCAGAAAAATCTGAAATTTTTACAAAGTATTGGTATATGAATTTTTCATGTTGTCCTAATTTTTTAGAATTTTTGGAGTTACATAAGTAAGGATTCTAAATAGATCTTTACAGACTGTTCTGTTTTAGACAGATTCTGTTTTTGTTGCATAGTTTGCTTATTTTGATGAATCTATGGATCGTATCGGGGGGTATGAGTCATGGAGAAGTTGGAGTACAGTATAATTTTTCCAATATTAAATATGAATCAATTTACAACAGTACCTAAAGTTTAATATTTGTTTGTTATACTAACGGATCTCACGAGGTTTCTGTTGAGTTTTGTGTGCTGAAGTTTTCAAGTTTTGGAT